>OX451735.1:272985328-275385328 GCA_948472305.1 Vicia faba | reverse complement strand
AAAGAGGCAGCCTCAACCCACTTCGTGAAGTAATCAATGGCGACTAGGATGAAGCGATGGCCATTAGAAGCGGTAGGTCTAATCTCTCCGATCATGTCAATGCCCCACATTGCAAAGGGCCAGGGAGCCGTCAAGACGTTCAAGGGAACTGGAGGTACATGTACTTTATCAGCATAGATCTGGCATTTATGACAAGTTCGGGAATGATGATAATAGTCTGCTTCCATAGTGGACCAATAGTATCTTGCCCGTAGGATCTTTTTAGACATGGTGTGTCCACTAGATTGGGTGCCAAAGGTACCTTTGTGTAAATCAACCATAATCCTCTCTACTTCGCTCTTGTCTACACACTGAAGTAAAGTAGAGTCATGGTTGCGCTTGTAGAGGATTCCATTACTGAGGAAGAACTTTGCGGAGAACCTTCTCAGAAAATTCTTATCATTGACAGACGCCCCCTCAGGATATTCTTGAGCCTCAAGATACCTTTTCACTTCATGAAACAAAGTTTTGTCTGCTACTTCTTCAGTATCAATCTCATAGTAGTATACTGGTTCATCCAAACTCTCAATAGTGATCCGAGGAGCCTCGTTGTCCCATCTGACCTTGAACATCGATGACATAGTAGCAAGCGCGTCCGCTAACTGATTCTCCTCTCGTGGAAAATGTTCAAAGGTGACCTCTTCAAATTATGGAAGAAATGTCAGCATATGTTCTTTGTAAGGGATGCGATTAGGGTGCTTCGTGTCCCACTCTCATTTGATTTGACATATTACCAAAGCTGAATCCTCGAAAATGCTCAAGAACTGGATCCTTAGGTCAATAGCAACTTTGAGACCCATGATGCATGCTTCATACTACACCATATTGTTGGTACAATTGAAACATAATCTGGCAGTGAAAGGAGTATGACAACCCTCAGGAGATATGATTACAACACCGATGCTATTGCCGAGTGCGTTGGAAGCTCCATCAAAAACCATAGTCCACCGGGATCCTTCCTCAGGTCCTTCATCCAGTCCAGGTTCTTCACAGTCAGTCAGTAACATAATATTCTCATCCGGGAACTCAAAATTCATGGATTGGTAGTCATCCACATCCTGATGAGCCAAATGATCAACTAATACACTTCCCTTGATTGCTTTCTGGGTCGTGTATTGGATATCGTATTCGGTCAAGATCATTTTCCATCTTGCTATTCTTCCGGAGAGAGCGGGCTTCTCGAAGATGTACTTGATTGGATCCATCTTAGATTTCAACAAAGTAGTGTGGGTCAACATATACTGTCTTATTCGAAGAACATCCCATGCCAAAGTGCAACAAGTTTTCTCGAGCAGTGAGTATCTTGTTTCACAGTCGATAAACTTTTTGCTAAGGTAGTATATTGCATGCTCTTTTCGACCAGACTCGTCATGCTACCCCAACACACACCCCATTGAATTATCTAACACTGTTAAGTACATTATTAAAGGTCTTCCTTCAATCGGCGGCATCAGAATTGGAGGCTCTTGAAGGTATTCCTTGATTCTCTCGAAGGCAGTCTGACATTCGTCATTCCACTTTACCACTTGATCTTTCTTCAAGAGCTTTAAGATTGGCCCACAAGTAGCAGTTAGATGGGAAATGAACCTGACAATGTAATTTAGGCGTCCCAAGAAGCCTCTAACTTCCTTCTCAGTGCGAGGAGCAGGCATCTCTTGCATAGCCTTCACCTTTGCAGGGTCTACCTGAATTCCCTTGTCACCGACATTGAAACCTAGAAGTTTACCAGACCTTACCCCAAAGGTGAATTTGCTCAGATTTAACCTCAGCTTATACATCTTGAACCTATCGAACAACTTTTGTAGATGATCAAGGTGCTCTTCCTCAGTTTGAGACCTGGCTATTATGTCATCAACATAGACCTCTATCTCATGGTGAATCATGTCATGAAACAAAGCTACCATGGCTCGCTGATAGGTTGCCCCATCGTTCTTCAACCCAAACGACATCACTTTGTAACAAAAAGTGCCCCATTGCATGACGAAGGTTGTCTTCTCCATGTCTTCAGGTGCCATCTTGATCTGATTGTAACCATAGAAACCATCCATGAAGGAAAAGATCTTATGCTATGCAGTGTTGTCAACCAGAACGTCAATATGGGGAAGCGAGAAGTCATCCTTGGGGCTTGCCCTGTTCAAATCTCTGCAGTCCACACACATCCGCACCTTGCCGTCCTTCTTAGGCACCGGGACTACGTTATCAACCCATTACGGATAAGAGGTGACAGCTAAGAACCTAGCGTTGAACTGTTTAATAACCTTTGCTTTGATCTTCTCTGACATTTCAAGGCGCATATGAAAAACCTTCTGCTTTACTGGAGGGCAGTCTTCTTTAGTTGGCAGACGATGAACCACAATATCCGTGTCTAGTCCTGGCATGTCTTCATATGACCAGGAAAAGATCTCGACATAATCATGCAACATCTGTATCAACCGCTGTTTGACACTAAGCTCTAAATTTGCACCTATCTTGATTTCTTTTCTGTCCTCATCTGTGCCCAAATTCATTATCTCAACTAGAACTTCATGAGGCTGTATAGTCCTTTATTCCTGCTATAACAGTCTAGCAAGTTCTTCGGGTACCTCACAATCTTCCTCACCTTCGTCCTTGGCTTGGTTGATCGTATTTTCAAAGTCATAACCAACAATAGTAGAACTGTTATCAATGGGATCCATAATGGATATGGATCAGCATTTTGATATGTGAGTGTGTGTAAGAGCATAGCCGTATAGACAAAGTAAAAAGCAGAAAAGAAAGACAAAGAGCGCAAAATTTGTATGCAAAACTTCCAATGCTTTATTAATGACATATGATATTGAAACATGATCACCCTCACAAATAAACCATTGTGCCTCAGGTAAGACACATGGTCATAGAGTTTATATTGTTTATTACATATCCGAAAAAAAGAAAGACAATTACTTCTAAATAAAAGTAATTGGTACAAAGTCTTTAGCCGTCCAGTTATTGGGTTCACCGTTGGTAGTAGGGAAGATCCAGCTATCCATGTCATAGTCACCATCACTGTCTTCTAAGGCGTTGACCCCATGGTTGCTGATGCGTATGGGAGGTCCTCCAGCACGAGAACGACAAACAACCCTTTGATCCCCTAAAGTGAAACCCAAACCAAACTTATCAGATTTGTATGGAATGTCAGGGAGTTGGCCCCAAATGGTACACCCATCTTCTTTAATAACTGCTTTGGCATCCTTGAGAGAAGCCATTTTCAAGGGAGGTCTGGTGATCTTTGGCAGATTTCTAACAATCTCAATTGCAGCCATGGTCTGAGGCACCTCTTCAAAGTTCCGACAAGGAGTCTCGATGAACTCGCCATCCATTTCCACATACCTGAAAGAGTTCAAGTGACTTACCATGTATTCTTCGTTACCATGCACCGTGACAATCTTTCCTTTCACTGGGTATTTCATCATTGGATGCAGAGTGGATGCGACAGCTCCCGCCCCATGGATCCAAGGGCGACCCAACAAACAAGAATAAGATGGTCTGATATCCATCACGTAGAAGGTGGATTCAAATGTCTGAGAACCAACTTTGATGGGGATGTCCACCTCCCGGTGCACCATTCTTTTCGAACCATCGAAAGCCCTTACTACAATGTTGCTGGGTTTCAGGGTCAAACCTTCGCAGTCTAATCTGTCCAGAGCCTTCTTAGGCAGCAAGTTCAATTATGAACCAGTATCTACTAGAACATGGGCCAAAGTAGTGCCCTTGCATTCGATGGAGACATGCAGTGCATCATTTTATTTTCTTCCCCTGGGTGTTAGATCAGCATCAGAAAAATCCAAACCGTTATCAGTCATCAAAATGGCCACACAATCTTCAAATTGGTCAGCGGAGGTTTCTTGTGGTACATCGGAAGTTTTGAGGAATTTCTCCAAAGCTTTTGCATGAGCTTCAGAGCATAATAATAGGGCTAACATTGAAATATTAGAAGGGGTCTGCCCCAACTGTTCGACCACATTGTAGTCACTCTTTATTATCTTCAAGATTTTTTCCATTTCCTTCTTGGAAGCCTCTGGAATAGATACTGAACGCGCCTTCGTCTGGACAGGCTCAATCAATATGTCTTTGCCCCGAGTCTCGGCCGACTCGATGATAGGGGTGTCAACAGGGGTAATCACATGAATTGCAGTGGTAGTATCAGTAGGAACAACATTAGGAATGATCACAGGAATAGTAACGGCTTTTGGAGGAGAAATCTCAGGGGAGAACACTCTTCCACTTCGTGTTATTTTACTGGTCCCAACGATGTTGCCAATGTCGGGATTAGTATTTTCAGAAACTTGGTCTTTAGCAGCCAACAGGTCTTGCTTGACGCCGTGGTAATAGACGTCAGCCCCATAGTTCCAAGGAAGAGCCTTGTCTGAGGAGTATGGGATTGGCCCTGGCATAATGATGATCAGGGGAGCCAACTTCGGATTAGATGTAATCCTGACGGGTCTTTTGGTGGAGACCTTGGGAGGATTGGCGGAAATGGTTATGATTGAAACATCCTTACAAGAAACAGTCAGGATAAGAGTCTTCTCAAATAGAATCTCTTTTTCATCCATCAGGCGCTGAACACCTGATTCCAACAAATAACAACCGGTCGGTAGAGATAAACATAAGTGGAAATCTTTGCTACAACCCAGAAATGAACCAGCTTTCAACAAGTTCCACTTAATGATCGTGAGAGGAGTAACAAGTTCCTCAACAAAAGTGACAAACGTATCATCGTTAACAGCATTAACACCACGACCTTGCTTGGGCATGGGAGCAGTTATAACATTGGGAATCTCATGAGTGTTAAATTCAATCTCCATCTCCTTAATAAGGTCTTGCACATTGTTTTTCAAAGACCAACAGTCGTTTGTATCGTCGCTTGGACTTTCTGAATGGTAAGCACATCGAGAATTTGGGTTGTAGCTAGGAGACGCGGTGTTGAGATTCTTGGGAGCTTCCCTCAAGGTAACTAGATTGGATTTCAATAGATGAGGCAAAACTTGAGACAAAGTCATATTTATCCGGGTGAATTGCCTTACAGATCTTTCTACTCTAGGCTGATTGTTTCGTTGTTGAGTAGCTGCAGGCTTGGATATCATACCAGCCCCTACCGTTGGACGAAGCTCGGTTCTGCCCTGATTTTGTTGATTGTAAACAACACTGATCTCTTTTTTTCCTACGAAATGTCTATTTCCCGCACTTAAAGAGGCATCCTTCTGAATCTTGCCACTTCTAATCCCAGCTTCCACTCTTTCTCCTGTCAAAATCAACTCAGTAAAGCCAGCTGAGGAGCTTCTAATCAGATGATTGAAAAATGGACCAGATAAGGTACCCAAAAACATATCCACTAACTCCCTATCAGACATGGGGGGTTGGATTCTTCCTGCTAAGTCATTCCACTTCTGAGCATAGTCTTTAAAACCCTCTCTCAAACATATATACATACTATGGAGTTGTGTACGGGTGGGAGCAAGGTCTGCATTATACTGATACTGCTTGTAGAAAGCAGTAGCCAGGTCTTCCCAGTTATGAATATTGGTCCCTTCCAGCTGGTAGAACCACTCTAGTTAAGTCCTGGATAAACTCTCTTGAAAGAAATGGACCCACAAGTCCTTGTCTGCAGTGTGAGGCTGAATCTTTCTCACATAAGATCAAAGATGCATCTTGGGACATGAGACCCCATCATATTTGGAGAACACCAGAACCTTAAACTTCTGCGGGATGACAACCCCAGAAACCAAACCCAGTTCTTCAAAATCCAGCCCAGGTACCTTCTGGATTTCCATTGCATTCAGGCGATCCTCTAGCTGTTTATATTTTTCGTCGACCGGAGGATACTGCTACTCATTATAGTCAGTCTCATTATCAGATTCCCTTGGACTGGGGTCTTCCTCTCTTGTTTCCCCTTCTTGATTCTCTCCTTCCTTTTACGAAGATGCTAGCTCTACAACTCGCCTTAACGGTCCTCTGAACCTCCTTCTCAAATTCACCACACCAGCTGACTTCTTGGTCTTCTCTTTAACAATCAGGGCTTTCAGTTTCTCTTTCCCCTTGTCCAGAGCCATGATCATTTGTTTAAACTGATCATTTTGAGTTTGTAGATCCTTCACTATTTGTTTGAGAGCCATTTCTTTACTGCTGAAATAAACAACGAAGAAGATGAGAAACCTGCTATGAAACCAGTTTATGAAATGATATGTATGATATGTGTATCCAATGATTTCAAGGATTTTGGGAAATTTAAATTTGTGAACCAAAATGAAACAAATATTTTATTTCAAAATACAATTGCCTTTTAGGCGTTCAATTGAAAATTCTAAAAACTGTGAAATCAGGTTTCCCATGGGCGCTTCCTCTTCGTGCCGAGATAGACAATAAGACCTCTTTCCTTGTGAAGTTGCTTCGCGAGCTCCAAAACCTTCCTCTCATGGGAATAGAAATGATCTCTATAGGTATCCCGCTCTTTCTTCAGCTGAATCCAGGATCTCTGCAGTTCTTCAAGATCAGTGGGCATATCAGGGTATAGGGAACATCCCCTTCAGTAATGGGCTCCATAATCACTTGTAAGATGGCTATATATGGCATCATAAGGTTTTGAGCACGAGCTCATACCCATTGGAGATAAGGTTCCATAGGGATGGGAGTCTTCGGCTCCAAAGTCTTGGTGTCAAATATGTTTACCTTGCACCAAGCTCGTATGAACCTCTGACGATACCCTTGAACATCATCCTCATAGTTAAACACAATGCCCTGGACAAGCATCTCGTGAGGACCATCCCTTCGAGCGTAACCAAATTTTCGCAGATCCAGAGAAGGATTATAGGTTATGCCTCTCCTAATGCCGAGTAGTGGGACATTAGGGAACTCCCCACATCAGTCAATAATAGAAATATCTCCCATAGATCGGGAATACCAGAGAATATTCGTGTAAGAAAGTGACATTATCTTTTGTGACCAGCCCAAACCTTCTTCATTCTTCAGTACTGTTTTAGGGAGGTGAGAAATAAACCACCTCGAAAGCAATGGCACACATCACATAAGAATCCATCTTTTCTTCATGATACGAGTGTGGAAGGTATGTAAGATGTCTCCGAGTAAAGTGGGAATATGGTTGCGAGAGAGGAAGACCTTGATAGAATTCACATCTATGAGTAAGTCTAGATTAGGGAACAATACTAACCCATAGATTAGAAGGGCCAAAAGCTCCTCAAAAGCCTGGAAATCCAAATCATCCAAAAACAGCTGAGCCTTATCTATTAGGAACTTGTCTAGAAAACCCTTAACTCTGCTTCTTGTTTCCCAGTTGGATACAATGTCAGACCGTTTCAGGTGCAAAGCTGCTGCAATGATCTCTGGCTTTGGAGCTTCTTGCAAACCGGTGAAAGGCAACTGATCCAAAATAGGTATACCCAATATCTGAGAGAACTCTTCCATGGTGGGTACCAACTGATAGTCTGGAAAGGTGAAGCAATGGTGCTTAGGGTCAAAGAATTGAAAGATCACACTCATCATCTTCTCATCAAAACCTGAGGTAACCAGATTGAGAAGTCGACAATAGTTATTGGTGAACGAAGAAGTCTCAGAAACCCTTGACTCTAACTGTTTGAGTTGAAGAGGTATTCTCACGAAGCTGATTCGGATGGTATTTCTACGAGCAGAGGCCATGATCTGCAAAACAGAACAAAGATAAATTCCCCTAATCCTTGAAATGGTTAGTGTAATGAAGAATGAATGTTTATGATGCATGATGTCATGTTTAAGCAAATTAATCACACAGAAGAAAAGCATACAATAAACCTTAGGTTCAAAGGCTTGCATGAGGTTTAAGGTAAGTACCCTCTTGAAGTTTAGTTGGTTTCAAACCTCTCTTAGAAATAGTAACCGGGTTCTAAGGAGTCTCAATATCACTGATCTTTCTTTATCGGTATTATTTCAGTTTAGCAATCTTTTCTTGCGGCCGAAACATCCCAAAAGCCCAATCTCAATGAGTGTAGTATCGAGTATCAACCGGTTCCCAGCTTTACACCGAGACCGACTACCTCACTACTTTCTAATGGCCAAGTTTGTTCAACTAAGGTTCTAAGGTTCGTTAGTGCTTCACGACACCACGCGGGGGCCCCGTATTCTCCTCGATTCGACACAAGGGATACCGGTATCAACCAAAGTGTCACACCAACACAAATATCGCTTTAACCATATCGTTCTATGCCGTACAGTCTCCACGATCTATTGCTATTTACCTAAAAAGATTCCCCAGATCTGGGTATAGGATCTATATAAGAATACCCCAACAAACCCTCAAAGATAAAGCAGTCAAGGTAAACAAAGAAAGCAATTTTAAAATGATCTAGACCCTAAGGTAAACCCCACTTTATAATATTTATCCCCAACAGAGTTTCCAGTTCTGTGATACGGTCACATAACCGACTGTTATATTGGTTTGCGTTCTGTATTCGAAAATGTGCGATAAGCAAGAGTCACCATCGAATTTTCTTTTATCCAACAAAGGAAAGGGTGAAAAGAACAGAAAAAGACCTTTTTTTGAGATTTTCTGAGTAAGGGGGGTAGATTATGGAAAGGGAAGGTGTTAGCACCCTTTCCATCCGTGGTTTTCCACGGCTCTTAGGTACTTGTTCATTTTTGAAAACTGTTTCGTGTTTGTGTGTTTTGAAAATGTTTTGTTTGCATTATGATAACTCTTATATCAGTCCTCAAGAGTGTGATAAAGCGTTTTTGAAAAGAGTTTTTTGAAAGTGTGATGTGAAAATGAATTAGATTTGAGAACGTACTTAACAACTATCTACCTACTCAAAAAAGGCGTTCTTTTCCTCCTTTCCTTTAGATAGTGCTATCCTACTATTAGTGAGTAGGTAGCCCTATCGTTGGATGTTGAGGAACTATCCAAAGGGACGTTTATTGTCATTGAAGGCAACATGTAGAGATACCTTAGCAGTTCGAAGGGACTGTCATCATATATTCATAGGCAACATCGAGGGACAAGATCATTTCTCGTAGGCAACTTGAGGGACATTAAGTTACTATGATCTTTTATGATGACTTTAATTGAGGGTCTTTGCTGAGGTATCCCTACGTTCAAGGGACATGACCATTTTCGAAGGTAACCAAAGTGAGAGGTACCCTAGGGGTGCAAGTGTGCAATAGTGTATTCTTTTCCAGATACTTTTATCTTGATGTTAGTGATCTAAGATTGATTGATTAATTCTTGCCATACACACCTAATTTACTAGCAGTTTATATACAGGCATATAAAATAGTGTGGAAAGTAAAACCTACGGCTATTACAAGGCTTCGGGGCAATTACAATTATATCTGACTGAAAATGTAGAATGCGGAAATTAAAAACCCTAATTAGGCTATTACAAACCGGACACAGTTACATAATTAAAAAAAGAAAATAATCGTACGAAAAATAAAAACGCACAAAAATTAAAACGGAAATAAGTTTGAAACCCTAAAAATCTAATTACGTATTAAAAATATTTTTTTGGTATTTTATGATTTTTTTTGAGATTTAACCTAATTTCTAACTGATTTTAAATTAAAGAAAACAAGTTAAAATTTAATTAAATTAATTTGCAAGAATTAATTTTAATAAAAAAACCATAAATCTATTTTTTTATGATTTTTTGTTGATGTTATTAAAAAAAATTGAATTAAAAAAATGTAAACTAATTAAAAAAGAAACTAAAGAGAATTAAAAAAAAGAAATGACCCTGGGGTGAGAAACCAAATTGGGGGGTGCATAATTGAATTTGCTAAGGGCCCAGATCTGCTGGCCCTTATAGTGTGTGATCCAATATTGCTGCTTCTGGAAGGTCCACCATGGGGCTGCACGCTTGGAGGCGCTGGATCCAAACCACTGGGATCTGATGGTGTGAGTTTGAGGACACATGGTGTGCATGCTGGAGCTTGAAGCCCTAGATCTGTAATATAAATGTTAGAAAAATAAAACGCCTGACCTGGGTATCGAACCCAGGTCTTTCACTTCACACGCGTTCTTCCTTACCACCCAGCCATTATTCTCATCCGTGAACATAAATGAAATAAAACAAAATAATATGAAAATCAAGACAGATATTGACTTGTCCATGCACGCCCTTCAGTGGGTCCCTATAAATTTAAATAGACCAATTAAAATGGAGAGAGAAGAATCATGTTTTGACTCAGCCAATGGGAGAGGTGGGAAATGCCATGCATGCCTCGCCTGAGTAAAGAACCCTAGAGATGTCGGAGTCAACACTCCAGTCATCTTCTCCGACGGGCCTCAATCATCAAACCTGCAAAATATCCACATTAAACATAAAAGAAAGACCCTACCCCCTAATTCGAGGGTTACGAATCCAGTGGTGGTGTTTGTTTGGTCTGAAAGTCATTGTACAGGGAGATACGAAGCTTGCCGTTCTCTACGCCCTAACAACGGCAGATGGCTATTTAGCCATCAAAGCTTATCAACAATTTCCCAGACTTGTTCCTTGTTATCTTGTGATCATGTTAATGGGGTTAGAACAGATTGAAACAAGCTATAATTAAAAATACGAAGGACAAAAAAATTATGAAAATATGAGTCATGCATGATGAGTTTCAGCGTGCTATGGCTATGGATGATGATCCATACTTACCTATGCTTACCTCAGGAACACCAAGGGATAGTTATAAGGCTTTGAAATTGGCTGCAAATATGAATACGAATAGCACCACTCTTTGAAATATTTTTGAGAAATATTAGGGTTCTTTTGTGACCAGTTGTGCATGTGTATTAGGTCTGAATAATTTTTGTATATGTAGTGAATCGCATTAGGTTAAAACTCCATCCATGAGATCAAATATAATCATGTTTTTAATGTCATGAAAATTTGATCAAAAATTTCTAAAACGAGAAAATCTTTCCCTCCTCTTGCCTTGTGCGTTTTTACCTTGGTATGCCAGCACATCTTGCCCATTATTGGATGAGAAAAGATTCCAAATCATATCTTTCATTATTTCTATTATTTATTTATTTAATTTTTCATTTTAATGAATAAAATATCAAAATAAATAGTATAAATAATATAATAGTGCAAGGGTGGGTCTAGAGGTCGTGGACCATGCTAGGAATAATTTTCAAACATGAAAAATGGACCCATTTGGAAAAAATTCAAGTTTGGTCAATATTGGCTTCATGCACTTTTCCAAACATTGGTCAATTTTAACAATGCATCTCTCTCTCATTTTTAACTCTAAGAGGGTGTTCTTGGACTTTTTAGAGAGCTTAGGATGTCCTCTAAATAACCCTTTTGGTTTCATTTCAATTGGACCTTCCATGTTCATGTAAAGAGTTTTGACCCAAAAGGTGTTTTTGTTGACTTTTTGAAAGGACCTATAATGTATGAGCTTGTATCTTTTAACTGAGGCATTTATTGATCTTGAGGGATGAATAAAAGTTGTAGGTAATTGGATTTTCTTCAAAATGAGCTTTGGTGGAAAAATTTCTGATAAATTATGAGAAAGTTATGCCTGGTCAAAGTTTGGTTGGCTTTTCCTATAGAAACCCTAATTTGCCATTTTTGACTTTTGATGAATTAGGAGAATTTCTTGAGGAATCATGATCAACCCTTGATAAAATGATGGATATCACTTCATGATGTTGATTTTGACCCAAAATATTGAAGTTTGACTGTATATAGGCCACAATTGACTTTTGACCTAGTACAGTTGACTTTCAGGCATTTGAGCAGTTAACTGAGCAAACTTGTTATGCAAGGCATGAAATTTGGCATGGATAACCTTGAGGACATATTAGGACCATGGAAAACATTTGGCACCCTTGGAGCTCAACCATCTTGGTGAAAATTGAAACCCTAGTTAGAGGTTTATTGCTTTAGGAAGAGAATTTGTCTGGTCAATTCTTAGTCATCCTTGGGCAAGTTAGGGATCTCAATGGAAATGTCTTGAGTAAAATGAGAAGAAAATTTTTGGGGTACAACATATTGGACCCGGCTACACTAACATTTGGTAGCACATACTTAAAGGTGCATGGTGAGTGTATTTGACTTGTTTGCATCAGATATGTAAACAAAATGTTAGAGAAAATGCAAAATGCAGCAAACTGGGACCGAACCCAAGACCTGCAAGGTGAAAGCTCTATGAGTGCATCCTTTACCACTGGGCCAACTTGTCAATCGAAATAAATGACACCAATATGAAGTCATGCGAATTCTGTTAATTAAAAAAAAACAAACGACAACCTATCCCAATCGAAATCACCCCTTGAACCTGAATCTGGGGCTGTTTCAATTTGCAATGGTCTGCATCATGAATTCCAAAAATGACTATTTAGAAAGACCCCTGGAAATGGTATCCTAGCATCTGGGTGCTTCAACTTACATATATCACATTAAATCATTCACAAATAACAGGGGTAACATGAATATGCAATCCACACGAGTTTACATTATAGATTGAAATTTTTTACCAACTAGAGGTGCTTCAATTTGATATCCTGAGCATGGAATGGCTTGAAATCGACTATAAATGGTTGGAGATGGGAGTTTCTTAATTCTCCCTTGCTTTGAAATTTAGAGAACTTAGGATTTTACTCTGAGGCAGGCTGTGCATGTTCTTTCGATAGGCAATCTCTTTGTCCTTTGTTCTGATACAGTCTTGTCTTTATATAGGGGTGTGAAGCTTGATAAACATGGCAACAATCAAGTATTTAACATGGACTTTAAAACAAATTCAAGAATTTGAAAATTATCCATTTATGTTATATTCATATTGCTCAAAATTTTCTTCACCAGAGTGTCTTTGATCAGCCCCCAAGGGTTACCTTCTTCAATTTCCTTTCTTTCAATTCAAACCAATCAAAGCATCAACTCTTCCTTTTTGACTGCTCGAATGTTGTTTCATCTCTTTATCAATCAAAGGCTTTATAGAAGCCTTCTTGCCTTCCTTCAAATTTCCCCAGGCCTCATCATTTTGGCCTTCGGTTGAGCCATTATTTGCCTTAGTAGCTTGATCTAAAACTCTTCAACTAACCCAATCGAAAGCTCTTTTCTGGCCAGTCGAAGCTTCTTTTGTCATGAATGTGATTGTGCAGGAGGCTTGGGCCTGGCAGTATGCATGACTTTGACCATCAAGCAAAAATAGTTTCCAACCATTCTATGTCTTTTGACTAGACCAAATGCACGTCCTTCGAAGGAATCATTTGCGTGTCCTTCGAATAGGCCTTACTAGGTGTCGAAAGGTGGAAGACTGTGTGTTAAGGATTTTAGATGTGGAACCGAAACCATTTCAAAGGGAACCATTGCCCAGTCGAAACTAGCACAAAGGAAGCCAATGCCTTGTGGATGCTAGCATGAGGGAGGCCAAACCAAGCATAAAAGAGGCTATTCCCTAGTGAATCAAATCAGGAACGAAGGATGATTTTCCTTGTGAGTCGAAGAAAGCTTTTTTCCTAGTGGACTGAAGGCAAATCTAAAGAATTCTTGGCCTTGTGTGCTAAAGGCATGCACATGGGAAGTCATTTCCTTGTGGGTCGAAACACACATGAAAGAAGCTCTTGCCTTGTGAATCAAAGGCAAGCATGAAGAGGAATTTTTTGCCTTGTGCGTTGAAGGCATGCACAGAGGAAGTCATTTCCTTATCAATCGAATCAGTCATGAAACAACCCATGCTCAGTCAAAGTCTTGTGAACCAAGCTTGTGTCGAAGGATTTTGGACACCCGATCGGAGCTCCTTGTCCAGATTCCAATCGAAGGACAACCTGCTCAGATGCCAATAGAAGACATCTTGTCCCAATAGAATCATTGCCTTTAGAAGTCTTCGGTAAACCCGACACAAAATCCATGGAAATTTTATCCCACTTCCATTATGGAATATTCAACAGTTGCATCAGACCTAAAGGTTTCTGATGTTCAATCTTCGACTTTTGACAAGTCAGACTAACATAAACAAACTCAACAACTTCCCTTTTCATACCAGGACACCAAAACAACTTCTTCAAGTCTTGATATATCTTGGTAGCACCAGGATGAATACTTAATCCACTTCTATGTCATTCCTCAAGAATTCTGTTCTTAAGTTCTGGAACATCCGGAACACATACTTTATTTTTGAACCTTATTATGCCATTCTCATCAACCCTGAATTCAGTTATATTACATTGGTTAATCAAGGTTAACTGATCAACCAACTTCAAATCAGACTTCTGACATTCTCGAATTTCTTCTAAAGTACCACTAGTCAGTTTCAATATTCCCAACTTCACAATATAAGGAGTCTCTTCACACACCAAACTCATATATCTGAATTGTTCAATCAATTCTAACTCTCGCACCACAAGCCTCGACATATGTAAAGACTTTCTACTTAATGCATCGACCACCATATTTTCTTTATTAGGCTGATAATTCAAATCAAAATCATAATCCTTCAACAACTCAAGCCATATCCCATGCCTCATATTCAACTTTTTCTGATCAAATAAGTACTTCAGACTCTTGTGATCACTAAACACTTCGAATTTAGAGCCAAAAATATAATGTCTCCAAATCTTCAACACAAATACCACAACTGCTAACTCTAAGTCTTGCGTAGGATAATTCCTTTCATGAACTTTCAGTTGCCTAGAAACATAAGCAACAACCTGTCCATTTTGCACTAATACACCACCAAGGCTCATCTTAGACACATCATAATACACCACAAAATACTCACTTGGATTAGGAAAAATTAATATCGGAGCAGTTGTCAACTTCTTCTTTAATTCTACAAAAAATTCTTCATGCGCTTGACCCTTTCAAGTTAACTGAGTTAACAGTAATGCTAACTTAGAAAATCCTTCAATGAACCTTCTACAATAACCCGCCAACAAAGAAAACTTTGAATCTTAGTCGCATACTTCAGAGTCTCCCATTGCAATACTGCATCAAATTTAGAAGGGTCCACCAAAATTCCACCACTAGAAATCACATGACCAAGGAAACTCACTTCCTTAAACCAAAACTCACACTTAGAAAACTCTTCATACAACTTCTTTTCTTTCAACACCTGCAACACAATTCATAAATGCTCATCATGTTCTTTTTCTGATTTAGAATAGATCATAATATCATCAATGAAAACTACAACAAACTTTTCCAAATACGAATGAAATGTTAAATTCATATACTCCATGAAAACACCTGGCACATTAGATACACCAAACGACATCACAGTGTACTCATAATGACCATACCTTGTTCGAAAAGTCATCTTTAGAATATCATCTGGTTTAATATGAATCTGATGATAACCCGACCTCAAAATCAATCTTGCTGAAAACACAAGCATCCACTAACTGATCCATTAAATCATCCATCCTAGGGAGTGGATACTTATTCTTAATAGTCACTTTATTAGACTTCCTGTAATCCATAAATGATCTCATACTTCCATCTTTCTTCTTAACTAACAACACAGGTGCATCCCATGGAGAAACACTTGGTCGAACGAACTTCTTCTCAAGCATTTCATCCAGTTGTTTCTTCAACTCACTTAGCTCTGAAGTTAACATTCTGTAAGGAGCCATCGACACTGGACTCGCACATGAAAACAACTCTATAGAAAACTCCACTTCACATTCAGGAGGTAAATCACATATATCGTACGGAAACACCTCTGGAAGTTCACAGGCAAAAGGTAGATCAACACATGCAGCTTCACGGTCAACTTGCAACAACGCAAACATTGCAATCATCAAGGCCTCATCTTCCAGGAGTTCATTCACTTGATTAGAAGAAGACAACATCAGTTCTTCATTATCACAAAACTTAGGGAACCTCAAAGTTTTATTATAACAAATGATGTGAACTTAGTTGAACTCCAACCATTTCATCCCAAGAATAACATCAATTTGGTGTAAGGGTAGAACTAGTTTAGTAGCACATTCAAACAAAATAAATGAATGAGTAGAACCAGTATTAATGATAGCAACCAACTCAACATTGTTAAGAAAACAAGTACCTCAAATCAATTTGTCCTTCTTAGAATCCTCTAATCCACTCAAAGCGAACACTCTACTGTTGGTCTGGGTAGCATCAACATTCTTCTTTGGCTTTTGAAACTGGGTACTAATATAACCATATTCTCCATAATTAAAACAAGGTGGACTACCGTTCTTACACTCAGAATCACAATGACCCATCTTACCACATTTTTAACATCTTAAGACCTTATTCTCACATTCATTGGAATGGTGACCTTGTTCACCATACCTAAAGTACTTGGCAAGAGCGGGAGCTCCTCCCTCGCTTATATTTTTCCAATCTAAAACCTTTTATTTCTCTTTATCATCTGAAGTGTTGTAAGGCTTCCCACGATCTTGATTCTTCCTTCTCGTATCATTCATGATCTTATAATGAGCCTTACTACCCTCTTCATAAATTCTACAACTATTCACTAATTCTGGGAATCTAAGGATTTGCTGATAACCAATCACTCGCTTGATTTTCGGATGCAACCCATTCTCAAACTTGATACACTTTGAGAATTCAGCAGTCGCTTCACTGTAATGCGGATAATACTTTACCAGTTCTACGAACCTTAAAGCATACTCAGTCACAATCAAATTCCATTGTTTCAATTTTAGGAACAAAATTTCTTTCTTCCTGCGCACGTCCTCGGGAAAGTACTTCCTTAGAAACTCTATGCTAAACACAACCCAAGTAACGACTTCACTCACCCTACCAGTCTCTAACGCATGCTAACCCACCAGTCATCAGCTTCCTCTACCAACATATACGTACCAAACTGCACCTTCTGTTCCTCTGAGCAATTCATGACCCAAAAGATCCTTTCAATCTCCTTGAGTAAAGTTTGCGCTTCATCAGGATCGTACCTACCCTTTAAAGTAGGTGGATGGTTCTAAAATGTATCCAAGACACGAGACCCATCATTACCGTTAGCATAAGGCAGTTGTTTCACTGAGCAACAACCTACAAGGCAGCAACGATCACAACATCGTTCCATCCAACCACCCTACACATAGGAAAGTAACATCATAAAAATAGTGTATCGATAGTGTACTCACACTAATCAACCGACATGACATGCACATCATAAGAAAACCTGGTTGGACAAACTGACATGCACTGATACCACTAATGTAACACTCTTCTAAACCCAATGAATAATTCACGAACAATTATAATATTAATCAAACATAAATTTCCAACAAGTGTGTCACATCTTCTTAAAAACATCATATAAAACATCCTGCTCCGTAACACGAGCTTTCAATTCATTTTAAACGATCATTTCTTTGGTAACATTAACAAACAATTCAAACTTTGCAGTGGAATCATAGTCTCAAAATAACTTAATTTAGTTCATCAATATCAAAACCTTTTGGTCAATATCAAAAGTCGTTATCAAATAAATCCAACACATTACAACTCAAAAAAGCATGTTTATCAAAACAACAGAAACTTCAACTCAAGCGTTTCCCCACCCGATGGTACAATATCAGAGCAAGACCACTATCATTAAAGGAAATAAATGAATAACTCTAAGTTATCCTAAAACTTTTACGAGCTATTCTTGATTACCTGAAAGTTGCCCACATATAGAGGCAACATTTCCTAGCATAAATGGTGAGCAATCACAAATCATTATAAAAGATATACTGAATAAATATAGTAGGGCAACAACAATCATCAAGAATTCTACATATCATCATGCTTAACACATATACTCACGCTTTTACATCATCAATACACATCAAACACATTATTTTATCATCAAACCAACATTCATCATCAACACCATTTAGGTCACAACATCATCATCATCATTTAATCAACAATTATGAAATGTTACAAAGAATGCAGTGCAACTTCATTGACTCATGCATGTGGTACCAAACTTCACCGATGACCCTGTGTCATCTTCCTCCAAAGATCCCCACCATATGATCGATTCTTGATTGGAATCGGAGCACTTCACAAAAATGCACTAAATCCACACGATGGGATTAAGGCCATCACTGGACCAATGACCTATTAACATCAATGGACCAACGTCCTAACATATGCCATGAATGCATGATGCACAACAATATAATAAAACATGACAACAACTAGTAAAAACGCACCATCATTCATGTAATCATTAACAACATCATACACTTAGCATGTGTACACATCAAACCTGCATATAATCCCACTTCATTCAACATGTCATCATAAAATATATCATAGCTCATCACAAAATCATCATAGCATCAACAAGTCTTTATACATCATTACAACATCATAATTCATCACATAAAGTATAATTTAATCACGGCAAAGGTACTAGAAAAATACACCATTTTACTCATTTTATTTTACCAAAATATAGTTCACCGTGTTAGCTCTTTAACGCTTCAAACGACGAATCAAATGGAGTCAAGAAACTTAAGTTATAACACTTTGAACATTCTGTCAGCTGCCCTCGCCTGAGGCTCGCCCGACAAAGCAACTTGCTCACCTGAGGCTCGCCCGACAAAGCTGGGGCGACCCACCTCCCCCATAAAAATTCCAGGAGCTTGCACTTTTCTCCTATTCCTTCCCTCACACTCGCCCAACGAAGCTGGAGCGAGAAACCCTTCCCATATATTTTTCCAAGAGCACCAACAATGACCATCTTCTTTTGCCCCACTCTCGCCCGGTGCTGCCTAGGAAAATTTGCTCCGTCGGGCGAAGCAGGAGGCTCGCCCGATGCTCGACGCGTGACAACAACTCTGCTGTTGCATTTTCTGCACAATTTCCTCCCATCTCATATGATTTCATACCAGAACTTACCCAATTCACCATAAATCAACATGTTATCACGCAATCAATAACAATACATTATCACATCATTACCGACATCAATTCATGGTATTTCACACATCACAAATCATCAATTTCATCATATTACCAATTCACCACAAAACCCCAAACAACCTACATAAATCTAAACCCCACATCAATCATAATAACAAGGATTACCCCATTACCTTAGATTCCTAGCAGTAAGTTTGATTCTCTTTCTTGCGTTCTATCGAGCTCTCTGTCTTGTTTCTCTGTACCCTAGTTATTTCTTCACAGCAGTTCTCACAAAAATAAGATCATACATAATGAATCACTAAACCTCAATTTTTTTTCCTTTTTGTCTAATTACACCTTGGACCCTTAATATGTTTTTCTCAACTTACCCTCACTAATCCATACGAATGTTACCTCCTCTCCCTGATCACCTCTACATAATATTATTTTATTTAATTAATAAAAATAATTCTAATTAGTAATTCTAAATAATTATACTAATTATCTAAATTACTAAAATTCCCAATATCACCTTAGTTCCCACAATTACATACAATGAC
Organism: Vicia faba; assembly: GCA_948472305.1. Classification (NCBI taxonomy): domain Eukaryota; kingdom Viridiplantae; phylum Streptophyta; class Magnoliopsida; order Fabales; family Fabaceae; genus Vicia; species Vicia faba. The sequence continues at coordinate 275,365,899 of OX451735.1, read as the reverse complement.
ATCACATCACACATCATTTTCAACAAAACACCATGTATTCACAAATAATTCACAATTGCTCATCTTAAAGCAAAGCAACTAAACAATAATATAATTATTTTGTGGTGTTTCATGATCTGCTGAAAGTCATTAATCATGCAGGGAAGATCACTAAACTCGTAGCTCCTCCTGAGCCATGGTTTGATGAGTTGTTGCAGCTAATAGGGTTGAGAGATTTGACCCTCACTAGATATACTATCGTTAATCATGGTATGATTAACACTTTTGTTGAGTGGTGGCACCATGAGACGTCATCGTTCCATCTACCACATGGTGAGATGTCGATCACACTGGACGACATTACATGTCTACTGCATCTTCCGATAAGAGGGAGGTTTTTAGACCATGACAGGTGCGACAAAGAGGAGGCGTTGGAGTTGTTGGTTGAGAGAATGGGAGTTTCCCCTAAGAATTATATGGATGAGATAAACATCACATGTGGTAATCACGTTAGATTTAGTTATTTGAAGAAGGTGTTCATGGATGAGCTACAAGGTGCACGACAAGATGATGGTGATCCCGAGCAGGTTACCAATCAGCAGAGGTGTGCTATGAGAGCAAACCTTTTGTATATGATTGACACAACTATTTTTGTGAACACTAGTACCACTTACACTGATGTCATATACCCGGGGTACTTTGATGATTTTGAGCAGATCCTAGAGTGGAACTAGGGGATGCTTATTTGGTGTACTTGTATCATAAGTTGTATGAAGGATTTAAGTGGAAGACGAAGTAGATGACCGACAACATCACACTCATGTCGGTAAAATTTATTGGTCTTATATTGTGATTCTGTTTTGTTAATTATTATGATTCTGTTACTAATTAATAATCATTGTAATTTCAGGCCTGTATCGTACAACACTTCCCCCGCATCTCGAGTTGGTCACTTGCCTCAGGTTATACTGAAGAAAGGCCGCGTGCTGCTGTATTCGAGCCCCTCTGATGGAATCAAGCAACATAGCCATTTTGGGTGTATATTGACAGGTTTGTGTTTAAGGATATACACTTTCATACCTACGTCGACCATAGTGTCACGATTCCATTTGACGATGTTACATTGTATTCTGGATGGTTGGCTTGCGGGTCGCGCAAGACGGTTTCTCATCTGCCTAAGCGCGTCATGTGTCAGTTCGAGTACATGCAGTATATTCCCTGGGATCCTATTATATCTGCTCCTCCCCTGGTGAAACGGAGGGATATGGATGCTTTGTTTGATGATTATGTTAATCATCTTGTGCCAGATGAGGCCTAGAGTACCTTAGCACTAGACGACTAGAGCTACGTGGGTAGTTATATCATATGGTTCTTCAGGGTGCCCCATTCATATCTAGTTCAAGATGCTCCAGGAAACCCACTGAGTCCAACTCATCAGGAGATTCTAGAGGAGGAGCAGGCTAGGACCGATCATGCCATTGATGTGTTGCCTAGGTGCTGTTGTATCTTAGACATTGTGCTGGCGCGTATTGGTGGAGGTTTATTTCCTGATGGCTTTGATGTTAGAGGTGTTCTAGATGCCATCATGACAGAGGCTCAGGGGGCTTTACAATACCTGAGGCAGCGGAGGAATGCTAGGATGGTGTCAGGCCAACTCATTGTCCGCCATACCTAGTAGTCTTCTTCATTCTTAGATATTTTATTTATCTATTTTTGGATTGTATTCAGATAATATTTTGGGTTACCGCCTTTATTGACTTTAGACACCTTTTGTGCGTTTGACTGTTATATATATATATATATATATATATATATATATATATATATATATATATATATATATATATATATATATATATATATATATATATATATATATATATATATATATATATATATATATATATATATATATATATATATATATATATATATATATATATATATATATGTGTGTGTGTGTGTGTGTGTGTGTGTGTGTGTGTGTGTGTGTGTGTGTGTGTGTGTGTGTGTGTGTGTGTGTGTGTGTGTGTGTGTGCGTGTGTGTGTGCGTGTGTGCACGTGTGTGTGTGTGTGCGTGTGTGTGCGTGTGCGTGTGTGTGGGTGTTTGTGTGTGTGCGTGTGTGTGTCTGTTTATGTGTGTGTGCGTGTGCGTGTGCGTGTGTGTGGGTGTTTGTATGTGTGCGTGTGTGTGTGTGTGTCTGTTTATGTGTGTGTGTGTGTGTGTGTGTTTATTCCACATGTCTTTGTATTCATTTTATAGTTTTCAACAACATGGGAAACATGCAAAAAATGCCTACTGCCTGCATACTTTTTCTGTTACTATCTGCATAGGAACCGAAAATGCATTTACAGTTCCATCCCGTAATTGCATTTCGGGTTTTAACTATTGTTTAACAAAAAAAAGGCGCGTCCCAGAAATCCATTTTTGGTTACGCAGAGGCATTTACGAAATTGCATAGGGTGTTTTTCAACCCTATGGGGTGGGCGTAAGAAATTCCCTAATTTATTCCACCACCCCCACAAGTCCCCCACATGATAACTGATATTACCGTTATGTCCTTATTAAATATTTTCAAATTTTTGAAAGTATATAAATTTATCAGATTTTTCATTGTGGTACTGGAAGTTTTGCAATTTTTTTATTTATATGATGAAATACTAAATTTTCAAATAAATGTAGAATATTTTACAATTTTTTTTATGAAATACTAGAAATTTTCGAATTTTTAGGAAAACATGCATGGTTTTCTACAAAAATGTGGAAGAAATATCGAGTTTTTTGAAAAATCCAGTGCATATATACCGTTTTTTAGAAAAATTAAGTATCCTAGAATACTTACCAGATATTTTGAAAATCCGGGTACGTACTAAATTTTTCGAATATATCAAAAAATCCGATAGACAATGGTGAGTTTTAAAAAAATCCTTAAGTTTTTGATATTTTTAACAAAATATACCTGATAAAATATATACGTATAATTAAAGAAGTTCTATAATATCAATACAAAATAAATTATGTCGACTTCCTAACATCTTCCCAGTTTCTAATACGTCCTGCGTATGCTGATTTCCATGCTCTTGCACCATCACTACAATTTTGTCTCCATCAGTCTGTGATGGAAGTCAACAAACAAATTAGTTTTCAGACTTTATTCTTCATCAGGCTCTGGCCTACAATATTCAATGTACTAAAATACCTCTTCAACTCTTCTCACTCTTCTTCTAAATCCAACCGTGTTCCACTATCTTCTTGAGTGACTTCATTCTCTTCAATGTATAATTTCTTCCAAAACACATGAATTAATTTTAAAAGAACAAGCACATCTTGTATTTGAAGACCTGCCAGTTCACACACATAAGGTAACCCATGTGTTGTTATAACGAAGCAACCACATGAATCTTTGTTAAAACTAATGAATTATTTCATTTCTAACTCTTTTCCAACGTGTTGTATACAGTGTGTTGAAACTGATCCGTGAAATCTAGAGTAAAATGGAATGTTATATCGATGCTCAATGTTGTAAATAACTTTTTGAAATGACACTCTGATTGAACCTAGTTCAAACTTCAACATGGTGTTCACAATATTAAAACTTCTACATAAATCTCCTCAGCTAGATGTCAACATGTTTTTTAGTCTCCAGTGAGCAGACTCAACCCTAAAAAATATAAATAGAAAAAAGATGTCATTATTTGATAATTAGTAATCTACCCATATTCAAAGTCACATCGATGTACCTATTTATTGGCGAGTTCTCTAAATAAGTGACTCTATTAGTCCAAGCAACAACATACCTTTCTTTATAGGGTATCAACCACCTTTCACACACATACTAAACAAATAAAGGAATATCATCACACACAACCTTAAAATGCTTCAATGTACCAAAAACTCAGACTCCCTGTTCAAATATATGATGTTATTTCGTAGATACATAACATGATCATGCTTATGTGATTCTACATACTCCTTACACTTCATACCAACATTTTTTGAAATATAGAACAGGCACAACATATGAGTTGAGTTTGGGAACACAAATTCCACGACATTCATCAGCGACAGTTCATGGCCCGTCACCAAACTCTATGTAGCAAAATCTCGGAAGCAAACAAATCTCAGCTTCTCTAGTGCCCATGTGAAGTTTTCCTCCCTTTCATGTTCCATATAGGAAAATTCAACAAAAAAGTCAACTCTGTAGATGTAACCCCAATAATCTCAAGTAGTGGTAGGCAATAACTATTTTTTTTTGTATGTAAAATAAAAAATCAACACAAAATTAAATATGTTCAACAATTTCTTTGAATTAGGATGTGTCTAAATGACATCAGCAATAACATTTGAATCGTCCTTTTTTTAGTCCAGTACATGTATTTCTCTTCACGAATAAGACTCAAAAGATGTTGCATTTCAAGCAACGGACCTGTCTTGCTCGTCTTGTATGTATATCTTGCCTTGTACACTTGGGTAACACTCATGTGTTTTTCTGGATCTCTATCTTTTAAAGCAATAATTATGTATCTGAGAGTCATATTGTATTTGGTCATGTCATTCACAAACTGTCTTTCATTATCTTTTAAATGACTTAGTATGTCATAACCATCTAAGTTCTTAGCTAGTATATGATTGTGAAACCCACACCTAACTATAACCTTCCAACCACTACCACTTGGGACATATCTCAGCATAAATGGATATTTAACTTTCATACAATAATTGCCATCATAAGAATTCTTCTTTTTGTAGTTTCCTCCCTATCACAATCCATAATCAATTTATCTTTCATCCCTCTTGTTGTACCCCAAAATTTTCCCTCCCATTCTATTCAAGGCATTCTCATTGAGGTCCCCATTTGTTCAAGGTTGACCAAGAACTGACCGGACGATTCTTCTCCTAAGCAATGGATTTCCATATAAGGTTTCATTTCTCACAAAGAACCCTGGTTTGCAAGGGCTTCAAATGATTTTCATGGCACCCTATACGCCTCAGCATAATGGAATAGTTGAAAGAAAGAAAAGAAGTGTGCATGACCAGGTGTAGATCGAAAGATGAAAATATGCCTAAGAGCTTTTGTGTCGAAGCAGCTTCGACAACAGTATGATGCCCAACGAAGCACTAGGATTGAAGGAAGGATAGTTCCAAAGAAAGCGTGAGGAGGCTTTTGCGAAGTATTTGATTGATGTAAGATCTAGTAAAGATAATCATCAAAGTATTCGTATTCGAACCATGGAAATGTAAGCTATTCGAAGCATTACAAGGAAGGCACACTTTGATTACCATGTTGGTTGAATTAGCGCTTCAAAAAGAAGAAGATGTTGAATTCGAAAGCTTTGATCTTATGGTTCGAAGGACATGCATGTACCTGGATAGGCGAGGGAGAAGTTGGATGATTGAAGTGAAGTCTTGGTGCTCATGGGTTACCATTCGATTGGTGTATACAAGCTGTATTCACCAATCGAAGATTAACTAGTGAGTAGTAAAGATTGTTATTGTAGACGAAAGCAAAGGGAGATGGTGGAGTCAAAGTTCAGTTCGACAAGAAGATGAACAAGTTGATACTTCAACTGGTCGAATCGAAGAACCAGCTGCACAACTGTGATCGAAGAATGATGACCACAACGAAGCTTCGACTGGTCGAATCGAAGAACCACCTTCACAACTGTGTTCGAAGGAAAGAACAAAATGAAGCTTCGACAGGCTAAGATGAATAGTTATTCGAATTGAAGGAAAGGAGGTCGAAAGGAACAAGAACTGATTTCAATTAGGCTAATTGGATAGTTTTTCAGATCAAGCAACTAAGGCATATAATGACTCAATCGAAGAAGCCATAATGATGAGGCCTTGAACCATTCGAATTGGAACTCAGAGCCATCGAAGAACAAAGCTTGGGAGAATTTGAAAGAGTCAAGATGTGAAAATTTGAAACGAACACCTAATGGGATGAAACCTGTCCAGGTTCACTCAAATCCCAAAATGGTAGAAAATCATAAAAAATGGAAACTTTTTAAAATCTTTTGATTTTGCTTTCAAAGCCATAGTTAATGGCTGATTCATGTCATTTTCGTTCACCACTACACCCTATAAATACAAGGCCAAATTGCAAGCAAAAAAGGGGACATGACCTATAAACACAAGAAAAAAACAACCTCAAAAAGCCACACCAAATTCTCAAAATCTTCATAAAGTTGTCAAAATTGAAAAAATCTTTGCAGGCCTCCTCAATCCAAAACAAGCATTCCACTCACTCCTTGAAGGTTCCAGGAGACGCTTCCAAGCATTAGGCAGGTCCAACGCACACATGAGCATCACTCACACAATCCCTCCGTTGGTAACTTGTCTTGGATCTCAAACTCGTTTAACCTTTAATCTAAGTCTCTTTCGATTTCATATTCATGTTATTGTCATTATTTATGAATGTTTTAACATAATTCATGTGAGTTTCAGTTCCCAAAACACAAAATGCGATTGCTAGGGCATTTGAAATTGGTTCCTTCGAATCACAGGATTCATGGTGTTTCAGGACAAAATAGCTTCAAATTTGGACTCAGTGGTTCGAATTAGGTGGGGGTTCGAATTAAGGGGAAGGACTTGGATTCGACACCTAGGTCATGCATTTTGTTTTTTTCTAACAATTGTATTCCAGATCCCATGATTACAGGTCTAACATACACACCATGCACCATGTGGTCAACACCAATAGATCCCATCAATCCAGATCCAGTACCCTCAACGTGCAGTCCACCGTGCACTTTCACAACCTCCCTTGTTGGATCGAAAGACAACCTCCCTTGTTGGATCGAAAGACATCCTCCCTCGTTGGATCGAAAGACAGCCTCCCTCGTTGGATCAAAAGATAGACCCCCCCTCATGGGATCGAAAGAAAACCTCCTCTCACTTTGGGCCCACGTTTTTAAACTTACACCGCCCCTTGTTTACTTTTGCTGTCTGGCCCATTTTACATGTTTGTTTTTTTGTTCTTTTAGTTACCTTTTATTTAATTACAAAATCAGATAAAAATCACGAAAAATTAGGTTCTATTTTTTTTATTAAAGTTAATTTTGTTAATTAATTATTAATTACCTAAACAATTTCTTAAAATTAAAACTAAACATACTTAGATTTTATTCTCTTTTATTAAATAAAAACCAGCAAAAAGATTTCAATTTCTTTAGGATTTAGACGTCCTTTCTAATTTACGCGCGATTTTATTTTAGCACTATTATTTTTCATACTATTGTACCTGCTTCCTGGTTGTAATAGTTTAAATTAGGACTTTTACTTTTTCTTCTTTATTCCCCATTTTGGACATGTAATTAATCTCCTCTCCGAAGCGTTGTAATAGTTTAGGATTTACGTTTTCCGCACTTTGAATTTTTGCAATATTAAACTGTCTAGATGCATGATAATAGGATTGTATGGAAAGAATAACAAACAAGCGCTAGCAAACCCAATGCAAAAGACAAAAATAACTGAATACAACACACTCTCACATGCGCACCTCTAGGGTATCCCACTTTGGTTGCCTTCGGAAAACAGCCACAACTCTTGAGACGTGGGAGATTTTAGTGGCTACCCTCCAGTTTAAAGATCATAAGTCCCTCGATGACCCTCTCGATGTTGCCTCGGTAAAAAATGATCTTAAAACCCTAGGGTAGTTACTAAAATTTCTTGCCTTGTTGTCTTTGTGACTATAAATGTCCCTTCGAATGTCCCTCAAAACATCCAACGACTAGGGCTACCTACTGACTAATAGTAGGATAGCACGGTCTAAAGGAAAAGAAGAAAAGAACGACCCTTTTGAGTAAAAGTAGATAGTTCCTAGATGCTATGCTCAAAACAAACACAAAACACTTTCAAAAACATTTTCAAAACGCTTTATCAACACTCTTGAGGACTGATACAAGAGTTATCATAAAGCAAGCTGCCTTACTATTGGCATTTCAAAAATACTTTTCTAAACACACCAAAGCGCAAGGTATTTCAAAATGAGCTAAGCATCTCAGAGCCCGTAGATAACTACAGATGGAAAGGGTGCTAACACCTTCCCTTTCCATAATCTACCTCCTTACTCAGAAAACTCTTGAAAGGTCTTTTTCTGTTCTTTTTACCCTTTCCTTTATTGGATAAAAGAAAAGTCGGTGGCGACTCTTGCATACCGCAACATTTGTGAACACAAACACAAAACCAGTATAACAGTCGGTTCTGCCACCGTATCACACCTCTTATTCCATTTTCTGTATCAGAATGAATAGTAACAAAAATAATATCATGCTATTTACCAATGGATTATGCCCATGCTAACACGTCAACCCAGGAGGAAATATCTGTCATTCACTACATATACAAAATACATTATAAATGTTAGAGATACCGAACACCTATTAAGTTTTGAACAAGGTAAAAATAAACATGTAAGTAAAATATAAAATGTCAATAGTGAAAAACTATGTAAAATCTACAAGGGAACGATCAGAATTTGGACCTCACAAATGAAGCATTTTGAACTACAAATTTTTTTTTACACTAGGCGAAATATCCGATATACATGAATTTTCAAAATATCTAGAACTTTTGAGTTTTTCCCAGATATTTTGAATTATCCAGTAGAAATATACCATTTTTTTAAATGCAGAAAATACACAACTAATTATCAGAAAAACTAGTTTTTTTTTTAAATACGCGGTAAAAACGCAACAAAATACTAGATTTTTTAAAAAATTCGGTAAAAACTCAACATGTTTTTAAAAAATCCGGTAAAATTCATATAATTTGCATTTTCTAAAAATTTTTGTACAAGATTTTTCTGTATAACTACTGGATTTTTTGTTTATTACCAGTTTTCCAAAGTGACTTCTTTATACAAATGTATAATTTTGAAAGATAAATAATGCAAATGATATTTTTTTCATTATAAAAATATGTGGGATTGTTAGGTCAAACTGTGGGGATGGTAGGATAAATCATCGAGAAAGAAATCTAGAAATTAATTAATAACAATAATTTTGGACAAAATTTTGTATTACTGACATCTTATTTCTAATGCTATGAATGATTAAGGGGGTTTCTCTTTGCATCCTATTGTGTTATTCTATTCCACCATAAAAAGTCCAGACTTCCCCTAGAGTTCAGAGATGCATCTCTAAACACACATATCCGAAAATGCATATCCGGATATACCATTTATTCAAATAGTTGTGGATGGAAGAAAGATACATCTCCGAAATCTTTACTTTCATATCCCGTGTCAGACTACATTTCCCACTTCCTTCTTGTTCCTTTTCTGCAAAAAAAATTCTCTTCCCCCTCTCAAGCTTTTGAGCTCTCTGTCTCATTTAAGCTTCTCTTCATATCAAACTTCTACCATTCAAGCATTTCAGGCTCATACATTCAATTCGATTAGGTAAGTTTTTAAAAATTCTATCTCTTTTTTATGTTTTGATTTGTAGTTAGTTGTTTAAGCTACATTAGTTGTTTTAGGTACATTAGATAGTAGTGTAAACGAAATTGGTACGTTAGAAGAACATGTTATTTATCGTGAAAATTGGCAAACAATCGTTGATCTTCCCAAAAGGGTATTTTTTTGGTTACTTACAGGATCGATCAGTTTGATCCTAGGACATATGCTAAATATTTGTGTTGTTTTGATAAAAATGCTAATTTTAATAAAGAACACATTTGACTGAGAAAGGTAGAGGTTTGAGATAAGTTTAAGTGTAGAAATCTGGTAAATAGTGTAAGTAAAATGCAAGGGAAAATAAACTTTGCAAGTAAGATGAAAGGTTGTAAGCAAGAATGGCAAGGAATGTAAAAAGGAATGTAAAAGACTTTGATTATAAAATGTGGTGTTTCAAATGTACATTCTCAATATTCTTTCTCACGCAACGGGTACTCGAATAATATTGAGTGACTTGTACAATTAGTTGAACACACGAAAATCTACATAGAATCCCTATATTTATACTAGAACTAGGTAACCGTCGAGGAGTTGCCTCTCTCTAAGATGAGGACAAGTGTCCTCTGTGTTCACTTCGAATTCTGTCCTTATGCCACGTTGCTTTCTTCAACTGCCAGGTGAACTGATTTTCCCTCCTTTCTTCAGATTCAAAATCACTTGTTGCTGATACGAAGTTTACTGGTCAAAGGGCAGAGGCTTCTTGGTTGAACACCCCTTTTAACTTAGAAAATTTATCTAAGTATTTATTCTCTTCTTAGCATAGCTTCGACACAACTAACATCATGAACTCTTCTATCGAAGCGTCTTTAACTTTAGATTTCTTCAACCTATTCTTGGCCAGTAGGACTAACATGTGTAGGTGTCAAATTCAGGAGCTAACAAATTTCCCCCCAAGAATTTTGTGATCGGTGGGAGAACTGACTTGAGGTTTTGCGTTTGTGTTTGCAAATGTTTCGGTTTAGCAAGAGTCGCCACCGACTTTTTATTTTATCCTAAGGAAAGGTGAAAAAGCACAGGAAAGACCTTTGAGATGTTTTCTTGGGTTCGGGGAGTAGATTATGAAAAAGGAAGGTGCAAGCACCCTTTTCATCCATGGTTATCCATGGGCTCTTAGTTACTTGTTTAGATCACTTGCTTTTGCTTTTCAATTGTTTGAAATGGTGCTTTGTGTGTGGTTTTGAAAATGTTTTGAAAATAGGCCATCATTGTGGCAACCTTTTTAATGATTCTTATTTGAATATATACAAAGGTGTATTGTCTTTTGAAAAGATTTCAATGTTTGAAAGTTTGATTTGGGAAATGTTTTGAAATTGTGTTATGTGTTTTAAAATAGCAAGGATGTTTTGCAAGTTTTGATCAAGTAACTAAGAGTTTTCAACCCTATTTTACTCAAAGGTATTTCCTACACATTTTTAACCCTTTTGACAGTGTTGTTTTACCATTGTATTTGGTAAACAACCTTGTATTAGGATGTTAAACGGGATAGACGCGGGTCATCGTATAGACCATGATAGCAATTGTGCCAAGTATCTTTAGCAATTTTTCGAGGGACTTGATCATTTTGTTTAGGCAACCAAGATAGCTTCATCGAGGGACTATGATCTTTTGTTTTGTTTTTGTTTTGCCAAGGTACTCAACATGCATAACATGGCCCATTTTTAAGGCAACAAGTGGATGTAACCCTAGGGGTGCAAGTGTGCATTGTGTTTGTCATTTTCATGGCATAATTGAAAGCGTAATTGCGTAAAATAAATCTACCACTATTACAACATAATTATAGGGAGGGGGATACAATTTTTGAATGGGGATTATTTGACAAGAAATTAAAACTCTAATTTTACTATTACATCCAAATTGAATCAATGGCATAAATAATAAATGAACAATATTTAAATAAACAAATTAAATAAATATACAAAATATTATGCAAAAATGTTTATGTTTATTTTTTATGTATGTAAAAAATATTTAATGCAAAAAGAAAGAAATAAATAAAAAAAGATTATATTTTTTTATTAAGGGTAAAACCCTAATTTTCTTTTAAGAATACAAATATATTAAATATACTATTTATATACAATAAAATAAAATAGTGTATATATAAAAATAAAATATATTTAGAAAAAGTATTATTTAGGTATAAATAATAATAAAAATAAAAGTATAATATTTTTATGTTTTTATTCTAAAGTATATATATATATATATATATATATATATATATATATATATATATATATATATATATATATATATATATATATATATATATATATATATATATATATATATATATATATATATATATATATATATATATATATATATTAATTATATTAGTTATGCACAATAAAAAATAAATTAAAATATATACAAGACCAAAATATACTTAGAACAATATTTTTTTAGTGTAAATAAAATAAAGAATAAAAATAAAAGTATAATGTTATTATTTATTATTTTCAAGTTTTCAATAAATAAAAGTATATACTATTAAATTATTTTTATGTCTAAAAAAACAATAAAATAATAAAAATAAATGTGGGAATTTATGAAAATATTTTTGGATATTTTTATGTTTGGAAAATATAAAATAAAAAATCAGAAATGATAAATAAATACAAAAATATAAAATATAAAGAAATTGGGCCAGGGGGTGTATTCAGTAATGAGGGAGGTGTCAAAAACAAAAGAAGCCAAAGCCCAACCCAAAGCCAGACTTCATCTTCAACCTTGGTTCAAACTTTCGCGCGCCCTGTACCGAACATGAACAACCTGCATACGAGCTCTAATGCAAAAACACATAACATCAAAGTTGTAGGGATTTCCAAGACGAATTCAACCATATAAAAAACTTTTCCTAACTCTCAAAGACCAGAGAGAATTTCTCTCTCCCTAAATCTTAACCTATTTTTTTCAGGATGTTCATGGACCAAATTCTCTTAGCATGCTTAACTAAAATGGAAATTGAGCATATGTACAACTTCATGGCTATGAATACTACATTTCTTATTCAAAAACCTAAACTTAATTGTTCCTAAATAGAGATATAGGAAGTTGACAAAAACCTGTTTCAGTTGACTTCGTGTCTGACAATGTGGAGCTTTTCAATGAGGCCTGAGATGTTTGGGAGCTTGATTAAACTTCCCTTGATCTTCTACAATGCCTAGCTTGCCTTGAATGTTCTTGAACAAGCCTACAGAACTCAACCTGCACAAGCTGAAATAAAAAATGGCAACCCTTGTAAATGGAGTTACAATTGGTTTTTAAGGGTTGGGATAGCTTGGATATGTTGTATGGAAGGTGTTTGAACCAATTTGAGACAAAATGCACGAGGGATTTGAGTTGTGGAAATCAAACTGCAGGGAGTGCCCTGTTTTTCCAAATGAAGATGATTTTATGCTATTAGAGGATTTAAGGCTCAAAGGGTCGTGTTTCTGGCTCAAAGGGATGTGAGAAAGTTGTTCCAAATGTTTGCACAAGTTGGTTTTCACAGATGTTCAAGTTATCATGTATTTGGTATCTTTCTTGTATATGAAGCAAAAATGAGCAATGCTGTAATACAAGCCTGTACAGGCTATACATCAGCCTTCCCCTTGTGATCTTGTCCCCTCAAGTTGGTGGATATGATTTGCTTCACAAGATCTTGTCCAAGGCTCAAGAGATGTGGTTTTGACATAAAGCATACTTTGGCAAAAATGGTAATGTACCTTTTACCATTTAGGGATTAATCTTGTGTGCAATGCTCTAATGAACAAAACAAAACCTTAGACCAATGGATTTGCATTTAATTATTGAGTATGGAATGGTTTTGAGGCCTGTAATCTAGTGTAAAGCAAACTGATTTGAATTTGCAACTTGTATCAATATGAACATGCCATGGATGAAAAGTGAGTTTTTTCCAACTTCAAGCCTTCGATTCTCCCTAACCACAAATGTGTTTGGAGATTTCTTCGACTTTTAAGAAAGCTTTAAACATGCTCTACATTCCATCTTTGAAATGAAATTTGAGATTCCAAGTGGAACTATGTGAAAAATGGCCATGAAGATAGGTCAAAATCCTGCCTAAACTAGGGCAAAATTTCACTAAGTTAAAAGTTTCATGGACCCTTGTTCCAAAAATCATAACTTGATATCCAAGCTTCTTTTGAGAAAACTTTGTTAATCAAATTTGTAGACTTTGTGGAGGACTACAACTTTCATGTTGGAAGTTTTGTTTGAATCCAATTGTATCATGGTGAAAATGTTGGGCAAAGTTAGGAAAAATTAAGAAAATTTCATAACTTAGAAAAATTCTATGTTATGAAAATTTTCAACTTTAAACCCTAATTTGCAAAATTGGGTTTCTTGATGAACAAGTTTCATGTTTTGACACATCTTGATAAAAATGACTCTTGGCACTTGATTTTGACCAAAAAGTCAAAGTTTGACTTTTCAGTGTACAGTCAAATTTTGATCAGTTGACTGAAAAATTCATCTGTCAATCCAATGCATTTGAGATCTTTTGAACCTTATGAATAGGTCAAGATGATGCAATTGAGTCCTTGAATCCATGCTTGAACTCAATTTGCCATTGACTAGGTCAAAAATCAGAAATTGCCCTTGTGCAGTCAAAAACCCTAAAAATGACCATTTTGCCCTTTTGGTTATCTGATCAAATTTCTTGTGGAGTTGTGATCCAAACTTGATAAAATGGTTCATGTGAGTTCATAAGATTGATGTGGGTCAAAATTTATGAAGTTTGACTGTAAATTGGCCACAGTTGACTTTTTCCCCAATACAGCTGATTTCTAGGTCAAATGTCCAATTGACTGGGCAAAAATTTGATTCAAGGCTTGAAACTTGGTATGGGCAATCTTGTAAGTCCAACATGAAGTATGAAATTCATTTTGAGCATTGTAAGTCCAAAAATCCCTGTGCAAACTCAAACCCTAATTCAGGTCAATAGTGCAAGGAGATGAGTAATGCAAAACCCTAATCTGGTCTTGAGTTCAAAGAGCCTTGTGATGAGAAATGTTGAAAAATGAGAGGGAAAATTTTGGGGTACAACAGCTGCCCCTGTTCAATCTTCTTGAACCTGAAGAGTAGATTGGCGAGTTTGCCTTTCGTGAATCAAAGGTAAAAGAGGATTAGACACTAGAATGCCCGTAAATTTGCGCTCGCATGAAGTGGTGATTGCCTTGCGATATCGGGAATGGGATTACAGATGCCATTTGGAAATTGCTGACGAGGGCATGGGATTAAAGATGCCATCCTAAGGAGTGTCGATCGCGTAAGAGATTCCTTAGCGAGAGCTTGTATATCTGTTGTTGAGGAAGATCCCGCTGGAGAAAGCTGATCTTTGTTGAGAGTAATAGAATTTTAGGAGCTTCGTCGTCCGTCATTCTGCTGGTGGGTCGTTTCTGCTGAGATTTAGGAACTTGTCCATAATTCAACTGAGGAAACATCTATGCTGAGATTTAGGAACCCGTCCGTAATTCAACTGAAGTAAAAGCTTTGTCGAGATTTAGGAACTTGTCCGTAACTCGACTAAGAAAACATCCCTGCTGAGATTTAGGAACTTGCACGTGATTCAACTGAGAAAACATCCCTGCTGAGATTTAGGAACTCGTCGGACATTCAACTGAGAAAACAACTTTGACGAGATTTAGGAACTTGTCTGTAATTCGACTGAAGAAAAGCTTTGTCGAGATTTAGGAACTTGTCCGTAATTCGACTGAGAAAACATCCCTGCTGAGATTTAGGAACTTGTCCGTAATTCATCCGAGAAAACAACTTTGTCAAGATTTAGGAACTTGTCCGTAATTCGGCTGAAGAAAAGCTTTGTCGAGATTTAGGAACTTGTCCGTAATTCGACTGAGAAAACATCCCTGCTGAGATTTAGGAACTTGTCCGTGATTCAACTGAGAAAAAGCTTTGTCGCTTGAATTTTGTGAGAATCTTTCCTGAAAGGTAAAGGTTAGTTGTATGTAATGCATGACATGTATCAAGCGATGAGGTTCTCAAAATAAATGAGATTGTGCTGTATGATGCTGTAAGATGTGTTTTATCAAATGTCTATGATATATGAATGTAATGTACGCGCATGTAAGCTGATTGGTTGTTTTGTTGAGGAAAATAAATCCTGGATAGCTGGGGATAATGAAATCTTTGACCGCTGCTGGAGATTTCGAAATCTTTGGCAACCTCTGTGAGGAGAAACTATACCGCTGGGGGAGATCAAGAGTTTAGGCTGTATGCCAATCTACTGGGGACCTCGAGAATCTCTGTTCCGTTGGGGGTATCAGGGGAAGACTGAATGGTTTCCGTTGGGGATCTTAATGACGTGCCGATTTGATCGTGGCGACTTCATCGAGGAAGAATAACTCTCTGGGGAAAAGGGAGGAAACTGGATGGTCTTCACTGGTGTTCAAAGGTCAAAGGTTTGACTCCGTTGGGGAAGAAAGCTTTATTCTTACTGAAGGTTTGTAGTTTAAAGTTTTGCTCCGCTGGGGATCGGGAGTTTGAAAACTTAACTCTGATGGGGATTCTTGAGACTTAGCTCGAGAGGGGATATGCATTTCAAGGCTTTAGTTCTGCCAAGGACCTGAATGATGTATTTCAGTGGATTTCTCCTGGAACAGCCTAAAGATAACTTTCCTATACTTTCATCCTATCAGTAATCATTCTTTTCTCGTTCCGTTTCATTTGTAAGCAGTGATTATATTCAAATGCATATGCTCATTTTAATAAATCATTGGACGTTTTCAAATAAAACTCAAGTGTAAAGAGAGAGAAAAGGCAAACAATTTTCTTCACTTTGAAGTATCTTTGTATTAACTTTGTATAAGTATTTTGTACAAAGGAATTCGACATCCTAGTAAGAGAATGTTGTCATAAAATTGAGGAAAATTTATACAAAGAAAGATGGCTATGTGTAACAATTCCATGGGGTTCCTATTCAGCTATAGCCTTCACAACCCTGAGTATCTTGTCCATTCGTTGCTTCGTCCGCAGATGATTGGATTGATCAGAAGCCTGGAGCTTGTCCGTGAAGAGATTGTCCTTAAAGTGATCCGACGAGACATAGTCATATGCTTTAGTTCCCTAACTTTTTCCTGGATCGCCCTTTCGGGTTTTCAATCCACCGGGAAACCCTTTTTTGCCCAAGTCGCCCTTTCGGGTTTTCAACTTACTGGGTGTACAAATTTTTTTGTTTATCCCTAATTTTTGCCCGAACCGCCCTTTTGGGTTTTCGATTCAGCAGGATGCCCATTTTTGCCCAAGTCGCCCTCTCGGGTTTTCGACTTGTCAGGTCGTTTATGCGTAGTATCTTTTGACTATGTCTACGTTCGTAGGGTGCGGCAGGTCATCGCCGTCCATGGTGGTTAAAATCATAGCCCCACCAGAAAAGATGTTTTTGATCACAAATGGTCCTTCGTAAGTAGGAGTCTATTTGCCCCTGGGATCGCTTTGCGGCAAGATGATCCGCTTGATTACAAGATCTCTGACTTGATATACCTGACGTCTGACTTTCTTGTTGAAAGCCTTGATCATCCGTTTTTGATACGTCTGACCATGACAAACAACAGTAAGTCGCTTCTCGTTGATCAAATTAAGTTGATCAAGCCGGGTCTGAATCCAATCGTCTTCACTTAAACCAACATCTTTCATAATCCTTAAAGAAGGAATCTGAACCTCCATAGGTAAAACAACTTCCATGCCATATACCAAAGAAAAAGGGGTCGCCCCAGTTGAAGTATGCACCGTGGTACGATATCTGTGTAGAGAAAACGGTAACATCTCATGCCAGTACTTGTAGGTGACTGTCATCTTTTGAATGATCTTCTTGATATTTTTGTTCACAGCTTCAACAACACCATTCATCTTTGGCCGATAGGGAGATGAATTGTGATGTTGAATCTTGAACTGTTCGCACAGAGCGGTGATCACAGTGTTATTCAGGTTTGTACCGTTGTCTGTGATGATACGGTCAGGGATACTGTACCGGGAAATGAGGTTCTGCTTGATGAAGCGGGCAACCACATTCTTTGTAACGGAGGCGAAGGAAGCTGCTTCAACCCACTTGGTAAATTAATCAATAGCCACCAAGATGAAGCGATGTCCATTGGATGCTGTGGGCTTGATCTCTCCAATCATGTCGATACCCTAAATTGCGAATGGCCAAGGAGCCATTAGGACATTGAGAGGAACTGGAGGAATATGTACCTTATCAGTATAGACTTGGCATTTGTGACAAGTACGAGCGTATTGATGACAAACAGCTTCCATGGTAGACCAGTAGTAGCCCGCCCTTAGAATCTTCTTAGCCATCATATGTCCGCTCAAGTGGGTACCAAATGTGCCACTATGCAGTTCAGTCATGATCTTCTCACCTTCAACCTTGTCCACACAACGGAGCAGAACACAATCATGGTTGCGCTTGTATAAGATACCATTTCTTAGGAAGAACTTGGTAGCAAATCTCCTTAAGAACTTCTTGTCGTTGACTAAAGCTCCTTCAGGGTATTCTCGAGTCTTGAGATACGTTTTGATTTCGTGAAACCAAGGTTGTTCCACTACTTCATCGGTATTAATCTCATGACAATGTGCAGGTTCGTCCATTCGCTCGACGGTGATTTGGGGAGCCTCATTATCCCAGTTTAGTTTAAACATGGAAGACATTGTAGCTAGCGCATCTGCCAACTGATTCTCTTCTCGCGGGAAGTGCTCGAAGGTAATCTGCTCGAAGTGTGGTAACAATGTCAGGACATGTTCTTTGTAAGGGATGAGGTTAGGGTGTTTAGTATCCAACTCTCCTTTTATTTGACTGATAACCAAAGCTGAGTCCCCAAATACAATCAATGATTTGATTCCCAAGTCTATAGCAGCCTTGAGACCAAAGATACAAGCTTCATACTCGGCCATGTTGTTGGTGCAGCTGAAATAGAGTCTAGCGGTGAAAGGTGTATGGCAACCTTCTGGAGAGATAAGTACCGCGCCGATACCGTTCCCAAGTGAGTTGGAGGCACCATCAAAGTACAGAGTCCATTGGGATCCTTGTTCAGGTCCATCATACGGTCTGTTACCTTTAATGTTGTCCAATGTCATGATATCCTCGTCAGGGAAGTCGAACCTCATAGATTGGTAATCTTCGACGGCTTGATGAGATAGATGGTCAGCTAGTACACTCCCCTTTATAGCTTTTTGGGTCGTGTACTGTATATCATACTCAGTTAGGATCATCTGCAATCTAGCGATTCTTCTGGATAAAGCAGGCTTCTCGAAGATGTACTTGATCGGATCCATTTTGGAAATCAGCAAAGTGGTATGTGTCAACATATACTGCCTTAGCCGGCGAGTAACCCATACCAAAGTGCAACAAGTTTTCTCTAGTAGTGAGTAGCGAGTCTCACAGTCGGTAAACTTTTTGCTAAGGTAATAAATGGCATGCTCTTTTCGGCCAGACTCGTCATGTTGGCCCAGTACGCACCCCATTGAATTATCCAAAATAGTCAGATACATGATTAGCGGCCTTCCTTCGACGGGTGGCATCAAGGTAGGAGGTTCCAACAAATACTCCTTGATCTTATCGAAAGCAACTTGACAGTCATCGTTCCATTCAACCACCTGATCTTTCTTCAACAGCTTGAAGATTGGTTCACAGGTAGATGTTAGGTGAGAGATGAACCTTGTAATATAATTCAGGCGTCCCAAGAAACCTCTGACCTCATTCTCAGTGCGAGGGGAAGACATTTCTTGTATAGCTTTGACTTTAGCAGGATCAACCTCAATGCCTTTATTGCTGACGATGAATCCCAAGAGTTTACCGGACCTAACTCCGAAAGTGCACTTGCTAGGGTTCAGTCTGAGCTTATATTCCTTTAACCTGACAAACAGCTTCTGCAGATGGTCGAGGTGTTCTTCTTCTGTCTGTGAATGGGCTATCATGTCGTCTATGTAGACTTCAATCTCATAATGTATCATGTCATGAAACAAAGCTACCATGGCTCGCTGATAGGTTTCCCCGACATTCTTCAGTCCGAATGGCATCACTTTATAGCAGAAGGTACCCCACTACGTAACAAAAGTAGTCTTCTCCATGTCTTTGGGGGCCATTTTGATCTGGTTGTACCCTGAAAATCCGTCCATGAAAGAGAATACCTTGTGTTGAGCTGTGTTGTCAACCAAGACGTCAATGTGTGGTAGTGGAAAATCATCTTTAGGGCTAGCCCTATTTAAGTCTCTGTAGTCCACACACATTCTGACTTTGCCGTCCTTCTTAGGCCTGGGCATAATGTTAGCAACCCATTGTGGATAGGAAGTAACAGCCAGAAAGCCAACATTGAACTGTTTCATCACTTCAACTTTGATATTTTCGGACATGACAGGTCTCATTCGGCGAACTTTCTATTTGATTGGTGGACAGTCTTCACTTGTAGGGAGACGGTGAACCACAATATCTGTATCCAGTCCCGACATGTCTTCATAGGACCAGGCGAAGATTTCAACATATTCATTCAACAGCTGAACTAAGCGCTCTTTGACACTTGGCTCCAGGTTGGCACCTACTTTAACCTCTTTTATGTCTTCCTTTGCTCCCAAATTGACAGTCTCTAACAACTCTTCATGGGGTAGAATAACCCTTTCTTCTTGTTACAAAAGCCTAGCCAACTCTCCAAGCACTTCACAGTCTTCATCACCTTCGTATTCGGCTTGATTAACCAGATCTTCAGAGTCACTGAAGGCCATAGCAGAATTGTTACCCATTGAATCCGGAGTGGATGGGTACGTGCATTTTATGAGTGTGGGTGTGTGTAAGGGATAGCCACCTTTAAACAAAATGAAATGTAAAAAAGAAAGAAAATGAACACAAAAGTTTATAGATGAAAACGTCCATGATTCATTAAAAATGGCATATGAAAATGAAGAATCAAAGCCCTAACAAATGGACCTATATGCCCCGGGTAAGGCAAAAGGAAAAAAGTGTACGAATTGTTTAAAAGTTATTACAGACTAAACAAGAAATGTTTAAAAGATAAATTACTGATTGATGAAAGTAATGGGAACAAAGTCTTTCGCCTCCCAGTTTATCAGTCCTCCTTCAATGGTTGGAAAGATCCAGTCTTCAAAATTTCTTTCTTCTTCATCATCCTCTAAAACATGAACTCCATGATGAGTGATTTTCAGTGACGGTCCTCCAGCCTGGGAGCGACGTACATCTTTCTGACTAGCAACAGTGAAACCCAAACCAAACTTATCTGTCTTATAAGGAAAATCTGGCAGTTGACCCCATATTGTGCTTCCTCCTTTCTTGACTACAGCCTCTGCATCTTTAAGGGATGACATCCGGGACACAGGTTTGGTAATGATGGGAACATCAGTCATTGTCTTGGCTACCGCAACCTCAGGAGAAACCTCTTCAAAGTGTTGGAAATGTGTTTCTATTAATTCACCATCTAACTCCACGTAGCGGAAAGAGTTAAGGTGGCTTATCATATACTCCTCCTCACCATGAACTGTTATGATCTTACCCTGGACTGGGTATTTGAGCATCTGGTGTAGAGAAGAAGTGACTACCCCAGCATTGTGGATCCATGGCCTTCCCAACAAGCATGAATACGAAGGACGGATGTCCATCACATAAAAAGTAGAGTTGAAAAATTCTGTTCCCACCTTAATTGGGATGTCCACTTCTCCGTGAACCATCCGCTTAGAACCATCGAAGGCTCTAACAATGATATTACTGGGCTTTAGGGTCAAACCTTCACAGTCCAATCTCTCCAATTCTTTCTTTGGTAGGACATTTAAAGATGAACCGGTATCAACCAGAACGTGAGCAAGTGTGGTCCCTCTGCACTCTACCGAAACATGCAGCACATCATAATGCTTTCTTCCCTTAGACGTCAGATCGACATCAGAAAAGCCAAGACCATTATCGGCTGTAAGGCTGACCACACACTCTTGAAATTGATCCGTAGAAGTTTCTTGAGGCACGTGTGCCGTCTTTAGGAATTTGATCAAGGCTTTGGCATGAGCCGCGGAGCAGAGCAATAGAGCCAGCATAGAGATTTTTGAAGGGGTTTGCCCTAGCTGCTCTACGACATCATAGTCGCTCTTCTTAATTATCTTTAAAATCTCCTCCATTTCCTTTTGGGTGGTCTCGAGGATAACTAAAGTCTGAGCCCTCATCCTGACAGGCGCTTCTTGGATTCCCTTGGTTTTATCAACAGTAACAACAGAGGGTACAACTTCGGGAGTAACAATTTCTTCAATCACTGGACTTCGCACAAATATCTTGAAAGGCACAAGAGTACTTGAGGGTCCGAAAACTGCCCTTGGAGGAGAAATCTCCGGAGATAAGATTCTTCCGCTATGAGTGATCTTACTTTTCCCTGCAATATTTTCTATATCAGGAGTTTCTTCATCAGAATTTTCTTCAACTGATTCGATCTGTTTCACACCGTGATAGAAGATCTCTCCTCCATAATTCCACGGTATTGTCTTGTTGGACTTATATGGGATAGGCCCCGTCATGGTAATCTTCATCGGTACAAACTTTAGATCAGGTGTAATCTTAACAGGCCTTTAGCAGGTCTTGGAAAGATTGTCGGAAATGGTGATTATAGCAACATCATTGATTGGAGTAACAGGAGTAACATGAGTTTTCTGAAAGAGGATCTCTTGAGTATCCATCAGGCGTTGGATGCCTGACTTCAACAACGGACAGTCGGATTGCAAGGTTGAACAAAAGTAACAATATTTTTCACAGCCCGGGAAAATCCCGGCTTTTAACATATTCATCTTGATCATTGGAAATGGAGTCATTAAGTCATCAACAGCAGTAACATGAAGATCTTCTATAATAGCATGAACATTATGACCATGTTTTGGCATAGGAGAGGATATCACATTAGGTTTTTCGGGGGCATCAAACTCCACTTCCTTGGCATCTATTATATCTTGGATCTTGTTTTTAAGGGCCTAACAGTTGTTGGTGTCGTGCCCCACACTGTTCGAATGATAGGCACACTTAGCATTGGCACAATAAAGAGGGGAAGTTGTATTCGGATTTTGTGGCGGATCTTTCAAGGTTGCAAGGTTCAACTTCAAGAGATTGGGGAGGACTTGGGCAGGCGTCATATTGATCCGAGGGAATTGTCGTTGTGGCCTTTCCACCCTGGTTTGGTTAGCTCTGGGTTGACTGCTTCGAGGTTGATCGGCTAAGGAGTTCTGGATCATCACAGCCCCTACTGCTGGTCGGCGCTCCATTCTTCCCTGATTTCTCTGGGTGTAAACAGCAGAAGCTTCTTTCTTGGCTGGGAAGGTCTTTTTGATAGTAGTGGAAGCCGATGCATCCTTCTGAATTTTACCACTCATAATGCCAGCTTCGACCCTTTCACCTGTCATAATTAATTCGGTGAACCCTGCAGATGAGCTCCCGATCAAGTGATTAAAGAATGGACCTGACAGGGTCCCCAAAAACATATCAACAAGTTCCCTTTCAGACAATGGTGGCTGCACCCTTCCAGCCAAATCCCGCCACTTCTGGGCATACTCCTTAAATCCTTCATTAGAGACCATAATCATACTCTGTAGTTGAGTACGAGTAGGCGCTAAATCTGCGTTATATTGGTATTGTCGGTAGAAAGCAGCAGCTAAATCCTCCCAGTTATGAACATCAGATCTCTCAAGTTGATAGAACCAGTCCAATTGCATACCCGACAAACTATCTTGAAAAAAGTGGACCCATAGATCCTTATCAGAAGAGTGAGGTTGGATCTTTCTGACGTAAGACCGTAGATGCATCTTCAGACAGGACAAACCATCGTATTTAGCAAATGTAGGCACTTTGAACTTGGGAGGAATGACGATCCCATCAACCAACCCTATCTCTTCGAAATCCAGCCCAGGTACCCTTTGTACCTCCATGGCTGCCAACCGATCCTCAAGATTCTTATACTTATCGTCCGCCGGAGGGTACTGTTGTTCGGAGTAATCTTCATCCTCTTCCTCTTCTTCTTCTTCAGCTTCAGACTCGGAGGGCATTGCAACTCCCTTTCCTTTATCAACCCCTTGGTCAGACGTCGAGGGGAAATCCAGAACTCGCCTAGCCTGATTCTCAAATCTTCTTCCCATAGTGGCCACACCAATTCTTTTCTTTTTCTTCTTTTCCTTTTCCTTCTCTTTCTCTAATAGTGCTTTAAGATCCTCTTGACCCTTTTCCAAGGTCATGAGGAGTTGTTGGAATTTCGAATTCTGTGCTTGCAGATCTTTGACCGTCTGCTCTATATCCATCTTGCTGAAATAAACAGCAGAAAGATAAGGAAACCTGGTGTGGAGACCTGTTTATGCATATGATGAATGATATTATGCATTCAAGGATTCAGAAATTCAAATTTGTTGCAAACAAAAAGAACACACGTCATATTAATAAGAAGAAATTTGTTAGTACATAAATGCCCCATGGGCAAAATATTACAAAATTCTTAATGTAAAAAGACATTGCGCATCCTCTTTGGTGCGATGTAAGTGTTGAGATTCTACTCTTCATGGAGTTGACGGGTAAGTTCCAAAACCTTCTTCTCACTGGCATAGAAGCTGGCTTCAAAAGTGTTACGTTCTTCCTTGAGCTGTATCCAAATCTTTTGCAAATCTTCCAATGATGTTGGCATGTATGGATGTAGGAGGGTGTATGGAACATCTCCTTCCATAACAGGCTCTTTGATTACGGGGAGAATGTGAGGGTATGGCATCATAAGACTCTGAGCGCGGGTTCGTACCCACTTGAGATAAGGCTAAAGGGGGATGGAATTCTTGTGCCCCAATGTCTTACTATCCACTTTGTTGGGAATCCTCCAAGCTCGGATAAACCTTTGTCGAAGTCCTTGAGCGTCATTGTCGAAGTCAAAAACCAAGTGAGGAATCAGCATATCATGAGGGCCATCCCTTCGGGCATACCCAAATTGCCTCAGAGCTAAACATGAGTTGTAGGTAATGCCTCCCCTAATGCCAAGTAGTGGGACATTAGGGAATTCTCCGCAACGATCAATGATGATGACATTTTCTCTGGACCGAGAACACTAATGAACATCAGAATGTGTGAGGGTCATCAACCGTTGTGACCACCTTAAACCCTGCTCATTCTTCAAGACTGACTGGGGAAGGTGAGAAATAAACCACCTTGCTAGAAGGGGAGTACAACACATGAGAATGCTCTTTTCCTCATTGTTCGTGTGTGAAATGAGTGTAGGATGTCCCCAAGCAATGTAGGCATAAGATTTCGAGATATGAAAATCTTGACAGCATTCACATCTATAAGCTGATCAAGGTTTGGGAACAAAACCAACCCATAGATGAGAAGTGCTACAATCTCCTCAAAAGCTTGCAGATCTAGAGAATTCCAGCAGTCTTGTGCCTTCTCAAACAAAAACTTTACCAAGAAACCCTTGACACCACTTTTGGTTTCCCAATGACCTTTGATATCAGATGGTTGCAAGTGTAAGGCTTGAGCAACATCTTCAGGCTTTGGTTCTCTTTCCGTACCGTTGTAGGGTAGTTGATGGAGAATAGGAATTCTCAGGAGCTGAGAAAATTCCTCCAAAGTAGGTACTAGTTGGTAATCGGGAAATGTAAAGCAATAGTGTAGGGGGTCAAAGAACTGGAAGAGAACTTTCACCATGTCTTCTTCAATGTTGGAGTTGACCAAGTTGAGAAGTCTACCATGTCTTTCACTGAAGGGATAATTCTCTGGAATCTTGGAAGTAAGCTCCTTGAGTTGAGGAGGGATCCTCACAAGGTTGACCTGAATAGTTTTTCTGCAGAGTGATTCCATTACCTACAAAACAAGAACAAAGATGAAGATCCAAACCCTTGAAATGGTTAGTGGATGCAAATGATGCTTTATGATGTTCATGATGTATGCACAAGCAAATCACACAAGATCCTAGTTTCAGGCTTGCATGGGGTTTCATAGGTAAGTACCCTCTTGAAGTTAGTTGGCTCAACCTGTCCTATAAATAGTAACTGGGTTCTAAGGAGCTCAATATCACTGGATTATTTTCTGTGTTCATTGTTTCACTTTAGCCACTTAACTGGCGACCGAAATATTCCAAGAAAACAACCCTCCATGAGTGTAGTATCGAGTATCTACCAACTTCAGACTGCACCAAAGCCGGTCATCTCACTACCCCTAAAAAGGACAAGATGGTCAAGTAAAGGTTCTAAGAGTTCATTAGTGCTTCATGACATCACTCAGCGGCCCCGTATTCTCTTTGATTGACTCAAAGGCTACCGGTACCCACAAATATGTCGCACTAATATAGCTATTGCTTCAACCATGTCGATATACACCGCACATTTTCCACAACGTATTACTATTTATCTATGAATGTTTCCCAAAAATTCGGGTGGAGGATTCAAACCCAAACAAGAGAACCAAATGTAAAGCAATCAAAGAAAACAAGATAAGCATGTAAAGGTGATCTAAACCCTAAGGTTACTCCATTTTCACAATTGTCCCCAGCAGAGTCGCCAGTTCTGTGATACGATGGGAGAATTGACTTGAGGTTTTGCGTTTGTGTTCGCAAATGTTTCGGTTTAGCAAGAGTCGCCACCAACTTTTTATTTTATCCTAAGGAAAGGTCAAAAAGCACAGGAAAGACCTTTGAGATGTTTTCTTGGGTTCGGGGAGTAAATTATGAAAAAGGGAAGGTGCAAGCACCCTTTTCATCCATGGTTATCCATGGGCTCTTAGTTACTTGTTTAGATCACTTGCTTTTTCTTTTCAATTGTTTGAAATGGTGCTTTGTGTGTGGTTTTGAAAATGTTTTGAAAAGAGGCCATCGTTGTGGCAACCTTTGTAATGATTCTTGTTTGAATATATACAAAGGTGTATTGTCTTTTGAAAAGATTTCAATGTTTGAAAGTTTGATTTGGGAAATGTTTTGAAATTGTGTTGTGTGTTTGAAAATAGCAAGGATGTTTTGCAAGTTTTGATCAAGTAACTAAGAGTTGTCTACCTTATTTTACTCAAAGGTATTTCCTACACATTTTTAACCCTTTTGACAGTGTTGTTTTACCATTGCATTTGGTAACCAACCTTGTATTAAGATGTTAAACGGGACAAGCGCGGGTCATCGTATAGACCATGATAGCAATTGTGCCAAGTATCTTTAGCAATATTTCGAGGGACTTGATCATTTTGTTTAGGCAACCAAGATAGCGTCATCAAGGGACTATGATCTTTTGTTTTGTTTTTGTTTTGCCAAAGTACTCAACATGCATAACATGGCCCATTTTTAAGGCAACAAGTGGATGTAACCCTAGGGGTGCAAGTGTGCATTGTGTTTGTCATTTTCATGCATTTAGATCTTGTATTAGGTCAAGCTATTTGTTGATTTTGAATTTTTGCATACAAACCCTAATCTCTAATCATGGCATAATTGAAAGCGTAAATGCGTAAAATAAATCTACCACTATTACAACATAATTATGGGGAGGGGGATACAATTTTTGAATGGGGATTATTTAACAAGAAATTAAAACCCTAATTTTACTATTACATCCAAATTGAATCAATGGCATAAATAATAAATGAACAATATTTAAATAAACAAATTAAATAAATATACAAAATATTATGCAAAAATGTTTATGTTTATTTTTTATGTATGTAAAAAATATTTAATGCAAAAAGAAAGAAATAAATAAAAAAAGATTATATTTTTTTTATTAAGGGTAAAACACTATTTTTCTTTTAAGAATACAAATATATTAAATATACTATTTATATACAATAAAATAAAATAGTGTATATATAAAAATAAAATATATTTAGAAAAAGTATTATTTAAGTATAAATAATAATAAAAATAAAAGTATAATATTTTTATGTTTTTATTCTAAAGTATCTATTAAATAAAATAAAAGTATGTATATATATATTAATTATATTAGTTATGCACAATAAAAAATAAAATAAAATATATACAAGACCAAAATATACTTAGAACAATATTTTTTTAGTGTAAATAAAATAAAGAATAAAAATAAAAGTATAATGTTATTATTTATTTTTTTCATGTTTTCAATAAATAAAAGTATATACTATTAAATTATTTTTATGTCTAAAAAAACAATAAAATAATAAAAATAAATGTGGGAATTTATGAAAATATTTTTGGATATTTTTATGTTTGGAAAATATAAAATATAAAATCAGAAATGATAAATAAATACAAAAATATAAAATATAAAGAAATTGGGCCAGGGGGGTGTATTCAGTAATGAGGGAGGTGTCAAAAACAAAAGAAGCCAAAGTCCAGCCCAAAGCCAGACTTCATCTTCAACCTTGGTTCAAAATTTCGCGCGCCCTGTACCATACATGAACAACCTGCATACGAGCTCTAATGCAAAAACATATAACATCAAAGTTGTAGGGTTTTCCAAAACGAATTCAACCATATAAAAAACTTGTCCTAATTCTCAAAGTCCAGAGAGAATTTCTCTGGCCCTAAATCTTAACCTATTTTTTTCAGGATGTTCATGGACCAAATTCTCTTAACGCTTAACTAAAATGGAAACTGAGCATATGTACAACTTCATGACTATGAATACTACATTTCTTATTCACAAACCTAAGCCTAATTGTTCCTAAATAGAGAGATAGGAAGTTGACAAAAACCTGTTTCAGTTGACTTCGTGTCTGACAATGTGGAGCTTTTTAATGAGGCCTGAGATGTTTGGGAGCTTGCTTGAACTTCCCTTGATCTTCTCCAATGCCTAGCTTGCCTTGAATGTTCTTGAACAAGCCTACAGAACTAAACCCGCACAAGATGAAATCAAAAATGGTAAACCTTGTAAATGGAGTTACAGTTGGTGTTTAAGGGTTGGGATAGCTTGGATATGTTGTATGGAAGGTGTTTAAACCAATTTGAGACAAAACGCACGAGGGATTTGAGTTGTGGAAATCAAACTGTAGGGAGTGCCCTGTTTTGCCAAATGAAGATGATTTTATGCTATGGGAGGTTTGAAGGCTCAAAGGGTCGTGTTTCTGGCTCAAAGGGATGTGAGAAAGTTGTTCCAAATGTTTGCACAAGTTGGTTTTCACAGATGTTCAAGTTATCATGTATTTGGTATCTTTCTTGTATATGAAGCAAAAATGAGCAATGATGTAATACAAGCCTGTACAGGCTATCCATCATCCTGCCCCTTGTGATCTTGGCCCCTCAAGTTGGTGGATATGATTTGCTGCACAAGATCTTGTCCAAGGCTCAAGAGATTTGGTTTTGACATAAAGCATACTTTGGCAAAAATGGTAATGTACCTTTTACCATTTAGGGATTAATCTTGTGTGCAATGCTCTAATAACCAAAACAAAATCTTAGACCAATGGATTTGAATTTAATTATTGAGTATGGAATGGTTTTGAGGCCTGTAATCTAGTGTAAAGCAAACTGATTTGAATTTGCAACTTGTATCAATATGAACATGCCATGGATGAAAAGTGAGTTTTTTCCAACTTCAAGCCTTCGATTCTCCCTAACCACAAATGAGTTTGGAGATTTCTTGGACTTTTCAGAAAGCTTTCAAAATGCTCTACATTCCATCTTTGAAATGCAATTTGAGATTCCAAGTGGATCTATGTGAAAAATGGCCATGAAGATAGGTCAAAATCCTGCCTAAACTAGGGCAAAATTTCACTAAGTTAAAAGTTTCATGGACCCTTGTTCCAAAAATCATAACTTGATATCCAAGCTTCTTTTGAGAAAACTTTGTGAATAAAAGTTGTATACTTTGTGGAGGACTATAACTTTCATGTTGGAAGTTTTGTTTGAATCCAATTGCATCATGGTGAAAATGTTGGGCAAAGTTAGGAAAAATTAAGAAAATTTCATAACTTAGAAAAATTCTATGTTATGAAATTTTTCAACTTTAAATCCTAATTGGCTAAATTGGGTTTCTTGATGAACAAGTTTCATGTTTTGACACATCTTGATAAAAAATGACTCTTGGCACTTGATTTTGACCAAAAAGTCAAAGTTTGACTTTTTAGTGTACAGTCAATCCAATGCATTTGAGATCTTTTGAACCTTATGAATAGGTCAAGATGATGAAATTGAGTCCTTGAATCCATGCTTGAACTCAATTTGCCATTGACTAGGTCAAAAATCAGAAATTGCCCTTGTGCAGTCAAAAACCCTAAAAATGACCATTTTGCCCTTTTGGTTATCTGATCAAATTTCTTGTGGAGTTGTGATCCAACCATGATAAAATGGTTCATGTGAGTTCATAAGATTGATGTGGGTCAAAATTTATGAAGTTTGACTGTAAATTGGCCACAGTTGACTTTTTCCCCAATACAGCTGATTTCTAGGTCAAATGTCCAATTGATTGAGCAAAAATTTGATTCAAGGCTTGAAACTTGGTATGGGAAATCTTATAAGTCCAACATGAAGTATGAAATTCATTTTGAGCATTGCAAGTCCAAAAATCCCTGTGCAAACTCAAACCCTAATTCAGGTCAACAGTGCAAGGAGATGTCTTGAGCAGTGCAAAACCCTAATCTGGTCTTGAGTTCAAAGAGCCTTGTGATGAGAAATGTTGAAAAATGAGAGGGAAAATTTTGGGGTACAACAAATGTCAATTTCAACGCCAGAAGAAATGGTCATTACTTTATATTCCCATTCGACACCTGTCTTCTTTTTGGCCACAAAAGTCAATCGTGCACTTTTCTCCTTCTATCAACACTGATTCTGAGAGCCAAGAGGAACTCAACGATGGATTAAAATATCTTGATCAGGCCCAATCATTAGATGCTAAAATCGAAGCTCTTCATCAGTCAAAGGCTTTGTGCGAAAGACGTTTGGAGCTGTAGAAGATCAAATATCTCCAAATCAAAGCCAACCTCCCATTTTGATTTTGACTTTTTATTTGTATAATTATGTTTTTGTAATGACTTGTAGCCATTTTGGCTGCTTAATGCATTTTCCATTTTGGCTCTTTACTTCGACTGAGATTAAACATTGGTTATTTTAACCTCTTGAAGTACATGTCTATACTTTTTCAAGTATTTACCATTTACTCTCAAGGGCCTTTGATCTTCATTTAACTCTTCGATCTCATAGGCACCACCAGGCAATGTTTGGATGATATTAAAAGGTCCTTCCCATTTAGGAGAACATTTTCTCATATTTCTATCCTTTCGGTCCATTGGGAGAATTACCTTCCATACCAGATCCTCAGGAAAGAATGTCTTGGGTTTTACTCTTTTATTGTAAGATTTTTCCACTCTTTTCTTCTATATCCTTAAGAGATCTAAATCTCGCAGTCTTTCTTCATCCAAATCAACCAATTCGTCTAACATCATATTCCAATAAGCTTCGGAAGGGATATCTTGATGTTTCTGAATTCTTGTTGACTGCAGACAAATTTCTACTGGAAAAACTGCGTCATGGCCATAGGTTAATCGAAATGGTGTCGTTCTGGTAGCTTCCTTAGGAGAAGTTCGACATGCCCATAATATTTGGTCCAACATTTTATGCCAATTCTTTGGCTTTTTTCCTACATGCTTCTTTTTCAAGCCAATTACTACCTTATTTGCCGCTTCAACTTATCCATTAGCTTGCACATAGTAAGGCATGGATGTTAACAGTTTGAATCCCATTTTTGTAGCAAACTCTTTCACTTTACGACCAGTAAATACTGATCCTTGGTCAGTTGTTATTGTCTCAGGGATTCCAAACCTATATATAATGTTCTGTTTGAATAAATTGAATGACATTCTCTTGGTCTACATTGATTAAAGGAATTGCTTCAATCCACTCAGTGTAGTAGTCAATGCCCACCAATATATATTTCTGGATTTTAGACGATGCTGGTCGAATATCCCCAATAAAATCCAAAGCCCATCCCCTAAAAGTCCAAGGTTTCACAATTGAGTGAAGTTCGCTTGTAGGTACATGCTGGATGCCTGTATGTATTTGACATTCTTGACAGCCTTTTGCATACTCCACGCAACCTTTCAGCATAGTATGCCAATATAATTCTTGTCGAAACAACAACCATTTCATTTTATGGCCTACTTGATATGCCCCAGCATGTGTAGTTTAAAGGGCTACATATGCCTCTGTTTAACTTAGGCATTTCAGCAGTACTCCTTTAGGCGTCTTTTTAAATAACTCGTTTCCCATTAGAATATAACTTAGCGCCCTATACTTTGTTTTTCATTCTGTCGAAGCCATTGGATTTGCAAATAATCTACTATAGGCTTTCTCCAATCTTGTTCTGCTAGATTGTCTATGAACTAAATTTCGAAGTTTTCTTGGTCAGCGTACCCCAGTTTTGTTGTTTCCAAATCTGTAGGAGACAACTTAGTTGATGTTACTCTTCCTCTAACTTCGATTGCTTGTTGTAATTTTTCTTTCAAAGTTTTATATCCAGATACAATCCGTGCTAAGTAATTAGCTACTTGATTTTCCAATCTTGGTATATGTTGAATGTTGATCACTTCAAAGTTTTTTAACAAACGATTGGCTATTACAAAATACATGATAAGATTTTCTCTTATACATTTGCATTCTTTCGTAACTTGCCTTATGACTAACTCTAAGTCTCCCATTATTTTAACCCGAGTTGCCCCAATTACAACAAGATTTCAAGGATTACGATTAAAGCTTCGTGCTCAGCCTCATTGTTCGAACAAGAACCTTCGATCTTGTACTTGAATGTTGTTGGAATTTTATTTGGAGAAATAATTAGAACTCCTACTCTAGTTCCGTCTTTATGACTGGAACTGTCGAAGTATAACTTCTAGGGTTCGATCTCCAAGTAGTTTAATGATTCTTCATTTATTGAGTGGTCAACTATAAAGTCTGCTACCACTTGACCTTTTACAGCCTTGAGCGACATAAAGGTTAATGAATACTCAGTTAATGCAAGCTCCCATTTTCCTATTCGACTGTGTAAAATGGGTTTCAACAACATATATTTGAAAACATCAAAATGAGACGAAACGTAAACATCAACTGGTTTAATATATTACTTGAGTTTTGTACATGAGAAGTAAAGACATAAACATAGTTTTTCAACTTTGCTATATCTAGTTTCTACATCATTTAGAACTCTACTGAGGTGATAGATGGGTCTTCTGATACCATTTTCATCCTCTTGAGCTAACATGCTTCCTAAGGATTTATCAGATGCAGCTATGTGCAATCTCATACTCCTATTTCTACAAGGAGGTACCATAATAGGTGTCTTGGTGAGGTATCCTTTGATCTTATCGAAGGCCTCTTATTGTTCTTGCCCCCACTCGAATCCTCCTTTGTTGAGTCGAAGTAGTGGTAAGAAGGCTTACGTTTTTCCACTTAAGTTGAATATAAATCTCCTCAGGAAATTTATCTTGCCAAGTAGAGATTGCAACTCCTTCTTGCTAGTTGGCGCTTTCGCTTCCAAAATGGCTTTGGTCTTGTTCTATTTTATTTCGATTCCCTTTTTGTGGACCAAAAAGCCTAAGGAGTCCCATGCTTTGACGCAAAAAGCGCACTATAGAGGATTCATCTTTAGGCCATAGCTTCTCATCCTTTCGAAGGACTGTCAAAGGTGGTCTATGTAATTCTTCCCTTGTCGTTCGGATGAACTTGCATTTCAGCAGTCTTTCCACTTCCATCTTGATCTTCGACATGATCTCTGGTGCAAAACTCCTTGGAGTTAGCTTGACAGACTTTTTACAGACTTTATTGGCAGTTGAAGCTCCACCAATCCTCTGTCAAGACCAGGAATTTCGTCATAATCCCATGCAAAGCATTCTCTAAACTCCTTCAACAATTGGATTATTTCCACCCTGGGCTCTGGATCTATCTTTACACTGATGTATGTTGGTCTTTTCACCAAACCTTCGCCCATGTCTATTTCTTCCAGAGGATCTTGCGCTAGAATTTTAACATTGTCTGCCAACGGATCCATTTCAAAACCCAAAGGCTCATCATCATAGATGGAATATAGCTTCTGGCTTCTTTCTTCCTCCCTTCTTAAGTCAGGTGGTTCTGGTTTGAAGTCTTTCCCAGGACCTTCTGGAAGAAACACTTGCTCATTGGCTTCGAAATCCATATACTTGACTTCAGCCTCTAAGGTCGCTATCATTCTACTTTCGGCTACATATTTCGAAATCTTTTGTAAATCTTGTGATTCAGTTATCATCACTGAATTCACTTCCCCATCTTGTTGGCCTTATGTCATCAACTCCTCCATAGTCAATGTTTGATAAATCTTCTCTATCCCACTGGAACCCATGGTCAGAGTGTAGGTAGAGGGAGCAAAAGGGATTTGGTGTTGGTGCCAAATCAAAGTCTGGAGGATTGTATGGCCCTATGTGAGCCAGATTTCTGTCAAAGTTTTTTCTATTGACATTATTAACTTCGACCATATAGTAGCTTTGATCTGCTTCGATATTTTCCACTATAACATATGGGCTCCAAATGGTAACACATTGGTGCATTGATGATGGCACTGCTCCTATGCCATGTATCCACTCTCTACCTAAGAGCATGTTGTAGTTGGGTTTTACAGAGATGACCATGAACATCGTTGGTCGAACTATGGAACCCACTTTGAGTTCCAATTGTATTACTCTCATGGTGGTCCCAACTCCACCTTCATAGTTCGATAGAACCATGTTTTGGGGTTTGATGTCTTCATCCCCTTTGCCCATCTTTCTAAGCATGCATTATGGGATTATGTTGACTGTGGCTCCACAATCAACCAGAACCTTGTTTATGGTTGCTTCCCCTACTTTTGCTCTGCTGAACAATGGTTTGAGGTGATTCTTCATCGCCTTAGTGGGGCGTTCGAAGAAATCATTCTGCTCTTCGACACAGCCGTTGTTCATAACGTAATAACAAATTGGCCTATGTTTGGCCATCTCCTATTAGACCTCCCAGTCAGTCTCTTTGATTTCGACTTGGTGGTCGTATTCCCTGGGTAGTACTGACACAAAATTCACCATAATATCTAAAGTAGCATCAGATTCAGAATTACCTTCATCATTTGATTCACCTTGTTCTGGCCACACTAATCTTCTAGAAATTGGTTTTCTTTCCAAAGACTTTCTTTATTTGCCTTTTCCATTTCTTTGTGGCACATTGGTGCTTGATTCTGGTTGAGGCTCCTCTGTAGCCTCTCTTTCGGCTTTTCTCTGTCTTTGATATCTCCTCCACTGGGAGCACGACATGGGGTTTTTCCCCCTGTAATTGTTCGACACATGAGCCACTTTGTTTGTTGTTGTAGTTTGGAATTCCTTCCTATAGGCCAAGGATGATCCTCTTGGCACATCGAATGTTCGCCATTTCTCCTCACTAGGCCTTTTCCTGCTTGCTGTTTTCAGCCAAGTGTCCACAGGGACATTTGTTGGAGGCCTAAAAGTTGATGGCCTCTTCACCTGGTTTATTGGTCCCTTCTAATATCCTCTTCTGGCATCATATCTGACGTCAGGATCTATGTTGGGTTGGGAATTAATGCTCCATTTCTCCTTTGCTACCCTCACACCCTGTATGTGTTCTGCAACCTTTTTGTCGAAGATGGAGTTGTATCTTGGACACAACATGACTTCAGACTTCTTTCTCTGGCATCGTTGCAGAAAATCTTCCAGATTCTCATTCTCTTTAGGAAATGAAGTTTTATTGACTTCCTCTTGTCTGATGGCATCTTCTGAAGCCTTCGCCTTAGATACTTCAACCATATTGACTTCTACGTTGCTCTTGGCAGCAAGATTCAACCTTTGCATCTTGGCTTATATGTCTTCTATCGAACCCATGACGACAACCAAATAAGAACCTGCAGTAGTCCCTTTGTTTGAGCCTTCAGTATATCCTTTGTTTACGCCTTCAGTAGCCTTTCTCACCCCTTCGACAGTCTTTCTGGAGATGTTCCCTGTGAAACTGCCAAAAACAGGATTATTGATGAAGTCTTCTGAAACTTTGACCATGTTGATGCCTGATGGTTCAGCATAGTGGGCATCAGCTTGCAATGGGTTTGCATCGATTTTCATCGGAGGTTTGTCAGCAAACTTGAGCCTGCCTTCTTTGATCGCTCCTTGAACGAGATCCCTGAAAAGAAAACATTGTGAAGTTTTATGGCCCAAAAAATTATGATACTTACAAATACCCTTTTTCTTTCTTTGTTCTAAAGGAGGCATTTTTCCCCCTGGGGGCACTATCATTTGGCCATCTTTAACTAACAAGTTAAATATCTCGTCACATTTTGTGACATCAAAACTATATGTTTTCTTTGGGAATCTATTACTGTTCTTTTCAAACTCAGTAGGATTCTTCCCATTTGAGGGCATTAGCAATCTGCAAGAGTACGATGACCCTTGATTTAATTCTGCTAAATCTATTTCGCTTTCTTCGATAACTATAGGATCACTAGATGTCTCTGGATCGCCATCATCCATTTCGACATAGGCTACCCTTTCTCTTTGATGAGTCTTAGTTGCTTTAGCTTTTTCAGCTTTAAGACGTTCTACCTGTCAAACTCTATCGACCAATTAGGCCATATCCCTCAGGTATTGGGTATCTAATTTTTTCCTAATAGAATAATCTAGGCCCCCTGCTGCCATTTTCGACCAACTCATTCTCATGCACTTGTGTAAAACATCTGGCTTTGAGCAGTTGAAATCTATTTAGATATTCATCTATTGGCTCAGTGAATCTCCTTTTCACACTAGCCAGTTCTTTCAGACTTATTTTGGTTTGTCCCATGTAAAATTGTTCATGGAACAATCTCTCCAATTGATTCTAATTGTGGATCAAATTGGCTGGGAGGGTGATAAACCAAGTAAAGCATTTTTAGTTAGGGAACTTAGGAAGTACTTAATTCTAAGGCTCTCGTTATTTAAGATTTCCCTAGCTTCTATCAAATATCTCGCCACATGTTCGACCGTAGATTATGTTGTATCCCAGAAAAATTTGGTGAACTTTGGAACTTTCCACCTAGGGGGTAAATCTGTTTGCAAGATATACTCTGACAATGGGGATGTAAAGTTTGGCCTATGAAAGCCAATGTTCATTCCATTCTGTATCATGATTCTTTCAATCATGGCTGTCAAATTATTATCTGTTTCATAATTATGGTGTCGAACCTGCTGTATCACTTCATCAACATTTTGGTTTCTATTTACCACAATTACACCTAGATCGACATCTCTAGGGATCTGTGGGGGAACTTTGGGTATTTCGACCCTAGATTGTTTGATCTCCATTCTATGGTTCATTTCAACTGGCTGTAGATTTTGGTTAATGGTCACATCTTCCTCTAAGATTATACCCTGATTCCCTCTTATTGGTGTTCTTTGGGGTTGTCTAATAGGTTGGGGAACCCTAAAAAATCAGCCATGCACGTCATTTGAGCTGTCATTTGCTGATTCGACTGGGTGGTATTTTGTATTAGAGGGTTCAACACTGTACTCAAAGTTTGTGCCAACGTTTGTACCATATCATGGTTACTTTCGTCCATTTGTTGCTTCAAAATTGCCATAGAAGCATTTTTGAGGCTTGGTATTGCATGGAATGCCCCTCCTAAGAGTTGGTTTCTACCCAAATTCGCCATACCGGTTCCAGATCCCTGTAATGGCGAAGATGCACTCACTAAAGGTTATGAAAATATGGACACAACATTCATAAGACTAGCCATTTCAGTAGTTGGCATGCCATAAGGCTGGTCTCGACCCATCCAGGCTGTCAATATCCTGGGGGAATATAGGGTCGAGATCCTAGATTTACCCTTTGTGGGGGTGTTCCTAATGGACCTTTGGGACCTACATACGAAAGTATTGGTCCCGTTTGTGTTACTATCAATGTTGGCGCCGAACCAACGGTTGATGGGATAGTTTCACTAACGGTTGGTATAACCACTATTTTCGCAGTAATTGATGGAGGTATTTCTCCATTATTTGGCTGATTAGCCATTTCACTATTTCTTCTCCTAGTTGTACACTCGTTGGTGGTTAATTTACCACTTCTTAATAACGTACAACACTTTTTAAAAGAAAAGAAATTATGTAAATCATTTATGTTAATATAAATAAGCAAACAAAAATTAGCAAGGTCCCACCAGGTGTGCCAATTTATTTACCAAGAAAATTGGTAAACAACCGCTGATCTTACAAAAAGGGTAATTTTTGGTTACTTACAGGATCGATCAGTTTGATCCTAGGACATATGCTAAATATTTATGTTGTTTTGATAAAAATGCTAATTTTAATAAAGAACACATTCGACTGAGAAAGTTAGATGTTTGAGATAAGTTTAAGTGAAGAAATCTGGTAAGAAGTGCAAGTAAAGTGCAAGGGAAAATAAACTTTGCAAATAAGATAAAAGGCTGTAAGAAAGAATGGCAAGGAATGTAAAAAGGAATGTAAAAGATGTTGATTATAAAATGTGGTCTTTCAAACGTACATTCTCAGTACTCTTCTCACGCAGCGGGTACTCGAATAATATTAAGTGACTTGTACAATTAGTTGAACACACAGAAATCTACATAGAATCCCTATATTTATACTAGAACTAGGTAACCGTCGAGGAGTTGCCTCGCTCTAAGATGAGGATAAGTGTCCTCTGCGTGCACTTCGACTTCTATCCTTATGCCACGTAGCTTTCTTCAGCTGCCAGGTGAACTACTTTTCCCTCCTTTCTTCAGATTCAAAATCACTTATTGCTTATACGAAGTTTCCTGGTCGAAGGGAAAAGGCTTCTTGGTAGAACACCCCATTTAACTTAGAAAATTTATCTAAGTGTTCCTTCTCTTCTTAGCATAGCTTCGACACAAATAACATCATGAACTCTTCTGTCGAAGCGTACTTAACTTTAGATTTCTTCAACCTATTCTTGGCCAGTAGGACCAACATGTGTAGGTGTCGAATTCAGGAGCTAACACATGCATTAAGGTATTTTTCGACTGTTAGGGCATAAATGACGTTTTTTCCATGTGAGACAATTGCAGGTTTTTCCGGAGATGCATCTCCAGATTTGCTCTTCATTGTCTTCGGAAATACATCTTCGGATTGGACTCAGGAAAAATTTTGGTTGATTTTATGGAATTTGTGAATTTGTCCTGATATGCTGTTTATATCTGTCTTTGTTTCTAACGCGGGTGTAATGGTTGAAAACAACAATGGTCGAATTAGGCTCGAGCGTGTGCCCTAAATTGCATCGGTATGACGTGAGAGGGCCACAATGAGAACCATGAGGCCACAAGTTGCTGATAACTCATTTGATGATGCATCTACTTCGTAGCCCTGAGGTTTACACCCATCTGGTTCTCTTAGTCGACTCTCTCAAGCATATGATTCAACAGATCCTAAAGTTCCTAAAGCCCCCGAAGCCCATAAAGCATAGGAGGAAACCGCTTCCAATGCTCCTTTAAAGAGTTACCCAAGAGTCCAATTCGACACATCTTTACTTCATTTATATGTTGGCCTTGGTGTTAGGCGTATATCAGAAGAAGAGGTATATTTATTTTCTTTTGAAATTCATATGTTTTCTAGTACTTACACCAATACTGATTGTGATATTTTTTACAGGAGCATTTGTTTTTGAAATCGGTGAACCACAATCAAAATATATTAGAGTTGGAACAACCCACTGCTACTTGGTTCATTAACATTATCCGTTATTCTGGTCTTTCCTGTTTATGTTCTATTGCGTACATGAGCATAAACCATAACATACAAGTGACTTTTGGTGAGAGGTGGCATTCAAAGACGTCATCTTTCCACCATCATATAGTCGAGATGAACATCACCTTGGATGGAGTTTCATGCCTCCCGTATCTTCCCATAAGGAGGGAGATTACTGGACCACGTGAGGATTGGGCGAGAGGAAGCCATCAATATGATGGTCACCCATTTGAGGGATAACCTTTCTAAGGTCGCACATGAGGCCTCTAATGCAAGAGGTGCTCATGCAAGATTTAATTTTTTTTGGAAAATATTTACAAAGAACATCTGTAGAGGGCCCTAGATGTCGTAGGTGTTGATATGCATGTTGAGTACCACCAATAATGTGCATTGAGGTGTTACCTCTTGTTCTTGGTTGACACGTCTATGTTTATGGAAAAGTGTAATCTATGTTGATGTGGTTTACCTTAAGTACTTCATCGACCTGACTTCAATTCACAAGTATAACTAGGGGCCGCCTGTTTAGTCTACCCGTATTCGAAGCTGGGCAAGGGTTATCTTTGGATGAAAAAGTATATGATAGGGAGTGGCGTGCTGCTTCTGATATTTTCTTGTCATTAATATTTTCATAAGTTATATGCTACAATTGTTATTAATATTATATCCGAACCATTTTCTGAGATGAATCATCTCCCACTTCCCTTGCATCATTAGGTGGGAAGTTGCACTTAACAATAATGAGGACTGGCCACGTGCAACCCCATTTGTTCCGTACATGAGAATAGCGCAGTCGAGCCATTCAGA
This sequence comes from Vicia faba, assembly GCA_948472305.1. Classification (NCBI taxonomy): domain Eukaryota; kingdom Viridiplantae; phylum Streptophyta; class Magnoliopsida; order Fabales; family Fabaceae; genus Vicia; species Vicia faba. The sequence goes on along the minus strand of OX451735.1, from coordinate 275,326,005 downwards.
GTTTCTCTTAACCTTATGGTACCAAACGATGTTTGCTTCTGCCCATATGAGGGTCATTGTCAGACACATTAGTTTGATGTCATTTTCTTATACTCAGGATGCCTAGTATGTGGATCATCTCTTATGTATCATTATATTCCCGAGCGAGCGATGCCCCAATTTGGCTACTTGTAGATAATTCTTGAAAATTCTGGCTGCAGATACTCAATGTCACGTTCAATGTTATGACACCGTATCTGACTTACTATATGACAGTAAATACAAAAACAATAAAGAACACAGTCAATTGTTTACCCAGTTCAATGTGCAACAATACCTACTCTGGGGGATACCAAGCCAGGGAGGAAATCCACTATAAGAGATGTTAATTCAGGAATAAACCAACCAGTTTATCTCCTTCACTTAAGACCTACCCAATGCAATTTCAATCTAAGTACAACTTAAACCCGAGTTCCTACTCACTCCCCCTCAATCACAGCAATGATACATAAAACAATTTGACTAATGAATTGATGAAGACACTCTTCAAAAACATACACTTGATTAAGCTTCACAGCTTTTTAATCAAGCAACACAACCACTCTTGCTTCACAGCTTTGAGTGATGCACACAACTAACTTGACTCTGCTTCACAGCTTTAGTCAAGAAACATTCAAACACTCTTGCTTCAAAGATTTGAGTGCTACACAACCCTTACAATTAAAAGCCTATTCCAAGTCACTTATCACAATGATAATTGCTTGGAGTACAATAATTAAACCTATACAGTTTACAAATGATCTTCTGACCAAAAAGGGGTTACTTGCAAAACAGCAGCTCTGTTGAATATATAGCAGCTGCAACTTCAGTTAGGGTTTCCACAAAAACCTAGGGTTAATTCCGTTTGACCTTAAGACTAGGTCACAGGACTTTATTAACCAGGTTAGGGTTGAGCTAGGTTAACCCAAAGAAAACGCAGGATTCTGTTCTGGAAAGACTGAGTTATTTTCCTGAAAAAACTCAGAATTTAACCAACCTGCATACCTGTTAGTTCAGAACAGGATGTCTTAACATCTGTTATGACATCTGAGAAACCTGTCTACTGATTTAGGAAAATGTGATCATTTTGCAAAATGCTCAGATACACACTTATAAATATCAGTACCTGAGTGACAATATTTTTCTGCAAAGGTACCTAATGAATCAGTACAAACTAAACTAGAATGTTATGACATCAGTCATGACATTCACACATACACTTGGGTTTTACCAAAAATGCAAGCCAATATCTAAACACCTACAAACTCCCCCTTTGGCAGATTTTTGGCTAAAGACCCTAAGCAATCAGAGATAGATAGCAGCAGAAGGAAATGACTGCAGAAAAATAGAATGTCTAATTGAGCAAGTACTAATTAAGCAAGTACCAAAATATTCTCCCCCTCTTTAGCCACGAATGGGCCAAAGATACATGTTCATAAAGATTATACAGTTATCCAAAAAAAATAATAAGAGCAGCAGCAGAAAAGAACTGAACACACTTCCAAACTCCACCAGATATCAGCACCAACCAGCAACACCACCAAACAGCAACCAACCTTCAAGTACTGTCATCAGACTCAGGATTCGGGCTTCTTCCTTTTCTTGTGAGCAATATCAGCATTCTTCTCTTTGTCTGATGTCTCAACATCCTTAGAGACATCTGGATTTGAACTTTCTTGATTCAAAGGAACAGAAATGCCAGGAACTGAGTGGTTCTCGTTCAGAATTCTTGAAACAATTTTTGCTATTGCTTGATTAACATAGGCTGACCCTTCCCTATTTGCAATTTCAGGGGGAACTGAAGAAGAAGGATGAGATGGATTACCAGAGGCAGAAGCTTGGGACTTTCCTGCATGTCTTGTTCTCAACTCTTTGACCTTGGTGGGGTTAGTTCCCACTTTTCTACGAGAAGAGATCTCCAGGACTTCAGAGTCCAGACAGGAAGAGATTGTCCTAGAATCTTGATCAGAGGAAGAGGTTGAAATAGTCGTATTGGATGATGATGGTGTTTGAGACATTTTGACAGTCATAGAGGACCAACAGCAACTGAAGAGAAAATTCTGATTGAGAGACTGGGTTTTGATGAGGAGACGAGAGGGGAAGAAAGAAAAGGAGTGTCTATTCAACTTCTTAAAAGAATTGAAAGAAATGGGAAAATATAATTTTAACCCAATCAGACCAAGCATAACTCCTTTAATCCTTGTTTTAAGCAAAATTAATTGCTACAATTCCTCATGTTGGCAAATACCCAACTTACCCCTCAAGTTTTCAAATTGATTTGCATCCAGAGCCTTGGTAAAAATGTCAGCCAGCTGTAGCTCAGTGGCAACATGTTCCAATTTGATTGTCTTCTCTTCTACAAGGTCTCTGATAAAGTGATGTCGTATGTCAATATGTTTGGTCCTACTATGCTGAATGGGATTCTTGGAAATGTTGATTGTACTCAGATTGTCACAGTACAATGTCATAACATCTTGTGTGACATTATACTTAGTGAGCATCTGTTTCATCCAGATCATTTGAGAGCAGCTACTACCAGCTGCAATGTATTCAGCTTCAGCAGTAGAAAGAGACACACAATTCTGTTTCTTGCTGAACCAGGAAACCAGATTATTTCCCAAGAAGAAACATCCTCCAGAGGTGCTTTTTCTATCATCAGCACTACCAGCCCAATCAGCATCACAGTAGCCAGTCAGAGCTGGTTCACAGCCATGAGTATACATCAACCCATAGTTGTAAGTTCCACTTACATACTTCAAAATTCTCTTCACTTGATTGATATGACTGACTTTGGGATCAGCTTGGTATCTTGCACAAACTCCAACTGCAAAGGCAATATCAGGTCTGCTGGCAGTTAAGTACAACAAGCTTCCTATCATGCTTCTGTACAGACTTTGATCCACCTTAACCCCACTTGAATCTTTGGAAAGCTTTAGATGAGTAGGAGCAGGAGTCCTTTTGTGACTTGCATTCTCCATACCAAACTTCTTTACAATGTTCTTAGCATACTTGCTTTGAGATAAGAAGATTGAGTCCTCCATCTGTGAGACTTGCAGTCCAAGAAAATAAGTTAGTTCTCCCATGAGACTCATTTCGAATTCAGCCTGCATCTGGTCAGCAAAGTGTTTAACCATATGTTCTGACATTCCTCCAAACACTATGTCATCAACATATATTTGGGCAACCATCAACTTCCCTCCTTCAGTTTTGACAAAGAGAGTTTTGTCCAAGCCTCCTTTTCTGTAGCCTTTGTCTGAGAGAAACTTTGTTAACCTGTCATACCATGCTCTAGGAGCTTGTTTCAGGCCATATAGAGCTTTTCTCAATTTGTAGACATGATCAGGGTGGGTTGGATCCACAAAGCCTTTAGGTTGTTCCATATAAGCTTCCTCATTTAAGTACCCATTTAGAAAGGCACTTTTCACATCCATCTGAAATAACTTGAACTTCAGAAGACAAGCAATTGACAATAGGAGTCTGATTGATTCCAGCCTGGCTACAGGTGCAAAGGTTTCATCAAAATCAACCCCTTCAACCTAGGTGTATCCTTGAGCAACAAGTCTTGCCTTATTTCTGGTGACAACTCCTTCAGCATCTGACTTGTTCTTGAATATCCATTTTGTCCCAATGATGTTAGTTCCTTCAGGTCTAGGAACCAGTTCCCAAACTTCATGTTGCTTGAATTGGTTCAGTTCATCTTGCATTGCACCAATCCAGTATTCATCAGTTAAAGCTTCCTTGACATTTCTTGGTTCCATTTTGGACACAAAACAAGAGTTTGAGATGATTTCTCTAGATCTTGTGATGACTCCACTGTTGGGATCTCCTATGATGAGCTCTTTTGGATGATCCTTCTGAATTCTGATGGAAGGGATCTTGCTAGCTTCCTTTGATTCAGATTCTGTTGTGGTGGAGTTGGGTAGATCATTCTGTTGGGTTGAAGTCTCAAAGAATGTCTCAACAGTACAAGGAACATCTATTTCTTCATGATAGTCATCAATTATAACATTTATTGATTCCATCATGGCTTTGGTTCTGGAATTGAATACTCTATAAGCTCTGCTGTTTGAGGAGTATCCTAGAAATATGCCTTCATCACTTTTAGGGTCCAGTTTTCTTCTTTGTTCACGATCATCCAGAATATAGCATTTGCTGCCAAACACATGGAAGTACTTCACAGTTGGTTTTCTTCCTTTCCAGAGTTCATATATGGTGGATGAGGTTCCCTTTCTCAAGGTGACCCTGTTATGAACATAGCAGGCTGTATTCATAGCTTCAGCCCAAAAATACATAGGAAGTCTTTTGGCATGTAACATTGCTCTGGCAGATTCCTGTATGGTCCTGTTTTTTCTTTCCCCAACTCCATTTTGCTGAGGTGTTATAGGAGAAGAAAATTCATGACTAATTCCTTCTGAAGAACAGAAATCATCAAACTTGTTGTTTTCAAATTCCTTGCCATGATCACTTCTGATTCTGACAATACACCCTTCCTTTTCTCTTTGAATTCTTTTGCACAATTCTTTAAAAACTTCAAATACATCAGATTTTTCCCTAATGAAATTAATCCAGGTGAATCTGGAAAAATCATCCACAACCACATAGGCATATCTTTTTCCACCAAGACTCTCTACTTGCATTGTTCCCATCAGATCCATATGAAGAAGTTCTAGAACCTTAGAGGTGGTTAGATGTCTTGACTTTGGATGTGACATCCTAGTCTGCTTACCAACCTGACATTCACCACAAACTCTTTCTTCATCAATTTGCAGTCTTGGAATCCCTCTGACTGCCTCCAAGGAGATAATCCTCTTCATACCTCTTAGATGAAGATGGCCAAGTTTTTGGTGCCACAGTTTCACCTCTTTTTCTTCTTTTGCAATGGAACACACATATGTGAAATTAGTGTTCTCAGGCTCCCACAAGTAACAGTTGTCTTTGGATCTGACTCCTTTCATTACTATCTCTTGTTTGTCATTGATTACAAGACATTCAGATTTTGAGAAATTGACCTTGAATCCTAGATCACACAATTGACTGATACTAATGAGATTAGCAGTCAGCCCTTTTACCAGCAGTACTTCATTCAGACTTGGAACTCCAGGGCAGTCCAAATCACCAACTCCTTTGATTTCACCTTTAGCACCATCTCCAAAGGTCACAAAACTGGTGGTGTGAGGCTTAACATTATTGAGGAGGTTCTTGATTCCAGTCATGTGTCTGGAACATCCACTGTCAAAGTACCAGTCTTCCTTTGCAGAGACCCTCAGGGAAGTGTGGGCTATCAGGGCAGTAGCCTTTTTCTTCCATTTAGGAGCATGTGGTACCTTTTTAGACTTAGGTCTGACACCTGAGTTCTGATTAGGGTATCCATGCAATCTGAAGCAGAAGGGCTTTATGTGGCCATATCTCCCACAATGATGGCATCTCCATCTTTGGTACCTTTTCTTCATATGTCTCTGTTCCTGATGTTGAGAGTTGTGTTGAGACATCTGTTTTGACATTTTCTTATCAGTACCAGATTTCTTAGCTTCCATAAATCCTAGTCCAGATTTATTTCCCACATTTTGTCCAACCTGAAGGATCTCTTCCAATTTGTCTGTTCCATTTGTCAGCATCTTGACATATTTGGTCATTTGATTCAGTTGTGAGTTCAGCAATTGAACTTCTCCTTCTAGATGACTTATAGTTTCAAGGTTTGCCCTTTTTTCAGCCTCCAGCTTTATGATGAGTTTTGATTGTTTCTCATTCTGCACACAGACTTTAGTACTTCTGATACACAATTTCTTGTAAGTATCAGCCAGTTCTTCAAAAGTCACCTCTTCATCACTGATGTCACTTTCAGAGGTACAAACACCAGTTAAAGCAGTAACTAGTTTCGCAGATTCTTCTTCAGAATTACTTTCTGAATCACAGTCAGACCAAGTAACTGTCATTCCTTTCTTTTTTTTCTTAAGAAAGGTAGGACATTCAACTCGAATATGCCCATATCCTTCACAACCATGGCATTGAATTCCTCTGCCTTGATTTCCCTTCTCTTTTGACCTTGGTCTTCTGCTGGAACTGTCAATGTCAGAGGGAATGTTATGAACATTAGACCTTGACTTTGGATCTATTCTTTTGATGAGTTTGTTGAACTGTCTTCCAAGCATGGCTATAGCTTCTGAAATATTTTCTTCAACATTAGTGTTGGACACAAGTGCTATGCTCTTGTTCTTCTTGTCACCATTATCAGTGATCCCCATCTCAAAAGTTTGAAGAGACCCAATAAGTTCATCCACTTTCAACTTGCTGATGTCCTGGGCTTCCTCTATGGCAGTTACCTTCATTGCAAATCTTTTAGGCAAGGATCTGAGAATCTTCCTCACCAGTTTTTCTTCTGACATCTTTTCTCCCAGTGCTCCTGAGGTGTTGGCAATCTCCAAGATGTTCATGTGAAACTCATGAATGGTTTCATCTTCCATCATTTTTAGATTCTCAAACTTGGTAGTCAACATCTGAAGCCTTGACATTTTTACTTTGGAAGTGCCCTCATGAGTAGTTTTGAGAGTGTCCCAAACTTCCTTGGCCAGTTCATATTGATGTACTAGTCTGAAAATGTTTCTATCAATTCCATTGAACAAGGCATTTAAAGCTTTGGAATTTCCCAGGGCTAACTCATCTTCTTCTTTACTCCAATCTTCCTCAGGCTTCTGACTGATTGTCCCATCTTTCTCAGTTATGGTGGGATGGATCCATCCTTTGTCAGCAGCTCTCCAAGCCTTTTTGTCCAGAGATTTTAAGAAGGCAATCATACGAGGTTTCCAGTAGTCATAATTAGTTCCATCCAGAATGGGTGGTCTATTTCCAAAAACTCCTTCTTTGTCCATAGTTCCAGAAAGTGATATCCCTAGATCTCACCCAGTAATACAGGCAGGGTGCCTGCTCTGATGCCAATTGAAAATTCTGGCTGCAGATACTCAATGTCACGTTCAATGTTATGACACCGTATTTGACTTACTATATGACAGTAAATACAAAAACAATAAAGAACACAGTCAATTGTTTACCCAATTCAGTGTGCAACAACACCTACTCTGGGGGCTACCAAGCCAGGGAGGAAATCCACTATAAGAGATGTTAATTCAGGAATAAACCAACCAGTTTATCTCCTTCACTTAAGACCTACCCAATGCAATTTCAATCTAAGTACAACTTAAACCTGAGTTCCTACTCACTCCCCCTCAATCACAGCAGTGATACATAAAACAATTTGACTAATGAATTGATGAAGACACTCTTCAAAAACATACACTTGATTAAGCTTCACAGCTTTTTAATCAAACAACACAACCACTCTTGCTTCACAGCTTTGAGTGATGCACACAACTAACTTGACTCTGCTTCACAGCTTTAGTCAAGAAACATTCAAACACTCTTGCTTCAAAGCTTTGAGTGCTACACAACCCTTACAATTAAAAGCCTATTCCAAGTCACTTATCACAATGATAATTGCTTGGAGTACAATAATTAAACCTATACAGTTTACAAATGATCTTCTGACCAAAAAGGGGTTACTTGCAAAACAGCAGCTCTGTTGAATATATAGCAGCTGCAACTTCAGTTAGGGTTTCCACAAAAACCTAGGGTTAATTCCGTTTGACCTTAAGACTAGGTCACAGGACTTTATTAACCAGGTTAGGGTTGAGCTAGGTTAACCCAAAGAAAACGCAGGATTCTGTTCTGGAAAGACTGAGTTATTTTCCTGAAAAAACTCAGAATTTAACCAACCTGCATACCTGTTAGTTCAGAACAGGATGTCTTAACATCTGTTATGACATCTGAGAAACCTGTCTACTGATTTAGGAAAATGTGATCATTTTGCAAAATGCTCAGATACACACTTATAAATATCAGTACCTGAGTGACAATATTTTTCTGCAAAGGTACCTAATGAATCAGTACAAACTAAACTAGAATGTTATGACATCAGTCATGACATTCACACATACACTTGGGTTTTACCAAAAATGCAAGCCAATATCTAAACACCTACAATTCTGAAACCTCTCTATGATTCTGCCCCTTTCAGCGTCATCCACATAGATCTTGGTGCGATACTGAATAATTTCGAGAGTCACTTCGTACCATAGGAATATCTTTGGGTGGAAGCTCCTTTTCAATGGACTTATGTTGAGGGCTACATGACATGGTTCTATAGGGTGTCACACCTTATCATGACACCAAATTCTCCTGGAAGACCACCTAGGCCAGCTAACTAGAAGGTACTTAAGGCTCAGGATGACCACACCCAGGATGTGACGACGGTGTGTCAGTGTGTTAGGGAGATGGGTAGAATAGACATAGAGGAATGACTCTTTCAGGATGTTAGTACACGAGGAGGAGAGCACAAGGGGTTAGACATATACAATAGGTTATGTTTGGATGTATTTTTTTTTTGTATTTTCGGACAAATTTATGTACGGTCTTGACTTTGAATTAATCTATGACTATTCATTTGAGTTTAATATTATTTGAGATTATTTTAAAATAACTTTGCTTCAAAAAATACAATGTTGAGACAAGGGTTCTGCCTTAAAACTAATCAGGGACATTCTAGAGATGAATCTCCGGATGTTCCTAAATAACATACGAAGATGCATCTCTGAACTATATTTTATTTAAAATGGAGTTGATCTCAGAATAACGTTTTCTGTTGTGATTTTAGCTACTTTTGAAAATACATCTTTAAATATTTAAGAAACATTTTTGAATTTTTAAAGGTGTGAAATATAGTCTTAAGAGTGGAAAGAGCACCGCCAGGGTCCATTTACACTCCTAGTTCAAACTCAAATTACATTCTTTGTCATCATTCTACTAATCACACTGTTGTACCCCAAACTTTGCCCTCTCATTTTTCAGGAAATCACCCTGGATTCTCAAAGTTTCCTCTTAAACAAATCCAAACCTTGAATTATCATTTCTTTCCAAGCAAGCCATTTACAAGGGAAAAATGGTCATTTGCAAGCTGAAAAGTCAAACTTTGGTTTTTGGATCAAAATCAAAACACAAAAATCATATTTCATCAAGACATGTTGGAATATGAAGTTTGTTTCATCAAGAAGCTCAAAAGTCAAATTTTACCTTGAAAAAGTTAAATTTTAAGTACTTAGAATTTTTCTAAAGTATTTAAGAAAAATGACATTTTCAGAACTTCTGAACCAACCACCAGGAAGGAGCAGTCAGAAGATGCAAACTTAGCTCAGCACATAACATTCAGTCAGAATGTAGCTCTTCAGCATCTACACCAGCTCAGTCAGAAGTTGCCAGAAGATTATAAAACGTGATGGAAAAATCTGAATGCTCCTTCAGAACATGCTGAAATCAGAAGGTAAGGGGGTCAGAAGATTGGGTGTTATACTGAAGCAAAATCTCTAAGCCCAGAGTTTTCAGAAGCAAATCAAAGAAACATGCTGGAAAGCCTAGAGAACCCTCAGAATTTGCTGAGGCAACAGGATACCAAGATCAGAACTTGGGTGCGTTGTTTTGGACTATGCTGAAGTGGAACTGCTGGCTCAGATTTAAGTAATGATGCAAATCTCATATTACAAGATTTCTTATTCTTGACCAATCTCATCACCATTTAATGCTCATTAATGCTCACAACCACTTTTGAGCATTTGTCCAAAGGGTCTCTCCACGTGCAACATATCAACGCTCTTGTGCAGGTTTATGTATGGGTCTATGCGCTACTTTTCGCTTATGGGTGTCACTTTTCCTTAATCCTCGCTTACTATTCCAGCCTAGGCTAAAAGCTGTCAACCATCACAACTTTTTATGAACTTTCTTCAAGAGTAAGTCAGCATCTAGTGCATGATATTGGCGCCACTTAATGTTTTAAAAACCCACAAAGCTTTGCCTATAAATAGAACACCATTTTCCATTGAAAAACCCCGGTCCAAGTTCATAAAAATTGCTGAAAAGAAACAGAAAGTTTTAGCAAGAAAACACCTTGAATCTCTGCCCAAAATTCCCAGAGTTTCAAAAACTGTAAACACAGCATACAAAGCATTAACTTTGAACCTCTTGCTTTCAAACCCCGTTTGCTCTCAAAATATTTCTTGACCAAGAAACACCCATACAGTTTCTGACCCACACATATACCCTCCATCCATCCATTCAAAGAACCTGTTCAGAACATCATCAGAGTTAAGGCTAACTCCAGTTCACAGAATTTCTTCCAACTGCAAGGTAAGCACTTGCTGACCCTCACCATATTCCTTAAGCATAACCAGATTTGCATGCTCAAAAACACAATGTAGATATCATGCTTCTGATGTTGTGCATGTTATGAGATTTTCACACCTCTGTATGCTTAAGTAAAGAACGAATCAATTCAGAACTTGCCTCTGATTTTTGGTTCTAACTTCTGAAGCACTATGAAACTTGTTGAAACTGTCTTAGGCATGTCTTCTATTTTGTGGAGAAATAACCAAATTGCAGATGTTCAGACTAGCACAGGGGGTACCAAGTTCTGACTTTGACGCCAGCGTTTCTGGAGCCTGTTTTGTTATCAGTAATATTAGAACTTTTGAAAATTATTGTGTGCCAAGCAGGGCAGAACCTCTGACCCCATACATTTTCACTAACAGGTTTCTGTTTTGCAGCATACCAGGGTCAGAACTTCTGACCTATACATTTTCACTAACAGGTTGCTATCCTGCAGCAGGTCAGGGTCAAAACTTCTGACTTCCTCTCAGCAGCACACTGACCCTTTTCCTTTTTCTTTCTTTCTTCCCCTTGTTATTTTCTTTATTTTTCTCGCTGGTACTCCCCATTCATAAATGTGTACCCCCATCCCCTAAATATTGTAATAGCGTAGGACTTTACATTTCCGCATTTTATCGCTTTCAAGTGTAAATGCTAGTGATTAGGATAAGTATGGCAAGATAAAATCAATGAAATAGAAAATCCTAATTCAAGATAAAATCAGGCATGCAATCAAACACACTTGCACACAAACACCCTTAGGGTTTCTCCACTTGGTTGCCTTATACAAAAATAGCCATGTTACGCATGCAAAGTATCTTGGTAAAACAAACAAAATCAAAAGATCATAGTCCCTCGATGACGCTAAAAGTTTCCTTACAAAATGATCTTAGTCCCTTGAAATGCTAAGATACTTTGCAACATTGCTAATCATGGTTATACGATGACCCGCGCCCGTCCCGTTAAACTCCAAAGATAGGGTTGCTTACCAAATCAATGGTAAGACAACAATATCAAAGGAAAAGAAAATGCATAAGAAAGACATTTGAGTAGGTAGATTTCTTCTAGTTACTTTCTCTATTTCCAAACAACTATCCTTGCTATTTTCGAAAATACACACACACAAAACAACTTACAAACATTGAAAACATTTTCAAAAAAAGACAAACATCTTTGTATACATTCTTTTGAACGAGAATCATTACAAAGATTTCCTAAACGAATGGCCTCTTTTACAAAATACTTTCAAAACCATACCAACACATTTTCAAACAACAAAAGAAAGTTGACCTAGCAAGTAACTAAGAGCCCATGGAAAACCATGGATGAAAAGGGTGCTAATACCTTCCCTTTTCATAATCTACCCCTCGAACTCAAGAAAACATCTCAAAGGTGTTTCCTGTGCTTTTTCACCTTTCCTTTTGGATAAAAGAAAAGTCGGTGGTGACTCTTGCTAAACCTCAACATTTGCAAACATAAACGCAAACCCTCAAGTAAGTTCTCCCACTGTATCACAAAACTGGCGACTCTGTTGGGGACTTATTCTTAAAAGTGGGGTTACCTTAGGGTTAGGTCACATTTACTTGCTTACGTTGTTTGATTTGCTTGCTTTACATTACAATTTTGTTGGGGTTTGAATCCTCTACCCAGATTTGGGGATACATTATAGGTAAATAGCAATACATTGTGGAAACTGTGCGGGGTATACCGACATGGTCTAAGCAATAGCTATATTAGTGTGACATATTTGTGGGTACTGGTAGCCCTTGAGTAGTCAAGGAGAATACGGGGCCTATGAGTGATGTCGCGAAGCACTAACGAACTTTTAGAACCTTTACTTGACCAACTTGGCCTTTAGGGCGTAGTGAGGTGACTGGATTTGGTGCAGTCCGAAGTTGGTAGATACTAGATACTACACTCATTGAGGGTTGGTTTCTTGGAATATTTCGGTCGCCATTAAAGAGGCTTGAGCGGAAACAATGAACAAGGAAACAATCCAGTGATATTGAGCTCCTTAGAACCCGGTTACTATTGCTAGGACAGGTTGAGCCAACTAAACTTCAAGAGGGTACTTACCTATAAAACCCCATGCAAGCCTAAACTAGGAACTTGATTACTTTGTTTGTATATGCATGCTTGTACATAACATCATGGACATCATGAACATCATATGCATCCATTAACCATTTCAAGGATTTTGGAGATTCGTCTTTGTTCTTGTTTTGTAGGATATGAATTCACCCCGCAGGAAAATTATCCAAGTCAACCTTGTAAGAATTCCTCCGCAACTTAAGGAGATAGCTTCAAGGATCCCTGAAAGCTCTCCTTTCACCGAGAGACATGGTTGCCTACTCAACTTGGTCACCTCCAACACGTATGAGGATATGATGAAGGTGCTCTTTCAATTCTTTGATCCTTTGCACCATTGCTTCACATTTCCCGACTACCAGCTTGTGCCTACTTTGGAAGAATTCTCTCAACTCTTGAGGATTCCCATTCTCAATCAACTACCTTTAAACGGTATAGAAAGATACCCAAAGCCAGAAGAGATTGCTCAAGCTCTGCACTTGCACTCGTCTGATGTAACAACTCATTGGGAAACTAGGAGTGGTGTCAAAGGCTTCTTAGTAAAGTTTCTGTTTGAGAAAGCCCAAATCTATTGGAATTCCTTAGATTTGCAAGCCTTTGAGGAAATTGTGGCTCTTCTTATCTATGGGATGGTCTTGTTCCCCAATCCTGACCAACTCATAGATGTGAGCACCGTCAAAATCTTCATGTCATGCAATTCGGTGCCTACATTGCTTGGAGATATCCTACACTCTTTTCACACTCATACAATAAGGAAGAGAGGTGTCCTTATATGTTGCACTCCTATCCTGGCAAGATGGTTTATTTCTCATCTTCCCCAATCAGTCTTAAGGAATGAGCAAGGTTTAAGGTGGTCACAAAGGTTAATGACACTCGAACATTCAGATGTTCATTGGTGCTCCCGATCCAAAGAGAATGTTATCATTGTTGACCGTTGTGGGGAATTTCCTAATGTCCCTCTACTTGGAATTAGGGGAGGCATCACCTACAACCCATGCTTAGCTATAAGATAGTTTGGTTTTTCCCGAAAGGATGGCCCACACGAGATGTTGATTCAAGGCTTGGTTTTCGACTACGACAACGATAATCAAGGTCTTCGCCAGAGATTCATCCGAGCATGGAGGATACGAAACAAGGTGGATAGCAAGACTTTGGGACATAAGAATTCCATCCCTCTTGAGCCTTACCTCAAGTGGGTACGAACCCGCGCTCAAAGCTTTATGATGCCGTATCCTTCCATTCTCCCGGTAATCATTGAGCCTATTAAGGAAGGAGAAGTTCCATACACTATCCTACATCCTGACATGCCCATATATCTTGAAGACTTACAAAGGGATTGGATACAGCTCAAAAGGAAACGTGATACTTTCGAAGCCCAATTCTACGCAAGCGAGAAGACGGTTTTAGAATTCACTAGGCTACTTCGTGAAGAGCAAACTCTAAATGCCTACATTACACCGAAGAGGATGCGCACTACTTTTTCATCTTAGAGTGTTGTATTATTTTGCCCAAGGGGCATTGATGTACTCAAACTCTACCTTATATAACGTGTGTTCCTTTTTGTCTAAAGCGAACTTGAATCTCTAAAAATCCTTGAAAACATTGCATATGCACATATCATTCATCATAACATAAACAAGTCTTTTGCAACAAGTTCCCTCATCTCTCTGCTGTTTATTTCAGTAAGATGGATCTCAAACAGACAGTCAAAGATCTTCAAGCTCAAAACACACAGTTTCAACAGTTACTCACAACCCTGGCCAAAGGACAAGAGGAGTTGAAGACCCTGTTGGCCAAATAGAAGAAGAAGAAAGATAAGAAACCAACCGGTGTTGTGATTATGGGGAGAAGGTTTCAAGGACAGACTAGAAGAACCTTGGATTTTGCAACAACATCTGATGAAAGATAAGGAAAAGGAAAGGAAACAGCGGTTCCGTCAGAATCTGAAGAAGAGGAAGAAGAGGAAGACTACTCCGAGGAACAGTATCCGCCAGCTGATGATAAGTACAAACATCTTGAGGAACGCTTGAACGCTATGGAAATACAAAGGGTACCAGGTCTAGACTTTGAAGAATTGGGACTAGTGTCAGGAATTGTGATCCCACCAAAGTACAAAGTTCCGTTGATTGCAAAATATGATGGGGTGTCATGTCCTAAGATGCACCTCCGATCATATGTGAGAAAGATCCAGCCGCACTCCGCCGATAAAGATCTATGGGTGCATTTTTTCCAAGATAGCCTATCTGGAACACAACTCGATTGGTTTTACCAATTGGAAAGGGACGACGTCCACAACTGGGAAGATCACAGCTTTCTATAAGCAATACCAGTATAATGCAGATTTGGTGCCTACCCGTACTCAACTTCAGAGTATTGCTATGGTCTCCAATGAGGGTTTCAAAGATTACGCGCAAAAATGGAGAGATCTAGCTGGGAGAGTTCAACCCCCTCTGTCTGAAAGGGAATTGGTGGACATGTTCTTAGGCACTCTGTCGGGTCCTTTCTTCAACCATTTAATCGGAAGCTCATCTGCAGGATTCACTGAGTTAATACTGACCGGAGAGAGGGTGGAAGCTGGCATAAAAAGTGGAAAGATTCAGAATGATTCATCTGCCTCTACAGCTGTGAGAAAGCCTTTCATTGGGAAGAAGGAAGTATCTGCTGTTTACCCGCCAAGAAACCAAGGGAGAACTAAACACCGTCCAACGGTAGGGGATGTCATGATCTCTAAGTCCAAACCTACCTAACAAAGGATTAATCAACCAAGAACAGAAAGTCCGGTAAGACAGTTTACTCGGATAAACATGACTCTATCTCAAATCTTTCCACAGTTATTAAAGACCAATCTAGTAACTCTGAAGGAAGCTCCAAAAAATCCCAACACTGCGTCCCCTCATTATCACCCAAATGCCAGATGTGCGTATCATTCCGAAAGTCTGGGTCATGACACTAACAACTGTTGGGCCCTGAAAAACAAGATTCAAGATCTTATAGATGCAAAAGAGATTGAGTTTGATGCACCCGAGAAACCAAACGTCATTTCCGCTCCTATGCCTAGGCATGGTCACAACACCAATGCTATCGAAGAAGATTTGTTTGTTACCATAGTTGATGAACTCTTGACTCCCCTCCCAATCATTAAGATAAACTTGTTGAAGGCTGGTATATTACCAGGTTGTAATGAAGACTGCCATCTCTGCTTATCCTCACCAACTGTATGCCCTGTGTTGAAGACAGACATTCAACGTTTGATAGACAACAAAGAGATTTTGTTTGAAAGTACTCCCGTTTCACCTGTTCCTGTCAAAGACATTTCAATCATAACCATCTCCGCCAATTCTTCCAGGGTCCCCAAAAGACCCGTTAGGATTACATCAGTTCCAAAAACTACTCCTCTTATAATCACAATGCCCGGGCTGGTCCCGTATGAATCAGACAAAACAGTACCTTGGAATTACGGTGGAGACATCTACTACCATGGTATCAAACAAGATGGGCTGGCCGCTGAAGAAATAAGCTCCGAAGAAGACTCCGACATTAGTAATATTTTCGGAATCAGTAAGATTACCCGAAGCGGTAGAATCTTCTCTCCATAAATTGCCCATCCAAAGGCAGTTTTTGGACCCGTAGCTGCTCCAAAAGTTACCTCCGTACCAATAAACATATCTGCAAGTACTCCTACTAACAAAGACGACATAACCCCTGCTGTTATCCCTACCAACACCCCTACTTCTGAAACGCAAGGAAAAAGTATTCAAGAAGAGCCTGTCCAGACGAAGGCTCAATCATTGACTATTCCCGAAGCTTCTAAGAAGGAAATGGAGGAGATCCTGAGAATAATAAAGAAGAGTGACTACGGCGTAGTTGAACAGTTGGGGCAGACTCCCTCCAAAATCTCCATGCTAGCATTGTTACTGTTCTCGGAGGCCATGCGAAAGCTCTAGTGAAGTTTCTGAAGACAGCCCATGTGCCTCAAGAGACGTCTGCTGACCAATTTCAAGATTGTGTGGCCAACTTGACAGCTGATAACGGCCTAGGATTCTCAGATGCTGATCTGACACCAAAGGGAAGAAAGCACAATGAGGCATTGCATGTCTCTGTGGAATATAGAGGAACAACTCTAGCCCATGTCTTGGTGGACACTGGTTCATCTTTGAATGTTTTAACAAAGAAGGCTCTTGACAGATTAGATTGCGAAGGACTGACGTTGAAACCCAGTAACATAGTCGTGAGAGAATTTGATGGCTCAAAGCGGATGGTCCACGGGGAGGTGGACATCCCCATAAAGATTGGGACTCAAACTTTCAACTCAACTTTCTATGTGATGAACATCCGCCCCCTCTTACTCCTGTCTGCTAGGACGGCCCTGGATCTATAATGTCGGTGCTGTCACCTCTACGCTACACCAGATGCTGAAATATCCGGTCCATAGAAAGATTATCACTGTCCATGGAGAGGAAGAATATATGATTAGCCACCTCAATTCCTTCAGGTATGTGGAATTAGATGGCGAGTTCATTGAAACTCCTTTTCAACATTTCGAAGAGGTTCCCCAAGAGGTAGCAGTAACCAAGACTGTGTCCCAGATTCCCGAAATTACAAAACCTCCACTTCGGATGTCATCTCTGAAGGACGCCAAAGCTATAGTTCAGCAAGGAGGATGCACCATCTGGGGGCAACTTCCAAACATTCCGTATAAATCTGACAGGTTTGGTTTAGGGTTCACTTCAAGTACTCAGAAAGCTGTGCGCCGCGCCCGTGTTGGAGGGCCACCCTTGAAGGTTATCAACCGAGAGGTCAATACAGTGGAAGAAGGTGAAGAGGGTTACAACTTGGAGGATTGGATCTTTCCTACTATCAATGGAGGACTTCGCAATTGGGAAGCCAGAGACTTTGTTCCGATAACTTCCGTCCCTCAGTAATTTATCTTCTACATTTCTGTTGGATTTGTAATATTCACAAACAATTCGCATATTTTAAAAACCTTGTGTCTTTCCCGAGGCACAATGGTCCATTTGTAAGGGTCGTCATTTCATCTTCATATGACATTCAATGAATCACGTACGTTTTGCATACAAACTTTTGTGCTCATTGTTTTTATTTTACATTTACTTCCCTTTTAAAAAGATGGTTATACCCTTACACACACCCACACTCACAAATGTAGGTACCCCTCCATCCCGGATCCCATGGGTAACGATACTGCTATGGCCTTTAGTGACTCTGAAGATCTAATCTACCAAGCCGAAGACAAAGGTAAGGAAGATTGTGAAGTACCAGGGGAACTGGCCAGGCTACTACAACAAGAGGAAAGAGCTATTCAACCTCATGAGAAACCAGTTGATACAATCAACTTGGGTACCGAGGAGAATAGAAAAGAGGTCAAAGTAGGTGCCGATCTAGAGGCCGACATAAAGGAGCGTCTGATTCAGCTGCTGCATGATTATGTTGAGATCTTTGCCTGGTCATATGAAGACATGCCGGGACTTGATACAGACATCGTAGTACATCGCATGCCAACAAGAGAAGACTGTCCACCACTGAAACAAAAAGTCCTCCGCATGAGACCTAACATGCTAGAGAAGATCAAAGCGGAAGCCATGAAACAATTCAATGCTGGATTCTTGGCTGTCACTTCCTATCCCTAATGGGTTGCTAACGTTGTTCCTGTGCCTAAAAAGGACGACAAAATACGAATGTGCGTGGACTATAGAGATTTGAATAGGGCCAGCCCTAAAGATGATTTTCCACTTCCCCACATAGATATCTTGGTTGACAATACAGCCCAACAAAAGATGTTTTCCTTCATGGACGGATTCTCAGGTTACAATCAAATGAGAATGGCACCTGAGGACATGGAGAAAACCACATTTGTCACATAGTGGGGAATGTTCTTCTACAAAGTGATGCCATTCAGACTGAAGAATGATGGGGCCACCTATCAGCGCACCATGGTAGCTTTGTTTCATGATATGATACACTATGAAATAGAGGACTACGTAGACGATATGATAGCCCGATCAAAAACCGAGGAGGAACACCTTGATCACTTACAAAATCTGTTTGAGAGATTGAAGGAGTATAAGCTGAGGTTGAATCCAAACAAGTGCACATTTGGAGTACGGTCCAGTAAACTCTTAGGTATTATTGTCAGTAACAAGGGTATCGAGGTTTATCCTGCCAAGGTTAAAGCAATACAAGAAATGCCTGCTCCTCGTACTGAGAAGGAGCTCAGAGGATTTTTGGGACGCCTGAACTATATTGCCAGATTCATTTCTCACCTAACAGCCACTTGTGAGCCAATCTTCAAACTATTGAAGAAAGAACAGGTAGTCAGGTGGAATAATGAATGCTAAGTTGCCTTCGATAAGATCAAAGAGTATTTACAAGAGCCTCCTGTGTTGTTATCACTGGTCGAAGGAACACCATTGATCATGTATCTGACTGTTTTAGAAAACTCAATGGGGTGTGTATTGGGACAGCATGACGAGTCTGGCTGAAAAGAGCACGCTATTTACTACCTGAGCAAAAAGTTTACCGACTATGAAACCAGATATTCACTGCTCGAGAAAACTTGTTGCGCTCTGGTATGGGCTGCTCGCCGGCTAAGACAGTATATGCTGACTCATACTACCTTGTTGATATATAAGATGGATTCGATAAAATATATCTTCGACAAGCCTGCTCTTTCCGGGAGAATAGCTAGATGGAAAATGATCCTAACAGAATACGACATACAATATACTACCCAAAAAGCTATAAAGGGCAGTGTGATAGCTGATCATCTTGCTCATGAAGCTATAGAAGATTATCAGTCCATGAAGTTTGAATTCCCGGATGAAGACATCATGATATTAGACGACTATGAAGAAATCAGGCCATATGACAAACCTGAACAGGGATCCCGATGGACCCTGTTCTTTGATGGAGCATCCAATGCACTTGGTAATGATATCAGTGATGTACTCATATCTCCGAAAGGGTGTCATACTCCCTTCACGGCCAGAATTTTCTTCAACTGTATGAACAACATGGTGGAGTACGAAGCATGCATCTTCGGTCTCAGAGCTGCCATAGACTTGGGAATCAAATTCTTAGACGTGTTTGGAGATTCAGCTTTGGTCATCAGTCAGATCAAAGGAGAGTGGGACACTAAGCACCCAAACCTTATCCCTTACAAAGAACATGTTTCGACATTGCTACCACATTTTGAGAAGATTACCTTCGAGCATTTCCCGCGAGAAGAAAATCAGCTAGCCGATGCTCTAACTACAATGTCATCTATGTTCAAACTTAATTGAGACAACGAGGCTCCCCAGATCACCATCGAACGAATGGATGAACCAGCACACTATTACGAGATCAATATTGAAGAAGTAATGGACCAGCCTTGGTTTCATGAAGTCAAGAGGTATCTCGAGGCTCAAGAATACCCAGAAGGAGCCTCAATCAATGATAAGAAGTTCTTAAGGAGATTCTCTGCCAAATTCTTCCTTAGTAATGACATCCTGTACAAATGCAATCATGACTCCATTCTGCTTCGGTGTGTGGATAAGATTGAGGCGGAAAAGATCATGGTTGAATTACACGAAGGTACTTTTGGCACCCACTCCAGTGGGCATGCGATGGCAAATAAAATACTACGGGCAGGCTATTATTGGTCCACCATGGAAGCATATTTCTATCAACACTCTCGGACCTGTCATAAGTGTCAAATTTATGCTGACAAGGTACACGTGCCTCTGGTTCCTCTAAATATCTTGCCGGCTCCTTGGACCTTTGCTATGTGGGGAATTGATATGATTGGAGAGATCAAGCCAACAGCCTCCAATGGACATCGCTTCATCCTAGTGGCCATTGACTACTTTACAAAGTGGGTTGAAGCAGCTTCCTTCACATCCGTTACCAAGAATGTTGTTTCCCGCTTCATCAAGCAAAATCTCATTTGCTGGTACAGCATCCCAGAAAGGATCATCACTGATAATGGTACAAATCTTAACAATACTATGATCACCTCCTTGTGTGAACAATTCAAAATTCAGCATCACAATTCTTCTCCCTACTGGCCAAAGATGAATGGTGCTGTCGAAGCTGCAAATAAAAACATTAAAAAGATCATACAAAATATGACAGTCATATACAAAGACTGACACGAGATGTTACCATTCGCTCTCCACGAGTATCGTACCATGGCTCGCACATCAACTGGGGAAACACCTTATTCTTTGGTATATGGCATGGAAACTGTTTTACCCATTGAGGTTCAGATCCCCTCTATGAGAATTATGAAGGATGCAGGTTTGAATGATGACGATTGGATCCAAACTCGACTTGATCAACTGAACTTAATTGATGAGAAGAGACTTACTGCCGTTTACATGGTCAAATGTATCAAAAACGGATGATCAAGGCTTTCAACAAGAAAGTCAGACGCCAAACATATCAAGTTGGGGATTTAGTGATCAAACGTATCATCTTGACACAGAGTGATTCCAGAGGAAAATGGACTCCTACCTATGAAGGACCATTTGTAATCAAAAACATATTTTCCGGTGGGACAATGATCTTAACCACCATGGACGGTGATGACCTGCCACACCCTGTGAACGCAGACATAGTCAAAAGATACTACGCATAAGAGACTCGCTAGGTTGACACACCTAGGCAAAACAAGGGCATCCCGGCGAACCAAAAGGGTTTGGGAAAAAATTAGGGATAAAATAAAAAAAATATGTACACCCAACAAGTTGAAAACCTGAAAGGGCGACTTGGGCAAAAAAGGGTTTCCCGGTGGACTGAAAACCTGAAAGGGCGGTCCAGGAAAAAGTTAGGGAACAAAAGCGTATGACTATGTCCAGTCGGATCACTTACGGACAACCTTTGACTTCCAAATTCGGAGTTTCTGATCAATTCGATTATCTTCGGACAAAGCAAATAGACAAGATACTCAGAGATATGAAGGCTATAGAAGAATGGGAACCCCATGGGATTATTGCACATAGCTATCTTTCTTTCTCTAAATTTTTCTTGTTTACGACGACATTCTCTTACTAGGGTGTTTGTCTCCTTTGTACAAAATACTTACTCAGAGTCAATACAAAATATTCCTTTGAAAGTTCCAAAACTATTTGTTTTTACTCTTGTGTTTTGTTTGCAAAAAAAAAAACGTCCAATGATTCATTAATGAACATATGCATTTGAACATGATTACAGTTTACAAATAAACAAAACGAGGAAGAGATAATTACTGATGGGTCGAAAGGATAGGAAAATATCTCTAGGCCACTCCATAAACTCTCTCTCCAAGGAGTTTTCAATAAATCCCCAGCAGAACAAAACTCCCAACTACTCAGCAGAATGAAGCTTCTAGTTTATCAATCCCCGGTGGAAACCGCCCAATTTCTCCAAATTCCCCAGCAAGTTGTTTTGAAGCCTGAAATCCAACTGGATAACAACTAACTTCTAATTCTCTCCAACCAAGGATAACTCCCCAGTAGAGCGACAGATGACCGAAACTCCTGAACTTTTTCCCAAACAGGAATAAGATTTTTCCCCACAGAGTTTTCAATGCTCCCCAACGGAATAAAAACTCCCAATGGTTAATCCCCAATAGAAGTCGTCAAGATTTTCAGGTTGCCTCAAGCAGATCTTGCGAGCAATACATGGCCTTTCCCTTACAACAAGAGTTTGTTTCTCTTAGCAGAAATTCATCAATACTTCAAAACCTGAAGACTTACATATCCTCAACAACAGTCAAGGATTTATTTTCCCCGAGCAGATAGCAATACATCAAATCAGCTCACATACACATACATTGCATCCATATATCAATAAAGCCAATACATTGCATCATACATTTCATGCAACATAACTTGGTGTTTCAGCTAACATCTTACCCTTTTCCGAATAAGATTAATAGCTACCGTTAACAATATGCAACTCTTGATACAGTGCGGATACGCTCCAGACACGGAAGCCATTCTGATACTCATTCAGATTCAACTACCTGATAGAGCTCAAATACGCTCCAGACACGGAAGCCATTCTGATACTCATTCAGATTCAACTACCTGATACAACTCAGATACGCTCCAGACACAGAAGTCATTCTGATACTCATTCAACCACCTGATACTGCTCAGATACGCTCTAGACACGGAAGTCATTCTGATACTCATTCAGATTCAACTACCTGATACAACTCAGATACACTCCAAACACGAAAGCCATTCTGATACTCATTCAGATTCAACTACCTGATACAGCTCAGATATGCTCCAGACACGGAAGCCATTCTGATACTCATTCATATTCAACTACCTGATACAACTCAGATACGCTCCAGACCCGGAAGCCATTATGATACTCATTCAACCACCTGATACAGCTCAGATACGCTCCAGACACAGAAGCCATTCTGATACTCATTCAGATTTCATAACTCCTAATACAGTGCGGATACGCTCCAGACACGGAAGCCATTCTGGTACTCATTCAGATTCAGATTTCTACACTGCAGATACCGTTCAAATACGCTCCTGACCCGGAAGCCATTCTGATACTCATTCAAAGATGCTGTTCAGATACGCTCCAGGCTCGGAAGCCGTTCTAATGTTCAAACATACAAATTATATCTCAACAAGCATTCTTAGATGGCATCTACAAGCCCATCCCCAACAAGATTTTATTACCTCTCCAAATGGCATCTTTAAGCCCATTCCTCCTATCGCCTCCGAGTGCAAATTTCTGGGCACTCTGGTGTCCAATCATCTTCCACCTTCGAGTCACGAATGGCAAATCTCGCCAATCTAACTCCTCAGGTCTAAGAAGATTGAACATGGGCAGCTGTTGTACCCCAAAATTTGCCCTCTCATTTTTTAGGAAATCACCCTGGATTCTCAAAGTTTCCTCTTAAACAAATCCAAACCTTGAATTATCATTTCTTTCCAAGCAAGCCATTTACAAGGGCAAAATGGTCATTTGCAAGCTGAAAAGTCAAACTTTGGTTTTTGGATCAAAATCAAAACACAAAAATCATATTTCATCAAGATATGTTGGAATATGAAGTTTGTTTCATCAAGAAGCTCAAAAGTCAAATTTTACCTTGAAAAAGTTAAATTCTAAGTACTTAGAATTTTTCTAAAGTATTTAAGAAAAATGACATTTTCAGAACATCTGAACCAACCTCCAGACAGGAGCAGTCAGAAGATGCAAACTTAGCTCAGCACATAACATTCAGTCAGAATGTAGCTCTTTAGCATCTACGCCAGCTCAGTCAGAAGTTGCAAGAAGATTATAAAACGTGATGGAAAAATATGAATGCTCCTTCAGAACATGCTGGAATTAGAAGGTAAGGGGGTCAGAAGATTGGGTGTTACACTGAAGCAGAATCTCTAAGTCTAGAGTTTTCAGAAGCAAATCAAATAAACATGCTGGAAAGCTTGGAGAACCCTCAGAATTTGCTGAGGCAACAAGATACCAAGATCAGAACTTGGGTGCGTTGTTTTGGACTATGCTGAAGTGGAACTGCTGGCTCAGATTTAAGTAATGATGCAAATCTCATATTACAATATTTCTTATTCTTGACCAATCTAATCACCATTTAATGCTCATTAATGCTCACAACCACTTTTGAGCATTTGTCCAAAGGGTCTTTCCACGTGCAGCATAGCAACGCTCTTGTGCAGGTTTAGGTATGGGTCTATGCGCTAATTTTCGCTTATGGGTGTGTTTCCAGTGATTTCTGGTAAACAACCGCTAGTCTTCAAAACTATCGAATAAACTTACTGACTGTTATTCAATTTCTCTGGTAACTCGCAGGATCGACTAGATTGATCCTAGGACTTGTTGGTCATTAGGGTAACTCTCATGATCGAACAGGTATCCATGGTTGGTATTTAGAGTATTGTGTAGGTGTTTGACTTATTTCGATTTCTCTCTTAAAGATCTAAAGGTATAATCAAAATATATGTGCGCGAAACTAAATTGCATGAATAAATGTTAATTGTAAAGACATGTAAAACTGCATAAAAGATAAGTAAATGGCTTCGAAACGTAAAACAAAACAGTTAATGTAAAAGATTCGAAATGCGAAGAAAGCGTTTAATGCAAGAAATCTGTAAAATGACTATAAGTAAAAAATAGGCGTTCGAAGGATAAAACTTGAAGATAAAGGCATGAAAAGTATGACAGTTTTCTGAAATGTAAAGTGTTTGAAATGGAAAGAAAGCATTTAAATGTAAGGCATCAATGAAAATATTTCGAATAAAAAGACTTCAGATGTAAAAACTTGTAAATGGTATTTGACAAAAAGATAAAGGAAAGTACTGGAAATGATAAAGGGTTTTCATTAAATCATAAATATGTGGTGCTATCATACGTACATTGCTCTTGCATTCGTTTCCCTAGCCATGTGGTAATTTGAATGTTTACTGAGTATTTAGTACAATAGATATGACACACGAAATCCTAATACTAAGACTTCTATTTATACTACTTCGACCATAACGGTCTTGCTATAAGATTATGCCACGTTCAGAACATGCAGAACAATGCCTCTCTCTTACTTCCACGTGTCTCCAAATGCTTCAGCACATAAATTTCAAACTTCGAATGTCCCGCTTGCATTTGAATTTCAAATGTTTTGGTACGTCTCTGCTTCGAACGCACTTTTTCAGACACAGCCTTGTTGTCATTTCGAGACTTCTTTAGATATGTTCCCATAATTGCCACTCGAAGCTCCAAGCTTTGATATGCTCATTCGAAACACTGCTTCTGCTATTTCGAAACATGACGCTTTGTTTCATTTCAATCGAAACGTTTAATTTACTTGGCTTCTAATAATATTATCAAAATCTTCAACCAACAGGGTGTCACTTTTCCTTAATCCTTGCTTACTATTCTAGCCTAGGCTAAAAGCTGTCAATCATCACAACTTTTTATGAACTTTCTTCAAGAGTAAGTCAGCATCTAGTGCATGATATTGACGCCACTTAACGTTTTAAAAACCCACAAAGCTTTTCCTATAAATAAAACACCATTGTCCATTGAAAAACCCCGGTCCAAGTTTAGAAAAATTGCTGAAAAGAAATATAAAGTTTTAGCAAGAAAACACCTTGAATCTCTGCCCAAAATTCCCAGAGTTTCAAAAACTGTAAACACATCATATAAACCATTAACTTTGAATCTCCTGCTTTTAAACCCCGTTTGCTCTCAAAATATTTCTTGACCAAGAAACACCCATACAGTTTCTGACCCACACATATACCCTCCATCCATCCATTCAAAGAACCTGTTCATAACATCATCGAAGTTAAGGCTAACTCCAGTTCACAGAATTTCTTCCAGCTGCAAGGTAAGCACTTGCTGACCCTCACCATATTGCT
Source organism: Vicia faba (assembly GCA_948472305.1). Taxonomy (NCBI): domain Eukaryota; kingdom Viridiplantae; phylum Streptophyta; class Magnoliopsida; order Fabales; family Fabaceae; genus Vicia; species Vicia faba. The sequence continues at coordinate 275,300,269 of OX451735.1, read as the reverse complement.
TAAGCATCACTAGATTTGCATGCTCAAAAACACAATGTAGATATCATGCTTCTGATGTTGTGCATGTTTTAAGATTTTCACGCCTCTGTATGCTTAAGTAGAGAATGAATCAGTTCAGAACTTGCCTCTGATTTTTGGTTCTGACTTCTGAAGCACTATGACACTTGCTGAAACTGTCTTAGGCATGTCTTCTGTTTTGTGGAGAAATAACCAAATTGCAGTTGTTCTGACTAGCACAGAGGGAGACCAAGTTCTGACTTTGATGCCAGCGCTTTTGGAGCCTGTTTTGTTATCAGTAATATCAGAACTTCTGAAAATTATTGTGTGCCTAGCAGGGTCAGAACCTCTGACCCCATACATTTTCACTAACAGGTTTCTATTTTGCAGCGTACCAGGGTCAGAACTTCTGACCTATACATTTTCAATAACAGGTTGCTATCCTGCAGCAGGTCAGGATCAGAACTTCTGACTTCCTCTCAGCAGCACGCTGACCTTTTTCCTTTTTCTTTATTTCTTCCCCTTGTTATTTTCTTTATTTTTCTCGCTGGTACTCCCCATTCATAAATTTGTACCCCCACCCCCTAAATATTGTAATAGCGTAGGACTTTACATTTCCGCATTTTATCGCTTTCAAGTGTAAATGCTAGTGATTAGGATATGTATGGCAAGATAAAATCAATTAAATAGAAAATCCCAATTCAAGATAAAATCATGCATGCAATAAAACACACTTTCACACAAACACCTTTAGGGTTTCTCCACTTGGTTGCCCTATACAAAAATAGCCATGTTACGCATGCAAAGTATCTTGGTAAAACAAACAAAATCAAAAGATCATAGTCCCTCGATGACGCTATTCAAAGTTGCCTTACAAAATGATCTTAGTCCCTCGAAATGCTAAGATACTTTGCAACATTGCTAATCATGGTTATACAATAACCCGCGCCTATCCCGTTAAACTCCAAAGATAAGGTTGCTTACCAAATCAATGGTAAGACAACAATATCAAAGGAAAAGAAAATGCATAAGAAAGACATTTGAGTAGGTAGATTTCTTCTAGTTACTTGCTCTATTTCCTAACAACTATCCTTGCTATTTTGGAAAATACACACACACAAAACAACTTACAAACATTGAAAATATTTTCAAAAAAAGACAAACATCTTTGTATACATCCTTACTAAAAGAATTATTACAAAGATTGCATAAATGAATGGCCTCTTTTACAAAATACTTTCAAAACCACACCAAACACATTTTCAAACAACAAAAGCAAGTTGACCTAGCAAGTAACTAAAAGCCCATGGAAAACAATGGATGAAAAGGGTGCTAATACCTTCCCTTTTCATAATCTACCCCCCGAACTCAAGAAAACATCTCAAAGGTCTTTCATGTGCTTTTTCACCTTTCCTTTTGGATAAAAGAAAAGTCGGTGGCGACTCTTGCTAAACCGCAACATTTGCAAACACAAACACAAACCCTCAAGTCAGTTCTCCCACCGTATCACACACACCTCACATTTTTTGTCTTTTACCATTTTATTCTTAAATTGATGTAATTAATTTTTATATTACCACGTGTAATACGGTGGGAGAACTGACTTTACTGGTTTTACATTTTATTGCAATTGTTGGGGTTAGCAAAAGCCGCCACCAAATTTTCTTTTATCCAACAAAGGAAAGGGTGAAAAGAACAGGAAAGACCCTTTTAAATATTTTGAGTTCGGGGGTAGGTTATGGAAAGGGAAGGTATTAACACCCTTCCCATCCGTAGTTATCTACGGGCTCTTAGTTGCTAGCTCACTTTGAAAATTCTGTTTGGTGTAAGTGCATTTGAAAATATTTTTGAAAAGACACCTTAGTGTGGTGAACTTTGTAATGATTCTCGTATCGTTGAGAACACATACAAAGTGTTTTTGTCTTTGAAAATATTTAGAAAAGAGTTTGTGTATGTGTGAAAATTTGTTTTGTTTGTTTTTGTGAGAAAGCAACTATAAACGGTCTACCTACTCGAATGGTCCTTGTTCTTTTCCTCTTTTCCTTTAGACAGTGCTATCCTAATATTAGTCAGTAGGTAGCCCTATCATTGGATGTTTGAGGGACAAGCGCAGGTCATCGTACAGTTATAGATTCAACTTGTAGGGAACTTTAACAATTTTATCGTAAGGGACTAGATCGTTTACCGAAGGCAGCATCAGAAGGTCATCGAGGGACTATGATCTTTTGTATTGGAGGGACTTTTCTAAAGCGTCCCCACGTTCGAGGGACATGACTATTTTTCCGAAGGCAACAAGTGGAGGTACCTTAGAGGTGCGAGTGTGCGAAGTGTGTTGTGTTTCAGTTACGTTTATCTTGGATATTAGGTGTTCTAGTGTTTGCTTTTAGGTCTTATCATGCAATCTTATTAAGCATACATCTAGTTGTTAAATATATACAAGTGTAGAAAAATAAAAATGCGGAAATTTAAACTATGCTATTACACCGCTTCAGGATGGATGGAATACAAACCAGAAATGGGGGAAAGAAAAAATGTAAAAAGTCCTAGTTTAAACTATTACATCCCTTTGTACAATTACATAATCCTTGAAAATAAGACGAATAAAGCAAACGAACGCGCAAAGGAGAAAATGGAAAAGATGAAAAACCATATACGAGTTCTAAGCATTGGAAAAATGTTTTTTTTTTGTTTTTAATTTGGAAATATAATTAAATTACGAGAATATAATTCTAATTAGTTAATTAATTAAAAAAAGTGATTAAATAATTAATAAAAATTAATTTAATTAATAAAAATTTAAATCTAATATTTTTGTGATTTTCTGATTTTTTTTGTTTATTAAAATAAAACTGTTTTTTTAAAAACAAAAATATTAGTTATGCAAATCAAATAATAAAAAAAAGCAATGGGCCAATCATGACATTTCGTTTTGCCACGCCTGTGTTGACCTCCTCTGTGTTTTTCAAACCACCATGGAGGGTGAAAAACACCATCATCTCCGATGGGGGTTTTCTTTCAAAACCTGTAAAATCAATCGAACAAAAAAAGCAAAACTCTAGATCCAGTATGTAATACGGTGGGAGAACTGACTTGGGTATTTTGCGTTTTATCGCAATTGTTGCGGATAGCAAGAGTCGCCATCGACTTTTCTTTTATCCAATAAAGGAAAGGATGAAAAGAACAGGAAAGACCTTTTGAGATATTTTCTTGAGTTTGGGAGGTAGGTTATGAAAAGGGAAGGTGTTAGCACCCTTTTCATCTGTAGTTATCTACGGGCTCTTAGTTGCTAGCTCACTTTGAAAATACTTTGTTTGAAATGTGTTTGTGATTGGTTTTTGAAAAGTGCCTTCGTTTAGAAGAACTTTGTAATGATTCTCGTCTCTATAAGAATGTATACAAAGTGTTGACTTTTGAAAATATTTCGTTTTGAAAAGTGTTGGTGTGTTTTGAAAGATGTTGTTTTGAAAATGTCATGAGCAAGCAACTATGAACTTTCTACATACTCAAAAGGGTCTTAGTTCTTTTCCTCCTGCTTTAGATAACACTATCTTACCATTGATTGGTAAGAAGTTCTATTATTGGATGTGAAGGGACGAGCATGGGTCGTCGTATAGTTATAGAAGAAAACCTATGAGACGCTTTAGCAATTGTAGTAAGGGACTAAGATCGTTTTACCGAAGGCAAAGTTGAAGGGTCATCGAGGGACTACGATCTTTTTTATTGAGGGTCTTTGCTAAAGCGTCCCATATTCGAGGGATATAACAATTTATTCGTAGGCAACAAGCGAGGTTACCCTAGAGGTGTGCGTGTGAAAAGTGTTTGATTACATGCATTTTTTTGTCTTTGAGATTAGGGTTCTCTAAGATTGATTTTATCTTGCCATACACACCCCACTAACAATTATATTAAAAGCGAGAAATTGCGGAAATTAAAATCCTACGCTATTACATCATTTAGGGATGAGGATACAATTTTATAAATGGGGAGGTAAAATAAAATAAAAGCTAATTTTACTATTACAACCATATTGAATGCATAAATAGTATACAAGAATGTAAAGATAAATAAAAAAAGGGAAAATTGTTTTTATTTCTTCTTTTAAAAACAAACTTTTATGCATTGACACATGATGAATTGCATCGATACATATCATTTCTTTCTCCTTGAAGTCAAAACCAACTCATTATGAGTTGACACATAATTGTTTGTATCGACACATTTCTATTTTGCATCGACTCATTCGTGTTTTGTATCGACTCATAACCTGTTTTGTACCTAACATGTGTCGACTCATAAAGATATGCATCGACTCATACTACTGTTTTTTACTTCTAACATTGTTCTGTCACTCATATAAGTTAGTTCTTTAACACATGGTTGAAGGGGTGAAAAACACAAGAAGGGGGGGTTGAATTGTAAAACTGAAATCTTAAAGCAATTGACAAGATATTTTTATCCTGGTTCGTTTGATCTCAAACTACTCCAGTCCACCCGTTAAGGTGATTTCGCCTCTCTCCAACGAGGTCTTAATTCACTATATTCAACTGAATACAAATCTGCTTTAACAACTGCTAAAGCCTTCTTGATTCAAACCACAATCCGGTTTGTCAAGGCAACACTTTCTTACAAAGGTATAAAACAAATGTGTGTGAATGTTTTCTACAAAACTTTATCACAACTGTGATGTATACACAAATTAAGCTTAGAAACTAGATTGCTAAACACTAATGGAGTATCAGAGTTTGTGGTTTAGCAAAACTGGTAGATGAAGATTATTGTTCAGCTTTGTGCGTGTAGAGAATTGGAGAGCATTAGCCATTATAATCTTCGAAGCCTTGTTTATATAGCACTTGAGAAGATGAACGTTGAATGCAATATTCTTGATTCAATGCTAATAACAAGCTTTCCTTTTTGAGCAGATCTTGTCTAGAATGATGCCGTTGGAATTAATTAGCGTTCAATGCACAGTACCGTTGCTTCTTCAATGCACGTTCTGGCTTGGCTCATTCTGATTCTGCTTCGCTGCTGATGAACTATTGTTTTTGTATCAGAGTGTTTACGCGCAGTTCTGTTCATCAAGCTTCAGCATGTACGTGCGTTGATCATCTGATCTTGACGTTCTGATTCAGCAACTTCTGATGCTGGTGTATGAAATCAAATTCTGATGCTGAAGAAGTGATCTTGCTTATTTTAATCAGCGTATCTGCAAGTCAGAGCATAGTATTTTTAGGCAGCATATAGTTCAAACATGAAACATATAAATACTATATCTTTTCACTTTGTTATCATCAAAACTCAAATATAGGGTAGTAGATTCAAACATTGTTCTAACAATCTCCCCCTTTTTGATGATGACAAAAACTAGATATTTTAAATGAAAAAATAACGTGAAAAGGTATCTGGGAAATGTTTCAGTGTTAAGAAGTAAGGAGAAATCAGAGTTAAGAGATACTCCCCCTGAGTTGATTACTTCCCTTTGATGATACTTGTTCTTCAGGATCAGATCTTTTTCTTTCTTTGAACATCAGATTATAAGAGTCTTTGACTTAGCAGAGAGCAGAGCTTCAGAGCTTTTCCTGTCAGAGCTTTGCTTTGGATCAGAGTGTTAGGACGATCAGAACTTCATATTTGATCAGAGCAACATGAGCTTCTACATTTTGATCAGAGCTTCTAGCTTCTAGTCTTCATAGTGTTCAGGAGCTTCCTTGTGCCTGTAGACTTTTAAACAAAACAGAAAAACATTTCAAGTAATAGAGTTAGAATGTTTGAGGATTTCTGTCTAGTTAGCCGTTATTGATTTTAAATATCATTCGTTCTCCCCCTTTTTGTCAGCAATCAAAAAGTGTTAGTGATGTGCTAAAACAATTTAGATCAGAAAAACAAATTATATTAAAATAGTTCATAATCAGAGCAAAAGAACATTACAAAACATAGTCAAAACAGTACATCAGAAAATGAAGAAAACATAGAGAATGTCATGCATGAAAAAAAAATTTTAAGGTTGAGGGGGCATGCGTGAGAACAGGCTTTCCAGCATTGCTTGAATCTTTTCAGAAGTTTCATTCTGCTTCTGAACCATGTTGACAACAGTGTCAATCTTGCTGTCCTGTACATCCATTCTTGCTTTCATCTTCTGATCATTCTCTTCCATCCGCTGTTGGAGACGCAAGTCATTCATCCTTAATTCTTCCAGAGCCTGCCTGTCCAAGGCAGCTTGAGAACTTTCAGAAGGAGGAAGCTTCTCAGAACTTTCAGCTACATCTTCTGCTGGATTTTCTTCCTGAAGGGTCTTGTCTTCTTCTGATGGTTGCACCTTTGCAGCTTGCTCTTTCTCAGACCAAGATTCACTGTCCAGAGGGAGCACAACTTCTTGAGACAGCTGACTCTCAACTTCCTTCAGAAGCTTGCTAAAGTTCTGTTGAGCCTGCTCATAGTTGACGTCCTGCAGCTTGAGGGCTTCAGCACGTACCCATATTCTGAACTGTGACCAGAGCTGATCAGAAGCAGCTGGGTCGATCATCCCAGGACAGACTTGCTTCAAAGAAGCAATCCATTGCAGCATGCCTGTTTCAAAATTCAAAATACCAGAGCCAACATCTGGTTGCTTTGGTTTGGGTATGGCAATTTTGTGTCTTAGATCAGCAAGACGTTCAAGACTTGTTAAGTCAATGAAAGTTCTGCTGGGGTTTTCAGCGGTTTTCTGAGAGGTTGTTTGTTTTGGAGGAGGGTTATCAGAATCAGAGTCAGATATTTCTATTGGAGTGGTTGGAGTTTTTGGAGGTGTTGATTCTAATGAGGATGGCAACTGGGGCCTGACAATAGTGGTTCCACATGGCAACTGGATTGCCAGCGGTGAAGGTTGAGGTGAGTGAGGGTCAGAATGATGAGGAGAAGGGGTTTCATAGCGGTGAAACTCTGTTTGTGGTGAAGGTGGATTATTTTCTGGTTGAGGAGGTGGAATCTCTGATTGCTCAGGGATCAGAGGTTCTTTTATGAGAGGTTGTTGTGATTGTGGTTCTGGTTCTGGTTGTTATTGTATTTCTGGTTCAGGTTGTGGTTCTGGTTGAGGAGGAGGAATATTTGGTGGTTCAGAATTTGGTTGAGCAGAAGCATGTTCACGCTCAATATCAGCTAGCACTCTATCAAGTGCTGGTGTTGTTGAAACAGTTGGTTGTTTGGGAATCTTAGTTCTGGGTCTTCTGAGTAGTAAGGCCTCAGAAGGGTCTTCTGGTATGGTTTCATCAATAGTAGGGATTGGGATTGAAATTCTGTGAGAGGTTTGAGAAGGGGCAGCAGATGTTGGAATAGTAAAAGATTTTGAAATAGGGGCAGCAGATGAAATACCTCTTTTCTTTGGAGTCTGATGAGATGATCCTTCTGTTGGCGCTTTCCTCTTCTTTGTCTTCTTCTGAGTCACTTCAGGTTGGGGTTGACTCAGATCTTTGATCTTCAACTTTGAAACTGTATCTTCTTCCTTGTATGAATCTGGATACTTGAGAAACATATCAGGTTTGGATTCCATTTCAGAAAATTTTGGGAAATCACTCAGAGGCACTCTTCTGCTGGAGATGTCAGCAGTTGAAGTAGCTCTGGGTTCCTTCTTAATATTTTCTATCAGCTTCATCTTTTTCAGGTTCTTAGCGTTCAGCGATTTTCCAACAGTTGGTTCAAGGGTGCTCAGCACTTGAGCTTCGCTCAGATAATCTATCAGCTTATTCTCTGTCAGAATATCTGATATGAGCCTTCCAAACGGTATCCAGTCCCTTTTGGTCCTTTCTTCTTCTCTTGTTTCTTTGACACTGGTCTTGAGATGGTTGAACAGGAAGTGTGCCAGATTGATCTTCACCCTCTGATCAATAAAGTAGATCAGAAATTGCTGATCCACGTTTATATAATCAGGAGAACTTGTTGGTTTCCTGTGATTGAAGCATCCAAGAACAATCTTGGCCCATACTCTGCAGTGATCCTTCAGATCCTTAATTTTGCTGCTGGGAAATCCAAGAGTGAAAATGCTGTTGGCTACCACACCTATATCAGGGCATCTATCAGCCATGTCCACACAACGGACTCCACCACCACTTTGACCGATTAGCCTAGCAATGAGGTCTTCAGAAATTACTATCTTCTTTCCCATGACAGAAGAGATGACTAGATGCTTAGAAATCTTGGCGTGAATCCAAAATTCCTTGACAAGCGCTGGGAAAGTTGGTCCAACCAACCTATCGAAATACCTCTCCCACTTTTGAGCCCTAATTTCTTCAGTTAGGTCAAATCCATTTTCCTTCAAACTTTCAAAGTCGATGATTAACTCAGAGAGAACTTCAAGATTCTTTACCGGTGTGAGAAGAGTTCTGAGGGGCACCTGATATTGTTCAGAGGTTTCTTTCTTCTGATTGCCTGCAGAAATGCTGGAGGATGCCATTGTTCTCACACAACAAAGCTTTGAGAATGATTTGAGAAAAAAGGTTTGAGAGATAAACTCAGAAATATGCAGAAAATAGTTGAATGATTATGAGAAAGCGTAAAGAATAAGAATGAAGGATTAATGTGCTTAAATAGAGTTTTCAAAAATTATTTTGAAAAATTAAACGTTTTTAAGAGAGAGAAAAAAATAATGATTGCCATTTAACAAGCGTGATTACTTTTCATTAAATGCTTGCTGATTTTGGGGGATTTGAGAAAGATACTTAAAAACGGTTACCAGACATGTGTCTCAATGCACCCAATCAGCGCTTTGCCTTCTCAGAAGCGTGCACGCGTTCTGCTTCAGAGATTTGCTGATGATTGGATGACACTTGTTTGATGTAGTGATCAGCACGTCTGTCTTTGAGATTAGACTCTCAGATCTTTAGACTTGCATCTGATACAATCTGCATGTTCTATCTTTCTGAAAGAAGATTGATCAGAAGTTCACAGTAAAATAATTACATTCTGAAGATAAATACATGGAATTAAAACATTTTCATTCTGGGCATACTTTCATGCTGAGATGTTTCAGAATGAAATTAAACCTATCTTCTGAAAGGGGTTTAGTAAAGATATCAGCCCATTGATGGTCTGTATCTATAAATTTCAAGTTTAAAATACCTTTCTGAATATAGTCCCTAATGAAATGATGTTTTATTTCTATATGCTTAGCTCTAGAATGTAAAATAGGATTCTTACTTAAGCAAATAGCAGAAGTATTATCACAAAGAATAGGAATGTTACTCTCAAAAATCTGGAAGTCTTCAAGCTGACTTTTCATCCAAAGCATTTGTGTGCTACATCCTACTGCTGCTATGTACTCAGCTTCTGCTGTTGACAGAGCAATTGTTGATTGCCTTTTGCTGGACCACGAGATCAGATTTTCTCCCAGAAACTGGCAGCTTCCAGAAGTACTTTTACGTTCCACTCTTTCAGATACTTGAAAATTCGCTTAACAGCTGTTAAGTGAGATTCTCTACGATCTGATTGGAATCTCTTCTCTTTCCAGAATGCACGTGGGATGCATTGGAATCTTTGATGGCTTACATTCTGAGAGGTCAAATTTCTTCAGAAGATCTCTGATGTATTTGCTCTGATGAATGTAAGTTCCCTCTGGAGTTTGATTGATCTGAATTCCTAGAAAGAATTTCAGTTCCCCCATGAGGCTCATCTCAAATTCTGCCTGCATACACTTAGCAAATTTTCTTCCAAGAGAAGGATTAGTAGAACCAAAAATAATATCATCAACATAAATTTGACAGACTAAAATGTCACTCTTAACTGTTTTACAGAATAGAGTAGTGTCCACTTTCCCTCTGGTGAATTCATTTTCAAGCAGAAAGTTACTTAGCCTTTCATACCAAGCTCTGGGAGCTTGTTTCAGACCATACAATGACTTTTTCAGTTTGAAAACATGTTCTGGATGTTTTGTATTTTCAAAACCTGGGGGTTGGTGAACATAAACTTCTTCTTCTATATAACCATTTAAGAATGCACTTTTGACATCCATCTGATACAGAGTGATGCCTCTATTAACAGCAAATGAAATTAAAAGTCTGATAGATTCTAACCTGGCGACTGGGGCAAAGGTTTCTGTATAGTCTATCCCCTCTTGCTGACTATAACCTTGTGCAACCAGTCGTGCCTTGTTTCTGATGACTTCACCTTGTTCATTTAGCTTGTTTCTGAACACCCATCTTGTTCCAATGACGTTGAATCCTTTTGGTCTGGGAACGAGATCCCATACGTCATTTCTGGTGAATTGATTCAGCTCTTCTTGCATTGCCAGAATCCAGTCATTATCCAGAAGTGCTTCATCAATAGAAGAAGGTTCAATCAGAGACACAAGTCCCATAAGAGTTTCTTCAGAGTTTCTGAAGCTTGCTCTTGTTCTGATTGGATCTTCCTTTCTTCCTAGGATAGTCTCTTCTGGGTGATCCAAACTGCTTCTGGGTAATCTCTTCTGAGGTTGATCAGCAGCAGTTGTAGGATTTCTAGCATTGCTCCTTTCAGACGTTGAAGGAATGTCTGTGTTGAGAGCTTCTGATGACTTGTCTTCAGAACCTGCAAATTCAATTTCTATACCTGCAAGATTTTCATTCTGCTTTGACTTTTCAGAGTCAAGCTTGTCATCAAAACGAACACTGATTGATTCTTCCACAATCTGTGTTTCTGTATTGTATACTATGTACCCTCTTGAGCGTTCAGAGTATCCTAACATAATACACTTCTGTGCCTTAGAATCAAACTTGTTCAAATAATTCTTTGTATTCAATATATAGCAAGTACATCCAAATGGATGAAAATACGAAATGTTGGGCTTTCTATTCTTCCACAGTTCATATGGAGTCTTTTCCAGAATAGGTCTTATTGAGATTCTATTCTGAATGTAGCACGCTGTGTTTATTGCCTCTGCCCAGAAAGTCTTAGCAACGTTTGTCTCATTGATCATGGTTCTGGCCATTTCTTGCAATGTTCTGTTCTTTCGTTCTACAACTCCATTTTGTTGGGGAGTTCTAGGACAAGAGAAATCATGCAGAATGCCTTTGTCATTAAAGAATGACTCAAAATCTTTATTTTCAAATTCTCCACCATGATCACTTCTGACTTTAACGATTCTAAGATCTTTTTCATTCTGAACTTGGTTACAGAAGGTAACAAACACAGAGTGTGACTCGTCCTTGTGTCTTAAGAACTTTACCCATGTCCATCTGCTATAGTCATCTACGATTACTAACCCATACTTCTTGCCACTGACTGAAGCAGTTTTAACTGGTCCAAATAAGTCAATGTGCAGAAGTTCTAATGGCTTAGAGGTAGAAACAACATTTTTGGATTTAAAAGAAGGTTTTGCAAATTTGCCTTTCTGACATGCTTCACACAGAGCATCTGAATTGAACTTCAAATTTGGAAGTCCTCTGACCAGATTGAGTTTGTTAATCTGAGATATTCTTCTCATACTAACATGCCCCAATCTTCTGTGCCAGATCCACTGCTCGTTGTTAACAGACAGAAGACATTTTACGTTCTGACTCTTTAGTTCAGAAAGTTTGATTTTGTAAATGTTGTTTTTCCTCTTTCCATTAAACAGGATAGTCCCATCTTTCTGACTAACAGCTTTACATGATTTTTGATTAAAGATTATATCATAACCGTTATCACTTAATTGACTTATGGATAACAGATTATGCATCAATCCATCAACAAGCAGAACATTATTAATAGAGGGAAGATTTCCATTACCTACAGTTCCAGAGCCAATTATCTTTCCCCTCTGATTGCCTCCAAAGCCAACGTGGCCTCCAGGCTTAAGTTCCAGGCTTTGGAACATATGCCTTCTTCCCGTCATGTGTCGTGAGCAGCCAGAGTCCAGGTACCATGACTGGTGTTTCTGACTTGCTGCTAAAGATATCTGCAACATGTATTATTTTATCCTTAGGTACCCAGATCTTCTTGGGTCCTGATTTGTTAGTTTTACCAAAACTCTGGTTGAATTTTGGTTTCACAGAGTGCTTACTACTAGTATATTTGATGTCATGTGTGTGACCATACACAAAGTGTGAATTTAGAGGAGTGTGTTTAATAGTTAAATCCATGACGTTCTTAGGTGTAGGAACCTTACCTTGGTATCCTATTCCTTTCCTGCCGTTTCTGCTAACTCCATAGATCATTGAAGCCATTCTGCTTCTATCTATGCTTTTAGCAAGGAACTTCTGGAAACTGTGATCATACTCCTTGATGATCTCATCAGCGTTGCTGGGAGTTTCAGAAATTGGTTCCTTCTGAGAGTTTTGTAAAGAGTTTTCTAATTTTGAAATTTTATCTCTCAGCTCAGAGTTTTCCAATTTGAGACTCTCAGACTTATTAGAGTCAGATTCAAGATTCCTTTTCAGGTCTCTGAATTTAGCTCTAATCTGCTGATAACGTTCCAGAATTTCATTGAGGCTTTCAGCAAGTTCAGCCTTTGTAAAATTAACAGCGAAGTTAGGAAATACCTCTTCTGTGTCTGATTCTGAGTCTGATTCAGAAGCTTCACTGTCATCTGGAATGTTAGCCATGAGCGCTATGTTTGCCCTTTCATCATCTGATTCTGAGTCAGCTTCAGACGAGTCAGAGTCATCCCATGTGGCCATGAGACTTTTCTTCTTCTCTCTTCCAAATTTCTTTTTGGGCTTTTCCCTCTGAAGCTTTGGGCAGTCACTCTTGTAGTGTCCTTGCTCATTGCACTCGTAGCAGATGATGTCTTTTGTGTTTGGCTTCTTGCTACTGGAGGTGCCTTCAGATCTTCTATATCCAGAGGAAGAATCTGTCCTTCTGAATCTGGAAGAAGACTCGTTCTGATCAGATCTTCTGGGATTCCTGAACTTCCTTTGTCTTTGCTTCCACAGTTTATTTACTCTTCTGGAGAGAAGGGAAAGTTCGTCTTCTTCTGATGAGGATCCATCAGATGTTTCTTCAACTGCCTGCAAAACTTTAGATTCAGATTTTCTATTAGATTTTAAAGCTAAAGGCTTACCTTGCTTCTGAGGCTCGTCAGCTTCTAGCTCTATCTCATGACTTCTGAGGGAGCTTATAAGTTCCTCCAGAGTGATTTTGTTGAGATCCTTCGCTAGCTTCAGAGCAGTAACCATAGGCCTCCACTGCTTGGGTAAACTTCTGATTATCTTCTTGACATGGTCAGCAGTAGAGTATCCTTTGTCCAGAACTTTGAGACCAGCTACCAGAATCTGGAATCTAGAGAACATAGTTTCAATGGATTCAGATTCTTCCATTTTGAACGCCTCATACTTCTGAATGAGCGCCAGAGCTTTAGTTTCTTTGACCTGAACGTTGCCCTCATGCGTCATTCTGAGAGAATCAAAGATGTTCTTAGCTGTATCTCTGTTGGAGATCTTTTCATACTCAGTATAGGAGATGGCACTGAGGAGGATGGTTCTGGCCTTATGGTGATTCTTGAAGTCACGCTTTTGTTGATCAGTCATTGATTTTCTTTCAATCTTCTGACCAGTTGCATTCACAGGGTGCGTGTATCCATCTGTCACCATATCCCACAGATCAGCATCATGTGCTAGAAAGAAGCTTTCAATTCTGTCTTTCCAGTAATCAAAGTTTTCTCCATCAAAAACTGGAGGTTTGCCGCTGAATCTGTCTCTGTCCTCATTGGTGTCATTGCTGAAATGAGAGTTGTTTCCTGCCATTGTGTTTTTCTGACGCTGGATCTTGTACTGACACGGTTAAGTGTTTTAGCTCAGAACCAGGCGCTCTGATGCCAATTGAATGGGTGAAAAACACAAGAAGGGGGGGTTGAATTGTAAAACTGAAATCTTAAAGCAATTGACAAGATATTTTTATCCTGGTTCGTTTGATCTCAAACTACTCCAGTCCACCCGTCAAGGTGATTTCGCCTCTCTCCAACGAGGTCTTAATTCACTATATTCAACTGAATACAAATCTGCTTTAACAACTGCTAAAGCCTTCTTGATTCAAACCACAATCCGGTTTGTCAAGGCAACACTTTCTTACAAAGGTATAAAACAAATGTGTGTGAATGTTTTCTACAAAACTTTATCACAACTGTGATGTATACACAAATTAAGCTTAGAAACTAGATTGCTAAACACTAATGGAGTATCAGAGTTTGTGGTTTAGCAAAACTGGTAGATGAAGATTATTGTTCAGCTTTGTGCGTGTAGAGAATTGGAGAGCATTAGCCATTATAATCTTCGAAGCCTTGTTTATATAGCACTTGAGAAGATGAACGTTGAATGCAATATTCTTGATTCAATGCTAATAACAAGCTTTCCTTTTTGAGCAGATCTTGTCTAGAATGATGCCGTTGGAATTAATTAGCGTTCAATGCACAGTACCGTTGCTTCTTCAATGCACGTTCTGGCTTGGCTCATTCTGATTCTGCTTCGCTGCTGATGAACTATTGTTTTTGTATCAGAGTGTTTACGCGCAGTTCTGTTCATCAAGCTTCAGCATGTACGTGCGTTGATCATCTGATCTTGACGTTCTGATTCAGCAACTTCTGATGCTGGTGTATGAAATCAAATTCTGATGCTGAAGAAGTGATCTTGCTTATTTTAATCAGCGTATCTGCAAGTCAGAGCATAGTATTTTTAGGCAGCATATAGTTCAAACATGAAACATATAAATACTATATCTTTTCACTTTGTTATCATCAAAACTCAAATATAGGGTAGTAGATTCAAACATTGTTCTAACAATGGTTAGTGAAAATGAAAGGTAAGCATATAGTTAACTTCAGGGATATGATATCTATATTTTATCTCCACAAATGAACCACTAATGATGCTTGTATGAAGAGCTAAAAATCAAGAAAAAAACTTACCTTAAAACTGCAACTTGTGTTTTGAGTTTGAGTTGATGTATTGTCTTGGAGAAATCAATTTGGAGGTGGTTGTTTTTAAGTTGGGAAAATAGTGATGTTACAAAAAAATTTCTTGTGTTTGAACAATTTCTATGTGATATATATGAAGTATTTAGGAAGTTGGTTTAGGGGAAAACTTGTAAGGTTGTATAATGGGTTGGGATTTTTTTCTTTTTTCAGTTTTTGTTTTGTGAATGAAAATAAAGTTGAAGATGAGCAGAGTTTACTAAGGATTCTGTTAAGTTTTCCAAATCCTCTTTTTTATCTTTCTCCCCATTTTCTCTCTTAAAACCTCTTCCTTTTTGTGTTGTGAAACAACTTATTTATAGATGAAATTGACTGAAATTTGGGAGGGAAATAGATAAGTTTTTGAATTGTTTGGGTACACTGTTTTGTTACCTTCTTTAGATGAAACTCTTATGTGATAAGTTTGTGTAAATATGGGATTGATATGATGCAGATTTTGCAGGGCAACTTTGCAGGTTTTGACAGTTTTCTTGGCATTACTATGCAGGTTTTGGACAACAAGATATGTAGCATGATGCAGGTCTGGTTTTGTTGACAAATTTATGTTGCTTGTAACAAAGACAAGGAATACTTGTGGACAACATAGTGGCAAAGTTTAAAGATTGAGTCAAAGGGAAAAGTTCAAACAAGACAAAGTTTAGGATTTGTAACTTGCAATTTTTTAACTTAAAAATGCAGCCTTGTAACAACTTGAATTATCTTGAATTATGGTGAAAATATGTCATGAAATAATGAAATTAACATGTATAAAAACACTTAGAAAAATGTCTAAATCTTGCAATGTTTGACTTTGCAAAATGCTTTTGACCTTCTTGATTTCTTGATGATCAAATTTCATATTTTTGAATGTCTTGATGAAATGTGATCTTTGAAACTAAAATTTGATCAAAAAGTCAAAGTTTGACTTTTCAGTATACAATTGACTTTTACGTCAGTTGAATTGATTTCATCTATCAATCCACTAATCCCGGGAGATGAATTGAAATATGCGATTAGGTCAAAATGATGTACTTGAATACTTGAGATCATGTTTCAAACCAATAAGTCATGTACTAGGTCAAAAGTCAAAGATTGGCCATTCTTAGTAAAAACCCTGATTTTGACCATTTTGTCCTTTTGACGATGTGAACAACTTTCTTAGAAATGATCCAATCTTAATCAAATGAAACATATGACATCAAAATGTTGATATTGGTCCAAAAACTTAAAGTTTGACTGTAGGTTGACCACTGTTGACTTTTATTTAACAAATACAACTGATTTTAGGCCACCTGATCAATTGACTGAGCAATTTTGTGATCCAAGACTTGAAACTTGACAGGAGAAATCTTGAGGGTCTATAATGATCCATAAAAGCCATTTGAAATATTAGAAGTCCAACTGTCTTTGTGCAAACTCAAACCCTAATTCAAGGCATCAGTGTGGATGAGATGACTTAACCTAGTCAATACTTGTGCAAGTTTGAATCATTGAAGATCTTTGTGAGAAGTATCTTGATAAAAGGGAGGGAAATTTTTGGGGTACAACAGTTGCCCCTGTTCAATCTTATTAAACCAGAAGAGTTAGATTGGCGGGTCTGCCATTCGTGACTTGAAGGTGGAAGATGATTGAACACTAGAGTACCTAAAAATTTGTACTTGATGATGTGTTGGTTGTTTGTGTCGGGAATGGGCTTAAAGATTCCATTTGGAGAGGTGATAAAGAACTCTCTGGAGATGGGGTTACAGATGCCATCAGGGTGACGGTTGGTCGAAATCGGAAGAAGTATCAGAATAAACTTGTGGTCGATTTATACTGAAACAGTAGATGTCTTTTGCCTGCTTTTAACTAGAAGAGATAAATCTAACTATAAAAGGTTTGTTGTTTGGTAACTTCACTGGGGAAATAATCTTAACCAGAAGAGGTCTATTGATTGCATGTCATTAACTGGAAGAAGTAAATCTAACAAGAAGAGGTCTTTTGTTTTCCTGTCTTTAACTGGAAGAAGTAAATATAACCAGAAGAGGTCTTCATCTTTCTGTCTTTAACTGATAGAAATAAATCTAATCAAAAGAGGTCTTTGTTTTGTTGATTGACTTTTACGACAAGGAAAAGGGTTAGTTGCATGCAGACGTATGCATGGCATAATAATTTTATCAAAATAAATGAGATTGTGCTGTATGTATTTGTCATGTATGTAATATGATGTATGAGTGTGAAATATTTTTGAAGTATATCTTTATCTTGGAAAATAAATCCTTGACAAATGCTGGGGAGCTTTGGGAAGTTAAATCCCGGACAACTGTTGGGGATGAAGAGTATACACATCTTCAGACCTTGTTTAGAATGTTTCAGCTAGGTATTCATGTTTTGTTGTTTGAGGAGAAATCCACTGGGGAACATTGATTTTGGCTCTTTGTTTGAGGAAACTCTGTGGGGAGTGTTGATTTCTGCTTGGGGGAAATGAGTTCATGAGTTGTCCATTACTCTACTGGGGAATTATATTTGACTGGGGAGAGTGAAAGTTAGCTATTATCTGGTCAAAATCCAGGATTCGCAGCAACTTTTGACTTGCTGGGGATTATAAAGTTAACTGTTATCTGGTCGTATTCTAGGCTTCGCAGCAACTTACTAGGGAAGATGAAATTAACTGTTATCTGGTCAGATTCCAGGCTTTGCAGAAAATTGAAGTTAATTGTTATCTGGTCGGATTCCAGGCTTCGCAACAATTTACATGAAGTTAAATTGTTATCTGGTCATATTCCAGGCTTCACAACAACTGATGAAGTGAAACTGTTATCTGGTCGGATTCCAGGCTTCACAACAACTGATGAAGTTAAATTGTTATCTGGTCAGATTCCAGGCTTCGCAGCAACTGATGAAGTTAAACAGTTATCTGGCCGGATTCCAGGCTTCACACTAACTTGCTTGAAAGGATGAAGTTACCTGTTATCTGGTTGGATTCCAGGCTTCACAGTAACTGATGAAAGGATGAAGTTAAACTATTATCTGGTCGGATTCCAAGCTTCGCAACAACTGATGAAAGGATGAAATTAATTGTTATCTGGTCGGATTCCAGGCTTCGCAACAACTTGCTTAAAAGGATGAAGTTAACTATTATCTGGTCGAATTTCAGGCTTCACAGTAACTGATGAAAGGATGAAGTTAACTGTTATCTGGTCATATTCCAGGTTTTGTAACAACTGATGAAAGAATGAAGTTAATTGTTATCTGGTCGGATTCCAGGCTTCTCATCAACTTGCATGAAAGGATGAAGTTAACTGTTATCTGGTCGGATTCTAGGCTTCAAAGTAACTGATGAAAGGATGAAGTTAAATATTATCTGGTCGGACTACAGGCTTCGCAGAAACTTGCTTGAAAGGATGAAGTTAACTGTTATCTGGTTGGATTTCAGGCTTCACAGTGATTGATGAAAGGATGAAGGTAACTGTTATCTGGTCAGTTTCTAGGTTTCACAGTAACTGATGAAAGGATGGAGTTAACTGTTATTTGGTCAGATTCTAGGCTTCACAGTAACTTACTTGAAAGGATGAAGTTAACTATTATCTGGCCAGGTTCCAGGCTTCACAGCAACTTACTAGGATAGTAACAACTCCGCTGGGGATTGCAATGACTCTACCGGGGATTAATGGGTTTTGTCCATTGACTTGTAATAGTCTTAGATGCTTATTCAAGCTAGGGAATTTGTAGTGTGTTGGGGAAATAAACCCGGTTGAAGAGAATATTTTGACGACCTGCTGGGGGAAGTTAATTCTTTAGGGAGAACTCCACAAGGCTTATTTTTTTAAGACCCACTCAGCTGGGATAGGGTTTCTAAGAGATTTGGAACTCTGGATATACGAATTTAACTCAGTGGGGAAAATTTTATCGTAGTAACTATGTGGGGATATCCCAAATTCTTAAGGAAATGCTTATTACTGTTTTTATGCATACACTTGTTAACAGTTTAATCATGTTCATATGCATATGTTCATTCAATTTTAGTCATTGGACACTTTTGCACTCAAAACAGAAAAAAAAAACAAAAAATTTACACTTCAAAGTATATTTGTATTGATGTTTGCCTATAAACAAGCGTTTAGTACAACGAGACAAAGATCCTAGTAAGAGGAAATCGTTGAAAGAAGGAAAGAAATACAAAGTGAAAACAAAATAATCGCCATGTGGAAGTGATCTCGTTGGATTCCAATTCCACTATTTCCCCTATGTCTCTAAACATCATCCCTTGCCATTAAAAGAAGTTGATTGAATTGATCTTTAACCTTTTGAACTTTTGACCTTGGTAATAAAGTTAGCTGTAGAGATTCCATGGGACATAGTCATACGCTTTAATACTTAACTTTTTCCTGGACCGCCCTTTCAGGTTTTCAGTCCACCAGTATACCCATTTTTTCCCAAGCCGCCCTTTTGGGTTTTCGACTTGTCGGGTGTACAATCTTTTGCGTATATCCCTAACTTTTTCCCGAACCCTTTTGGTTTGCCGGGATGCCCTTATTTTTTCCTAGGTATGTTAACCTAACAAGTCATTTTGTATGCGTAGTATTTTTTTACTATGTTCGCGTTCACAGGATGTGAAAAATATTAGCCGTCCATAGTTGTTAGCATCATGGCACCACCAGAGAAAACTTTCTTGACAACAAATGGCCCTTCGCATATGGGAGTTCATTTTCCCCTGGGATCGCCTTGTAGTAAAATGATGCAGTTTATTACCAAGTCACCAGTATGATATACTCAAGGCTTGATCTTCTTGTTGAACACCTTGATCATACGCTTTTGATACATTTATCCATGACAAACAACAACCAATATTTTCTCATCAATCAAGTTCAACTGATCCAACCTAGTATGAATCCATTCATTCTCGCCTAGATCCGCCTCTTTCATAATCCTTAGGGAAGGAATCTGAACCTCAACAGGCAAGACAACCTCCATGCCATAGACTAAAGAGAAAGGAGTTTCCCCAGTTGACGTTCGAGCTGAAGTACGGTAGCCATGAAGAGAAAACGGTAGTATCTCATGCCAGTCTTTATAGGTTACTACCATCTTTTCCATAATCTTCTTGATATTTTTATTGGCAGCTTCCACTGCACCGTTCATTTTAGGTCTGTATGGAGAAGAATTGTGATTTTTGATTTTGAACTGCATGCAGAGTTCAGTAATCATAGAATTGTTTATATTGGTTCCGTTGTTAGTGATGATCCTTTCAGGGATACCATAACTGCATATGAGGTTATGCTTGATAAACTGGGCTACAACGTTCTTAGTGATTGAGGAAAACGAAGCAGCTTCAACCCATTTGGTGAAGTAATCAATGGTAACAAAGATGAAACGATGTCCATTGGAGTCAGTGGGCTTGATCTCTCCAATCATGTCAATGCCCCACATTTCAAATGGACACGGAGTAGTCATGACATTCAAAGGTATTGGAGGCACGTGAACTTTGTTGGCATAAATTTGACACTTATGGAAAGTCCTCGAGTGATGGTGACAATCAATTTCCATAGTCGACCAATAGTAAGAAGCCATTAGAATCTTCTTGGCCATAATGTATCCACTAGAGTGAGTCCCAAAGATACCATCATGCATGTCTTCCATGATCCTCTTTGCCTCCTTCTTTTCCATACACCAGAGTAGAGTAGAATCATGGTTGCGCTTGTACAGGATTCCATTGCTTAGGAAGAATTTGGCTGAAAATCTTTGCAAAAATTTCTTATAATTGATGGAAGCTCCTTCAGGATACTCTTGTGCTTCAAGATATCTCCTTACTTCATGGTACCATGGCTTCTCTTCGTCAGTGTCAAGCTCATAACAGTGCACATGTTCATCAAATCTTTTAGTTGTAATCTTAGGAGCTTCATTGTCCCATTTGACCTTGAACATGGAAGGCATTGTTGATAGGGCATCTGGCAACTGATTTTATTCTCTTGGGAAGTGTTCAAAAGTAACCTCCTCAAAGTATGAGATCAAAGTTAGCACAAGCTCTTTGTAAGGAATCCAATTAGGATGCTTGGTATCCCATTCTCCTTTGACTTGACTGATCACTAGAGAAGAATCTCCGTATACATATAAGGACTTGATCCTTAGGTAAATGGCAGCCTTTAGACCCAAAATGCACGCCTCGTATTCGGCCATGTTGTTCGTACAGTCAAAGCACAATCTGGCAGTGAAAGGTGTATGGAAACCTTCAAGATAAATGATCACATCACCAATTCCATTAACCAAAGCGTTGGAAGCCCCATCAAAAACCATAGTTCATTGGGATCTTTGTTCAGGTCCGTCATATGGTCTAGGTTTTTCACAGTCAGTTACTAACATGATATTTTCGTACGGGAATTCAAATTTCATAGATTGGTAATCACTAATAGCTTGATGCGCCAATTGATTTTCCAGCACACTTCCTTTGATTGCTTTTTGTGTGGTGTATTGGATGTCATATTCAGTCAAAATGATTTTCCATCTAGCTATTTGTCCGGAGAGAGCTGGCTTCTCGAAGATGTACTTGATAGGATCCATCATTGAAATCAATAGAGTGGTGTGAATCAACATATATTGTCTTAGCCAGTGAGCAGCCCATGCCAGACGCAACAAGTTTTCTCGAGCAATGAATATCTTGTTTCACATTCGGTAAACTTTTTGCTTAGGTAGTATATTGCATGCTCTTTTAGGCCAGACTCGTCATATTGGCCCATCACACACCCCATTAAATTCTCTAACACAATCAAGTACATAATCAAAGGTCTTCCTTTAACTGGAGACACCAGGATTGGAGGTTCTTACAAGTACTCCTTAATCTTGTCAAAAGATACTTGGCTGTCGTCATTCTATCTGATTACTTGATCTTTCTTCAACAACTTGAAGAGAGGCTCACAAGTAGCAGTTAAGTGAGATATGAATCAGGAAATATAATTGAGTCGACCTAAGAAACCTCTGACCTCCTTCTCAGTAAGGGGAGCTGGCATTTCTTGGATAGCTTTGACCTTTGCAAGATTGACTTCAATACCTTTGCCACTGACGACAAATCCTATGAGCTTTCCAGATCTCACCCCGAAGGTGCACTTGCTGGGATTCAGCCTCAACTTGTATTCTTTCAGCCTTTCAAATAGCTTGTGTAAATGATCCAGGTGTTCTTCCTTAGTTTGCAATGTTGCAATCATATTATCCACATAGACTTCTATCTCATGATGTATCATATAATGAAACAGGGCTACCATAGCTCGTTGATAGGTTGTCCCTGCATTCTTCAAACCAAAAGGCATGACTTTGTAAAATAAAGTGCCCCATTGTGTGACAAAGGTGGTCTTCTCCATATCCTCGGGAGCCATCTTAATTTGATTGTAGCCAGATAAGCCATCCATGAAAGAGAAGACTTTATGTTGAGTTGTGTTGTCGACCAAGACGTTAATATGTGGTAGAGGGAAATCATCTTTGGGGCTTTCCCTATTCAAATCCCTATAGTCTACACACATACGAAACTTCCCATCTTTCTTCGACACGGGGACCACATTCGCCTCCGATTGAGGATATGATGTTACAGCCAAGAAACCTGCATTGAATTGGTTCATTACCTCAACTTTTATCTTTTCAGACATGTTTGGCCGCATACGACACACTTTTTTCTTGACTGGAGGATAAGCTTCCTTAGTTGGTAGACGATGAACAACAATATCAATATCCAGCCCCGACATATCTTCATATGACCAAGCAAACACTTCCACGTAGTCATGTAACATCTAGACCAATCTGCCTTTGACACCGTCTTCGAGGTTGGCGCCGATCTTGACTTGTTTCTTGTCTGTCTCAGTACCTAGGTTGATTACTTCAATTGGCTCCTTATGAGGTTGAATGGATTTCTCCTCTTGCATCAGAAGTCTGGCTAATTCCCTTGGTATTTCATAATCTTCTTCACCTTCGTCCTCGACTTGGTTGATTGAATGTTCAAAGTCATAGCTGCCAATATCAGAGTCGTTAGCATTGATATCTGGAGTGGATAAGGATCTGCAAATGTGTGTGTGTGTGTGTGTGTGTGCATGTAAGATACATGGCTATTTTGAAAATGCAATAAGAAAAAGAAAGACAATGAGCGTAAAATTTGAATGCAAAGAGTCTAATGTTTTTCATTAAATGATCATATGGCATATGAAAATGAACAAACCCTTGACAAATGGACCATGGTGTCCCGGACAAGGCACGTGGCTTAAAGTCATTGTTTGGAATTAAAATTACAGATAAAAGTTCTTGAATTGACAAAACAGTAAATAGTAATTACTCCTTGTTGAAATATATGGGAATCAAATCCTTGGCACGCTAGTTGTTGAGCTCTTCTCCGGTAGTAGATAGATCCATTCATCAAAATCACAGTCATCCTCAGAGTCTTCAATAACATTCACTTCATGATTACCAATGCGAAGAGGTGGTTTTCCTATGCGAGCAAGTCTGACCTCCTTTTGAGCTTTGGTAGTGAAGCCCAAACCAAACTTGTCTACTTTGAAAGGAATGTCAGGGAGTTGTCTCAAATTTGTACTACTTCCATCTTCAATCACGGCACGTGCGTCTTTGAGGGAAGCCATCCTTGGCACATCTTGAGTAGCTTTTGGAATGTCAGAAGAGATTTTGGTGGCGGAAACCATGGGAGGGACCACTTCGAAAGCTTGGAAAGGAGTCTCTATAAACTCACCATCCATCTCCACATACTTGAATTAATTGAGGTGACTCGCCATAAATTTTTCTTCACCGCGGACAATAATGATCTTTCCCATGACTAGATATTTCAATTTCTGTTTAAGGGTGGACGTCACTGCTCCTGCCCCATGTATCCAGGGGCGTCCAAGTAAACAAGAGTAGGAGAGACGTATATCCATCACATAGAAAGTAGAATTGAAAACTTGTGAACCAACTTTAATGGGGAGATTAACTTCTCCAAGTACCATCCTCTTGGATCCATCAAAAGCCCTTACAACTATGTCACTTGGCTTCAACACCAAACCATCGCAATCCAACCGATCTAAGGCACCTTTGGGTAAGAAATTTAGAGAGGACCCTGTATCCACTAAGACATGGGCTAGAGTAGCTCCTTTACATTAAATAAAGACATGCAAAGCCTTGTTACGATTTCTTCCAACCGGTGTCAAGTCAGCATCAGAGAACCCCAATCCGTTGTTGGCAGTCAAACACGCCACATAATTTTCAAATTGATCGGCTGTGATCTCTTGAGGAACATACACTTTGTTTAAAAATTTGATCAATGCTTGAGCGTGAGCATCAAAGCAAAGTAACAAAGATAACATAGAGATCTTGGAGGGGGTTTTCCCTAGCTTCTCTACTATCTTAAAATCACTCTTCTTTATGATCTTCAAAATCTCCTCCATTTTTTGGGTGGAGGGTTCCTTAGTAGCAATGTCTTTGGTCGGTGCCTCCATCCTGGTAGGCTCAATTGTCTTTTCTTTTCCCCTAGTTTCAGTACTAGGTTTTTCCATGGTAATGCAAACTGGTGTAGCTGTAGTAGTTGGAGGTGAAATTTTAGGAGAGAAGATTCTCCTCGTCCTTGTCACCTTACTAGAACCAAAAATATTGGTAACGTCATCGACTTTGTCTTCATTAATCCAGGATTTTTGCTTAATCCCATGATAGTATACTTCAACATCGTAATTCCAAGGTACTTCCTTATCGTAAGAATAAGGAATTGGCCCTGGTACGGTAATTATCAAGGGGGAAATCGTTGGTTCGTTGGAAATCCTAATAGGACATTTTGAGGAGATCCTAATAGGTTTGTTGGATATGGTGATGATTGATATGTCTTTAACTTCTTTAGTCAAACTTTTTATGGCCGGAGTTCTTTCAAACAAAATCTCGTGGCTATCTATTAGATGTTGGACACCCTTTTTTAGCCATTCGCATCCATTAACTTGTTTGGCACAACAACAACAGTCTTTTAAACAACCAGGGAAAACCCCAACTCTCAATAAATTTTCTTTAACAATGGTCAGTGGAGTAGTCAAATCTTCAACGGAGGAAACAAAAGTAGTGTCTTCAATTGCATTGACACCTTTCCCATGATTTGGCATTGGTGCAGTAATTACATTCGGCGTTGTAGGTGGATCAAACTCAATGGTCTTGTTGTTGGTAAGGTCTTGAATCTTGTTTTTTAGATCCCAACATTGATCAGTATCTTTCTCGGGGCTATTGGAGTGATAGGCGCATTTAGCGTTAGGATTGTATTTCAGAGATGAAACATTGGGATTTGATGGTGGATCACACAATGTTACCAAGTTAGCCTTCAACAGGTGTTGCAAGGCTTGGGATAGCGACATGTTAATCCTTGTGAATTGTCTTCTTGGAACCTCAGGTCTTTGATGGTTGGCTTGTTGTGGTTGTCTTTGAGTAGAGGGTGGATTGGAGATCAAAACAGCATTGAGAGATTAGCGGTGGTCTTTCTTGACATGGCCTCTTGACCCATATACAAAATTAGCTTCCTTTTTCCGGTAAAGGGTTTCTTCACAATGTTTGATGTAGAGGAAGAAGCCATGGGAATCTTTCCACTTTTGATACCGCTTTCAACCCTTTCACCAGTAAGGATTAACTCAGTGAAACCAGATGATGAGCTCCCAATTAACAAGTTGAAAAATGGTCTAGTTAATGTTCCCATGAACATATCCACCATATCCCTATCCGTTAGTGGTGGTTGCACTCTACCAGTAAGGTCTCTCCATTTTTGTGCATATTCTTTAAAACCTTCATTAGAACCATGGTCATTCCTTGTAACTGGACCCTAGTTGGTGCCAAATCAGTATTGTACTGATATTGGCGGTAGAAAGCGGTGGTAAGATCTTCCCAAGTATGAATGTTGGAACCCTCCAGCTGGTAAAACCATTCTAACTAAGTCCTAGACAGACTCTCTTGAAAGAAGTGCACCCATAACTTCTTGTTAGTGGTATGCGGTTGTATCTTGTGGACGTAGGATCTTAAGTGATGTTTTGGGCATGAAACATTGTCGTACTTAGCAAAGATTGGAATTTTGAACTTGTGGGGAATAACTAACCCAGGAACCAAGCCTAAATCACCAAAATCCAAACCAGGTACGACTTAAATTTCCACATCTTTCAACCTATCTTCTAGTTTCTTGTACTTATCCTCAGCCGATGGATATTGTTCCTCAAAATAGTCTTCATTCTCAAAAGCTCGATTGTTTGCAACCCCAACAGAGGTGCTCCTTGCATCTTCATTTTGATTATCATCCTCCTCAGAAGAGTCTTCTTCCACTTGAACCTGTCGGACGGGGCCCTTGAATCTCTTCCCCATGTTGATTACGACTTTCTTCTTTGTTTCCTTCTTCGTAACCAACAGTGCAATCAGTTCTTGCTGCCCTTTGGCCAAGGTGAGCAAGGTTTCTTGAAATTGAGAATTTTGTGTTTGCAAGTCTTTCACAGTCCGATCGTGATCTATCTTACTGAAATAAATAGTATAAAGATGAGCAAACCTATGTCAAAAAACCTGCTTATGTTATGATGCATGTGATGCAAATGCAAATGATTTCAAGGACTTCTAAGATTTAAATTTGTTTAGATAAAAAGGGAATAAACATTAATTGCATTAATAAGTTCAAACATTTACAAGATGCCTCCTGGGCTTACAATAAGAAAAAAGAAACAAAATGAACTAAATACAATAAAATGGCTCAAGTCTCCGATGGGAGATTCCTTTTTGGAGTGATGTAGGCATTCAAGTTCCGCTCCTCATGAAGTTGCCTCATGAGCTCCAACATTTTCCTCTCGCCTGCATAGAACTGGGATTCAAAGGTATCTCGCCCCCCTTTGAGTTGAATCCAAGATCTTTTCAATTCTTCAAGAGAAGTAGGCATGTCAGGATGAAGAATAGTGTAAGGAACATCACCCTCAGTAATAGGCTGTATGATGATAGGTAGAATGCCTCATAAGGCATCATGAGGTTTTGAGCGCGAGCTCGCACCCACTCGAGATAAGGATCCAAAAGAATGGAGTTCTTATTCCCCAATGTCTTGCTATCAACTTTGTTCACCATTCCCCAAGCTCGTATGAATCTCTGATGATAACCTTGGACATCGTTCTCATAGCCAAATGCAATTCCTTAGACAAGTGAATCATGAGGACCATCTCTCCTAGCATACCTAAACTGTCGCAAAGACAAACAAGGATTATATGTGATCCCTCCCTTAATGCCAAGGAGAGGAACATTAGGGAATTCCCCACAATGGTCCATAATGATAACGTCCTCTGAAGATTGAGAACAACAATGAATATTAGAATGCGTGAGTGACATCAACCTGTTAGAGCATCTCGTACCTTGTTCATTCTTCAAAACTGATCGAGGAAGGTGAGAAATAAACCACCTAGCCAACAAAGGAGTGCAACACATAAGAATTCCTCTTCTCTTCATGGTGCGAGTGTGAAGAGAATGCAAAATATATCCAAGCAAAGTAGGCATTGGGTTATGAGATAGAAAAACTTTGACCGCATTCACATCAATGAGTTGGTCTGGGTTAGGAAAAAGTACCTTCCCATAGATTAGAAGAGCCAACACTTCTTAAAAAGCTTGCAAATCCAGAGCCTCCCAAAATTGTTGAGCCTTCTCAAACAGAAACTTGGCTAGAAACCCTTTAACACCACTTCTTGTTTCCCAATTTTCCACAACGTCGGACTGTTGCAAATGTAAAGCTCGAGCAATCTCCTCGGGTCTCAGGTATTTCTCAATACCGGTGAAGGGTATTTTATCAAGAATAGACACCCCAAGAGTTTAGAAAATTCTTCCATGGTAGGCACTAGTTGGTAATCAGGAAATGTGAAGCAATGGTGCTTAGGATCAAAGAATTGGAAAAGAACATGTACCATATCCTCTTCAAAGTTTGTGGTAACCAAGTTGATGAGATAACCGTACTTCTTGGTGAACAGAGAATCATTGGGAACCCTTGATGCTAATTCCTTAAGTTGAGAAGACACTTTCACAAGGTTGATTCGGATAGTATTTCTTTGCATGGAAGGCATGTCCTACAAAATAGCACAAAGATAAATCCCAAAGTCCTTGAAATGGTTAGTGCAAATACAATGGTATGATGTCATGATGTTATGTACAAGTAAACATATACACACAAATCAAACATGTCCTTAGGTTTAGGCTTGCATGAAGTTCAATGGTAAGTACCCTCTTGAAGTTTAGTTGGTTCAACCTGTCCTAAAAAGTAATCGGGTTCTAGGGAATCTCAATATCATTGATCTTTCTTCATTGGGCATTATTTTAGCGCGAGCCTCTATTTTAGCGACCGAAATATCTCAAAAGTCTGATCTCAATGAGCACAGTATCGAGTATCAACCAACTTCGGACTGCATCAAAGCCGGCTATCTCACTACTTCCTAATGGCCAAGTTGTTCAATTAGAGGTTCTAAGGTTCATTAGTGCTTCATGACACCACACAGCGACCCCGTATTCTCCTTAATTCACCATAAGGGATACCGGTACCCACAAATGTGTCACACTAACATAGTTGTTGTCTCAACCATATCGGTCTACGCCGTACAGTCTCCATAATTTTTGCTATTTACCTAATGATGTTCCCAGATCTAGGTAGAGGATCAATACTAACCCAAACAAGAACCCATAAATGAAAAGCAAACAAATCAAATAATGAAATCATTTAAAGGTGATCTAGCTCTAAGGTAATCCCACTTTTAAGTAATCCCCAACAGAGTCGTGAGTTTTGTAATACGGTGAGAGAACTGACTTGGGTGTTTTGCGTTTTATCGCAATTATTGCGGATAGCAAGAGTCACCACCTACTTTTCTTTTATCCAATAAAGGAAAGTGTGAAAAGAATAGGAAATACCTTTTGAGATATTTTCTTGAGTTCGGGGGGTAGGTTATGAAAAGGGAAGGTGTTAGCACCCTTTTCATCCATAGTTATCTACGGGCTCTTAGTTGCTAGCTCACTTTGAAAATGCTTTGTTTGAAATGTGTTTGTGATTGGTTTTTGAAAGTATTTTTGAAAAGTTCCTTCATTTATGGGAACTTTGTAATGATTCTCGTCTCTATAAGAATGTATACAAATTGTTGACTTTTGAAAATATTTCGTTTTAAAAATATTTCATTTTGAAAAGTGTTGGTGTATTTTGAAAGATGTTGTTTTGAAAATGTTTTGAGCAAGCAACTATGAACGTCTTACCTACTCAAAAGGGTCTTAGTTCTTTTCCTCCTCCTTTAGATAGTGATATCTTACCATTGATTGGTAATAAGTTCTATTATTGGATGTGAAGGGACAGGTGTTGGTCGTCGTATAGTCATAGAAGGCAACCTATGAGACGCTTTAGCAATTATCATAAGGGACTAAGATAATTTTACCTAAGGAAAAATCGAAGGGTCATCGAGAGACTACAATCTTTTTTATCGAGGGTCTTTACTATAGCGTCCTACATTCAAGGGACATGACTATTTATTCGTAGGCAACAAGTGAGGTTACCCTAGAGGTGCACGTGTGAAAAGTGTTTGATTGCATGCATTTTTTTGGTCTTTGAGATTAGGGTTCTCTAAGATTGATTTTATCTTTCCATACACACCCTAATTACTAACAATTATATTAAAAGTGATAAATTGTGGAAATTAAAATCCTACACTATTACATCATTTGGGGATCGGGGTACTAATTTACAAATGGGGAGGTAAAAGCAAATAAAACCTAATTTTACTATTATAACCATATTGAATGAATAAATAGTAAACACGAATGTAAAGATAAATAAAAAAAGGAACATTGTTTTTTTTTAAAACTTTTATGCAATGACACATGATTGTTTGCATCGATACATATCATTTCTTACCTTTGGAAGTCAAAACCAACTAAGTATGAGTCGACAAATAATGTTTTGTATCGACACATTTTTGATTTGCATCGACTCATTCGTGTTTTGTATTGACTCATAACCTATTTTGTACCTAACATGTGTCGACTCATAGAGATGTGTGTCGACTCATACTGCTATTTTTTACTTCTATCATTATTCTGCCACACATATAAGTTAGTTCTTCAACACATGGTTAGTGAAAATGATACGTAAGCATATAGTTAGCTTCAGGGCTATGATATCTACATTTTATCTCTACAAATGAACCACTAATGAAGCTTGTATAAAGAGCTAAAAATCAAGAAAAAAGCTTACCTTGAAACTGCAACTTATGTTTTGAGTTTGAGTTGTTGTATTGTCTTGGAGAAATCAAGTTGGAGGTGGCTGTTTTTGAGTTTGGAAAATAGTGATGTTACAGAAATTGTTCTTGTGTTTGAACAATTTCTATGTGATGTATATGAAGTATTTGGGCAGTTGTTTTAGGGGAAAACTTGCAAGGTTGTACAATGGGTTGGGATATTTTTTTTCTTCTGTTTTTAGTTTTTGTTTTGTGAATGAAAATAAAGTTGAAGATGAGCAGAGTTTACAAAGGATTCTGTTAAGTTTTCCAAATCCTCTTTTTTCTCTTTCTCACCCTTTTCTCTCTCAAAACCTCTTCCTTTTTTGTTGTGAAAAAACTTATTTATAGATGAAATTGACTGAAATTTGGGAAGGAAATAGATAAGTTTTTGAATTGTTTGAGTACACTGTTTCATTGCCTTCTTTAGGTGCAGCTCTTATGTGCTAAGTTTGTGTAAATATGAGACTGATATGATATTGATTTTGCAGGGAAGCTTTGCAGGTTTTGGAGCAGGTTTTGACAGTTTTCTTGGCATTACTATGCACGTTTTGGACAGCAGGATATGTAGCATGATGCAGGTCTGGTTTTGTGGATAGATTTCTGCAGCTTGTAACAAAGACAAAGCATATTTATGGACAACATTGTGGAAAAGTTTGAAGATTGAGTCAAAGGGAAAAGTTCAAACAAGACAAAGTTTAGGATTTGTAACTTGCAATTTTTTAACTTAAAAATTCAGCCTTGTAACAACTTGAATTATGTTGAATTGTGGTGAAAAGATGTCATGAAATAATGAATTTAACATGTATAAAAACACTTAGAAAAATATCTAAATCTTGCAAAGTTTGACTTTTCAAAATGAATTTTGACCTTCTTGATTTCTTGATGATCAAATTTCATATTTTTGAATGTCTTGATGAAATGTGACATTTGAAACTAAATTTTGATCAAAAAGTCAAAGTCTGACTTTTCAGTGTATAATTGACTTTTTCGTTAGTTGACCAGATTTCATCTATCAATCCACTGATCTCGGGAGATGAATTGAAATATGAGACTAGGTTAAAATGATGTACTTGAATCCTTGAGGTCATGTTTCAACCCAATATGTCATGTACTAGGTCAAAAGTCAAAGATTGGTCATTCTCAATCAAAACCCTGATTTTGACCATTTTGCCCTTTTGACGATTTGAACAATTTTCTTGGAGAATTATGATCCAATCTTGATCAAATGGTACATATGAACTCAAAATGTTGATATTGGTTTAAAATATTAAAGTTTGACTATAGGTTGACCACATTTGACTTTTTAACCAATACATCTGATTTTAGGCCACCTGATCAATTGACTGAGCAATTTTGTGATCCAAGACTTGAAACTTGACAGGAGAAATCTCGAGGGTCCATAATGATCCATGAAAGTAATTTGAAATATTAGAAGTCCAACTGTCTTTGTGCAAACTAAAACCCTAATTTGAGGCATCAGTGTGGAGGAGATGACTTGACCTAGTCAATACTTGTACAAGCTTGAATCATTGAAGATCTTTGTGAGAAGTATCTTGAGAAAAGGGAGGGAAAATTTTGGGGTACAACACAATATATTAGGTCCTGCGATCTCAGTGGTGCGATTAGTTTCGCCTAAAGACGCCTGTAACATGAAATCCGAATCTTTAAACGCTTCGTGCCCTAACAATGGCACATTCTTATTTCTACATCAAGACTCACATGTGTAGCGATAAAAAGTGTAGCGAGTAAATCGGATATCGAGCTATTAATTAACTCGTCTCACAAAAGCAAGAGTCGCCACCGCGCTTTATTATTTCCAAGGGAAAAGGGAAAAGAGAGAAATAAAACCCTAAAATATGCAATGTAAAATAATACTTAAAGTAATGAAAATACAAGGCATTTTTAAAAGAGATCTAGAGTTCGGGGGTTGGTTATACAATGGGAAGGTATTAGCACCCAATGTATCTATAGTATCTTATAGGAACCTTTTGAAATATCTGTTTATTAAAATTGTTTGTTTGATTAAAATTGTTTGTTTGGGTAAAAAATGGATGCGGATGAGAGTTCGAAGATACGATGACCTAATGTCGAAGTTTTAACTTAAAAGGTGTGAGTTTAAAAGTGGAGTCTTTTAGGAAAATTATCTTAGATTTAGCAAAATAATAAACAAACAAAAGATGAATGAGGGTATTCGCACGATTGGATGAGATGTGTTTGATGACATGAAGTCAACAAAGTTAAAACATTTCCCTTAGATTTGAGAGGGACGAAAGATAC
This sequence comes from Vicia faba, assembly GCA_948472305.1. Lineage (NCBI taxonomy): Eukaryota > Viridiplantae > Streptophyta > Magnoliopsida > Fabales > Fabaceae > Vicia > Vicia faba. Next base: position 275,267,908 of record OX451735.1, on the reverse strand, counting down.
AAAGATTAAACGATCGGTAATGAAGTTAATTAGAGTGACAATTGAATAATAACAAAAATTCAATAAGAGATTAGTTTGTAAGCATATATTTTAAATAATTAAATAAATAACAAAAATTAAATAAAGACTAAATTATAATAGCATGTATTTGTAAAAAATTAAGTAAATAACAAAAAAATTAAATAAAAGATTAAATAGCATGTTGACAAAAAATAAAATATTAATTTGTAACAAGCATATTTAATCTTTTATTTAATTTTTTTGTTATTTACTTAATTGTTTACAAATACATGCTATTATAATTTAGTCTTTATTTAATTTTTGTTATTTATTTAATTATTTAAAAATATATGCTTACAAACTAATCTCTTATTGAGTTTTTGTTATTATTCAATTGTCACTCTAATTAACTTCATTATCGATCGTTTAATCTTTGTATCTTTCGTCCCTCTCAAATCCAAGGGAAATGTTTTAACTTTGTTGACTTCATGTCATCAAACACATCTCATCCAATCGTGCGAATACCCTCATTCATCTTTTGTTCGTTTATTATTTTGCTAAACCTAAGATAATTTTCCTAAAAGACTCCACTTTTAAACTCACACCTTTTAAGTCAAAACTTCTACATTAGGTCGTCGTATCTTCGAACTCTCATCCATATCCATTTTTTAGCCAAACAAACAATTTTAATCAGACAAACAATTTTAATAAACAGATATTTCAAAAGGTTCCTATAGGATAATATAGATACATTGGGTGCTAATACCTTCCCATTGTATAACCAACCCCCGAACTCTAGATCTCTTTTCAAAATGCCTTGTATTTTCATTACTTTAAGTATTATTTTACATTGCATATTTTAGGGTTTTATTTCGCTCTTTTCCCTTTTCCCTTGGAAATAATAAAGTGCGGTGGCGACTCTTGCTTTTGTGAGACGAGTTAATTAATAGATCGATCTCTGATTTACCCCGCTACATTTTTATCGCTACAGAAATGGCGACTCTGCTCGGGAGTTACCAAGCTTAGTACTATACTAGAAACGCAAGTTTACACAACCAACACCTCATGACGATTTCGAAAGAAAACTTGTTCATCATGCAAGGATAAATTACTGTATTGTTTTGCATTTCATGGCTTAACCATCCTTGGAGCAACTGTTAATATTCCTTTCAATATTCATGACACATTTCAAAGTAAGAATACTTTAATTTATTCGTTTCAAATATTGCCATAAAAGCTAAAATTTTGCCCACAAAAAGATAAATGCTCAAATTTCATTAATAAGATGGTAGTTCGCTAACAATGCGACTCCAATGGTTTACAAAAATTTGGGAAGTGGTACATGAAAGAAAAAGGTTACACAAAAACAATGATCATTATTCTCCCTAACAACTTCGAATTCCGAGATGTTTTAAATGCCATGACTGGTCTGACCAAAATCCTGTCTAAGCCATCCCTTCGGGTTTTCAACTTATCGAACTGTCACCTCAGACCTAGGCAAAATACTTCTTGACTGCACCGGCATTCACGGAGTGTGGGAGTTCTTCACCATCCATATTTGTGATAATCATGGCGCCTCAAGAGAAAACCTTCTTAACGACATACGGTCCTTCATAATTCGGAGCCCATTTTCCCCTAGAATCAGGTTGGAAAGATAATATCTTCTTGAGCACAAGGTTACCTTCTCTGAATTCGCGTGGTCGAACCTTCTTATCAAAATCCTTCTTCATTCTTTGCTGATATAGTTGACCGTGACACAACGCTGTCAATCTCTTTTCTTTAATTAAATTCAACTGGTCATATCTACTTTGACACCATTCAGCCTCAGAAAGTTTAGCTTCCATCAAAACTCTCATAGACGGGATCTCAACCTCCACGGGGAGTACTGCTTCCATGCCATATACTAGGGAAAATGGGGTTGCGCCTGTGGAAGTTCGAACTGAAGTGCGGTACCCATGTAGAGCAAACAGAAGCATTTCATGTAAATCTTTATAAGTTACCACCATCTTCTGGATAATCTTTTTGATGTTCTTATTAGCAGCTTCAACAACCCCATTCATCTTTGGCCTGTAGGGAGAAGAATTATTATGTTCGATCTTGAACTCTTCACAAAGCTCTTTCATCATTTTGTTATTCAAATTCAAACCATTATTAGTGATGATCTTGCTCGGGATTCCGTACCGACAAATGGTCTGATTCTTGATAAATCTGACTACCACCTGTCTGGTTACATTAGCATAAGATGCTGCTTCCACCCATTTAGTAAAATAATCGATGGCTACCAAGATGAAACAATGACCATTTGAAGCTTTGGGTTCAATCATTCCAATCATATCAATGCCCCACATAGAGAAAGGCCAAGGTGAAGAGATAACATTGAGGAGGGTCGGTGGCACATGTATCTTGTCCGTATAAATTTGGCATTTATGACATTTCTTCACATATTTGCAGCAATCAGATTCCATCGTCATCCAATAGTAACCAGCTCTCAACATATTTTTAGCCATTGCATGTTCGTTGGCATGAGTGCCAAAGGATCCTTCATGTACTTCTTGCATTAGCATGTCAGCTTCATGTCTGTATACGCATATGAGCAAGACCATGTCGTAATTCCTTTTATATAATACTTCTTCATTGAGGAAGAAACCACTTGCCAATCTCCTCAACGTCTTCCTATCTTTATTGGATGCCTCAGGCGGGTACTCTTGAGTTTGAAGAACATGTTTAATGTCATAGAACCACGGTTTATCGTCAGTGACTTCGTCTGCTGAGAACACATGAGCAGGTTTGTCGAGGCGTATAACTCTGATTGAGGGCACGTTGTTCCAATCATTCACTTGGAACATTAAAGACAATGTATCTAAAGCATCATCCATTTGGTTTTCATCTCTAGGGATGTGATGTAATTCCACTTCGTTGAAGAAAGTTAACAATCTTCTAGCATAATCTTTGTAAGGGATCAAACCAGGATGACGAGTCTCCCATTCTCCTTTGATTTGATTAATTACCAATGCCGAGTCTCCGTATATATCAAGAATCTTAATCTTTAGTTCCACTGCTTCTTCAAGACCCATAATACATGCTTCATATTCAGCCATGTTGTTTGTACAGTCAAACTTCAATATCGCTGTGAACGGGATATGAGCACTGTGAAATCAAGCTTTCCAAGTGTTTTGATGAAGACAAACTAGCATACAAAAATGAATGGATCAAGATAGAAGATTTATCTCAAGCAAGATTCATTGATCAAGATCAACTTTTCAAGACTTATGGCTTAAGGTATATGAAATTTTTGATCTTATTCTCTTAGTGCTCAAAACTATTTTTAATCATGCATTTACTTTATTAAAATAATATTTTGAGTATATAATATGTATGATTGAAGAAGGATGTTTTAAATTGCTTCAAATCTTTGAAAATAATTATTTTTCAATTTTTGTACACAAGCAATCGATTGTCATGCTAGGACATTCAGTTGCAGTCAAAAAAACAAAAGGTTATGTTTGACAAACAATCGATTGTCATCTAGCAGCAACCGATTGTCATGTGTTTTGTTTTCAAATTTTTTGAACGTTGGCCTATGAGCAACCGATTACTCCTCAATGACAATCGGTTGTCATAGTTATATTTTTCAAAATTTTTAAACGTTGCTTTTACAGCAATCGGTTGTTGCTTTAGTGCAACCGATTGTTGTGCTTCAGATTTTGAAAATTTTCATTTTTCCAGCAACTTTTTGTAACACCTTTTCATGGCAATCTTTGTATCTTTTCAAATACTTTTTTCTAGTAAAAATGGTTTAAACATTGCTATGATTCATTGAATAGGTATTACTACACTATAAATTATTTTTTGTTTAGAATTTTAAAAAACAACAACAATCACTAACAACTATTACTTTCTATTCTTTTGATCATACTCTCTATACTCAAGATTTATGTTCATCATTTTCATATGCATACTGAAAATTGTTCTTGAGCACTTAGAAGAGTATTCCGTCTTAAATTTCATATTGAATAGAAAAGATCAATCAAGTGATTGGAATTGCTCTTTCATTATTCAAACTCCTATACAAATCAAACAAACTATTGTATCCTTGTTTTCAGGATTGTTGGAAACAAGAAAGACACTTAGGGAGGATTGTTCTCTTTGTGGTCTTAGTGAAAATCCAAGAGGATTGTTCTTGGTCCAAGAGGATTGTTCTTGGTTGTTAGGTAGTCTTTTTGCAAATTACCAACTATAAGGAAATCTCTTTCATGTTCAAAAGGGGACTGGAGTACTCTCGGACTGTGAGGGGAACCAGGATACATCTCTGTGTTCTTTACTTTTTGCATTTACTGCTTTCATCACTTATCAGAAAAAGAAAGCAAAGAAACTCGTGCAAAAATATTCATACAAACCAGAAAAAGTTTTTTAGAACCTAATTCACCCCCTCTTAGGCGCATCTAAACTTACAATTGGTATCAGAGCAGGTTATAGGTAACCTATTCCTACTAGATCCAGAATGGCTTCTGCAAACAACAATTATGTGTTCAGAGACGATGGCAGTAGCAACAAGCCTCCTCTATCCTGAGTTGAATATTTTGATTTCTGGAATATCCGTATGAAGGCTCATCTAGAAGCACAATGAGAAGAAATATGGGATGCTGTCCAAAATGGCCCTTTTGTTCCGGTAACTGTAGTAAACGGCGTTGGCTCATCAAAGCCTAAAACTACATGGGATGATGATGATAAGAAAAAGGTCTTGTATGACAAAAAGACAATAAACCTCCTTCAAAGCGCACTTAGTATGGATGAATTCTTCCGTGTCTCAGCATGTACAACGGCAAAAGGAATTTGGGATAAACTGGTTGAAACACATGAAGGAACAACTGAAGTAAAGAGATCGAGACTTAATACATTAAGTCAAGAATATGAGTTGTTCCGTATGCAACCCGGAGAATCCATTCTTGATTTACAAAAGAGATTTGTGCATCTAACAAATCATATAAGGGCACTTGGCAAAACATTGACCAATGATGATTTAAACCTAAAAGTGCTCAGATCCTTGACTAGAGAATGACAACCAAAAGTAACGACAATCTCAGAAAAGAAGAGTCTCGCTACTATGACATCCGCAACTTTGTTCGGGAAACTTCAAGAATACGAGACAGAACTTGGTAGATTGGAAAAGCGTAAAAATCAAGAAAAGAAGTCTAAGAACATTGCCTTGAAGATTGACTCCAAGGAAGACGAAAAGAAAGACAATCCTGATGAAGATGAAAACTTCATGCTTCTTGTTAGAAGACTTGGAAAATTCTTTGGTAAAAATGATAAAGCCTTCTCTCACTCAAAGAAGAAGAAACACTTCAAGAAGAAGGAAGGATCCTCATCAACACAAGAAGTTACTTGTTATGAATGTGGTAAACAAGGTCACATCAAACCGGACTGTCCAAAACTTTCAAAGAAAAGTGGCTACAAAGGCAAGAAGGAATCAAAAGATAAGAAAGCATATGTTGCATGGGAAGATGTTGAACTAAGTTCGTCATCCGACTCCGATAGCAACGAAAGTACCAATCTTGCATTAATGGCATCACACCACTTCGAAAGCGAAGATGATGAGGTAATCTTGACGACCACTTCAAATATATGGTATCTCGATAGTGGTTGTTCCAAGCATATGACGGGAGATATCGACAAATTTTCACATCTAATGCTTAAGGCCTAGGGTTATCTGACGTATGGAGATAACAACAAAGGAAAGATTCTTGGCATAGGCAAAGTTGGTGGTCCACCTTTCACATCAATTAAAGATGTTCTTTATGTTGAAGGACTAAAGCACAATCTTCTAAGTATTAGCCAACTATGTGACAAAGGCTTCAAGATCAAGTTCACTAAAGATGAATGTTTGATAGAAGATGAAGTCACACATGAGGCTAAACTTAAAGGTAATAGAGTAAATAATATTTTTATGATTTCCCTTAACGATTTGTCTTTGAAGGTTAAATTTCTCATGGGAAACAACAACGACTCAGGGCTATGGCACAAAAGAATCGCTCATATTCATATGGAGCATTTAAACAAATTGATTAAGCATGACCTTGTTGTTGGACTGCCTAAGATAAAGTTCATCAAAGATAGACTTTGCGATGCATGTCAAAAGGGAAAGCAAACAAAATCAACTTTCAAATCCAAGAATCTGGTGTCCACTACTAGGCCACTACAATTGCTTCATATGGACTTGTTTGGCCCTTCTAAAACGAGGAGCTTCGGAGGTAATGTATACGCTCTAGTTATTGTTGATGACTTTTCTAGATATACTTGGACACTCTTTTTAGTGTAGAAAAATGATGCATTTAAGGCGTTCAATAAATATGCAAAGCAAATTCAAAATGAGAAGTCACTATCTATTGCCTCCATAAGAAGCGACCATGGTGGAGAATTCCAGAATTCCTCCTTTGAAGATTTCTGTGAAGAACATGGAATATCACATAATTTCTCAGCACCAAGGACTACTCAACAGAATGGAGTTGTAGAAAGGAAGAATAGGTCTCTTATTGAACTTGCAAGGACAATGCTTAGTGATTCAAACCTTCCAAAATACTTTTGGGCGGATGCCGTAAGCACGGCATGCTTTGTAAGCAATAGAGTTAATATTAGACCTATCTTGAAGAAGACTCCGTATGAACTCTTTAGAGGAAGGAAACCAAATATTTCATTCTTTCATGTCTTTGGCTGCAAATGTTTTGTCCTTAACAACGACAAAGACAACCTTGGTAAGATTGATGAAAAATCAGATGAAGGTATTTTTCTTGGATACTCCTTATCTAGTAAAGCTTATCGTATTTACAATAAAAGAACTTTAACTATTGAGGAATCTATGCACGTATCATTTGATGAATCTAACCCTCCGAGGAGGATACTATTGTTTTAAATAATGATGATGAGATTTTAGATATTCCTCAAGAAGATGGCTCCAAGACCAACAATGAGAATCAATTGGAACAACAAGAAAAACAAATTCCGGAAGAATCAAATGTCAATTATCTACCTAAGTAATGGAGAACCCATAAAGATCACCCTATTGATAAAATCATCGGTGACATCAGTCATGGCGTTTCAACAAGATTGAACCTCAAAGATGCTTGCTTGAACATGGCATTCGTTTCTCAAATCGAACCTTCCAAAGTCGACGACGCATTAGGAGACGACCAATGGATGATTGCTATGCAAGAAGAATTAAATCAGTTCGAGAGAAATCAAGTTTGGGAACTTGTTCCTAGACCAAATGACAAACACATCATAGGTACCAGATGGGTGTTCAAAAACAAACTTGATGAGAACGGTATAATTGTTCGAAACAAAGCAAGATTGGTAGCCCAAGGATACAACCAAGAAGAGGGAATTGACTTTGAAGAAACTTTTGCTCCGGTTGCCAGGTTAGAAGCTATCCGTGTTTTACTTGCTTACGCTTGTTCATTGAATTTTCAACTTTACCAAATGGACGTTAAAAGCGCATTCTTAAATGGCTACATCAATGAAGAAGTCTATGTCAAACAACCCTCGGGCTTTGAAGACTTCAAGAATCCTTCACATGTCTTTAAGTTGACAAAAGCTCTTTATGGCTTAAAACAAGCACCTAGAGCATGGTATGAAAGACTCAGTACATTCTTATGCGAAAAAGGTTTCGAGAAAGGTAAAGTGGATAAGACCTTGTTCATAAAGAAGATCAAAGGTAACACTTTATTAGTACAAGTATATGTCGATGATATTATATTTGTTTCAACTAACAAAGATTTGTGTGAAGAATTCTCGTTGATGATGCAAGGAGAATTTGAGATGTCTATGATGGGCAAGATGAACTATTTCCTTGGATTGCAAATTAAGCAACTGAAAGATGGTATATTTATCAATCAATCAAAATATTGCAAGGAACTTTTGAAAAAGTTTGATATGGATAATTGCAAATCAATGCACACGCCAATGGGCTCCGATACTTATGTTGATCAAGATGAATTCGGTGTTTCCATTGATATTACTAAATATCGAGGCATGATTGGATCACTGCTATACTTGACGACAAGTCGACCTGACATCATGTTCAGTGTATGTCTGTGTGCATGATTTCAAGCAAACCCGAAGGAATCTCACCTCATGGCGGTAAAAAGAATCATGAAATATCTCAAAGGAACAACCAATGTCGGCCTTTGGTACCCAAAAGGTAATATATGCAATTTAATTGGTTATTCTGACGTTGATTATGCAGGATGTAAAACAGATAGAAAAAGCACAAGTGGCACTTGTCACATTTTGGGAAATGCATTAGTCTCTTGGGCATGCAAGAAACAAGCTTGTGTGGCTCTTAGTACGGCCGAGGAGGAATATATTGCAGCGGGTAGTTGTTGTGCGCAAATTCTATGGCTCAAGCAACAACTCTGTGACTACAGACTCGACCTTGGATGCATTCCACTCCGATGCAACAACACAAGTGCAATCAACATTACAAATAATCCTATGATGCATTCTAGAACAAAGAATATCGACATTCGACATCACTTTCTTCGTGATCATGTACTTCAAGGAGATGTTGAAGTCACCTTCATGGATACGCATAATCAACTAGCAGATATTTTCACTAAACTGTTGGCAAGAGAACCATTTTTCAAGATCCGAAGAGAGCTAGGTATCTTGGACAAAAATGACATTATCTAATTAAGGTACATGGCTATGATCTTAATCTTAACTTTATGGTAATATATCATGATCCATGTTTTTATTACTAAATTTTTGATATATGACCATGAAATCCCCAAAAATTAAGTATTTTTTCACTTTTTCACTAATAAAAATTGGTTGTCATAGAGTGAAAATCGGTTGTTGCTAAAAATATTTAGCTTCTGTTTTCACAACAATCGGTTGTCACTCCACGACAACCGGTTGCTCTCTCAAATTTTTTCGCGCCTGTTTAAATTTTCAAAGGGTGCAATCGGTTGTCATCAAACAACAATCGATTGCACAGTTCAAAATTTTGAAATTTTTTTATTTTTTTTTGTTACACTCTCTTTTATTCTTTCTCTTCCATTGCCATTACTATTATTTATTTTATACCAGATTTTTATTCTCTTTTTGAATGTTTTAAGTGTTTTGGTCAACAACTTTTTAATGCTTAGTCTTTTCCTATGACACAATTTTTGGATAGTCACACACTCAAGAATCTCTATGCTACAAGTCTTTATTGTTTTGACTAAACCATTGAATGCATTACCTATCCATTGAATGCCTATCCATCTATAAAATCCCAACCAAAACCTAAACTTCATATATCCTCTTTTGTCTCAAGAAACCCTACAAACACCAAATACCCTTTTCCCCTTCCAATTCTCTCATCCCTCACCATGTCAACATCAAAGAAAGGCAAGGGAAAAGCTTCTTCCTCATCTCAAGGTGATGATATCTCAAAACTCATTCCATCAAGAATCCAAAGGGAAAGATTTGTGTCTCACTTTCAGAAGATGACGGTTCTTCTACCAAGGTTTGGTAATAATGACAACTTCTATTCTGAATGCTTCAGTTTTCCATATTTATTTAGATATCAAGGGATATACAAGTTAATTGGTGTTAATGGACCCATTTACCCCACTTTTGTTAGGATTTTCTACAGCAATATAACCATTACTAGAGGATGCATGATTTCAAATGTCAAAGGGGTTCCTATAGAACTCACAGTGCAAAAATTTGGTGAAGCTTTGGGTATTCCACATGATGGTGCTTGCATTAAACTTCTCTCAAATGCAAATCTGCCTGGCTACAGCAAAAGAGACTTCTACTATGGAATTGCAAGAATTCCCGAGCGTGATTTTATTTAGAAAAGGCAAAGGCTTATTGGTGGAACTCTGGAGAGGAACTCTTGGTATGCAGGAATTCTCACTATTGATGATCGTTTGATCCACTACTTTTTGGCGTATGTGGTTATGCCAAAGTTCTAAAAAATTTCCAATGTTAATGATTGTGAGATGCAGATTCTGTATGTGATGAAGAATGGGATTCAAATCAACTGGTCTTATGTGATTCTACATCATTTGGCACTACATAATGAAAATGCTTCTGCTCTTCCTTATGGCTCCTGGCTTACCCTTGTGTTTGAGAAGTTCAATGTTCCCTTGTCTGGTGAATACATGGTGCCTATGACTAACCCCAAACATGAAATCACTCCGAAGAAAGTATGTAATACCAAAACCGGCGTCAAATTTGATATGATTAATAGAACCATCACATACATTCATACTCCTCCACAAAACCAACTTCCACAAGAACAACCACTTCAAAACAAACCTCCACAACCAATGGAAAACTCTTTCAATCAATTTTTTGACTACCTTCAATACATGAACAACAACATGAACAATCAATTTGCTCATCTCTATGCCCATACAAATGTCCCTCCTTATGAAGCTCAACCCTATCATTACCCTTTCATTCAACCTCAACCCAATGAAGGCAATGATGGTGAAGATCAAGATGATGAAGACTGAAAATTCTGGCTACAGATACTCAATGTCACGTCCAATGTTATGACACCGTATCTGACTTACTATATGACAGTAAATACAAAAGCAGTAAATAACACAGTCGATTGTTTACCCAGTTCAGTGTGCAACAACACCTACTCTGGGGGCTACCAAGCCAGGGAGAGAATCCACTATAAGAGATGTTAATTCAGGAATAAACCAACCAGTTTATCTCCTTCACTTAAGACCTACCCAATGCAATTCTAATCTAAGTACAACTTAAACCTGAGTTCCTACTCACTCCCCCTCAATCACAGCAGTGATACATAAACAAATTTGACTTGAGAATTGTTGAAGACACTCTTCAAAACACACACTTGATTAAGCTTCACAGCTTTTTAATCAAGTAACACAATCACTCGTGCTTCACAGCTTTGAGTGATGTACACAACTAACTTGACTCTGCTTCACAGCTTTAGTCAAGTAACATTCAAACACTCTTGCTTCAAAGCTTTGAGTGCTACACAACCCTTACAATTAAAACCTATTCCAAGACACTTATCACAATGATAATTGCTTGGAGTACAATAAACAAATCTATACAGATTACAAACTTGATCTTCTAATCAATCAGCAGGGATTTCTTCAAAAACCGCAGCTCTGTTGAATATATAGCAGCTGCAACTTCAGTTAGGGTTTCCAAAAACCTAGGGTTGATTCCGTTTGACCTTAAGACCAGGTCACAGTACTTCATTGATCAGGTTAGGATTGAGCTAGGTTACTCCTCAGAAAACGCAGGATTCTGTTTAGGAAGGACTGAGTTATTTCCTGAAAAAACTCAGACTTATCCAATCCTGTAATCCTGCTAGTTCAGAACAGGATGTCATAACATCTGTTATGACATCTGAGAAAACCTGTCTACTGATTAGCAAAGTGTGATCATTTTGCAAACATGCTCAGATACACACTTATAAACATCAGTATTTGAGTTACAATATTTTTCTGCATATGTACCTAAAGAGTTAGTACAACCTGAACTAGAATGTTATGACATTAGTCATGACATTCACACATACACTTGGAATTTACCAAAAATGCAAGCCAATACCTAAACACCTACAAACTCCCCCTTTGGCAGATTTTTGGCTAAAGTCCCTAAACAATCAGAGATAGATAGATAGCAGCAGAAATAAGTGACAGCAGAAAAATATAGTGTTAAGTACTAATTAAGCAGTACCAAAAATATTCTCCCCCACTTTAGCCACAAATGGGCCAAAGATTACATGTTTATAAAGTAATACAGTTATCCAAGACAAAATAATGAGATCAGCAGCAGACAACAGCAGAACATACTTCCAAACTCCACCAGCAACACCACCAAGCAGCAATCATCCTTCAAGTACTGTCATCAGACTCAGAGGAGCCACTTTCTTCAATGTTGAGCTGTCCTTCATCTTCTTCCCTTATGCTTGCTTCAGCTTCTTCCTTTTCTAGCTTGGCAATTAGTGCTTCTAGGGTCCTTTTTCTAGCATCCAGATCTTTGCAAGTTTCTTTTAAGACAGCTATGACATCTGATGTTTTGGACTGGCTCTTTGCAGACGATGTCTCAGCTGATGTTATGACAATGTCTGGAGCATGGGATCCCTGAAACAGTTTGTAGTGCAGGCCAAGGGCAGGGGCTCTTTTGCAGACTGTATCTCTTGCTACAAGTATGTCAGGATATTGTGCAAGGATGATTCCACAAATGAGGGAGGGAAAGGCAATTGGTCCTTTGACAGCATAACTGCCAGCATGCTTCAAGGTTTGTTCAAAAATGTACCTTCCATAGTCAAAGGCAGTCTTGGTTCCTACAGCATAGATGAATCTCCCCAATCCTGTGGAGATGGTTGATTTGTGATTTGTAGGCACCCAGTTTGCTGCTCCTATTTTATGCAAGATGGCAAATTTCATGCTGAGTTTACTAGCATTCAACTTCCCTTTCAATGGCCAGCACTTTACTTGCCTGGCAGTGATGGTCAAGCATACTTCATTGTCAGTTGCCTCTAGATCAGGACAGTCCTTATTTGTTCTTCCAAGAAACTTGTTGATTTCTGATGGAGAGAACTTGACCCTTCTTCCTCTAACAAACACACTCTCAAAGTCAGCTGACCTCCCATCAGCACAATCATTGGATAAGTTCACTACAAACTCTTTAACCAGATTTTCATAACATTTGCCAAACTTCATCACAGTCTTTATTAGCCCAGCATTCCTGATCAGCTCCATGATGTCTTTGCACTCCAAAGCATCATTGTTGAGTTCTCTCTCCAAGGCTATTCTCTTCAAGCAAACATACTTCCACCTGTTTGCATTATCAGGATGATGAAAGGAGATGTTGTCTGTTGGCACTTCAGGCACTCTAGCAATCTTGCTGGAGGGGAGCTTCCTTCTGATGGGAGTATTGTCAATGTCAACCTCAAATTCTGATTCAGAATCAGAAGTTTCAGGTTGTCTAGCAGTCTGCACCTGTGCCTTCTTCCCTTTAGTCTGAATTTTCTCAGCCAACCCTTCAGCCTTGGATTTCTTAGCATCAGGCTTAACAGTCTCACTACTCTTTCTTTTCATCAATCTCCTAGCAATGCTAGGGTTCACATTTGCAATCAGTTCATTATCTGAGTAGTCTTCATCCACATCAATGATAGGTGGATCAGCAGCCTTTTGAATGTTGTCTTTTGGTGTCACAACATCCTTAGTGACATCAATATTTTTAGAACCTTCCACATTTGGACTTTCTGATTGATTCAAAGGGATAGAAATCCCCGGTACAGATTGGTTGCCACTCAGAATGCTAGAAACCAGTCTAGCAATAGCTTGGTGTACTTGAACTGATCCTTCTTTATTAGGTGTAGCAGACGAAGGAAGAGAAGAGTTACCAGAGATTGTAGCTTGAGCTCTTCCTGCATGTCTGGTCCGGAGCTTTTTGACTCTGGTTGGGTCAGTTGCCATCTCCCTGAGAGGAGTGACCTCAAGAACTTCAGATTCTAAGCATGTAGTGATTGCCCTAGAATCTTGATCAGATGATGATGATGATGAGTGAGACGAAGCCGCCATGGTGGAAGATGATGTCTGAGACATTGTGTTTAACGTTGAGTAGCAGTAGCAGTTTGAGAAAACTCTTTGATTGGGAGGAGAAAACAGGTTGCAAGGATGAGAGAGATCGGGAGTACAAGGGAGTCTTTTCAACTTCTGAAGGCTTTTGAAGGAATTGTGAGTGAATATGATTAACCCACTAAATATAGACTTAATAGAATTAATCCCTTCAACCCTTGTTTTCAGCAAAACTAATTGCTATAATTTCTCATGTTGGTGAATGCCCAATCTGCCCCTCAAATTTTCAAGTTGATTTCCAACAAGCACCTTGGTAGAAGAATCAGTTAGCTGAAGCTCAGAGAAACTATGTTTCAGTTTAAATGATTTCTTCTCTCCAAAGTCAATAGGGTTTAAGGAAATGTTGAATGTTTTCAGATTATCACACCACAATGTCACAACATCTTGTGTAACATTGTCTTCAGGTAGCATCTGTGTTGACCAGAATTTTTGAGAACAGAATTTATGAGACTTGTTCTTTGCCACATCACATATATTATCAGCCTGTAGTTTAGGAGTTCTTCTGACATCTTCCATAGGAATAGCTCTTTTCATTCCTTCAAGTTTATGCTGCCACTGTTTCATATCTTTTTCTTCTTTGATGATTTGACTCAAAGTGGGGATATCAGTGTTCTCAGGCTGCCACACATAACAGTTATTTTTGGATTTTATTCCTCTCATTACAATATCTAGTTTTTCATTAAACACTAGACATTCAGATCTTGAGAAGTTGACCATGAATCCTAGATCACATAATTGACTGATGCTGATGAGATTAGTAGTCAACCCTTTTACCAGCAGTACCTTATTCAGACTTGGAACTCCAGGGTAGTCCAAATTACCAACTCCTTTGATTTCTCCTTTAGCACCATCTCCAAAGGTCACAAAACTGGTGGTGTGAGGCATAACATTATTGAGGAGATTTTTGAATCCAGTCATGTGTCTGGAACATCCACTGTCAAAGTACCAATCTTCCTTTGCTGAGATCTTCAGGGAAGTGTGTGCTATCAGTGCAGTAGCCTTTTTCTTCCATTGAGGAGCGTGTGGTACCTTTGTAGACTTAGGTTTGACATCTGATTTATGATTAGGATATCCATGTAGTCTGTAGCAGAAGGGCTTTATGTGACCATATTTCCCACAATGATGACATCTCCATCTTTGGTACCTCTTCTTCATGTGTCTCTGTCCCTGATGTTGAGAGTAATGTTGAGACATCTGGTTTGACATTTGCTTCCTGGTAACAAATTTCTTTGTTTCCACAAATCCTAGGCCATATTTATTTCCCATATTTTGTCCAGCCTGAAGAATCTCTTCCAATTTGTCTGTTCCATTTGTCAACATCTTGACTGATTTGGTCATTTGATTCAGTTGTGAGTTCAGCAGTTGAACTTCTCCTTCTAAATGACTTATAGTTTCAAGATTTGCTCTCTTTTCAGCCTCCAGCTTTACAATGAGTTTTGATTGTTTCTCATTTTGCACACAGACTTCACCACTTCTGATACACAATTTCTTGTAGGTATCAGCCAGTTCTTCAAATGTTACTTCTTCATCACTGGTGTCACTTTCAGAAGTACAAACACTAGTTAGTGCAGTAACTAGTTTGGCAGATTCTTC
The DNA here is from genome assembly GCA_948472305.1 of Vicia faba. Taxonomy (NCBI): domain Eukaryota; kingdom Viridiplantae; phylum Streptophyta; class Magnoliopsida; order Fabales; family Fabaceae; genus Vicia; species Vicia faba. The sequence goes on along the minus strand of OX451735.1, from coordinate 275,252,684 downwards.
CTCAGAATTGCTTTCTGAATCATAGTCAGACCAAGTAACAGTCATTCCTTTCTTTTGCTTCTTAAGAAAGGTAGGACATTCAGCTCGAATATGTCCATATCCTTCACATCCATGGCATTGAATTCCTCTGCCTTGGTTTTCCTTATCTTCTGATCTTGGTCTTCTGCTGGAACTGTCAATGTCAGAAGGAATGTTATGAACATTTGACCTTGACTTTGGGTCCATTCTTTTGATGAGCCTGTTGAACTGTCTTCCAAGCATGGCAATGGCTTCTGATATGTTTTCTTCTTCATCCTCCTTGTGTTCAACATCAGTGTTGGTTACAAGTGCTATGCTTTTGTTCTTCTTGTCACCATTATCAGTGATCCCCATCTCAAAAGTCTGAAGAGACCCAATAAGTTCATCCACTTTTAACTTGCTAATGTCCTGGGCTTCCTCTATGGCAGTTACCTTCATTGCAAATCTTTTAGGCAAGGATCTGAGAATCTTCCTCACCAGTTTTTCTTCTGACATTTTTTCTCCCAGTGCTCCTGAGGTGTTGGCAATCTCCAAGATGTTCATGTGAAATTCATGGATGGTTTCATCTTCCATCATTTTTAGATTCTCAAACTTAGTGGTCAACATCTGAAGCCTTGACATCTTTACTTTGGAAGTGCCCTCATGAGTAGTTTTGAGAGTGTCCCAAACTTCTTTGGCCAGTTCATATTGATGTACTAATCTGAAGATGTTTCTATCAATTCCATTGAACAAGGCATTTAAGGCTTTTGAATTTCCCAGAGCTAACTCATCTTCTTCTTTACTCCAATCTTCCTCAGGCTTCAGACTGATTGTCCCATCTCTTTCAGTTATGGTGGGATGAATCCATCCTTTGTCAGCAGCTCTCCAAGCCTTTTTGTCCAGAGATTTTAGGAAGGCAATCATACGAGGTTTCCAGTAGTCATAATTAGTTCCATCCAGAATGGGTGGTCTGTTTCCAAAAACTCCTTCTTTGTCCATAGTGCCAGAAAGTTATATCCCTAGATCTCACCCAGTAATACAGGCAGGGTGCCTGCTCTGATGCCAAATTGAAAATTCTGGCTACAGATACTCAATGTCACGTCCAATGTTATGACACCGTATCTGACTTACTATATGACAGTAAATACAAAAGCAGTAAATAACACAGTCGATTGTTTACCCAGTTCAGTGTGCAACAACACCTACTCTGGGGGCTACCAAGCCAGGGAGAGAATCCACTATAAGAGATGTTAATTCAGGAATAAACCAACCAGTTTATCTCCTTCACTTAAGACCTACCCAATGCAATTCTAATCTAAGTACAACTTAAACCTGAGTTCCTACTCACTCCCCCTCAATCACAGCAGTGATACATAAACAAATTTGACTTGAGAATTGTTGAAGACACTCTTCAAAACACACACTTGATTAAGCTTCACAGCTTTTTAATCAAGTAACACAATCACTCGTGCTTCACAGCTTTGAGTGATGTACACAACTAACTTGACTCTGCTTCACAGCTTTAGTCAAGTAACATTCAAACACTCTTGCTTCAAAGCTTTGAGTGCTACACAACCCTTACAATTAAAACCTATTCCAAGACACTTATCACAATGATAATTGCTTGGAGTACAATAAACAAATCTATACAGATTACAAACTTGATCTTCTAATCAATCAGCAGGGATTTCTTCAAAAACCGCAGCTCTGTTGAATATATAGCAGCTGCAACTTCAGTTAGGGTTTCCAAAAACCTAGGGTTGATTCCGTTTGACCTTAAGACCAGGTCACAGTACTTCATTGATCAGGTTAGGATTGAGCTAGGTTACTCCTCAGAAAACGCAGGATTCTGTTTAGGAAGGACTGAGTTATTTCCTGAAAAAACTCAGACTTATCCAATCCTGTAATCCTGCTAGTTCAGAACAGGATGTCATAACATCTGTTATGACATCTGAGAAAACCTGTCTACTGATTAGCAAAGTGTGATCATTTTGCAAACATGCTCAGATACACACTTATAAACATCAGTATTTGAGTTACAATATTTTTCTGCATATGTACCTAAAGAGTTAGTACAACCTGAACTAGAATGTTATGACATCAGTCATGACATTCACACATACACTTGGAATTTACCAAAAATGCAAGCCAATACCTAAACACCTACAAAGACTTTGTTGAAGGCATGGATGATTAGTTTTTAAGTTATTATATTTCTTAGTACTTTATGTTCTTATGTTTTATGTCGTTTTTCTAGTTTTGTTTAAGACACTTCATGTATTGTGATTCCTTTCGTTTTGTGCACTTTGTTTCTGTTATATCTATGTATGCAAACTTTATTTATGCTATGTTGTTTCTATGTGCAAAATTTTTTATGATCTTCTTTCCCATTCCTTTTTGTTAATGACAAAGGGGGAGAAGACTTTGTAGTTTCTTTTGTGTTTCTCTAACCCTAATTGCAACAAGCAAGCAATCTTCAAAACCCTCATGCAATAGATCAAGGGGGAGTCTTTGACTTAGGGGGAGTTTTTAAACAACTTGATTAGAGAAAACCAAGATGCACTCCAAACTTCAAGCAATGGTTGTCATCATCAAAAAGGGGGAGACTGTGAAATCAAGCTTTCCAAGTGTTTTGATGAAGACAAACTAGCATACAAAAATGAATGGATCAAGATAAAAGATTTATCTCAAGCAAGATTCATTGATCAAGATCAACTTTTCAAGACTTATGGCTTAAGGTATATGAAATTTTTGATCTTATGCTCTTAGTGCTCAAAACTATTTTTAATCATGCATTTACTTTATTAAAATAATATTTTAAGTATATACTATGTATGATTGAAGAAGGATGTTTTAAATTGCTTCAAATCTTTGAAAATAATGATTTTTCAATTTTTGTACACAAGCAATCAATTGTCATGCTAGAACAATCGGTTGCAGTCAAAAAAACAAAAGGTTCTGTTTGACAAACAATCGATTGTCATCTAGCAGCAATCGATTGTCATGTGTTTTGTTTTCAAATTTTTTTAACATTGGCCTATGAGCAACCGATTTCTCCTCAATGACAATAGGTTGTCATAGTTATATTTTTCAAATTTTTTAAACGTTGCTTTTACAATAATCGGTTGTTGCTTTAGTGCAACCGATTGTTGTGCTTCAGATTTTGAAAATTTTCATTTTTCCAGCAACTTTTTATAACACCTTTTCATGGCGATGTTTGTATCTTTTCAAATAATTTTTTCTAGTAAAAATGGTTTAAACATTACTATGATTCATTATAGAGGTATTACTACACTATAAATTATTTTTTGTTTAGAATTTTAAAAAATAACAACAATCACTAACAACTATTACTTTCTATTCTTTTGATCATACTCTCTATACTCAAGATTTATGTTCATCATTTTCATATGCATACTGAAAATTGTTCTTGAGCACTTTGAAGAGTATTCCATCTTAAATTTCATATTGAATAGAAAAGATCAATCAAGTGATTGAAATTTCTCTTTCATTATTCAAACTCCTATACAAATCAAACAAACTATTGTATCCTTGTTTTCAGGATTGTTGGAAACAAGAAAGACACTTAGGGAGGATTGTTCTCTTTGTGGTCTTAGTGAAAATCCAAGAGGATTGTTCTTGGTCCAAGAGGATTGTTCTTGGTTGTTAGGTAGTCTTTGTACAAATTACCAACTATAAGGAAATCTCTTTCATGTTGAAAGGGGACTGGAGTACTCTCGGACTGTGAGGGGAACCAGGATATATCTCTGTGTTCTTTACTTTTCGCATTTACTGCTTTCATCACTTATCAGAAAAAGAAAGGAAAGAAACTCGTGCAAAAATATTCATACAAACCAGAAAAAGTTTTTTAGAACCTAATTCACCCCCCTCTTAGGCGCATCTGAACTTACAAGCACCTCAGGGAGTGACGATGATTGCCCCAATTCCATTTACATAAGCATTTACAGCTCCGTCAAATATCAAACCCCAACAGGATTCAGGATCAGGTCCTTCTCCAGGTAATGGCTCCTCACAATCTTTAGCTTTCAAGTACATAACATCTTCATCTGGGAAGTCAAACTTGATGGATTGATAATCGTGAATTGGTTGGTGAGCCAAATGATCGGCTAAAATACTCCCTTTGATTTCTTTCTCAGTGTGATACTCAATGTCATATTTAGATAACAACATCTGCCAACGGGCTATTCTTCCAGATAAGGCGGGCTTCTCGAAGATATACTTGATCGGATCCATTTTGGAGATCAACCAAGTGGTATGGTTAATCATATATTGGCGCAGACGACGAGCAACCCAAGCTAAAGCACAACAGGTTTTCTCAAGCATTGAGTATCGAGACTCACCGTCTGTGAATTTCTTACTCAGATAATATATGGCATGTTCCTTTCTTCCAGTCTCATCTTGTTGACCAAGCACACATCCCATGGAATCTTCCAATATAGTCAGGTACATAATCAAAGGTCTTCCTTCCACTGGAGGGATCAATATGGGAGGTTCAAGTAAATATTCTTTGATGTTATCAAAAGCTCTCTGACAATCTTCTGTCCATACACATCCTTGGTTTTTTAGGAGAAGCTTGAAAATAGGCCCACAGGTAGCAGTCATATGAGATATAAATCTAGAAATATAGTCCAGCCTTCCAAGGAATCCTCTTACTTGTTTTTCCGTCTTGGGTGCGGGCATCTCCCGAATAGCTTCGACTTTATCAGGATCTACCTCAATACCTCTTCGGCTGACAATGAAACCCAGAAGTCTTCCGGAACGAACGCCAAAAGTGCACTTGTTAGGATTCAGACAGAGTTTATACTTTCTCAAACGTTGGAATAATTTCAATAAATGTTCCAAATGATCTTCTTCAGTTTGTGATTTGGCAATCATGTCATCTACATAAACTTCTATCTCTTTATGCATCATATCATGGAACAAAACAGTCATGGCCCTTTGGTACGTTGCACCAACATTCTTCAAACCAAACGGCATTACCCGATAACAAAATGTTCCCCAAGGTGTAATAAAAGTTGTCTTCTCCATATCTTCCGGTGCCATCTTGATTTGATTGTAACCAGAGAAACCATCCATGAAAGAAAAGACTTTGAACTTTGCGGTGTTGTCGACCAATACATCAATGTATGGTAATGGAAAATCATCTTTCGGGCAAGCCCTATTCAGATCTCTATAGTCTACACACATTCGAACTTTGCCATCCTTCTTAGCAACATGCACTATATTGGCTAACCATTGAGGATAGACCGATGTAACAAGGAAACCTGCATTAATTTGTTTTTAAACTTCTTCTTTGATCTTGTCAGCCATATCGGGACGAGTCCTTCTCAACTTCTGCTTAATCGGCGGACATTCAAGTCTCAACGGCAAACGATGCTCCACAATATTGTTATCCAAACCTGACATGTCTTGGTAGGACCAAGCAAACACATCCACATACTTTCTGAGAAGCTCAAACATCTTCTCTTTGACCTCTAGGATAAGCAATGCTCCGACCTTGACCTCCTTTTTATCTTTTTCATTACCCAAATTGATCATCTCTATAGGCTCTTCAAACGGCTGAATAGTCTTTTCATCATGCTCAAGTAAACGGGAAATTTCATCAGGAATCGCTTCACTTTCTTCTTCCTCGGCTCTGAACACAGGGAATTCAAAGTTGGGAGGTGGCATAGGATCATTATTTTCAATGGTTAACTCATGGATTAATCCGCACATATGATTATGCTTTATTTCAGAAATCGATTAATGTGAATGTTGTACAGATATAAAAAGATTATTATATTTTCCTATTATTACCAATTAATTTTTATTATCATTTTCAAGAAAAAGTGAAAAATAAAAATAGTAAAAATGGGACGAAATGACATTTTTATTCATGATTGGCAATACTTGAAACAAAAGAGCCCAAACATCTTCTCTTTTGCCTTGGGCAGAGCAAAAGGATTTATTTTCAACATAGCCTGACACAAATACTTTTTCTCTTTGGGCAGAGCGAAAGGGTTTTTCAAAATAAAACAAAGCATTACTCAGAAATGTGCATCACAACAGGAATATCAATAGCAGTCCAGTTCTGGCAAACCACTCCATGTGTTACAAAGTCGGGTAAATCCTCTTCAGAATCGTCTCCTATTATAGCATCAACTTCAGGCGGAGTCGGATGGATAAAACCTGCGCTTCGGAAAACTTCTTGTATCAGATGGGTAATTGTATCTTGCTTAACTCTTGTAGACACGTGATGAAAACCAAGACCTTCTCCAGACTTGTTCTTAGGCAAAGTCAACACCTGGCCCCAACCTTCAGCCGAACCACTCTCAACCACTCGCCGCGCGTCCTCAAAAGAAGAAATAGATGTCCCTTGTTTCTTCACTTCATTATCAACAACATATAGAGCTTGGAATTGGGTTCTAACATCCTCATCAGCATCAATAAAAGAGAAAGATGACAAGTGGCTTACCACCATAGCCTGCTCTCCACCAATTATTACCAGCTTTCCATTCCTTACAAACTTCAATCTTTGATGGAGCGTGGAAGTGACTGCCCATGCATCATGGATCCATGGGCGACCCAATAGGAAATTATAGGCGGCACGAATATCCATTACTTAAAAAGTGATTTGAAAGGTATGAGGACCAATTATTATAGGAAGATCCACTTCACCAATGACAGTTTTCCTAGAACCATCAAACGCTTTGACAATTACCCCACTAGGTCTCAAGGGAGCACCTTGATATGAAAGTCGAGATAATGTAGTTTTGGGCATTACATTTAATGACGAACCTGTATCTACTAGCACACTTGATAAAGTATCATTTCCACAACTTATTGAGATATGCAAAGCCATATTATGGTTCCTTCCCTCCTCCAGAAGCTCTTCATCACTGAAACCAAGATTGTTACACGAAGTAATATTTCCCACAATTCCATCAAATTGGTCAACTGTCACATCATGATCTACGAATGCCTGGTCCAAGACCTTCATCAAAGCTTCCCTATGGGCACCATAATCTCTTAGTAAAGCAAGCATATAAATCTTGGAAGGAGTTTGCAATAGTTGCTCCACAATCTTGTATTCACTTCTCTTGATGAGTTTCAAAATATCATCATCATCGGGGTGTGGGCTAGGTTCATTGGATCGGCCTACCTCAACCCTTGGTTCAACATTCCTTGCCGGAATTTCTGCCGGTATAGGCCTTCTGACTTGAAATTTAGGTCTTTTTAATGGTACTGCTGCAAAGATACGCCCGCTTCTTGTTACTCTGCTCACATCAGCAATGTTAACAAAAGATGGCATTGGCGGTATAGGAACTTCTACCCCATTCTCAATCATTGTGGCATTATATTTTTATGGTATGGCTTGGTCCGAGTTGTAAGGCACGGGACCATGTGGACAAATAATCAAGGGAGCAACAGGTGCAGTCTGACTTTCATAAACAATCTCTATTGGTTCAGGCACGTTGAACTGCGGTACTATAACATTCACTTCATTAACTGGATCTCTGTCATGTGTAATAGTGATAACCCTTTGATCTCACATTTTTTGAATATCCTCTTTCACAATAGGGCAAACATCTTCTATTGAACAAAATTCACAAACTTCATAATCATGTTGATGCTTAAAGAAGGCGAGTCTTCTTAAGCTTTGATGTATCCTTATCAACGAGTCTATTATGTGCTCAACTTGGAAAACTCGAAGCTTTCTCGGACATCCTTCCACCATATTCACCGACGCTGGCTCATGTCGAGGCAAAGGATTATCTCAAACGTTCAGGTTAACATCCTTGAAAGACAAAATACCATTCTTAATTAACCTCTGGACATCCGCCTTCAAAGCAAAGCAATTTTCAATGTTATGCACCGGCGAACCTTGGTTATACGCACAGAACTGATCCACCTTGTACCAAGGAGAAGTATTATTCGGTGCGATAGGAGGAGGCTTCGTTGTTATGAGGTTTTTCCTGATCAGAGCGGGGAACAACTCAGTGTAATTAATTGGAATGGCATCAAATTGTGGTTTCCTTGGTGAACGATTCTGATTATTGAATTGATGAGCCTGTTGTCGAGGCTGTTGTTTAAATTGTCGTTGTTGAATTGGAGGGGCTTGATGAGTTGGGGTCACCATTGTTAGGCGGAAAGCCGGAGTGACTGCCGCAACATGTGAATAGCCTCTCCTCAGTCTCCCAGGAAAAATTACACTGACATCTTGTTCTTTCCTCTTGGGGAAGACACCTCCAAACTTCTTGACACCACTAGATGTACTTCCTTCCTTGACCAAACGTCCCTCACAAATTCCTTCTTCCAGCCGCATGCCCATATTCACCATCTCAGTGAAGTCACTAGGCCCGCTCGCAATCATTCTTTCATAATAGAAAGAACCTAAAGTTTTCAGGAAGATCTTTGTCATTTCTTTCTCTTCAAGAGGGGGATAAATCTGAGCGGCAATCTCGCGCCACCTCTGGGCATATTATTTAAAGGACTCTCTATCTTTCTAAGACATAGCCTATAGTTTATCTCGGTCCGGCACCATGTCAACATTGTACTTGTATTGGCGAGCAAAAGCTTCACTAAGATAAATGAAGTTACGGATCTGGGTGCTATCCAAACCCATGTACCATTTTAGAGCGGCACCAGTCAAACTGTCTTGGAAGTAGTGAATTAATAAATTATGATCATCAGAATAAGTGGACATCTTTCTCACATACATGGTCAAATGACTTCGCGGACACGAGTCACAGATGTTAGAGCGGTGACGATATCGGAAACCATAGTAGTTGAAGTTTGAATTTCGGCAGCTGAAGTCGATGACTGATTCTGAGCAGCCATCAAGCTTTCCACTAGCGCGGTTAACTTTTCCATTATGACACGAAGAGTAGTAACCTCTTCGTGAAGCTCGTGATTTTCCTGTTCCAGATCCTCCATCTTATTTTGACGATTGGCTCGGGTATCGTACCAGTGAGACAACTTGACAATCTATCAGAGTGGAAAAAGAAACAAGGATAAGACTCTAGAAAACATGTGAAGTTGAATGTTGGATGATGCATGATATGCGATGCAAATGATTATTCATTTTGATAGTTTTTTCAAGGAACTTTAGAACTTTGATAACTTTGCACACATCAATGGTAAAGGAATTTGGAACAACAAAAACTCATTTCATTAATCAAAGCGGTAAATTACAACTTTGGGACAACAAAAACAATAAATTACAACTTTGGGACAACAACCCAATAATAAAAGCAGTAAATTAAAACTTTGGAGCATGAAGCCCTTTTACAGAGTTTTACAAAATGACATAAGTAATAATAAAAAACTAAGAACTAAAGGTCACTCAGAATCATCAGATGAAGGACCAAATGCCAACTGTAAATGGAGCTTCCTAATCTTCCCTTCATAGAAGTCTTCCATCTCTTTCTTCTCAGCTACCAGTTGATTAATGATTTCTTTTCATGGATTAGGAACAAGAGCAACGCCTACCAAATCTTCCTTCTTTCTCTTCCTTTCATTAGCATATTTCTTGAGTAGTGCATCCTTTTGACGAATCTTCTCATCATGATCAATAAACCAACCGTCTTGAATAAATAGCAAATCCTCCTTTTCCTTCAGCTGTCGAGTTAGGACCCTATTTTCGTATTCAGACATATTATACTTTTCCTTCCAAGCATCTCTTTAGGACTACATCCTAGCCAGATTTCCTAGGTATTCTCTCATGTTCTCGATAGGGATATCAATATATGATGATGCAACAACAGGGAATAAAGGTTTCGCAGGGTTATAAGGAATCTTGAGAGCACAAGTCCTAGCACAAACCCATTGTAGGTAAGGCTCCAAAGAAACAACACCTCTATGCCCTAGCATGTCTCTCCCATTTCTATGGATGTGACGCCAAGCTCTTTCAATCTCCTCCTTAGCTTCTTGGTGATCTTTTCCTTCTTGTAGAAAGAAACCACTCACAAGAATGTTGTTCGGCTTGTCCCTCATCATGTATCCAAACTGACGGTGCGCGAGAGCAGGATTATAGTTAATTCCTCCTTTCGTACCAAGAAGAGGCACGTTGGGAAAAGCACCACAACTATCGATGATCTTCACGTCATAGTAAGCTTGATTATACCAATCTATGTCAGAATGAGTGAGAGCCATAATTTTTTGCGCCCATCGTGGCTCCTTCTCGAGATCCCATAAAACATCAGACCTAGGTAGATGAGAAACATACCACTGATATAGCAATGGTGCACAATAGATAATCATCCCTCCTTGATAGGAGTTTCGAAGATGGATGGAGTAGTAGGTATCTCCTATCAGCGTAGGGACCGGATTTCCAATCAAGAAGATTCTGATGACATTGATATCCACGAACTTATCAACATTAGGGAACAAGAATAGGCCATAAGCGAGTAAAGCAAAGACATCTTCAAAGGCAATAGTATCTTTTATCTCAGCGGAATGACGAGCATTCTTCAACAAAAACTGCGCAGATAAGCCTCGGATTCCCCCTTTGGTAGTCATGTTCTCCTCTATCTCCGACTTCCTCAAGTGGGTGATGGTTGCTATCTCGTGAGATTTGGGTTCCTCTTCTAAGCCAGAAAAAGGAACACAGTCGGTGATCGGCAAACCAAGTATGTAGGAGTACTCCTCTAAGGTGGGTATTAACTGGTAATCAAGAAAGGTGAAGCATCGATACAATGGATCATAGAATTGGACCAACGTACTAAGGATGCCTTCCTTCATATTGCGCTTCATGAGAGGGATAATGGACCCATATTTTCTTTTGAAAATCCGTAGGGTTCTCGATCTTAGGAATCAAACTCTTCAACTCTTCAATCTCAGGCTCCTTAAAACTGTAACTTCGAGTGTTTCTTCTTCCAAAATCCATAATAACGGTACCTGAGATGTCTGCAAAAATCATTCTTAAGTTCCTTGAAAACATGTTTTACAAAAAATGTTTATGGATGTATGGATGAATGATAATGCAACAGTTACACATAAGTTCACAAACATGGGGTTCAAAGGTTCAACGCTTCGAGCATGGAGTCAAAGGTAAAGCCCACCCCCAGGGTATGTACTAAAGGTTTAATCACACCTGTAAGACAAGGTTCTAAGAGTTCCCAAAGTCTACATTCCTCCTTCGGATATTACCAACGTCTTAATTACTCAATAATTAGCAATATTCTCAAGAGAAACTCATCTGAGCGTAGCATCGCGTGAGAACTACTTCCGGATTACTCTGTTATAGTCTCCGCGCTACACCTAAAAGACCAAGATGGGTTAGGGTTCTACGGTTCTCAGCTTCTCTGGCTCCCAGGTCGAAAATAATAATGTCTTCTCGATTACTCGGTAAACAAATACTACGTTCAAAAGGGCCTTCCACTGAGTGGGGGATTTCATGCCTCCTTCTTCGGGATTACTCCCTCAAAGTTAACATGACTATACCGCCCGTCCTATTCCTAAGTGTAACTTAGTTCGGGTATAGGACTTGTCCTTTGCAAAAACCCAAATAACCAAAATATAAACATATAATCAAACAATCAAATAATGATAAAACAAATAAAATAAACTAGGCTTAACCCACTTAGGGATGGACCAACAAGAGGTCAATCTTTCCCCAGCAGAGTCGCCAATTCTGTAGCGATAAAAAATGTAGCAAGGTAAATCAGAGATTGAGCTATTAATTAAATCGTCTCACAAAAGCAAGAGTCGCCACCGCGCTTTATTATTTCCAAGGGAAAAGGGAAAAGAGCGAAATAAAACCCTAAAATATGCAATGTAAAATAATACTTAAAAGTAATGAAAATACAATGCGTTTTGAAAAGAGATCTAGAGTTCGGGGGTTGGTTATACAATTGGAAGGTATTAGCACCCAATGCATCTATAGTATCCTATAGGAACCTTTTGAAATATCTGTTTATTAAAATTGTTTGTTTGATTAAAAATAGCTTGTTTGGCTAAAGATGGGTGTGGACGAGATTTTGAAGATACGACGACCTAACGTCGAAGTTTTGACTTAAAAGGTGTGAGTTTGAAAATTGAATATTTAGGAAAATTATCTTAAGTTTTTAACAAAATAATAAATAAACGAAAGATGAATGAGGGTATTCGCACGATTAGATGAGACGTGTTTGATGACGTGAAGTCAACAAAGTTAAAACATTTCCCTTGGAATTGAGACGGACGAAAGATATAAAGATTAAACGATCGATGATAAAATTAATTAAAATGACAATTGAACAATTAACTAATGAAAATTAAATTATACTAGCATGCATTTTAAACGATTAAATAAATAACCAAAAGTACATAAAGATTAAATTACAATATCATGGATTTTTTAATAATTTAAACAAATAGCAAGAATTAAATCATGAAACATGTATTTTTTGAATAATTAAATAATAAAAGGTTAATAACAAAAATTAAATAAAGATTAGATTATAAAAGCATGTTTTTATGTGTTTTATAATAATTATAACAAGATAGGATAATGAAGGAGATAATGCTAAAAGAAATAACAAAAACGTCTCAGCCTGGACTTGAACCCGTGTCCCTCCTGAATTATTATCAACTGCCTTGCCAAATGAACTATGTTGTTTATTCGTTATATCCATGCTTTTATTAGTAAATAAAGGAAAATTGGTAAAGATGCTGGACTAACAGGCCCAATGGGCCGACCCGCTTTAAAAAGGACAACAAGGAAAAAAATGAAAACCTAATTGATATTGGGGCGCGGCGGCTGGTGCGTTGGGAAGAGGAAAGCAAATTAATTTAAATCATTATTGTTTTATCTAATAAATCCGATAGCCATGCTTACTGTGAGAAAAGAAAAAAAATTAAAGATAACACTTTCACACTTTCTCTAACCTATTTACAGATATCTATCATCTCTCCCTTAACAAATAGATCTACCATCTCCGATAAAAACTCTCTTCATCGAACAAGAACACCGGCGTTGTTTCAACAGAAAAACCTCATTCCAAAGTTCACATCCAAATGATGTCTCTTACCGAAAATCAAGAAGATTGACCCTTGATAAATCTTAAAACAAAGCTGGATTTTCCGGAACCCATATTCCCGAGAAGAACTAATTGCGCTGATATTGTGTATGATTATAGTCAGGGGAAGAAAAAAAAGATTGATCAGAAGCGGACAGAGGAACAAGAAAGATCAAAACTTGATATTTGACATTTGAAAACGTTATCGGAGACTAAGAGATAGAAGAGTCTATGTCTGGATTCTATCGCTTTTTGGTGAGTTTCGTAGCTAAAGTTATAGCGTCATATGCATTTAAACGCTTCGTTTCAAATTTGTCTTCTCTTCTTTTATTTGTTGTTGATGGCTTGTTGTTGAAGTGGAACAGTGATTAATGATAGCTTCGGCTGTTTGAAGATGGTGAGGACGACAATGGATGGTGATGAAGGATGATATTGAGAGCTTGAAGGATCTGGGAAAAACTGGGAATTTATGAGGTTTACGCATATATTCTATAGGTTCTGTTAGTGTATTTTAACAGGCTAGAGTTTTTGACAGGTTCTATGTTTTTAACAAGGTTCTATGGTTTTGACAGGTTCTAGTGTTTTTAACCGGGTTCTATGGTTTTGACAGGTTCTAGTGTTTTTAATAGGGTTCTATGGTTTTGACAGGTTCTAAGGTTAACATGTTTCTATGGTTTTGACAGGTGCTAGTGTTTTTAACAGGGTTTTATGGTTTTGACAGGTTCTAAGGTTAACAGGTTTTATGTTTTGGAACAGGTTTTCTGATTATGTTGTAGGGGGAGATTACGGACAACTTTTTGCAGGGTTACAGTTTGACAAGGTAGAGGTTGAAAGTTGTGCACGGCAACGGATCCGGTTGATTCACGGTTTCAAAAAGTAGTCTCGTTTGCAGTTAGAGGGAAGCTAAAGTAAACATGAAGCTGAGCTTATGATAAGGTGCTTTCTTCTCTTTGATTCAATTAAAGCTAATGTTAAAACTAGTTAGTAACTAATTAAATCTTAAGATTATCCACATGTGCTCTCTAACGTATACACTTTCAATGTAGTGTTAGGAAACTTTGTGTCAACTTTCAACAAGTAAATTACAGACCAAAAATTTGATTGGGTAATGTTAATTAATTAATAAGTTATGTTATTCTAACAGGTTGGAAACTAATCTTAAGGATTAATACTATGATTTGTTGGTTTTAACAAATTATGCGTATATAAATGGTCTAAGCATGAAAAATGATTAGTTTTGCAAATGAATTTGGCAGGCATGGATGTATATGTGGAGAAAGCTTGCAGAAAATAATGGGAAGAAGAATACCTATCGGAGCCTCTCCGATGGAGCTTCAAAAAAAACAGTAAGTTCTCTCAACTTTAATCTTCTATGTGTGTTTTCTTCTCTTCTCTTGCTGTGATTTTGGAACAAAAAGTTCTCTTTCTATTTCTTCACCCTTGCTGAATTTTTGGATTCCCTTATTGTGTTGATGAAAGCCTGTATTTATAGTGAAATGTATGGGGTTTTAGGGGGGAAAAAAATAGAAGTTTGAACTATTATAGGCCCTGTTTTGATGTTTTATGGGATAGCTTTTTGAAGTATCCATTTTAGTGCAATATTTGGAGCTTTGCAAACTGTTTTTGTAGCAGCAAAATGTGCAGATTTTTGTCTTATGGACTGCATTCTGGACTGTTTTGCATGGAAGATTTGGACAGCAGCTTGGCATGGTCTTTGTTGATACAAGGTTGGAGAAAATGGATAGCAATACACTAAAAAAAATGGACTGTTATGGATTAATATAGTGCTGGAAAAATGGGCAGCATTGGGACTGTTTTGTAGCAAGAATAATAGTTTGATTTTCATGTACAAACTTGTATTTTATTTTGTAACTTTGTAACAATAAGTCCAAATAAATTGTAACATGAATAAACATGTATTCTCCAATATGTTTTCAATTCCTTTTGTAATTATAAATAAAATTGAATCTTCATATGATCATGAATCTTGATATGTCTTGATAAAAATTCAAGGCCTTCCATTTGAATTGGGAAAGAGTTGAACAATACTTGAATAAATTGTTGAATGATGAATAAATAATAATGCAAGTCTTAGACATTAATCTTGCATTTTTGTAATAGAGATCCAAATAAATCACATGAATTAATTTTGTAATCAAATAGAATTCCTCATGTAATTAGGCTTGTGATGACCGATTAATTGGATCGAATTCCTTTTCCCAATAGCTTCTTGAATAAATGCTTCATGTAAGTCCACCAAAATAATCACAAAAATAATCTTGAATAAATATTTCATGCGATAAATGATTATTCTTGGATGAGATCTCTTGGTAGCTCCTCTTTAATTATCACTTGAATTCAAATAAAGAAAATTCCAAATATTTCGAATAAATTCTTCTAGAACGGTTTTCAATTTAATCATCCCATTTTAACGAAATTCACCCCGTGTTATGAGAAAATTTGCAGATAACTTTTGGTCAAAGTGATCGAAAATGACTGGCATAGCTTGGTTTTCTTGTATTTTAGAATAATGTGAAACACACATGAACCGAAGACAGTAGAACTTCGACTGTTCTTTCTGAAAAAATATTCAGAGAAACCGGAGACCATCTGTTGGACAGAGTATGGAAATAAACGCACAATTCTCTGAAATTCTTTGATGAACCAGCCTTTGAGAATTAACAACCGACCGCATTTTTTCCTCGAGACTCGAAACCCTAATCAATGTACGACATCTGATGCTCTTCTTTCAGACCTATTTCCTGCACAAAACAACAAAACATACACTTCGTGCTTGATTAGTGGTTAGTCATTCGTAAGATAAAATGCTCACAACACTTGATAATCTCTACACAGTCAAAGCTCGAAAGTGAAACGTTCGGAACCTACCATATTCTGTAACCTTGATGTATATATAAAATAATGCAGATGAAGCAGGGATCTTAGGTCAAAAATTGGGGTATGACAACATGTTAAACATCAAATACATTCTAATGATGCATATGAACAGATTAATCATATCAGCAATGGTTAATAATGCCTGAGATTAAAGTTTAAAATCTTCACCACACTTACCAACTAGCTTGAATGGGAGGAGAGGTTTTGGCGTGCTTCAGGCCTATGTGAGGACTGGATATGACTCATGGAGGTCTCATGAGTGTTTGATGGCCTTGGTTTGATAGCGCTTGGAAGTAAAGTTACAGATTTTGCATCTTTTCTTTGATTTTTGTGAATTTTGAGAGGGCTCTTGTATGCAAGGATTTTCGTCCCTTTTGAGCTTTCATTGTTGTTCTTAAATAGAAGAATGGAAGGAAACAATTAAATATGGCAATGAAACAACTCATTCATGGCCATGAGACAAAAATCTAACACATTAAGAAGTTGCCATTTTTGAGTGATTATTTCCCTTTTGAACTTGCAATGAACCTGGACTATTTGTGTGTATCTTGTACGAATTATTGGGCCCTTGAATGATCCAAATGAAGACCACTTAAGCATTGATCCATTTACTTGATATTTCACTTGATTTATTTTGTATTTAAATTAATAAAATTTCAAATTAATAAAAATCAAAATCAAAATAATGCATGGATAGGTTCAGAGGCTCTTGGATATGTCATGAGTATGTTTGAACTCTAAAAAGTTAGGCCTAATAACCTCTAATAAAAAATTTGCTCAATTGAGATTTCATGCATTTCTTGAAAATTTGCCAACTTGTGCACCTCATAACTTACTCAATTTTCATCCTTTGGATATGATCTTGACTTTTTGAAAATCTCAAGATGTCCTCTACACTTCCTCTTTAGATCACTTTTGCATTTGAAGACATTATCTTGATGTAAGTTGTCTTGACAAAAAGTGTGTTTTGTTGACTTTTGAAAATGACGTATAATGTACTAGATCATATCTTCAAAATGAAGCATTTTTTTGGACTTGAGATTAAAAGAAAAGTTGTAGAGAATTGAATTTTCTTCAAAATAGGCTTTGGTTGGGGAAAAGTTGATGAAGCATGTAAAAGTTATGCCTTGTCAAAGTTCAGTTGACTTCTCCTAAGGAAACCCTAATTTGGTAATTCCTGACTTTTGATGATTTGGGGGCTTTCCTTGAGGAATCATGATTAACCCTTGATCAAATGATGAATATCACTTCAAAATGTTGATGTTGACCAAAAATCTTGAAGTTTGATCGTATGTTGACCACAGTTGACATTTTGACCAATTTAGTTGATTTTCAATCATTTGAGCCATTGACTGAGCAAACTTATGATGTATGACTTAAAACCTGACATGAACCTTTTTGAGGACCTATGAAGAACCATGGAAGCCACTTGAGACCTTTGCAACCCAAACTTCCTTGAGAAAACTAAAAACCCTAATTGTAGGTTCTTTGGGCTTATGAGGAGCATCTGACTGGTCAACCCTTGAGTGTCTTGAGTTTTTGAGGAGCCTTGAAAGAATGTCTTGATAAAAATGGGAGGGAAAATTTTGGGGTACAACAGCTTCCCCTGTTCAATCTTCTTAAACTTGAAGAGTTATATTGGCATGTCCGTCATTCGTGACTTGAAGGTAGAAGATGATTGAACACTTAAGTGCCCATAAATTTGCACTCGCCTGTGCAAGAGGTAACATTTTTGGTTGATTGTATCAGGAATGGGCTTATAAATGCCACTTGGGAGAGGTGACAGAGAGTTGTCGGAGATGGGCTTATAGATGCCAACTAAAAGTAAATCTTGACTTTAAACTAGAAGAAGTATCAGAATAAATCTTTGGGCGATTTAAACTGAACCAGCAAATGTCTTAAATATATTTAACTGGATAAGAATCAGAATAAGTCTTTGATTCGACTTAAAGTGAACTAGAAAAGTGTCTACTGGAAAATAATTAAGATAGATCATTTGTCGATTTAAACTGAACCAGCTGGTGTATGTACTTAACTTTAATTGGATAAGAATCAGAATAAATCTTTAAGCGATTTAAACTGAACCAGAGAAAGGTATCAATTGTCTTTAACTGGATAGGAATCGGAATAAATCTTCGGGCGATTTGAACTGAGTAAGAAAAAGTGTCTACTGGAAAAGAATTAGGATAAATTGTTGTTCGATTTAAACTGAACTAGCAGATGTCCGTACTTAACTTTAACTGGATAAGAATCAGAATAAATATTTGAGTGATTTAAGATGAACCAGAGAAAGGTCTTAATTGTCTTCAACTGGATAAGAATCAGAATAAGTCTTCGGGCGATTTAAATTGAACTAGAGAAAGGTCTATTAGAAAAGAATCAGGATAAATCATTGGTCAATTTAAACTGAACCAGAAAAAGTGTCTACTGGAAAAGAATCGGGATAAATCATTGGTCGATTTAAACTGAACCAGCAGATGTCTATAATTGTCTTTAACTAGATAAGAATCGGAATAAACCTTTGGGCGATTTAAACTGAACCACAGAAAGGTGTCTACTAGAAAAGCATCAGGATAAATCATTGGTCGATTTAAATTGAACCAACAGATGTCTATAATTGTCTTTAACTGGATACGAATTAGAATAAATCTTTGGGTGATTTAAACCGATCCGAAGAAAAATGTCTACTCGAAAAGAATCAGGATAAATCATTGGTCAATTTAAACTGAACCAACAGATGTCTATACTTGAGAATGACCTTATGAGGAGAATGCTGAAATAGCTCTTTGTCAGATGTAGCATTTGAAAATACTGTTAGGTCATATAAGTAGTTGATGATGTTTGTTGATTGCTCTTTCCTGAAAGGGTAAAGAGTTAACTGTATGCAACGCCATGACGTATGAAATGCATTGCGTAACAATGTTCTCAAAATAAATGAGATTGCGTTATATGCGTTTCGTATGAATATGCTATGATATTTGGTAAATGATGTATGAGTGTGACATGTTATTAAAATGAATTTGTAAATTTGAGAAGCATCTTTCTCTGGGGAAAATAAATCCCTGACTGTCGCTGGGGATGAAGAGTATGTGTATCTTCGATCTTCTGAGGATTGTTTCTGCTGGGGACTCCTGATTTCTTATCTAAGGAAAATTCATTGGGGAACGTTGATTTCTGCTTATTTCTTGAGGAAATTCTACTAGAGAATGTTAATTCCTGCTTGGGGAGAAAAGTTCAAGAACATTGGTTGTTCATTGCACTCCTGGGGATTTTATACCCTAACCAGGGATAGAAGAGAAGGACAACCTTCCAGCTCGTCTGAGGAGGATAAAGTTGACTGACATCTGATCCGGTTTTAGATTCAGTAGCAACTCTATGGGAATAGTGACGACTTCACTAGAGAGAGGAATTTTTCCGGTGATTTGTGGTAGAAGCAACACTCAAGCTGGGAGTGTCAGAATGAATTTGTACCTTGATTGTATCTAATGATGTACTGAATGAGTATCAGAATGAATTTATATGTAGATCGTATCTGAATTGTATCTAGAAGAGAATATAGAATGAGTGCCAGAATGAATCGATATTTAGATTGTATCTAAACTGTATTCAAAAGATGCATTGAATGAGTATCAAGATGACATCCCTATCTGGATTGTATCTGAACCGTATCTGCAAGAGAATCTGGAATGAGTGTCAGAGTGAATCTATATCTATATCGTATCTGAATTGTATCTAGAAGATGAATTTGAATGAGTATCAGAATGACATCTGTATTTGGATCATATCTGAACCATATCTGCAAGAGAATCTGGAATGAGTGTCAGAATGAATCTATATCTAGATTGTATCTAAACTGTATCTAGAAGATGCATTTGAGTGGGTATCAGAATGACATCCATATCTGAATCGTGTCTGAATCGTATCTGTAAGAGAATCTAGAATGAGTGTCAAAATGAATCTATACCTAGATCGTATTTGAACTGTATCTGAAGCGAATCTAGAATGAGTGCCAGAATGAATCTATATTTAGATTGTATCTGAATTGTATCTAAAAACTGTTGGCAATCTCTATCTGTTTGGGAACTGGCATGATGTGTGTAATGTATTAGTGTGTTTGTCAGAAGAAGATCAATACTCCTTTGTCCGCTAGAGCGATCTACCAGAGATATTGTGGGGATAATCCATGGAAGTGATTATGTGGGGATTTGTGGACAACTTGAACTTTGTCCTAACTCCCAGAGTCTTGAGTAAATGCTGATCAGGGTGATAAGTCTTCTACTAATAGACATGTGATGAGATGATGGGACATAGTCATACACTTTAATCCCTAACTTTTGTCTAGACTGTCCTTTCAGATTTTCAGTCCACCAGAATACCCCTTTTTGCCCAAGCCGCCTTTTAAGGTTTTCGACTTGCCGGGTGTACAGTTTTATTTATATATCCCTAATTTTTTCCCGAACTTTTTTGGTTTGTTGGGATGCCCTTATTTTGCCTAGGCCAGTCAACCTAGCGGGTCTTTTTGTTCATGTGTAGTATTTTTCGACTATGTTCGTATTCACAGGGTGCGGAGAATTGTCATTGTCCATAGTAGTAAGTGTTACAGCACTGCCATAAAATGTTTGCTTGATCGTACTTGGCATGTTGCTGAAATTCATGTTCAATGCCCCTGGTGATTCAGACGAAGATCTCCCCCTGGCTATTCAGCACTTTTGAGAGGTCCTTTGAATCTTAACTTGACTGCCACAGATGAGTTGGGAAATAATATGTCATGCCCCTTGATTATGGAAGTTTTGTTATTGGAAGTGTCTTTCCATCTGAGGTGATTCTATTCATTGCGAGGATTTCTGTTCATTGAATATTCACCATGCAAATTTCCCTGTTGTCGAACAATTAGTCATATGCAAACAATGACATTTAAAAATGTAAAGCTTATGTCTATCTTGTAGTTTTAAAAATGAAATTTTAGTAAAAAAACTGAACTTTGTAAGAATATGAATTCAACTCAGGATTTATAGTAAACCTTACATGAGTCAGGATACCTTTTGTAACAGTATGCTTTCGAACTAACCCATGCTTCAGCTAGGAATTTTAAGGGTTGTAGTGTGTCATAGTTCACAGTTTAAGAAACAAAGGATAAAGGCTCGAAATTTATTTGTACCCACCCATTCTCTGTAATTTTCTTCAGTTCTATACTCAGTTAATTATGCGTTTAGATTCTAATTAAGTTGAATCTTTGCCCTGATATTTCGGTGATGGTTCGGATACTGAAAGTTTATTTGAGAAGGCATTCATCATTTTTTTGTAATATATATTTTTTTTTTGAGGATTTTTAGTTACCTCTTTTTTTATATTTTATTATCCCTACCTTTTTCCTGAACTGTTTCTTATGTGATTACAGTCAGCGGGATGCCCCAGTTTTTTCCTTAAGTCTCCTTCATAGGTTTGACTTAGCAGGCTTTTCTTTTGAGAGATAATGATTGCCTGTTTTAATGATTATGTGGAACCATCACCGACTTTTGATTCGGGAGGATATCTTTTATATCACCTATTGTGTACGAAGTGAATGCTTGTGCATTTGAATTAACTGAGAAACTACCCCGCCCCAGGTTATGATTAAAGGTTTCGATTTGTGAAAAAGAAAACTCCTACTTCTTAGGCTCAAAGGGGTTGACTAGGGATTATCTTCCTTATAACTCCATTGTTTAGGATTTGAAACAACGCCTGTACATCGTCAGCAAAGTATGTTCAAAACCACATTGTATGAGATTGTGGTATCATTTTTGTCATCCTTCCTCTATAGGCTTTTAGCTTTTAATCGAGAGTCGAATATCACAAAAAGGAAAAAAAGCATAATTTCAGTATAGTGAAAACGAATGGATTAAATCAAGACAAACATATGCAATGCATTAATGAAATAACAAAGTTAGACATAAGTGTTCGAATAATCAAAAGAAATTA
Organism: Vicia faba; assembly: GCA_948472305.1. NCBI lineage: Eukaryota > Viridiplantae > Streptophyta > Magnoliopsida > Fabales > Fabaceae > Vicia > Vicia faba. The sequence goes on along the minus strand of OX451735.1, from coordinate 275,230,830 downwards.
CAATTTGAAAATTCTAATGAACAAAAAGCCTTTTCGTCTGAACTTGTCACTTCAGATGGTGTGCCTTTGAGGGATGACAGAAGAATCCAGTCTGACCGTCTTGTGTGAACTCCAGTACTCCCTCGTCGATCAAGTCTTGAATCTTGTTTTTCAATGTCCAGTAGCCATTCGTATCATGTCAAGGACTATTAGAATGGTATGCACATCTCGCGTTCGGATTATATTGAGAAGAGGAGAGGTTGGGGTTCTGAGGAGGATCCTTCAATGTAATAAACTCTATCCTCAACATGTATTGGAATGCTTGAGCCAATGACATGTTGATTTTGGTGAATTGCCTTTTGGGCGTGTTCTGCTTACGTTGGTTTCTCTGTTGTTATTGTAACATCGGTGCTGGATTGGAGATCCGCACCGCCCCCGTAGATTGGTTGAGATCACTCTTATTACGGCCCTTCTGGTCGTACATAGTACTTGACTCCTTCTTTCCGTTGTATAATCTCTTCTAAGTACTTGAAGATGCAGTCCCCTGAATTTCACTGCTTCTGAGTTTATTTTCAATATGTTCCAGCATGAACATGTCACCTAATTCCCTGTCTGTCAAGAGAGGTTGATCATTGATTAGACCCCAAATTCTAGCAATTTTTCCCAGATGATCGTATATATCTTTATGAAGCTTGATGATGAGAATCCTCAACTCTTCTTGTGCCCGAGATAAATTTTGGATAAAAGCCATCTAACTACTCATCTGGATTCTTATCCTTTCCATATCAACTTGGAGTTATTCCAAATGGTGATCCTTGTTATCTTCAGGGTTTTTCTTGGCCATGTTCCCAACGAGGAGTTGTAGCGGTAGAAATATTTAAGACTAAGCCATTAGATTGACTAGACTTTAGATAAATAAAAATAAAAATCTCCTCTGTGCTTTATTGTTTCTAAAGGAATGGGAAAAGAGTGAATAACCCAAAAAAGAGGGGGAAAGATTCAAGGTAAGGGGGTTGGTTATGAAAAGGGAATGTATTAGCACCCTAAACATCTACGGTACTCCGTAGGAGCCTCTTTGTAAAATCTGTATATATTGGCTATAAAAACTGTTGTATATAAAAAGTGGATGGTGGAGGTGAGGAAAGAAATATATTTATTTTATAATTTTTGCACCCGCCGCGGTTGAGAACCTTTAGTGCCTATGTACCACCTTTCGTGTAATAGGGGATCAGGGTACACGTAGTTCCTCTTTAAAAATTTGAAACACAAATGCGTTGGTTAATTTTATGAGATAAAACATCATCGTCATTCTTCGTGGGGAAAACATACCTACTACCCACAACCATGAGAAAGGATAATTTGCATCATCTCAAAGTGGAGGATATGGCTTGGATTTTAAAATCAACAATGCCTCACTCAACACCCAAGTGGAAAAATCTCTCTTCACTACATATTGTAGAAGTATAGTTGTTTGCATCACTACAAGGATTGACAAGAGTCTAATCTTTTGAGAAAATTTTAAAGATAAAAAGCCAAAATGGCAAGATGGTTTGAAATAAGATTGGTTGACTTTTAGTCTTCTCACAAAAAATGTCAAGGTATCATTAAGTTGATTGGGGGTTTATTTATGAAAATGTTTTGAAAATACATGGACCTAAGTCCAAGTTTATTATGAAAATAGTTCAAGTTTCAAAACAAGAAGAGTTTTCAAAAGGAGGAAGAAGATTTTGAAATTAAAGAAGATGGGAGGAGAAGAAGAGACTATCCTAAAGCATAAGGTAAAAGCTAGGGATAAAAACCATCTAACTAACAAGAAGCCAATACTTGACATTATAAGCCAAGATAGAATTCCCATTCCTTAGATTGAAACCAAGCAAGCAAAAAATACTAGAACTCTTGAGAGAACCAAACTTAAAGTGTATTATGTCTTCACAAAAATTGGGCAGAGTAACAACTGTATACGGGTGAATTCTATATTACAAACAGAGGGTGTAATCACAAAAACCTGCACACAAAAACAAACAAGCAACCCAATTTCTTGAGGTAAACCTCAAGAACTCCAGACAAAATAATCAAATAAGATCTCCAAGATAGGTCAAGGTTTTTAATCCTAAGTCCAAAAAAGTCCCATGCTCCATAATGCCAAGGATAGTAACCAAATAGTCCAAGTACCATTAAAGATTTTTTAGGGTTTATGTTGATTATTAAGTGTTTTAAGAAAGGAAAAGAAAAGCTCAAATGAGCAAAGTAAAAATGACAAGAAAGTAAATACTCAAATGAGAAAATATGAAAATGGAATGAAATGTAAATGCAAAAAGTAAACGGTACATAAACATAAAAAAGAATGAAATCATAAGGTAAAACAAGTCAATAATTAGTGGTTAGTTGTATGACCATATTGAAGCTTGCATTTGGAACTCATTAGAGGATTGGTAGAACTAAAGCCTCCACACAACAAGTTACATTTGCTTTTTGTCAAGTATATCATCCATTTGGAATTCTCATAAGTACCATTTAATGATCAATGATGTTTAAGTAATCTGCGTTGACCAAAGGTGTTGTAGATCCATTAGAGGATTGGTAGAACCAAAGGCTCCACACAATGAATCTCAAATGTAGAGGTAGAAATGTTTAAGACTAAGCCATTGGATTGACTAGACTTTATACAAATAAAAATAAAAATCGCCACCGCGATTTATTGTTTCCAAAGGAATGGGAAAAGAGCGAATAACTCAAAAAGAGTGGGAAAGATTCAAGGTAAGGGGGTTGGTTATGCAAAGGGAAGGTATTAGCACCCTAAACATATACGGTACTCCGCAGGAGCCTCTTTGTAAAATCTATATATTTTTGCTATAAAAAACTGTTGTATATAAAATATGGATGGTGGAGGTGAGGAAATAAATATATTTATTTTATAATTTTTGCACCCGCCGCGGTTTCGAATCTTTGGTGCCTACGTACCACCTTTCATGCAATAGGGGATCAGGGTACACATAGTTCCTCTTTAAAAATTTGAAACACAAATGCGTTGGCTAATTTTATGAGATAAAACATCATCGTCATTGTCCCTGTGGAAAACATACCTACTACCCACAACCATGAGAATGGAGAATTTGCATCATCTCAAAGTGGAGGATATGGCTTGGAGTTTAAAATCAACAATGCCTCACTCAACACCCAAGTGGAAAATATCTCTCTTCACTATATATTGTAGAAGTATAGTTGTTTGCATCACTATAAGGATTGACAAGAGTCTAATCTTTTGAGAAAATTTTAAAGATAAAAAGTTAAAATGGAAAGAAGGTTTGAAATGAGATTGATTGAGTTTTAGTCTTCTCACAAAAAATGTCAAGGTATCATTAAGTTGATTGGGGGTTTATTTATGAAAATGTTTTGAAAATACATGGACCTAAGTCCAAGTTTATTATGAAAATAGTTCAAGTTTCAAAACAAGAAGAGTTTTCAAAAGGAGGAAGAAGATTTTGAAATTAAAGAAGATGGGAGGAGAAGAAGAGACTATCCTAAAGCATAAGGTAAAAGCTAGGGATAAGAACCATCTAACCAACAAGAATCCAATACTTGACATTATGAGCAAAGATATAATTCTCATTCCTTGGATTGAAACCAAGCAAGCAAAAAATACTAGACCTCTTAAGAGAACCAAACTTCAAGTGTATTAAGTCCTCACAAAAATTGGGTAGAGTAACGATTGTATACGAGTGAATTACAGATTACAAACAGAGGGTGTAATCACATAAACCTGCACACAAAAACAAACAAGCAACCCAATGTCTTGAGGTAAACCTCAAGAACTCCAGACAAAATAATCAAATAAGACCTCCAAGATAGGTCAAGGTTTCTAATCCAAAGTCCAAGAAAAGTCACATGCTTCATAATGCCAAGGATAGTAACCAAATAGTTCAGGTACCATTAAAGATTTTTTAGGGTTTATGTTGATTATTAAGTGTTTTAAGAAAGGAAAAGAAAATCTCAAGTGCTCAAAGTAAAAATGACAAGAGAGTAAATACTCAAATGAGCAAAGATGAAAATGGCATGAAATGTAAATGCAAAAAGTAAATTGTACGTAAACATAAAAAAGAATGAAAGCATAAGGTAAAACAAGTCAATAATTAGTGGTTAGTTGGATGACCATATTGAATCATGCATTTGGAAATCATTAGAGGATTGGTAGAACCAAAGCCTCCACACAAGAAGTTGCATTTGCTTTTTGTCAAGTATATCATCCATTTGGAATTCTAATATGTACCATTTAATGATCAACGATGTTTAAGTGATTTGCATTGACCAAAGGTGTTATAGATCCATTAGAGGATTGGTAGAACAAAAGCCTCCACACAATGAATATCAAGTGTAGCAGTAGAAATGTTTAAGACTAAGCCATTGGATTGACTAGACTTTATACAAATAAAAATAAAAATCGCCACTGCGCTTTATTGTTTCCAAAGGAATGGGAAAAGAGCAAATAACACAAAAAGAGGGGGAAAGATTCAAGGTAAGGGGTTTGGTTATGCAAAGGGAAGATATTAGTAACCTAAACATATATGGTACTCCGCAGAAGCCTCTTTGTAAAATCTGTATATTTTGGCTATAAAAATCTGTTGTATATAAAATGTGGATGGTGGAGGTGAGGAAAGAAATATATTTATTTTATAATTTTTTCACCCGTCGCGGTTGCGAACCTTTAGTGCCTACGTACCACTTTTCGCGAAATAGGGGATTAGGGTACACGTAGTTCCTCTTTAAAAATTTGAAACACAAATGCGTTGGTTAATTTTATGAGATAAAACATCATCGTCATTGTCCGTGTGGAAAACATACCTACTACCTACAACCATGAGAAAGGAGAATTTGCATCATCTCAAAGTGGAGGATATGGCTTGGATTTTAAAATCAACAATGCCTCACTCAACACCTAAGGGGAAAATATCTCTCTTCACTATATATTGTAGAAGTATAGTTGTTTGCATCACTACAAGGATTGACAAGAGTCTAATCTTTTGAGAAAATTTTAAAGATAAAAAGCCAAAATGGCAAGAAGATTTGAAATGAGATTGATTGACATTTAGTCTTCTCACAAAAAATGTCAAGGTATCTTTAAGTTGATTGGGGGTTTATTTATGAAAATGTTTTGAAAATACATTGACCTAAGTCCAAGTTTATTATGAAACTAGTTCAAATTTCAAAACAAGAAGATTTTTCAAAAGGAGGAAGAAGATTTTGAAATTAAAGAAGATGGGAGGAGAAGAAGAGACTATCCTAAAGCATAAGGTAAAAGCTAGGGATAAGAACCGTCTAACCAACAAGAAGCCAATACTTGACATTATGAGCAAAGATAGAATTCTCATTCCTTGGATTGAAACCAAGCAAGCAAAAAAATACTAGACCTCTTGAGAGAATCAAACTTCAAGTGTATTAAGTCTACACAAAAATTGGGCAGAGTAACGGCCGTATACGGGTGAATTCCATATTACAAATAGAGGGTGTAATCACAAAAAACCTGCACACAAAAACAAACAAGCAACCCGATGTCTTTAGGTAAACCTCAAGAACCTCAGACAAAATAATCAGATAAGATCTCCAAGATAGGTCAAGGTTTCTAATCCTAAGTCCAACAAAAGTCCCATGCTCCATAATTCCAAGGATAGTAACCAAATAGTCCAAGTACCATTAAATATTTTTTAGGGTTTATGTTGATTATTAAGTGTTTTAAGAAAGGAAAAGAAAAGCTCAAGTGAGCAAAGTAAAAATGACAAGAAAGTAAATTCTCAAAAATAGCAAAGATGAAAATGGCATGAAATTAAAATGCTAAAAGTAAATGGTACATAAAGTATAAAAAAGAATGAAAGCATAAGGTAAAATAAGTCAATAATTAGTGGTTAGTTGGATGACCATCTTGAAGCTTGCATTTGGAACTCATTAGAGGATTGGCAGAAACAAAGGCTCCAAACAACAAGTTGCATTTGCTTTTTGTCATGTATATCATCCATTTGGAATTCTCATAAGTACCATTTAATGATCAACGATGTTTAAGTGATCTGCATTGACCAAAGGTGTTGTAGATCCATTAGAGGATTGGTAGAACCAAAGCCCCCCCACAATGAATCTCAAGGTTATTGGATCAAAGACATCAAATTAACATACTTGGGCTTGCAATCATAAGTTTGGGCCACGAATGATCATTTATTTGAATTGGGACAAAATTTAGCGCTATGTTAAGCAATCGTATGTGGACTTATATAGAAGTCGCACCTATTTTGAGGTCGGTCAATAGAAATTTATGCACCATTTATTTTGAGACATGATATAGAGATCATGCTCCAACAACATCTAGTGCAATAAGAAGGGGATGAGATGAAGAGGGATGGGGAAAAAATATACAAACTACATTTGAATTAAATTTTAATCAAACTATTATTAAAATGATTCATTCACTTTTGTGGAGTTAAACTCAACACCATGGATCCACTGATGTTAATAAAGTTCATGATCCAAAATCTAACCCAAGATCAGCCAGAAAATAGTCACAAAATAATATCACATTTTAATATACATAAAAGGGTTTAAAAATAATGTTTAAAAATAGAAAATAAAGAGAAAAATATCAACTATGTTCAAATTAATCAAGAAATAAAAAGTAAGACCATAGAAAAATCAGAAAAAGGCTTAAATAATTTTACAAATTTTTTGGTAATTTTTTAAAGTCATAAACTATTTTTAAAATTAAAATAAATGGGTAAAATAAACAAAAAATGGTAAAAAAATAGTAAAGTCAGAAACAAAAATAAAATAAGGTCACCAATATTTGGCACAATATCATTGGATCATTCAATAGTTTTTTTTCAGAATTTTAAAATGTATGAAAGTATTTTTAAACATTTAAAACAAATCAAATAAGTGTAAAATTTATAAAAAATACCAAAACACAAAATTAAATTGTGAAGAAATAAAAATCAGAAAGAGAATAATCAAAAATATTTTTCATAATTTTTTCAGATTTTTTGGACTAAAAATGGATTTTCTATGATTTTTTTTTGAAATTTAAAACAATTAAAATATAAAAATCAGAAAAAGAAAATAAAAGTAAAATATGTGGACCATTGGATGAGAGTCAAAACGTGTTAGTAATCAAATCTAAGGGATCTGGTGCGCTGTGCATATCATGGTCATTAGTGAATATTATACAGAATCATTGATTAAATCAGAATTTGAAAAATATAGATGGCACGCCTTCATTGTTTGGAAGATGACACATTGGTCATCTTCAACCTTCAGCCATCATAAATTTCAGGTCTCTCAAACTGTAAAATCAGAAGCTCATACCTATGTCATTCGCTTTGTCTCTTCAAGACAAAGACAACCACACCCTCGCGCCATATTTATATAAATTGTAGCTCAAGCAATTTGGAAGAAAAGTTTTGAAAAGGGATTTGAAATTTCATGGTCAAAACGTGTTTCCAGTAAAAGGTAAGTGTTGCGACTAGAACCAAGGCAATGAGAGCAACACAATGATATCAGAGTTTTGAAGAATTGATGAAGGAATCTACCTATTAAAGTTGAGTTGTAGAGCTCTGAAACTAGACTTCTATGGAGCAGTATGGGGCAGGATTCTTGAATGTAATTATGTGGTTAGCTTCGGGGAAGATCAAGGAAGGTGAATTGATGGAAAAATTGGATTAAAAAAGGCTCGAGAATGGATTTTGAAGTTACTAAAAATTGAGTTATGGAGCAAGTTTGGCAGGGTGATTCTGGCTATCCAAGCTTGGGAAAATGAATGGGATAGTTCATGTATTTATAGGAGAAACAAATGGGATCAAAAGTAAGAGTGAATGACGCGTTTTTCAGGGAATTCATGCAAACCTGATGCACGAGTGAAGTGTGATCCAAATTTCACCAAAACTCATCCAATTCTTGTGTTTGGATGCACTAATCCACTTGGGAAAGTTGGCTAAACATGTTTAGACCCAAAACGCGTGTTAATTTGAGGTTTAGAGGTTGTAACATGGAATTCAAATTCTGACTTGCAAGGAAACATCAATTCCAAGTTACCATTTCTGAAACTATGGCATTCTCAGCTCAAGGGGTCTTAAGGCATGATTCTTGATGCTTTAGAAAGATGAGGTTACAAGCTTTGCAATGGAAAAATAATGGAGTTAAATGGATGCTTGATATGAAAGTTATATTTAGTCAAAGTTGAAGAAAAAGGGTTGACTTTCCATACTTAGAAATATTTCAAATTCTTCATCAAAAATGTCCTATAATGTCTTGCATCCAAACATGGCCTTCCACTTGGAATTTGCTCTTGATCAAAAAAGATGGCATGAAGTAGATCTCTTGAATGAAATTTTGAAACTTGAATCATTCAAAATATCCAAAATTTGAGCAAGTTATGACTTGTTGAAGTTGGCAAAATTTCATGAAATGACCTATAATCTTTTGCATCTTTAAGGCAACTTACATCCATTTTCCCACTTTGCACATAAAATAAGGCATAAATTTTACATCTTCAAAATCATTATGGAAAAAGAATGGAATCAAGGTGATAAAAATTGATCAAGTTAGGACCATTTGAAGTCACACATGGAAAATTAGGGATTCATCTGGAGGACTTGTAATCTTTCTTCTTCACCAAGTTTCTTCCACATGAAAACTCTTTGTAACTTTTGAAGTGATTTGTTGGTAATCCTTTAGAGAGAAGGATGTCTTTGGAATCATTCAAAAATACCAAAAGGTGAGCAATATATGCTCCTTTGAAGTTCAAAACCCTAGCTCCTAGATCAAGAAAATGCTTTGAAGAACTTTGACAAGCTTGAACAAACTTCTTGTACCAATATTCTTGCTTTGTGAATAGAAGTTGTTGAGGATGATAATTAGGATTCATAGATACCAAAACCACTTCCATATCTTGAAATTTGAGAGAAATATGCTCTTGTGACCAATGGGAACAAAACCTTGTCCAAACATGACAACTTCTCCAATAAACCCCTTGTACTTTTGAGTCAAATCTAATAACCTTGAAATGTGATAAACCAAAGAAACCTTGCCATGCCAATTATTCCAAAACCAATCCAATGGTGAGGTTTGACCTTCTCAAGCTATATTTACTAGGGCATGGAAATAAACTCATGAACCCATGGAGTAACTTGTTAAATCTCATTGCCCTTACCTACATGGATAACAAGCAAGACTAGCCAATAATGCATTCTATTAGTTAAATGAAGAAATCAAATCAATATTCATGATCACAAAAGGAACATAAGTCAAGGTGCTTGGTAATCCCTCAAAAGGAGCAAAACTCAAAGTAGGGAGGGGAACCAAGAATCCTAGTGTAATCTTGTTGTGAATAAACCAACATGATATGATGAAGGGATCTTAGGGGCAAAAATTGGGGTACAACAGCTGCCCTTATTTAAGTTTCTTCTATCAGGAGATACGAAGGTTAAAAGTCTTTGTGTCGACGCGATCAAATATACTTAAATATAAAACAAACCCTATTTTTTGCCCTAAGATGCCATACAAATGCTTCTGCATATGAATGCATATGAATAGGACCAAAGAGACGCAAAGTATCACTGGGGATGCAACAATAATAAAGAAACAAATGAGAAACCCCACCAGGAAAATAAATCACTGGTAGACCAAAAGACCTGAATCAAAGAGGATGGTAGAATGGTTAAAGGATACACCAACTTCTACCGAAGGCGAAGCTACCGACGTTTACTGAAGGCGGAGAGAAAGATAACAAACATCAACGTTCACTGCCGATGGTCTACCAACTTTCACTGATGGTAGAAAGAGAAACTATCATAGCACCGCCATTCACTAACAATGAACTACCAACATTCACTGAGGGTAGAAAAAAGATAATAAACATCAACCTTCATTGCCGATGGTCTACCAACTTTCACTGAAGGTAGAAAGAAAATATATCATATCACCGCCGTTCACTGACGATGAACTACCAATTTTCACTGAGGGTAGCAAAAATATAATAAACATTAACATTCACTGTCGATGGTCTACCAACTTTCACTGAAGGTAGAAAGAGAATATATCATATCACCGCCGTTCACTGACGATGAACTACCAACATTCACTGAGGGTAGAAAAAAGATAATAAACATCGACATTCACTTTCGATGGTCTACCAACTTTCACTGAAGGTAGAAAGAGAATATCATAGCACCGCCATTCACTAACGATGAACTACCAACGTTTACTGAGGGTAGCAAAAAGATAACAAGTTTCCCCAAGATTATGGTGTTTCACCTAGAATGGGTCTCAAATTCTTCTTTAACCAAGGCACTCTTCCTGGAAAGGATAACATATGAGTTGTCTCAAATAAAGAGATTTGCTACTTGTTGTCACGAAAAATTGTAAAAAGAAATGGCTTTTTGGGAAGGAGGTATGACTTCCTGGGGAGATACCATGATATTCTTGCTGAGGGGATAAAGTCTTCTCGTGCAAAATAAATGCACCAACTAAAATATGGAATTTTCAGAAATCCAAAGTAAATAACATTACCGTGGAACCAGATTCAAACCAGAAATAAACTGGAATGAAACAGTCAACCAGAATACATCCTTTGAGAAATAAACTCAAGAGGGAAAACCAAATCCAACCAAACAAGGAGCTGTATCGGAAGGCTAAAGCAAAAAATCTTCCATGAGGGACAACTCAGTGGGGACATTGAAAGAATATACGCTTTCTGCTTAGGACCAACACTCTGTTGAAGAGAGGATAACGTAAATCTTCAAAACAGGGTAATATGTCAACAAAAATATTAACAAATGTCAATGAACAATGACTTGCCAATTTTAGCTATGCATGATGTATGCATGAATGTATGAGCGTTATCGTGCGTATGCTGACATAACAAATATACAACACTGGGAACAACCAAGTAAAACTTCCTCGGGCACTAACAACACTCGGCTAAACTTCATCCAGGATGATCATTCAAAGAAAGGTAAAGGCCAGCTGAGGAAACAAAACCTACTGTCGGCTTTAACTTTACTGAGGAGAAATATGATCCGGAGGTAGATAAATCAAAGTGATGAAATAGTACGGATACCGGGATAAAACATCCTTCTTCAGGCTTCACCGAGGAAACAAGTGTTTTCGAAAGTAACATTTCTACTGGAGATTACAAAACCAGTCTCAAGCAAAGCAGACTGACACCAAAAAATCCGAGCATTCATTTGGGAAATCATACTCACTTCATTGGCGAAGTTAACATCATATTCACAATACGTCCTTCATTTGGAGAAAACAGGGACCTACGTTCTTCAAGAGCGGGTATGGTACTAATCTCTCTGGAAAAAAGAACTTCTATCGGGCCAAACAAAAACTTCACTGGAGAAAATGCGGATTAAAACTTCACATCATAAAACCTCAGAAAAGAGGAGAAATGAATCCAAACTTGACCAAGGATACCGGAACCGTAAACCCAATACGATGAAAACAACCCGAGTAGACCTTCCCGAGGGGAAGAAAAACTTCTCAAAGCAACTGGAGTTTGTCCATTCTTGGGATCACCATTTTTGTTGTCATTGTTTCATCACAAATCTCAAAGTAAAAACAGATTGTAAAATCTCTTTTTTTTGAAAACTCAATTTTGTTATTTAATCTTTTTTTTTGCTTTGAAAGTTATTATCAATAATAAACGGAGTCTTTGCAAACTAAATGAAATAAGAAATACAAATAATTGGGTAAAAGCTCAAATTTCATTAATAGAATGGTAGTCTGCGAATGGCGAGACTCCATAGATGATTACAAAGTTCGGAAAATGGTAATATATACTGGAAAAGATATATTGAGATACAATGACCACTATCCTCTCTAACAACTTTTGAAATCTTGAGCATCGGCTTCTGTTGAAGTAAGGTGAGGATCCGAGAAGAGTGTTGCTTCAATGATCAAATCTTGTCTGACGTAGTTACTTGCCCAGAAAGTCCTTAAATTTTGCCTAAGCTGCCCTTACGGGTTTTCAACTTAGCGAGAATTTTATTCTGTTTATGTCTCCAATTTTTGCCTAGATCGCCCTTTTGGGTTTTCGGCCTACCGAGACGCTCCTTTTTGCCTAAGCCTCCCTTTTGGGTTTTCAACTTAGCGAGATATTCTTTTATTTCTTTAGGAGAAGTATTTATTGACTGCGTCAGCATTCATGGGACCTGGGAACTCCTCGTCATCCATAGTTTCAAGAATTAATGCACCGCCAGAGAAGGCTTTCTTGACAACATGTGGGCCTTCAATATTGGGAGTCCACTTGCCCCTAGAATCAGTGTTGAAAGACGTGATCTTCCTGAGCACGAGGTCTCCTTCTCTGAATTCATGAGTGTGATCGGTGGATCTGGAACTGACTGTTTAACGCTGGTTCGCGAAATGTCGCAGAAGCAAGAGTCGCCACCGTCTTTTATTTTCTCCAAATGGAAAGGACAAAAGCACAGAAAAATTCCTTATAGAGATTGCTCTCGGTTCGGGAGGTAGATTTATAGAAAGGGAAGGTGTTAGCACCCTTTCTATCCATGGTTATCCATGGGCTCTTAGATACTTGCTCATTTGTGTTTTCAAAATTGTTTGTTTGCTTTTCAAGGTGAGTGAGTTTGAAAAAGTTTCTTTGAAAATTCCAGTTCGACTCTTGTATCAGTCCTCAAGAGTGTTTGAAAAATTGCTTTTTGAAAGCTTTTTGAAAGGTGTTGGTGTGAAAAGAAGTTTTTGTTTTGTTTTGAAATTAGAGCAAGTATCTACGAGTCATCTACCTACCCTAAGGAATTCGTCTGTGTAAATGTCCTTAAAGTAGTGCCATCCCACCATTGAGAGGTAGGTAGCACCACCGTTGGAGGTGTTCGGGTCAATTCGAGGATTCGGGACATGGTGATCACCGGAGCAATAGGAAGACACCTTAGAAGCTACCCTCATGCCATGTTCATGGACATGAGGACTTACTAAAACATCCTCTACTCGACGACCACCTTTCGAGGGGCAAGGCAACAATGAGGCGTACCCTAGGGGTGGTGTGTGATTTGTGTGTCGTTTTCAGATATTTTTGTCTTGTCATGCATTGGTGATCTACGCGTTGCTTTTATTTTTGATATTCATTCTTTCATGCAAGTTATTAACAGTTAAAAGATGCGAGAATTAAAAGTCTACGCTATTACAAAGGCGCGGGTCTACATCGCCAAATTAGTCCAAGACCCGATTTGAATAAAATAAAAAATGCGGAAAGATAAATGTCTAATTAATCTATTACACGGCTTTGGGATAAATACATTATATTCACAAAAAAGAAATAAAAGTAAAATGCGAGAAGAAGTAAAAGTCGGGAATGCGAGGGCATTGGACCCTTTTAAAGAAATTGAATTAAAATTACGAAATTAATTAAATTAAATGAGAAAAGGAAGTTATTTTTGAGTTTTTTGTATTTATGGATTTTAGTAAGAAAATTAAATTGGAATTAAAAAGAAAAGTTAATTAACCCTAATTCTAAATTGTTTTTTTATTTATTAAGAAAATGTTTAAATTAGACCTAATTTAAATTAATTATTTACATGGCAATTTATTTATAAAAATAATTAATATTTAATAATGATAAAAGAAAAGAAAAAGAATAAAAGTATTTAAAACCCTAATTCTACATTTTTTAGTTTATTAAAAAAAACATTGAAATTAAACCTAGGATTAAAACTAAATTAATTAATAAAATTTATTTACAAAAAAAAACATTTAAATAAAATATATTTATATTTTTTGTCCTTCTGATTTTTTGTTATTTTTTTATAGAAATTAATTTTGGTGAAAAATAAATAAAACAAAAAATAAAAAAATGAAAAGAAAGAAAATAAAAAGGGCAAACCAATGGGGGGTGTTGACCCCAATTTTGGAGGTATTGTCCAGCAATCTGGCCCATTTATTGGAGGCCTCTTTTGACTTTTCTGGCCACGTGCATGGGCGTTGACTGGGGTATTCCCTGGACCTCCCATCCTGACCTTCAGATTCATCTTCCAGGATATTTGGCACGCTTTGGTAGTGGGTGTATGGTGAACCCCTGGGCGTACACTGCATGGAATCAGGTTAAAACAAAATTCATTGAGAAATATGGGGGACCTGGGAATCGAACCCAGGTCCCAGAGTTTACCAAATCAATGCCTTGCCACCTGAGCCATTTACGCGCTTTGTACATTTAGTGGACAACGAATAATATAATGAGAAAATCAAGATTATGCTGGACTGAACAAAAACGAACGCGCCAATGTTTGAATGCACCACTCACAAGCCTCCACGCATCGTCTTCCCCACCTGTTCTCTGTTTTACCTGAAAAAATAACACTAGATAGCGGGGGTTTTAAACCCCCACAATCTGAAATACAAAAAAATAGCGAATAGGAATTAAACAAATATAAAAAAGGCGCGATGGATGTTTTAGATTCCTTAGATTCCAGAAAGCGTGACCTTTTGGGATACTCCTGAACCTCGAGATACCTCTTTACTTCATGAAACCAGGGTTTATCTGCCACTTCTTCGGTATCGATCTCACAACACCGTGCTGGTTCATCATACCTCTCAATGGTGATTTAGGGAGCTTCATTGTCCCACCTAACCTTGAACATAGAAGACATGGTAGCTAGCGCGTCCGCCAACTGGTTCTCCTCTCGTGGGAAATGTTCAAAAGTTACCTCCTCAAAGTGTGGGAGGAATGTATGTACATACTCTTTGTAAGGAATTAGATTCGGGTGCTTCGTATCCCACTCGCCTTTGATCTGACTTATCACCAGAGCGGAATCCCCGAATACATTCAAGAACTTTATCCTTAGGTCAATAGCAGCTCGAAGACCCATAATACATGCTTCATACTCCGCCATGTTGTTGGTGCAGTTGAAACATAATCGGGCAGTGAACGGAGTATGACAGCCCTCGGGGCATATGAATACAACGCCAATGTCGTTACCCAGTGCGTTTTAGGCTCCATCAAAATACATGGACCATCAGGATCCTTCCTCGGGTCCTTCATTCGGTCCAAGTTCTTCATAGTCAGTCACCAACATAATATTCTCATTCAGGAACTCAAAATTCATGGATTGGTAGTCATCCACGGCCTGATGAGCCAAATGATCAGCCAATACACTCCCCTTTATTGCTTTTTGGGTTATGTATTGTATGTTGTACTCGGTTAAGATCATTTGCCACCTTCCTATCCTTCCATAGAGAGCGGGCTTCTCGAAAATATACTTGATCGCATCCATCTTCGATATCAACAAGGTAGTGTGAGTCAGCATATACTGTCTCAGTCGGCGAGCAGCCCATGCCGAAGCGCAGCAAGTTTTCTCGAGCAATGAATATCGTGTCTCACAGTCGGTAAACTTTTTGCTAAGGTAATAAATTGCGTGCTCTTTTTGACCAGACTCGTCATGCTGCCCCAGCATACACCCCATTGAATTGTCTAGCACTATCAAGTATAATATCAAAGGTCTTCCTTCATCTGGAGGCATCAGAATTGGTGGTTCTTGAAGGTATTCTTTGATTCTTTCGAAAGCGGTCTGGCATTCATCACTCCACTTTACCACTTGATCTTTCTTCAGAAGCTTGAAGATTGGCTCACAAGTAGCAGTCATATGTGAAATGAACCTGGCGATGTAATTCAGACGTCCCAAGAAACCTCTAACCTCTTTCTCTGTGTGGGGAGCCTGCATCTCTTGTATGGCCTTTACCTTTTCAGGGTCTACCTGAATACCCTTGTCACTGACAATGAATCCCAGAAGCTTACCATACCTTACCCTGAAGGTACACTTGTTCGGATTCAACCTCAACTTGTATATCTTTAACCTGTTGAATAACTTTTGGAGATGATCAAGGTGCTCTTCCTCAGTCTGAGACCTGGCTATCATGTCATCAACATAAACTTCGATCTCGTGGTGAATCATATCATGGAACAGAGCGACCATGGCACGCTGATAGGTTTCCCCAGTGTTCTTCAACCCAAAAGGAATCACCTTGTAGCAGAAGGTGCCCCACTGTGTAACGAAGGTTGTCTTCTCCATGTCTTCAGGAGCCATCTTGATCTGGTTGTAGCCAGAGAAACCATCCATGAAGGAGAAGATTTTGTGCTGCGCGGTGTTGTCAATTAGAACGTCAATGTGAGGAAGTGGGAAGTCATCCTTGGGGCTTGCCTTATTCAGATCTCTGTAATTTACACACATCCGTACCTTAACGTCCTTCTTAGGTACCGGAACAACATTGGCCACCCACTATGGATAGGAAGTGACAGCTAAGAATCCTTTGGCGAACTGCTTCATGACCTCTGCCTTGATTTTCTCTGACATTTCAGGGCGCATACGAAGGACCTTCTATTTAACCGGAGGACAGTCTTCTTTAGTCGGCAGGCGATGTACCACAATATCAGTGTCCAAACTAGGCATGTCTTCATAGGACCAGTCGAAGATCTCAACATAGTCATGAAACATCTGTATCAACCTCTATTTGACTCTAAGCTCCAGATTTGCACATATTTTAACCTCTCTTATGTCTTCCTTAGTACCTAAATTCATTGTCTCAACCGGCTCTTCATGAGGTTGTATGGCCCTTTCTTCCTGCTGTAATAGTCTAGCAAGTTCTCCAGGCACCTCACAATCATCCTCACCTTCGTCCTCGGCTTGGTTGATCAGATTTTGGAAGTCATAACTGGAAATAGCAGAGTTGTTATCAATGGGATCCAGAGTGGATATGGATCTGCATTATGATACGTGAATGTGTGTAAGAGAATAGTTGTTTTGATAAAGTAAAAATAGAAAAGAAAAACAGAGAGCACAAAATTTGTATGCAAGAAACGTCCAATGCTTTATTAATGATATATGAAATGACAAATAATAGCCCTCACAAGCAAAGCCAAGGTGCCTCGGGTAAGGCACCAGGCCGTAAAGTTTCAAATTGTTTATTACAAATCTTAAAACAAGTAATTCAATTACTACAAAATAAAAGAAACAGGTATAAACTCCATAGTCGTCTAGTTACTCGGTCCACCGTTGGCTGTTGGGTAGATCTAGCTGTCGATGTCTAAGTCTTCCTCACTGTCTTCAATGGAATTAACCCCATGATTGTTGATGTATAGGGGAGGTCCTCCATCCCGAGCGCGTCGAACAACCCTTTGATCTCCTGTAGTAAAGCCCAAACCAAATTTGTTAGTTTTCTGAGTGAAATCAGGGAGTTGGCCCCAATTCGCACGCCCACCTTCTTCAACCACGGCCCTGGCGTACTTGAGAGAAGTCATCTTTAAAGTAGGTTTCTTAGTAGTAGTTTCAATTGATGCCAAGATCTGAGGGACCTCTTCAAAGTTCTGACAAGGAGTTTCTATGAATTCCTTGTCCATCTCTATGTAGCGGAAGGAATTGAGGTGACTCACCATATACTCCTCTTCACCCCGCACTGTGGCAATCTTCCCTTTTACCGGATATTTCAGCATTTGGTGGAGTGTGGAAGTAACTGCCCCAGCCTCGATGATCCAAGGACGACCCAGCAAACAAGAATATGACGACCTGATATCCATCACATAGAAGATGGACCCAAAAGTCTGAGAACCCACTTTGACAGAGATGTCCACCTCCTCGTGCACCATTCTCTTTGATCCGTCAAAAGCCCTTACTGCAATGTTACTAGGCTTTAGGGTCAAACCCTCGCAATCCAACCGGTCCAACGCCTTCTTCGGCAGAACATTCAGTGAAGACCCAGTATCTACCAGCACATGAGCCATAGTGGTGCCCCTGCATTCAATCGAGACATGTAGAGCATCATTATGCTTCCTTTCGGTGTTAAGTCTGCATCTGAAAAACCCAGCCCATTATCAGCAGTTAGGCTGGCCACACAATCTTTGAACTAATCAACTGAAGTTTCCTGCGGCACATGCGCAGTTTTGAGAAATGCAATCAAAGCCTTCGCATGGGCTTCAGAACACAACAGCAAAGACAACATGGATATTTTTGATGGGGTCTTCCCCAGCTGCTCGACCACATTGTAGTCGCTCTTTATAATGATTTTCAGTATTTCCTCCATTTCTTGCTTAGAGGTTTCCATAACAATTTTCTTAGGCGCCTCCGTCCGGGCAGGCTCACTTATAATTTCCTTGCCGCAGGTATCAGACGATTCGCCGACAGGGCTAATGACTGAAGTAAGAACAGGAACTATAGTGGATGTACTAGCAGGACAGCAGATGGAATGACAATAGGCTTGTTAACAGTCTTAGGGGAAATCTCGAGAGAGAAGACCCTTCCACTTCGGGTGATTTTGCTGGTTCTGACAATGTTATCAATATCAGGATCAGCCTTTTCATCTTTCAGATCTTGTTTGATGCCATGATAGTACACATCGGCACCATAATGCCATGGGACAGCTTTGTCTGAGACATACGGGATATGACCGGGAACAACGATTATCAGCGGAGCAATTCTTGGAGCTGATGAAATCCTAATAGGTCTTCTCGAGGAGACCTTGGATAAATTGGCAGAAATGGTTATAATAGCAACGTCTTCAGATGGAATAGCGGGAACTAAAGTTTTCTCAAACAAAATTTCTTTGCTATCTATCAGGCATTGAATACCTAATTTCAACAAACGGAAACCAGAAGGCAGAGATGGACACATGTGGAAACCTTCACCATAACCCGGAAATAAACCGGCCAACAACAAATTCTTCTTGACAGTCATGAGAGGAGTAAAAACTTCATCAACAGCAGTAACAAACAAATCAGTATCAACAGCATTAATTCCACGACTGTGTTTGGGCATGGGAGCCGTTATGACATTTGGCTTCTCCGGAGCATCAAAATCTATTTCCTTGGCTTCAATCAAGTCTTGTACTTTGTTCCTCAGAGCCCAGCAGTCATTTGTATCGTGGCCAGGACTCTCAGAATGATAAGAACACCGGGCATTCGGATTATATCGGAGAGATGTAGTATTTGGATTCTTGGGAGCCTCTTTCAAGGTTTCCAAGTTGGATCTCAGCAGATGAGGTAGCACTTCAGCCAATGTCATGTTGATGCGGGTAAATTGTCGTTGTGGTCTTTCCACTCTTTGTTGATTATTGTGTTGTGGAGAAACTGCAGGCCTAGGTATCATTACATCACTTACTGTCTGACAATGTTCAGCCCTATTTTGGCCCCTCGGACTATAGATGGCACTGGCTTCCTTCTTACCAGCGAAAGGCTTATTTACTGAGCTTGAAGAGGCATCCTTTTGTATCTTGTCACTCCGAATCCCAGCTTCTACTCTTTCTCCAGTTAGAATTAGCTTGGTGAAACCAGCTGATGAGCTGCCGATCAAATGATTGAAAATGGACCAGATAGTGTCCCCAGAAACATATCAACCAACTCCCTATCAGACAATGGGGGTTGAACTCTTTCAGCCAAGTCTCTCCATTTTTGTGCATAATCTTTAAAGCCTTTACTTGCACCCATGGACAGACTCTAGAGTTGAGTACGAGTAGGAGCAAGGTCGGTGTTGTATTGATACTGCTTGTAGAAAGCAGCAGCCAGATCCACCCAATTTCGGATATTTGTTCCCTCCAGCTGGTAGAACCATTCAAGCTGAGTCCCTGGCAGACTATCTTGAAAGAAATGAACCCACATATTTCTATCAGCAGTGTGGGGCTGGATCATTTTGACATAAGAATGGAGATGGAGTTTTGGGCCGGACACCCCATCATACTTAGCAAAAACTGGAGCTTTGAACTTTTGCGGGATGACTACTCCTGACACTAATCCCAATTCTTCGAAATCCAGCTCAGGTATCCTCTAGACTTCTATGGCACTCAGAAGATCTTCCAACTGTTTGTATCTATCCTCAGCAGGAGGATATTGCTCATCATTGTAATCGGTATCATTGTCAGAAATTGCAGGACTGAGGTCCTTCTCTTCTTCTCGATTCTCCCCTTCCTTAGATGAAGAGGTCAGATTGACTTGTCGTTTAAACCACTCTCCAAACCTTCTGCCCATATTCAGAATATCGGATGCCCTTTTCTTTTTCTTCTTTTCTTTCAGGATGAGGGCTTTCAGATCCTCCTGCCCTTTTGCCAAACTTATGAACATTTGTTGGAACTGAGTGTTCTGTGCCTGAAGGTCCTTGATGGTTTGTTCAGAAGACATTTCGTGCTGAAATAAATAGCGAAGAAGATGAGAAACATGTAATGGTACCTGTAATGATGTGAATGATAATGGGATGCGCATGCAATGATTTCAAAGACTTCGGGAAATTTAAATTTGCAAACCAAAATAAACAAAACTTTATTAGCTGAATTTGAAGTTCAAATGCCTTTTAGGCGTTACAATTAAAAAACAAATCTAAAACTATAAAAGACATAAAATTTTCCATGGATGCTTCCTCTTTGTGCCGAGATAGTCATTGAGCTCTCTTTCTTCATGCAGTTGCTTTATGAGCTCTAAAACCTTCCTCTCCTGAGCATGGAATTGATCCCTGTAAGTATCTCGCTCCTTCATCAACTGAATCCAAGACCTCTATAATTCTCCAAGATCAGTGGGCATGTAAGGATAGAGAACCGTGTAAGGAATTCCTTCTTCCGTAGTGGGTTCCACGATCACTGGTAAAACGGACACATAGGGCATCATAAGCTTCTGGGCACGATCTCGTACCCATTAGAGGTAAGGTTCCATAGGAATGGAAGTCTTTGGCCCCAAAGCCTTTGCTCCAGATCTGTTTACCATGCCCCAAGCTCGTATGAACCTCCGGCGATACTCTTTAACATCATCCTCATAGTTGAATACAATTCCCTCGATAAGTAACTCATGGGGACCATCCCTTCGAGCGTGACCAAATTGTCGCAGAGCTAAACAAGGATTGTAGATTATACCCCCTCTGATACCAAGTAGCGGGACATTAGGGTACTCCCCACAGCGGTCAATAATAGCAATGTTTTCCATAGCTCGAGAATACCAAAGAATATTCGTATGAGCGAGCGACATTATCCTTTGCGACCAACCCAAACCTTCTTCATTCTTCAGTATGGACTTAGGGAGATGAGAAATAAACCACCTTGACAGCAATGGCATGTGTTGTACCCCAAAATTTTTCCTCCCATATTCTTCAAGATTTGTCAAGAATGATCTTCAAATTGTTCAAAATGGTCCAAGAGGTAGACAGTCAAACCACCTCCTAAGCCAGCTGAAATTAGGGTTTTGGTTCTTTCAAGGAATTTGAGGTTTTTAATGGTTCAAACAAGTCTCAAGGGCCTATATACATCCTCAAGCACCTACATGCCAAGTCTCAAGACTCACAGTGCCAATTTGCACAGTCAAAAGCCTCATTTGACCTATAGTCAACTGCAGGGGCAAAATGGTCATTTTGCAGTCAAAAGTCAGAATTTTTGGTCAACATCTTATTTTGAGTCCATAATCATCATTTGATCAATTCTTGATCATGATTCCACAAGCATAGCTCAAAAATCATCAAGATGCAAAATGTTACTATTTTTGGACAGTAGAAAAGTCAACTGTATCTTGACCAGGGCATAACATCTTCATGGTTTGTCATAAAAATTCCATCCAAAGCTCATTTTGAAGAGGATTCAATTTCCTACAATCCATCTTCACACTCCAAGTCCAATAAATGCTCTCACAAAAAGTTATCAATTTCTACATTATAGGTCAAATTCAAAATTCAACAAAAATGCACTTTGAGTCAAAGGCCATAACTTGATATTGGTAAATCCAAATGACATGGGACCAAAGGAATTGGTTAGAGGACTTCAAGACCTTTCCAAAATGTCCAAGAACATGTTTATATGATCAAAATTGAGCAAGTTGTGCATTGGAGAAGTTGGGAAATTTTCATGAATTTGCAAAAGTCAACTTTGCTTAAAACACCTTATTTTTGCTAATGGGCCTCAAATCTCTTCTTGAAACTTCATCCATGGCCTATGCACGACCCATCAAACTTAATTGAATTTATTTTCTTATTTTTTATTAATTAATTGGATTTTTAATTGATATTAATTCATTTAATTAATTTAAATTGTAGGAAAATAGAAGATTTGATTTTTTTCAATCTTTTTGTGAAGCAAATATGACCTAAAAAGGCTGGAAATTTCGTGCACCAAGTCAAAGATGCAAAATCTCCAAAATTGGCAACTTTGTTCAATCATGAAAAGGCAAAAAGATTTGATTTTCAATCAAAGATCAAATCATCAATTCAATGGATTCTTGTTCAAGTTTTGACCTAATTCCATTCCTCTATATATATGCAAGCAAACCCTGATGCAAAACACGTGAAAAAGCTGCAGAGAAAAGCCATAGCATATTGAGAAAATTCAAGAAAATTGCAAACTGACTTTGGCATTCCAGGGCGATTCAAAAGGTTTTATTGATTCTAATACATTGCAGGAGGTCCCAGGGACAATTTGCAATTGAATTCACGTGCTAAAACTCAAGGAATCGATACCTACAGAACCACGGTTTGCCATTTTTTTCCAGAATCGTATTGTCTAATTCATGAGCATTTAACATGATTTCTTGATTGTTTTGTGTTGCTAGGGACTGTACAAAGCTAATGGTATAGCTTAATTGAACTGAAACGCCATAAATCACAAGATGCCATAGTTGAATTTTTAGGGTTCATAAGCTTTGAATTGGGGCTTTGCAATCCAGGAACAGTTAGGATTCATAAGGCACATGGTTGGAATCGTTAGAACCAGACGAACACAAATCACCCATCGCGAAATATTTATATAAACCACAGTGCTAATCGTTATTTTTCCTCGTAGCATGTTGTGGGGGTTAAAAACCCCCGTTATCTAATGTTCTTTTTGCAGGTACAATGAGGAAGACGATGATGTGTTGATACACCATTGGGTGGTTTGAAAACGCACGCGTGTTTTTTGTGTTACAGCATATGAATTGATTTTTATATATTATATTTACTTGTTATTCTAATATCAAAAGCGTGCAAGTGGTGTAGTGGTTGTTGCGTTGGCTTGGAACCATTGGGACCTGGGTTCGAATCCCAGGTCCCCCAAATGTTTATTTGCTATTTTTCTTCAGGCATTCTTGTGCAGCTTTCCAAAAGAGACCTACCATATGCTATAAATCTCAGCATGCCAAGTGGCTCCTGGCCAAATCTGAAGGCCAGGATTGAAAGGCCATTATACTCCCCAGTCAACGTGCGTGTGGACAATCCATGGAAGTCAAAACAGGCTTGAGTCAATGGGCCTGAAAATTGCATCATACACCTCCTAACGTGGCCCATCACCCCCTGGTTTCATTATTTCTTTTCTTCTTTTATATTTTTTTTCTTTTAATTGTTTTATTATTAATTATTATTATTATTATTTAATTAACCCAAATTAACTTTTTCATAATAAAAATCAGAAAACTAAAGTATAATATATTTTTATTATTTATTAAATTCACCCTTAATTTATTATTTTGTAAATAAATATAATTAATTAATTTAGTTGTTTTAATTAGGTTAATTTCATTATTTTCACAATATTTTAAAATCAGCATAGAATTAGGGTTTTTACTAACTTTTGACTATTTTTTATTTATTTCATTAAAACATAAAAAACTAAAAAAATATTTTTTTTTATTAATTAATTAGTTTTAGGTTTAATTTAATTCATAAACAACCAAAACTTCTTTCTTTCTCAAAAAAGGGTCAAAACCCTAAGGACTTCTCCGATTCAACTTTCTCGCGTGCGACTATTCTTGATTATTTTTTATCATATTTATGTAATTGCTCCGAGGATGTAATAGCTTTAATTAGGATCCCCTTTTATCGCTTTCATTTATTTTTCGCAATTTACTTTTTCAAGGGTTTGTTTTTGGTGATGTAAATACCTGACGCCTTGTAATAGCGTAGATTTATTTTCCGCAACTATTAACTGCTAGATGTATGCTAACTAGGCTATGCATGTCAAGATCTCTCTTAAATTAAAATCAATCGTAGCTCACCATAACATGTACAAAGATAACATAACTGAAACCTGACACACTCGCACATGCCACTCCTAGGGTACGCCTCACTTGGTTGCCTCAACGTGGTCATTGAGTATAGGGTGTTTTAGAGGTCTCCCTCCTGTCTAAAGATCAAAGTTGCCTCGAAACGGTTGCCTCGATAAAAAATGATCTAAGACATTAGGGTTACCGCTAAGGCATCCTACCATTGCTTTAGTGACCACATGTCCCTAACATCGAATTGACCCGAAAACTCCAACGACGGTGCTACCTACTTCTCAATAGTGGGATAGTACTGTCTAAAGGACATTTACATAGCTTAATTTCTTTTGAGTAGGTAGAGGTTCTCAGGTACTTACTCTTTCAAAACGAAACAACTTTTCGCACTTACACTTTTCAAACAAAGTTTTCAAACAAACACTTCATACACTCTTGAGGACAGATACAAGAGTTAAATCGGAGTTTTCAAACAAAACTTTTTTCAAAACCCACAAACACAAGAAAAGCAAAATATTTTGAAAACATAGTGAGAAAGTACCTAAGAGCCCGTGGATAACCACGGATAGAAAGGGTGCTAACACCTTCCCTTTCTATAATCTACCTCTCGAACCGAGAAACATCTCGAAAAGGAATTTTGTTGTGCTTTTGTCCTTTCCTTGTTGGAGAAAATAAAAGACGGTGGCGACTCTTGCTTACCGCGACATTTTGCGAAACGCAAACGCGAACCAGCATTTCAAAACAGTCAGTTCTATTTCCACCGATCACAGAACTGGCGACTCTGTTGGGGACTTAATAAGTGAGGTGTACCTTATGATTAGATCATTCTATGTTTTCAATTGTATGCCTTGAATGCTTTAATTTTATGGGCTTGCATCGGAGTTTTATAGATCCTAACCCGGATCTGGGGAATACCCTTTAGGTAAGTAGCAATAAACTGTGAGGGACCTGTCCGGCGTAGACCGACACGGGTGAAGCAGTATCTATGTTGGTGTGACACCTTGGTTTGTACCGATATCCCTTGTGTTGGAACGAGGAGAATATGGGTCTTCTGAGGAGTCATTAAGCACCAACTGACCTTAGAACCTTAAATTGACCAACTTGGCCATAGAACAGTAGCAGTATGCTACACTCATTAAGGCTAAACTCTCGCGATGGTTCCGGCCGCAAGAAAAGGTTGTTAAGCTGGAGTTATGACCGATTGAGGGTAGTCAGTGATATTGAGATCCTCTAGAACCCGGTTACTATTTTTAGGACAGGTCTTAACCAACTGAAACTGAAAGAGGGTAGTACCTAAATTTCATGCTGGCCTGAACTCTAAGGGTTGTCTTGTGTGACTTGTGTGCCTTTACCATGTTTGCCTTTTGTGAATACTTGTGGTGTGCCTTTATCATAACATCATACCATCATAACATTGCATGCATCCTGCATAAGGACTGACCCATTTCAAAGACAAGAGGGTTTCATCTTTGCTCTGTTTTGTAGGACATCATGATGCCCATGCGAAGGAATACTATCCGGCTCAACTTTTTTCAACCACCTGCTTTGCTTACAGAATTGGTTGATAGGATTCCAAACACTACTTCCTTCATCAAGAGGCATGGTTCTCTTCTCGGTTTAGTCACTTCAAAGTGGGACCAACAACTGATGAGTGTCCTGGTCCAGTTTTATGATCCGCTATACCATTGCTTCACCTTTCAAGACTTCCAGCTGGTCCCTACCCTGGAAGAATTCTCTGATTTGCTTGGTATCCCTGTTTTGGAACAGACTCCATTCACTGGTTGGGAAAAGACTCTTAGGCCTGAAGAGATTGCTGCAGCCCTTCCCTTGACCAAAGAAGAGGTAATGGCTAACTGGGAGACTAGAAGTGGAGTTAAGGGCTTTTTGGCTAAGTTTCTGATTGGCAAAGCTAATAGTTTCTGGAATGACTTAGACTTCAGGGAGTACGAAGACATGCTGGCTCTCTTAATCTATGGTCTAGTTTTGTTTCCAAATCCTGATACCTTTGTTAATGTCAATGCCATAAGGATCTTCATCTCTCGGAACCCTGTACCCACTCTCTTGGGTGATATCCTGCAACAGCTCTATGCTCGTACTGCCCGAAGACGGGGAACTTTGTGGTGTTGTGCTCCTTTGTTGGTGAGGTGGTTTATTTCGTATCTCCCTAAGTTCGTACTGAAGAACAAAGAAGGAAGGGGTTGGGCTCATGGGATAATGTCTCTCACTAATAATGACATCATTTGGACTCTCAGAGGTTTAGATGAGGTGGCTGTTATTGATCGTTGCGGAGAGTATCCTAATGTTCCTTTAATCGGAACTCAGGGAGGAATCTCTTATAACCCATGTTTAGCTCTCCGTCAGTTTGGAAGAGCCAGAAGGGCAGGGCCTCATGAGATGTTGATACCTCACATCAGTTTTGAGTTTCAGGTAGATAGTGACGAGCTGCGTCGTAGATTCATCCGGGCTTGGGATAGAATTCACAAAGCTGACCCACATGAGTTGGTACCAAAGACTTCTCTACCAATGGAATCCTACTTCAGATGGGTCCACATCCGTGCTCAGAAGTTAGGTATGCCATACGAAGTTGTCAGGCCTATTACTCTTGAAGTTCTTGATAAATACGGGGTTCCTCCAACTGTTCTCCATCCTCATATACCCACTGATATTGGTACACTAAAAAGGTCTTGGGCGCAACTGCAGGAAGAACGGGATTCTTATCGGGAAAGGTTCAATGAACAGGAACAGAAGATCCAGAAGCTGACAAAGCAATTGGAAAACGAGCGAATCCTGAATGATTATATCCGTACTGAGAAGAAGAGACCATGGGAGCATTGATGGGCCTTGGATGTTTCTTTTACAGCTTTTCTTTACTTTTCAGTATTTCCATTCCTGTAACGCCTAAGGGCAACTTGTTGAACAATTTGAATTCCGAAGTTGAATCTAATAAAGTGTGTTTCCTTTTTGTCTACAAAGTTGAATCCCGATTGTCTTTGAAAACATAAATCATACGCATTTCATTTCATCATATGCATAACAGGTACCCTTTTTTACAGCTCACTTATCTTCTTCGCTGTTTATTTCAGCAATCATCATGTCTGCCGAACCTACCACTGAACAAGCTATCAAGGCCCTCCAGGCCCAGAACGCCCAGTTCCAAGAGTTGGTTATGAGCCTAGCCCAGGCTCAATAGGAGTTGAAGACTCTGATTATGAAGAAGAAGAAGAAGAGGACTGTCTTGTTCAACACTGGACGCAGATTTGGGAATGGATTACAAAATGAGGTTGATCTGACTACTTCCTCTATAGGGAAAGACAGTCCCCAAGAGAGAAGGGTTCCTAGTCTCGTGGTCTCCGACAACGAGACGGATTATGATGAGGAACAGTATCCTCCTGCTGAGGATAGGTATAAACAGTTGGAGGACCGCTTAAGTGCTATGAAGATTCAGAATGTGCCCGGGTTGGACTTTGGAGACCTAGGCTTATCCTCTAGGGTGGTGATTCCCCATAAATTCAAGGCACCTACTTTTGCCAAATATGACGGAGCTTCATGTCCTAAGCTGCACCTTCGTTCGTATGTAAGGAAGATCCAGCCTTACACAGCTGACAAGAGTTTGTGGATCCATTTCTTCCAGGATAGTCTTTCAGGGACTCAACTCGAATGGTTCTATCAGCTGGATGGAGCCAGTATTCGTAACTGGGAGGATCTGGCTACTGCGTTCTATAAGCAGTATCAGTATAATTCCGACCTCGCTCCTACGCGTACCCAACTCCAGGGTATGTCACTAGGGACGGGTGAAGGATTTAAAGAATATGCTCAAAAGTGGAGAGACCTGGATGGAAGGGTGCAGCCACCTTTAACTGATCATGAGATGGTGGATATGTTCTTGGGGACCCTGTCTAGTCCGTTCTTTAACCATTTGATTGGAAATTCTTCAGCCGGGTTTACAGACCTGATCTTGACTGGTGAGAGAATTGAAGCTGGTATCAAGTCTGGAAAGATACAGAAAGGTGCCTCCTCGAGTACTGAAAAGAAGTCGTTCAAGAAGGAATCTAGTGCTGTCTATGGTTCAAGGAGACAGAATAGACCGGAACGCCGCCAAGCTGTCAATGCGGTGGTTATTTCAAAGCCTGCTACTGCTCCTCAGCATCATAACTAGCAAAGGGGTGAGAGACCCAGAAGGAAGTTCACTCGGCTCAGCATGACCTTGTCCCAGATATTGCCGCAGTTACTGACAACCAATCTGGTGACTATAAAAGAAGCTCCGAAGGTTGTAAACACAACATCCCCAAAGTACAATCCTAAAGCCCGCTGCACATACCACTCTGATAGCCCGGGGCATACTACGGATGATTGTTGGGCTCTGAAGAATAAGGTTCAGGACCTAATTGCTGCTAAAGAGGTAGAGTTCGAGGCGCCCGAAAGGCCCAATGTTGTGACTGCTCCCATGCCCAAGCATGGAGTGAATGATGTAGAGGAAGACCTTTATGTAGCCTCTGTGGACGATATTGCTACTCCGCTGTTGACTGTCAAGAGGAACCTGTTGCTAGCCAGTTTATTTCCGGGATGTAGTAAAGGTTGCCATTTGTGTTCTGTTTCACCTGCTGGTTGTCCTTTTTTGAAGTCAGGCATACCTGATGGATAATAAAGAGATCCTGTTTGAGAAGGTTGATGTTCCTGCTACCCCTACTGAAGAAGTGTCCATTGTTACTATTTTCAACAATCCTCCTAAGGCTCCCTCAAAGAAGCCTGTCAAAATTATGCCTGCTCAGAAGATTGCACCTATAATCATCACTATTCCGGGGCCCATCCCCTATACATCCGACAAAGTTGTCCCTTGGCACTATGGGGCAGATGTTTATGTGCTTGGAGTTAAACAAGAGTTTGATACTAGTATCGGCGTCAGCAACATCACCGGGCCTGCCAAAGTCACCTGTAGTGGTAGACTTTTCTCACCAGATATTGCGCCACCAGCTATCCAGAGACCTATTGTCATCACACCTGCAAGTGTGCCTACTTCCCTTCATGATCAAGTTCCTATTTCTACCCCTGCTGCTGAGTCATCTGATGCTCGGGGAAAAGGGATAGCCACTGATGTGCCTGCCCAGACGGAGGCACCGAAGACAACCACTATTGAAGCTTCCAAACAGGAAATGGAAGAGATTCTTAAGATTATCAAGAAGAGTGATTTTAATGTAGTTGAGCAGCTGGGGAACACCCCATCCAAGATTTCTATGTTATCACTATTGTTGTGTTCAGTGGCCCATGCCAAGGCTTTGATTACCTTCCTGAAGACGGCCCACGTGCCACAAGAGACGTCAGCTGATCAGTTTACCGATTGTGTGGCCAACTTAACTGTTGATAATGGTATGGGTTTCTCTGACGCTGATCTGACTGCTAAAGGGAAGAACCATAACGATGCGCTGCATGTCTCCATTGAATGCAGGGGCACTACTCTTGCACATGTGTTGGTTGACACTGGGTCCTCATTGAACGTCTTGCCCAAGAAAGCTCTAGACAGGTTGGACTGCGAGGGGTTGGAACTAAAGCCAAGTAATATTGTTGTTCGGGCCTTTGACGGGTCTAAAAGGATGGTACATGGTGAGGTTCATATTCCAATCAGGGTTGGTTCTCAGGTCTTTGATTCAACATTCTACGTGATGGACATCCGACCATCCTATTCTTGTTTACTGGGTCGTCCATGGATCCATAAGGCTGGAGTTGTGACCTCCACACAACACCAGAAGCTGAAATACCCGGTCAAGGGGAAGATTGTGACAGTTTAGGGGGAGGAAGAATATATGGTCAGTCACCTCAACTCGTTCCGGTACATAGAGATGGATGGGGAATTCATTGAGACTCCATTCCAGCACTTTGAAGAGGTTCCTCAGACACTGGCATCAGCTGAAACTGTGATCGAAGATTCTCCTTTGAAGATGGCTTCCTTAAAGGATGCCCGGGCTGTTATTGAGAAGGGTGAGTGTGCAAACTGGGGCCGACTTCCTGATTTCACTCAGAAGACTGATAAGTTTGCTGTGGGTTTCACTGCAGAAGATCAAAGGGCTGTTCGTCGTGTAAGGATTGGAAGACCTCCTGTGTTCATCAGCAACTCGGGAGTAAATGCCATCGAAGATGACGTGGAGGAATCTGAATTCGACAGCTGGATCTACTCTACGACCAACAGTGGATTAAACAACTGGACAGCGAAATACTTCGTACCTATTACTTTTGTGACTCAGTAATGAACTCCTTTGTTTTGAATTTGTAACAGACAATATTATGAAACTTTATGGCCCGGTGTCTTACCCGGGGCACCGTGGCTTCATTTGTGAGGGCTTTTGTGTGTTATTTTCATATATCATTAATAAAAGAATTGGACGTTTTTTGCATTTCAAATCTTGCGCTCCTTGTCTTTCTTTATTATATATTGCAAAACAGCTATATTTACACACACTCACATATACAGGTCCCAATCCACTCTGGATCTCACTGGTAACGACTCTGCTACTGCCACTTATGACTTCGAAAATCTGATCAACTTAGTCGAAGACGAAGGTGAATATAATTGCGAAGTGCCTGGTGAGCTTGCAAGACTGCTACTCCAGGAAGAGAGGGCCATTCAGCCACATGAAGAGCTAGTGTGAAGTGGTGAAAAACACAAGAAGGGGGGGTTGAATTGTAAAACTGAAATCTAATGCAATGAACAAGATATTTTTATCCTGGTTCGTTTGATCTCAAACTACTCCAGTCCACCCGTCAAGGTGATTTCGTCTCTCTCCAACGAGGTCTTAATCCACTATATTCAACTGAATATTACAGACTGCTTTAACAACTGCTAAAGCCTTCTTGATCCAAACCACAACCCGGTTTGTCAAGGAAACACTTTCTTACAAAGAGATAAAACTAAGTGTATGAATGTTTTCTACAAAACTGTATCACAACTGTGATGTATACACAAATTGAAGCTTAGAAACTAGATTGCTAAACAATGATAGAATATCAGAATGTGTGGTTTAGCAAAACTGAGAGAAAGAAGATTTTGATTAGCATTTATGCGTGTAGAGATTTTGAGAGCATTATCCATTTCAATCTTCAAAGTCTTGTTTATATAGCACTGAGATGATGAACGTTGGATGCAATATTCCTGATTCAATGCTAATAACAAACTTTCCTTATCGAGCAGATCTTGTCTGGAATGAGGCTGTTGGTATTAATTTGCTTTCAATGCACAGTACCATTGCTTACTTAATGCAAGTTCTGGCTTGGCTCATTCTGACTCTGCTTAGCTGTTGATGAACTGTTGTGTTTCTTTATCAGAGTGTTGAGCGCAGTCTTGTTCATTAGGCTTCAGCATGTACGTGAGTTGATCATCTGATTCTGACATTCTGATATGGCAACTTCTGATGCTAGTGTCAAGAACCAAATTCTGATGCTGATTAGATGTGATTTTGCTTATATCAATCAGAGTATCTGCAAGTCAGAACATAATAATTTTAGGCAGCAGATAGTTCATACATGAATATTATAAATAATATATCTTTTCACTTTGTTATCATCAAAACTTAAATATAGGGTAGTAGATTCAAACTTTGTTCTAACAATCTCCCCCTTTTTGATGATGACAAAAACTAGATATTTTTAAATGAAAATAACGTGAAAAGGTATCAGAGATATGCATCAGAGTAAGAAGTAAAAAGGATAAGGAGTAAAAAGATATCAGAGTTGAGAGATACTCCCCCTGAGTTTATTACTTCCCTTTGATTACACGTGTTCTTCAGGATCAGATCTTTTTGCCTTTCTTTGAACATCAGAGTATCAGAGTCTTTGACTATCAGAAGCTTTATGTCAGAGCAGAGCTTTAGAGCTTTTCTTGTCAGAGCTTTGCTTTGGATCAGAGTATCAGAGCGGATCAGAGCTTCATAGTGATCAGAGTTTCTAGTCTTCAGAGTGTCCAGGAGCTTCCTTGTACCTGTAGACTTTAAGCAAAACAGAAAAACATTTTCAAGTAATAGAGTTAGAATGTTTGAAAATTTCTGTCTAGTTAGCCGTTATTGTTTAAAATATCATTCTTGTTCTCCCCCTTTTTGTCAGTAATCAAAAAGTGTAGGTGAGTTCTAAAACAATTTAAGATCAGAAAAACTAATCATATTAAAAGAGTTCAGAATCAAAACATGTCAATAGTACAAAACATATTCAAATAGTACATCAGAAAATCAAAGAAAACATGAAAAGACATGAATGAAAAAAGACTAAGGTTGAGGAGGCAAGCGTGTGAACAGGTTCTCCAGCATGGCTTGGATCTTTTCAGCAGTCTCATTCTGCTTGTGCACCATGCTGACAACAGTGTCAATCTTGCTATCCTGCACATCCATTCTTTCTTTCATCTTCTGGTCGCTTTCATCCATCCGCTGCTGCAGACGCATGTCATTCAGCTTTAGTTCTTCCAGAGTCTGCCTGTCCAAGGCAGCTTGAGAAGCATCAGAAGCAGGAAGCTTCTGAGAGCTTTCAGCAACATCTTCCGCTTGACTTTCTTCAGCTTGAATGGTCTTGTCTTCTTCTGATTGCACCTTTGAAGCTTGCTATTTCTCAGACCAAGGTTCACTATCCAGAGGAAGCACGTCTTCTTTCAGAAGCTGACTTCCAACTTCATTCAGAAGCTTGCTGAAATTCTGTTGTGCCTGCTCATAGTTGATATCCTGCAACTTGAGGGCTTCAGCACGTACCCAAAGTCTGAATTATGACCAGAGCTGATCAGAAGCAGCTAGGTCAATCATTCCAGGACAGACTTGCTTCAAAGAAGCAATCCATTGCAGCACACCTGTTTCAAGATTCATAATAACAGAGCCAACATCTGGTTGTTTTGGTTTTGGGATGGCAATTTTATGTTTCAGATCAGTAAGACGGTCAAGACTGGTTAAGTCTATGAAAGTCCTGCTGGGGTTTTCAGAGGTTTTCTGGGCAGCTGTTTGTTTTGGAGAGGGAGTTTCAGAATCAGAGATTATGATTGGACTTGGTGGTGTTTTGGGAGTATTTGGTGGTGTAGATTCTGATGAGGATGGCAATTGTGCTAAGGTGATAGTTGTTCCACCTGGCAGCTGGATTGCCAAAGGTGATGGTTGAGGTGAATGAGGTTCAGATGGTTGAGGAGAAGGAGTTTCAGAGTGATGAAACTCTGGTTGAGGTGATGGTGGATTAATTTCTGGTTGAGGAGAGGGAGACGGAATTGCTGGTTGAGGAGAAGTTGTTGGAATTTCTGATTGTTCAGGGATAAGGGGTTCTTCTGGAATTGGTGAAAGTGGTTGTTGTTGTTGTTCTGGTTCTTCAGCAGATTGCTGTTGTTCTGGTTGTGGAGGAGGGACAATTTGTGGTTCAGAGATTGGTTGATCAGAGGTGTGTTGATCAATGTCAGACAGCACTTGGTCAATTGCTGATGTTGTTGAGATTGTTGGTTGTTTGGGATGTTTGGTTCTGGGTCTCCTGAGTTTTAATGCCTCGGAAGGGTCCTCTTCTGGTACAGTTTCATCTATGGTAGGGATGGGGATTGAGATTCTATGAGAGGTTTGAGGAGGAATAGATGCTGGAATAGTAGAAGAATTTAAAACAGAGGCAGCAGATGAATTACCTCTTTTCCTGGGTGTCTGCTGGGATGATCCTTCTGATGGTGCCTTCCTCTTCTTCGTCTTCTTCAGAGTCACTTCTTGCTGAGGTTGATGCAGAGCTTTGATAATCAGATTTGGATCTGAACCATCTGCCTTGCACGCATCCAAGTATCTGAGAACCACCTCTGGTTTGGATTCTATTTCAGAAAATAACGGAAAGTCACTCAGAGGCACTCTTCTGCTGGTGATATCAGCAATAGGAGTAGCTCTGGGTTCCTTTTGAATATTCTCTATCAGCTTCATCTTCTTTAAGTTCTTTGCATTCAGAGGTTTCCCAACTGTTGGTTCAATAGTGCTTAGCTCTTGAGCTTCTATCAGATGCTCTATCAGCCTATTCTCTGTCAGAATATCTGATATCAACCTTCCAAAGGGTATCCAATCCCTCTTGGTTCTTTCTTCTTCCCTGGTTTCCTTCACACTTGTTCTGAGGTGGTTGAACAGAAAATGAGCCAGATTGATTTTTACCTTCTGATCAATAAAGTAGATCAGAAACTGCTGATCCACATTTATGTAATCAGGTGAACTGGTTGGTTTCCTGTGGTTGAAGCACCCCAGAATTATCTTAGCCCAAACTCTGTAATGATCCTTCAGATCTTTGATCTTGTTGTTGGGTACCCCATGAGTGAAAATCCTTGCAGCTATCACACCCACATCAGCACATCTTTCAGCCATGTCCACACAACGGACGCCACCGCCACTGTAACCGATTAGCCTTGCAATGTGATCCTCAGTGATCACAATCTTCTTCCCCATAACAAAGGAGGTGACAAGATGTGTTGAAGCCTTGGCGTGAATCCAGAATTCCTTGACAAGCATAGGGAATGTTGGTCCAACCAACCTGTCAAAATACCTTTCCCACTTCTGTGCCCTAACTTCTTCAGTTAGGTCAAAACCGTTCTCCTTCAAGCTTCCAAAATCAATGATTAATTCAGAAAGCACTTCAAGATTCTTCATAGGAGTGAGGAGTGTTCTGAATGGCACTTGATATTGCTCAGATGATGCTTTCTTCTGAGGACCTGCAGAAGCACTGCTGGAGGTTGCCATGTTCACACTAAAAAGGTTTTGAGAAGAAACTGAGAAAAAGGGTTTTGCAAGAGATGAATACAGAAATATGCAGAAAATGCTTGAGTATTAGTGAGAAAACGTAAAGAATGAGAATGAAAGATTAATGTGTTTAAATAGAGTTTCAAAATATTTTGAAAAGATAAACGTTTTTAAGAAAGAGAAAAATCATGATTGCATTTTAAAAGCATGATTACTTTTCATTAAATGCTTGCTGATTTTGGGGGATTTGAGAAAGATACTTAAAAACGGTTACCAGACATGTGTCTCAATGCACCCAATCAGCGCTTTGCCTTCTCAGAAGCGTGCACGCGTTCTGCTTCAGAGATATGCTGATGATTGGATGACACTTGTTTGATGTAGTGATCAGCACGTCTGTCTTTGAGCTTAGACTCTCAGATCTTTAGACTTGCATCTGATACAATCTGCATGTTCTATCTTTCTGAAATAAGATTGATCAGAAGTTCACAGTAAAACAATTACATTCTGAAGGTAAATATATGGAATTAAAACATTTTCACTCTGGACAAACTTTCATGCTGAGATGTTTCAGAATGAAATTAAACCTATCTTCTGAAAGGGGTTTAGTAAAGATATCAGCCCATTGATGGTCTGTATCTATAAATTTTAAGTTCAAAATACCTTTCTGAATATAGTCCCTAATGAAGTGATGTTTTATTTCTATATGCTTAGCTCTAGAATGTAAAATGGGATTCTTACTTAAGCAAATAGCAGAAGTATTATCACAGAGTATAGGAATGTTACTCTCAAAAATCTGGAAGTCTTCAAGCTGACTTTTCATCCAGAGCATTTGTGTGCTACATCCTGCTGCTGCTATGTACTCAGCTTCTGCTGTTGATAGAGCAATTGTTGATTGCCTTTTGCTGGACCAAGAGATCAGATTTTCTCCCAGAAACTGGCAGCTTCCAGAAGTACTTTTACGTTCCACTCTGTCTCCAGCAAAATCAGCATCGCAGTAGCCTACTAAGCTGTAATCACTAGATTTTCTATAAAACAAACCCAGATTAGTAGTACCTTTCAGATACTTGAAAATTCGCTTAACAGCTGTTAAGTGAGATTCTCTAGGATCTGATTGGAATCTAGCACAGATACAAACACTGAATAATATGTCAGGTCTTGAAGCAGTCAGATAGAGGAGAGAACCAATCATACCTCTGTAGACTTTCTGTTCTACATTTTTGCTTACCTCTTCTCTTTCCAGAATGCACGTGGGATGCATTGGAATCTTTGATGGCTTACATTCTGAGAGGTCAAATTTCTTCAGAAGATCTCTGATGTATTTGCTCTGATGAATGTAAGTTCCCTCTGGAGTTTGATTGATCTGAATTCCTAGAAAGAATTTCAGTTCCCCCATGAGGCTCATCTCAAATTCTGCCTGCATACACTTAGCAAATTTTCTTCCAAGAGAAGGATTAGTAGAACCAAAAATAATATCATCAACATAAATATGACAGACTAAGATGTCATTCTTAACTGATTTACAGAATAGAGTAGTGTCCACTTTCCCTCTGGTGAATTCATTTTCTAACAGAAAGTTACTTAGCCTTTCATACCAAGCTCTGGGAGCTTGTTTCAGACCATACAGTGACTTCTTTAGTTTGAAAACATGTTCTGGATGTTTTGTATTTTCAAAACCTGGGGGTTGGTGTACATAAACTTCTTCTTCTATATAACCATTTAAGAATGCACTTTTGACATCCATCTGATACAGAGTGATGCCTCTATTAACAGCAAATGAAATTAAAAGTCTGATAGATTCTAACCTGGCGACTGGGGCATAGGTTTCTGTATAGTCTATCCCCTCTTGCTGACTATAACCTTGTGCAACCAGTCGTGCCTTGTTTCTGATGACTTTACCTAGTTCATTTAGCTTGTTTCTGAACACCCATCTTGTTCCAATGACGTTGAATCCTTTTGGTCTGGGAACGAGATCCCATACGTCGTTTCTGGTGAATTGATTCAGCTCTTCTTGCATTGCCAGAATCCAGTCATTATCCAGAAGTGCTTCATCAATAGAAGAAGGTTCAATCAGAGACACAAGTCCCATAAGAGTTTCTTCAGAGTTTCTGAAGCTTGCTCTTGTTCTGATTGGATCTTCCTTTCTTCCTAGGATAGTCTCTTCTGGGTGATCCAAGCTGCTTCTGGGAAATCTCTTCTGAGGTTGATCAGCAGCTGTTGTAGGATTGCTAGCAGTGCTCCTTTCAGACGTTGAAGGAATGTCTGTGTTGAGAGCTTCGGATGACTTGTCTTCAGAACCTGCAAATTCAATTTCTATACCTGCAAAAACTTTATTCTGCTTTGACTTTTCAGAGTCAAGCTTATCATCAAAACAAACACTGATTGATTCTTCCACAATCTGTGTTTCTGTATTGTATACTCTGTACCCTCTTGAGCGTTCAGAGTATCCTAACATAATACACTTCTGTGCTTTAGAGTCAAACTTGTTCAAATAATTCTTTGTATTTAATATAAAGCAAGTACATCCAAATGGATGAAAATATGAAATGTTGGGCTTTCTGTTCTTCCACAATTCATATGGAGTCTTTTCCAGAATAGGTCTTATTGAGATTCTATGCTGAATGTAGCACGCTGTGTTTATTGCTTCTGCCCAGAAGGTCTTAGCAACGTTTGTCTCATTGATCATGGTTCTGGCCATTTCTTGCAATGTTCTGTTCTTTCGTTCTACAACTCCATTTTGTTGGGGAGTTCTAGGACAAGAGAAATCATGCAGAATGCCTCTGTCATTAAAGAATGACTCAAAATCTTTGTTTTCAAATTCTCCACCATGATCACTTCTGACTTTAACGAGTCTAAGATCCTTTTCATTCTGAACTTGGTTACAGAAGGTAACAAACACAGAGTGTGACTCGTCCTTGTGTCTTAAGAACTTTACCCATGTCCATCTGCTATAGTCATCTACGATTACTAACCCATACTTCTTGCCACTGACTGAAGAAGTTTTAATTGGTCCAAATAAGTCAATATGCAGAAGTTCTAATGGCTTAGAGGTAGAAACAACATTTTTGGATTTAAAAGAAGGTTTTGCAAATTTGCCTTTCTGACATGCTTCACACAGAGCATCTGAATTGAACTTCAAATTAGGAAGTCCTCTGACCAGATTGAGTTTGTTAATCTGAGATATTCTTCTCATACTAACATGCGCCAATCTTCTGTGCCAGATTCACTGCTCGTGGTTAACAGACATAAGACATTTTACATTCTGACTCTTTAGTTCAGAAAGTTTGATTTTGTAAATGTTGTTTTTCCTCTTACCATTAAACAGGATAGTCCCATCTTTCTGACTAACAGCTTTACATGATTTTTGATTAAAGATTATATCATAACCGTTATCACTTAATTGACTTATGGATAACAGATTATGCATCAATCCATCTACTAGCAGAACATTATTAATAGAGGGAATATTTCCATTACCTACAGTTCTAGAGCCAATTATCTTTCCCCTCTGATTGCCTCCAAAGCCAACGTGGCCTCCAGGCTTAAGTTCCAGGCTTTGGAACATATGCCTTCTTCCCGTCATGTGTCGTGAGCAGCCAGAGTCCAGGTACCATGACTGGTGTTTCTGACTTGCTGCTAAAGATATCTGCAACATGTATTATTTTATCCTTAGGTACCCAGATTTTCTTGGGTCCTGATTTGTTAGTTTTACCAAAACTCTGGTTGAATTTTGGTTTCACAGAGTGCTTACTGCTAGTGTATTTAATGTCATGTGTGTGACCATACACAAAATGTGAATTTAAAGGAGTGTGTTTAATTGTTAATTCCATGACATTCTTTGGTGTAGGAACCTTACCTTGGTATCCTATTCCTTTCCTGTCGTTTCTGCTAACTCCATAGATCATTGAAGCCATTCTGCTTCTATCTATGCTTTTAGCTAGGAACTTCTGGAAACTGTGATCATACTCCTTGATGATCTCATCAGCGTTGCTGGGAGTTTCAGAAATTGGTTCCTTCTGAGAGTTTTGTAAAGTGTTTTCTAATTTTGAAATCTTATTTCTCAGCTCAGAATTCTCCAATTTGAGACTCTCAGTCTTATTAAAGTCAGATTCCTTTTCAGGTTTCTGAATTTAGCTCTAATTTGCTGATAACGTTCCAGAATCTCATTAAGGCTTTCAGCAAGTTCAGCCTTTGTAAAGTTAACAGCAAAGTTAGGAAATACCTCTTCAGTATCTGATTCTGAGTCTGATTCAGAAGCTTCACTATCTTCTGAGATGTTAGCCATGAGAGCTATGTTTGCCCTCTCATCATCTGATTCTGAGTCAGCTTCAGACGAGTCAGAGTCATCCCATGTAGCCATGAGACTTTTCTTCTTCTCTCTTCCAAACTTCTTTTTGGGCTTTTCCCTCTGAAGCTTTGGGCAGTCACTCTTATAGTGTCCTTGCTCATTACACTCATAGCAGATGATGTCCTTGGTGTTTGGCTTTTTGCTGTTGGAGGAGCCTTCAGATCTTCTGTATCCAGAGGAAGAATCTGTCCTTCTGTATCTGGAAGAAGACTCGTTTTGATCAGATCTTCTGGGATTCCTGAACTTTCTTTGTCTTTGCTTCCACAGTTGATTTACTCTTCTGGAAAGGAGAGAGAGTTCGTCTTCTTCTGATGAGGATCCATCAGATGTTTCTTCAACTGCCTGCAAAACTTTAGACTCAAATTTTTTGTTAGATTTTAATGGTAAAGGCTTACCTTGCTTCTGAGGCTCATCATCTTCTAGATCTATCTCATGACTTCTAAGGGAGATGATAAGTTCCTCCAGAGTGATTTTGTTGAGATCTTTAGCGAGCTTCAGAGCTGTAACCATAGGTCTCCACTGCTTGGGTAAACTTCTGATGATTTTCTTGACATGGTCAGCAGTAGAGTATCCTTTATCCAGAACTTTGAGACCAGCTACCAGAATCTGGAATCTAGAGAACATGGTTTCAATGGATTCAGATTCTTCCATTTTGAACGCCTCATACTTCTGAATGAGCGCCAGAGCTTTTGTTTCTTTGACCTGAACGTTGCCCTCATGCGTCATTCTGAGTGAGTCAAAAATATTCTTTGTTGTGTCTCTGTTGGAGATCTTTTCATACTCAGTGTAGGAGATGGCGCTGAGGAGGATGGTTCTGGCCTTGTGGTGATTCTTGAAGTCACGCTTTTGTTGATCAGACATTGTTTTTCTATCAATCTTCTGACCGCTTGCATTCACAGGGTGCGTGTATCCATCTGTCACCATATCCCACAGATCAGCATCATGTGCCAGAAAGAAGCTTTCAATTCTGTCTTTCCAGTAATCAAAGTTTTCTCCATCAAAGACTGGAGGTTTGCCGCTGAATCTGTCTCTGTCCTCATTGTTGTCATTACTGATGTGAGAATTGTTTCCTGCCATTGTGTTTTTCTGACGCTGGATCTTGTACTGACACGGTTAGGTGTTTTAGCTCAGAACCAGGCGCTCTGATGCCAATTGAAGTGGTGAAAAACACAAGAAGGGGGGTTGAATTGTAAAACTGAAATCTAATGCAATGAACAAGATATTTTTATCCTGGTTCGTTTGATCTCAAACTACTCCACTCCACCCGTCAAGGTGATTTCGCCTCTCTCCAACGAGGTCTTAATCCACTATATTCAACTGAATATTACAGACTGCTTTAACAACTGCTAAAGCCTTCGTGATCCAAACCACAACCCGGTTTGTCAAGGAAACACTTTCTTACAAAGAGATAAAACTAAGTGTGTGAATGTTTTCTACAAAACTGTATCACAACTGTGATGTATACACAAATTGAAGCTTAGAAACTAGATTGCTAAACAATGATAGAATATCAGAATGTGTGGTTTAGCAAAACTGAGAGAAAGAAGATTTTGATTAGCTTTTATGCGTGTAGAGATTTTGAGAGCATTAGCCATTTCAAACTTCAAAGTATTGTTTATATAGCACTGAGATGATGAACGTTGGATGCAATATTCCTGATTCAATGCTAATAACAAACTTTCCTTATCGAGCAGATCTTGTCTGGAATGAGGCCGTTGGTATTAATTTGCTTTCAATGCACAGTACTGTTGCTTACTTAATGCAAGTTCTGGCTTGGCTCATTCTGACTCTGCTTAGCTGCTGATGAACTGTTGTGTTTCTTTATCAGAGTGTTGAGCGCAGTCTTGTTCATCAGGCTTCAGCATGTACGTGAGTTGATCATCTGATTCTGACATTCTGATATGGCAACTTCTGATGCTGGTGTCAAGAACCAAATTCTGATGCTGATTAGATGTGATTTTGCTTATATCAATCAGAGTATCTGCAAGTCAGAACATAATAATTTTAGGCAGCAGATAGTTCATACAGGAATATTATAAATAATATATCTTTTCACTTTGTTATCATCAAAACTTAAATATAGGGTAGTAGATTCAAACTTTGTTCTAACATAGTGGAAACGGTAAATCTGGGTACTGAGACAGACAGAAAGGAAGTCAAGATTGGTGCCAATCTGGAGTCTAGTGTGAGGCAACGGTTGGTTCAGATGCTGCATGACTACGTAGAAATCTTTGCCTGGTCTTACGAAGATATGCCTGGGTTGGATACCGACATTGTGGTTCATCATCTGCATACCAAGGAAGAATGCCCTCCGGTAAAACAAAAGGTCTGCGGTATGCGCTTAGAGATGTCCGAGAAAATCAAAGCTGAGGTTATGAAACAATTTGATGACGGGTTTCTAGCAGTGACTTCTTACCCTCAGTGGGTCGCTAATGTGGTTCCAGTGCCGAAGAAGGATGGTAAGTTCCGAATGTGTGTTGACTACAGGGATTTGAACAGGGCGAGCCCTAAGGATGACTTCCCGCTGCCTCACATCGACGTTCTGGTTGACAACACTGCTCAGCATAAGGTATTCTCCTTCATGGACGGGTTCTCCGGTTATAATCAGATAAAGATGGCTCCCGGAGACATGGAGAAGACCACCTTTGTTACTCAGTGGGGCACCTTTTTCTACAAGGTCATGCCTTTTGGGTTGAAAAATGCTGGGGCAACGTATCAGCATGCCATGGTTGCTTTATTCCATGATATGATCCATCATGAGATTGAAGTATATGTCGACGATATGATTACAAGGTCCCAAACTGAGGAGGAACACCTTGACCATCTACAGAAGTTGTTTGACCGGTTGAAGTTGTACAAACTGAGATTGAACCCGAACAAGTGCACCTTCGGGGTGAGGTCTGGAAAACTACTGGGCTTCGTCGTGAGCGACAAAGGTATTCAAGTGGACCCTGCCAAAGTGAAAGCCATACAAGAGATGCCAGTGCCCAAGACAGAGAAAGAAGTCAGAGGCTTTCTAGGACGGCTGAACTATATTGCCCGATTCATCTCACATCTAACTGCTACCTGTGAACCAATCTTCAAGCTACTGAAGAAAGATCAAGTAGTATGTTGGAACGATGAATGTCAGGCCGCTTTTGTAAGAATCAAAGAGTATCTCCAAGAACCACCCATTCTTATGCCACCGGTTGAAAGGAGACCTCTAATCTTATACTTGACAGTATTGGACAACTCAATGGGATGTGTGTTGGGGCAGCATGACGAGTCTGGCCGAAAAGAGCACGCTATTTATTACCTTAGCAAAAACTTTACCGACTATAAGACCCGATACTCACTGCTCGAGAAAACTTGCTGCGCTTTGGTATGGGATGCTCGCCGGCTAAGGCAGTATATGTTGACTCACACTACTCTGTTGATTTCAAAATTGGATCCAATCAAGTATATCTTCGAAAAGCCTGCCTTGTCCGGAAGAATAGCAAGATGGAAGATGATCTTGACGGAATATGACATCCAGTACACGACTCAAAAAGAAATCAAGGGAAGTGTGTTGGCAGAACATTTGGCACATCAGGCAGTGGATGACTACCAATCTATGAACTTTGAATTTCCAGACGAGAATATCATGGTAGTGACTGATTGTGAAATACCTGGACCGGATGAAATGCCTTAGGAAGGATCCCGATGGTGTATGCACTTTGATGGAGCCTCAAACGCTTTGGGTAACGGCATTGGCACTGTGATCATATCTCCTAAGGGCTCTCATACTCCACTTACCGCCCGACTATGTTTCAACTGCACCAACAACATGGCGGAGTATGAAGCATGCATCATGGGTCTTCGAGCTGCAATTGACCTAAGGATCAAGTTTCATAGTGTCTTCGGAGATTCCTCTCTCGTGATCAGTCAGATCAAAGGCAAGTGGGATACGAAACACCCAAATCTTATTCCTTACAAGGAGTATGTATTGACGTTGCTTCCCCATTTCGAGGAGATAACCTTTGAACACTTCCCAATAGAGGAGAATCAGTTGGCAGACGCGTTGGCTACAATGTCTTCTATGTTCAAAGTCAAGTGGGACAACGAGGCTCCCCGGATCATTATTTGGAAATTGGATGAACCTGCACATTACTGTGATCTTGAAACCGAAGAGGTAACAGAAAAACCTTGGTATCATGAAGTAAAGAGGTACCTTGAAGCTCAAGAATACCCAGAGGGTGCATCCGTTAATGACAAGAAGTTTCTGAGAAGGTTCGCGGCAAAGTTCTTCCTCAGCAATGGCATTCTCTACAAACAAAACCATGATTCAACCTTACTGCGTTGTGTGGATAAGACTGAAGCAGAAAGGATCATGGCAGAGCTGCATGAAGGTACCTTCGGAACGCATTCTAGTGGACATACCATGTCAAAGAAAAACCTTTGGGCAGGATATTACTGGTCCATAATGGAAGCCGACTGTTACCAACATTCTCGGACATGTCACAAGTTCCAGATCTATGCTGATAAGGTGCACATTCCTTCGGTTCCTTTGAACGTCTTGACAGCACCTTGGCCTTTTGCAATGTGGGGAATTGATATGATCGGCGAGATCAGACCTACAGCATCTAACGGGCATCGCTTCATCCTGGTGGCGATTGATTACTTTACGAAGTGGGTTGAAGCAGCTTCCTTTGCTACCGTAACCGAGAATGTCGTGGCACGGTTCATTCGGCATAACCTGATCTGTCGATATGGTATACCAGAGAGAATTATTACTGACAATGGTACCAATCTTAACAACAAGATGATCACTGAGCTCTGCGAGTAATTCAAGATACAACACCAAACCTCTTCTCCCTACCGGCCGAAGATGAATGGGGCTGTAGAAGCGGCTAATAAGAACATTAAGAAGATTGTGCAGAAGATGACAGTGACCTACAAAGATTGGCACGAGATGTTACCATTTGCCCTTCATGGGTACCGTACCTCAGCACGGACGTCAACAGGGGCAACACCTTTTTCCTTGGTATACGGCATGGAGGCAGTCCTGCCCATTGAAGTTCAAATACCCTCTCTCCGGATAATGAAGGATGCAGGTTTGAGCGAAGACGACTGGATCCAGACCCGGCTTGATCAATTAAACCTAATCGACGAAAAGAGACTCACTGCTATTTGTCATGGTCAGACGTACC
This sequence comes from Vicia faba, assembly GCA_948472305.1. NCBI lineage: Eukaryota > Viridiplantae > Streptophyta > Magnoliopsida > Fabales > Fabaceae > Vicia > Vicia faba. The sequence continues at coordinate 275,186,673 of OX451735.1, read as the reverse complement.
AAAAACGGATGATCAAGGCATTTAACAAGAAAGTCAGACGACAAGAGTATCAAGTTGGGGACCTGGTAATCAAGCGCATCATTCTACCTCAAGGTGATCCCAGGGGCAAATGGACCCCTACGTACGAGGGACCATTTGTGGTTAAGAATATATTCTCAGGAGGAGCGATGATTCTAACCACCATGGATGGTGACGACCTTCCTCACCCCGCCAATGCAGACATAGTAAAAAGATACTACGCATGATTAAAGACCCGCTAGGTCGACTGGCCTAGGCAAAAATAAGGGCTTCCCGGTGAACCAAAAGGGTTCGGGCAAAAATAAGGGATGAAAATAATTAAAAAAATTTGTAAACTCGGCAAGTCGAAAACCTGAAAAGGCGGCTTGGGCAAAAATGGGTATCCCGATGGACTGAAAACCCGAAAGGGCGGTCCAGGAAAAAGTTAGGGATTAAAGCGTAATACTATGTCTCATTGGATCACCTTGCATCCAGACTTCGGTATCGACCATTAGGCTCGGACGGCACCAATCAATCAAATTCCTCTTCAACTAAGCAGCAAAGTGATGAGACGCTTGTAGACATAAAGGCGATAGCAGAGTTGGAACCCAGTGGGATTTTTCACATAGTTGTTTTGTTTCCTTTTCACAAATTGTATAAACTCTATTGTGTTCGGCGGCGTTCTCTTACTAGGACGTCAGCCTCTTGTACAAAATGCTTATTTACAGGTAAATTTCAAAATCAATACAAGTTCAATTTTTCAGACAAATCGCCAATTGTTTTTCCTTTATCTGTTTTGTTTTGCAAAGAACGTCCAATGTTCATTTTTGATATATGCATTTGACATTAATTGCTCATCACAAATATTTGCATGCGAAACAAAGGACTAATTACGGGTGACGTCGGAAGTAGGGGCAATAAGAATTGTCTAAGCGATCTAATTGCTCCGTCCACCAAGGTACCAAGGTAAGTTCAGCTGAAGAAAATGACCAAGATACCTTCACTCCCCAAGAAGAGTTAGTCTCCCATCAGCCCTAAAAAGGCACAGTATCCCCAGCGAGTCAACAATACTCTCCCCAAGCAGAGTTAGTCTGCCATCAGTCCTGAAATAGTTGGGTATCCCCAGAAGATCTTAATATTCCCCAGCGGAGTATACAGATATTCCTCAGCAAGCATCGCCGGCAGTCTTAATATTCCTCAACGAAATATAAGATTGTTCCCTGGCGGAATACAAGATACCCTCAGTGGAACCATTTTCCAGCACAGTCTGAAAAGCTTCCCCGCCAGAGTTGAATCATCTCCCCAGTAGATTCTGGAAGCTTATCCCCTACAGAGTACAAAGGATTATCCCCACCAGAGTCTAACTGGGTTATCCTCAGCAACTTGCAACGGAAAGGTCATCCTCAGCGAAGTTCTTTCTATCCCCAGCGGAGTTCATCATCAAAATCCTCTAACAGAGCTTATCAACAGAGTCCCCCAGCAGAGTTATCGTTAAAATCTCAGCGGAACATCTCTTCCCCACAGAGTAATTTCCCCGCAGAGTAATCTCTTCACCAGGTTTATTCCCCAACAGAGTCATCCTCTCCTACATGTTTATTCGTGCAATCAGCTTCGTTCATCATCCCAGCGGAAACGAAGAATTCAACATCATTCTCCAGCAGCTCCGGGATTTATTTTCCCCAGCTAAAACATCACATTTTCATACATCATGATACATGCATATACGCATCATATTGTACAATCTCATTTTGAGAACATCATGCATTTCATACATCATGACATTGCATACAGCTGACGTTTGGCCCTTTTTCAGGAAAAGGTCAATCAAAAGATGATTACCATCAACCTTTCTTAAGTTTCGGATCACACCTGTAACTAGCCAGGAAATATCTATGGACGATTGATTGTAGATCTATACCTGTAACTAGCCAGGAAAGTTATCTACATGAAGAGATTGAAGATCAACACCTGTAACAGGCCAGGAAACCATCTTTCTTTCTCAGGTCAGAGATTAATACCTGAAACCAGACAGGACAACTATCTCCTTGACTCACCTCTCTAAAGTTCCAGATCAACACCTGTAACTAGCCAGGAAATATCTGTGGACGACTGATTATAGGTTAACACCTGAAACCAGACAGGAAAACCACCTATATGGACTGATTGTAGATCTATACCTGAAACCAGACAGGAAAGTTATCTACATGAAGAGATTGAAGATCAATACCTGTAACAAGCCAGGAAACTATCTTTCTTTCTCAAGTCAGAGATTAATACCTGAAACCAGACAGGATAACTATCTCATCGGCCAGACTTCTTAAGTTCCGGATTAATACCTGTAACTAGCCAGGAAATATCTGTGGACGACGGATTGTAGATTAATACCTGAAACCAGACAGGACAACTATCTACTTGACCATCATGAAGCAACCCTACACCGGTTCCTTCTCTTCCAAGATGCAGTTTTACACAGACTCATCATCAGGCAACCCTACACAGGTTCCTTCTTTCAACCTACCAAGTTACAATTCAACGAACAATCTCCAGATGGCATCTATAAGCCCATCCCCCGACAAGATTTTGTCACATCTTTCCAAATGGCATCAGTAAGCCCATTCCCGACATCACATTGCTGATACCATACTATGCGAGTGCAAATTTCTGGGCACTTTAGTGTTCAATCATCTTCCACCTTCGGATCACGAAAGGCACGCAAGCCAATCTACATCCTCAGGTCTAAGAAGATTGAACAGGGGCAACTGTTGTACCCCAAAATTTTCCCTCCCATATTCTTCAAGATTTGTCAAGAATGATCTTCAAATTGTTCAAAATGGTCCAAGAGGTAGACAGTCAAACCACCTCCTAAGCCAGCTGAAATTAGGGTTTTGGTTCTTTCAAGGAATTTGAGGTTTTTAATGGTTCAAACAAGTCTCAAGGGCCTATATACATCCTCAAGCACCTACATGCCAAGTCTCAAGACTCACAGTGCCAATTTGCACAGTCAAAAGCCTCATTTGACCTATAGTCAATTGTAGGGGCAAAATGGTCATTTTGCAGTCAAAAGTCAGAATTTTTGCTCAACATATTATTTTGAGTCCATAATCATCATTTGATCAAGTCTTGATCATGATTCCACAAGCATAGCTCAAAAATCATCGAGATGCAAAAAGTTACTATTTTTGGACAGTAGAAAAGTCAATTGTATCTTGACCAGGGCATAACTTCTTCATGGTTTGTCATAAAAATTCCATCCAAAGCTCATTTTGAAGATGATGCAATTTCATACAATCCATCTTCACACTACAAGTCCAAGAAATGCGCTCACAAAAAGTTATCAATTTCTACATTATAGGTCAAATTCAAAAGTCAACAAAAATGCACTTTGAGTCAAAGGCCATAACTTGAGATTGGTAAATCCAAATGACATGGGACCAAAGGAATTGGTTAGAGGACTTCAAGACCTTTCCAAAATGTCCAAGAACATGTTCATATGATCAAAATTGAGCAAGTTGTGCATTGGAGAAGTTGGGAAATTTTCATGAATTTGCAAAAGTCAACTTTGCTTAAAACACCTTATTTTTGCTAATGGGCCTCAAATCTCTTCTTGAAACTTCATCCATGGCCTATGCACGACCCATCAAACTTAATTGAATTTATTTTCTTATTTTTTATTAATTAATTGGATTTTTAATTGATACTAATTCATTTAATTAATTTAAATTGTAGGAAAATAGAAGATTTGATTTTTTTCAATCTTTTTGTGAAGCAAATATGACCTAAAAAGGATGGCAATTTCGTGCACCAAGTCAAAAATGCAAAATCTCCAAAATTGGCAACTTTGTTCAATCATGAAAAGGAAAAAAGATTTGATTTTCAATCAAAGATCAAATCATCAATTCAATGGATTCTTGTTCAAGTTTTGACCTAATTCCATTCCTCTATATATATGCAAGCAAACCCTGATGCAAAACACGTGAAAAGCTGCAGAGAAAAGCCATAGCATATTGAGAAAATTCAAGAAAATTGCAAACTGACTTTGGCATTCCAGGGCGATTCAAAAGATTTTATTGATTCTAATACATTGCAGGAGGTCCCAGGGACAATTTGCAATTGAATTCACGTGCTAAAACTCAAGGAATCGATACCTACAGAACCACGGTTTGCCATTTTTTTCCAGAATCGTATTGTCTAATTCATGAGCATTTAACATGATTTCTTGATTGTTTTGTGTTGCTAGGGACTGTACAAAGCTAATGGTATAGCTTAATTGAACTGAAACGCCATAAATCACAAGATGCCATAGTTGAATTTTTAGGGTTCATAAGCTTTGAATTGGGGCTTTGCAATCCAGGAACAATTAGGATTCATAAGGCACATGGTTGGAATCGTTAGAACCAGACGAACACAAATCACCCATCGCGAAATATTTATATAAACCACAGTGCTAATCGCTATTTTTCCTCGTAGCATGTTGTGGGGGTTAAAAACCCCCGCTATCTAATGTTCTTTTTGCAGGTACAATGAGGAAGACAATGATGTGTTGATACACCATTGGGTGGTTTGAAAACGCGCGCGTGTTTTTTGTGTTACAGCATATGAATTGATTTTTATATATTATATTTACTTGTTATTCTAATATCAAAAGCGTGCAAGTGGTGTAGTGGTTGTTGCGTTGGCTTGGAACCATTGTGACCTGGGTTCGAATCCCAGGTCCCCCAAATGTTTATTTGTTATTTTTCTTCAGGCGTTCTTGTGCAGCTTTCCAAAAGAGACCTACCATATGCTATAAATCTCAGCATGCCAAGTGGCTCCTGGCCAAATCTGAAGGCCAGGATTGAAAGACCATTGTACTCCCCAGTCAACGCGCGTGTGGACAATCCATGGAAGTCAAAACAGGCTTGAGTCAATGGGCCTGAAAATTGCATCATACACCTCCTAACCTGGCCCATCACCCCCTGGTTTCATTATTTCTTTTCTTCTTTTATATTTTTTTTCTTTTAATTGTTTTATTATTAATTATTATTATTATTATTTAATTAACCCAAATTAACTTTTTCATAATAAAAATCAGAAAACTAAAGTATAATATATTTTTATTATTTATTAAATTCACCTTTAATTTATTATTTTGTAAATAAATATAATTAATTAATTTAGTTGTTTTAATTAGGTTAATTTCATTATTTTCACAATATTTTAAAATCAGCATAGAATTAGGGTTTTTACTAACTTTTGACTATTTTTTATTTATTTCATTAAAACATAAAAAACTCAAAAAATATTTCTTTTTATTAATTAATTAGTCTTAGGTTTAATTTAATTCATAAACAACCAAAACTTCTTTCTTTCTCAAAAAAGGGTCAAAACCCTAAGGACTTCTCCGATTCAACTTTCTCGCATGCGACTATTCTTGATTATTTTTTATCATATTTATGTAATTGCTCCAAGGATGTAATAGCTTTAATTAGGATCCCCTTTTATCGCTTTCATTTATTTTACGCAATTTACTTTTTCAAGGGTTTATTTTTGGCGATGTAAATACCCGACGCCTTGTAATAGCGTAGATTTATTTTCTGCAACTATTAACAGCTAGATGTATGTTAACTAGGCTATGCATGTCAATATCTCTCTTAAACATAACATGTAAAAAGATAACATAACTGAAACCTGACACACTCGCACATGTCACTCCTAGGGTACGCCTCACTTGGTTTCCTCGACGTGGTTATTGAGTATAGGGTGTTTTAGAGGTCGCCCTCCTGTCTAAATCAAAGTTGCCTCGAAAAGGTTGCCTCGATAAAAAATGATCTAAGACATTAGGGTTACCGCTAAGGCATCCTACCATTGCTTTAGTGACCACATGTCCCTAACATCGAATTGACCCGAAAACTCCAACGACGGTGCTACCTACTTCTCAATAGTGGGATAGTACTGTCTAAAGGACATTTACACAACTTAATTTCTTTTGAGTAGGTAGAGGTTCTCAGGTACTTGCTCTTTCAAAACGAAACAACTTTTCGCACTTACACTTTTCAAACAAAGTTTTCAAACAAACACTTCATACACTCTTGAGGACAGATACAAGAGTTAAATCGGAATTTTCAAACAAAACTTTTTTCAAAACCCACAAACACAAGAAAAGCAAAATATTTTGAAAACATAGTGAGCAAGTACCTAAGAGCCCGTGGATAACCACGGATAGAAAGGGTGCTAACACCTTCCCTTTCTATAATCTACCTCCCGAACCGAGAAACAAATCGAAAAGGAATTTTGTTGTGCTTTTGTCCTTTCCTTGTTGGAGAAAATAAAAGACGGTGGCGACTCTTGCTTACCGCGACATTTTACGAAACGCAAATGCGAACCAGCATTTCAAAACAGTCAGTTCTATTTCCACCGATCACAGCATGCAGCACATAAGAATCCCTCTTGTTTTCATGGTACGAGTATAGAGAGTGTGCAGGATATCTCCGAGTAAGGTAGGCACAGGATTGCGAGAGAGGAAGATCTTTATAGCATTCACATATACGAATGAGTCCGGATTAGGGAATAGGACTAACCCATAGATTAGAAGAGCCAAAACTTCCTCAAAATCCTAAAAATCCATATCATCCCACAACAGCTGGGCCTTGTCTATCAGAAACTTAGCTAGAAAACCCTTGACTCCAATTCTTGTTTCCCAATTGGATACCACGTCGGCCCATTTCATATGCAGAGCTGAGGCAATGACTTCTGGCTTAGGAACTTCTTCTAGACCGGTGAAGGGTAAATGTTCAAGAATAGGTATATCCAACAGCTGAGAGAATTCTTCCAAGGTATGTACCAACTGATAGTCTGGAAAGGTGAAGCAGTGGTGCTTGGGATCAAAGAACTGAAAGATTACACTCATCATCTTTTCATCAAAGCTTGAAGTAACCAGGTTAAGAAGTCGACCATGTCTCTTAGTGAACGCAGAAGTTTCAGAAACCCTTGAGGCTAGCTCTTTGAGTTAGGAAGGTATCTTCACAAAGCTGATTCAGATAGTGTTCCTACGAACGGAAGCCATGATCTGCAAAACAGAACAAAGATAAATTCCCTTGGTCTTTGAAATGGTTAGTGCCATAAGAATGGATGTTATATTATGATGCATGATGTTATGATAAACCACAGGTATAGCAAACACAGTCAAATCACACCAAGTCCTTAGGTTTAAGGCCTGCATGAGGTTAAAGGTAGTACCCTCTTGAAGTTTAGTTGCTTTCAAACCTGTCTTAAAAAGTAACCGGGTTCTAGAGGATCTCCATATCACTGACCATCCTTTATCGGGCATTGTCTCAGCTCAAGCAATCTTTTCTTGCGTCCGAAATATCCTGAAAGTCTGATCTCAATGAGTGTAGCATCGAGTATCAACCAATGTCAACTCTACACCGAGGCCGGCTATCTCACTACTTTCTAATGACCAAGTTTGTTCAACTAAGGTTCTAAGGTCCGTTAGTGCTTCACGACACCACGCGGAGGCCCCGTATTCTCCTCGTTTCCCCACGAAGGATACTGGTACCAACCAAAGTTCCACACCAACACAACCATCGCTTAAACCATATCGGTCTACGTTGTACAGTCTCCACGATCGATTGTTGTTTACCTAAAAATTGCCCCAGATCTGGGTGTAGGATCTATAGTAACCCAAGAAAGACCTTTTAAGAATAAAGCAAGCAATAAAGAAAGCAATTTTGTAACATGACCTAGATCCTAAGGTTTACCCCCACTTATTTTTATATTCACCAGCAGAGTCGCCAGTTCTGTGATACAGTGGCAGAATCGACTATTTTTAATGGTTTGGGTTTTGCGTTTTATGTTCGCAAAATGTCGCGGTAAGCAAGAGTCGCCACCGAATTTTATTTCATCCAATCATGGAAAAGGAAAAAGAACATAAAAAACCTTTTTTTGAGATATTCTGAGTACGGGGGGTAGGTTATAGAAAGGGAAGGTGTTAGCACCCTTTCTATCCATGGTTTTCCATGGGCTCTTAGGTACTTGCTCATTTTTCAAATTGCTTGTGTGTGTTTGTCTTGAAAATATTTTACTTCGTGATAACCCTTGTATCAGTCCTCAAAGATGTGACGAAGTTGGTTTTGAAAATTTGTTTTGAAAGGTGTTTGTGTGAAAAGTTTTCATTCAGCAAGTACTTAAGATTCTACCTACTCGAAAAAATATTGTTTGTTCTCGTTTCCTTTAGACAACGCTATCCTACTATTAAGGAGTAGGTGGCACCATCGTTGGAGCTGTAAGGGACATTCGAAAGGGACAAGTACAGTCACCAAAGCAACAGTTAGAAAACTTTAGTAGTAACCCTAGAGTCTTAATATATTTTTCTAGGCAACATTTTCGAGGCAACATTCGAACGGGACACTCTGATCTTTTAGACTGGAGGGCAACCACTAAAATCTCCTATGCTTAATGATTGTTTACCGAAGGCAACCGAAGTGAGGTAAACCCTAGGAGTGAATATGTGCATATGAATTGTTTCAGTCATTTAATCTTTGCACATTAGGTGATCTACCGTTTTAATTTCAAATAATCTTGCCATACAATCCTATTAGCATACATCTAGACAGTTAAATATTTGCAGGAATTTAAAGTGCGAAAAACAAACCTAGCTATTACAAGGCTTTGACAGTTACATAATTGTCTTGACAGAAAATAAAAATGCGGAAGTTTAAAACCCTAATTAAAACTATTACAAACTCGAAATAGTTACAATAATAATAAAACAAATTAAAATGCACGCGGCGAACTAAATGTGAGGGGAAATTGAAAAAAACGTAAACCCTAATTGAAAGAAAAAAAAGACTTTTGTATATTTTTTATTAGAGAAAACAATGAAATTGCAATTTAAATGAAACCATAATTTCTAATTGCTTCTTAATTATGAAAAAAAGCATTTAAGTTAACCTAATTAATTAAAATAAACATTTTAATGAAAAAATAATTTTGGTGTATTTTTAGAGAAAATTAATTAAATTATATACAATTCAAATTCTAAGTCTAATTATTTTTAATTATAAAAAGATATTAAATTGCCCTAAGTTAATTAAACTAAATTAATTAAGAAATAAAATATTTTTATCAAAAAAAGATTTTGTAGTTTGTTGTGATTTTTTTATTAAAAAAAAAAGAAAATGATTTTTGTGTTAATTAATTAAAACAAATAAAAGAAATTAATGAAAGAAATTAAAACGAAAATAGAAAAGAAAATGCAAATTGGGCCTGTATGCTAGTAAAGGGGGGGTGCCAATCTGAATTTTTCAAGCCCAATAACCCTTCAAGCCCGGCCAGCCTTTGATTCCTTGTAGCGTTAACTTGAGGGTGCATCATGGTCCCTCACTGCTGGAGGCGTTGGATCTGATTGATCCTAGATCCACTGGTTGGATATTGCTAGCACATGGTGGACGTTTGAGAGAATGGAGTACCTAATTTGTAAAGGAAAAATAGAACAAAGAAAATTGTTGGGACCTGGGATCGAGCCCAGGTCCTCATACTCACCACCAACGCGCTTCACCACTGGGCTACCTTACTCATTTGTACAAATAATGACATTTTAATATAATATAGAAAAAAACAAAATTAATATCAAGACTTCTGAAAACGCGCGCGCCAGATTCAAACTGGCCAGTGATAGACTGCCACCTAATCATCTTCTCCAAGGATCCGTTGTTTTAGACAACGACCTTTTACCTATATACACCTCTTGTTGCTATAACCCTGCAATATCTCAAAACGCAATACAAGCACTATTAATCAAAACCAAGGGCATGAATCAATTACTCATGACCTCCTGAATACGATTCCACTCTTTGTGCAGTCCAATTTGGCTTGTACATGGAGTTCCTAATTCGGAACCTTAAACCCTAACAATGGCGTATTATGGATCATGCACTTAAACACTAATTCACCTATACAGAAAGCTTCTACACATATATGCAGTCAAAAGAAGTTAACAATGCAAGAATGCACGAATACGTTTTTGAAAAAGAGGACAAACCGTGTGAGGTCTAGGGGCTGATTCTGGGCGTGAGAGGGCTTGTTATTGAATGAGACACATTCCTGAGACGTCTAGAAATCGATTGGAAATGCTAGGATGGCTTGAGCTGGCCTCTAGAATGGAAATCGAATCACCACTTTTCTTTGAAAATTTGAAGTTTTGTTCTGCTTGTTCACGCCTGTAAAACCTTGTTCTTTGCTTTGTTCTTGTCCAATATATATCTAAGAATGCATTAGGGTTACAAACTTGGATTGAATCTTTGCAATTATGAGATATTTGATTTGGTTTTCATGCTACATATAAACTTGCTATTTTGAGCCAAATCATCCCTTTCTTGTACCAATTATGTTTAATTCATTTTGGCCTTGATAATTCAGCATATTTTGATTGCCAACCTGTCCAAAAACCAAATCAAATCATATCTTTGCTATTATTCATTAATTATTTGATTTAATTCAATTTTAATTAATAAAAAATCAAAATAAATTGAAAAATTAAGCAAATAATGTGTGGGTGAATATTTGAGTCGTGGACCACATTATAAATGAGGTGCAAGCATAAAAAGTTAGGCCATTTAGCAAAAAATGCATTTTTGAGCACATTTGACTTTTGGCAATTTTGCAAAAAGGGTCAACTTTGACAAGGCATATCTCCTCCAATTTTAACCCTAGAGAGGTGATCTTGGACTTTTTGGAAAGCTTAGGATGTCCCCTAAGAAACCATTTTTTTCTCATCTCAATTGAGTCTTCCATTTTCATGTAAGAAGCTTTGACCCAAAAGGTGTTTTTGTTGACTTTTCAAAAGGACCCATAATGTAGAAATTTATATCTTTTTGTGAGTGCATATTTTGAACTTATGGGATGAATATGAATTGTATGGAATTGCATCCTCTTCAACATGAGATTTGGATGGAAAATGTTTGATAAAGCATGTGGAAGTTATGCTTGGTCAAAGTTTGGTTAACTTTTACTGAGAAACCCTAATTTAGCAACTTTTGGATTTAGATGAATTTGGAGCATTCCTTGGGGAATCATGATAAACCATTGATCAAATGATTAAAGTCACTTAAAAATGTTAATGTTGACCAAAAATCTTGAAGTTTAACTGTATGTGGGTCACAGTTGACTTTTGACCTAATACAGTCGATTCTCAAGAATCTGAGAAGTTGACTAAGCAAACTTCTTGTGCAAGGCATGAAACTTGACATGTAGGATCTTTGGAACATATTAAGACCATGGAGAGTATATGAGGAATTTGTGGTTCACCCATCTTGATGAAAATGAAAACCCTAATTTAAGGTATACTGCCTTAGGAGAGAGTTTGTCTGGTCCACTCTTGGGCAACCTTGAGCAAATTGAGGATCTCTAGGAGTATGTATTGAGTAAAATGAGAGGGAAAATTTTGGGGTACAAAACCTACACTAGAGGAGTATTCTTATCTGTTGGATTTACCTGTTACCGATTGTGTTCCTTTTACTGGTTTGGAGGGTGAGCCAAAATCACACGAGATTGCTGCTTTGATCCATTTGGGGAAGTCTGAGGTTGAAGCCCATGTGACTACTAAAGGGGGTATTAGAGGATTACCAGCTCAGTTCTTATTGTAGAAATCTCATTACTTTGCCAGGATGAAAAGTACAATCTCTTTTGAGGCCATCTTTGCTCTACTTGCTTATGGGTTGTTCTTATTTCCTAACGTGGACAAGTTTGTTGACGTTAATGCTATCAGGATCTTCATGATTGGAAACCCAGTTCCTACATTGTTGGGTGATGCTTATTACTCTGTTCATCTTCGGAATTCTTGTCATGGGGGAATGATTATCTATTGCACGCCTCTGTTATACTGACGGTTTGTTTCTCATATGCCTCAGTCTGATGCTTTCTGGGATGTCAGGAAGGAACCCCATTGGGCTCCTAAGATTATGGCACTTACTCACTCAGATATTGATTGGTATCACCGGGCTTACCATGATGTAGAGATTGTCGATAGTTGTAGTAGTTTCCCCGATGTACCTCTTCTTGGTACAAAGGGAGGAATTAACTATAACCTTGTTCTTGCACGACGACAGCTTGGTTATCCGATGAGGGATAAACCAAACAGTATTCATTTGAGTAGTTTCTTTCTGAAGGAGGGAGAAGACCATAAGGAAGCTAGGGAGCAGATTGCGAAGGCCTGGCGTCACATTCATAGTAAGAGTAGGAAATACTTGGGACCTAGGGGGGTTGTTTCTTTAGAGCGTTATCTTTAGTGGGTCCAAAGGAGAGCTATTCAGTTAAAGATGTCGTTTTCTTGGGAAGCACCTATGCCTGATTTGTTTGTGAAGACCACTCATCCCTTATTGGATGATGTGGAAGAGTTACAACTTGCTTTGGTCAGGATACAGCAAGAAAAGGATGCTTGGAAGAATAAGTGCCAAACTTTAAATATTTCCTATAGAGCAGACTTGAAGGAGAAAGACGACTTGATTGAGATTCTTGAGAGTCGAGTGGTAGAGACCATGGAGAGGCAAGGGGATTTATTTTCTCCTAAGCCTCAGTCAGGTTCTAGTTGCTCACTTCATGATTCAGGAGATTGGAAGGAGGTTGCCACCAGATATGCGAAATAAAATCAGAGGTTGAAGGCTTAGATTGCCAAGCTTACAGGGAAGCGCCTGCATATAGAGTGATCTCCATCAGCTTTACTTCTTAGGGTTTTAGACTTTATTTTCATCTTGTACTTAGGATTATTGAAACTTTTAATCCATTTTGAAGTTATTATAATAAAAAATTCCAGTATTTCAAATGTGGTATTACTTTGATATTTGCAATATGTCTATAAATCTTTAAAGTCCCTTGAAATATTAATAAAATAAATCATGTGCATTGCATATCATGCATCATATTGCACATAATTCTTGCATTTATTATGCATATCCAGGTGTCTTACCAATCTTCTTTACTTGGTTCAGCAAGTTGTCTCACCACTACAACACTCGAGCTAATTTCAGAAAGAAGATGGACAACTTAGAACAAGAGAATCGTGAGTTGCCCGAGGAAGTTTCTGCTTTGAAGGACGGCATGGCCAATCTTACTGCTCTGATGGAATCTCTGGTGGCTGCTCAGAATCAGCCACCGAGTGTTAAACATCAACCAAAAGGGTTACTATTGAAGCTTCGACTGTTCCTGTGTCTGCTACTCCAGCTGTTATTCAGAATCGCATGCCTCAAGGTTATCCATGGGGAATGCCAAAGAACTGTGTGCCTGAAGGTTTCAATCTTGGTCCTCAAGATACTCCAGTTGTTTAGACTATTGTTACTCCTGCACCTGTTGTGGAGCATGTTGCTCCTGGTGCACCTCCTTCGGTGAATATGGTTCCATTTGCTAATGATGACATGTGTTGTCCTTTTCCTCCACCAAGTGAATACTTGGGTCTCTATGATAGAATGGATGATTTTCAAGAGCAGTTTGACAAGATGCAGAGGGAGATGAAGGCCCTCAGGGGAAAGGAATTGTTCGAGCAGAATGTGAATGATTTGTGCTTGGTCCTGAATGTCAAGATTCCTGTGAACTTTAAAGTCCCGGAATTCGATAAGTACAAGGGAAACACTTGTCCTCTTTCTCATCTTGTGATCTATGTAAGAAGAATTTCTACCCATACTGATGATCAACGTCTACTCATTCACTTTTTTCAGGATAGTTTGACTGGTGTTGCGCTGAAGTGGTATGTGAGTTTGGACAGCGTTAATATCCATACTTTCAACAACTTGGGAGAAGCATTTATCAGACAATGCAAATATAACGTGTACATGGCGCCTAATCGTGATCAACTCAGAGCCATGGTCTAGAAGGATAGAGAATCATTCAAAGAATATGCACAGAGATAGCGTGAGGTAGCCACCCAAGTGATTCCTCCCATGGAAGAGAAGGAGATGACTAAGATTTTCTTGAAGACTCTGGGTGCTTTCTACTATGAAAGGATGGAAGCGAGTGCGCCAAGTGACTTTACTGAAATGGTAGGCATGGGTATCCGCTTAGAAGAGGCTGTAAGAGAGGGTCGTTTAACAAAAAGTGAGAGTTCCGAAAGCACGAAGAAACCATCATATGGGTTTTCCAAAAATAAGGAAAGAGATACAAATGTTGTTATGCAAGAAAGGAGGGTTAATCCTCCTAGAAGAAATTATCAGCGTCATCAACAAGTCGCCTCAGTGACTCTAGTTGTTGGTGTAGCTCCAACTACCATTGCTTATCAGAGACCATCCCATCAGGGGAATCAAGGGTATAATCATATAAGGGAGAGTTATGACCCTATTCCTATGAGCTATACAGAATTACTCCCGGTGTTAATTCAGAAGAAGTTGGTTCAGACTCGACCACCTCCCGTTATACCATCACCATTGCCTTGGTATTACAAGGCAGGCCAAACATGTGCTTTTCATCAGGGAGCACCGGGGCATAATGTTGAGAACTTCTATCCTTTGAAAACTAAAGTACAGAAATTGGTGAAGTCTGGTATCTTGTTGTTGTACCCCAAAATTTGCCCTCCCATATTCTCCAAAGTTTGCCAAGTCAAAGCTTCAACATCTCCCCGAGGGTTGCACAGTTCAAGGGCCTTCTAACAGTCAAAATTAGGGTTTTGGTTCTGACAAAGAAGATGAAGTTTCCAAGGGTCCAATCAAGTCCCACATGCCTATAAACATGGTCAAGCATCCTCATACCAAGTTTCAAGACTTACAGCACAAAATTGCACAGTCAAAAACCCTAATTGCACTGCAGTCAACTGTAGGGGCAAAATGGTCATTTGACAGTCAAAAGTTCAAATTTTTGGTAAACATCTCATTTTGAAGCCACAAACATCATTTTATCAATGCTTGATCATGATTCTCAAGGCTTGGCTCAAAAATCATCAAGATGCAAAAGTTTCCTTATTTGGACAATTGAGAAAGTCAACTGTAAATTGACCAGGGCATAACTTTCACATGGATTATCAGAAAAATTCCATCCAAAGCTCATTTTGAAGATAAAGATATTTCCTACAACTCCTCTTCACACTTCAAGTCCAAGAAATGCTCTCACAAAAAGTTATGAATTTCAACATTATAGGTCATTTTCAAAAGTCAACAAAAAGGGACTTTAAGTCAAAGGCCATAACTTGAGATTGGTAAATCAAAATGATATGGGACCAAAGACATTGGTTAAAGGACTCAAATACCTTTCCAAAATGTCCAAGAACATGAGCAAAGCTTAAAAATTGAGCAAGTTATGCCTTGTGGAAGTTGGGAAATTTTTGAATATTTTGAAAAGTCAACATTGATTCAAATGACCTAAAAATGCTAATGGGCCTCTTTTTCTTCCACAATTCATCATCCAAGGCATGTGCACGACCATTTGGCCCAAAGGGAAGTTTTTATCATTTTTATTTTATTTATTTGAATTTTTTATTATTAATAATTCATTTAATTAAATAAAATACATGAAAAATACCAAACCTAATGTTTTGAATCTTTTTGTGCATAGAATAGGATCAATATTTCGTGTACAATCAAATATGGAAAGAATCAAAGGTGATTGGATGTGATTGAAGCCAAAAAGCATGAAAAAGATTTGGAAAATTATGGCTTGAAAATCAAATATCCTTTTCATTAATTCATGGATTTTTGATCAATTTCTTTGACCTAAATCATTGATACATATATATGCAAGCTAACCCTATTAAAAAAAGACTGGAAGCTGCGCCCAAAAGCCATAACCAAGTTGGCAATTTTTCAAGAAAACTCAAGAACTGAAATCACGATTGCAAGGCCTTTCAAGATCAAACAACCATTCCATTAGCTTGCCAAGGTTGCCAGGAGACGATTCCAATCAAAAACTTGGTCCCATACTCAAAGAATTGGTAAAACAATCGCACCTTGTACAGGAAATTTTTTGCATTCTTGCATAATGATTCATACGTTTTCTGTAGTTTTTGATATTTGATTCATGTTATTTGACTTATTACGAAGCTAACCACATGATCCAATTGAGCTTTTAGGCATTGGGCGTGATTTCACCATGGTCATATGCTAGGGTTTTCAGAACCTTGAATTAGGGATTTTTAGTTAAGGAAAAATTAGCACTCGAGACCTGGACCATTGGAACAAGCGTGCTTGGACGAAAAGGATAGGACCCTCGCGCCTAATTTATGAGGCCACATGGCCTATTCGTTATTTTCTGGAATGATACATAAGGGAACGGTTCAAAACCGTTGCCCATTCCTTTTTTGTTTCAGGAAAAAAAAGCAAAACGAAGAGGATGACTAGGTGGCTTAGACTGGTTGGTCCATTCAAATTTCGCGCGAAAGCGCCCCACTAACTCTTATTTTATTTCATATTATTTGTTAGGTATTATATATACAAAACGCGTTGGTGGCTCAGTGGCAAGCAAGCTTAGTGGTAAACCACAGGACCTGGGTTCGATCCCAGGTCCCTCACCCTTTCCATATTATTTTTCCATTAATGCTTATGTGTAATTTCAACGCTAGGGTGCATCATATGGCCTCAAATCCAGCTTGCCACTTGGCCAATCTCACCAATCTAAGGGACCAGATCTGGAGAGCATGGTAAACCTCAGTCAACGTACTCACACGCTAGCATGGAAAGTCAGCCAGGCCAAAGGCCATTGGGCCCAAATTGCTAAACAAAAACCTCCTATTTGGGGAAAGACCCCCCTAGGTTTGAATTTTTATTTCTTTTCTTTATTTTACTTATTTCAATTATTATTTTTTTTAATTAGTTTCTTTAATTTAATTATTTTTATAGAAAACATAAAAAATAATATAAAATCAGAAAAAGACAAAAAAACAAGTATTTTTATTTAATATATTATATTTTGTAAATAAATATTATGCATTAATTTTAGCTATTAAATTAGGTTTAATTCAAGCATTTTCTTAATTAACTTAAAATTGGTAGAATTAGAGTCTTAATTAATTTTTATCCTCTTTTTCATAATGATTAATTATTAAAATATTATTTATTTTTATAAATCAAAATTGCATGTAAATAATTAGGTTAATTTAGGTTTAACTTTAATATTTTCTTAATAAACTAAAAACAATTAGTATTAGGGTTAGCATAATAATTTCAATTAATATTCTCATAAAATTCAAATCCAAAAAATACCAAAAGTAATTTCTTTTTCTTTTTTAATTTCATTAATTTAATAATTTCATTAAAAAGGGTCCAACGCCCTCGTTTCCAATTTTAATTCATATTCGCGCATTTTATTTTATTTTTTGTAAATATTTCTGTAATTCTCCCAAAGCCGTGTAATTTAATTTCTTGCACTTTCACTTTACTTTACTTATTTACTTTCTGTCAAATCGGGTCCTGGAAATTTTGGCGATGTGGACCCGCGCCTTTTGTAATAGCTTAGAATTTTTATTTCCCGCAATTCTTTTTGACTGTTAAACAAATGCATGCAAGAATGAATGGACAAAAATAAAAACAAACGCATAGATCACCTATACCATGACAAGACAAAAATAAACGAATCTGACACACAAATCACACACCACCCCTAGGGTACGCCTCACTGTTGCCTTGCCTCTAAAGGTGATCGTCGAGTAGAGGATGTCTTAGTAAGTCCTCATGATCCGGGAACCTGGCATGAGGGTAGCTTCTAAGGTGTCTTCCCATTGCTCTGGTGATCACCATGTCCCGAACCTCGAATTGACCCGAACACCTCCAACGGTGGTGCTACCTATCTCTCAATGGTGGGATGGCACTACTTTAAAGGACATTTACACAGACGAATTCCTTAGGGTAGGTAGGTTCTCGTAGATACTTTCTCTAATTTCAAAACAAATCAAAAATACTTTTCACACCGACACCTTTTCAAAAAGCTTTCGAAAGCAATTTTTCAAACACTCTTGAGGACCGATACAAGAGTCGAACTGGAATTTTCAAAGAAAATTTTTAAAACCCACATTGAAAAGCAAACAAACATTTTGAAAACACAAATGAGCAAGTATCTAAGAGCCCATGGATAACCATGGATAGAAAGGGTGCTAATACCTTCCCTTTCTATAAATCTACCTCCCGAACCGAGAGCAATCTCTTTAAGGAATTTTTCTGTGCTTTTGTCCTTTCCATTTGGAGAAAATAAAAGACGGTGGCGACTCTTGCTTCCGCGACATTTCGCGAACCAGCGTTAAACAGTCAGTTCCAGATCCACCGATCACAGAACTGGCGACTCTGCTGGGGATATTTATAAAGTGAGGTGTACCTTAGGACTAAGATCACTTGTGTTTTCCATTGTCTGAACTGTTTGCTTTATTATTGTGGGTATTGTCTCGGGAGTTCTATAGATCCTAACCCGGATCTGGGGATACCTTCTTAGAAAGTAGCAACAAGGCTGTGAGGGAACTGTGCGGGGTATACCGACATGGTTGAAACAGTCTGCTACGTTGATGTGGCACTTTGGTATGTACCGGTAACCCTTGAGTTCAGTCAAGGAGAGTACGGGGCCTCCGCGTGGTGTCGTGAAGCATCAACAGACCTTAGGAACCTTAATTGAACTATCTTGGCCTCTTTAGGGTAGTGAGATAACTGACTTTGGTGCAGTCCGAGGTTGGTTGATACTCGATACTACACTCAATTGAGGGTTGCTTTCCTGGAATATTTCGGTCGCCAGTTCAGTGGCTAAATCGAAACGATGAACAATGAAAGCAATCCCGTGATGTTGGGATCCTTAGAACCCGGTTACTTCTAATAGGACAGGTTGAACCCACCAACTTCAAGAGGGTACTACCCAGACCTCATGCTGGCCTTAAACCCTAAGGACTTGTCTTGTGTGCCTTGTGTGCCTTACATGTTTGTCTTTGTAAATATCTGTGGTGTGTTTAATCATAGCATCATGACATCATCCAGCATCATATGCATTGACTGACCATTTCAGGGGTTCGAATCTTCATCTTTGTTCTTGTTTTGTAGGACATGGAAACTGTTCGTAGAAAGACAATTCAAATCAGTCTTGTAAGTGTTCCTCCTCAGCTTAAGGAACTTATATCCAGGATTCCCGAGAATTCTTCATTCAGTGAAAGACATGGAAGACTCATCAGCTTGGTCAACACCAACATTGAGGAAGATATGATAAAGGTCCTGTTCCAATTCTTTGACCCTCTGCATCACTGTTTCACCTTCCTGGATTATCAGCTGGTACCTACATTGGAGGAGTTCTCCTGGCTCCTGAAGACCCCTATCCTTGATCAACTACCCTACAACGGTACGGAAAAGGAACCCAAGCTTGAAGAGATTGCTAAAGCCTTGCACCTACAGTCATCTGACCTCAAGGGACATTGGGAAGTTAGAAGTGGTATCAAAGGGTTCTTAGCCAGGTTTCTGTTTGAAAAGGCCCATGAATGTTGGAACTCCCTTGACCTACAAGCTTTTGAAGAAGTTGTGGCCCTCCTTGTCTATGGTTTGGTGTTGTTTCCTAACCCAGATCAGCTTATAGATGTCAGTGCTGTCCAGATCTTTATGTCCAGGAATCTTATACCTACGTTGTTAGGGGACATCCTTCACTCATGTTACACTCGAACCATGAGAAAAAGAGGTGTCCTTATGTGTTGCACTCCTCTCCTGGGAAGGTGGTTTATTTCGCACCTTCCACAATCAGTTTTGAAGAACGAGCGGGGTTTGAGATGGTCACAACGGTTGATGACTCTTACACATGCAGATATACATTGGTGCCCTAGGTCCAGAGAGGATGTCACTATCATTGATCGTTGCGGAGAGTACCCTAATGTTCCTTTACTTGGAATCAGAGGAGGTATTACTTACAGCCCATGCCTGGCTTGGAGACAGTTTGGTTATGCTCGGAGGGATGGTCCTCATGACATGTTAATTCCTGACATAGTTTTTGACTTCGACAACGATACTCAAGGACTTCGCCAGAGATTTATCAGAGCCTGGAGGATGCCAAGTAGGATAGACAGCAAGACACTGGGGCACAGGAACTCCATCCCGTTGGAACCTTATCTCAAGTGGGTACGAGCCCGCTCCCAGAAGTTAGTGATGCCTTGTCCCCATATGCTCCCTGTGATCAAAGAGCCAGTCTTGGAAGGAGAAGTGTCCTACACTATTCAGCACCCTGATATGCCCACATCCTGGGAAGAGATGCAGAAGAGCTGGATCTAGCTTAAGGAAGAACGGAATTCCCTTGAGACCAGTCTAC
Organism: Vicia faba; assembly: GCA_948472305.1. Taxonomy (NCBI): domain Eukaryota; kingdom Viridiplantae; phylum Streptophyta; class Magnoliopsida; order Fabales; family Fabaceae; genus Vicia; species Vicia faba. Next base: position 275,166,471 of record OX451735.1, on the reverse strand, counting down.
ATGCTAGTGAAAAGAAGGTCTTGGAGCTCACCCGCCTGTTGCATGAGGAGAGGAATCTCAACACTTACATAGCTCCAAAGAGGATACGTAGTGTATTATGGGATTGATTTGCTTTTGTATTATTTTGCCCATGAGGCTTTGATGTACTGAACAATTATTTCCTTAATGATAACGTGTGTTCCTTTTTGTCTACAACAAATTTGAACTTTCGAACCCTTGAATGCATTGCATAAACACATATCATTCATCATGTGCATAGCAGGTTTTCTTCTTTTCAGGTTGCTTACCGTTCTTCGCTGTTTATTTCAGCATCATGAATCCTGACTCATCATCAACTGAGATGTCCATCAAAGCTCTTCAGGCGCAGAATGCGCAATTTCAGGAACTAATCATGGGTTTGGCTCAGGGTCAAGAAGAGCTGAAGGCTCTGCTCCTGAAAAAGGAAAAGAAGAAGAAGAGAAGAACTGTTCTGTTTAACTCGGGCCGAAGGTTTGGCAATACTCTGCAAAATGAAGAGGCTGGTTCTTCCATTGGCAAGGGTACTCCTCAAGCGGAAAAAGGTCCTAGTCCGGTAGTCTCTGACAATGAGACTGATTTTGATGAAGAGCAATATCCTCCTACAGAAGACAGATACAAGCAGTTGGAAGACAGGCTGAATGCTATGGAGATACAACAGGTACCTGGGCTGGATTTTGGAGATCTGGGTTTGTCTACTGGTGTGATCATTCCTCGTAAATTCAAAGCACCATCCTTCACCAAATATGACGGGGCGTCTTGTCCCAAGCTACACCTCAGGTCCTATGTTCGGAAGATTCAACCGTACTTAGTGGATAAGAATTTGTGGATCCACTTCTTCCAGAAGAGTCTTTCAGGGACTCATCTCGAATGGTTCTATCAGCTGGATGGGACCAAGGTTCGTAACTGGGAGGAGTTGGCTACTGCTTTCTATAAGCAGTATCAGTATAATGCCGACCTTGCCCCTACGCGTACCCAACTCCAGGGTATGTCGTTAGGTTCAAGTGAAGGTTTTAAAGAGTATGCTCAGAAGTGGAGGGATCTGGCTGGCAGGGTGCAACCTCCGTTGACTGATCGAGAGTTGGTAGACATGTTCTTGGGGACCCTATCTGGGCCATTTTTCAACCATCTTATCGGTAATTCTTCTGCTGGATTCACTGATCTTATTCTGACTGGAGAGAGAATTGAGGCTGGGTTGAAGTCTGGCAAGATTCCGAAGGGTGCATCGTCTAGTTCTGAGAAGAAACCCTTCAAGAAGGAGGCTAGTGCTGTATATGGCTCTAGAAGACAAGAGAAATCTGAGCGCCGCCAATCTGTCAGTGTGGTGATGATTGCTAAGCCTGCTGCCGCTCCTCGGCCAATCAATCCTCAAAGGGCTGAAAGACCCCGGAGAGAGTTTACCCGTTTGAGCATGACTTTATCACAGATCCTGCCACAGTTACTATCCACCAACCTACTGACTGTCAGAGAGGCCCCCAAAGGTGTAAACACTGCCTCTCCGAAATACAACCCAAATGCTCGTTGTGCCTACCCTTCTGATAGCCCGGGGCATTCCACTGATGACTGTTGGGCATTAAGGAATAAGGTGCAAGACCTTATCGACGCGAAAGAGATACAGTTTGAAGCGCCTGAGAGGCCGAATGTGGTTACTGCTCCTATGCCTCAGCATGGGGTAAATGCTGTTGATGAAGAGGTATACGCTGTTTCTGTGGATGATGTAGCTACTCCTTTGAAGACTGTCAAGAGGAACCTACTGCTGCCCGGTTTATTTCTGGGTTGCAGTGAGAGTTGCCTGTTCTGTGCTGTTTCCCTATCTGGTTGTCCCTTGCTGAAGTTAGGCATCCAAAGCCTGATGGACAGCAAGGAGATTCTGTTCAAGAAGTCTGCTGTTCAGTTGGTTCCGGTAGAAGAAGTCTCTGTGGTTACCATCTTCAATAATCCAATCAAGGCTCTCCCGAAGAAGCCTGTCCAAATCATGACTGTCGCACCTGTTGTTATCACTGTTCTGGGGCCTCTTCCCTACGTATCCGATAAAGCTGTCCCCTGGCATTATGGGGCAGACGTATATGTGAATGGAATCAAACAAGAATTCAACATTGGCGCCAGTATCTGCGATATCACTGGCCCAGCCAAGGTTACCCGCAGTGGCAGGCTCTTCTCGCCTGACATTGCACCGCCCGCTACTCGAAGACCCCTCCTTATAACACCTACAAGTGTACCTGTTCCTGTTGTTGATCAAGTTGTTTCCCCTGCTGCCAAGTCATCCAATGCTCGGGGCAAGGGAATTGAAGTTGAGCCTGCCCGGATGGAGGCACCGATACCTATAAATGCTGAGGCCTCCCAACAAGAGATGGAGGAAATCCTGAAAATAATAAAGAAGAGTGACTTCAATGTTGTGGAACAGCTGGGGCATACGCCCTCCAAGATCTCCATGCTCTCCTTATTGCTATGCTCCGAGGCCCATGCTAAGGCCTTGATCTCATTTCTCAAGACGGCCCATGTGCCACAGGAGACATCTGCAGTCCAGTTCACTGATTGCGTAGCAAATCTGACGGCAGACAATGGCTTAGGTTTCTCAGATGCTGACCTGACTGCAAAGGGAAGAGACCATAATGACGCCCTGCATGTCTCTATTGAATGCAGGGGCACTACTCTGGCGCATGTATTGGTGGATACTGGTTCTTCCTTAAATGTACTACCCAAGAAGGCTTTAGACCGTTTAGATTGTGAAGGCCTGGAACTGAAACCCAGCAATATCATTGTCAGAGCCTTTGACGGTTCCAAGAGGATGGTTCATGGAGAGGTTGACATTCCTATTCGTGTGGGCTCTCAGGTGTTTGACTCTACTTTTTATGTGATGGATATCCGTCCATCTTATTCTTGTCTACTGGGTCGACCTTGGATCCATAAAGATGGGGCAGTGACCTCTACCCTGCACCAGAAGCTGAAATACCCCATCAGAGGGAAGATTGTCACTGTGCAGGGAGAGGAGGAGTATATGGTGAGCCATTTGAATTCTTTCAGATACATTGAGATGGACAGGGAGTTTATTGAAACCCCCTTTCAGCATTTCGAGGAGGTGCTTCCAATTTCAGCAGCAGTAGAAACAGTGGTCGAAGAGGATGTTCCCTTGAAGATGGCTTCCCTAAAGGATGCTCGGGCTGTGGTTCAAAAAGGTGAATGTGCTAACTGGGGCAGGCTTCCGGACTTTACACAGAAAACTGACAAATTTGGACTGGGTTTTACTGCAGAGGGTCAGAAAGCTATGCGGAAGGCGAAGACCAGAAAACCTCCTGTGCTCATTACAAATCCAGGAGTAAATGCTGTTGGGGAGGATAATGAAGTGGATGAAGCTGAGTTCAATAGCTGGATCTACCCGACGACCGAAGGCGGATTGACCAATTGGATTGTCAAAGACCATACTCCTGTTACTTTTGTTACGCAGTAATAAACTTCTTTGTTTTGTTATTTGTAATAAACAATAAATAAACTCTATGGCCCGGTGTCTTACCCGAGGCACCGTGGTTTCATTTGTGAGGGCATATAAATTGTCATTTCATATATCATAAATGAAAATCTTGGACGTTTTCTCGCATTTCAAATCTTATGCTCCTTTTCTGTCTTTTCTTCCTTTATACATATTTCAAAACAGCTGTATTTACACACACTCACTCATACAGGTTTCAATCCACTCTGGATCTCACTGGTAACGACTCTGCTACTGCCAGTTATGACTTCGAAAATCCGATCAACTTAGCCGAAGACGAAGGTGAAGATGATTATGAAGTGCCTGGCGAGCTTGCAAGACTGTTACTTCAGGAAGAGAGGGCAATTCAACCACACGAAGAGCCAGTGGAGACAATAAATCTGGGCACTGAGGTAGACAGGAAGGAGGTAAAGATTGGTGCCAACCTAGAGCTCAGCGTGAAGCAACGGTTGACTAAGATGCTACATGATTATATGGAGATCTTTGCCTGGTCCTACGAAGACATGCCCGGGTTGGATACCGATATTGTGGTCCATCATTTGCCTACTAAAGAAGACTGCCCTCCGGTCAAGCAAAAGGTCCGCCGTATGCGTCCAGAGATGTCTGAGAAGATTAAAGCCGAGGTTATGAAACAGTTTGACGTTGGGTTCCTTGCAGTGACTTCTTACCCTCAGTGGGTTGCTAATGTGGTGCCGGTACCAAAGAAAGACGGTAAGGTCAGAATGTGTGTCGATTACAGGGATCTGAACAGGGCCAGCCCCAAGGATGACTTCCCCCTATCTCACATTGATGTCCTTGTTGATAATACAGCTCAGCATAAGGTGTTCTCTTTCATGGATGGTTTCTCAGGGTATAATCAGATCAAGATGGCACCTGAAGACATGGAAAAGACTACATTTGTTACTCAGTGGGGCACTTTCTACTACAAGCTCATGCCTTTTGGACTGAAGAACGCTGGGGCAACCTACCAACGTGCCATGGTTGCTTTATTTCATGATATGATCCATCATGAGATAGAAGTTTATGTTGACGACATGATCGCGAGGTCGCAAACTGAGGAAGAACACCTAGATCATCTGCAGAAATTGTTTGACCGGTTGAAATTGTACAAGCTGAGGTTGAACCCGAACAAGTGCACCTTCGGGGTAAGATCTGGAAAGTTGCTAGGCTTCGTGGTAAGTGATAAGGGTATTCAAGTGGACCCTGCCAAGGTCAAAGCTATTCAAGAGATGCCAGTTCCTAGGACAGAGAAAGAGGTCAGAAGCTTTTTAGGACGCCTGAATTACATTGCTCGCTTCATCTCACACTTGACTGCTACCTGTGAGCCAATCTTCAAGCTGCTGAAGAAAGATCAGGTAGTACGCTGGAATGATGAATGTCAGGCTGCTTTTGACAGAATTAAAGAGTATCTCCAAGAACCACCCATCCTTATGCCACCGGTTGAAGGGAGACCTCTGATACTATACCTGACAGTACTTGATAATTCAATGGGGTGTGTGCTGGGGCAGCATGACGAGTCTGGCCGAAAAGAGCATGCCATTTATTACCTTAGCAAAAAGTTTACCGACTGTGAGACCCGATACTCACTGCTTGAGAAAACTTGCTGCGCTTTGGTATGGGCTGCTCGCCGGCTGAGACAGTATATGCTGACTCACACTACCTTGTTGATCTCAAAAATGGATCCTATAAAGTACATATTTGAAAAGCCTGCTCTGTCTGGAAGAATAGCAAGATGGCAAATGATCTTGACGGAATACGACATTCAGTACACGACCCAGAAAGCCATCAAGGGAAGTGTATTGGCAGACCACTTGGCACATCAGGCAGTCGACGATTATCAGTCAATGAATTTCGAGTTTCCGGACGAAAGTATCATGATTGTGACTGATTGTGAAGTACCTGGACCGGATGAAGGACCTGAGGAAGGATCCCGATGGTCTATGCACTTTGACGGAGCCTCCAACGCTTTGGGAAACGGTATTGGCGCTGTAATCATATCTCCTCAAGGCACTCATACTCCACTCACTGCCCGGCTATGTTTCAACTGTACCAACAACATGGCAGAGTATGAGGCATGCATCATGGGTCTTCAAGCTGCGATCGACCTAAGGATCAAGTTTCTGAGTGTCTTCGGAGATTCCGCTCTTGTGATCAATCAGATCAAAGGAGAGTGGGATACGAAACATCCGAATCTTATTCCTTACAGAGAATGTGTGTTGACCTTGATCCCCCACTTCACGAAGATAACCTTTGAACACTTTCCAAGAGAAGAGAATCAGTTAGCGGACGCGTTAGCTACAATGTCTTCTATGTTCAAGGTCAAATGGGATAATGAGGCTCCCCGGATCATCATCTGGAAACTGGATGAACCGGCATACTGTTGCGATCTCGAGACTGAATTGGTGACTGAGAAGCCTTGGTACCATGAGGTGAAGAGATACCTGGAAGCTCAGGAATACCCTGAAGGTGCCTCTGTCAATGATAAGAAGTTCTTGATAAGGTTCGCAACGAAGTTCTTCCTTAGCAACGGCATCTTGTACAAGCGAAACCATGATTCAACCTTACTGCGTTGTGTGGATAAGACAGAAGCAAAAAGGATCATGGAAGAACTACATGAAGGGACCTTTGGTACACATTCCAGTGGACATACAATGGCAAAGAAGATCCTTCGGGCAGGGTATTACTGGTCCACAATGGAAGCCGACTGCTACCAACATTCTAGGACATGCCATAAGTGCCAGATTTATGCAGACAAGGTGCATGTTCCTCCAGTTCCTCTGAATGTTCTGACTGCGCCTTGGTCGTTTGCAATGTGGGGCATAGACATGATTGGTGAGATTAAACCTACGGCATCCAACGGGCATCGCTTCATCCTGGTAGCGATTGATTATTTTACAAAGTGGGTTGAAGCAGCTTCCTACGCTACGGTAACCAAGACTGTTGTGGCACGGTTCATTCGGCATAATCTGATCTGTCGGTACAGCGTCCCAGAGAGGATCATTACAGACAATGGTACCAATCTGAATAATAAGATGATCACTGAGCTCTGCGAGCAGTTCAAAATACAGCACCATAATTCTTCTCCTTATAGACCGAAGATGAATGGGGCTGTAGAAGCAGCAAATAAAAACATCAAGAAAATCGTGCAGAAGATGACAGTGACTTATAAGGATTGGCACGAGATGTTACCGTTCGCTCTACATGGGTACCGTACCTCAGCTAGGACGTCAACCGGGGCAACTCCTTTCTCCTTGGTCTACGGTATGGAGGCAGTCTTACCGATCGAAGTGCAAATACCCTCTCTCCGGATAATGAAGGATGCAAATCTGAATGAAGATGATTGGATCCAGACACGACTTGATCAGCTAAACCTTATTGATGAAAAGATACTTGCTGCTATTTGTCATGGTCAGACGTATCAGAAACGGATGATCAGGGCATTTAACAAAAAGGTCAGACCACAGGAATATCAAGTTGGGGATCTGGTAATCAAGCGAATCATCCTTCCTCAGAGTGATCCAAGGGGCAAATGGACCCCTACGTACGAAGGGCCATTTGTGGTTAAACATGTGTTCTCAGGAGGAGCCATGATTCTAACCAACATGGATGGTGACGACCTTCCTCACCCCACCAATGCAGACATAGTAAAAAGATACTACGCATAAAAAAATGACCCGCTAGGCTGACATGCCTAGGCAAAAATTAGGGCTTCCCGGCGAACCAAAAGGGTTCGGGCAAAATGAAGGGATGAAATGAAAAAAATCTGTACACCCGGCAAGTCGAAAACCTGAAAAGGCGGCTTGGGCAAAAATGGGTATCCCGGTGGACTGAAAACCCGAAAGGGCAGTCCAGGCAAAAGTTAGGGATAAAGCGTAATACTATGTCTCATTGGATCACTTTGCATCCAGAATCCGGTATCTACATCAAGTTCAGACGGCATCGATCAGTCAGCTTCATCTTCAACTAAGGTCATCAAGTGATGAGACACTCGGAGATATAAAGGCAATAGCAGAGTTGAAACCCAGTGGGATCATTCATTTCACACAGCTGTTTTATTTCCTCTTGTACAAAATTTGTATAAACTCTTTTGTTCGGCGGCGTTCTCTTACTAGGACGTCAGCCTCTTGTACATAAAAACGCCTATTTACAGGCCATTCAAAATCAATACAAATACACTCTTCAGTTAAAATTTCCAATTGTTTTTTCCTTTTCTGTTTTGTTTTGCGAAGAACGTCCAAGGTTCAATTTGTGATATATGCATTGACAATAATTTGCTAACTCATGAATATTTGCATACGAATCAAAGGATTAATTACAGGTAACATTAGAAACAGGGGCAATAAGGAGTTGTCTAAGAAATCTAATTGTTCTATCCTCCAAGGTACTAAGGTAGGTTCAACTAAAGAACACAACCAGATATCCTAATTCCCCAGAGAGTGAGCCAGCAAGCTATATTATCAAACTTAAGGAAGTTGGGTACCCTCCAGCAGGTCTCAACCCTCCCCAGCAGTACATGTATTCGTAACAAGCATCCCCGGCAGTCTTGATCTAAGATTGTTCCCCGGAGGTATACCAAACATTCAGTAGAGTCACTTCCCCGATACAGTTCAAAACTTCCCCAGGAGAGTCCAATCCAGCTTCCCCGGGAAAAGTTGAAATCCATCTCCCCTAGCAGTAAGCTTATCCCCAGTAGATTCTGGAAGCTTATCCTCGCAGAGCACGAACGCATCCCCCGGCTTTATTCAAAGAGTTATTTCCTTACCAGGATATAACTGGGTTATCCTCAGCCAAAAGCCACGGAAAGAGCGTCCTCGACGGAGTCTTCTTATCCCCAGCAAAGTCTATTAACACTTCCAACACAACAAGGGTATCCCCAGCAAGTTATTATCAACTACTCAACAAAGTACCTCTCTCCCCACAGAGTGTTGCTTCTCAGCAAGATCGTCAGGGTATTTTTCTCCCCGCAGAGTAATCCATTCGCCAAGTTTATTCACCAACGGAGTTATCTTCTCCTACCGGTATTCTTGCAACTATCATCCCTAGCGGAAGCAAAGATCTATTCTCCAATATCAGCCCAGGAGTGACTTCCTGGCACCCGTCAAGGATTTATGTTCCTAAGACGAAAAAATACATTCATAAACATCGCACTTCCATACATCATTATAGCATGAATAGACGCGTCATATCTTACAAATCTCATTTATGTTGAGAACATCATTGCTTGATCCATATCATGCATTGCATATGACTGACCTTTACCTTTCAGGAAAGATTCAGTTAAATTCTCAATCATATTTCAAGACCTAGACCGGTTCAGTTAAATCGACTCCAAAGATTTCTTATCCAGTCAAAGGCCTTCTCTGGTCCAGTTAAATCGACCCCAAACAGATTTTTCTGATAAAAACCCAGTTGAAGACATTCCAAGACCTAGACCGGTTCAGTTAAATCGACTCCAAAGATTTCTTATCCAGTCAAAGGCCTTCTCTGGTCCAGTTAAATCGACCCCAAATAGATTTTTCTGATAAAAACCCAGTTGAAGACATTCCAAGACCTAGACCGGTTCAGTTAATCGACCCTAAGATTCTCTGTTTCTTATCCAGTCCAAGGCCTTCTCTAGTCTGGTTAAATCGACCCCAAACAGATTTTTCTGATAAAGACTCAGTAGAAGTTATCCAAGATTCTCTCAATGATTGCTATTGAGGTTGTAATCGCCTATGGTTCTCTCCCCGATACTGCGGAGGGGGTAATTCCAAGATTCTCTCAATGATTGCTATTGAGGTTGTAGTCGCCTATGGTTCTCTCCCCGATACTGCGGAGGTGGTAATCCCAGATTTCGCTCAATGATTGCTGTTGAAGTGAAGTTATCCAAGATTCTCTCAATGATTGCTATTGAGGTTGTAGTCGCCTATGGTTCTCTCCCCGATACTGCGGAGGTGGTAATCCCAGATTTCGCTCAATGATTGCTGTTGAAGTGAAGTTATCCAAGATTCTCTCAATGATTGCTATTGAGGTTGTAGTCGCCTATGGTTCTCTCCCCGATACTGCGGAGGTGGTAATCCCAGATTTCGCTCAATGATTGCTGTTGAAGTTGAAGTTATCCAAGATTCTCTCAATGATTGCTATTGAGGTTGTAGTCGCCTATGGTTCTCTCCCCGATACTGCGGAGGTGGTAATCCCAGATTTCGCTCAATGATTGCTGTTGAAGTGAAGTTATCCAAGATTCTCTCAATGATTGCTATTGAGGTTGTAGTCGCCTATGGTTCTCTCCCCGATCCTGCGGAGGTAGTAATCATCCCAAGATTTTCTCAACGATTGCTGTTGAGGTTAAAGTCATCCAAGGTTCTCTCACCATTCTTGTTGAGGTAGTAACCATCCCTGGTTCATTCATCACCGTTTGAAGCTCCAGATCCAGCTCCTGTAACCAGTCAGGACACATCTACACAAAGAATTTGAAGACCAGCTCCTGTAACAGGTCAGGTAATCATTTTCTTTTTTGCAGGTATGCAAGTTCTCGCTAAGGAAACTCTTACGCGATCAACATCCAGATGGCATCTATAAGCCCATCATCCTATCCATCAATCTCCAAATGGCATCTATAAGCCCATTCCCCACCACTGCTACTATGTGAGCGCAAATTTCTGGGCACTCTAGTGTTCAATCATCTTCCACCTTCGGATTACGAAAGGCACGTCAGCCAATCTGCATCCTCAGGTCTAAGAAGATTGAACAGGGGCAACTGTTGTACCCCAAAATTTGCCCTCCCATATTCTCCAAAGTTTTCCAAGTCAAAGCTTCAACATCTCCCCGAAGGTTGCACAATTCAAGGGCCTCCTAACAGTCAAAATTAGGGTTTTGGTTCTGACAAAGAAGATGAAGTTTCCAAGGGTCCAATCAAGTCCCACATGCCTATAAACATGGTCAAGCATCCTCATACCAAGTTTCAAGACTTACAGCACAAAATTGCACAGTCAAAAACCCTAATTGCACTGCAGTCAACTGTAGGGGCAAAATGGTCATTTGACAGTCAAAAGTTCAAATTTTTGGTAAACATCTCATTTTGAAGCCACAAACATCATTTGATCAATGCTTGATCATGATTCTCAAGTCTTGGCTCAAAAATCATCAAGATGCAAAAGTTTCCTTATTTGGACAGTTGAAAAAGTCAACTATAAATTGACCAGGGCATAACTTTCACATGGATTATCAGAAAAATTCCATCCACAGCTCATTTTGAAGATAAAGACATTTCCTACAACTCCTCTTCACACTTCAAGTCCAAGAAATGCTCTCACAAAAAGTTATCAATTTCAACATTATAGGTCATTTTCAAAAGTCAACAAAAAGGGACTTTAAGTCAAAGGCTATAACTTGAGATTGGTAAATCAAAATGACATGGGACCAAAGACATTGGTTAAAGGACTCAAAGACCTTTCCAAAATGTCCAAGAACATGAGCAAAGCTTAAAAATTGAGCAAGTTATGCCTTGTGGAAGTTGGGAAATTTTTGAATATTTTGAAAAGTCAACATTGATTCAAATGACCTAAAAATGCTAATGGGCCTCTTTTTCTTCCACAATTCATCATCCAAGGCATGTGCACGACCATTTGGCCCAAAGGGAAGTTTTTATCATTTTTATTTTATTTATTTGAATTTTTTATTATTAATAATTCATTTAATTAAATAAAATACATGAAAAATACCAAACCTAATGTTTTGAATCTTTTTGTGCATAGAATAGGATCAATATTTCGTGTACAATCAAATATGGAAAGAATCAAAGTTGATTGGATGTGATTGAAGCCAAAAAGCGTGAAAAAGATTTGGAAAATTATGGCTTGAAAATCAAATATCATTTTCATTAATTCATGGATTTTTGATCAATTTCTTTGACCTAAGTCATTGATACATATATATATGCAAGCTAACCCTATTCAAAAAAGACTGGAAGCTGCGCCCAAAAGCCATAACCAAGTTGGCAATTTTTCAAGAAAACTCAAGAACTGAAATCACGATTGCAAGGCCTTTCAAGATCAAACAACCATTCCATTAGCTTGCCAAGGTTGCCAGGAGACGATTCCAATCAAAAACTTGGTCCCATACTCAAAGAATTGGTAAAACAATCGCACCCTGTACAGGAAATTTTTTGCATTCTTGCATAATGATTCATACGTTTTCTGTAGTTTTTGATATTTGATTCATGTTATTTGACTTATTACGAAGCTAACCACATGATCCAATTGAGTTTTTAGGCATTGGGCGTGATTTCACCATGGTCATATGCTAGGGTTTTCAGAACCTTGAATTAGGGCTTTTTAGTTAAGGAAAAATTAGCACTCGAGACCTAGACCATTGGAACAAGCGTGCTTGGACGAAAAGGATAGGACCCTCGCGCCTAATTTATTAGGCCACATGGCCTATTCGTTATTTTCTAGAATGATACATAAGGGAACGGTTCAAAACCGTTGCCCATTCCTTTTTTGTTTCAGGAAAAAAAAGCAAAACGAAGAGGATGACTAGGTGGCTGAGACTGGTTGGTCCATTCAAATTTCGCGCGAAAGCGCCCCACTAACTCTTATTTTATTTCATATTATTTGTTAGGTATTATATATACAAAACGCGTTGGTGGCTCAATGGCAAGCAAGCTTAGTGGTAAACCACAGGACCTGGGTTCGATCCCAGGTCCCTCACCCTTTCCATATTATTTTTCCATTAATGCTTATGTGTAATTTCAACGCTAGGGTGCATCATATGGCCTCAAATCCAGCTTGCCACTTGGCCAATCTCACCAATCCAAGGGACCAGATCTGGAGAGCATGGTAAACCTCAGTCAACGCACTCACACGCTAGCATGGAAAGTCAGCCAGGCCAAAGGCCATTGGGCCCAAATTGCTAAACAAAAACCTCCTATTTGGGGACAGACCCCCCTAGGTTTGAATTTTTATTTCTTTTCTTTATTTTACTTATTTCAATTATTATTTTTTTTAATTAGTTTCTTTAATTTAATTATTTTTATAGAAAACATAAAAGATAATATAAAATCAGAAAAAGACAAAAAAACAAGTATTTATATTTAATATATTATATTTTGTAAATAAATATTATGCATTAATTTTAGCTATTAAATTAGGTTTAATTCAAGCATTTTCTTAATTAACTTAAAATTGGTAGAATTAGAGTCTTAATTAATTTTTATCCTCTTTTTCATAATGATTAATTATTAAAATATTATTTATTTTTATAAATCAAAATTGCATGTAAATAATTAGGTTAATTTAGGTTTAACTTTAATATTTTCTTAATAAACTAAAAACAATTAGTATTAGGGTTAGCATAATAATTTCAATTAATATTCTCATAAAATTCAAATCCAAAAAATACCAAAAGTAATTTCTTTTTCTTTTTTAATTTCATTAATTTAATAATTTCATTAAAAAGGGTCCAACGCCCTCGTTTCCAATTTTAATTCATATTCGCGCATTTTATTTTATTTCTTGTAAATATTTCTGTAATTCTCCCAAAGCCGTGTAATTTAATTTCTCGCACTTTCACTTTACTTTACTTATTTACTTTCTGTCAAATCGGGTCCTGGAAATTTTGGCGATGTGGACCCGGGCCTTTTGTAATAGCTTAGAATTTTTATTTCCCGCAATTCTTTTTGACTGTTAAACAAATGCATGCAAGAATGAATGGACAAAAATAAAAACAAACGCATAGATCACCTATACCATGACAAGACAAAAATAAACGAATCTGACACACAAATCACACACCACCCCTAGGGTACGCCTCACTGTTGCCTTGCCTCGAAAGGTGATCGTCGAGTAGAGGATATCTTAGTAAGTCCTCATGATCCGGGAACCTGGCATGAGGGTAGCTTCTAAGGTGTCTTCCCATTGCTCTGGTGATCACCATGTCCCGAACCTCGAATTGACCCGAACACCTCCAACGGTGGTGCTACCTACCTCTCAATGGTGGGATGGCACTACTTTAAAGGACATTTACACAGACGAATTCCTTAGGGTAGGTAGGTTCTCGTAGATACTTGCTCTAATTTCAAAACAAATCAAAAATACTTTTCACACCGACACCTTTTCAAAAAGCTTTCGAAAGCAATTTTTCAAACACTCTTGAGGACCGATACAAGAGTCGAACTAGAATTTTCAAAGAAACTTTTTAAAACCCACATTGAAAAGCAAACAAACACTTTGAAAACACAAATGAGCAAGTATCTAAGAGCCCATGGATAACCATGGATAGAAAGGGTGCTAATACCTTCCCTTTCTATAAATCTACCTCCCGAACCGAGAGCAATCTCTTTAAGGAATTTTTCTGTGCTTTTGTCCTTTCCATTTGGAGAAAATAAAAGACGGTGGCGACTCTTGCTTCCGTGACATTTCGCGAACCAGCGTTTAACAGTCAGTTCCAGATCCACCGATCACACTTGTCTTTCAAGGATGTTGGCCCTAATGTAAAAGATAATCCGCTGCCAAAGCATGGGGGAGCAAATTCCATGAACATGGTGGTCGGTTGTCCGGGTGACTTCCAAATTTTTGATATTAATTTGGTTAGAGGAGATTTGGTGAAAATGCATGTAGACCTCTGTGAATTTAGCTATTATACGCATGACCATGCTGGTTGTACTATTTGCAGTACAGATATATAGGATTGTGACAAGATAAAGGATGATTTGCAAGAGATGATGAATGAGGGCCTCATCCATATAATCAGGCCTGGGGCTGAGTATAAAGAGGAAGTAAACATGGTTTCTGGATTTCCTGGGGAGTTCATAATCTTTGATGTGGAATATATGAATGAGGATCTTGTATAATTGCATGCTACTTTCTGTCACATGACGGGTCAGGTAGAACATTAGAATGGATCTTGCTGAATTTGCTGCCAGGACTCCCGAGGATGTTCAATTGTTAGGAAAGGTGTTCAGTTATTGTTGGATAATGGAACTATCGAGTTTACAGGTCAAAGGGATGATTACCATGATGTTTATATGATTGAGGTTTGTCTAGCTGAAGAAGAGTCAGATGATGAGTATGCCTCTGCAGATGAGTACTTCTTCTCAGATAAAGATTTGTTTTCCAGAGATGACTCTGTAATAACTGATTATGTTGAAGAGGGGGTAAATGTTTTTGTGCCTTGTTTTGGTGCACCCGCCCATTTTGAAGTTGAATATCATAGCAAGCCAGCTATTACTTCATTGGTAATTAGTTTGTCGGGTCCTGTCCCCTACAAGTAAGACAAGGATGTACCCTACAAATATAATGCTACAATCTTAGAGTATGGTGTGGAAGTTCCCATCCAGCCAATGTTTAATGTTGGAAATATTGTTGAGACTAGCAGAGTGACACGCAGCGGTCGTGTATTTGCACCAGTTGTTCATGGAGATGTTAGTACTGGAAAGAAAATTGTTGAAAATGTTGAACCCAAGAAGTCAGTGGGTGAATCTAGTGGAGTTACTCTAGAAAAAGAAGTGGATGATATTTTGAAGATAATCAAGATGAGCGACTACGAAATTGTAGACCAGCTACTGCAGACTCCTTCAAAAATATCTATCTTGGCTTTATTGATGAACTCCTCCGCTCACAAAGACTCTTTGATGAGGGTATTGGACCAAGCTTTCGTGGAAAGTGATATGCCTGTAGATCAATTCAGCAATGTGGTGGGGAATATTACATCATGTAATAACCTAAGTTTCTGCGACGATGAACTTCCTGATGAAGGAAAGAATCACAACCTGGCCCTCCACATCTCTATGAACTGCAAGAATGATTCATTATCCAATATGCTGATTGATAATGGATCCTCATTGAACATTATACTGGGGAGCACGCTTATGAAGTTGAAATATCAAGGAACACCCATGCGCCCAAGTGGAATTATTGTAAAAGCGTTTGATGGATCAAGGAAATCTGTTATTGGTGAAGTGGATTTACATATTCATATAGGCCCACATTTGTTTCAGATTACTTTCCAGGTCATGGATATTGTACCCGCTTATAGTTGCTTGTTGGGAAGGCCGTGGATACATGAGGCAGAGGCTGTCACATCGACTTCACACCAGAAGCTAAAGTTTGTATGTGAAGGAAAAGTGGTAATTATAAATGGAGAACAGGCATTATTGATATCTCATTTGTCCTCTTTCAGCATTGTAGAGGCGGATGAAGTTGTTGTTGGAACCCAGTTCCAAGCTTTATCCATTGATAATATAAGAGGAAATGAGAACTATATGGCTTCGTTCAAGGATGCGCAACAGGTTGTGCATAATGGCCGTAGCGACATATGGGGACAAACTGTTGATCCACTTGTGAACAAGAATAGAGCTGGCTTGGGGTTGTTTGTGAAGAATGATAAAGGTAAGAGCATGAGGCCGAAGAATGTTGTAGGCAAGTATCAAGACATCTTTTGTAGAAGGGGTTATCTTCATCCAACTGTTTCCGGGATTAATGTCATTGTGGAAGATGAAGTAGAACTAGAAATTCCAAATTATGTGACACACGGAGTTAGGGTTTAGAATTGGATCACCATTGATGTTCCCTCTTGCATACATGTTTCAAAGTAATTTGTTTTGTTAATATTTTTGAAAAGCTTTCACTATGCCCAAGGTAAAAGTATTGATATTGTATGGGCTCATCGTTTGCTCTGATTTTTTCTAAATCAATAATAAAAGTTGTCTTTGTTTCTCAAATTGTGTCTTTATTTTTTTCTTCTTCTTGGAAAATGGTAATCAGAAAAAACCTTTCAAAATAAATGATAATTGAAATTCGATCTGCATGATCACTTGTTATATGTATCAGTTTCTAAAAGCAATCATAAATCATATGTGGAGATTAATTAAAAAACCCGTTGAATACAATGACCCTGCACCCTCTCCCAACTTTGAATGCCCTGTGTATGGGGCCGAAGAAGAAGCCTATGATGAGACTCTAGAAGAGGTATCACGGTTTATTGAGCACGAGGAAAATTCCATTCAGCCATATAAAGAGCCATTGGAAGTAATCAATTTGGGTTCAGAAGAAGATCCGAAGGAAGTCAAGATTGGAGCATTGTTGCATCCTGATGCAAAGAGCATGCTGATTGAGATGTTGAAAGAGTATGTGGATATTTTTGCTTCGTCTTACCAAGATATGCCTGGTCTAGATACATATATTGTAGAGAACCATTTTCCGTTGAAGCCAAAGTGTCCGCCAATCAAACAGAAGTTGCGAAGAACTCACCCTGATATGGCAGTGAAAATCAAAGAGGAAGTTCTAAAACAGATTAATGTCGGTTTTCTTGTGACATCAGTGTACCCTCAGTGGATTTCCAATATTATCCCAGTACCGAAGAAAGACGGAAAAGTTCGCATATGCGTAGATTACAGATATCTAAATAAAGCTAGTCCGAAAGATGATTTTCCATTGCCACATATTGATATGTTAGTGGATAGCACAGCAAAATTCAATGTTTTCTCGTTTATGGACGGATTTTCCGGGTATAATAAAATAAGGATGGCTCCTGTGGACATGGAAAAAAATGTTTATCACACCCTGGGGAACATTCTGTTATAGAGTGATGCCCTTCGGGTTGAACAACGCTGGTGCAACGTACCAGAGGGCTATGACAACCCTATTCCATGATCTAATGCACAAAGAAATTGAGGTATTTGTTGATGATATGATTGCTAAATCTCAGACTGAAGAAGGTCATATAGAAGATTTGTTGAAGTTGTTTCAGCGTTTAAGGAAGTATCGTCTCCGCTTGAATCCAAATAAATGTACCTTTAGTATTCAGTCAGGGAAATTGTTGGGTTTCATTGTTAGCCAGAGAGGGATTGAAGTTGACCCTGATAAAGTCAAAGTAATTCAAGAAGTGCCAGCACCGAGAACTGAAAAGCAAGTCAGAGGGTTCCTCGGGCGTTTGAATTATATTTCCATATTCATTTCCCACATGACTGCAACATATGAACCGGTCTTTAAGTTGTTAAAGAAAGATCAAGGATGTGTATGGACAGATGACTCCCAAAGGGAATTTGAAAGTATCAAAGAATATATGCTTGAACCTCCTATCTTACTCCCTCATGTTGAAGGAAGACCATTGATTATGTATCTGACAATGTTAGATAATTCCATGGGCTGTATTCTGGGACAACAAGATGAAATTGGGAAGAAATAGTATGCCATTTATTATCTCAGTAAAAAGTTTATTGATTGTGAGTCGCGGTATTCCATGCTGGAAAAGACATGTTGTGCGCTGGCCTGGGCGGCAAAATGTTTGCGGCAGTATATGTTGAATCACACTACTTGGTTGATCTCCAAAATGGATCCAATCAAGTAAATATTTGAAAAGCCTGCTCTTACTGGGAAAATTGCCCACTGGCAGATGCTGTTATCTGAATATGACATCGAATATCGCACTCAAAAATCTATTAAAAGCAGTGTGTTGGCAGATTATCTTACTCACCAACCAGTTGATGATTATCAATCTGTGAAGTATGATTTCCCTGATGAGGATATGATTTTTTTGAAAGTGAAAGATTGTGATGAACCATTGCCTAAGGAAGGTCCTGATCCTGAATCTTTCTATGATATGATATTTGATGGAGCTGTGAACGCTTATGGTAAAGGAATTGGTGATGTGATTGTCATTCCACATGGATCACACATTCCTTTTACTGCAAGGTTGATGTTTGATTGTACCAATAATATGGAAGAATATGAGGCTTGCATCATGGGTCTCGAGGAAGCTATTGATCTCAGAATTAAAATTCTAGATGTGTATGGTGATTCAAATTTGGTAATAAATCAAATTAAAGGAGAGTGGGATACTCGTCACCCCGACTTGGTCCCTTACAAAGATTATGCTAGAAGATTGTTACCCTTTTTTAACAAAGTTGAATTCCATCACATCCCAAGAGACAAAAATCAAATGGCGGATGCTCTGGAAAATCTGGATTCTATGTATCAAGTGAATACTTGGAATGATATACCTCGAATTATGGTTCAGCGACTGGATAGGCCCGCTCATGTATTTACAAAAGAAGAGGTAGCAGATGAGAAACCTTGGTATTATGATATCAAGCATTTTCTTCAGACTCAGGAATACTCGATTGGTGCTTCGAATAAAGATAGAAAGATTGAGAAGATTGGCTGGCAGCTTCTTCCTTAGTTAAAATGTGTTGTACAAAAGAAATTATGACATGGTCTTCCTCAGATGCATGGATAGACACGAAGAAGATGTGTTGATGCATGAGATTCATGAAGGTTCATTTGGCACTCATGCCAATGGACATTCGATGGCTAAAAGGATGCTAAGGGCAGGTTACTATTGGCTGACAATGGAATCTGTCTGTTACAGATTTGCAAAGAAGTGCCATAAATGCCATATTTATGCGGACAAAATTCATGTGTCTCTGACGCTTCTCAATGTTATTTCTTCCCCGTGGCCTTTCTCTATGTGGGGTATTTACATTATTGGAATGATAGAACCCAAAGCTTCGAATGGACACCGTTTTATCTTGGTAGCAATTGATTACTTCACCAAATGGGTGGAATCTGCTTCGTATGCTAATGTTACAAAGCAGGTGGTAGTGCGCTTCATTAAGAATAATCATCATATGTCGGTATGGTGTGCCGAGCAGAATTATCACTGACAATGGCTCGAATCTGAACAACAAGATGATGACAGAACTTTGTGAAGAATTCAAGATTGTCCACCACAATTCATCTCCGTACAGGCCGAAGATGAATGGGGTTGTTGAAGCTGCTAATAAGAATATCAAGAAGATCATCCATAAGATAGTTGTCACTTATAAAGATTGGCATGAAATGCTCCCTTTTGCTTTACATGGATATCAGACATTTGTCCTCACTTCAACAGGAGCAACCTCGTTCTCCCTTGTGTATGGAATGGAAGATGTGCTCCCAATCAAGGTTGAGATTCCATCTTTGTGTGTGATAATGGAAACCAAGTTGTCAGAGGCTGAATGGGTCCTGAATAGGTTTGACCAATTGAATTTGATCCAAGAGAAGAGAATGAAGGCTTTGTGTCAGGGGCAGTTATATCAGAAGAAAATGAATAAAAGTTTTGATAAGAAAGTCAAACCTCGTGAGTTCAGAGAAGGCGACCTCGTGCTCAGGAAGATCATGTCTTTTAACGCTGATTCTAGTAGCAAGTGGACTCCCAATTTTGAAGGCCCATATGTTATCAAGAAAGCCTTCTCTGGCGGTGCATTAATTCTTGAAACTATGGATGGCGAGGAGTTCATGATAACACTTAGTTTACACTTGTTTTTTACTCTGATTTCACATGTTATTTAGGTTTTTTATTATTTTTTTCTCGTATTATACCTATCATTTGTTTCCTTTTCAAGTATTTCAATCATCCAGAGCTCCACTGAAGAAATGAAGGAAAACAGGCTGAAAAACAGGAGGTTAGGTCAAATTTGCACTCATGGCGTCCACCATGGCGCCAACCATAGGGTAGGCCATGACGTGGACCACCTCCTGTTGACCTTAACTTCCACGTTACCCACTTCCCTTTCATCTACACACATGGCGGGCGCCATGGCCTCCATGGCGAGCGCCACCTTTGGACGATGGTTTCCCCCCCAAAAGGAGTTGGGGGGCATTTTTGTGATTTCATGCATTCTTCATCCTCTATAAATAGAAGTTCCTAATTTCATTTCAAATTACCCAAGCTTAGTTGCAAACTTGATCCAACCATAGTTGCGAACTTAAGCCATATAATTTCACCATTGTAAAGCGATAATTCTTCACATCAGGGAATTATTGCACTGTTGATTGACTCTATAATCGAGTTTGGAGCACTTTGGCAGAAGTTTATCTTGCCACATTTATTTTCAAATGCTGTTTATTTCCAGTCGCATTTTACTTCCAGTTTGTACCAAATTTAAAACCTCCCCGTTTGGAGCAGGTTTCTATTTTATATATTCCGCACCTGCTTTTACTTTGTTTATTATCTGCACCTGCTTTTACTTTGTTTATTTCCTACACCTGCTTTTACTTTGTTTATTTCCTGCACCTGCTTTTACTTTGTTTATTTCCTGTACCTGCTTTTACTTTGTTTATTTCCTGCACCTGCTTTTACTTTGTTTATTTCCTGCACCTGCTTTTACTTTGTTTATTTTCCGCACCGCACTTTAAATTATTTACTTTCTCGCATGATTTATTTTAACATGTCTATTTACATTCCCATGTCAGGCTAAACCTCACTGGGCTAGAATGTAAGGTATCTAGTTAGATCGATATTCCAAATAATGTGTCAATAGAAATGCTTATGGGCTATTTTGGTTTTTAATATGAGTTTTCTGTACTTTATTGTTGTTGGGTAAGATCAAAAGTTGTCCAACCTTTTGTTAAACTCGGTTAGTTCTAACTGGTCAAAGTAAGCGAAAGCGCTTTGTCCAGTTAGTTAGGGATTTTTATTATCAAAGAAATCAATTTTGAAACTATTTTTGGACGCGTTTATAGGGTTAAAGTTAGGTTCCCTTTTTATTAGAAATTCCAGATCAAAATACTTTTCAACTTGGTCAAGTACTTTATTTCTTAAAAATAGGTTTATTACTTTAACGTCATGCGTGCCATTTTATAAGTGACGATAAGAATGTCTGATTAGAGAGTAAACTCGGTTCTGATTACGCGAAAGCGACAATTCCTGTTAAATTAGTTCTTTTCTTTAGTATAAAATATTGCCCTATAAGTAGTTCTATTCCGAAGCATTATGAATATTATCTGACTATGTGAATTACATTCGGCCCTGCTTTTATATCTGAAGTTTATTTCACCACACTTTACTTTCTTGCATGCTAAATTTCCTGTTTAATATTGACTTAGCTAAACACCGTAACAATAGGAAACGATAGATTGATAATTGGTCTTTGTGGATCGATAATCTTTTATATTACTCTGACGCGATTCGTACACTTGCGAATACACCGCATCAAGTTTTTGGTGCCATTGCCAGGGACCAATTTCTTCAAATTTCCCACCCTATAGTCGCACCGTCTAGACTAAGTTTTATAGTCTGGTTAATGCGAAGATCTCACAGCACTGGAACCTTATTCAATCCTTTAGCGGAACCTGAACGTTACATCCATTTTCTCCGTAGAATTAGAAAAACTATGGCCGAGAATCGTAACCAAAGACCCCTCAAGGAATTTTCCCAACCTTCAGATGAGGAACCTAGTTCAAGTATCGTAAACCCATCTATGACCATAAATAATTTCGAACTAAAACCCTCATTGCTGCAATTGGTGCAATAAAACCAATTCGGTGGTCTCACTACTGAGAACCTGAATCAACACTTAAAAACTTTTATACAATTAACAGACACTTTAAAATGCAATGGTGCTTCGCCTGAGGTAATACGACTGAGATTATTCCCTTTTTCCCTCAGAGATAAAGTAGGAGATTGGTTAGATTCCCTTCCACCCAATTCAATAACAACCTGGGAAGACCTTAGGAGAGTATTTCTCGCAAGATATTTTTCGTCCAGCAAAACTGCTGTCCTTAGAAACCAAATCACTATATTTAACCAAAACCTGGGAGAATCACTTTTTGAAGCATGGGAGAGATATAAGGACCTGTTAAGAGCCTGTCCACACCATGGCTTAGAACAATGGCTAATCACCCACACCTTCTATAATGGACTCCATTAAAACACAAAGATGTATATCGATGCTGCCGCTGGTGGTGCATTGATGAATAAACCTTACCTAGAAGCTTGTGCTCTCATTGAGGACATGGCCCAAAACCATTACCAATGGGGAACATAACGAGCTACTGTAGAGAAAAAGGAGACCAAAGGAGGAAAACATGAGATAAGTTCTCTAGACATGATGCAAGTTAAAATGGACGCTCTTGCCTTAAAAGTTCAAAACATGTCTCAAAACCCTAATATTGTAGCCGCAGTAGCTTCAGAATGCGAACTCTGTGGGACCCAAGGACATCAACCTGCGGAACGTAACTTATTGAATGAGCCTTGCTCAGACCAAGTAAACTACACCCAAGGAAACCCATTTTCAAACACTTACAACCCCGGATGGAGGAATCACCCAAACTTTTCTTATAAAAACAATAGCCCAATACAAAACTCTGCACCTCTGAGACCTACAGGTTTCCAAGCCCAAAGACCAAATCAACCTATGCAAGTTGTGGCACCCAAACCAAACCTTGAGAAAATCATGGAAATTTTCATTTCATCTCAAACCCAGCAAAACAAAGAGTTCCTAAATCATAATATTCATGTAAACGAACTACTCACGCAATTAGGAACTAAGGTTGATCAGATAATTACGCACAATAAGATGCTTGAAACCCAGATCTCGCAGATAGCCCAAACACAAGCCCCACAAACTACACCTGGAGGACAATTCCTTGGACAACCTCAACCAAATCCTAAAGGGCAAGCTAATGCCATTTCCTTACGAAGTGGGACTACTTACGATGGACCCAAGAATCCAGCCATGAGTACACCCTCACAACCTAAGACAAATGTTTTGCCTACAGACCAAGTGGAGGAACCAGAGGAACCCGAAAAGCAAAGAGAACCAAAATTAAAAGATAAAACTAATAAATCACCACCCCGTACAAACCCCCAGTCCCATTTCCGCAAAGACTTAAACAAACCAAACTTGATAATCAATACCAGAGATTCGTTAAAGTTATTGAAAAACTCCATGTAGAGATTCCTTTCACCGAACCCATCACTTAGATACCATCTTATGCTAAATTCCTAAAAGACATCCTGACCAACAAGCATAGACTTGATGATCCCAAACCTATCGAATGCAATTTTATTTCAGAAAATAAACTTGCCAAGAAAGAAAAGGATCCAGGAAGTTTTTCCATTCCTTGTATCTTAGGAAATCATACTATTAACAAAGCCTTCTTAGATCTAGGAGCTAGCGTCAGCCTTATGCCTTTAGCAGTTTGTAGAAGGTTAAACTTAGGAGAATTGCATCCGACTAAAATGTCTCTCCAGCTGGCTGATAGTTTAGTTAAGCATCCTATAGGCATACTTGAAGACATACCAGTTAAGATCAATCAACTATATATCCCAACTAATTTTGTTGTTATGGATATTAAATAAGACGAAGAAATCCAAATCCTCTTAGGTAGACCATTCCTATCAACAGCTAGAGCCATAATTGATGTTAAGAAAGGAAAATTATAATTTGATGTGGGTGATGAAAAGATAGAATTTATTCTTTCAAATTTCTTAATGGCACCAGTCATAGGAGATGTCTGTTATGCCATTGATATCATTGACGAGTGTATATTGGAACTTAAGCGAGAGGAATCTAACAAAAATAGCAAGTTACCTTCGACCCCTATTATGGAGGACGATGGATTTAAAAGTTTAGAACCTTACATAGATGACGACCTCTATGAATGTTTATCGCTTACTCCTAATCCCATGCCTTGCCCTTTGAAACCATCTTTAGAACTGAAGGAACTTCCCAAGAACCTCAGATACGAATTCTTAGATAAAGAGATGAATCATCCTGTTATAGTTTACGCTATTTTAAGTGAAGATGAGACAACTCAAATCTTAGAGATCTTACGAAAATATCCCTCAGCTTTACGGTATAACATCTCCGATTTAAAAGGAATAAGTCCATCAGTGTGCATGCACTGGATCTTGTTAGAGGAAAACTCAAAACCCTCAAGAGAACATCAAAGAAGAATAAACCCTATAATGAGCGATGTTGTTAAAAGAGAAGTTCTTAAGTTACTAGAGGCTGGTATAATTTACCAAATATCAGATAGTAATTGGGTGAGCCCTGTGCATGTGGTGCCAAAGAAAGGAGGCATCACAGTCATAGAAAATGAGAAAGGTGAGCATATTGCTAAACGAACAAAAGGAGGTTGGCGTATGTGTATAGATTAGAGAAAATTAAACAAAGAAACCAGGAAGGATCATTTCCCTCTTCCATTTATAGATCAAATGCTCGAACGTCTAGCCAGACACTCGCACTTTTGTTATCTAGATGGATACTCAGGATTTTTCTAAATACCTATTCACCCTGATGATCAAGAGAAAACAACCTTCACATGTCCTTATGGAACGTTCGCCTATAGATGAATGCCCTTCGAACTCTGTAATGCCCCTGCCAGTTTTCAATGTTGCATGATGTCTATATTTGCAGATTACCTAGATGGAATAATGGAAGTTTTCATGGAAGATTTCTCGGTGTGTGGATTTAATTTTAAAGATTGTCTCTCCAACCTCGAAAAAATCCTTGAAAGATGCGTAGAGGTGAACCTAGTGCTAAACTGGGAAAAATGCCATTTTATTGTTAATGAAGGTTTAGTATTAGGACACATTGTCTCCGAAAGAGGCATTGAGGTCGATAGAGCCAAAATTGAAGTTATAGAAAACCTCAGACCACCTAAAACCATTAGGGAGATTAGAAGTTTTCTTAGACATGCTGGTTTTTATCGGCGTTTTATAAAAGACTTCTCTAAAATAACAAAAACATTGGCTAATCTTCTAATGAAGGACGTTGAATTTGTTTTTGACGAGAAATGCCTCGAAGCTTTTAAATTTTTGAAATAAGTACTGATTTCAGCTCCGATCATGCAACCCCTAGATTGGACACAACCTTTTGAAATCATGTGTGATGCTAGTGATTATGCAGTTGGTGCTGTTCTAGGAAACCAAAAAGACAAGAAATTACATGTTATATATTATGCTAGTAGAACCCTAGATATCGCCCAGCTCAACTATGTAACAACAGAGAAAGAATTATTGGCAGTAATTTTTGCGATAGATAAGTTTAGGTCCTACCTAGTTGGAGCAAAGATCATTGTTTACACTGATCATGTTGCCATACGTTATCTATTAAATAAAAAGGATGCTAAACCTAGATTACTTAGATGGATCCTGTTACTCCAAGAGTTTGATCTAGACATTAAGGATAAGAAAGGCACAGAGAATGTTGTCGCTGACCACCTCTCTAGATTAGAACACTTAAAACCTGACTTATTGCCTATAAATGACGCTTTCACCTATGATATAATTATAGCTAAGACTGGTGATTTTGAGCCTTACAGAGATAAAGATTTTGAAAACATTTCAGTAATGAAAAGCGTACCTTGGTACGCTGATTTTGTAAACTACCTAGCTGCAGATATCATACCCCATGATCTAAATTACCAACAGAAAAAGAAGTTCTTCAAAGATGTTAAACATTTCTACTGGGATGAAGCACTCCTATTCAAGAGAGGAATAGATAATATTTTCAGGCGTTGCGTCCCAGAAGAGGAAATAGAAGACATCATCAGACATTGTCATTCAGCACCTTATGGTGGACATGCAAGTATATCTAAAATGCACGCCAAGATTCTTCAAGCAGGCCTCTATTGGAAAAAATTATGGCACGATGTTCATGCCTACATTGTCAAGTGCAACCGATGCCAACGCACCAGAACATATCAAGACGTGATGAGATGCAAATGAGGAATATCCAAGAAGTCAAACTTTTTTATGTTTGGGGTATAGACTTTATGGGACCATTTCCACCTTCAATGGGAAATAGGTACATTTTGGTAGTTGTGGACTACGTGTCTAAATGGATTGAGGCTATTGCATCACCCGCAAACGACACAAGAGTGGTAGTCAAGTTATTTAAGAATATCATTTTTCCGAGGTTTGGAACACCCCATCTCGTTATAAGTGATGGAGGATCACATTTCATATCCAGAATCTTTGATAAGCTCTTGAGCAATTATGGAGTAAAGCACAGAGTAGCAACACCTTATCATCCACAGGCTAACGACCAAGTAGAAGTGTCTAACAGGGAGATTATACAAATCTTAGAGAAAACCGTTTCAATTTCCAGAAAAGATTGGTCTCAGAAACTACATGAAGCACTATGGGCCTACAGAATAGCTTCTAAAACCCATATTGGAACAACCCCTTACCAATTAGTCTGTGGAAAATCTTGTCATTTACCCTTCGAGTTAGAGCATAAAGCCTATTGGGTCATTAAGACCCTGAATTTGGAATATTTGACTGCTGGTGAAAAGCGCATCCATGACATTCATAAATTGGAGGAATTCCGCCAATCTACCTATGAGAATGCTATAATATATAAAGAAAGAACCAAAACTTGGCATGACAGAAGAATTGTAAAGAAAGATTTCAATATAGGTGACCTTGTTCTCCTTTTCAATTCCAGGTTGCGACTTTTTCTTGGCAAGCTACGTTCAAGATGGACTGGTCCTTTTAAGGTCTCTAGAATCCTAAGATCTGGAGCAATCGAGATCAAGAACAATTCTTGTAGCCCATTCATCGTCAATGGGCAGAGGTTGAAGCACTACGAAGGAGGTGACATTCCCAAAAACTACTCCAGCCACACTCTGATTGATCCATCAGTACCAGTTTCCGTTATATGAAGTTTACTCGTCAAGCTAACGACTTTAAACAAGCGCTGCATGGGAGGAAACCCATGGGTTTTTTTTTCATTTATTTACTTTTTACTTTATCAAATTTTATTTTTATCTTTATACTAACAGTTACAAAATTTATGATTTCAAACATCACCTATTAGCCATCTTTGCTAACTACATTTTTCAGGATGGAGCATTTCGATGACATGCATATTTCCTTCCGAGATGACACTCAGAGACAACGCTATGCAGTCCTTTCACAGCGACCCATGGCACCGACCAGATATCTAGACTAGATTTGCATGGAAGCTCTTGGCTTTGAAGCCAGTATCAAGTATCTATGCAACCATCTAAAGTGGGACGAGTATGCAGATGACCTAAATGTGACCTACAGGAACCTCACCTTAGAATTCCTTAGTTCATTCGAGTTTGAGCCCTATAATGGCCAGGATGGATATTTAACTTTCAGACTATTCGGAATAGAATATTGTTTTACCCAGAGGGAGTTTGGCGACTTGTTAGGCTTCCAGACCACACCTGATGCTATACCTGAGCTACCAGTTAGCTATTTCATTACTAGGGACGTCGAGAAATTCTAGAGAGATATTATTGCTGGAGGGAGCCTTGATCCTTCCACTCAGCTATCCCCTGTTATTCACAACCCCGCTTTCAGGTACTTTCAGATGGTTATTGCTCACACTTTCCTAGGGAAGGCCGACACTGATACCCATGTTAGCGAGGAGGAGATCTTTTTCCTCTACTGTGCAACCCAGTCTCGCCCTGTAGCCTGTGGAAATTTTCTGCTGTGGAATCTCATGATGACTTCTAAGTCTATTGAAGGTATCCTCAATGTGGGAGGGACAATGACTCAGATTGCTTATGCTTTGGGTCATACAAGTAAGTTATCTCAACTTACCTCCTACTATGGATATACAACAATTGACATTGATTTCTGTTTGTATCGTGGGCTGATGAGAAGAATCTACTTTAATCCCAACCAGTATAGACTCTTGATTGATAATGAAACCGTTCACTATTTTACCTTGCCTGATCCTGTGATGACTAATGTCCATAACCCTGCCAATTGGACATATGCCTTATAAGGTGTTGGAGAGACCATGGACGAGTGAAAATCACCTCTGGTACCTGAGTATCATCCATGTCCATCGCCAGAGAGGACCACTGTATTCTCTAATAATTTCTCTTTGCAGCAACCCGACATCTATGCACATGTTGCTGAGCTGTATAGAGAGGTAGCCCGACTTCGTCAGACAGTTGAAGACCTCTCTCTCCGGGTTATGGTTTCCGATGCTACTCACTCTACAGAGGCAGACCTCCTACAGCAGAAAATGGATGATGTTCGCAGTAAGTTAGTTGCAGCTCATGGTTCTGAGTCAACTAAGGACCCTACTACTCCTTGATGATCTTGATTCATATTTGCACTATTTTTCTGTTTTGTTTATCATGTTGTTTCCCTTTCCAGACTTATTTATTTTTATGCCTAACTCTTGCATTCTACTTTCTTTTTATTTTTATTTTTTGTGACTTACCATGATTAAGTATATTTCTTTTTATTTTTATTTTTATTTTTTCTCTCTTTAATTAATTGTTTATTTTATTTTTGTGAGTTTATTATTTTCAAGTTATAAACATAAAAAAAAATATTCAATAAACCAATCCTTGGAAGCACTAAATGAAGAATTGTTGTTTGTACCTACGAGAAGAAATTGGAATAAGAAGCCCAAACCAACAAAATGAAGAAATTTGAGCCCGGCCCAATTTTCAAACATGGCGCCCGCCACCAAGACCATGGCGCCCGCCATGGGGTCTGGGATTATAACGGGGGGATTTTCAAAAACCTCCCACTTTCTCCATTTTCAACCCCAAAACCTCTCATTTTCTCAACCATCTACTACCCCATTAACTACCCAACACATCTCATTTTATCAACCACCTACTACCCTATTAACCACTCCAACATCCATTTTTGTAACCTTCACAAAATTCAAACTTTCTCCTCCCAATCTCTAACACCCTTTTTTTTTAAACCCATTTTTTCAAATTTCTTCCTAAGGAGCAACGATGGAGTTCAATGGATACGTTTTTCGTGAAGGCAAACACGGAGATCGACAACGGAAAATCCTTGAAAAATTGCAAGGACGATAAATTGTCTCAACCAGGTATGTCGATGAAGACTGTCTGTATACTTTAGGACTTTATCATAGTTTTTTTCATTTAGCTGACATCCTAGGATTGCATGATATTTTTACTAGAAAATAGCCCACCTTTGAGAGGCTAACTCGGGAATTCTTAAGTTCCCTAATTTATTTGGTTCACCCCGACACTGCTAGTACCTTTGGTACAGCTAAATTCTGTCTGTTTAATGTTGAATATGAATATAGCATCGACGAACTAGCAGCTTTGTTGGGTATTCCTCATGGTGATGGTGTTATTTATGATACCCATTTGGATTCTGAATGGTCTACTGATGCATTTTCCTTCTGGCGTCAATTGTCAAACTCTTCTATAAATTCTTTTGAAGGAATTTTAGCATCATTGATCCATAACCCGGCTATTCGAATTTTTCGATATATGCTCGCCTGTACTATTTTTGGCCGGGAGAATCCAAACAAGGTAAATGCTCGAGAACTTCTATTTTTGCAGGGTAGTCTCACTAATAGAAGAATTAATTCAGTCTCGTTTATGATTGCTCACGTGATTGTTGTCCTGAGACACACAGGGACCATAGCTTTTGGGGGACTAGTTACATCTATTGCTAGAGCTTTGTACCTTGACACTGAGATAGATACACTAGCACCCCTGCCTCCCCACACAATTAATTTGAAATTTATAAAAGATATAAAATTTTGCAAGGTGAGGAGAGCGGGTGGCTTTGAACTTATGGTTCGGGGTGTCGCTATCCCATCAGTCGTTCTGCCTTGCACTAGACGTACTGATGTACGAATTATGAGGAACTGGACCTATGATCTAGATGCTCCACCTTTTACGGGTCCATTACCTCCCAATGTTCCACTTGGGGATGGACACGAGACTGATGAAGAATACGAGCAAAGGGATGAACCTCATGCCCCACCTGTGTCTCCCCATGATGCTTCACCCGCACACACTGCACCTTCTACTTCTAACACTTTTGCAGGTATGGCTCTTGGCTTCTACATCACTGAAGAGATGTGGCGTGACCAGCTAGCCCCGGAGGAGAGAAAATATGGTTTACTTTCTGCCATCCAACAACAGATGGCAGATAACATGAGTTTTATGGAGGCGTCACGACAGCAGTCGAACCGCTCTTTTCAAAGTCTTATGGAATCTCAATTAGCGATATTAAACGAGCAACATAGGCAATAAGCTCAGTTTCAAAAGCACTCCGCCCTCATGGAGGCCACTCAAGGTTCCCTTTTAGGCAACCTTCGTAAGATTCATAGTTCACAGATTGCCTTGTCCGCCAGAATCGACCGGTTCGAGGCTTCTTAGAGCAGTCGTTGTTGGAGCTGATCCCATCATCCTAGACATTCATTGCAGGATGGCGAGGGACCCAGCCAGCTTAGTACTTTACCAGGTGACTCTTTCCTTATCTTATTTCGCAACATTGGGGACAATGTTCGATTTAAGTGTGGGAGGAGATTTACTCGCTTTATTTTTATTTTTCTCGCTTTATTTTTCCTTTTCTGCATTTTCCTTCTCATTATTTTACTTCTTTATTTGCTTTAGTTTTCTTGTTTGCTTTCTTTTCAAAATAATACATGTGTTTAACGAGTCATCTATATCTGTATGGTCTAGTGTATGTCCACTCCCCCATTTCTTGAGCCTAACCAAAAAAATTCTAAGAAAAACATTGTGTTTTGAACTTAGTTGGGCTATAAGACCTGGTTGAGATAGGATGTAGTATGACTTGGGAAAGCCCTTTTGAAGCATCGGCATCGTTTTTACACCTTAAGCTTCGTAAATTTAGGAATTTGATCCTGATACCCCCTATGTCGTGGCCTTAAAATTTTCATTCTTAAATCCTTGAATAGTTTATCCTAGCAGTCAGCTCCGGTCTAAGCATGCTCTACGTAGGGGACCGAAGAGAAGTGAATGATCTATATGCTATGTTCTTATTATAAACTACAACCCCGGGATAGGTGACCCTCATAAATTCATTTAACTCAACAAAAGTTGTATGTTAAAAAATAAAGCAAAAGAAGAAGAAAAAGGAAAAAAAATTACCCATATTTTGTTGGTTCAGAGGTATCTGGTGCTGAACTTGGTAGGGTGGATTACGATCCGATCCCCCGTAACTATAAATGGGTCAATAAAAGGGGTTACACCAACTTTTTGTACCAGAGCCCTGCATTTTATGATCAGAATCACTACTCGGTCACTTTACTATGAGCATGTACGAATAACGGGCTTAATGTGATTGCGCCTGAACGAAAAAGGATTTGAAAATAGGAAAAAATAGGCCTGAGCTTAGTGGCATGATATGGATTGGTTCGTAAAAGAACGAAGCTTATGTCTGTTTTACGAAAGAGTGTCACTACGATATCCTTGGTTTAAATCAGTCAGTACCTATCAATACATCCTTGTTTTAATTCCAGAGGCCCCTTGCAGCCCAACTTGTTCACTAACACCGTTTTTTCTTCTTAATCTATTTAGAGTTTTTGCTTGAGGACAAGCAAAGGTTTAAGTGTGGGAGAATTTGATAACACTTATTTTTAACTCTGATTTCACATGTTATTTAGGTTTTTTATTATTGTTTTCTTGTATTATGCCTATCTTTTGTTTCCTTTTCAGGTATTTCAATTATCCAGAGCTCCCCTGAAAAAATGAAGGAAAACAGGCTGAAAAACAGGAGTTTAGGTCAAATTCGCACTCATGGCGTCCACCATGGTGCCATCCATAGGGTAGGCCATGTCATGGACCACCTCCTGCTAACCTCAAATGCCACGTTCCC
The DNA here is from genome assembly GCA_948472305.1 of Vicia faba. Lineage (NCBI taxonomy): Eukaryota > Viridiplantae > Streptophyta > Magnoliopsida > Fabales > Fabaceae > Vicia > Vicia faba. The sequence continues at coordinate 275,134,610 of OX451735.1, read as the reverse complement.
TACTTCCCTTTCATCTACACACATGGCAGGCGCCATGGCCTCCATGGCGGGCACCACCTTTAGACGATGGTTCCCCCCCCCCCCCCCCAAAAAAAGGAGTTGGGGGGCATTCCTGTGATTTCTTGCATTCTTCATCCTCTATAAATAGAAGTTCCTGATTTCATTTCAAATTACCCAAGCTTAGTTGCAAACTTGATCCAACCATAGTTGCAAACTTAAGCCATATAATTTCACCATTGTAAAGCGATAATTCTTCACATCAGGGAATTATTGCACTGTTGATTGAGTCTGTAATCGAGTTTGGAGCACTTCGGTAGAAGTTTATCTTACCATATTTATTTGCAACTACTGTTTATTTCCAGTCGCATTTTACTTCCAGTTTGTACTAGATTTAAAACATCCCTGTTTGGAGCAGGTTTCTATTTATATATTATGTACCTGCTTTTACTTTGTTTATTTCTCGCACCTGCTTTTACTTTGTTTATTTCCTGCACATGCTTTTACGTTATTTATTTCCTGCACCTGCTTTTACTTTGTTTATTTCCTGCACCTGCTTTTACTTTGTTTATTTTCCGCACCGCACTTTAAATTATTTACTTTCTCGCATGATTTATTTTAACATGTCTGTTTACATTCCCATGTCAGGATAAACCTCACTGGGATAGAATGTAAGGTATCTAGTTAGATCGATATTCCAAATAATGTGTCAATAGAAATGCTTATGGGCTATTTTGGTTTTTAATACGAGTTCTCTGTACTTTATTGTTGTTGGGTAAGATCGAAAGTCGTCCAACCTTTTGTTAAACTCGGTTAGTTCTAACTGGTCAAAGGAAGCGAAAGCGCTTTGTCTAGTTAGTTAGGGATTTTTATTATCAAAGAAATCGATTTTGAAACTATTTTTGGACGCGTTTATAGGGTTAAAGTTAGGTTCCCTTTTTATTAGAAATTCCAGATCAAAATACTTTTCAACTTGGTCAAGTACTTTATTTCTTAAAAATAGGTTTATTACTTTAACACAATGCGCGCCTTTTTATAAGTGACGATAAGAAGGTCTGATTAGAGAGTAAACTCAGTTTTGATTACACGAAAGCGACAGTTCCTATTAAATTAGTTCTTTTCTTTAGTAGAAAATATTTCCCTATAAGTAGTTCTATTCTGAAGCATTGTGAATATCATCTGGCTATGTGAATTACATTCGGCCCTGCTTTTATATCTGAAGTTTATTTCACCACACTTTACTTTCTTGCATGCTAAATTCCCTGTTTAATATTGACTTAGTTAAACATTGTAACAATAGGAAACGATAGATTGACAATTGGTCTCTGTGGATTGATAATATTTTATATTACTCTGACGTGATTCGTACACTTGCGAATACACCGCATCAGTTCCCACGTCCCATGAATGCTGATGCAGTCAAGAAATACTTCCCCTAAAGAAATAAAAGAACAGATAGCTAAGTTGAAAACCCGAAAGGGCAACTTAGGAAAAAAGGAGCGTCTCGGTAGGCCGAAAACCCGAAAGGACGGTCTAGGAAAAAATTAGAGACATAAATAGAATAAAATTTCCCGCTAAGTTGAAAACCCGCAAGGGAAGCTTAGGCAAAAGTTAGGGACTTTCTTGGGAGGTAACTACATCAGACAAGACTTGATCATTGAAGTAACAATCTTCTTGGATCCTCACCATACTTCAACGGAAGCTGCTGCTCAGAATTTCAAAGTTGTTAGAGGGAATAGTGGTCATTGTATCTCAATGTATCTTTTCCATTATATATTACCATTTTCTGAACTTTGTAATCATCCGTGGAGTCTCGCCATTCGCAGACTACCATTCTATCAATAAAATTTGAGCTTTTACCCAATTCTTTGCATTTCTTATTTTTATTCAGCTTAAAAAGACTCCATTTATTATTGATAATAATTTTCAAACCAAAAATATTAAATAACAAAATTGTTTTTCAAAAAGAATTTACAAATTACTTTTACTTTAAATTTTGTGATTCAAGAGGAAAACAAAAGTGGTGATCCCAGGAATGGATGAACTCTAGTAATTTTGGGAATTTTTATTTCCCCCAGGAAAGTTATCCCAAGGCATTTTTTGTTGGAATAAGTCTGCATGATATGAAGGTTCAATCCAGGGTTCCCCAATGAAGGCCTCGCTATTTGATAGAAGTTTTTTCTCCCTGTGCATGTTGAGTTTTGACTCATTTATGAAGCATCTCCCTCTCGGCAGTGCTTACAATTTGTTTGATTTCCCGATAATCAGGCAAGGGCAGTGTTTTATTTAAGAAGTGTTGAATTGGTTATCAACTTTTTAGGTTTTCACTCGCCAAGCGCAGGGTTTAATTTAAAATCCCCATAAGATCGATTTCTTGATGTAATGTTTTCTTAACTCTCCAAGTTGTCATCCCCATGAGGTTTCATACTTTCTCCCCAGAGAAGTTGGTCCAATACTTACTCTCAATATTGAAGAATGTATCTTTGTTTTCCCCAGTGAAGAACATATCTTGGTTTCCCCTCTTCGATGTAGTGTTGGTATCTCCCCAGTTAAAGTCAGCTCGAGATCCTCAGTAGTTGTTTTGACGATATGGTTTTCATTTGCCTTATTGAGATCAGTATTGCAATCCCTAATAGAAGTGTGGACCGTGAAAGTATTTATTTTCCCATTGAAGTTTGAGTGCCATTCCCCGGTAAAGCCCGGAGAAGGATGTTATATCCTTGTATATGTATTGTTTTGTCGCTATGATTTGTTTGCTTCTGGATTATGTTCCTCCCCAGTGAAGTTAAGCTGCAAAATAGGATTTTTCTTCCTCAGTTGGCGCTTAGTTTTTCTTATGGAATGTTCATATTGGAGGCGATTTAGCCGGGTGTTGTTTGTGCCCGAGTTGGTTTGGTCTGGTTACTCATACATTGATACATGCATTATGCATAGTTAAATTTAGTAAATCATTATTCATTCGCATTCATTAATATTTTGTCAACATATTACCCTGTTTTGCAGATTTATGTTGTCCTCTCTCCAATAGAGTGTCAGCCTTAAGCAGAAAGTGTATATTCTTTCAATTTCCCCACTGAGTTATCCCTCGTGGAAGATTTTTGTTTTAGCCTTCCTGTACAACTCTTTGTCTGGATGATTTGGGTTTCCCTATTGAGTTTATTTCTCAAAGAATGTATTTTGGTAGACTGTTTTACTCCAGTTTATTTCTGGTTTGAATCTTTGACCCTCAACAATATTTACTACTTTGGATTTCTGCAAGCTTCGAGCTTTGGTTTGAGAATGTGCATTTATTTTGCATGAGAAGACTTTATCTTCACAACAGGAATATATTGGCATTTCCCCCAGGAGGTCATATTTTATTCCCCAGGAAGTCATATTGCTTTCCCCGAAAATCATTTTTACAATCCTTCCTATAACAGCAAGTATCAGGTCTCTTTATTTGAGCAACTTATACTTCCCTATAAAAGTCGATGTTACTTTTTTGCTATCTTCTCTATGAGTGGATAGTTTGCAGTTTATTTTCAAATTACTCCAGTAGATGGCAAGTCTTTCAATATCACATAGACAGTTCATTGTGAAATTTTTACAAGTGGTAATCTCTTTATTTGAGACAGCTTATATATTACCCTTTCCAGGCAGAATGCCTTGGTTAAAAAAGAAGTTGAGACCCGTTCTAGGTGAAACGCTGGAATTCTGGGAAAACTTGTTATCTTTTTGCTACCTTCAGTGAGCGTTGGTAGTTCACTGTCATTGAACGGCAGTGCTATGATATACTTTTCTCTACCTTCAGTAAAAGTTGGTAGGTCACCATCAGTGAAAGTTGGTGATTGTTATCTTTTTGCTACCTTCAGTGAACGTTGGTGGTTCACTGTCAGTGAACGGCATTGCTATGATATATATTTTCCCTTCTACCTTCAGTGAAAGTTGGTAGTCCATCGAGTGAATGTCGATGCTTGTTATGTTTTTGCTACCTTCAGTGAACGTTGATGGTTCACTGTCAGTGAACGGCAGTGCTATGATATATATTTTCCCTTCTACCTTCAGTGAAAGTTGGTAGTCCAACGGCAGTGAACGTCGATGCTTGTTATCTTTTAGCTACCTTCAGTGAATGTTGGTGGTTCACTGTCAGTGAATGGCGGTGCTATGATATATATTTTCTCTCTACCTTCAGTAAAAGTTGGTAGGTCACCATCAGTGAAAGTTGGTGATTGTTATCTTTTTTATACCTTCAGTGAACGTTGGTGGTTCACCGTCAGTGAATGTTCGTGCTGTGATATATTTTCTTTTCTACCTTCAGTGAAAGTTGATAGGTCACCATCAGTGAAAGTTTGTAATTGTTATCTTTTTTCTACCTTCAGTGAACGTTGGTAGTTCACCGTCAGTGAACGTTGGTGCTATGATATATTTTCTATTCTACCTTCAGTGAAAGTTCGTAGGTCACCATCAGTGAAAGTTGGTGATTGTTATCTTTTTTCTACCTTTAATGAACATTGGTAGTTCACCGCCAGTGAACGTCGGTGCTATGATATTTTCTCTTCTATCTTCAGTGAAAGTTGGTAGGTCACCATCAGTGAAAGTTGGTGATTGTTATCTTTTTTCTACCTTTAGTGAAAGTTGGTAGTTCATCATCAGTGAACGTCGATGTTTGCCTCTCTACCTTCAGTAAACGTTGGTAGCTTACCGTCAGTAAACGTTGGTGTTGTTATTATTTTCTCTTTCTACCTTAAGTGAACGTTGGTAGTTTCTCCTTCAGTAAAAGTTGGTATATCCTTTGATATTTTACCATCCTCTATGAGTCGGGTCTTTTCAGATTCACCAGTGATTTATTTTTCTGGTTGGGTTTCTCTCTTGATCCTTATTTCCTTCGCTACATCCCAGTGGTGTTTTGCGTCCCTTTGAAGTTGTCCATATGCATTCATACTCATAAGCATTGCATGGTATCTTAGGGCCAAAAATAGGGTTTGTTTTATATTTAAGTATCTCTAATCGCGTCGACACGAAGATTTTTAATCTTCGTATCTCCGGATAGAAGAAACTTAAATAAGGGCAGTTGTTGTACCCCAATTTTTGCCCCTAAGATCCCTTCATCATACCATATTGATTCAGTCACAACAAGATTACATTAGGGATTTTGGTTCTCCTCCCTATCTTTAGATTTTCTCTTTGAGGAATCACCAAGCACCCTGACTTGTTTTTCTTTTTGTGATCATACATGTTTTGTTTTAACATTCCTTTTAATTAATAAAATGCAAAGTTGGTTTGTAGGTAAAGGCAATTTGGCTTAGCAAGTTGATCCATGGGTTAATGAGTTTATTTCCATGCCCTAGTCAATGAAGCTTGAGAAACTCAAACTTCACCATTGAAGTTGTTTTGGAAGAAATGGCATGGCAATGTTTATTTTGGTTCACCAAATTTCAAATTTATCAAGATTGATTCAAAAGTACAAGGGGTTGATTGAAGAATTTGTCATGGTTGGACAAGGCCTTGTTCCCATTAGTCACAAGTGCATATTTATATCAATTCTCAAGATATGTAAGTGGTTTTGGTTGCTATGAGTTCTCATTATCATCCCCAACAACTTCTATCTACAAAGCAAAAGTGTGTGTGCAAGAAGGTTGTTTAAAATTATCAAAGTTCCTCAAAGCATTTTCTTGATCTAGGAGCTAGGGTTTTGAACTTCAAAGAAGTATATCTTGCTCATCTTTTGGTATTTTTGGGTGATTCCAAAATCATCCTTATCTTCAAAGGGTTATTAACAAATCACTTCAAAAGTTTCAAGGAGTTTTCATGTGGAAGAAACTTGATGATGAAGAAAGATTACAAGTCCTCCAGATGAACCCCCAAATTCCCATCTGTGACTTCAAATGATCATAAGTTGGTCAATTTTTATCACCTTGAGCCCACTCTTTTTCCATAATGATCTTGAGGATTAGAAATTTATTCCTTCTTTTATGTGCAAAGTGAGAAAATGGATGGAAGATGCCCTAAGGATACAAAAGATTATAGGTCATTTCATGATTTTTTGCCAACTTTAACAATTCATAACTCTCTCAATTTTTGGATATTTTGAATGGTTAAAGTCTCAAAATGTCATTCAAAAGGTCTGTTTCATGCCATCTTTTTTGGTTAAGAGCAAATTCCAAGTGGAAGGCCATGTTTGGATGCAAAACATTATAGGTCACTTTTGAAGAAAAATTTGAAATATTTCTAAGTATGGAAAGTCAACTTCTTTTTCCCAACTTTGACTCATTGCAACTTTCAGCTCAAACATCCATTTGATTTCATTCTTTTCCCATTGCAAATCTTGTAATCTCATCTTTCTAAAGCATCAAGAATCAGGCCCTAAGACCCCTTGAGCTGAGAATGCCATTGTTTTGAAATTGGTAACTTGAAACTGAAGTTTCTTCAAATGTCAGAATTTGAAATCCTTGATTTAGCTTTTAAACACATTGTTTATGCGCGTTTTTGCCTCTAAACATGTTTAGTGAACTTCCAGAAGTGATTAGCGTAGCAAGATGCGCATTTTGGATGAGTTTTGATCAATATAGAAGTCACATTTTTCTTGTTTGCAACTTCACACGATTTTCCTCCAAACTTCATCATTTCACACGCTTGAACATTCCATTTGATTCCCTATAAATAGAGGGTCGTCCCTCATTCGTTTCCTCAAGCTTGAACATCCAGAATCACCCTGCCAAACTTGTTCCATAACTCATTTTTCTGCAACTTCGAAATCAATGTTCAAGCCTTTTTCAATCCAATTTTTCTATCAATTTACCTTCCTAGAATCGTGACCTATATTGATCCATAAAAGTCCAGTTTCAGAGCTCTGCAACTTAACCTCAACAGGTAGATTTCTCCATCAATTCTTCAAAACTTTAATATCATTGTGAAACTCTCATTGCCCTGGTTCTAGTCGCAACACTTGCTTTTATCTGGAAACACGTTTTAACCGTGAAATTTCAAATCCTTTTCAAAATTTTCCTTCCAAATTACTTGAGTTACAATTTATATAAATTAGTCAAGAGGGTGTGGCTGTCTTCGTCTTGAAGAGACAAAGCAAATGGCATAGGTCTGAGCTTCTGATTTTACAGTTTGAGAGACCTGCAATTCACGTTGGCTGAAGGTTGAAGATGACCAATGTGTCATCTTCCAACCAATGATGGCGTGCCACTAATTTTTTTGAAATCTGATTTTATATTTGATTTTATGCTTTATTCACTAATGACCATAATATGCACAGCGCGCCAGATTCCTTGGATTTGATTACTAACACGTTTTGACTCTCATCTAATGGTCCATATATTTTTGACTTTATTTTTTATTTCTGATTTTTATATTTAATTGTTTTAAATTTCAAAAAATCATAGAAAATTCATTTTAAGTCCAAAAAATTATTAAAAATATTTTTGATTTTTCTCTTTCTGATTTTTATTTTTTCACAATTTTATTTTGTGTTTTGATATTTTTTATAAATTTTCACTTTATTTGATTCGTTTTAAATCTTTAAAAATACTTTTATGCATTTTTAAATTCTGAAAAAATTATGGAATGATCCAATGATATTGTGACAAATATTGGTCACCTCATTTATTTTTTATTTCTGACTTTGTTATTTTTTATCATTTTTGGTTTATTTTACTCATTTCTTTTAATTTTAAGAATAGTTTCTGACTTTAAAAAATCACCAAAAATTTTATAAAAATATTTTAATTCATTTCTGATTTTTCTATGGTCTTACTTTATATTTCTTGATTAATTTGAAAATGGTTGATATTTTTCTCTTTTATTTCTATTTTAAAACTTTTTTTAATATATATATTAAATGCAATATTATTTTGTGATTATTTTCTGGCTGATCTTGGATTGAAGTTTTTATCATGAACTTTATTAACATCATTGAATTCATGGTGTTGAGTCTAACTCCACAAAAATGGATGAATGATTTTAATAATAGTTTGATTAAATTTTTAATTCAAATGTGGTTTGTGTATTCTTTCCCACCCCTCTTCATCTTATCCCTTTCTTATTGCACTAAGTGTTATTGGAGCATGATCTCTATATCATGTCTCAAAATAAATGGTGCATAGATTGCTATTGACCGGCCTCAAAATAGGTGTGACTTCTATATAAGTCCACTTATGATTGCTTAACATAGCGCTAAATTTTGACCCGATTAGAATAAATGATCATTCGTGGCCCAAACATATATTTGCAAGCCCAAGTATGTTATTTTGATCTCTTTGATCCAATAACCTTGAGATTCATTGCGTGGAGGCTTTGGTTCTACCAATCCTCTCATGGATCTTTATCAATGTTGGTCAATGCAGATCACTTAAACATCGTTGATCATTACATATTACTTTTAAGGATTCCAAATGGATGATATACTTGACAAAAAGCAAATGTAACTTGTTGTGTGGAGGCTTTGGTTCTACCAATCCTCTAATGAGTTCCAAATGCAAGTTTCAAGATGGTCATCCAACTAACCACTAATTATTAAATTGTTTTTATTTTATGCTTTTATTTTTATGCTTTATGTACCATTTACTTTAAGCATTACATTTCATGCCATTTTTATTTTGCTCACTTGAGCATTTATATTCTTGTTATTTTTATTTTACTCACTTGAGCTTTTCTTTTCTTTTTTTAAGATACCTAATAATCAATATGAACCATAAAAAGCTTTAATAATATTTGGACTATTTGGTTACTATCTTTGGCATTATGGAGTATTGGACTTCTTGGACTTAGGATTAGAAACCTTGGCCTATGATGGAGACCTTGCGATCTTAATTGATGTTTTTGTCTGGAGTTCTTGAGGTTTACCTCAAGAAATTGAGTTGTTTGTTTGTTTTGTATGCAGGTTATTGTGATTACATACTTTGTTTGTAATGTGGAATTTACCCGTATACAGCCGTTACTCTGCCCAATTTTTGTGAAGACTTAATACCTTTGAAGTTTAGTTCTCTCAAGAGATCTAGTATCTTTGCTTGTTTGGTTTCAATCCAAAGAATGGGAATTCTATCTTGACTCATAATGTCAAGTATTAGCTTCTTATTGGTTAGACGGTTCTTATCCCTAGCTTTTACCTTATGCTTTAGGATAGTCTCTTCTTCTCCTCCCATCTTCTTTAATTTCAAAAATCTTCTCCCTCATTTTGAAAATTCTTCTTGTTTTGAAACTTGAACCATTTTCATAATAAATTTGGACTTAGGTCCATGCATTTTCAAAACATTTTTTATAAATAAACTCCAATCAATTTACTAATACCTTGACATCTTTTTGTTAGAAGACTAAAAGTCAATCAAACTCATTTCAAATTATTTTTCCACCTTGGCTTTTTAGTTTAAAACCTTTCTCAAGAGATTAGACTCTTGTCAATCCTTGTAATGATGCAAATAACTATACTTCTACAATATGTAGTGAAGTGAGATATTTTCCACTTGGATGTTGAGTGAGACATTGTTGATTTTAAAATCCAAGCCATATCCTCCACTTTGAGATGATGCAAATTCTCCTTTCTCATAATTGTGGGTAGTAAGTATGTTTTCCACACGGACAATGACGATGATGTCTTATCTCATAAAATCAATCAACACACTTGTGTTTTAATATTTTAAAGGTGAACTACGTGTACCCTGATCTCCTATTGCACGAAAGGTGGTACGTAGGCACTAAAGGTTCACAACCGCGGCGGGTGTAAAAATCATTTAAAAAAATACTTCTTTTCTCACCTCCACCATCTTTTTTTTCCCCAACATTTTATAGCCAAAATATACATATTTTTCAAAGAGGTTCTTGCGGAGTATCGTAGATGTTTAGGGTTCTAATACCTTCCCTTTGCATAACCAACCCCCTTACCTTGAATCTTTCCCCCTCTTTTTGGGTTATTTGCTCTTTTCCCATTCCTTTGGAAACAATAAAGCGCGGTGGAGATTTTTATTTTGATCTGTATAAGTCTAGTCGATCAAATGGCTTAGTCTTAAACATTTCTACTGCTACACCAACTTCAATTCAAGCATACACAACAACCGCATCCGAACGTTTAACCAGAACAAACGGGGAAATGAGTGATCAACATCACAATATACATCCAACCAAAAATCATTGTGTTAGTCACATGTCACAAAAGACAATGTCCCATTCCGATCCACCAGAGAAAGTTGGTCTCCTCGCCAGGAAAAGAAGCAGCGAGGTTAAGCTCGCTAGGAGAGGATAAGGCAAGCTCCAAGAAAGCTCTTAAAAAATGGAAACCAATTTTGAATAAGAGTCACCTCCCTGGGCGAGGCATGTGCTTGCCAGACGAGTAAACCAAAATTTCCAAAAATTAGAATACATAAGTCCTAATCATGGATACATCTAACATGTCTAGAGAGGAAATTATAATGCATATAACTAGGACTATTACTATGGAATTATCCTGGTATCAATGCATGAAATTATCACAATGAAATAACTATGTATTCACATGTTATCAAGCATTTCAATCTTAGCATTTTACATGCAATAAAACATGGACATGTCACATATCATAAACTGTAATAAAAACATGATGTTTATTCATAAAAATATAGATCATTGGATAAGATTTCCAACACTTTCAATTGTGTTTCATTTTGCTCATGCTCGTAGGTCTTGTTGGGCGAGTCAGAGTATTGCCCAGCGAGCTTAACATCAACTTTCACGAAAATTAGGGTTCTAACACCCCATTCAACACCCCAATCCATCACCCATTTACCTTTAATAGGTATTAGCATACTTGGGTAACGAAAACTCATAGAAATCAGCACATGCAAGTTCAATAATCATTCATTGAAATTTTTTAGGCAATGTATCATAAAACCCCCATTAATATGCAATCATCTGCTTCTAATCCCTTAAGTCCTAACTAAGGACTCACCTTTTAAACCTAAAATCTGAGGAGAAGATGTTGAATTATTGAATCTAAGTTTGCTTAACCATCCTTTCTTTAAGAAGACTCAAATGACCAAGCACACAAAAAAGTGGAATGAATGCTTGACCAAGAATTCCTTATTCTCTCCCTCCATCTTGGCCACCTACCTCACCAGATCTCTCTCCATATCTGATTGTAACATGAACATGTGAGGAAATATGCTAGGAAATGGAACCAATTTACTTAAATGAAGTATTTCAATGAAAAGACTATTTTTCCCTTGCAACTTAGACTTATCTATAACAATGCCATCTTACTTGTATAATGACATTAACTTGCTACTTAATCCCATGTATTAGAAATTAAATCCCATTAATTAATTTAATTTGTTCTTGATCTCTACTCATAAATAGAACTAGGAAATGAGGGTGTTATAACTTTGCCAACTAATTCAAATATAAAAGGCTTAAGTGTCTCATAAATAATGAGTTATCAGAAGACCTTTCAAATTACCCAAGGGGATTTAGAAACTCTTCTAAACACCGTGACTTTACATGATTTATATATTGAGATATGTAGAGATTGGGAAACATTTTGGTAGAAAATAAGAGATGTTCTTGTGAGCTTAAAAAAATATTTTCTTGTAACTCTTTTGTAACCTCTTGTAACAAATTTTGAAGTATAGTGAATCAAAGAGCTTTTCTCTCCCCTAGGTCTGATCAGTTTAATATAACTATGTAAAAAATATGTGTACTCATCATATGATTTTATTCTTCTTGCTCGTGTGGATTTGTTTAGTTTGACATATAGATTAACCTGGCTTAAGTTCATTTACTTTGGTTTTCGTTGTTCCCTATGTCACACATTAAAGATCTTGGTGTAGTCAAATTTTGTTAGTTAATCCGTCCAAGGTTGTTTAGAAGTTAGTTAATATGGTGGTTAGGTAGTTATAAATAATTCCATATGTGGTTACCTCTAGTTTCATATGTGATTACTACTAGTTACATATGTTGTTACTACTAACTGACTATGTGGTTTGTAAATATAAGTTAGTTAGTTAGTAAGACAATCTTATATAAATGATGTAGCACATACTTTGATCCTTCAAAATTATCTCTTTATTTTCTCTTTCCCGTATTTCATGTAGAGAAAGAAAGCTATTGCTCCCAAATCAAGCTAAAAGACATTTGTTAAAAGTCAACACTTGTTGGCTCCTAAATTCGACATCGTTGTTTGTTATCAATATGGACCATTAATTATGAGTCAGAAGAGTTTCCTACATAAGAAGGCTTCGACCAGCTGATCATGTCGAAGGCTCATCAAAGAATGACAAGATACTTGGAGAAATTCTTTTAAGTGGGAATCTTGTTGTCTTCGACATTGAAGGAACCTCTCGACAAAGGTACCTGACGCCCAAGGTCGAACGGTTTGAGATTTGAACTGTTGGAGGGAAAACGGTTCGCAGCAGTTACCAAGTGCAACGTGCCGAGAACAGAAGCGTCGAAAGTTGTGAGTGTGCCATGTGGCATCATCTCGGAGCAGCGTAACTGCCCAGCGGTTACTTAGGATTTGTTTTAGTATAAATACTAGTTGTTCACGTAGTTTTCGCGGGTGTTCATCATCTTATACAAGTCACTCATTTAGATTTAAGTACCCAGCGTGAGCGAAAGAATCATTGAGAATGTATGTGTGAAACACCATTTAAATTAATCAAAGTCTTTTATATTCAAGCAATTTATCGCTTTTCATTTACTTATCTCCGTCGAAGCCTTTTACTTAACGCTTTTATTTATTCTATCAAGCTTGTTTTCATGCAATTTACTTAAAAGTGTCTTTACTTTACTGGCATTAATCACCATTAGGATTAGTCAAACTCCAGAAAATCAACCATGTCTTAGGATCAATCTGATCGATCCTGCTAGTCACCAAATAAGTAACCTTTTGGAAGATCAGCGGTTGTTTACCAATTTCCACGGTAAACAAATTGGCACACCCGGTGGGACCTTGTGTTGATTTTTACGATTAACCATTTTATATTAAATATCCTCCTTTTTCGAGAGTATTGTATGTTATTGAGAAGTGGTAGAATATACACCAACGAAACCAATACTAGGAGAAGAAGTGAAGAGATGGTGAATCCTCCAAACAGTGGTGAAATCCCATAAACAAACGTGGGAGCAACAGTTATCCCAACCGTAAGTGAAATGGTGACCGTTGGTTCAACACCAACAGTAACGGTTACACAAACGGGGCCATTACCTCCATTTACTGGCCCCAGAATGCCTCTGGGAACTCCCCCACCAAGGGGAAACCAAGGAACTAGGTCATATGTTCCCCCAGGTTTTTCGACAGTCGGTTTAAATCGAGAACCACTATATGGCATGCCAACTTCTGAATTGGCTAGCCTGACGAATGATGCGTCCACTTTTTCAGACCCTTTAGTGAGCGCCTCTTCGCCACTCCAAGGCTCTAGGGTTGGTATGGCGAACAGGGGTAGGACCCAACTCTTAGGAGGAACGTCCCAAGTAATGCATGGCCTTACGAATGCCTCAACAGCAATCTTGAGGCAGCAAATGGATGAAAGCAACCACGATATGGTTCAAATGTTGGCACAAACTTTAAGCATAATGTTAAACCCTCTAATACAAAATACCACCCAGTCGAATAAGCAAATGACAGCGTAAATGGCGCGTCTGGCTGACTTTTTTGGGGTACCCCAACCTATTCGACAGCCCCAAAGGGCACAGATAAGGGGAAACCAAGGTATACTTCTAGAGGAAGAAACCACTATTAATCAAGTCCAGCAGCCTGTCGAAGAAAACTTTAGGGTACGAATGGAACAACCCGGGGTCGAAGAGCCTAGAGTCATAGCCCCGGAAGTAAGGATGGTTAATAGAAACTAAAACGGTGACGAAGTAGTTCAGCAGATCCAATACCAGAATATTGGTTTGGAAAATAACTTGACAGCCATGATTGAAAGAATCATGATGCAAAATGGGATGAATACGGGCTTCCGTAGGCCCAACTTTACATCCCCGCTGTCAGAATATGTGTTACAAACGGACTTGCCTCCTAGATGCAAAGTCCCTAAGTTCACTAAATTTTCAGGGGACACGACAGAATCCACTGTCGAACATGTGGCAAGATACTTGATTGAAGCAGGAGAGATTTCAAACAATGAGAACCTGAGGATTAAGTATTTCTCAAGTTCCCTAACAAAGAATGTGTTTACTTGGTTCACAACTCTTCCCCCCAATTCGATCCACCATTGGACCCAGTTGGAGAGATTGTTCCATGAGAAATTCTACATGGGACAAACCAAGATAAGCCTGAAAGAGTTGGCCAGTGTAAAGAGGCGATTCACTGAACCTATAGACGAATATCTAAATAGGTTTAGGTTTCTCAAGGCAAGATGCTTTACGCAAGTGCCAGAACACGATTTAGTCGAAATAGCCGCAGGAGGTCTAGATTACTCCATTAGGAAGAAATTAGACACTCAATACCTGAGAGACATGGCCCAATTGGCCGATAGGGTTCGACAGGTAGAACGCCTTAAAGCTGAAAAAGCCAGGGCGACAAAGACTCATAAAAGAGAAAGGATAGCGTATGTCGAAATGGACGATGAAGATCCAGAAACATTCGACAAACCTATAACCGTCGAAGAAAGTGAGGTCGATTTAGCTGAGTTAAAACAAGGGCCACCATACTCTTGCAAACTACTAGTCCCCTCAAATGGAAAAAACCCCACTGGTCCTGAAAGGGCCAATGATAGGTTCCCTAAAAAGACTTACAATTTTGATATTACAAAATGTGATGAAATTTTTGACTTACTTGTAAAAGATGGCCAAATGATAATACCCCCAGGGGTAAGAGTGCCTCCTCTTGATCAAAGAAAGAAAAGAGGATTTTGTAAATATCATAATTTTCTGGGCCATAAAACATCTCAATGTTTTCTTTTCAGGGATCTCGTACAAAATGCTATCGAAGAAGGGAGGTTGAAGTTCGCTGATAAGACCCCCATGACTGTGGATTCTAATCCTTTGCAGGCTGAAGCCCACTATGCTGAACCTTCAGAGGTGAATGTGATTGAGGCTTCCAGGAGTCAGGTGAAAAGGCCAGGAATAACTATGGTCGAGGTCACCAAAGATCATATTAACATGCCAATCTTTGGCAGTTTTTCTGGGAATCTTTCTAGAAAGACAATTGAAGCAATCAAAAAAGCTGCTGAAGGCCCAAACCTGGAGACAGGTGGAGCCTCAAAATCTGGAGCTAAACCTATTTCCTACTTAGCTGCAGCGCAAGGCCAGATAGAAGACCTGGAGGCCCAAATGAAGCAGATGACTCTTGCTACTAAAGACAGCATGAATGTCAATATGGTCGAAATCTCTCAATCGAAAGTTTCAGAGGAGGCCATGAGGCAAGAGCAAGCAAACAGAACGGCTTTCCCTCGGGAAAACGAAAATCTGGCAGATTTCTTACAACGATGCCAGAAGAAGAAGTCAGAAGTAATGTTGTATCCTCGATGCAGCTCTATTTTTGACAAGAAAGTTGTTGAACACATCGAAGGTGTGAGAGCAGCAAATAAAAGAAGGGAAGGTGTTGATGTTCGACATGACCCAAGAAGAACCTACCAAAAGGGTTCAAATCAAGAAAAGAGGCCACTAACTTTTAGGCCTCCAACCAATGTGCCAGTTGATACGTGGCTCAAAACATCGAGTCGAAAGAGACCGAGCGAAGAAAGGTGGCATTCCTTCGAAGTGCCAAGAGGTTCATCTTTGACACTCAAGAAAGAACCTCATGTTGCTGCCTCCAAAGTGACCCAAGTATCAAGTAACTACAAGGGAAAGAATCCAATGTCTCGATCCCAATGGAGAAGATACCAAAGGCGGCACAAGGCTGAGAGGGAAGCTGTCAACGAACCAAAGCCAGAGTCAAGTTCAAATGTCCCACAGCGGAAGCAAAGAAAGCCTTTGGAGAGGGAACCAGTGACCAATAGACTGGTATGGCCTAACCAAGGCGAAGTTGGTGACAAAGATGAATCTGAGTCTGATGACACCCTAGATATCATGGTGAATATAGTCTCAGTTCTGCCAAGAGAGTTCAACCGCCAGATGAAGGTCGAATCAAACGACTGAGAAGTCGAACAGGAAATGGCCAAGCATAGGCCAGTGTGCTACTTCGTCATGGATAATGATTGTACTGAAGAGAAAAATGGTTTTTTCGAACCACCTACTGAGGCGATGAAAAGTCACCTCAAGCCTTTGTTCATAAGGGAAAAACTCGAAGAAGCCACTGTAAACAAGATCTTGGTGGACTGTGGGGCAACCATCAACATAATCCCCCACTTCATGCTAAGAAAAATAGGCAAGAGTGATGAAAACATTAAGCCTCATAACATGGTCCTGTCGAATTATGAAGGTGGAATAGGGACCACTATGGGTGTTGTAACACCCCAGTTTCAATTATTTGATTTATTTAATTGGGAAATTATTTTATTAGAATTAATAAAATAAAAAGAAATTATTTATTTTGGAATATTTGAAGAAAATAAAAGAAATAAGAAATATTGGGTTTTTAAGTTATTGGGCTTGGATGTGGTTAGTAAGGAGTGGGGGTGCAAAAGGAATAAGGATATGTTTTGGAACTCAAGTTATTTTTCTCATTATTCACGATAACACAGAATTTGGGATATTTGGGAAGCTGAGCTCTGAAGGTACGAAGGACGAAGAACATCGCTCAAAGAACTCAAGCTGCAAATTGATAAGGTAAGGGGGGCTACTACTCGATTTACCTTTGCTTATGGGTTTAGGTACGGTTGATTTGGATAATCGTAGGGAGAAACCCCAATTGTTAGATGTTATTAGGAATCTGTACCCTTAGGATTGAACCTTGTTAGAAAAGGGTTAGGTTCCCAATTTTATGAATCGATTAGGAATTTTAGGTTCCAAATGGTGGATTGGGAGTATGTTTATATGATCGTGAGTTTACCTTAGATGTTCTAGGGATAACCTCAATGTTATCAGATTTCCCCAACAGGACGAATAACCACTTTTAAGGTTACTATAATAATTGTTGGTAATTATGGAATTGATGTGTTGTTTTGGGTTATACAAAATCGATGTTGTTATGTACCGAAATGTGCGTTTTGGCTGGCATTTTCCGCGTTTGGCTGCTGTTCTGAGCTGCTGCAGGTTCAGGAAAAATCTGCCTCGCGCTCATCAACACGGGCCGTGTTGATTCACACGGGCACCCGTGTTGATTCACTGTATTGCCAGAAAATGTGTTTTCCAGACACATTTCAACACGGGCCGTGTTGATTTACACGGGCACCCGTGTTGATCCCCTGTAATGATAGAAAATGTGTTTTCTGGGCACATTTCAACACGGGCAGTGTTGATTTACACGGGCACCCGTGTTGATGCTGTTGTGTTGATTTTCTGAATTTTTTTTTCTGTGCTTTATTGTGGATTTTATTGTCATGCTTTTAGATGATGTTATCAAGCATGAATTATGATATAACTTGATATGATTGATGTTTAAATAGTATGCTGAGTGATTACATGCTATCCATATCCTGTTATGATTGATGTTGTTGATGTTGCATGATATGTTGATTGATGTTAATAGTATGCTGAGTGTTACATACTTTACATATCATGTTGCATTTGTTAATTCCCATTGTGTGGAATTAACATGGTGGCCAATGTACGTGTCCGCGATTTAATGGAACGTTGAGGTGGTAGCCGTGTCCGCGATATAATGGAACGGTGAGTTGTCCGTGACCCGAGATTTAATGGGGCGGTAAAATGGTACCACATGCATGGGTGTGTTGCATTATATTGAATATAACATGAATGGAGGATTTTCCAATGTTGTATTTAATTGATTGTATGCATGTATTGCTGTTAAATTATTAATGATGTTTGATGTTAATTATAAGTATGGAAAGTGATATATTATGAATATATGAATTGTAAAGGTTTTCGTAAACTATGAAACATGCTAACTGTTTGGGTGATGCTTATGGTTTCTAAATTTATTGTTATAGACGTATAATCAAATGTATAGTTGAGATGCTCACCCTTACTGTTGAATATTTCAGATTGAGGAGCTTCGTTCAGGTGCTTGGCGAAGGCTCGTTGTTTCTAGTTTATTTCCGTTTAAGTATTGTTCGGGTCATGCTCTGGTAGTTGTAACTCCGGGAACGCTTGTTTATCGAGCTGCTTTAGTCAGACTCGTTTTTTTTCCTTATGTTTGTTATAATATGATGTTGATATTTTCCAGGTGTTAATCCCTGATGATTTTGAAAATATTATAACATTGGTTTCGTTAATTAAATTATTCCGCTGTGTAAACATGTATGAGTTGCTTCTATGTTATGCATGACAGGAACTTGTTTTTTTTATTAAAAGAGAGTTGTGACATCCTCGTTATTACATGTACTCTGAAATTATGATTTTAATTATTTGCGAAATTTTATTCGGGGTTTTAGAGGGTGTTACAATAGTGGTATCAGAGCATAGTCGGTCGTTGTGACCAGAGTCTTGAGTCAGTCATTCCTTTTGTATGCGACTAGTGCAAGGTAACACTGTCGATACTGTATTCTGATGAAGAGTATGTTTTAATTCTCAGGAATATGGCTGGGAGAGGTAACGGAAGAAATGATGCTGCACTAGCTGAGGCTTTGGGGATGTTAGCTGGTGTACTTGCTGGAAACCCAAATGGAGGCGTGATTGGTGTTGATAGGCAATTGGGGAACTTCCAAAGGAACAATCCCCCGTTGTTCAAAGGTACACATGACCCTGAAGGTGCTCAGAAGTGGTTGAAGGAAATCGAAAGGATTTTCCGTGTGATTGATTGTGCTGAAGATCTGAAAGTCAGATATGGTACGCATATGTTGGCGGAAGAGGCCGACGACTGGTGGGTTGCCACAAGGACTGAAATGGTTCAGGATGGAGAGGCACTGACTTGGGCTAACTTCAGAAGAGCTTTTCTGAGGAGGTACTTTCCTGAAGATGTTCGGGGAAGAAAGGAAGTTGAGTTTTTGGAACTTAAGCAGGGCAATCTGACTGTTAGTGAGTATGCTACTAAATTCACTGAGCTGGCAAAGTATTATGCACACTACAACAATGATGAGGCTGGAGAATTCTCTAAGTGTATCAAATTTGAGAATGGTCTCCGAGATGAGATTAAGCAGGGAATCAGGTACCAGCGTATTCGTAGATTTTCTGATCTGGTGGATTGTAGCAGGATCTTGGAAGAAGATATTACCAGGACTAGGTCGTCTCACTCTCGTGGGGCTGTTGATAAAAGAGGAAAGCAACATATGGACCGTGGCAAGCCATATGGTAGAGATAACCAGAAATCAGGTGGTTGGAAAAGGCCTAGTGGGGGAGATTCTAAGGCTCCTATCAGATGCTACAGGTGTGGTGAGTTTGGTCATCATATTCGAGATTGCAAGAGTGATGAGAAGAAGTGCTATGAATGTGGAAAGACTGGTCATTTGTCTATTGATTGCAAAGGGAAGTCTGTCACTTGTTATAATTGTGGCGAAGAAGGTCACATTCGTCCGCAGTGTCCTAAGCCTAAGAAGGATCAGTCAGGTGGAAAAGTGTTCGCTTTGTCTGGATCTGAGACTACTCCAGAGGATCGATTGATTAAAGGTACGTGTTTTATTCATGGCACACCTTTAGTTGCAATTATTGATACTGGTGCAACTCATTCTTTCATTTCTTTGGATTGTGCTGAGAGGTTGAAACTGGACATATCTGGTATGCGAGGTAGCATGGTTGTTGATACTCCTGCGTCGGGTTCAGTGACAACTTCACTTGTATGTAGGAATTGTCCTATTGAGATTTTTGGTAGAGGTTTCGGTATGGATTTAGTGTGCCTACCGCTTGAACAAATTGATATTATCCTTGGGATGAACTGGTTGGAATTCAACCGGGTTCATCTGAACTGTTTTGCTAAGACGGTGATTTTCCCAGAGGCAGTTGGTGTAGAGGATTTGACTATGACTGCTAGGCAGGTACAAGAAGCAATGGAAGACGGTGCTAATGTGTTTATGTTACTTGCTTCGCTAGATGCAACAGGAAAGGTCAGGAGTGGCGAATTGCCAGTGGTGTGTGAATTTCCAGAAGTCTTTCCTGACGATGTTGGTGAGTTACCTCCTGAGAGAGAAGTAGAATTTTCTATAGATTTGGTTCCTGGTACGAGACCGGTGTCGATGGCACCATATCGTATGTCTGCATCTGAATTGGCTGAATTGAAGAGTCAGTTGGAAGATTTACTGGAGAAGAAGTTTATTCGTCCAAGTGTTTCGCCTTGGGGTGCTCCGGTATTGTTGGTCAAGAAGAAAGAAGGTTCTATGAGACTGTGTGTTGATTACAGGCAATTGAACAAGGTAACCATTAAGAATCGGTATCCATTACCGAGGATTGATGATTTAATGGATCAGCTAATTGGAGCCAGTGTATTCAGTAAGATTGACTTGAGATCTGGATATCATCAGATTCGTGTGAAAGCGGAAGATATTCAAAAGACTGCTTTTCGAACGAGGTATGGGCATTATGAATATTCTGTTATGCCGTTCGGAGTTACTAATGCACCTGGTGTTTTCATGGAATATATGAACAGGATTTTTCATCCGTATCTGGATAAGTTTGTTGTGGTTTTTATTGATGACATTCTGATTTATTCCAAGAATGACGAAGAGCATGCGGAACATCTCAGAATTGTGTTAGAGTTGTTAAAAGATAAGAAGTTGTGTGCAAAGTTGTCCAAATGTGAGTTCTGGCTGAATGAAGTTAGTTTTCTTGGACATGTGATTTCTAAGAATGGTATTGCAGTGGATCCTGCAAAAGTAGAAGCAGTATCCCAGTGGGAAGCGCCGAAGACTGTTTCTGAAATCAGAAGTTTTCTTGGTCTTGCAGGTTATTACAGAAAGTTTATCGAGGGATTCTCAAAGCTAGCATTGTCGTTGACGAAGTTGACTCGTAAAGGACAAGCGTTTATTTGGGATTCTAATTATGAGAAAGGTTTTCAAGAATTGAAGCGGAGATTGACTAGTGCTCCTATCCTGATTTTGCCGAATCCGGTGGAATCTTTTGTGGTTTATTGTGATGCATCTCTGATGGGATTAGGTGGTGTTTTAATGCAGAATCAACAGGTAGTTGCGTATGCTTCGAGACAGTTGAAGGTTCATGAAAGGAACTATCCTACTCATGACTTAGAGTTGGCAGCAGTTGTGTTTGTCTTGAAATTGTGGAGACATTATCTGTATGGTTCGAGATTTGAAGTGTATAGCGATCATAAGAGTTTGAAGTATCTTTTCGATCAGAAAGAGCTCAATATGAGGCAAAGAAGGTGGTTGGAATTTCTCAAAGATTATGATTTTGGTTTGAATTACCATCCTGGTAAGGCAAATGTGGTTGCAGATGCTTTGAGCAGGAAATCCTTGCATATGTCTATGATGATGGTTCGTGAGTTGGATTTAATTGAACAATTCCGAGATTTGAGTTTAAATTGTGAAAGTACTCCGAAGTGTGTTCGGTTGGGTATGTTGAAACTTACTAGTGGTATTCTAGAAGAGATCATGATCGGGCAGAAATCCGATGTTAATTTAGTTGATAAATTGACATTGATCAACCAAGGTCAAGGAGGTGAGTTTAGAATTGATGAAAATGATGTTATAAGATTTGGCGATAGAGTTTGTGTTCCTGATGTTGCAGAAATCAAGAAGAGTATATTAGAGGAAGGACATCGCAGTGGGATGAGTATTCATCCGGGTGCCACGAAAATGTATCATGATTTGAAGAAATTGTTTTGGTGGCCGGGAATGAAAAAGGAAATAGCTGAATTTGTGTACGCATGTTTAATCTGTCAGAAATCAAAGATTGAGCATCAGAAGCCGTCTGGATTTATGCAACCGATGTTTATTCCAGAATGGAAGTGGGATAGTATTTCTATGGATTTCGTATCCGGGTTGCCGAGGACTCCTAAGAATTGTGAAGCGATATGGGTTGTGGTGGATAGATTGACTAAGTCTGCCCATTTTATACCGGTGCGAATGGATTACTCAATGGAGAGATTGGCACAGTTATATATTGAGAAAATAGTGAGTTTGCATGGAGTTCCTTCTAGTATTGTGTCAGATAGAGATCCGAGATTCACTTCGAAATTTTGGGAAGGATTGCAGAAGGCTTTGGGTACTAAATTGAGGTTGAGTCCAGCTTATCATCCTCAGACTGATGGACAGACGGAGAGGACGATTCAATCGTTAGAAGATTTATTGCGTGCTTGTGTTTTAGAGAAGGGTGGAGCTTGGGATAGCTATTTGCCATTGATTGAATTTACTTATAACAATAGTTACCATTCGAGTATTGGTATGGCTCCGTTTGAGGCATTGTATGGTAGACGGTGTAGAACGCCTTTGTGTTGGTATGAATCTGGAGAGAGTTCAGTAATTGGGCCAGAGATTGTTCAGCAGACTACTAAAAAGATCAAGTTGATTCAAGAGAAGATGAGAGCTTCTCAGAGTCGTCAGAAAAGTTATCATGATAAGAGGAGAAAGAATTTAGAATTCAGTGCTGGAGATCATGTGTTTATGAGAGTTACTCCGATGACGGGTATTGGTCGAGCGTTGAAATCTAAGAAGTTGACTCCGCGTTTTATTGGTCCGTTTCAGATTACGGAAAAAGTTGGAGAAGTTGCTTATCGTATTGCTTTACCTCCGAGACTTGCGAACTTGCACGATGTTTTTCATGTTTCTCAGTTGAGGAGATACATCCCAGACCCATCTCATGTAATCCAAGTAGATGATGTACAGGTGAGAGATAACCTGACAGTAGAAACATTGCCTATGAGGATAGAAGATCGGGAAGTGAAACAGTTAAGGGGTAAAGAGATAGCATTAGTGAAGGTTGCTTGGGGAGGTCCAGCAGATGGAAATATCACTTGGGAACTGGAGAGCCAGATGAAAGCGGCTTATCCGGAACTGTTCGCCTAAGGTATGTTTTCGAGGACGAAAACTCTTTTAGTGGGGGAGAGTTGTAACACCCCAGTTTCAATTATTTGATTTATTTAATTGGGAAATTATTTTATTAGAATTAATAAAATAAAAAGAAATTATTTATTTTGGAATATTTGAAGAAAATAAAAGAAATAAGAAATATTGGGTTTTTAAGTTATTGGGCTTGGATGTGGTTAGTAAGGAGTGGGGGTGCAAAAGGAATAAGGATATGTTTTGGAACTCAAGTTATTTTTCTCATTATTCACGATAACACAGAATTTGGGATATTTGGGAAGCTGAGCTCTAAAGGTACGAAGGACGAAGAACATCGCTCAAAGAACTCAAGCTGCAAATTGATAAGGTAATGGGGGCTACTACTCGATTTACCTTTGCTTATGGGTTTAGGTACGGTTGATTTGGATAATCGTAGGGAGAAACCCCAATTGTTAGATGTTATTAGGAATCTGTACCCTTAGGATTGAACCTTGTTAGAAAAGGGTTAGGTTCCCAATTTTATGAATCGATTAGGAATTTTAGGTTCCAAATGGTGGATTGGGAGTATGTTTATATGATCGTGAGTTTACCTTAGATGTTCTAGGGATAACCTCAATGTTATCAGATTTCCCCAACAGGACGAATAACCACTTTTAAGGTTACTATAATAATTGTTGGTAATTATGGAATTGATGTGTTATTTTGGGTTATACAAAATCGATGTTGTTATGTACCGAAATGTGCGTTTTGGCTGGCATTTTCCGTGTTTGGCTGCTGTTCTGAGCTGCTGCATGTTCAGGAAAAATCTGCCTCGCGCTCATCAACACGGGCCGTGTTGATTCACACGGGCACCCGTGTTGATTCACTGTATTGCCAGAAAATGTGTTTTCCAGACACATTTCAACACGGGCCGTGTTGATTTACACGGGCACCCGTGTTGATCCCCTGTAATGATAGAAAATGTGTTTTCTGGGCACATTTCAACACGGGCAGTGTTGATTTACACGGGCACCCGTGTTGATGCTGCTGTGTTGATTTTCTGAATTTTGTTTTCTGTGCTTTATTGTGGATTTTATTGTCATGCTTTTAGATGATGTTATCAAGCATGAATTATGATATAACTTGATATTATTGATGTTTAAATAGTATGCTGAGTGATTACATGCTATCCATATCCTGTTATGATTGATGTTGTTGATGTTGCATGATATGTTGATTGATGTTAATAGTATGCTGAGTGTTACATACTTTACATATCATGTTGCATTTTTTAATTCCCATTGTGTGGAATTAACATGGTGGCCAATATACGTGTCCGCGATTTAATGGAACGTTGAGGTGGTAGCCGTGTCCGCGATATAATGGAACGGTGAGTTGTCCGTGACCCGAGATTTAATGGGGCGGTAAAATGGTACCACATGCATGGGTGTGTTGCATTATATTGAATATAACATGAATGGAGGATTTTCCAATGTTGTATTTAATTGATTGTATGCATGTATTGCTGTTAAATTATTAATGATGTTTGATGTTAATTATAAGTATGGAAAGTGATATATTATGAATATATGAATTGTAAAGGTTTTCGTAAACTATGAAACATGCTAACTGTTTGGGTGATGCTTATGGTTTCTAAATTTATTGTTATAGACGTATAATCAAATGTATAGTTGAGATGCTCACCCTTACTGTTGAATATTTCAGATTGAGGAGCTTCGTTCAGGTGCTTGGCGAAGGCTCGTTGTTTCTAGTTTATTTCCGTTTAAGTATTGTCCGGGTCATGCTCTGGTAGTTGTAACTCCGGGAACGCTTGTTTATCGAGCTGCTTTAGTCAGACTCGTTTTTTTTCCTTATGTTTGTTATAATATGATGTTGATATTTTCCAGGTGTTAATCCCTGATGATTTTGAAAATATTATAACATTGGTTTCGTTAATTAAATTATTCCGCTGTGTAAACATGTATGAGTTGCTTCTATGTTATGCATGACAGGAACTTGTTTTTTTTATTAAAAGAGAGTTGTGACATCCTCGTTATTACATGTACTCTGAAATTATGAT
This sequence comes from Vicia faba, assembly GCA_948472305.1. NCBI lineage: Eukaryota > Viridiplantae > Streptophyta > Magnoliopsida > Fabales > Fabaceae > Vicia > Vicia faba. Next base: position 275,109,653 of record OX451735.1, on the reverse strand, counting down.
TTTAATTATTTGCGAAATTTTATTCGGGGTTTTAGAGGGTGTTACAGGTGTGATCCAACTAGACCTCAAAGTAGGATCCATCCTTCGACCAACTATGTTTATGGTCATATCGGCTAAACCAAATTATAATCTATTGTTGGGCCGAGAATGGATACATGGTGTTGGAGAAGTACCATCATCAATGCACCAAAGGTTAATATTATGGCGTCCTGATGGAATTGTCGAGAATATAGAAGCAGATCAGAGCTACTACTTGGGCGAAGTAAATCACCTAGGGAGAGCTGACTTCGACAAAAAATTGGCTCACATTGGGCCATGCCCAGCACCTGACTTCGACATGGCGCCAGCTCCAAATGCTTTTTGTTCCTTGTACCTGCACCCTGATCATGGGTTTCAATGGGACAAAGAAGACTTGTCCCACATTGATTTCAATGGGCTAACTGACATCCAGCCAACTGGTTGGGGAAGTGAGTTCAGTGATAATGACTGAGTCATAATCACTACAGCGAATTTCGGCTTACGTGGCCGAAACAAGGATGATAGCGGCTCTCGAAGCCAAAGTAAAATATATGGCTACCCAGGCCAGCGACCAAGAGCTACCTTCTGCAGGTCCTGGAAAAGATTTCGACCCAGAACCACCAGATATAGGCTCTGGAAAAGATTTCGATCCAGAACCTCCTGATATCATGACAGAAGGAATGCAGGATCAAAGGCTCGACGCCATCTATGACGATGAGCCTTTGGGATTCGAAAAGGATCCCCTGGAGAACAACATCAAAATGTTAGCACAGGATCCTTTAGAAGAAATCAACTTGGGCGAAGGGTTAGAGAAAAGGCCAACTTACATCAGTGCCAAAATAGACCCAGAGCTCAGGGTTGAAGTGATCCAGTTACTAAAGGAGTTCAAGGACTGCTTTGCATGGGATTACGACGAGATGCCTGGTCTCGACAGAGGATTGGTAGAACTTCAGTTGCCAATCAAACCTGGAAAAAAGCCAGTCAAGCAAAGTCCAAGACGCTTCGCTCCAGAAATACTGTCGAAGATCAAAACAGAAGTCGAAAGACTACTGAAATGCAAATTCATACGAGCTACGAGATATATCGAATGGATTGCAAACATTGTGCCAGTAATTAAAAAAAATGGTACGTTGAGGGTATGCATAGATTTCAGAGATTTGAATGTTGCAACACCCAAAGATGAATATCCTATGCCAGTGGCGGAAATGCTAGTCGATTCTTCCGCTGGCCATGAGTACTTGAGCATGCTCGATGGTTACTCAGGATACAATCAAATTTTCATTGCTGAAGAAGATGTGTCGAAAACAGTTTTTCGATGCCCCGGGGCTTTAGGCACTTACGAATGGGTAGTGATGCCTTTTGGCCTAAAAAACGCTGGGGCAACATATCAGTGAGCGATGAACTCTATCTTCCATGATTTTATTAACACTTTTATGCAAGTATATATTGATGATATTGTTGTAAAATCTGTTTCCAGGAAGAACCATATAGACCACTTTCGACAATCATTTGAAAGAATGAGAGAACATGGTTTAAAGATGAACCCTTTGAAGTGTGTGTTCTGTGTAAAAGCTGGAGATTTCTTGGGCTTCGTCATCCACAAGAAAGGAATCAAAATCAACCAAAACAAGACAAAGGCAGTCTTGGAAGCGAAAGCGCCAACGAACAAGAAGGAACTGCAATCTCTGCTGGGCAAGATAAATTTCTTGAGGAGATTTATATCTAACCTAAGTGGAAAAGCTCAAGCCTTCTCACCCTTACTTCGACTGAATAAGGAAGGATTCGAGTGGGGCAAGAGCAACAGGAAGCCTTCGACAAGATCAAAGGGTACCTCACCAAGCCGCCTATTCTGGTGCCTCCTCGTAGCAATAGGAGTATGAGATTGTACATAGCTGCATCCGACAAAACTTTGGGAAGCATGTTAGCCCAGGAAGATGAAAATGGAGTCGAAAGACCCATTTACTATCTTAGCAGAGTTTTGAACGATGCAGAAACTAGATATAGCGAAGTTGAAAAATTATGTCTATGTCTTTATTTCTCTTGTACAAAGCTCAAACAATATATAAAACCAGTTGATGTGTATGTTTCGTCTCATTTTGATGTTTTCAAATACATGTTGTCGAAACCCATTTTACACAGCCGAATTGGCAAGTGGGCGCTAGCATTAACTGAGTATTCATTGACCTTTATGCCTCTCAAGGCAGTAAAAGGGCAAGTGGTAGCAGACTTTATAGTCGACCACTCAATTCAGGTTGAAAATATAAATTACGTGGAGATAGAGCCCTGGAAATTCTACTTTGATAGTTCCAGCCATAAAGATGGAACAGGGATAGGGGTCTTAATTATTTCTCCAGAAAAAATTCCAACAACATTCAAGTACAAGATAGAAGGTACTTGTTCGAACAATGAGGCTGAGTACGAAGCTCTAATTACTGGCCTTGAGATATTGTTGGAATTGGGGGCAACTCGAGTCAAAATAATGGGAGATTCAGAGTTAGTCATTAAGCAAGTCACAAAAGAGTATAAATTCATAAGAGAAAATCTTATTATGTACTTTGTGATAGCGAATCGTTTATTGAAAAAATTCGAAGTGGTTAACATTCGACACATACCTAGATTGGAAAACCAAGTAGCCAATGATTTGGCACAAATTGCATCTGGGTACAAAATTTCAAAAAACGAGATTACAAAGAGCAATCGAAGTTCGAGAAAAAATAAAAGCAACCAGCCTGTCTCCAACAGATTTGGAATCGACAAGACTAGGGTATGCTGATCAAAGGAACTTTGAAATTTCGTTCATAGACAATTTGTCAGAGAAAGATTGGAGGAAACCCATTGTAGATTATCTACAAAATCCAGCAGCTTTGACAGAACGAAAAATAAAATATAGGGCGTTGAGTTACGTACTCATGGGTAATGAGTTATTCAAAAAGACGCCTGAAGGGGTATTTCTAAAGTGCTTAAGCAAAACTGAAGCATACATAGCCCTTTCGACTACGCATGCTGGAGCATGTGGGGCTCACCAAGTAGGCCATAAGATGAAATGTTGTTGTTTCGACAAGGACTATACTGGCCCACTATCTTGAAAGATTGCGTTGAGTTCACGAAGGGTTGCCAGGAATGTCAAGTCCATACGGGCATCCAACATGTACCAGCAAGCGAACTTCACTCAATAGTGAAACCTTGGCCTTTTAGAGGATGGGCGTTGGATCTTATTGGAGAGATTCGACCAGCACCATCAAAGAGCCAGAAGTATATACTGGTAGGCATTGATTATTTCACTAAATGGATCGAAGCTATCCCTTTAGTCAATGCAGACCAAGAAAATGTCATTGAATTTATTCAAAAGAACATTATATACAGATTTGGAATCCCTGAGACTATAACAACTGATCAAGGGTCTGTGTTTACTGGTCGAAAGATGTAGGAATTCGCTCAAGAAACAGGCTTTAGACTCCTAACATCAACACCTTATTATGCACAGGAAAATGGTCAAGTCGAGGCAGCGAATAAAATAGTGATTGGCCTGATAAAAAAGCATGTACGAAAGAAGCCAAAAAATTGGCATAAGACGTTAGACCAGATCTTGTGGGCTTGTCGAACGTCTCCAAAAGAAGCCATAGGTACAACACCATATCGGCTAACTTTTGGTCATGACACAGTACTGCCAGCAGAAGTTTGTCTTCAATCAGCGAGGGTTCAGAGACATCAAGATATTCCCTCTGAGGTTTATTGGGATATGATGTTAGACGAACTAGTAGATTTAGACGAGGAAAGACTACGAGCTCTCGACCTACTGAGAATTCATAAGAAAAGAGTGGAAGACTCTTACAATAAGAAAGTAAAACCTAAGGCATTCTTGCCTGGAGAATTAGTTTGGAAGGTGATTCTCCCCATGGATCGAAGAGATCGAAGCATGGGAAAATGGTCACCCAAGTGGGAAGGACCGTTCAGAATTATCCAAATTTTTTCTAGTGGAGCTTATGAGGTCGAAGAGTTAAGCGAAGATAAAAGACTCTTGAGAGTAAATGGCAAGTATTTAAAAAAATATAAACCTATACTCCAAGAGATCAAAATAAATAACAGTTAATGACTAAGTTAACCATAAAGAGCCAAAATGGAAAATGATATATTGATTAACCAAAATGGCTGCATTATATTACAAAAATTACAGTACATGGTCAATAAGGTGCTGAGCAAATTAGAAAGGGATGGAAGCTTTCAGTCGAAGATATTTGGCTCGCTGCAACTCCAGTCGTTTGTTACACAAGGCATTCGCCTGAGAAAGTCTGGCAATCTGGTCATCTAGGGCTTGGGCCCTTTCAGCGAACTCTAGGCCTCGAGTAACATCATCTTGGCTCTCTGCGTCCGAAATAGTCGAAAGGAGTTCCTCTTTGCGCTTAGTGTTAGCGTTTAATATTGCCTCCAACTCCTCGATCTGCGCCCTTATAGAGGCGTTATCTTGATCTATGGCTTCGATTTCCTGCTGCTTAGACGTCTTCTGTTTCGAAAATTCTGCAATTCGAGAAGTCGATTCAGCTACTTCAGTCCAAGAAGAAGAACTCTTGCCATGCAGCATTTCGAGTTGGCTGTTGAACCCCCTTCAACGATTATAGTCCGCAGAGACTTGGTCAATAATGGAGTATAACTCCAAGATGAAGCTGGAAATTTCTGGAGAAACAGCAAGCAAATCAACTGCACCCAAGACAGCTCCCAAACAAGACTGGGCAGTAGGATCCCCCTCCAAATCCTTTATCAGATCCTTCTTGAAGAACCGAGCTTTGACTTTCTTCAAGACCTCATCGAGAGGAGAAGTCGAAGTAGACTTCCCTGATGCAGTAGAAGAATCATGGCTAGGGTCAGACGAATTCTCCATGCTCTCAATGATGGCATTCAGGTAGCCAATTGGATCATTTTGCTTCAAAAGGGCCAAATGTTCTTTAGATCTGGGCTTTGTCGAGGTGATCGTTTCTGAAGCAGTGGTGGCTTGGGGCTGAGTTTGTTCAGCAGCTTCAGCATCAACATAACCCTCTTCATCATGTTGCTCTTCTGTCTCATTGACCACTTGAGCTTCCTCCTGGCGGTGTTCCTCTGTTTCAGCAAGGACTTCATCATCCACCAGTTCCTCCTCTCGTTGTCTACTATGGTCAGCAGAGTCTTGTGGCTCCGAAGCTTAATTTACTTCGTTAGCAGAACTGACGAAAGAAGAAGGATGGTGAATGGGTTCCCCTGTGCTGTTTACAAAGGAATCAGAGCCTTCGACAGGATGCCCAGTTGGTGCTGAAGTTCCAGCGGTCTCCTGAAAATAGAAGAGGAAAAATATTCTGGTTTAGATAGATGCACAATCGAATGTGATCGTCGACACCTAAGTTAAAAGTAGTCGAAGGCACTACCTGTAGAGAAACTTCAGCCCCAGGGCTAGAGTTTTCACTCTCAACGGGTTTGTTGAGCAAGACGTTTAGCTCCTCCTCCGTGGGCTCTTCGATGATCACAGGAGGTGGCCTGGGTTTATTCCCTGCGACCTTGATTCTTATCGTAGGTCGAGGCTCAGGAGCAGGGGCAGCCTTCTTCACCTTTCTCCGTTTGAGAGGAACTGGGGGAGATTCGTCCTTGTCGCCACTCGAAGATTCGACCGTTAATGCAGGTCACTTCTTAGGCGCAGGACTCTGAAATCCCCAAATGGATTTGGTTTAGAATGCAACATTGAAAACCAGGATGTTTAAAACCACCAGGAAACAAGAAAATTTTGTTACCTGTGCTGGAGGTTTTGTAGAGGGACCTCCACCCTGATGGCTGTCTGTGGCCTTCTTTGCCACAGGTTTTCGAACAACTTAAAGAAGACACGTTCACAAGTTATAATTGATAGCTATGGGTCGAAATGGAAAGACAAATATAATTTGAAGAGGGAACGTACATTTCTTTATTTTGTCGAGAACCAAGACGAAGTACTTCTGGAGTTCGTCTGCAAAATCCTTTTCGTCGAAGAACTCTTCGACATAATATCTCTTCCACCAGTCTTCAAAAGATGGTGAACAGAGGAAGTTGAGTTGGTAGTCGAACAATGATAGTACGGTCCGACCAACGTACCTACCAATATGCTTGGTAGCAGCATCCTCAGAGTAGTCATTACAAAAGTACAACACTGATTTCTCCCTAGGGTAAATGGGAGAAGGAAGCGATTGGATAATGCCAAACTGTCGAGAGACAAGATTTGGCTGGTAAGCAATCAGGCTCAGATGATTCTTTGAACTCTTGAAGCGCAATGGCATTATCCTGGGAGTGAGAAACGCTTCCCACAGTGTTGTGTGCTCATCGAGGTGAGGATCCTCTGATGACTTGGGATGGGGCCTGGTGAACCACCCTGGACCAAACTTTCGATTGGCGAAAGGAGCCATGGTCGAGGTAAATTCCTTCCTCCCTGCAAACATCTGAACGAAGTTTGCAAAGGTCTTTTGGAGTTCCAGCCCATCCTCAGTGGGAGTCAATAAGGCAAGCTTGGTGCCTTCGACACGCCTTCTGGCTATCTCAGGAGCCTTTTCGTTTATTTGAGCCTTCTGGGGTAGAAAAGACTCAAAAGTGGCGTTTAGCCATAGTTGTAGTAGCCATAAGGGTCCAGCACGCAGCAAGCTAGCTCTATTTTCTATTATTTTTAATTGAGTCGCTCCACTGCTTATTGACTCATATAGGTTCGCCAGTATTAATTCGGCCAAACAGATGTTTTGACCGTGATGAAGCTGAGTAGCAAGGGTGACCATTTTCTTCGTCACCTGTAGGGATTTCGTGCAGAACACGAAGCGTGACAACCAAAGGGATAGAAACGCAATGTGCTCCACATCTGTCACCACAACCGTCGATTTGTCATGGTAGTGGTTAGTGAAGGTGGTATAAGTGGGTTTGGTAGCTGAAAACCCAATCTGGTCTTCAGACATTTCCTCTGGGTCGAAGTAATCCCCAGTTGGTCGAAGACCAATAATAGCAGCCACGTCGAAGAGAGTGGGTGTTACCATTCCACAAGGCAGGTGGAAGGTGAAGTGAGTATAGTCCCAAAATAGCAAAGAAGCTACCAGCATTTCAGGACAATAGTTGAGACCAGTTTTGGACATCATGACTAGGTCATAAATCCCCATGCCCTTCCAAATCGAAGCCTGGCACTTCTCCATCTTGTCGAGCCAAGCTTTGTATTCTGGTGTAAGGTTAGGGCTAGACCTAAAAGCCCTAACCCCCATATTGAAGAACCGAAGATCTATTTTTTCTTTTGCAGGATCTTCGGTATCGTCTGTCGCCTTCTTGGAGCACCCAATGGGCTTGAGTGCCTCATGCACAGGGAAGAAACCCTCGATTTTCGTTGGGTCAGTAATGCATGCAGATAGAAGATCGGACATGGCGAAAACCTGGTTGGAATATCCAACAGGAATCAGCAGTTGAGAAGAATAAGTTTCACGCTCAGCATCTCCCATGGGTTCGGGAACCCTTCGCATTCCCATGGAGTTAACTATTGGAGTGGTTGAAAAGATTTCCAGTTGAGTAGTTTTAGAGGGAGTGCTAGATCTGGGGACATTGGAAGAACGAGAACGTGAAGCCATTTCTTGGTTTGAGATGAAGATGGATGAAGAACAAAGGTTTCTGGGTTTGGAGAGGAAGAAGCAAAGGTTTGCTTGCAGGAATTTTTGTTCGACTTAAGGCTTGGATGAAGGAAAGAGTAAAGAGTCCAACAAGGGGCACTTAGCGCTATTTATAGTGATTGGAAAATCACAAGACTCGAGGTCATTCAATGTCTCAGACAAGAGTGGGGCACGTGGCGCTCATTTGGTGATGTAGTCGTTCTGAAGAACGGAAGCGGTGCAGCGTGCGTCCTCGATTTCGGGAAAATAGTCATGATGACAATATGTGAAGGGACATCGGGCGTGCCAAACGCCTTACTGAAAGTGACATCTTGGGAACAGGTGAAATGATGACTTTTTGAGATTGTCAGTTGGTTGGTAGGAGACGAAAAGCGCACAAACTAATTTGTGGCTGAGAGTGAAGGACAGGTGTCGAATGGAATATCAAAGAATGCCATTTTATTTTTAGTGTCGAAATAAGACATTCTTGGGGGGAAATTTGTTGGCTCCTAAATTCGACACCCTTGTTTGTTATCAATATGGACCATTAATTATGAGTCAGAAGAGTTTCCTACATAAGAAGGCTTCGACCAGCTGATCATGTCGAAGGCTCATCAAAGAATGACAAGATACTTGGAGAAATTCTTTTAAGTGGGAATCTTGTTGTCTTCGACGTCGAAGGAACCTCTCGACAAAGGTACCTGACGCCCAAGGTCGAAAGGTTTGAGATTTGAATTGTTGGAGGGAAAACGGTTCCCAGCAGTTACCAAGTGCAACGTGCTGAGAACAGAAGCGTCGAAAGCTGTGAGCGTGCCATGTGGCGTCATCTCGGAGCAGCGTAACTGCCCAGCGGTTACTTAGGATTTGTTTTAGTATAAATACTAGTTGTTCACGTAGTTTTCACGGGTGTTCATCATCTTATACAAGTCACTCATTTAGATTCAAGTACCCAGCGTGAGCGAAAGAATCATTGAGAATGTATGTGTGAAACACCATTTAAATTAATCAAAGTCTTTTATATTCAAGCAATTTATCGCTTTTCATTTACTTATCTCCGTCGAAGCCTTTTACTTAACGCTTTTATTTATTCTATCAAGCTTGTTTTCATGCAATTTACTTAAAAGTGTCTTTACTTTACTGGCATTAATCACCATTAGGATTAGTCAAACTCCAGAAAATCAATCATGTCTTAGGATCAATCTGATCGATCCTTCTAGTCACCAAATAAGTAACCTTTTGGAAGATCAGCGGTTGTTTACCAATTTCCACGGTAAACAACACTGTAGTCCAACGAATCTCAAGTGAAGATTTAGGGGTTATGATCACTGATAGTTTAAACTTTCAACATCTCATATGATGGTAACTAACATATAAATATATCAAACCTCATTAATAAGACTCAATGATTAATAAGACTCAATGTTCTTGTGTCAAGACTTTAAGCTTTAGAGCATGAAAACTCTCCTGATCATATGTGTTTGACTGATTAGTGTCTTATAAAGACACAAGGGAATTTCTGGAAGTATTATGGCTAACCACATACACACACTAAAATAATTAAGAAGTATATCACTTTTGATTAAAATCACCAAAAAATGGTTTTGGAGCCTAGCCAGTTGATTAGGGAAATTTTTAAATTGTCTAATCGATTAGATTTACGTCCTAATCGATTAGTTGATGTCTAATCAAGTCTATAATAGATTGTGAGATTATATTAATGATTGGTAATTGATATCTATCTAAACCTTCTATTTTGGGCCACAATAATCTATTATTTTCATTGCCTAACCGATCAGGTAATTTATTTGGCCAATGTATTATTTTTAAATTTACATCATTTTTGGCCTATAAATAAATAGCTTCTCTATCATTTCAAAACATCCATAAAATGTGACAAACCTTCATTTTTAATTTCTCTCATAATCTTTCTAAATGTTTCACACCTTTATCACATATTTTAGCCATATTGGTTTGAGAGTATTCTTGAGTCTAGTGAGAAATTATTCTGGGTGAGAGCATAATTATAAATTTATCAAGAGTAGATTTTTCTCTTGTGTAAATAATTCTTTCTTAGGAAGTTATCATTTTGGTTGGAAGCTAAACCATTGAAAAAGATCTTGTTTGTATTTTGGAGATTATTATAAATCTCCATTTGGTTTGTGAGCTCCAGCATTAAAAAAACTCTTTTTGTTCGTCGAAATCAACTAGTGAAAATATCCACAACGGTTCTTGAGCTCAACCTGTCGTAAAATTTCTATTAGTTCGCGATCATCATGATCTAAAATATCTATTGGTTTTTGATTTTATCTTGGTGTAAAAACTCAGTAGGTTCGATATTATTTCGATATAAATCTCGGTTTGGTTTATGATCAGCCAATATAAAATCATGGTTCAGTTCAGTGGATAGCTAACTCAAAACTCTTTATTAGTTTGAGATCAACCTATGTATAATCTTCTCTTGGTTTGAAAACTAACCGCTTCAAGCCATATTCATTGTATGGTTTGAAGACTAACTGGTTCAACCTCTGTTCGTTTTTTGGTTGAAAGTTAGCGTGAAATTTCATTTTTCCTGTATAAGGGGGTTCATGAGCATAACCTTCTAAAATCTCTCAAGCATAGTGGATACTCTCAAGGTCAATTTCATGGGAGAGAATTAGGCCACTTTTTTAGACCTAACCTCTATAATTCTAAGGTGTCATCTCTCTTCCCTTATCTCATTTATTTAACTTCTTTAAATTTCTGATGCATGTCTATTTAAATGTTTTTATAAAATATTTTCAAACTCTGATTTTGAAAATGATTTTATTTTAAATCAATCTTTCAAACCTCCATAATTTACCCTCTTATTGTGTATGTAGTCACATGTCTAACATAAAACAAACAAGAATTGTCTTACTAATATTTTTCACTCTTAAAGCACTAAAGTAATTTAGTGAAAAATAAAAAAATACGAAAAAGGGGAGTACAAACTGAGAAAATATATGAAAATACATTTTACGGCATTTTTCTGAAAGTGAAGAGCCCTATATTTATAGGTTAAAATCTGGATCAAGAAGTAAAATGACCCATGCGCTTTTTAATGCTCATAACCAATTATAAGCTAAGTCTAAAAGATTATGTGCTTCACAAAAACGATAATCCTAATTCCCAAAAAGGAAAACTTATAACGTCTAGTGTCTTAATCGGTTAAGAGTGTTCTTAATTGATTAAGAAGATTTATGACTTGCTCTAATTGATTCGCTAAGAGCTTTAATCGATTGAGCATTGCATATAAGTTTCCTAAATGTTTAGGAACATCATTAAAAGTCCCACACACACCTTGATGTTTCCTCTAAGATTTTTAAGATGTTTTTGTCAAACATAGAGGTTTAAAACACTTTTAGATGAGTGTGTGAATTTTATTAGTAATTTAAAAATTACTCTAATATCTTTTACAAGATTCTATCACTCAGACGACCAGACAACCTTTCATATTTTCTCTCTTTCACAATCTCTAGTACTTCAAGATTCATTGTTTGATTTATCGATAATTCTACACTTCATCTGAGACTTGACTTCTTTTATTTGACGAGGCTTGATAAGACTTCTTTATAAACATATTCATCAAAGAAATTACTTGACTAGAGACCATCCAAGATTCTACCAAACATAACTTAACATTTGGTATTGTCCTTAAGAATTTGACTTTGATATCTTAATCTTTCAACCATAATAACTTGATCATAATTTAGGATGAAAATTTTACCTTATATTATTGTCATCATCAAATTATTAAGTTCATCTGATTGTTGCATATATTCTAGAAGCATGTTCATCCACAAAAGTCACTTATATAGTGTAGCTAAACGTTATTACTTATAAAAACTTATATATCAAAATACCAACAAATTCTTTATTTGTAGGTAACTAATCATAAAGAAAGAATAATATATTTAACATTTATTAAAGAGAAGATAAAAATTTATAATGTCATTATTTTGAATTAGAAATTAATTTTGAAATATTAGATAAAACACATACAATTTATTTTACCCCTTTCTTGTAAATTGAATATGATTTTTTAGAGTCATGCATTTCAATCGTAGAGAACATCACCAACTACATGTACACCACCACCAATATGTATAGTATAAGAATACATATTTCATTTTTCATGTGTTAAATATGGCTAAAAATGATATTACGTGATGATGAATATTATATATTTTAGTATTATAAAGGGATTGTAAGTTTAATTTCTATCATATCTATGTATTATGAGTTTACTATTCATCAAATAACATATTTAAAAAAAAAAACATTAACTTTTATAAAATTTTGTAATGTTCCTTTATTTTATGGGTTAAATATAAAGTAAAAAAGTTAATAATTTTAAACTTAAACATAATCATCATCAACATTAACTATTTCGTTGGCATCTCATTTATTCTTATTTTTTCCTTTTGTCTTTTTTTACTTATTCTTTATTTCTTTCCATCTTTTGCATACACGGTGAATGGTGAATGGTGAATGGTGCTAACACAAAAAATTGGACGCACATGCTCCCACAAATATTTTTTTATTAATTATTGAGTAGTTCAAATGTTGGTTTCACTAATTGTTAAATCTTTCTTTCGATAATTATATTGTTTTCGTGAAAAATCAAATACATATGCACATAAATGTTGAACGATTATTTGTCATATATACATATAATACTTTTTAAGTATTAAAAATATAAAATATACAACAATTATAGATATAAAAGCATACAGAAAGACGTTATAATTTATGCATAATTATAGACGTTAAAGTGTCTTCAATTTTATAATGTATACACTATTATAAGTGTTAGTGCGTGAGACACTCTTAATGAGGAGAGAAAGAGAGAATAATAAAGAAAATAAAGATTTATATTATTCAAGTGTACAAATAATGATACATATTATGACTATTTATATACACAACTCTAATTGGGTTTGAGGTAACACAACTTGGATTATATTAAATATTAAATCTAATCAAATCTAATTTAATCTAATTTAATATTTCAACACACCCCCATAATCCAAGTTGTCGAACATCCTCAAAAATAGTAAATCTGAACTATTCCTAATTTCTTTCTCAAATTCAGGAATTTGTCGATCTTCAATCCTTTGGTGAAAATGTCGGCCAATTGTGCTTCACTTGAGCAATGTCTAACTTCAAGTTCATCTTGATTTACTTTTTCCCTCAAGAAGTGAAATCTTGCTTCAATATGTTTACTTCTTCCATGCAGAACTGGATTCTTCACCAGATTTATGGCTGACTTGTTGTCGATTTGCAATACTAGAGGTTTCTTCACTTCGACAGTCATTTCTTCAAGTACAAATCTGATCCAAATTGCTTGACATGCAGCATAGGATCCCGCTATATATTCAGCTTCACACGATGACAATGCCACCACAGGTTGCTTCTTCGAACACCATGAGATTGGGGCACCAAATACTTGAAAGAAATATCCAATTGTGCTTCTTCGATCTTCCTTATCTCCACACTAATCAGCATCTGAAAAACAATAAACTATTGCTTCTTTGCCTTCAGAATCTCGTCGAAATAGTATTCCATAATTTATTGAACCCTTCAAATATCGAAGGATTCTTCTTGCAGCCTTCATATGTGACACTCTTGGTTCACCCATATATTTGCTTACTAATTCGACTGCGAAACCTATATCAGGTCGAGAATTCCCACAATTTTCTTGAACAAAGTTGCATCGACTTTGTCTTCCTCTCCATTCTTCTCCAACTTCACATTTGGTTCGACAAGTGAGGATGCAGGATTCGAATCATCCATTCTGAATCTCTTGAGTATTTCTTTGACATACTTTCTTTGACGTAGCACCATACCTTGCTTCGACATTTGAAATTCCATACCTAGAAAATAAGACAATTTTCCTAGATCTGACATTTCAAATTCTTTCGTTATCATCTCTTTGAACTTCGACAAGTTCTCCAAACTATTTCCAATTACTAGCAAGTCATCAACATACAAGCAGATGGTTGTTATATCTTGTGCTACAACCTGAACATAGACACCATACTCTTATTTGCATTTGACAAATCCTAATTCGACTAAGTATGAGTCGATCTTCTTGTTCCATGCCCTAGGTGCCTGCTTAAGGCCATAGAGCGCTATGTGCAATCTATATACTTTACCGCTTCCTTCTGAATCATAAACCCAGAAGGTTGTGTGGCATAAACTTCTTCGTCTAAAGGACCATTCAAAAATGTTGATTTCACATCTAGATGAAATGTTGACCAACCTTGGTTGCATGTCAATGCTACTACTAGTCAAACAGTCTCTAATCTTGCTACTGGAGAAAATACTTCAGAGTAGTCAAGTCCTGCTCTTTGAAGAAAACCTCGAGCTACTAATCTTGGTTTATGTCTTGCTATTGACCCATCTGCATTGTGTTTCAACTTGAACACCCACTTTACTTCGATAGAATTTGTATGTGTTGGGAATTCGACTAACTTCCATGTGTTGTTTATTTTGATTGCATGTAACTCTTCGACCATAGCTAACTTCCACTTGTTAATCTTCAAAGCTTTGCTATAGTTGATTGGTTCAGCACCTGCAAGTAAAGAAAATGAACTAATTCTCCATCTGGTGTGATTTCATCATCACCCATCACTTCATAATCCTGTAGTCTTGTTGGAAGAACTCTATTTCTTTGAGGTCTTTGGCTTGTTTATGCCACAACCTCTTCGACTTCGACTGTGACGGGAGTGTCGGAAACCGCTTCCTCTTCGACTTCGACTGGATTCTCAACAATTCCTTCGACCTCTACTTCATTAGTTTCTTCATCGAAATCAAAGTTCATTAATGATTTGTTAATTGAATTGCTAGAATTCCAATCCCAGGCAGAATTTGCATTAATCACAATATCTCGTCTCAACACAATCTTTTCATTAACTGGATTGAATAGTCTGTATGCACCAGTTTTATGATATCCTACCAGAATCATAGGTTCACTCTTGTCATCAAGCTTCCTTCTCCTTGAATCAGGAACATGCTTGTAACACATAGAGCCAAACACCTTCAAGTGACTTACTGATGGTCGTTTGCCACTCCACACTTCTTCAGGAATCTTGTTCTTCAATATCTTAGTAGGACACTTATTCAAAATATAAACTACAGTCGAAACAGCTTCTCCCCATAAATATTTTGGCAATTCTTTTGCTTCAGCATGCATCTTACCATATCTAATATGGTTCTATTTCTTCTTTCAGCAATTCCATTATGTTGAGGTGTGTAAGGAGCAGTTACCTCATGATCAACACCATGTTCTGCACAGAAATCTTCAAACATCTTGGATGTGTATTCGCCACCTTCATCTGTTCGTAGAACTTTGATCTTCTTCTCATGCTGGTTTTCGACAAGTATCTTGAATCTCTTAAAGATTTCGAATACTTCATCCTTTCGTTTGATCACATAGATCCATAACTTTCGACTAAACTCATTGACAAAGGAAACAAAATATTTGTTGCCACCAATTGTATGTTCTTCAAATGGACCACATACATCTGAATGCACCACTTCCAGAATGAAGGATGATCTCATTGACATAGTCGAAACGAAAGAATTTCTAGATTACTTTCCCACTAAACAACCTTCACAAAGTTTTTCAGGCATCTCAAGACTTGGAATACCAATAACCATATCTTGAGTAATCAGTTGATTAAGTGATCGAAAATTCAAATGCCCAAACCTCAAATGCCACAACCAACTATCCTTGTGGTCGACAACAGTTTTCAAACATTGAACTTCTGTCGAACTGATCATAGTCTTAAATGTCTTGTTCTTCTACAATGGAGATTTTAAAACCAAATTGTTCTTAGTGTCAAACAATTTCAAAACTCTATCTTTCATGACAACTGAGAAACCTTTTTCAACTAGTTATCCAACACTTAACAAGTTGCATTTCATTCCAGGTGCATAGAGCACATCTTTGATCATAGCTTTCCCTCTATTACTCATTTGAAAGACTATATTGCCAGTACCTTCTGCTTGCAACGAACTATTATCAGCAAGTTTTACCTTGCTCTTCTTCGACTCGTCAAAATCTTCCAACCACTCTTCTCGACCAGTCATGTGGTTCGAGCAACCTGAGTCAAGAAACCAGATATTAGATTCAACATGGTTATTTGCAACTGCATCCATAACCATCACACCACCTTCAGAATCATCTGAATCTTGGCATGCAAGGTTCGCTCATTCGTCCTTGCCTTTCGATCCCTTGTCTTTTCTGTACCAACAATTCTTGGCCAAGTGTCCCCACTTTTCACAATTATAACATTGCATGCCTTTCTTATATTCTTTGTCCTTTCGATAGTTTCCTCCTTCCCTTTTCGAGGATTTGGAAGATCTATCTTCGACCTTATTCTTATGGGAATTCAACCAAGACTTCTTGCCATGAGTCTTGTCGAACTTGCCTTTGAATTTGTTGGAACCATCATCTTTTTTCCATGATTGAGCTTGCAGTGCATGTATCCAGTCTTGAACTCCTTTCCTTTTGATAATCCTCATCTCATGCGCCTCCAACGAACCAACCAAATCTTTCACTTTAGTGGTTTCAAGATTATTGGATTCTTGAATAGCTGCGATAACGTGATCAAAGTGAGAGGTCAACTTTCTCATTACCTTCTCAACTATCATCTTATCAGTAATGGTTTCACCACAATCCTTTATGAGATGGACGAGTTTCTGAACCTTCGACACATATTCTGCAACTTTTTCATCTTCTCCCATCGACAACAACTCATATTATAGACGCAAGGTTTGTAATTTGACAACCTTGACTTTCTCACCTCCTTTGAAATACTTTACCAGAATATCCCATGCCTCCTTCGGTGTTTCAGCATGAGAGAAGTTAGAAGCATCGACAGCCGTTTGAATGCAATAAGCAGCCTTGAAATCTTTTTTCTTGACTTCGTTGTGGGCTTTTTTCTGTTCGTCGGTTGCATTTGTAGCCAATGCCAGAACACCGCCGGTAACCACTTCTAGGGTTTCATGGAAGCCAAATAAGGATTTCATCTGTTTTTTCCATCGGGATCCAATTTTTATCGTCAAGCATTGGAAGATAATTTGGAATGCCCTTATCACTAGCCATCTTCACAGCGGTTGATTTACTTTCCCTAGAAAAACGATCTCTGACGTGAAATTCTTGAAAACTTGATCAAGAACAATAACCGGAAGTTCTGGATACCAATTTGTTAGTGCGTGAGGCACTCTTAGTGAGGAGAGAAAGAGAGAATAATAAAGGAAATAAGGATTTGTAGTATTCAAGTGTACAAATAATGATAGACACTATGACTATTTATATGCAATCCTAATTGGGCTTAAGCTAACACAACTTGAATTATATTAAATATTAAATCTAATCAAATCAAATCTAATCTAATTTAATATTTCAATAATAAATTTTTTTATTCTCCCCATTATGATGATTACAACAATTCTCTTATGGAAGTGAGTAAACAAAGAAATATAAATAACAAGTGGTTAAACTTCTCATGAAAAATATAGAGTATATACTTTATTCTCCTCGAAAGTATAATTCTTTTCATTGTCATTATTTAAAAGATGGGAAAATTAAATCGATATGGGAATAAATCCTAACATATAGATCTTATATATTAGTTTAAAGTACAATAAATTAAGAATACGTTGAAAGTAAACACACTAAAAAAAGATAAAAGATGCAATGCAAGACTAATAAATGTTATTATCATTATTGAATATTTTCATCTCTAACACACATTTCTTGACGAGCTTGATTTCTTTGATAAAGTTGTGGATAACTTGAGCTGTGTCTTGGGATACTACTAACAAATTAAAAAACTTTTATTTAAAAGAAAGATTTAGATTGTCTTTGACGTCTCTGTCAATTAGAATATTCTCTAAATTTTCATCATCAACATGGACCTTGATATACTTAAAGATTTATCATCAATATGTCCAAGAGTTAAAGTTGAAGTTTCATGATTCAAAGAGATTGTAACATTGACCAGGAATTTGGTGGTCGGAATTCCGTAGAATAATCTTACTAAATTTTTCTTTTGACATTTGAATATGTAGAGAACCATTACATCAACCTAGTTGACTTGAAAGTTCTAGAAAACATCCACATAGGTCCTACTTCTTATTTTAGTAGTACATCACATTTATCTTTTCTTGGAAGAAAAGCTTGCTTTCATGAACTTTTTCTTGAGAGGAAGTTCCTTTTCCCTTATTGGATTGATGAAAAAGCTTCTAGTTGCAATGATAGATCAAATTTGATAGCAGCACCAGGAGCATTAACATAATAAGTTTTAACATAAGAGGATACTTTACATAAAACTACAAACTCTTGCATGGTATAACTGTTATTGGTTTCGACAACTCTTGATGTGATTGATACTCTTTTAGATTTAGATTGGAGTATAACATTTCAATCATCCTTGAATATATCGATCTAGTTTTTCAACTAATAACTCTCTGAGAAACCCATAATAAATGTTATCATAAGAAGAAAAGTATTTTACAAAATTCTCTTCCATGTAGAAGGCCATGATCACCTGACGCTTGGAAAAATCTTTTTCTTTTATGACTTTTGATGAAGAAGCCTTTGATGGAGAGCTTTTTGAAGAAGGATGGAGACTCTTTATGGGAGCCATAGTGATGATGATAATAATAAGGATTAATAGTCATTTACCCCTGCCATATAGGTCACTTTTGAAAAACCCCGTAAAAAAATTTTTTTGCATGAATTCCCCTAAAATTTTAAAATTATCTCATTTTTTACGTTCATCACATTCGATCATCAAAAAGGCTATGTGGCAGATATTTTTTTTATTTTTTATTGAACTGGATGACCAAGTAACTTTTTTATTTTATTTTATTATTATTTTAAATGCCATGTTGATATTTTGTTTTATATTAATTGTTGGTTAACATATGAAAACATGTTAATACTAAAAAAAATGTTAGAGAAGGGACTTGAACCCATGCCCTTACCTTTATAACACCAACATCTTTTCACCATGCTTCTACTCTCGTTTTGTTAATAATAATGCTTTTAAATATTCTTAAATGACCATTTGCTTTTATATCAGCAAAAAGCAAAAAGCATCATCAAATGACCCCTCTTAAACAAATCCTTCATAACAGGTGGATACAAACTAGGAAATGGACGACTACCTTCCTCACTAAAATTATTCAACAATCTAAAAGCCTCGTCCATTAACCAAATTTTTGAAACCACAAGTACCAAATCTTTTAAGTATTAACATCAGGAACCATTCCTACACATTTACAAGTTGATTCCATTAATGCATTGAATATTCCCACCTCAGGAATAAACCCTTCCTTCACCATCTTCCTCACCATTCCTTTCGCCGATTCGATGTATCCACCATTTATCAAGGTTGATACCTTTATGAAGCATGCAGCAGGTGAGGGAGTAAGCGGCATGGAAGAGTTTTGATTCATAGAGGGCGCAAAGAAGGGAGTTGCATTGCTGAAGATTCTAAGGACAGTTGAAGATTTTGCGTTTGTTGAAAAGCTGAACGGATTGGACAAGACGACAGAAGGGGAAAGGGAGAGGTGGTGGTGGTGAGTCATTTAAAAGGGAGAGCATGCTATAAGGACATTTAAAAGCGTCATTATTAACAAAATGAGAGTAGCAATGTGGTGGAAAGATGTTGGTGTTATAAAGGGAAAGACATCGGTTCAACATTTTTTTGAGTATAACAAGTTTTAATATGCCAACCAACAATTAATATAAAATAAAATGCCAACATGGTAGTTAAAATAATAATAAAATAAAATAAAAAAGCCACTTGGCCATCCAGGTCAATAAAAAAATAAAAAAATATCTGTCACATCAGCTTTTTTGATGACTGAATGTAATGAAGGTGAAAAATTAGAGAATTTTTAAATGTTAGGGGAATTCATGCAAAAAAAAATTTACGGGGATTTTTTTTTTAAAGTGATCTATATGACAGGGGATAAATGTTTATTAACCCTAATAATAATAATAGAGACTTGCACAAACAAGAAAAGAGAAGAGAAAATTGGATGAAAGAAGGGTTAGGATTATGTACCTTTAAATTGAATTTTTTTAGAGATATTTTTGGCGTGAAAAATCATCTAAAATTATATTGATTCTTCCTATAAAAGATATGTTTGCAAAGCTTTTAAAACAGGCTCTCTAATCGATTAAGCATTTGGCTAATCGATTATATCTCAATGGAAATTTTATTTTTCAACATTTTTATTCTTAGGTTTTGATTTGATTGAGATTCAGAGAGAAAATAGTCCTTGGTTTGATTGATTTTCTATTGAATTAGTGAATATTTGAGAGAGAGAGAGAGAGAGAGAGAGAGAGAGAGAGAGAGAGAGAGAGAGATGATGTAATTGATTATGTCCATATGGTTAATCGATTAGGTGGCGTATAACACTAATTTTAGTTGTACTTAATGGATTAGCTCTGTAGTGTTATATTTTGTCAGGCCCTAATTAGGAGTACAAAAAAAAAAGGATAGCATCTAAAGGAGAGCTAGGACCCAAAAGATAGCACATGGTTGCCACAAGATAACACATGCTAGCCCAAAAGTGGTCGCCCACGGGATAGCACCTTCTAGCCCAAAAGTAGTCACCTACGGGTTATCACTTATTATCTCAAACATGGTATCTCATACGCTAGAATCTGCTAGCCTAACAAGGGGTGAAGGTTCCATATTGGCCTTAGGCTAAGATTCATAATCCATAGAGCCAGTCAAAGGAGAAACCACTTTTTCCATGATTCTAGGAAGACTAAGCCTTTCCTTGATCACTTCCTTGGTCATGGAGTTAGGGTATAACCTCCCACTAACTCTAAACCTAGGTCCAAAAAGGCATATATAAATATCTCTCCCACAAGGGGGGAGGGGACATATCTTAAGCCATACACATCATTACACCCTAAAGTATAACACTTGGCAAGATCGTAGCTCATATGATCGCACCCCATATTCACTTATACCTATGCACACCGATCATATACAGAGCCTCCAACCTCACGTGAGCAGGACTCATCAAACCACCATAAAACACGATTCTACAGTGCTTCTCTCAACCATGAGCAAGACCTAACCACCATACAACATAATATGTCTACAAAGACCTTTGAGTCTCTCTGCCCTTACAGGAGGAATACACACACATATACTTTTTGACCAATACAAGCTTCTTATGGTTAACCAATTAAAAACCATTTTTAGTCTCCTTGGACTATGGAACTTGGGATGCATTTTTACTTTATTCCATTTTCTTACAAAAAAAATGCACTTATTGGCTAAATATTTAATTTTTTTTGCATTGCAACCTTGCTGAAAAAATAAATTTAACTCAACCAAAAAATATGTTAGTGATAAAATAATATTCACTAAGCATAAAAAGATCATCCGCTAGATGATTTAATTATTATTTTTTTAATTTAATCTTTGTCAAGTGTTTTATCTCATAAATCTCAAGGTATCTTGAGAAACTCCCTTAAAGAGAGAGCGATAAACCAGTATCAGTTTTCCATCACTACAGATTGTTTGATACGAGATTTGGTTTTAAAATCTTCTTGAGTGACACGGTCATCAAATATCCTTAACCTCAAATTCCCAAGAGATTCCATGACCACCAAAATTACCATAGTAGTTGAAGAACACCATCAACACTATCAATCATCATCTTGATCAAACATTATCAGGATCATTAAACACCACCAAATGACATCTTTCAATTATATATTTAGAATAATGACAGGGTCACAAGTCAGGTTGTGCGACTTCGGACCCAAAAGTGGCACCTAACCCAAACTGCAGTTGAACTTTAAAGGCCCATTTTCGTCGAAATTTTCATACGGTTTTGACACGTTGTCTTCGAACGAGTGCAGATAACTGCAAACACTTTATTTAAGTTATTGATCTTCTCATATTCTTATCCCAATAATATTATCAGACTTTTATAAAATTTAATTATTTTACGTCGTACTGATTTCCAAATTATAAATGTACCAACAATTTTATCACACATCAATGGCGCTTTGATAATATCAATTATCAATGACCTAGTTTTGAATGGCGCCCTTAAGCAACTAAATCTATTTAATATTCTAACAATTTTAAATCATGCTAAACTTAATAATACTAATTGATCGATACAAACTAAAAATTAAAATGAATTTACATTGAAATCAACTCATTTAAATTTTAAATTTTCATCCTCTTAAATCTACGACTTGTCTTCTTAAACTTGAATAAAGCGCTTCATTTATCTAAAAAAAGCTACTAGTAAAATGAAATTAATTAAGATGGACAAGAAGTAGACAAACACAGTGGCGGATATTGTCTAAAATGTTAGAGAGTGTCATAAATAATTAAATTATTATAACTATTATACTCTAAAATTATATATAATTTTATAAAAATAAATCAACACAACAATCACTTTAATACATATTTTTATAACAAAAATGATATATATATATATATATATATATATATATATATATATATATATATATATATATATATATATATATATATATATATATATATATATATATATATATATATATATATATATATATATATATATATATATATATATATATATATATATATATATATATATATATATATATATATATATATATATATATATAGAATAGGAGTAAATAATCAAATTTCTATAATATTTTCCAATATGAGAAATTAATAAGTAATATATAAATACTCATTTAACAAATTTATAGTTATAAATTGTTAGTTTAGTTAAATTAAAAAATAGAAAAGAAAAAACTCAATAGATCTTTATATCATAAATTATATATCATCGAAATTAATTATACAAATACTTTACTTTAGTCCATGAAAGATGTTGTTCATTGTTTTAAGATATTTAATATAAAATAATTCTTTAACATATATACACTCATCTCTCTTTTGAGGGATGTTCAAATGACTCTAACATTCTCTTTAATTTTTAAGCATGTATTTACCTCCTCCAAAATATATTTAAATGATATCGGCATTCCATATAGTTTTTAGTGACAGTCAAAAATCGTAGGTATAGATGCACTACGCCAAAAATGATTTTTTGTATCACCTAATTTAATAGCACTTTTAAAAAAATGCTATTAAAATAGAAAAAACACATTTATAATAGCACTTTTTAATCGGGCGCTATTATATAATACAGACTATGTAATTTTGATAGCACTTTGTACCAGAACGCTATTATTAAACTTCTTTAAGATAGCATTTTGTATAAAACGCTATTATTTGACTACCTATATAATAGCATTTATTAAAAAGCGCTATGTTATATATAATAATGAATTAATTAATTAATTGATAAAAAAAAAAAACAAAACACAATTAATCGATTCTTCTTTTCAATCCAAGCAGTACGGCGTCGCCGAACTCAAAACCCTAGGTAACGAACTACTCTCATCAGCCTCTAACATCAACAACCTCCCCCTTCTTCTCACCTTTGTCTCACCTTCTTCTCCACCTCGAATCGCTTCTCTCTCTTCATTCTTTCTTCCTCCCTCTCCTCCCTCAACTACCTTCCTCCTCTGCCACTGCCAACACCTCCTCCTCCGACAACGCCGATGCCGACCAGTCTGAGTTCATTTACCTCACTTGGCTCCGTTCGAAGTTCGATGAGTTTCTTAAATCTCTGATAGATGTTCTTGTATCGGATCAATCTGATGAAACTCTGAAGGAAGTTGTGTTGGATACGTTGATGGAGTTTGTGAAGGTTGCTAATGGCGGCACCTTTCATTCTTCGTTGTATAACAGAATTATCAGTAGTATTGTAAGTTTCTCATTCTAATCGTAATTCTACTTTGTTATTTTTGTGCTCATAGTTTGATATATGATATTTTTGTTTTGTTTTGCTTCATCAGATTCACTCTGCTAGTTCTGCTGAATTTTTGATTGATTTACTAACATCAAAGTATTTCAAGTATATTGATGTCAGGTATGATTAATGAAGGGTTTTTCTTTGCATGTTAAATTGATTCGTTTACTCTGTTTTATGAGTTTTTAACTATTGTTTAATTCTTGATTGCTGAACTATTTTGTCACTCGGTGTAGTTATTTTACATTCACAAGTCTAGAAAAGCTAGCTAGAAATTTGCAGGGGAAAGATGTTTCAGGTGATTTTCTAACTTAGCTTTTAATGTTCCAATTTTTGATTTGCAAAATTGCAGATAGGAGATTTATGTGTTCTATTTCAATTTCTCTAAATATTTGGGTATTCTGATTGGGTAACTCCTTTTCTTATCTTTGTTATTAGATGATAAAACTGCAAGTGTAGATGGCAATGATGAAAGTCAATTGAGCTCAAAGTTAGTAAAATCTATAGACACTGGTTATTTCTACTCTTTGGTCTTAAGTGATTTGTATCTCGCATGTTTTATATACAAAAATGACTTCTATTTTTATCATAAAAAATATACGAAAATGACATGTAATGTCATACAATATGCTATACTATAAGCAATATATTTATCTTTTCAACTCAATGTATAATGAAAGAAAGCAATTATAATTTTTCTGCCAGGCAAACTTGGTCTTAGTTTTGAAACTAGGAGATGGATAATTTACTTGTAAATGTACTTAATTTGTTCTATAATTCTAATTTTGATTTGAAAATGTATCTTTTGCAATATTGAGGGTGTCATCCACAATATGTACTATGCCATTTCACATGTCCCCTTTCTTGAAAAACCTGATGATAAATCTGATTTTGAAATGTGGAGTGTATCAGGTGAATGCTTGCTTATCACTTTTAGGCTCTTAAGATTTTCTTTTTACAATGTTTTATTTCACTATTTAGTGCTTCTTCTCTTCATTTTTTCTTCAGTAATTTGCATAAAATACTACTTTTTAGATTAAGTAAAAAGTATCTAGGGACCCAATAAATGAGGGTTTTATGACTTTGAATGATCCATCTAGCCGATAGTGGGAATAGGCTTGGTTATTCTGGTTGTACGAAAAAATTGGTCTGTACATTTATATTTTGTAATCTGGTTTTCCGTAGAGAGTGATCATAAAGTGCTTTCTGGAGATCTGGATGATAAGCAGCTCAAGTCCAAGAAGCATAAAAGTAATGTAACTTACCTCGAAGCACAATTCCATAATTTTAACTGTTGCAGGTTAATGAATTAAGTATTTACCATCTCTATCTCCTTCCGTGAAACTAGCACATGAATTTGTACATTTGAAAACTCGTATCATCTTTTTCGATTTGTATGCATGATTTAAATCAGCATTTTTCTGCTCAGGTTGCTGTATCTACCAACAGAGAAGTTGATACATATATCCCCAATCCAAGCTTACCTCCCCAGCTTGTCAACTTCATAATCTGACAATGCATGTAAGGCTTGTTTATTTTGATTTCCTTGTTTCATATTCTCCCATATGCTTATTCTAACACTCTTATTTATTTGTTCATTTTTGTTTGATTCAGGCAGATACAGAGACAGATGAAGTGTATGCACAGATGACCTTGCAACCTCTAAATCCTGTATGATTCCCTTTCTTAAATGAGCTAGTTTTTCTTTATATAAATTTTATGTCGAAATTCAACTTTTAAATTTTTGGCTACGGTCGTGTTTTCAGGATGAGCAAAAAGAGGCATATCATCCTGCAGAGTTGGGAACTGCAAATAAACAGCCAACAAACTATTTCTGCAAAATTTTGACTGCCAGTGATACAAGCACTCATGGGGGTTTCTCTGTTCCTCGCCGCGCAGCTGAAAAAGTTTTCCCTCCATTGGTAAAATTTTGTCTGTAATTTATAAGTAAATTAACACGTTCATCATATCTTTTAACTCGACTTTGTAATTATGATCTACAGGACTTTTCCCAACAGCCTCCTGCTCAAGAGTTAATTGCCAGGGATTTGCATGGTAATGACTGGAAATTCAAACATATCTTCCGCGGTGAGTTATGAATCTGAGTTTGGGCACCTCTTTTTGGTTCTAAGCATAGGATTTTATTATTTCTTTTTAATTTTTATCTGATTAAATTTTTTAGTTTACTTCCCTGAAAAGCTTTTCATGTTTATTACTTGGTGATGAAAATAATTTCACATTCCATTTATAAGGTTTAAATCTGCCGTCTTTTTTTCTCCAGGCCAGCCCAAAAGGCATTTGCTTACAACTGGGTGGAGTGTCTTTGTGAGTGCTAAAAGACTTGTTGCTGGTGATTCAGTGCTGTTTATATGGTATATAATTTTCCGGTTATTGGAAAAGTCTTGTTGTAACACGTTCATGTGTTTATGTTTTTGTTCATATGTTGAGCCAGTGTTCCTTCAATGGGTTGCTATTAAAGTGTGGTTACGATTCATTTTCTTATATAGTTTTTCTAATCCAGGCTTTATGATTTCATGTGAAGCATATTTAACTTCATTAATTACGTGGTATTTTATGATTGGTGTGATTCAGGTGCTTTTTTCTTTGGCAGGAATGAAAAAAACCAGTTGCTTCTAGGCATTCGGTGTGCCAATCGCCCACAACATATGATGCCTTCATCAGTGTTGTCAAGTGACAGCATGCACTTGGGGCTGCTTGCTGCTGCAGCTCACGCCGCTGCAACGAACAGTCGTTTCACCATTTTCTATAACCCACGGTATAATTCATATCATATATTTCTTGATGATTACTTCAATGCAAGAATTTCTGACTTTGGACTAGCCAAGTTGATGAACATGAATCAAAGCAAAACCAACACTGGCATTAGGGGAACAAAAGGGTATGTTGCACTTGAATGGTTTAAGAACATGCCTATCACAGCTCAAGTGGATGTGTATAGTTATGGAGTAGTGCTACTTGAGATTATTTCATGTAGAAGATGTGTTCAAGAAATGGAACAAGAAGATGAAGAGAAAGCAATATTAACTGACTGGGCTTATGATTGCTACAAGGATGGTGCTGTAGATGCATTGGTTGAGGGTGACAATGAGGCATTGGATGACAAAGAAAAGTTGGAGAAATTGGTAATGATTGCAATTTGGTGTGTTCAAGAGGATCCAGTTCTTAGACCAAGCATGAGAAATGTGATACATATGCTTGAAGGTACTGTTGAAGTGCAAGTTCCACCATACCCCTCACAAATTAGTATTCAATATTCTCTAATTTAATAACTTGGTTTGCAAGATTTGCAGATTGTGCTAATCCTTGTTTTATTGTTTTAATTGAAACTGTAAAATTTGAATTTATGTCTGTGTATCAAGCTGTGGTTTTTTGTTCCTTGAACAGTAGTATTTGAGGTTCAAGATTGATTAGTTTACTGGGTATGAATAAACTTGATTACCCAGTTGTCTTGGATAGTTGTCTTGGATAATGTTAGTTTAATTATAAATTATCATATGTTTTCTACAAAATAAAATGCAACGTTAAATAGTTTACATATTATGATTAATCTAATTATATTTTACTAGATAGATTGCATTTCAAATCAATTTCCAGTTTGTGTGTTTGTACAATATTATGATTAATCTAATTATATTTTACTAGATAAAATGCATTTCAAAACAAACTTTCTGTACAAAATTATATTTTATTGGTTTAGAAGATATGGCACAGAAGATATTGTACTGTACTTATTAAAAATATTGTACCAAATATATACCATTTATTAGCACTTTATTTGAAAGTGCTATCAAACATATGTTATATATTAGCGCTTTTTGTTTAGAGTGCTATAAAAAAACAAACAAAAAACATGCAAAATACTGACTTTGATAGCACTTTAATTAAAACGCTATTATAAATTGGTACTTTAATAGCGCTTTTAAAGTGCTATTAAATAAGAAATATTTACAATAGTGGCGCGGTTAATAGCACTTTTAAGCGCTATCAAAAACAAAAAAAAACGCTATTAAATAGCTTATTTGGCGTAGTGATGACATTTACCTACAGTTTTTTGTTTGTTACTATAATATTTCGTTGGTATATGTATGCTTATGAAAGATGAGTGAATGATTTAAAACTAGAAGGGTGCCACAGTCATTTTAACAAATCTCAGGGGATGTGAATGTAATTTTCCCACACATATATATATATATATATATATATATATATATATATATATATATATATATATATATATATATATATATATATATATATATATATATATATATATATATATTAGAAAATAGATGTTGTGGCTAGAAACTTGGGAGAAAAGGAGAATCAAAATACAACTAAAATGATTATAGGATCTTTGAACATTAGAGGGAGAGGAAGCAGATTAAAGAGGAGAAAAATTGGTCATATTATCCAAAAGAAAAAGGAAAATTTATTAATGATTCAGGAAACCAAAGTTTCATCTTTGATTGATTTGGTGGCCAAGAGTTTTTGGAGTAAAGAAGACATTGATTACTCCTTCTATGATTATATGGGGAAATTGGGTGGTCTTTTGGCCCTTTAGAAGGTTGATCCAGTTGAGGTTTTGTTCAACTTTAAAGGTTATAGTTACTTAGGCGTTAAGGTTAGATGGAAAAACTTCTTTTACTACATTTTCAACGTGTATTTCCCTTGTGTGTTTTCCTTGAAACGTGCTTTGTGGAATAATTTGTTGGAGCTTAAAGCAAGACATACTAACAGAGAGTGGTGTTTTGGTGGGGATTTTAATGATGTTAAGAGTCTTAGGGAGAGAAAAGGAAGGTTGCAACATTGTAATAATTTAGAGATGAAGGAGTTTGGTGAGTTCATTGAGGATAGTTCCTTTGTTGATATTCATTGCAAAGGTAAAAAGTTCAGTTGGTTTAGCAGCGACGGGAAGGCGATGAGTAGGATTGGTCGTTTCTTGGTTTCAGACGAAATTATTAGTATATTGGGGGTGGTCGGTCAACTTATTGGGTTGAGAGATATTTCATATCATTGTCCGATATGGTTGGTGGTGGATAAATCGGATTGGGGACCTAAACCATTCAAATTTAACAATTAGTGATTTAAGGATAAAGCCTTCATTTCTTTTGTCTAGAAGGAGTGGAAATAGTTGGTTATGGAAGGGAGAGGCGATTTCGTTCTTAAGAAAAAAGTTAAGGTAGCTTAAAGAGAGATTGAGATGGTGGAATTCTAAGGTGTTTGGGAGGATTGATCTAGAGTTCGAAGAGGGGGTTATGGATATGAATGGGGGGGGGGGGGGATGATCAAGAGGGGGATGATGGTGGTTTAGATTTTAGGAGGACGACGTCTAGGCGGTTTTGGTTGAATCTTAAGATAAAGGAGAACATGCTTATTTAGAAATCCAGGTTAAAGTGGCTTAATGATGTTGACAACAATAATAGGTATTTTCATTGTGTCATGAAAGGAAGGAGAAGACTTAATTACATTGGCTCGATAAATTTGTCCAGAGGGATTTTAGACTCGGCTAGGGAGGTCAAGGAAGAGATATTGAAACACTTTGCTAACAATTTTTCCTAGTTTGATGTTGTCGCGGTGAAAATTTGAGGAGACCAAGCTATTGAGGAACTTGACTCACAAAGACTTAAGAAGTCACCACTGAACTTTATTGTTTCCAATAAAAAGAAAAGATCGAAACCCTATTATTTAACATGCAATGCAAGGAGTAAATACTAAAAGCAAAGCATAATAAAGAGATCCAAAGTATGGGGGTTGGTTATACAAATGGAAGGTATTAACACCCTATGTATCTATAGTACTCTATAGGAATCACTTATAATATCTATTTTTTGGTTTAAAATTGTTTGTTTGTTAAATGAGTGTGGAGATGGGAAAAGAAATATATTTTAAGATATTTTTGTTTGGAAAGACATAGTCTTATACCTATGTACCAACTAAGGATCAAAACCTCGTAGTTCATGGTAAAATAAAAAAATGGTTTATTGTGGTTTATTTTAGGAGAAGAGATATTTCATCATCTTTTAGAGAGAAAGCTCAACTGATACCACCACAAGTATGAGAAGATGGATCTTGCACCATCGTGAAAGAAGGGCTACTAACTTGGATATGAAGATCAACAAGTTTCCAACTAACGTCTTCATATGGAAAAAAATCACATTTACTTTGACAATTACTATGGGGATAGGAGAATCGTATCTCAACTATAAAGAGGATTTATATCTAATCTATTTGAGAAAAGGTTTTAAATTGAAAAGTCAAGTGGCAAAAAGATTTGGGTCAGGTTAAGTCACTTTAAGACTTTTGAAAGAGTTTTGATAAGCTTTAAGTATATTGAAGCATTTGGTTAAAAAGAAAGTTTAAAAATGCAATGACACAAAGTCAAGGTTTTTTATATGAAAGTGGTGAAAGTCTACAAATTTATTTTGTTAGAGTTAAGAGGTTCTTTAGAGTATATGAGAATACATAGGGTGAACATTTGGAAAAGGGTTTTATACAAAAGTTAATGCATATGCACATGACTTATAAAGTCAACAAAATTATCTATTTCCCTTGAATTTTTAACACAATTATTAATCATGTGAGGTAATAAACATACACAAACATCATGTTATTAAGCAAGAATCAAAACATGACATGTTAGACAAATTCAAATTGGGAATGATCAAGTAATCAACAAGAAAGTCTTAAAAGAAAGTATAAAAGACATGTTTTTTTATTTTTAATAAAATAAACAAAATAAAACATATTTTTGATATTTTTCAAATATTATCAAAATACACACATAAATCAAGTAGCATGCAAAAAATCAATCCAAAAAGAGTTGATTTGCTCATCTAAAATCAAGTTGAAAGTTTAAGAAAAAGTTTTGAAAGGAGTGGCCAAACAAGCAACAAAAAGGAAATATTTTTTGGAAAAAAATCTCAGAAAACCGGTATTAAAATCTTAAATGAGAAAAGTAAACTTAAACCTTTACCATTAAAGACAAAAACAAGAAGGAGAGACAATAGAAAATAGTAAATTTGATAAATGGTAACATGAATAAAAAAAGAAACAAACAAAGAGTTAGAATACAAACAAATCCAAATAATAAAGGGTAAAATCAAAAAATTCTAAACTGAATTTTTTTTACCATTACAAACATCAAGGAATTAAAGATATACTTGAAGAAAGTGGAGTATATGAGTACAATCCCTCTTTAAGAACTTCAATATCTGAATCAAAACTAGGAACAATAGTCACATCTAGATATTAAATCAAAACCAAAAAGGGTATTTGAAACCCTAAATAGTAAAGTCTATCAAATCAAAACATTAAAACCAAATCAAAAACATCAACCTTGCAAACAAAAGTGATGAGAGGAGAAGATAAACGGTGGAGTGGAGGCTTGGAGAACGTGATAGAAAGGGCTAGGGTTTCATCTTAGAGATAGGTGATGAGTTTGTTTCATCAGAGAGAGAGAACGTGAGTGAGTGAATGAGAAGAAAATGTATGGTCTCCTGAGTATTACTAAGAGCACCCATATCCATCAACCTCACTTGAATTATTTAAATGAACCCACTCAATTTTTTTATATTATATCACACATTCTCATTTTCTAAACAACTCTACTACATTTTTCAAATATCCATACAATCTATCAAAAACTCTAAATTGGTCCCCTCCAAATCCTTCAATATACCCCACATTTATATTATATAAAATATAATTGAAATAATTTAATACAAATGTATCAAAATACATTAAAAAAATTATAAATTTAAAATAAAACAAAATAACATATATTAAAAAACATAATACATGACACAAATAATTTATTAAAAAATACATTAAAAATACATAAACGTTAAATAAATTACTAGCACAAAATACAAGAAAACAATATATTTAAAATATTTTTCAATTGTCGTTATTCTCACGTCCATAATATTGTCATATATGTTCTATCAAATCTTGTTAAAAGTGTTGATGAATTTGTTTATCATGAACATCAAATATTCTATGTAGGAACTTTTAAAAATCAATATTAGAATCATTCTGCAATACTGTCACATAATTACTCAAATGATCATAAGAAAAATCAAAATTTCCACCATATGTGGCACATTCATCTTCAACAATCATGTTGTGTAATACGATGCACATATTCATTATGTGTTAGAGGGTATCTAAGTGCCAAGAACATGCTCGGTCACGTATGATTGAAAATCAGGATTGGAGAACTCTAAATGCTCGTTCAATATATAAGCCCTCTTTAAGAACTGCAATATCTGAATCAAAACTAGGAACTATAGTCACGTCTAGATACTAAATCAAAACAAAAATGGGTATTTGAAACCGCAAATAGAAAAACCTATCAAATCAAAACTATAAAAACAAATCAAAAACACCAACCTTGCAAACAAAAGTGATGAGAGAAGAAGATAACGATGGAGTGGAGGCTTGGAGAACGTGAGAGAAAGGGCTAGGGTTTCATCTTAGAAAGAGGTGATGGGTTTGTTTCATCAGATACAGAATGTGAGTGAGTTAATGAGGAAAAAATGTGTGGTCTCCTGAATATTACTAACCCATGTCTAAGTTAGCTATTAAAACAACATCATTTTCTAATAATCATTCGAACAGGTCTAGATACCCATAGTCCAATATTTTCTACCCAGCCTGCCCATTTAAAACCATAATAGACCACAATTGTCACCCATTGAGCCTGGTTGGACCCGTCCATTTTCAGTTTTTCTGGTTTTCCTTCGGTTGGGTTGGGCATTCGATTTTATCCCACTCTTACTTAGAGAATACATATGCTTTGCACAGATTTATCAAATTTGCATTTAGCTCCTTCAAAGCTATAAATCATTCATGCAAAACAAATTAGTTTTTCAGCTTTATTACCCAATAATTTTGACTCCAAATGGATTAGTGGCTTTACGAGGTCTAAGGATATTTCTTTTAGACTATCTTAATTAATTAATTTAGCATAACAATAATGATCCAAATGACCGAGTTTATTACAAAATTTACATTTAAAGGCAGGATGATTGGATTTCTTGCTGACATGGTAAATATTACTAAATGGTTTATTGGGTTTATAACCTAATCCATTTTTATTATATGAAGCTCTTTGGTTAGATAAATTAAATCTAACTTATCTTTACCTTTAATGAATTTTCTAGGGTTTCATGCAAGTTGGTTACTTCAATTTTTTTTTTAGATTCATATGTTTCACATATTTTTTATTTTAAGGATGCATTTCTAATACTAGCTATTTCTTCACCAAAAAAATTTATTTCTATTTTTTAGAAATTGATTATACTCTTTAAAATAAAAAATTCTATTTTTTTAGTTTTTCATTATCTCTACTGAGCTTAACGCTTAACTTTGACATTTGATCATACACTAGAGATGTTACCTCAATTTTGTCATTTTCTCTTAAAGCTTTGAAGCATACACAATATTATTGTCAGATTCCCTTCTTTGAGAAGATACTTTAGGAAAATGTTTTATTGTGTCATCGAGGATATTGTTGAAGACATCTCTACATGAGTTTTTTGAGCTTGCGTCTCCATGTAATGAATCTCCAAATGTTCTTCCTAATATTTCAAAAATTCTTCTAGTTGAAGCTTCTTAATTATTTATTCTTCAAAGATTCTACTAGATGAAACTTCTCCATATATTCTACTCGATGAAGTTTCTTTATATCTTCTACTAGATGAAGTGTCTTCCTATCTTTACTAGATGAAGCTTTTTCACGATTTTCATCGGATGATGACTCCTCATAAGATTTCTCATCTATCGTGATTTTTCTTTTGAAAGACACCAATAGTGTTGATCCTTCATTTTTTTTTCTTTTGATGAAGAAGATGATGACTCTTAGAATGTTATTAAATCCATTAAAAGATTCATCTGGATCACGTCATTGAGTTTTTCAATAATTTCCTTCTTTCTAGATTTTTCTTGAAACTTTTCAAACACACTTCTATCTTTAGAATCAAGGATTGGATTATACTTCTAGCTCCAATTCATGAATCTAAGATATATGTTAAATACAAAGCTTTTAAACCAACCTTCAAATATTCCAAAGTTTATGCACGATCTATGAAGCTGACATTCATATTCATTTTGTGTTTCATATTTCTGGATTGGTATGTCCATTCTCTCTTGTTCATTCTTAGGAAAGTCTCCATGGAGGGCGCTTTTCCTTGCATTTGGCATGCACATTGGCAAAAACGTGGGAGTTTGGAACGTATCTAAGGATGCACGTGGAAGGCTGGAACCCATTTAGCAAGATGGTGCTTTTCCTTGCATTTGGAATGCACTTTGGCACGCACGTGGGAGTCTGGCACGCGTTTGAGGACGCACATGGACTGTCGGCATGCATGTGGGCTCACATTTTGCCAGAGGAGTGATTTTTATTTGAATTCATGCATCTGCCATTCATGTGGGTACGCATTTGGACTACTGGAACGCATGTGGGAACACATTTGGCTTCTGGCACGCATCTGGGCATGCATTTGGCCAGAAAAGTGTTATTTTACTGCTCCACACGCATCCGGGCACGCATTTGGCCAGTGCTCCATGACTCTTGCTATATTCTCTATATTTTTGTCCAGCAAAACACACAATACCTTTCAAAAAAAGATTAAAAGTATTTGAACCTGAAAACACTAAAGAGACACAACCAAAGCATGAAATGTGGATAAAAATGGAAATAAAGTACTTGAAAGTAACAAGAAGATTAACTAAAATTATTGGTAAATAAAGGTTCAAAAACCATTGATCAAACTCCCTCAAACTTAGACCGTGACCTCAAGCAACACATAAAAGAGCTCATGAAATTCAAAGTATACTGGTACTCATACGCGAGACTTCTGTTCAGATTGCTCAAGAGGTACTTCATTCGGTATTCACATGTCGCGAAGAGCTTTCTTGTAAGAACATTTTGAACATGAGCTTCCCCTTCAGCTACCTCTCTAACTATGCTTTATAATTAAGTCTTTTTCCGATTTCCCTCCTTTTTCATTCGAACAATCAATTTAAGGCAATGAGAATTATGATGACCATCACATGCACATGACTAATAAAAAAAATTTGTTTAGGTACCAAATAAGCAACATTTACTACTTTTAATTACCGATGAAATTTTCAAACTTTGCAGTTATATATTGTCCTTATTCGGACGACGTTTGGGGATCAACCCCCTTTGGGATGAATAACCTTATGAGGTTTACCCAACTTAGCGGACCGATTTCCTTTTACGACTTTTTATCATTTGGTGCCAAAATTATTTATTTCTCAACCAACATATGTGCATGTGAATCTAGATAATGTCAGACTGTCAAAATAAACTACTAAAGAAGTACTTCACAGGATTCAAGTACTATGATACAAATCTACATGTCAGACTCGCATCACTGTAACATTATTCCGAACTCCCTACCCTCAAACAATCATCCTTTTATCTCTATATTTTGTTCCTGATCCCTTTAAAATCCAAGCTCTTGTGCAAAAGAAAAATTTTCGATCAAAATTTGGGAAGAACTTCAACGTGTGGCTTTTTACAAAGAAAATAGCACAAAATAAACAAATAAACCACAAAACAAAATATTAACCCCCCCCCCCAAACTTGAACTAAACATTAGCCTTAATGTTTCAGCACAAGATCAAGAAGGGTGATTCACAGAGGGTAATGCAACACTAACGGCTGCCTCCTAGCTTCCACTTGTAAGGCCCTCCTTTTTATTACCTGAAAACAAAACAAATCAAACAACAAAAAGGAAAACTGAGTTATTAAAAGCGTGGGTTGCCTCCTACGAAGCGCTTCGTTTAACATTGCATGGTTCAATGATTCATCCCCTTTATTATGGGGGTACTTCCTCTTTCTCACCTTGTTGCTTGTCCCTTCCGCAACCCATAACTCATCCAGATCAAAAGTGTGAACCACTTTGTGAATCAAGCCACTTCCAACTTCCATCTTCTCACCTCATTGTTCCTTCCTCTTTCTCTTCTTGACTGAACTTATGAATTTTTATTGATGCCACCCGAGAGATTATGCATGAGACTTCTCCTGGGAGTAGTTTTGAAATATTGCTTTCTCCTTCTAGTTTGATCATTCTTGATTTCCAACACCTTCTAATTTATTTCCTTATCAAATGATTTTACCATCAGATTACCTGTCTCGATATCAAAATTGCACCGACTAGTAAGAAAAAATGGTAGACCAAGAATGATAGGAGTCTTTTCATCTTCAGGAATGTCCATGATCTGGAAATCAACTGGAAATAAAAAATTGTCAATTTCCACCAATACATCTTCGGCTATCCTATATGACTATTTGATGGTGTGATCAGCAAATTTCAATTTTTGTCCCACTCTCGCTTATATTTTCAATACCCAACTTTTTGAAAATAGATTATGGCATTAAGCTCACACTAGAACCTGAATCAATTAGAACCTTGTTGAATTTTGTCTCTTATTGTGCATGTTATTGCAATTGGTCCAGGATCCTTCTGCTTGATGTGTATTGTCCTCTTGGGCGTGATTGCACATAATTTCTCCTCATCGGGTACTGATCCATCTCTTGTTGGTCTCTTTTTTGATAGTACCTCCTTCGTGAATTTCTGGTACAATGGCATTTTCTCGAGTGCTTCAAAGAACGGTATGTTGATCTCTAGATTTTTGAACAATTTGACAAATTTGTCAAAGTCTTTCTCTTTTGTGTCCTTCTTTTCTACTCAAGAGAGATACGACAACTTAATCACTGGTTTAGTCTTCTCTTCAGTTGACATCATAGGTGATACCATTTCTTCCTATTTTTTCTTATTCTCTCTAACTTCTAAATCTACTTATATGATATGATCATCAAATTTTACCTCTTCTTCTTTTTCTTTAGCAACTTTATCACTCCTTGTTGTGACAGCATTAACATTCTCATGATTTTTTTGATTTCCTTGTGCTTGTAGAGATAACTATTGTGCAATCTGTCCCATTTGAACTTCCAAATTTTTTATTGCAATTATGGTATTCTTGTGACTGCTCCTTGTCTCTTCTTGGAATTGAGATGTGTGGGCAGCCATCTTTTCAATAGCTACCTCTCATTCTGCCTTTTGTGGAGCTTGTTGCTCATTTTCTTTCCAGGAGAAGTTGGGATGATTCTTCCACCCCGAATTGTAGGTGTTAGAATATGGATTATTCTGCTTCAAGAATTTTATCCCCTCAATTTTTTATGGAGTTGCAAGACATTGCACAGTAATGTGTGGTCCACTATAAATTTCACAAACAACATTTTGTGCCTGTTGAATCCGAGCTACCAGTTGAGCTCCTATTTTCATTTCCTTCAACCTTTTCTCCACTTCTTCAACAACTGTTTCTTCAATTCTGAGTTATTTGTTGGCTTCCAACTTCAAATCAATCATTCCCTCTGGATTACTTGTAACCCTGTCATACAATTCCAGGTGTTCATTTTCAGTAATGGCTTCAATGATCTTCTTAATACCAGTGGTTGTTGTAAAGTTGGATGAGCCTCCAGAAGTTGTATCAATAAGTTGCTTTGTCTTTATTCTGAGGCCATTTACAAACATCTGTATTTGCTCAATTTGATCCATATTGTGAGTGGGACAAGCTACCAATAACCTCTTGAACCTCTTATATGCATCACTCAGTGACTTTCCTTCTTTCTTATTAAAATTCACAATATCATATCTTTTGTGAATGTAAACAGAAGCAGGAAAGTATTCGTCAAGAAAAGATTTCTCAATCTATTCCCAAGTGGTGATACTCCCATCAGGCAATGAGTAAAACAACTCTTCAGCATCTTTAAATAGCATGAACGAAAACATTCTTATTTTTTTCTTCTTCAGAGTGCCCCTCAATCTTCAAAGTAGTGCTCATAGTAAGAAACCTTTGCAAATTCTTATTCGCATCTTCATTTATCTTTTCGGTGAAAAGACCTGTTCTCAAGCTGTCGGATTATTGAAGGGTGTAGCTGAAAATTTGCAACTATTACCAGTTGATTCACAATAGTCAACCAACCTGCTGAAGCCTTTGCTCTTCCATAGTCTCCAAGAAGTCTATCAGTTGCCGGTGGATCTCCATCCATTGGTCTTTCCTCTTCGGATTCTGACTCTGTATGAACTGAATGTTCTTCTTCTGAGGCAAGTCTGGCTAATCGAGCTTGTCTATGCCTTACGTGAAAAGTTCTTTCAATTTCAGCGTCAAAAGAAAATCTAGTTGATGGCATTCCTCACATACAAAGGTTAGACATAAATCAGTACTAGCAAAAATAAAATAATAAAAATTTAAACTGAAATAAAATTTTAGTTGACGAGCAACAAAATTTTAATTGAACTAAAATTGAAACTCTATATATTGGAAGTCCCCGACAACGACGCCAAAAAATTGATCAGAAAAATAGCAAGTGTATTATTTTTCCAATGTAGTAATAGTAGGGGATTTCCCAAAAATTGATCTCAAGGATTGCTAATTAATACATAGCTCATTTTTACTTCAATTAAACAAAAACTAGTGTTTTGGGATGTTATAAGTATAACGAATTTGCAAATAAAAAAAATAAAGTGTGCAAACGGTTGAAATATATATGAGTAAAATGCTAGGGACGGTGTATAATTCAATTATGTAATGACTCTGATTGTACAGTGCAACAACTGGTTTAAATAATAGATTATCGGTTCTCAAGGGTAATTACTCCTAAGTCCTCAAGAATAAACTCTTTGATCCTTCAACGTAATTACTATGTCTATAGGAAATTACGGTTGAAATCAAGCGTTATAATATCAAGAATATTCCAATTATTGAAGGGTATCCCTAGTCCTAGGTGATATCTACTATAATATATTCTCAAACAAATCATGAACAATAGTTGTATGACTTAATTGTATCAACACATCAAACTCTGTTTGTCCGAGAGAGAAAGCAATAAGAACAGTAAGAGAATAAATCAAATATAACTTAAACTAGAGTGTTATTGCACACATAGAATCGTATTCATTACAAAATCAAATTAGGGACACCCCTTAGCATTGGGGTTTAGCTACTCAAAGAAATAAAGAAAAATATACTATTCATTGTAGACATTACAGATAATGGATGGAAATACGTCTTCAATTTCAAAAGCTCATGAAATTCTTAATTCCAAGCATAAATCTGAGTTCTTCAGCCTTCAACCTTGTTCTTTATCGTCAAAACTCATCTAAAAAATTCAACAACCCTTCCAAAATATCATTCTCTCCCTTTTATTCATGTTTCTGGGCTTTCACACAAAAATCCACAAAATTCACGTCCACACGCGTTTTGGAACACATTTGGGCAAAGAAATGCATTTTGGCATGCACATGGGAGTCTAGCACACACGCTGGCACGCACGTGGGAATCTGGCACGCAAGCTGGCACACGTGTGGAATCTTGGCACACACGCTGACACACATGCTGGAACACATTTTTCCAGAGGGTGCTTTTCCTTGCATTTGGCATGCACGTGGGAGTCTGAATGCGTTTGAGGACGTACATGGACTACCAGTATGCATGTGGGCTCGCATTTGGCCATAGAAGTGCTTTTTCTTTGAATTTCTGCATCTGGCACACATGAGGGCATGCATTTGGACTGTTGGCACGCATGTGGGAATGCATTTGGCTGCTGGCACGCGTCTTGGCACGCATTTGGCCAGAGAAGTGTTATTTTACTGCTCCACACGCATCTGGACACGCACTTGGCCAGTGCTCCATGACTATTACTCTATTCTCTATATTTTTGTCCTACAAAACACACAATACCTTTCCAAAAAAATATTAAAAGCATATGAACCTGAAAACACTAAAGAGACACAACCAAAGCATGAAATGTAGACAAAAAGAGAAATAAAGTACTTGAAAACAACGAGAAGATTAACTAAAATTACCGGTAAATAAAGGTGCAAAAACAACTGATCAATCATCTCAAGAGTGTCTCATACTTCCTTGGATGAATTTCTATTAAAAATATAGAAGTACTCTCTGGTGCTTAGAGCAACCATCATTAAGTACTTAGCTTTCAAATCAAGTATGATTTTTCTTTTATCTTCTTTGGTTCGAAGAAAAATAGATTTATTTACTAGTTTATTATTAACATAATAAGTAGGAATAAACTAACCATTGATAATAAAATCTCATATTTCAAAATCACTTATTTTAATATAAAAAATTCATGATTTAAACCTTTTACCATCAAATGGTGATAGTGTATTCATAAAATGACCTTTATTAAAATTAAAAGTGGTTGCAATCATCATTCTATCTCTTGAGACGAATTGTCTTATAACACAAGTTAGGCTCTATTGTCAATTGTTGGACAAGTTACTCCAAACACAAGAGAGTGGAAGGGGGTTGGATTATGTGAGTTTGAAAAACGATGTCCAATTAAAAAATCCTTGATAAAAATGAATTGTTTAAAACAAATTTGTAAATTGAACAAAGAGTAAGCAACGAAATAAGTATAGAAAACTAAATTAGAGTAGATAAAAGATTTAAGCACAACAAAAATAAATAAATAGTGGAAATAAAAAAATATAATATATAAGAGAATTACACCATAGACTTATAGATGTTCGGCTTAATCATTTGACCTACTCATCTCTCTGAGACTTTATTCTTGAGAGTTTTCACTATAGATGTCACTACTAAAAATAACCCCATTTCATCTCGGACGCGAAAAAGATATAATATCGGTTACACAAGCGAGGTAACGAAAGACAACGTGAAAGTCTGTCACTTTTCTCCTCGGTTATGCAAAAATCGAGGGGTAAAGGGGCACAGGTCATTTTTGGGAATTTGAAAAAGGCAAGACTTTTTACCTCATTTTTAACATATAATTGAGGGATAAAGTCAAGTTTACAAAAAAAAAATTGACCTATTTTATTCGTTTTAATCTGCAAAGCCTCAAATTTGTTGACAAATTCTAAATATTCTTCACCAACAACAGTAATAACAAAAACAAAAATAAAATTAATGGAATCCTTAAACATTAAATCTCAACAACCAAAACAACAACAACAACAACGAAATTCATAGATTCTTTAAACATTAAATCTCAACAACAACAACAACAACAACAAATCAATAGAATTGTTAAATACTAAATGTCAACAATAGCAACAACTACAACAATAACAACAACAACAATAACAACAACAACAATATTTACGATTTTACTTAATACAACTACAACTAACATTAATAAGTTACTTTCATGATTTCCTTACTAGAGAAAAGATTAAACATTAAAAAACCAACCTTGAAATATTTTCCTGCTCTTGCTTTCATTGTTATTGTTTTCAATATGTTTAGTTTAAATTTCAGCACTTTGCATCAAAGATGAATAGTTGTGGCATTCACGTTGGATTGGCTAGTGAGAGTTTCACGCGGATTACTAATATTTCATGTGGATTGATGAGTTGACAATATCTTTATCATTGTTACTTTATATATGGACGAAAAAAATTTATTACTTAATTTTTTCATCAAATGGGTCATAAATAAAAAAAATACGCTACTTTATCCCTCGTTTTTCAGCAAAATCGAGGTAATATCTCATAAAAAAATTTTAAAAATTAAAAGTTGATAAAATGTAGTTGCTGGGATTTGAAGATGCGTCTCTCTAGCTACTTTACCCCTCAGTTTTCGGCAAAACCTAAGGCGTGTCCTCTAAATACTCCACCCCTCAGTTTTCAGTAAAACCGATGGAATATATGTTTTTTTTTAAATGTGATGCGTCTATGACTTACACTTCAGTTTTTTTATGTGAGTTGCAAGTTCCATTATAAAAAGCATTATTTGTAGTAGTGTATGAGCCTTTTAGAGGTTATGCCCATGAACTTTCATACAAACAAATTGGAGTTTTACACTGGTAATCCTCCAAACCAAACATGAGATTTTACACCAAGCTAATCTCAGAGCCAAGAGAAAACTTTAACACCAAGTAAAGCTCACAAATCAAACAAATATTTTAATAGACAATCTCATAAGCCAAATGAGAGCTTTTACATCGGGCGTAACTCATAACAAAATGAAGATTTATTCGACATTCTCACAAACTAAATGAAAGTTTTCATTGACTAAGCTCACAAACCAAACAAGGTCTTCTCACAAAGAATTACATAAGAGATTTATTCTTCTTGTGAAAATTACAATAATACTCCAAACACCATAAGACATAAAAAATGTTTCACAAATATTTTTCACTCTTAAAGTATTAAGGTAATTTAGTGAAAAAGCAAAACTGGAAAAGATGGGAGTAGAAAGTGATAAAGTATATCAAAATACGTTTTCTGGTATTTTTTGAAAGTGAGGAATAACCTTCAATTTATAGTAAAAAATTTGTTCAAAGGAAAATAATCCATGGACTTTTTAATGCTCATAATCGATTATGAGTTAGGTTTAATTGATTACGTGCTTCACAAAAACATAAACCTTAATTTTCAAAACGGAAAACCTTCAACGACTAGTATCTTAATCGATTAGGAGTGTTATTAATAAATTAAGAAGATTTATGACTTGCTGAAACTGATTTGCTAAGGGCCTTAATCGATTAGACTGTGTAGATAAGCTTCATAAATGTTTAGGAACACCCTTGATCAGTCCATAATCACCTTATGGTTCCTCTAAGTGTTTTAAGACCTTTTCTCAAATAAAGAGTTAAAAAAAACTTTTAGGTGAGTGTATGCATTACATTAGTAATTTAATAATTATTCTATTAATTTTTACAAG
This sequence comes from Vicia faba, assembly GCA_948472305.1. Classification (NCBI taxonomy): domain Eukaryota; kingdom Viridiplantae; phylum Streptophyta; class Magnoliopsida; order Fabales; family Fabaceae; genus Vicia; species Vicia faba. The sequence goes on along the minus strand of OX451735.1, from coordinate 275,067,366 downwards.
ACTAATCACTCAAACACATATCAGACGAGCTTTCACAATTCCTTTCTTTCAAAATCTTTAAAACTTCAATATTTCTTGCTTGATTCATCAATAATTTAGCACTTCATCTAAGAATTGACTTCTCCTATATGATGAGACTTGATAAGATTTCTTAATATACATCATCATCAAAGATATTGCTTGACTAGAGACCACTAGAGATTCTTCCAACACCGCATGATATTAGATATTGTCTTTATGAGATTGAATTTGACATCTTGATCTCTAAGCCTAACAATTTGATCATAACCTTATATAAAAAACTTCACCTTATAATATTGTCTTATTAAAATCTTTGAGGTTATTTGATTGTTGCAAATTACATATTTGCAATCACGTGTATCCACAAAAGTCACTTATATAGCATAGCTGAACACTACTCATTGTAACAATTAACTTATCAAAATATTAAGTGAATCCTTAAATATAGGTAACTAATCATAAAGAGAGAACACCATATGTAATATTAATTATAGAAATGAGAAAAAATTTATAATATCTTTAATTTTAAATATTAGATAAAATATATACAATTTATTTTTCCTATTTCTCAGGAATAGAAATCAAATATGACTTTTGAAGTCATGAATTTCAATCAGAGAGAACATCACCAACTACATGCACACTACCACCGATATATATGATATAAGAATGCACATGTTTCTGATTCTCTATCTTCCTCATTTCTCATGTATTAAATATGACTACAAAAGTTACGCATATCATATGATAATAAATATTATATAATTTAGCAATATAAAGTGATTGTAAGTTTAATTTCTATTACATTTATATATATATTATATATACTACTCATCAAATAACATATTTAAAAAAACACATAGTTGTATAAAATTTTATAACGTTCTTTTATTTTATAATTTAAATATAAAATATATAAGTTACTACTTTAAAGTTAGACACACACATCATGAGCATTTGTTATTTCTTTAGTATCTCATTTAATTTGTTCTTATTTTTTTCTTTTTGTATTGTCTAGTTTTCCTTTATTTCTTTATGCCTTTTGCATACATGCACAAGGAAGGTAACACATATAACAAATTGGGTGCACATGCCCCCTAATTATTTTTATAATAATTAATGAATAATTTAAATTTTGTTTTCACTAAATGTTAATTATTTCTTCATTGAGTATATTATATTGAAAATCAAATACTTCTGCACGTAAATGATGAATAATTATTTTTGTCATATAAACATATAATAATTTTTTAAATATTGAAAATAAAAATTATATGAAAATTATAAAATATAAAAGCAAATAAAAAGAAGTTATTATTTATAGATATGTTTTAATAAAATAATTTATAGAGGTTAAAATGTCTTCAATTTTATAATGTATAATCTACTATAAAATTTTCATGTGCGATCTTATATGAAAAGATAATAGTATCATAATTTTATAACTTTCATATTATGTTATAATATTTATTTTACCTTTTATATTATAAAATATTGCCACTGTTAATTAAGATTTGAACATTTTCTATGCATGTATAAAAATAAAATATATTTTGCAAATACATAAATATTGAAAACTATTGTCTAATCTTGTAATTATTAAGATCAATTACTAACATATATTATCTTTATATTAGGTGAAAATGTGTATTTTAAAAATTAATAATGAGTTAAATGAAAATATTTGTTAATAATTATTAAGATCAATTATTAACCAACATCAAATAAATAAGGGTAGAGTCAAATAGAAAGATAATTTAATATCATATTAAATAGTTAGTTTTTAAGAAAATAATATATATATATATATATATATATATATATATATATATATATATATATATATATATATATATATATATATATATATATATATATATATATATATATATATATATATATATATATATATATATATATATATATATATATATATATATATATATATATATATATATATATATATATATATATATATATATATATATATATATATATATATATATATAACACCACTCAATATTTAATAACTAATATGATAGAGATTGATAATTCTAGTTTTGATAATCTTTTGAACACTCATTTAATAGATTTTTAAGAGTTTTTTTTTTGAAGTTTTTTTACATCATAAATATGAAATTCTTTTAAGAGTTCAAAGTCTATTGCTTTGAATTTAATATTTTTTACTGCATTAAAGGAAATACATCACATATTTAATTATATATAACTTGTATTATAATATTGTGAAACACATCATGAATAGTTTTTACTCTATTGTAATATAGAGTAATTTAATCACAAAATTAAACTATGTAATCCTGTATTTGTTAATATTCAATAGTAAAACAATATTAATAATTTTAATTCATTGTTATTATTTATCTTATACATAGTTGATATATATTTATGAAGTATTTACAATTAATTGAAAGTGTTTCAAAGTTGAATTAATGTCGATGATTTAGTAAATGTTCCTAACTCATAATGTTTTTTCTCACTTAGATGATCATTTTCCATATCTTCAACAAATTTTGAATAGAACGATTTTTCACACAAAGTCTTCAACTTGAAATGATTTAAACTTTGCTCGGTTATTATAAAATATGTTCTTTTTTATTTTTGTCAATTCAAATATTTTAATCCCGCGATTATTTTATGTATATTGTTCAACTCGCCAAACATGAGATTCTAGTTGTCTTATGTAGATAAGTCACATTGTCTATGAATTCTAATGAAACAAAAGTAAATTTGATAGGAAGTACAACATTTGCCTTGTACATAATCTTATAGGTGAAATCGCTTGTTGTTTATCTTGAATTGTGCATTATACTTGATTCAAAGTGTTATTCCAATTTCGTGTTCTATAATTAATATATTTAATCATGTCAATGTAGATTTTATTTATGGAATTCACTTGACTATTGGTCTGAGCATAACCTTGGTATATTCAACTACTTCCTTTCGAACAAAAACTTTTCTTTGGTATGTGGTAAGATTTTATAAATATTGAATATGTAGACTGAGTAATTATCGACATAGTAGATCAAATCTTATGGAGTGACATCCTTTACCATTTAGTGAAATAGTTAGAACTTCTCTCTCCATGTGTGTGTGAGTGTGCGTATGTGCTTCATTGTGTGTCCTTTAAATGAATATAGATGGATATGGAATATAATGTCTAAATCATATTCCCGGGTATGGTTTCACTAGGGAATACATCTCTTTGGACGAGACATTTTGAACCTCTTGTCCTTTTGACACTCATATCAAGATTTGACAACAAGGATGAAATCATCCACTATCATTTGCCAATAATAACTCTGTATGCATAAGACCGAATACGTTTTGTCTCCTTCTAGATGAGCTCCACAAATTCCTTTGTGGTCTTCTAAAAATGTTGTAAGCACATCTCATTTAAACATAAGTTTATGCTATCATCAACATTCTTCTAATACAATGTTTCTCTTTATGCTACATATTAGAAGCTTGACACCCGAAATTTCTATCAACAATGTGTTTTGTATTTTCTAAGTAATCTACGAATGGTTTCTTCCAATCATTTCTTGTTATGGTAATTCTTGTGACATAACATCTTTCTCAACCACAAGGTATGGCATATCCTCTACAATGACAAGTCTAGTCACTTAATCATTGGATATCTTATAATTAGACGTCATTGATACGAGTTCATTGGCTCTTTATTATACTCTATATTAATTTTCTCACCTTTTTTTGATGTGGTTAACTACTCGCACTTTTCTTCAACTTCACTCTCTTTTTCAATCTCAACTTTTTTAGATAACTACTTTCTTTTTTATTCTCCTAGGACTAACCTTTGTAAGGAATCTCCTGCTCCTTAATTTAATAATATTTAAACTCGTCTTATTTTTTTAATTATCTACGGTGGTACCTACAAATCTTTCATTAGGCTGGATCGTCATATGTCGTAGTAATTTCCAATTTAATACTCTAAATCTTTAAAAGATGTTTCATTATGTTTCATTGAGATCTCTTGATTATCTTTGAAATATTCAAAGTTGTATTGTGACATATTCATAAACAGATTTAAGGTTTCCTTCATAGTGTAAAGTTTCCTAGATTGTTTTTATTGGTCTTTTGATATTGTTGAGGTTGTTGTTGATGTTAATTCTAATATTGTTGTTCAAAGTTACTATGCAACATCTTCATAAGGTGACTCAATGTCTCGTAAATAACCAATTTTTCCTTGTGTGTCATTGTTGATGAGGTCTTTGGTGATGTTGTTGTCCTCTTGAATTTTAGATTTGCCTTTAATTATTGCTCCATTCGAATTTGGGTTGGTCTTTCTACCTCAAATTATATGTGTTAGAATAAAGATTGCTCCTCAAATTATTTCTCATAAAGTTGGTTTCTTCATGCAAGAAACCTCAAGAATTGAACTTGCCATTAGCATGACCGAGCCTCGTTGATAGAACAATTTGTATTTCAATTGGAACATGAATTTCTTCAGGGAGAAATTATCAATAACCTCACACCTAAGCCCCCTTAATGCTTGGAACAGTCACATTGGAGGTGTTAGTGCTCGGTTCCTACATCTATTATCATTTTCATGCTCACATAAGGATGATCGTCCAATAAATAATCTATTGCTTGACGTTTGAAGGCTTTCATGGAAAGTCATTGTAAGCAACAATCCATTTGTTGACATGTCCATTCAAAATTGCTTTTGTCGATATATATTTGATCACATTAGTTTTTGACAAATATAAATGTTACAAGTCATCATGTAATTCTATGTGTTGGAATATTTTTAATATTTCAATAATTATTATGTAGAATATATATTTTAATTATATTAATTATTTTATTAGTTAATGTTTTAAATAATTAACTAATTAAAAAAATTAAAAGATTGAGTAGATTTTATTTAGAAACTGTTTAATCAATTAATTAAATAAATAGATATAAGTTTAAATATGAGTGGAGTTTAGGATGATCCATTTTAGAATAATAGAAGTTTTAATTCATCATCACTCTATAAACAGGCTATGATTCTAATATACTATATACAAGCAAATAATATCTTCTATCCAAGTATAATATATTTAGTGAAGAATATTTAAGATATTATGACTATTGATCGAGGAAAAACCACACAAATCATCATATATTCTTTATATGTCTATCAACTATGAGGATTACCGCCAAGAAAATTTTTCTCAATAGATCCCGATATTCTTAAAATTAATTTGTAAGTCTTTTAATATTATACTTGCTTGTATGATTATCTAACTTATGCACCTTAGTGACCGTGTATATTTAACTGACTCTAAATGATTTAATTCTAACAATTAATATCAGGATAAAAATTGAAATTATCGGTTCTAATATTAACGGAACTAAATATTATCGGTTCTTTTATATTATCGGTGATAAGGGCAAATGATTTCATGTTGTTGTTACATTTTTATCCTGATATTAATTGTTAGAATTAAATCATTTAAAGTCATTTAAATATACATGGTCACTAAGGTGCATAAGTTAGATAATCATACAAGCAAGTATAATACTAAAATTGGATACAAAAATAGGATTTTTAGGAAAAATCTCATATTCTCATGTTTGTTTGAAGTTTTAATAAATTATTCATTAATATTTTTTTATTTTTTAGAATATAATTTACTTATGAAATCTTAAAAATGTATTCTCTTATTAAATGGTAAGAATCTTACATTCACATGAAAATAATAAATAATCAACTATAACTATCCATTTAAAATATTCTAAGATATCTAAATAATTTGCCAAATAAATTGATTGAAATTATATTTCAAACAATGATATTCCTAAAAATAATATTTTCAAATTTCTTATTATGTAAGCTTGTTTATGGTTTGGTGCCGTAAGTCTGTTTCAAATGACTGCATTGAAAAATTGAAATATAATTGCAATTCTAAAACAAATGAATTTGTGTCTCAGAACCAAATTTAGTGAGAGTGTTTCACGGAACCAATTTTCACTAAATTAGTTAACTCTAGTTCAGTAGTATACTGGAATTATGTAGTTTTTATTTTATGGATAACAAAATCATCATCTATCAAATAAAATAAGTCAAAAGGAGTTTTAGGGAAATTTCGCCACATGTCAATTTTTAAGAGTCCGTCTTATTTTTATTTTTCCTATCTATTATAATATAAACTTTGAAGTATTTGGAAATCCAATATATTATCTCTAATTCCAATTAATTTTTAAATTTATTTTTAATGGCATATTAGTCTTTTTAATATATTCCTATTACTACATTATTTTGACATTTAATATCGCTGATGTGTTAACACAATAGATTTTTCAATTATTTTTTATTTTTTTTATCACTAATGACTATTGATTATTTAATAACCACTGACTAATAATCTCATTTAATTGACTCCACTATAATTTGTTTTTCAAAAACCTAAATAGCATAATAGTGTCAACACCACAACTCTTGCAATTCTTGCAATTTTTGTTTTTTAAAAATCTAACAATTCTTGCAATTCCAATGAAGCAGTAAATATAGCATCTATCAACACCACAACATCCAACAATGGATAACAACACCCTTTCAGTTTTCGTTTCGACGCGACTGAAGCATATATATCCTCCACTATATTTCTTCAAAAGTCCAATATCCTTTGTTGGAATCTTCAAGTGTTCGCAATATTCAGGTAGTCAACACTACCCCGTTACATATTTCGTTTACCTGTATTTGTTTATGTCACAAATCCAATCGGTTTCAATCCCAAATCCCTGGGTTTTGTTTTGTTAAGATGATTCTTTCAACTCCAATTTGACGGATTATGTTAAATTCATGTTGAAGCATTTGAAAATTTCAGAAGATGATTAGGGAAAATTTCAGAAAATTCATGTTGCTACGGTTCTTTTATCCTGATAAGGGCAAATGATTTCATGTTGTTGTTACATTTTTATTCGTTCGTTTCAACTTTTCATGATGCCAATTTTATCATGTTGTTGTTACAGGATATATCATGTCTATAGCTCGCCCAATTGAAGCAACGAAGGATATTAATGATTCAAAGGATTTATGGAAGATTGTTGTTAGGTGCAAATATTTGTGGACTGTGACGAGTGCATCGAAAAAGAAACACATCGAGATGATGTTGGTTGATTCTAAGGTATTTTAGCAGTTTGGCCGTTGTTAATTTGTATTTGCAATATTGATGTATGTAAAACCAACTTTGTATGTTCGTTTATTGTAGTTAGATACGATTCAAGTCATTGTGCCACCCTTCTTGGTTTCGAAATTCAAGGAGAAACTCGCGGCTGGATGTTCATATATAATGCAGAATTTCAAAGTGTCGACCAATAATTTCTCTTTTAAGTCGACTAATCATAGTTTCAAGTTGGTATTCTGTGGCTCAACTTCTGTTAAGAAGGTTGAACTGCATAATATTCCTATGCATTACCTGAACATTCTTCATTTGGATGTCATTGTTGAAGGAAAATTCCAGTCTAATATTTTGGTTGGTATGTTATTAGTGGGTTTTAGTTTAATTCATAGAATGTTTGTTTTCCAACGTCTATAAATCTATATAGTATATAACAAATGAATTATTGTAGATATTCTTGAAGGAGTGACCGAGATTTCTCAAACTCAAATCAATGTTGATAACAAGAAGAACAAAGTTGTGTTTTCAATTACTGATAATAGGTATGCTTCATGTTCTTTTTTGTATAATATTATTGCATTAAGTTAACCAACATTATCATATTAATAATGTTAATATGTTTGACAAAGCAGGAGATCTGAAGTACAATGTACTCTTTGGGGTCAGTTTGTCATACAATTTCACGATTATTATAAAAGTCATAAAGAAGATGGAAATATAGTTGTTTTGCTTATTAATTCCTGGATTAAGGAGGCTCAAGGTCTGACACATACAAATTTTGAGTTTTTTGACAAAATGCGAATCCAAAATTATGTAACATCAAATTTAATCCTTATGTTCTATACAGCTGTATGTTCTAAAGAATGACTGAAACTTGCAGGAGGGTTTCCTTTGAACATCTCGAACGCTTGGAACGACACAAAGTTGTTGATTAATGATGTTACCCTTGAGGATGTTATCAAACTCAGACACGGGTGCTGACTGATCTCATTTTATTTATCGTGTTGTATCATATCTTTTTGTTAATGCATTACCCGTCCAACTGGTTATGAACATTTATTTTATATTCCCTGCAGTCTGCAGTCTAAATTGCCATTATTGTCTTCATCAAGTCTTCAAGTGGACACAACACAAAACTCATACTATTTTGAGTTCGATAAGTTCTTTTGGAAGGCAGAAATTCTAAGTCTTACTGAAATAACAACTCTGCAACACATAATACATGTTTCATTGTATAGTCACATTGTGATTAAGAATCATATCAAACTAACTATAGGTTTCATCATTTTATCAGGAGACTACATGTGTTACTGTTGCGACTTTGGACAAACTTGAGGCTGGACAGTCAGGCTGGTATTATGATGGATGTGTTGGTTGCACAAAAAGTGTGTCACTACAGGATGGAAAGTTGGTCTGTTATTCCAAACACATTAGTCCAGAGCCTGTACCAAGGTATTGTTTGTATCGATATTTAGGATTCATGTTGTTCAATGTTTTTTTGGCATTACATTCATGGTTTATGATTATCTTATAGATATAAACTCGAAGTTTTGGTTGTTGACGGTAAATACAAGGCCATATTCATTTTTTAGGGTGGAGATTGCGTCAAGTTGATTGGGAAATCCGCTCTTCAAATGAAAAATGAATTGATAGAGGTATATAATGACACCTTATTATTTGATTCTTTTTAAAAACTGTGTAATAGAGTTCATTGTGTTTATGTAGGCCGGTGAAGATGATCCTCTTGAATTCCCTTATGCACTTGATGCAATTCTAAAGCAGGAATTGGCTATTAGGGCTGTTTTTCAGCCTAACAAAGGCAGACTTTCTGTCATTTGTTGCAAAATTGATGAAGATTTCCGTAAGAGAGTTAGAGGGAGTTTCAGCTCAGAAGAGGTAATCTCAGTGTAAACACAAAAATATCATGGCTCATCACTCCTTATTTATTTGGACTAATATGATTTTGTCTTGGCAGCCTACTTCAAAGCTTCTACCAACTGAGCCTTCATCCCAAGATGAATCAATATCCTTTACTATAAGTTATTAATTCAAACCTGAGCCCTCTATATAAAACAGATATCTACATACATTGTCTAATGCTGATATATTATATCCACATTGCCAGTAGGAACCTTTACCCGCTGATGCCGATTATGACCCTGTTGTTGGAAATTCAAGCCTCACTCCATAAAAAAGGACTTTACCTAATGATGTTGAAGATATTGAGAGTGTCCAACTTTCTGAAACCAAGTTAATTAAGGACATAAAGAAGTAGAAGTAGTTATATTCACATTTATGTTATTTTAAGTTATTATTAGTTTCGAAGAAACCTATTCGATTGTTTGTAGTTTCTTGCCTTGAAAACTTTGGATCTTTTAAAAAAAAAATCAGTTTTATCTCTTTAATATCCTTGAATGAGGATTGTCGAACTCCATCTTATATTTTGGTTAATTGTTTTGAATGTTATACCGTGATGTGCACCAAATATATGAGTCTATTACTGTCACATAATTTTAGTAGTATGTGTCCCAAACCAATGCAAAACCTGTTTTAAATATACTCAATAACTTATGGTGTTTCATCAACTTCAATATACATGTGAATTCATAGTTTATATCATGTTTTTAATGGTGTCATAAAACAACCAGTTTCTACATTGTTTAAACTTCTTAAATAATTCTCTTTTTTATATACGCTATCTCTATATGGTTTTAGTATTCTCTTACTATGTCAGGATCGATAAAACTTTCTTTTTTCGTTTATTACAGTCCTAAAACCTTTAAATCTTATAGTTCACTACAAAAATGAGTAGTAATTTATTTGACTTCATTCAATTCGATGAAGAAGCAGGTACGTACAATCATTTGCCTCCAAATATAATATGTTTCTATATCTTCCACACTATTAAGTTAATGTAATTGTTACATATTTAGATGTCTTACGTGGTATATGGTAAGAAGATGATTAGACTATATGAAGCAAGCAATTTTTGGAAACATATCTCGTTTATAATATTAAGTACAAGAACACCAAACTTTAGAAATACATTTTGCAAAAGCAGTGATACACTATGATACTTAGTAGACTTATCCACTTAGATGCTAACATCTAATTAAAGTAACCCATTACATAAATGGTGCATCCCTAATAGCAAAGTGTTAAAAAACATGTAACAAAGATAAACATAAACATGATATCATTCCCATAACTAAACATAGGACATAACATTGTTCCCAACTTGGTACAAAACTCCTGGTTTTTTCCAGCTAAAACATACATAATATCCACTTCACTCTTTTATCTGAATTTCACCTTTTCGGTACAACCTCACAAACATGATATCCTTATCTGAATTGTAGGTTCATGTAAGCGTATCTCCCACCTTTAGTTTTTTCCCCTTAGCATACGAATACCACCCTTTTCCCATGTATATTTCCATATATTTCCTGTTAGATTTCATTATCTTGCATGAATGATACTCACTGGTGTGGAAATGCCTAACAAGGCACGAGCTAATGTCGGGGCGGAGGCAATTTTCTATCACGTTAGCTGGGAAATAATGCATGTCAGAACACATACAATCAATATCCAAAAATATAAATTATACAGAATGTAATCGACTGACTCATATAGTTAAGGATATTAATTACAACAACTTGATTCTCCTTCTTTCCAGCTTTCCTTATCTCTTTTAACCATGTCATCTCTTCCTTCAACTCTCCCACACCTCAATTTGGATTTGAAACAATTCCAACGAGGTTCTCCTTTTTCACTTCCTTCCTTGCAGCATTGATTTCATGAATCAACACATCGACATGAGCTTTCTCACACTACGAAAAAAACAATTTTTGGCAGCGCATCTACGAAAGCGCTTTTAAGAGAAAGCGCTTTCGTAGCCTTTAAAAAAAATTCGCTTAAAAAAAGCGCTTTTATAGGGTTTCCTACGAAAGCGCTTTTCAGAAAGCGCTTTCATAGGTATTTGAAATATCTAACCTACGAAAGCGCTTTTGAAAAGCGCTCTTATAGGTGGCCCTATAAAAGCGCTTTTGAAAAGCGCTCTGAAAGGGGGACCTACGAAAGCGCTTTCTAAAGCGCTCTTATATGGGGGACATACGAAAGCGCTTTTTACCTCAGAAGCGCTCTCATATATGGGTCTTAGAAAGCGCTTTTAAAAGCGCTTTCGTAGGTTGTTTTATAATTAAATTAAAAATCCCTAAATCTGATATTTGCCCTCACTTGTTCATTTCTTCGTCTTCTTCATTGCTTCGTCCTGTTACCGTTCGTTCCTTCGTCGTCGTCGTTCTTCCGTCTTCTTCAGTCGTCGCCGCCGTTCGTTCCTTCGTCGCCGCCGTCCATATTGGTAAGTTTCTTCTTCTTCCATTATCTGTTCCGTTATTTGACCGTTTATTGAGTGGAATATGCTTCTTGCACTAGCTGTTTGTGAGTATATGTTTGTGAGTATATGTTTGTGGACTCATCTTTTGCAACTAAAACCCAACCAAAGAGAGGTTTGTTGTTAGGTTGACTATAGTGTCCTAATGAGAAGAACCCTTGAGGTATTTGTGTTGGCTCAAAGAAAGTTAAAACTCCGCTTATTATCTGATGCAACCCTATCTTAGCTTTTTTTCTTCAGTTTACTTCAATTTTCTGTTCAGTTAATTGTGATTGATGAATCTATGATGACGAAAAGCAGACGGGCGGACTGAACTGATGCCTTTTGATTGTCTGCCACTTCCAGCAATGGAATGCCACTGAGATTCATATCAATTGCAGAATTGTGAATTTTTTCAATTGTATTTTTATGTATTGAATCTGTCGTGATGATTTTGCATCAATATGTATGGACATATGAATATCTTATATTGATTATTTGCTAATTTCTGAGCAGTGTACAGTTTCTATGTTTACATTTATCTTGTTAGTTAGCTTGTTTTCAGATTTTCAATTCAATTGGCCAAATGATGAATCTTCAAAATATTGATAACTCAACATTGTTTTGAGCGCATGAATATTTTATTTTGAATAGGAAGATCTGATGCCAATATTTAACTTATTATTTCTTTTTCTTTACAGTGAATTTTGACTTACTTAAGTAATTGATAAAGTTTAAATGTAGCCTATGATGCATACTTAATTATGGTTCAGAAATGCATGTCTTGCATTTGATGAAAATCATGTACTAGGACGGTCTGAGGCTATCAAAATTCATTCAAATGAAAATAACTTTATTGCATTGTAAATTGTTTGAAAAATAACTACATGTATGATGAGAGTATAAATTAACAGTTATCCCTGTCTGATACTGCAGTGCAGGTGCTGAAAATTTGTTATCTGTCATCTTAGTTTTTTGAAATATTTAGGATTGTTTTATTTATGTTTTGATGTAGGTATATTTCTTTTTCATTCTTTATCAGTTCGTAACTATTTAATCATATATTTCTTTTTTGAAACATCTGAGAGGTAACTTTCTTCCTCAAATTACTGGTATATATTGTGATGAATTTGTCTTAAATTGTCTTTCATATGTTGCATTTTCTTGATACGGATTCATTCCGTGTATACTTTGCGTTTTGACAGAAAATGTATCACGATGTTCCACAAGGAGATGTTCCACAAGATAATTCAGAAAATGTTCCACAAGATAATGTTCCACAAGATAATGTTCCACAAGACACTTCAGATAAGGACATCACACGAGGCATAACTATCATGCGGGGAATCATCCGTGATAGAGATAGAGGTATTAAGTATAATGTAGATTGGAATAATGATAACCAACTAACTAGGCCTAATTCTGCAAAGCTGACAAGCTACATCGGTACGCTTGTTCGTATGCATATTCCGATCACCACTACTAGCTGGAAAAAAGGAGAGTTGGATGCTAAAGAAAGAATTTGGACCGAGATAAAGGTATCATATATGGTTGTTGTTATTTGCTTTATTTTGACGAAAATATTGTTTTTAAATTACATATACTAACACCCTCTATGCGTATGTTTTTTTGTAGAGGTCTTTTAACATTGAAGATGCCCGCAAAAAGTATATAATGGGCTTGGCCGGAAAAAAACATAGAGGGTGGAGAAATTTTTTGACAAATAAGTTTCTTAAAGACGATGAAGGAAATTTTGTTGAAGAGGATCCTGAACGACCAAATAAATATGAGAGCTTCATTACACTCGAAGAATGGGTTGCTTTTGTGGGCCAAAGAAGAGACGAGAATTTCAAGAAAGTGAGTGCTGTAAATCGGGATAGAGCGTCAAAACCCACATATCCATATAAAAAAGGTCGTTTGGGATATGCACGCTTACAGGAAAAAATTGTAAGTAAATCTCAATTCTACGATCTTATTAATTATCTCAATGTGTATTATTAATTTGTAACAATGTGTATTGATGATTTTATTATTTGTAACAATGCGTAGTTGGAGGAGACGCAGAGTGACGAAACATCACTACCTGCACATGTGCTGTGGAAGGAAGCTCGTGTTGGCAGAGATAAAGTTGTTAACCCCGATCTGCAACATATTTATGATGAGTGTGTAAGTATACCATTATGTCTTTAATTAATATATAATTAACGTTGTGTCTTTAATTATCGATATTTAAATGAATTACAGGAGACTATATCGCAATCGGTATCCTCGGGTGATGACTCGAATATCAGGAGCGTACTCAGTCGAGCACTATGTGTTGCTGAGTATCCGGGACGAGTGAGGGGTAAAGGCCATGGTGTGACTCCTACCTCTCTGTATAACAATCCAAGAAAAAGAAATCCTAGCAATGCAGAAGTGATGCAAACATTGCAGGATTTACAAGCATAAGTCCGTGAACTGCAGAGGGACAAAGAGAGATATATGGCAGAAAGGAGCAGTTCACAGTTGAAAGAAACTAGTGACAAGGCTAGTATCAACCGTCAACAAAATTTTCCCAAGGTAATTAAGATGATAATCCATTATATTTAGAGAAAGTATAATTATAACGGTTATTATTGTCAACATTAAAGGAAGTCTAACGGTTATTATTGGTTTAGGGCATTTCATGTTGTCAGCTGTATCTAGCGTCTCCGACTTATCGGGTAGTTGGCAAGGGAAAAGTGCACAACACCTCGGGAGATTTAATTCACCATAGACCTCTCCCGGATGGTCACATGAAGGTATCGGTTGATGTTGTTTTAGATATGAATGCATTGCTACCGGTACCTGACATTGTTGCGGAGACCACATTGCTGCGAGATGCAGTAGGATCTTTTGTGGCATGGCCATCAGACCTCATCTGCATAGATGATCAGATATGTTGAAAACCATTATGAATCTTTAAGTATTCAACTGACAGTTCTGACCTGAATTTTATACATGGTAATTTTAGACTCCTGCAAAACCCGCATCTAAGGATAAAGGGATTTTGCAGCGCGGCGAGTCTATTGCATCGCAAAGACAGGTACTTTTAAAGTGTTTCATTTATGATCGGAATAAAAAACTGCATAACTTTGTATCTTACATAATTCTATATGATTTTTAAGGTACCTTCTCAAGATCAGTCACAGCAGGTGAGCCAGAAAGTTAGTAGGGTTCCACCTAAGAAGAAGGTTCCTGTCCGTAAATTTGTGCCTAGGTATCGACAGTGTCTGGAGACACTAGTTGGCACATCAGATTTGATGAATGATGGAATTCGTCAAATCGATGTGGATGAAATTGTCTTTGGTTTTCCATGTACCGAAACAATTGGATTAGAGGACATGGAACAAATCTTTCATCATCGAGAGTTAGGCATCAGTGTGATGCACTCGTACATCCGGTAACCCGATCAATATATTATTTAATTAGTTGAACATTTTTTTTAAACATTTAATTGAAATAGTCTAATATTAATTATGTTTTTATTTAAGGATGTTATTTGACAAATTGATGCGCGGGAATCAATTGTCAAATAGATTCCGTTTCGTGTCTTCCTCCCATGTCAGCGGAGCAACAATTTCTAGGGAACCTGATTCAGTAAGAGAACACTTGGTCGAAAGATTCATGACAACTGCCAGTACAGAGAGCTTGTATCTTTTGCCTTATAATACAGGGTTAGATTTTCATTCTAAGCTCCTTTTAATATTTGTATTTTTTACATTAAAATTCGCTTCTAAATTGTTGCTTTAATTTATAGATGTCACTGGTTGTTGCTTGCAATCAATCCCATAAAAGAAGTGGTCTATTACCTGAATTCGGTTGACGGTGATTGGACAAATTATCCGGAAATGAAGCTAGTGATTGATACGTAAGTGACATTATTCTAAATATCCGTTTGTGTTTATATATTTAATTATTTCAATGTCATTGTTCTAAATAAATATTTTAATTTTGTCATCAGTTCAATACAAGTATTCCGATGTCAAAGGGGAGCACGAGTACCACAGTCTAGATCAAACAACATCAATTGGATCAAAGTACAGGTATATAAATTTCTACAATTTTGCTTATAATATTTATGCTACTTGATAAATCAATAGATGTGTATAATCTTATTTGTTTTTCTATGTAGTGCCCTCAACAACAAAACAACATAGATTGCGGATACTTCGTTTTGATGTTTATCAAAGAAATCATTCAAATGAATGAAATCGAGATTCCAATCACGGTATGGATTTATACTTTTTTTTATTACTTATCGGATTTTGCATATAATTTATTACATTAAACTAAATCATGCATATATTTTGTTTTGTAATGTAGTATTTTGATCAATACAATTGTCCATATTACTCGCCACGTCAATTGGAAGAACTCAAAGAGGAGTTGTGCCAATATTTTATTGAGCTAAGAATCTTATAATAAGGTACGAATACATTGTTGTGTGAAAATTGGTTAATTATGAATATATTGTTTTGTGTATACAACACTGACTGTGTTATTATGTTCATATTGCAGGATCAGGACCTTGGATATATATGTAAATTAGGATTGATTTACTTAGTGTTATATAGCTGATTTCTTAGGGTGTATTTTGTTACGTTTAAAAACATGTTAATATTGAATTACCATGGTGTATATATATTTTGGATATGAATTGATTATAATGGTATTTGTATATATATATATATATATATATATATATATATATATATATATATATATATATATATATATATATATATATATATATATATATATATATAATATTTTGTATTTGAATTACATTTGGTATTTGGATTAAAACTAATATATATTGGTATTTCTAGATTAGATTGTAAAATACCGGTTTAAGAATTACAGGTTTGCTGCAAAAAAATGCAGGTTTAGAAATTTTTTAAATTTTAGATTTTTCAGTAGAAAACCTATGAAAGCGCTTTTAAGAAAAAAGCGCTCTCGTAGGCCTACCTATGAAAGCGCTTTTTGATTAAAAGCGCTTTCATAGGTAGGCCTACGAGAGCGCTTTTTTCTGAACAAAAAGCGCTCTTATAGGCCTACTTTAGATTGCCTGACAAGCATTCTGAATACCCTTATGAAAGCGCTTTTTCAGAAAAAAGCGCTCTCGTAGGCCTACCTATGAAAGCGCTTTTTACCAAAAAGCGCTTTCATAGGTAGGCCTACGAGAGCGCTTTTTTCTGAACAAAAAGCGTTGCTAAAACCTTTAGCAGCGCCACCTACGAGAGCGCTTTTAAGCGCTTTTAAAGCCCAAAAAAAGCGCTTTCGTAGGTTATTTCTGGCATAGTGTCATGTAACTCTGTCTCTGGAACTTCCTTAATGTTGGATAGCATATCATAAAGTTGAGAGGTGTTTAGTGGCACAAATCTTTCCAGTAATCTCAATTCATGAATGATTATAATACTACTTCAAACAAATTCATGCAACCATATTAATAACACAACAAAAATGGTTACATAATTTCAGGAACTGAGACTTGCCCACTCAAGTTTGGAGAAGACATGCAGCCCGTTTCTCTTAGAAAACCTTCTGATATGGAGAGAGAACGATTTCAATACGAATGCAAGCATATCATACACAAGTTCTCCTTTAAATAGAATTAAAGACATGCATATGTTACTTCTAAGAATGGTTAAAAGTCTTTATTTGATTTGATGTCACAATACCTACTAATGCAGAAAATCTTTGGATCATCCCTATTATATTTCTTGGTATACCGTGTCATTCATTGAAGCCCACAAACATTTTTTTACTGCAGCAGTATTCCCTTTTCACTTAAGCTTTCAACATGTGCATTATTACACTTTGGTTATTACTATTAACTTCAGCTTTTATCGTTTTCTTAAAATAGATAAGTTTACAAAGTGTATTGTATATTATAATTATAACTATGGTAACAAACCATTAGTTATATATTTAATACTGCATAAATTGTAATGATGATGGTAGTATCTCAATGTATACCACATGCATGTATTACCTCTTTACTTATTGAATAATAAATTAAGTATGTTTCTAACATGCATCATATTATCATGTTTAATTTTATTTGTATGTATAGGTATTTACATTTTCCAAAGCCCTCCTACTTTTTTTTTAAATACTATGCCTTATCTTTACATAATCGTTAATTTAATAATGAACATCATGAGATAGAAGATGTTACATTTACATAGAACCCATAACAAACAGATTGGTTCATGAATGTTCATATCAGTAAAAACTACACATACATAATGAGCTTGCAAACTGTATTAGTTATTGACTGTTTCATTGCCTGATTTTACATGTTTAATTTGTGGTTAGTCTGTGTTATTCAACTAAGATGGATTCACATATTCTGGACAAGAAAAAATTATCAACCTTGGAAAGAAGTAAAATGAAGCAAATTATAAATGATAGAAGATCTAAGAGGAACCGAGTTGATGACATTAGTAGTCCTGCCAAAAATCCTTTCAGAACACCTCTATTCAATATTACTTCTTTAGTTTTGAATGCGACGAAGCAAAATTTCAATTCAAATCGAATTGGAATTATTCTTGATAATGCACATAGATTGAACGTGGGTGTGAACCATGGTGTTTAGTCAAATCTCCATAAGTTGTTTGGTCGTGAGAATCGATATTGTGCATCTTTGTCATTATCTAATATCAAGACACCAACATCTTCATTAGGCAGCTTCAAATCTAACTACTTTTAATCATTTGTCTCCACCATATTCATCTGCTTGTGCAAGGCAGAGAAGGATGAGAATTATTAGACAAAAGGCTAATGTGTTAAGTATACATGACAAAAATTTTGTCAACAATAATGGTGGTGATGTGTTCAACCATTCTGCACTCACTGAAAATTCATATACGGCTCCATGTGGAATAACATCCTCATCGTATAATCAAATGTACAATAATATACATGCACAATCAAGTGGATACATATATTTATCTAAAATACAGTTGAATGTTGGTGTCATTCAGTCGGTTTCTGCCAATATTTTCAATGCCTTTTCAAACATTGATCATGGAGTTGCCTCTTCATCCATAAATCATTTACCATCTACTACAAATGCTAACATTTCTACTACAAGTGATGTGTCAGATGAAGAATGTTCAGTCGATGAATATTTTAGTGATAGTTCATGCGAATTCATAAATAAAAAGGATGACGATGACACATCTTCATGTTCAGATGACGATCAATACTATGATAGCACTTCTACACCGATTTATTGTCCCAACTCTGGTACGTGTAAAAATCCTAATATTTTATTATTAGTTACACGATTCGTAGATTTCAAAGATACCAATCAAAGATACCTAAACTTCCTGCTTTTTTACATGATATGTCACGTTATCTTTGATTTATTTAGGTTATTCAGACATTGGTGATCCTGCAATTGAATACACCCATTGTGGAGCACTAATGTGGCATCAAGAAAAGACAGACAAACGAAAACATAGTGCAGTTCCCAAGTTCCAATTATGTTGTGTAAATGGGAAAGTTGTGTTACCACTTTTGAAAACACCACCACCATTACTTAAACATATTTTGTTTGATAACAATGATGTAGACTGTTGAAATTACCAGCAACATTGCAATTTTTAAAACATTATGTTTGCATTTACTTATCCTGGAATGAAGTTTGACAATACATTTCAAAATGGTAGTGGAACACCTAACATAAGAATACATGGACATTCTTGCCATTGAATTGGGAGTATGATACCTTTTCCTGGACAATCACCTAAGTTTGCGCAACTTTATATTTACGACACTGACAATGAGATTCAACATAGAATTGTAGGAATAGGGTATTGCTTATGTTCTTACCGAGCATGATGACATTAAATTTTTTTTGTTGCTTTCTTTATGAATGTTGTGATACGGTCGGAGAACTGACTTGGGTGTTTTGCGTTTTATCGCAATTGTTGTGGATAGCAAGAGTCGCCACCGAGTTTTCTTTTATCCAATAAAGGAAAGGGTGAAAAGAACAAGAAAGACCTTTTGAGAATTTTCTTGAGTTCGGGGTATAGGTTATGAAAAGGGAAGGTGTTAACACCCTTTTCATCCGTAGTCATCTACGGGCTCTTAGTTGCTAGCTCACTTTGAAAATGCTTTGTGAAATGTGTTTGTGTTTGTTTGAAAGTATTTTTGAAAAGTGCCTTTGTTTAGGAGAACTTTGTAATGATTCTCGTCTCTATAAGAATGTATACAAAGTGTTGAATTTTGAAAATATTTCATGAAGGTGTTGGTGTGTTTGAAAAGATGTTTGTTTTGAAATATTTGTGAGTAAGTAACTATGAACGTTCTACCTACTCAAAAGAAAGTCTTTGTTATTTCCCTTCTCCTTTAGATTGTGTTATCTTACCATTAGTTAGTAAGAAACCTTATCATTGGATGTGAAAGGACAGGCGTGGGTCGTTGTACAGTCATAGAAGGCAACATTGTAAGATACCTTATCAATTTGTTGTAAGGTTATAAGATCGTTACCGAAGGCAACATCGAATGGGTCATTGAGGAACTACGATCTTTTAATCGAGGCTCTTTTCTAAAGTATCCCACGCTTGAGGGGCATGACTGTTTTTATGTAAGGCAACAAGTGTGGGTTAACCCTAGAGGTGCAAGTGTACAAAGTGTATTGTCTTTATTTAATTTTTGTCTTGAATTTAAGGTTATCTACTCGTTTGATTTTAAGTCTTACCATATAAACCCTAATTACTAGCAATAATATAGAAAACGGTAAATTGTGAAAATTAAAAGTCCTAGCTATTACATCATTTTAGGGGATGGGGGTACAAATTACAAATGAGAATGAAAGAAATTAAAATCTAATTACTATTACAACCAAATTGAATAATGCAAAAATAAAATATACAAGAATATAAAGATAATGTAAAAGAAAATAAATTTGTTTTTATGGTTGGTTTTTGATGAAAAGAGTGTTAATTACCCTAATTAATTTGAATAGAAGTTGATTAATTAGAAACCTTTAGTTTAAGTTAATTTAAGAAAAAATTAAAATGAAAACCTAGTCTAAATTAGTTTAATAAGAAAAGCAATTAATTTGTTAAGAAATATTATTATTTTGCCTATAAGATAACAATAAAATAAAATGTGAAAATATACTTAATTAAGAAAAAAAATATATTTTTGGGATTTTGATTTAAAATAAATAAGTAAAAGAAAAATAAAATAAAATAAAAAATATTGGGTCAGGGGGTTTGAAAAGAAAACAAAGAGGTTTGAAGAAAATGATTATGATTTAGGCCCAAAATCTATTTTTGTTTGAATCAGAAATAAAATAAAAAAAGTAATGGGCCAGTGGTGTTATTTAAGAAGCAGGGGGTGATGGTTAGCAAATGAAGCAGGGCCCAAAGCTGGAAAGTCCAGGCGCGTGTCCAAACAAAAAAGAAACAAGGAAATATGTTAGAAAAGGAACAAAAGGTCTCGCTGAGGCTCGAACCCAAGACCTTCTATAGTAATGCCTTTAGCGCGTGCTTCCTGCCAATAGGGTGGCTGTTTCATCCGGTATTATGATAAGTTACACTAAATTTAAAATAAACCAAGTCCTGATGATAACTTCATCTTGTTCCTCGCGCCAGTCTGTTCTTCAACATTTTCAATTTTCGTATCTTGCTCATTTCTCAACCATTCTCAAAAGTGTAAACATCAAACTTGTTAGAAATTTCACCATGATTCTAAATATGTAAACAACTGAAGCAATGGATCAAAGATGAGCACGAATTTTAACTGGTACCAAATTTAACCTAATTTTTTTAGAAAGTTCAAACTTAAAATTCACACTACTAAAGCAACATAAATGAATTCTAAGGACATGGTTAGCTTCAGGGCTATGATGTCTACAATTAATCTTCACAAATCAGAGACAAATGATGCTTGTATGAAGAGATAAAAGTTCAGAAAACTCACCTTGTAGATGGAGATCGTGTTTTGAGTTTGAGCAATCCCAAGATGTTATAATGACCTGGTTAGCTTCCTTACACCTCTAGGAAGCTATTGCAATGCTTACTTTGGATTAAGTGTGCCTGAGATGTTCTGGAGAAGTCAACATGCAAGCAACTGTTTTTGAAAATGGAATATGAGGAAAATCGTGTTACAATTGTGTTGCAGATGTTTGGATTGTCTCTATATGTGTACTAGAAGCTTGGTGATTGATGAAAATGGAAAACGCATGAGGGGATTGTGAGATGGATGTTCAAAGGCAGAAATGACGCAACAATGGTGTTTTTAGAGAAATTTCTATTTTGAGGGAGTTTCAAGGCTTATAATTTTGTATGTTAGCTTGAAAAGATGACCTCTATTTATAAGAAAGAGGTTTGGAGGTTTGAAATGATCAAAAAACAAAGATCACATGTTATGGATTTTTGCCTTGTTTTTGAAGCAAGCTTGAAACATCTTGTTCCAGTGTGAAGTACAAGGCTTGTAGAGTGGTTGATCAATTTAAACATGCTCCTTATGATCTTGTAGGTTTAGTGTGTGCAAAAGAAACAATTTAGAGGCTCAATGCATTGACTTTTGCAATAAAGCTTGCTTTTCCAAAATGGAAGTGTTACCTTTGTGCCATAAATGGAAATGCAACTTGGATAATAGCTTAAATGCTTGGATAAAATCTATAAAAGTTATGTAATCAATTAATTGTAGAGTGAAACACAAGTTAGAAGCCTGCAAAGTAAGATTATACCGCATAGGCTAGGGTTTTGGTCAAGTGTTCATCAGAAAAATGACTTATAATTCAAGAATGGATGCCTAACTTCTTATCTTAGATTCTCTTATCTCAAGAATGGCCTTTTCAAGTTCTTGAACATTTTGGAAATCTTGATACATTGTCTACAACCTTCATGTTGACCATTTTGACAAACTCAAATTGGAAATGGGTGAAAATTTGCCAAGAAGTTAGGTCAAAAATCTGCCTAAACTTGTCAAAATTTTCACTAAGTGTTTTATGAAAATATCATGACTTCATGGGCTTATATATTCAAATATAAGCATTTTTTGTACATCAACCCTCTACTATAAAGTTTTATAATTCATAAATATCTACAACTTTCATGTTGAAAATTTTCTTTGAATCATCTTGCATCTTGGTGAAAAAAGGTCATAAAGTAGTGAAATTATCAAGGTTTAAAACACTTCGAAATTTTTCTAAGTCTAGAAAAGTTTGACTTTTTATATTTACTTTTGACTTTCTTGATTCCTTGATAATCAAGCTTCATATTTTTGAATGTCTTGATGAATCTGGACTTTTGAAACTTAATTTTGACCAAAAAGTCAAAGTTTGACTCTTGGTATATCAGTTGACTTTTTCATCAGTTGACCAAATTTCAACTATTTTGATCTTGAGAAATGTTTTGAACCATGAAATTAGGTCAACATATTATGTTTGAACCCTTGAAATCATGCTTCAGGTCATTAGGTCATGTATTAGGTCAAAAGTCACTGATCAATCATTCTCAATCAAAACCCTAATTTTGACCATTTTGCCCCTTTGATGATTTGAACACTTTTATTGAGGAATTGTGATCCAAGCTTGATCAATTGATGAATATGATTTCAAAATGTTGATATTGGACAAAAAGTCTTTAAGTTTGACTGTAAGTTGACCACAGTTGACTTTTTACCTAATACAATTGATTTTCAGTCATCTAATCAATTGACTGAGAAAAATTGTGATCCAAGACTTGAAACTTGGAATGAGTATCCTTGGAGGTCTATAATGGACCATGAAAGTAATTTGAGACATTAGAAGTCCAATTGTCTTTGTGAAAATCAAAACCCTAATTTGAAGCCTCGGTGTTTAGGAGGTGGTTTGACCTAGTTAACACTTGTGTAAACTTGAGCCATTGAAGATCTTTGTGAGAAATGCCTTGAGAAAAGGGAGGGAAAATTTTGGGGTACAATAGCTGCCCATGTTCAATCTTCTAAAACCTGAAAAGTTAGATTGGTATATTCTCCATTCGTTACTTGAAGGTGAAAGATGATTGAACACTAGAGTTCCCAGAAATTTGCACTCGATGGTGCACGAAGTAATGTTGTTGGTTAATTGTGTTGGGAATGGGCTTAAAGATGCCATTTGGAGAGGTGATAAAGAGTTAACGGAGATGGGCTTATAGATGCCATCAAGGGTGACTGTTGGTAAGTCTAATGTTTGACTTGATTTTTTTAAGAGATGTGCCAGGAAAAAGAGTCTCCGTGCGACTACTACTTCAATAAGTGATGAAGGAATCTGTGACGAATACTACTTTAACAGTTAATGAAAGAATTTTGACGACTACTAATTCAATAGGTAATGAAGGAATCTCTGACAACTACTACTTCAACAGGTAATGAAGGAATTCTGACGACTACTACTTCAACATGTAATGAAGGGATCTCTAACGACTACTACTTCAACATGTAATAAAGGAATCTCTAACGACTACTACTTCAACATGTAATGAAGGAATCTGCAATGACTACTACTTCAACAGGTAATGAAGGAATCTTTGATGACTACTACTTCAACATGTAATGAAGGGATCTGTGACGACTACTACTTCAATAGGTAATGAAGGAATCTGTGATGACTACTACTTCAACAGGTAATGAAGGAATCCACGACAACTACTACTTCAACAGGTAATAAAGGAATTCTGACGACTACTACTTCAACAGGTAATGAAGGAATTCCTGACGACTACTACTTCAACAGGTAATGAAGGAATCCAAGCTTGATTTCTTCTCGGAGAGATATTCTTCAGAATGACTTCATGGAGCAAGTCTTCGATGAAAATACTTGCTAGATTTTAGTCTCTGCAGAAATTTCTTTGATTATATAGATAATTGATGATACTCATCTATTGATTGCTCTTTCCTGAAAAGGTAAAGAGTTAGTTGTATGCAATGTTATGATGCATGCATTTCATAATGATGTTCTCAAAATAAATGAGATTATGCTGTATGTTTCGTATGCACATGTCATAATGTATGAATGTTGTTGAAATGTATCCTTGTCTGGGAAAATAAATCCTTGACTATCGTTGTGGATGAAGAGTAAGTTTATCTTCAATTTTGTCTAGAAGGCTTCCGCTGGGGATTCCTGTTGATTTGTTTGAAGAAACTCCGATGGGGTGTACTGATTTCTGTTTGGGGAGTAAAGTTTAGGAACATTGGTCGTTCGTTGCTCTACCGGGGAGTTTAGTTCTTATATGCCCTGATTGGGGATAAAAGAGATGTTTAAACTTCTGATTTGTCTGGGGAGGATAGTTGACTGGTATCTGGTTGAAATCCAGGCTTTGCAGCAACTTTCTGGGGATAGTGACAACTCTATTGGGGAAGAGGAGTTTTGTCAGTGATTTGTTGTAGTCTAAGGAATAGACTCAGGCTAGGGAGATTGAAATCCGTTGGGGAGATAAATCCCGTTGAAGAAAGTATTCTGGAGACCTTATTGGGGAAATGAATTCTTTTGTGAAAGAACATTTTCAAGGTTTCTTTCCCAGTTTTGGAAAGCCAAACTCGGTTGGGGAAGAGAATTTCCAGGAGATAAATTGATTGGAACTCCGAAAGGAAACTTTGGAGAATGTATGAATTTGCTTTGTGGATTTATGGATAGCACGAGTGTTACCCTGGCTCGTTGAGTAAGTACTTATTCATGTTCTTATGCGTATATTTGTTAACATTTAATCATGTTCATATGCACATATTCCTTCCATTTTAGTCATTGGACGTTTTTGCAATCAGAACAGAAAAAAATAAATAAAAGTTTGCACTTGAAAGTATATTTGTATTGATAATTTTCCTATAAACAAGCATTTTTGTAAAAAGATACGGAAATCCTAGTAAGAGGAAGTCGTCGTGAAATAAAAAGAACATAAAGTGAAAATAAATATATATATATATATATATATATATATATATATATATATATATATATATATATATATATATATATATATATATATATATATATATATATATATATATATATATATATATATATATATATATATATATATATATATATATATATATATATATATATATATATATATATATATATATATATATATATATATATATATATATATATATATATATATATATATAACCATGTGGAAGTGATCTATCGGGTTCCAACTCTGCTATTGCCCCTATGTCTTCGAACATCTCATCCTTTGTTGTCCGAAGAAGTTGATTGAACTGATCTTATACCATTTGAACTTTTGACCTTGGTAATAAAGCTGGCTGTAGTGATCCAACTGGACATATTCGTACGCTTTGATCCTTAACTTTGCCTGAACCGCCATTTTCGGTTTTCAGTCCACCAGGATACCCTTTTTTGCCCAAGCCGCCCTCTCAGGTTTTCAACTTGCCGAGTGTACCATCTTTTGTATATATCCCTAATTTTCCCCCCAAACCTTTATGGTTTACCGGGATGCCCTTATTTTTTCCTAGGTATGTTAACCTAGCGGGTTATTCTTATGCGTAGTATTTTTTGACTATCTCTGTGTTCACCGGGTGCGGGAAATCCTTGTCATCTAGTGGTTAACATCATAACACCACCAGAGAATAATTTCTTGACTACAAATGGCCCTTCGTATGTGGGATTTCATTTTCCCCTGGGACCGCCTTGTGGTAGAATGATGCGCTTTATTACCATGTCGCCAGCCTGGTATACTCGAGGATTGATCTTCTTGTTAAATTCCTTGATCATACATTTTTGATACATTTGACCATGTAGACAACAGTCAGTCTCTTTTCATCAATCAGATTCAACTGATCCAACCTAGTTTGGATCCATTCGTCTTCGCCTAAGTCTGCTTCTTTCATAATCCTTAAGGAAGGAAGATGAACTTCGACAGGTAGGACAACTTCCATGCCATAGACTAAAGAGAATGGGGTTGCCTTAGTTGATGTTCGTGCCGAGGTATGGTAGCCATGAAGAGAAAATGATAACATCTCATGCCAGTCTTTATAGGTCACCACCATCTTTTGCACAATCTTCTGTATGTTCTTGTTGGCCGCTTCCATTGTGCCATTCATCTTAGGTATGTATGGAGAAGAGTTGTGATGCTTGATTTTGAACTGCATGCAGAGTTCAGTGATCATAGCATTGTTAAGGTTGGTACCGTTGTCAGTGATAATCCTTTCAGGGATGCCATACTGACATATGAGGATATTCTTGATAAATCGGGCTACAACATTCTTGGTAACTAAGGAAAATAAAGCCGCTTCGACCCATTTGGTGAAGTAGTAAATGGCGACGGGAATGAAACGATGTCCATTAGAGGCAGTGGGCTTGATTTCCCTGATCATGTCAATTCCCCACATTGCAAATGACCAAGGAGAAGTCATGGTGTTCAAAGGAATTAGAGGCACATGGACCTTATCAGCATAGATTTGACACTTATGGAAAGTCCTTGAGTGGTGATGACAATCGGTTTCCATGGTTGACCAACAGTAACCAACCCTCAAAATCTTCATTGCCATAGTGTGTCCACTGGAATGAGTTCTGAAGATACCTTCATGCATATCTTCCATGATTTTCTCTGCTTCCTTCTTGTCCATAAAACGGAGCAGATTTGAATCATGGTTGCGTTTGTACAAAATTCCATTGCTTAGGAAAAACTTGGCTGAGAATCTCCACAGGAATTTATTGTTGTTGGTTGAAGCTCCCTCATGATATTCTTGTGCTTCTAGATACCTCTTCCCCTCACGGAACCAAGGCTTCTCCTCATCAGTGTCAATCTCACAATAATGTGCATGTTCGTCAAATCTTTCGATATTAATTTTGGGAGCTTCATTGTCCCAATTGACCTTGAACATAGATGACATAGTTTCTAAGGCATCCGCCAACTGATTTTCTTCCCTTGGGATATGCTCAAATGTGACCTCTTCAAAATACGGGATCAAGGTTAGCACAAGCTCTTTGTAAGGGATCAAATTTGGATGTTTAGTATCCCACTCTCCTCTTACTTGACTAATTACCCGGGCCGAATCTCCGTATACGCTTAAGAATTTGATTCTTAGGTCAATGGAAGCCTTAAGACCCAAGATGCAAGCTTCATACTCAGCCATGTTGTTGGTACAGTCAAAGAAAAGTCTGGAAGTGACAGGTGTATGGAAACCTTCAGGAGAGATGATCACATCACCAATTCTGTTAACCAATGCGTTGGAAGCTCCATCAAAGACCATAGTCCATTGGGATCCTTGTTCAGGTCCTTCATACGGTCCAGGCTTTTCATAGTCGGTTATCAGCATGATATTCTCGTCCAGGAATTCAAATTTAATGGATTGGTAATCATCAACAGCTTGATGCGCCAAATGATCTTCCAATACACTTCCTTTGATTGCTTTTTGCATAGTGTACTGGATGTCTCATTTAGTCAAGATCATTTGCCATCTAGCTATTCGTCCGAAGAGACCTGGTTTCTCGAAGATGTACTTGATGGGATCCATCTTAGAAATCAAGAGAGTAGTATGAGTCAACATATACTGTCTTAGTCGGCGAGCAGCCCATGCCAAAGCGCAATAATTTTTCTTAAGTAGTGAATATCTAGTTTCACAGTCGGTAAACTTTTTGCTAAGGTAGTATATTGCATTCTCTTTTCGACCAGACTCGTCATGTTGGCCCAACACACACCCCATTGAATTTTCTAATACAACCAAGTACATAATCAGAGGTCTTCCTTCAGCTGGAGGCATCGGGATTGAAGGTTCTTGCAAGTATTCCTTGATCTTGTCAAAAGCTATTTGGCAGTCATTATTCCATCTGACTAGATCTTTCTTCAATAGTTTGAAGATTGGCTCACAGGTAGCAGTTAAGTGAGAGATGAATCGGGAAATGTAGTTGAGTCTATCTAAAAAACATATGAACTCCTTCTCAATACAGGGAGCTGCATTTCTTGTATGGCTTTGACTTTTCCAGGATCGACTTCAATACCTTTTCCACTGACAATGAAGCCTAGGAGTTTTCTAGACCTCACCCCGAAAGTGAATTTGTTGGGATTCAACCTCAACTTGTATTTCTTTAACCTTTCAAATATCTTATGAAAATGATCAAGGTGTTCTTCCTTAGTATGCGATCTTACAATCATGTCATCGACATAGACTTCTATCTCATGATGAATCATATCATGAAACAGAGCTACCATAGCCCGTTGATAAGTTGCACCTGCATTCTTTAGCCCAAACGGAATGAAATTATAATAGAAGGTGTCCCACTGTGTAACAAAAGTGGTTTTCTCCATGTCTTCAGGCGCCACTTTGATTTGGTTGTAACCCGAGAATCCATCCATGAAGGAGAACACTTTATGTTGAGCAGTGTTGTCAACCAAGACATTGATATGTGGTATAGGAAAGTCATCATTGGGGCTTTCCCTATTTAAATCCCTACAGTTACACACATACGGACCTTTCCATCTTTCTTTGACACTGGAACAATATTTGCAACCCATTGGGGATATGATGTTACTGGCAGGAAACCTGCATTGAACTGTTTCATTACCTCAGCTTTGATCTTCTCAGACATATTTGGCCGCATGCGTTGAACCTTTTGTTTGATCAGAGGACAACCCTCTTTCATTAGAAGATGATGAACTACAATATTAGTATCAAGCCCCGACATATCTTAATATGACCAAGCAAACACCTCCACATAGTCGTGCAACATCTGGACCAATCTTCTCTTGGTACTGTCTCCCAGGTTAGCACCAATCTTGACTTCTTTCTGATTTGCCTCAGTACCTAGGTTTATTACCTCAACTGGTTCTTCGTGTGGTTGAGTGGCCTTTTTCTCTTGTATCAGGAGTCTGGCGGGTTCCCCAGGTATTTCACAATCTTCTTCACCTTCGTCTTCGGCTTGATAGATTGGATTTTCAAAGTCATATATGGCAATACCATAATTTTTGTCAATGAGATCCGGAGTGGATGTGGATCTGCAAAAGTGTTTGTGTGCATGTAAGGTCACATGGATTATTTGAAAATGAAGTAAAATAAAGGAGAGAAAAAGAGCACAAAATTTGAATGCAAAATAGTCCAATGTTTTTTTCATTAAAATGAGCATATGGCATATGAAAATGACAAACCCTTAACAAATAGACCATTGTGCCCCGGGTAAGGCACATGGTTTAAAGTCATTGTTTTAATGGAAATTACAGACAAATATCTCAAAATAATAAAAACAGGAAATGGCATTTACTCCTGGTTGAAGGAGATTGGGATGAAGTCCTTGGTCTGCCAGTTGTTGAGCCCTCCATCAGCAGTTGAGTAGATCTAGTCATCCCAATCACAGTTACTGTCAGAGTCTTCAAGAGAATTAACTTTAAAGTTACTAATGTGGAGAGGTGGTTTCTCTGCACGAGCATGTCGAAACTCCTTTTGAGCTTTGGAAGTGAAGCCCAACCCAAATTTGTCTTACTTGTATGGGATGTCAGGAAGTTGTTCCCAAATGGTGCAACCCCTGTCTTCAACAACAGCACGAGCATCTTTGAGAGAAGCCATCCTTGGTGTATCTTTAGCAGCTTTTGGAGTGTCAAGAGTGGCTTTGGCAACATCAACCATTGGAGCGACTATTGTAACCCAAAATTTCCCCTCCCATTTTACTCAACATATGTTCATTGAAATCCTTAACTTGCCCAAGGGTGCCCAAAGATTGATCTGGAAAATGCTCTCCTAAGACAATGAACCTCAAACTAGGGTTTCCATTTTCATCAAGATGGGTGATATCCAAAGGTCTAAAATATTTTCCATGGTCCTAATATGTTCTCAAGAACATCCATGTCAGGTCTCATGCCTTCCACAAAAGGTTGCTCAGTCAATTGCTCAGATGCCTGGAAATCAACTGTATTAGGTCAAAAGTCAACGATGGCCCACATACAGTCAAACTTCAAGATTTTTGGTCCACATAAAAATTTTGAAGCAATATCCATCATTTGATCAAGGGTTGACCATGATTCCTCAAGGAATGCCCCAAATTCACCAAAACTCAAAAGTTGCTAAATTAGGGTTTCTATAGGAAAAGTCAACCAAACTTTGACCAAGCATAACTTTCTCATATTTTATCAGAAATTTCCCATCCAAGGCTCATTTTGAATAGGATGCAATTCCATACAGCACATATTCAGCCCTCAAGTTCAAAAATGAACTCATGAAAAGATATGAATTCAGACATTACAAGTCATTTCAAAAAGTCAATAAAAACACCTTTTAGGTCAAAGCTTCTTAATGAACATGGAAGATCCAATTGAGATGAAACAAAAAGGGTTATTTAAAGGACATCCTATTAGGCTCAAAATTGAGAGAGATATGCATTTTAAAAGTAGGCCATTTTTGGAAATTTGTACAAAGTCAACCATGCCCAAAATGCCTTTTTCTTCAAATGGGCCCAACTTTTTATGCTTGTACCTTGTTCCTAACATGACCCACGACCTATGAACAACTCCATGCCTCATTAAATTATTTATTTTATTTATTGTGATTTAATTCATTTAAAATTCAAATAAAATCAAAATAAATCATGTAAATTGCTTTTTGATTGATTTTGGCATTGAATGGGGATGATATAGGCTGGCATATCAGGATCAAATCGTATCAAGGATGATTGGAGCAAGAATGGCATGATTTGGCCTATTTTGGAAACAAATAATGAAAGGATTAATCAAGATCTTTTCTCCTTAAATTTCAATATTCAAGTTGTTTTTTGTTGACCTAATACACTCTATTACATATACACAACGCAGCCAAGGCAAAAGAACGGGGTTTGAGTGGTGAAAATCGTCAGAACAAAGATTGAGATTTTTTGCAAAAAAGTGAGGATCGTATTTCATTCCATAGGACGATTCAAGGTGATTCAAGACAACCAATCCACTCCTGGACGTCTCCTGAGGCTAGCAGCATTGTTTGCACGCATGAAAGATCCAAAAATCACCACTTTACAGCGTCAAGGTTTTCCATCTCTTTTGAATTTTGTTCTGTAAATTTACACATCATAAATAATTTCTAAGCATGCCTTCATATTTGTATCACCATTTAGAATGTATTGGTGTGATTAATTAGGAGTTTTAGCGCATGTAATGATAGTTGCCATTGTTAGGGCTTGAGGTCGTGCTTTAGGGCTTCTTGATGCAGGTAAAATCAGGGCAAAAGAGGGATGCCATCATACTCGTGAGATCAAACGAGTTAATCTATATACTTGGAATTGATTTATCATGCCTGGAATTGATTTTTGAGATTTGCAGAGCTGTAGTTACAGTTGGTGTACGTAGGTAAAAGGTTGATGTCTATAGCAATAATCCAGAGGAGAAGATGATGACGTCCCTGAGAACCATTGACCGGTTTGAAATTACACGCACTTTTGGGCATAAGGCGTGCTTTTCTATTATATTATTATTTGTTTATTATGTTAACAGATAAACAAGTTAGCGAAATTGGTCAAGAGAGAGAGGTATGAAGCTCATGACCTGGGTTCGATCCCATGCGTGAGCTTTTGCAATGTTTCCTTTATTTCTTCACAAGATCCAGCGTGCACTACCCAGGAAAGCTATCATACACCCTCTAAATCCAGCCAGTGGATCATCCTTAGATCCAGATCTAGCGCCCAGTGGAGAGAAGTCAATGGTGTGCCCTCAAACATGGCCAACACTGAATCCAAACGCCTGATTGGGCCAAAGGATTTGGGCTTCAAAATTCAACTTCACACCCTCAGTTTACTTTTGATATCAGGCCCATTAATTTTTTTTTTAATTTCTTTTTTTGTTTTATTTAATTATTTAATAAAAAAAACAACCAAAATCTTTTTTTATTAAATCATAAAATCAAGAAAACCACAAAAATGTAAAATTAGGCTTTTTTTATTAAAAATAGTTTTTTTGGGAAATTAATTAATTTAATGATATTGACTTTGATTATTTTCATAATTAAAATTAATTAGACAAATTAGGTTTAATTCATAAATATTTAATTTTCTCAATATAAAAAAAATATAAAAAAAACATTTTCTTTATTTAATTAGATTCCTTAGGGCATTTACTTTATTCTCGCGCGCATTTATTTATTTATTTTTCAAATTATTGTATTGTTTCAAGTTTGTAATAGATTAATTAGGGTTTTAATTTCCGCATCTTTATTTTCAGTCAAATATTTGTATCTGCCCAAAAGCCTTGTAATAGCTAGGACTTAAATTTTTCGCACTCTTTAATTTCCGCAACTATTAAACTGCTAGATGTATGGACATTAGGATTGTATGCAAAAGATAAATCCACGATTAAGAAGGTAGATAACCCTAATTGTGCAAAGATAATTAACTGGAAAAAAGCACACTTGCACATGCTCACTCCTAGGGTTTGCCTTGCTTGGTTGCCTCGGAAATAATGGTCATGTCCCTCGAACATGGGGATATCTTAGCAAAGACCCGCAATTCAGAGTTGTCAAAAGATCATAGTCCCTCACCGTCCCTCGAGTTGCCTACAAGAAATGATATTATGACGACAGTCCCTTCGAGATGCTAAGGTATCCTCACAAGTTGCCTTCAATGACTATTTCGTCCCTTCGAATGTCCCTTAAAACATCCAACGATAGGGCTACCTACTCACTAATAGTAGGATAACACTGTCTAAAGGAAACGAGAACGAACAATCTTTTTTGAGTAGGTAGAATCTTAAGTACTTGCTCAAATAAACTCTTTTTTCACAAACAGTTTTCAAAACAGTTTTCAAAAACGACTTCGTCACACTCTTAAGGACAGATACAAGGGTTATCACGAAGTTAAACAATGTTTTTTTCAAAACACACACAAGCAATTTCAAAAATGATCAAGTACCTAAGAGCCCGTGGAAAACCACAGATAGAAAGGGTGCTAACACCTTCCCTTTCTATAATCTACCCCCCGGACTCAGAAACTCTCGAAAAAAAGGTTTTTCATGTTATTTTTCCTTTCCTTTGTTGGATGAAATAAAAGTAGGTGGTGACTCTTTCTTACCGTTACATTTGCGAACAAAAACGCAAACCAGTATTAAATAGTCGGTTCTGCCACCGTATCACAGAACTGGCGACACTGTTGAGGAATTAATAAGTGGGGTATACCTTAGGATCTAGGTCATTTCTAAAAATTGCTTTCTTGTTTTTCTTTGCCTGCTTTACATTCAAGGGTTTTTTGGGGGTTATGTAGATCCTACACCCGGATCTGGGGACACCTTTTAGGTAAGTATTAATAAACTGTGAGGGAACTGTGCGGGGTATACCGACACGGTTGAAGCAGTAGCTACGTGATGTGACACTTTGGTTGGTACCGGTAACCCTTGAGTAAATCAAGGAGAGTACGGGGTCGCCGCGTGGTGTCATAAAGCATCAACTGACCTTAGAACCTTTAATTGCACAACTTGGCCAGTAGGACGTAGCGAGATGGTCGACTTTGGTGTATTCCCAAGGTCGACAGATACTCGATGCTACACTCATTGAGGTTTGACTCTTGAGTTTTGTTTGGTTGCAATTCAATCGCCTATTGAACGAAGCTTGGGGGAAAGATCGGTGATATTGAGATCCCTTAGAACCCGGTTACTATTTATAGGACAAGTTGAACCAATCCAGCTTCAAGAGGGTATGACCTTAAAACTCATGCAGGCCTTAAACCTAAGGACTTAGTGTGACTTGTTTTTTGCTCGCTATACATGTGATTTCTTAGCATAATCATGACATCATAAACATGGCATATCCTACTAACCATTTCAAGGATTTTCTAGGGCTCATATTTGCTTTGTTTTGTAGGACATGGCACCCGCCCGTAGGAACACTATCCAGATTAACCTTGTGAAAGTGCTTCTCCAACTAAAGGACTTGGCATTAAGGATTCCTGAAAGCTCTCCCTTCACTAAGAAACATGGTAGGTTTCTCAACTTGGTCACTTCAAAACCTGATGAATAATTGTTAAAAGTGCTATTTCAGTTCTTCGATCTTTTTCACCACTACTTCCCCTTCCTGAATTACCAGCTAGTGCCTACTATAGAGTAATTTTCTCAGTTGTTGGGGGTACCTATTCTTGATCACTTACCTTTCAACAGTACAGAAGAACATTCAAAGCCTAAAGATATTGCTCAAGCTCTGTCCTTACAACGGTCCGACATAGTGACAAATTGGGAAACTAGAGGAGATCTCCAAGGAATCCCGGTTAAATTTCTATTCGAGAAGGCTTATTATTTTTGGGATACCCTAGATTTACAAGATTTCAAAGAGGTATTGGCACTCCTCATCTACGGGATGGTACTTTTCCCTAATGCGGACCAACTCGTAGATGTGAATACTATTAAGGTGTTTCTGTCTCATAATCTGATGCCTACATTACTTGGGGATATTCTACACTCTTTATATGCTCGCACTCTAAAGAGAAGGGGGACCTCCTGTGTTGCACTCCTCTATTGGCTAGGTGGTTTATTTCACACCTACCCAGGTCTATTATGAAGAATGAGCGGGGTATGAAATGGTCTCATAGGCTGATGTCCCTTACACATTCAGACATTTATTGGTGTTCATGATCCTCAGAAGATGTTACCATCATCGATCGCTATGGTGAATTCCCTAATGTCCATCTCTTAGGCATTAGGGGAGGAATCACTTATAACCCTTGTTTGGAACTGCGGCAGTTTGGTTATGCAAGAAGGGATGGTCCTCACGATACACTTATCCAAGGAATCGCTTTCAACTATGAGAATGATGCTCAGGGTTACCGCAAAAGGTTCATGAGAGCTTGGGGCATGTACATAAAATTGATAGCAAGACACTGGGGCACAAGAATTCCATCCCTCTTGAGCCTTATCTCCGATGGGTACGAGCCCGCGCCCAAAGTCTTATGATGCCTTACCCTACTGTCCTACCAATGATTGTGGAACCAGTTACTAAATGAGACACTCCTTATCTTGTTCATCATCCTGACATGCCACCTAATCATGAGGAGTTACAGAAATCCTGGGTTCAACTTAAAGAGGAGCGGGATACGTTCGAAGCTCAATTCTATGCCAGCGAGAAGAAGATCCCGGAGCTTACTAGGTTACTTCATGAAGAAAGGAACATAAACTCCTACATTGCACCAAAGAGGATGCGCTCTTGGGAGACCTAGTTTTCTTTTTGTTTTAAGTTTTGTTTGTTTGTTTGTAAGCCTAAAGGGAATTCTTTGTAACAGTCCGAACTTATTAATACAATTAACGTGTGTTTCTTTTTTGTTAACGAATTTGAGCCTTTACAAGTCCTTGAAATCATTGCATATGCATACCATCCATGACATTGCATAAACATGTACCATTACAGGTTTCTCATCTTCTTCGCTGTTTATTTCAGCAAAAATGTCTTCTGAACAAAGCATCAAAGATCTTCAGGCACAAAATGCATAATTTCAACAGATGTTCATAACTCTGGCAAAAGGGCAGAAGGATATGAAGGCCCCTATCCTGAAGGAAAAGAAGAAGAAGAAGAAGAAGAAGGTCTCTGGTATCCAGTATCCACTAACACATATGCTAAAGTGGTTCCTTTACACTCGATGGAAACATGAAGAGCTTTGTTGTGATTCTTCCTAGTTGAGGTCAAATCTGCATCTGAAAATCCCAAATCGTTGTCAGTAGTCAGGCTTGATACACAGTTTTCAAATTGGTCGGCCATAGTTTCTTGTGGGACATGTGCATTTTTAAGGAATTTTAACAACGCTTGGGCATGCGCCTCAGAGCATAGCAACAAAGACAACATGGAAATCTTCGAGGGTTTTTGCCCTAGCTGTTCCACTATCTTGTAATCACTTTTTTTGATAATTTTTAGAATCTACTCCATCTCTTGGGTAGATGTATCCTCAATGGTAATATCTTTTGTGGGCGCCTCCATCCTGGCAGGCTCAGTCATTTTTTCCTTTCCTCGAGTATCATTAACAGGTTTAACAACGGTAATACGAATGGGTGTAGTAGTGGTTGTTGAAGGTGAAATATCTAGAGAGAAGATCCTCCCCGTCCTAGTAACTTTACTTGATCTAGCAATGTTTGTAATGTCAACAGTTTCATCTTCGGTAATCCATGAATCTTGTTTGATACCATGGTAATACACTTCCGCCCCATAATTCCAGGATACATCCTTATCAGAAGAGTAGGGGGACTGGCCCCCGTGTGGTGATAATTAATGGAGTTATTTTTGGTTCAGCAGGAATCCTAATAGGACCTTCGGAGGTTATCCTAATAGGAGTGTTTGAGATAGTAGTGATGGACACGTCTTCAAACTCTTGAGATACACTTTGGGTCAATCTTTTCACAGATGGAGTTTTTTCAAATATAATCTCATGGCTATCCATCAGGTGTTGGACACCTTTCTTTAGCCATTCACAACCATTAATTTGTACAACACAATGGTAGCAGTCTTCAAAACAACCTATAAATACACCGGCTTTCAGCAAATTCTTTTTAACAGTCTTCAAAGGAGTGGTCAAATCTTTGATGGAGGAAACAAAATAGGCATCTTCAATAGCATTGACACCCTTACCATGATTAGGCATGGGTGCGGTGATCATATTAGGATTTGGTGGAGGATTAAATTTAATAGTCTTGTTATCAATCAGGTCTTGGATTTTTTTTCTTTAGAGACCAACAATCATTGGTATCATGTCCAGGACTGTTTGAATGGTAAAGAAATTTTGCATTGGGATTATATTTAGGAGAGGAGGTATCATGGTTTTGGGAAGGATCCCTTAACATAACCAGCTCCACTTTTAGTAAGTGCTGCAATGCTTGAGACAGTGACATATTGATATTAGTATACTTCCTTTCTTGAAACTCCGTCCTACGCCTATTCCCTTGTTGTTGTTAAATATATGTAGGATTGGAGATTAGAATTGCCCCTACTGAATGATGACGGTCCTTGTAACACCCCAGTTTCAATTATTTGATTTATTTAAATTTGGGAAATTATTTTATTAGGATTAATAAAATAAAAAGGAATTATTTATTTTGAAATATGGAGGAAAATAAAATAAATAAGAAAATGCTGAGTTTTTAAGTTATTGGGCTTGGATGTTGTTAGTAAAGAGTGGGGGTGCAAAAGAAGTAAAGTTATGTTTTGGAACTCAAGTTAGTTTTCTCATTTCACGATAAACAGAAGTTGAGAATTTGGGGAAATAGAGCTCTGAAGGTACGAGGAACGAAGAACATCGCTCAAGAATTCAAAGCTGCTAATTGATAAGGTAAGGGGGGTTATTACTCGATTTACCTTTGTTTATGGGTTTATGTACGGTTGTTTTGGGTAATCGTAGGGAAAGACCCCAATTGTTAGATGTTAGTAGGAATCGATACCCTTAGGATTGAACCTTGTTAGAAAAGGGTTAGGTTCCCAATTGTTATGAATCGATTAGGAATTTTAGGTTCCAAATGGTGGATTGGGAGTATAACGGCATGATCGTGAATTTACCTTAGAGGTTTAGGGATAACCTTAATGTTGTCAGAACTTCCCTAAAAAGGACGAGTAATCACTGTTAAGGTTACTGTAATAATTGTTAGTAATTATGAAATGGATGTGTTGTTTTGAGTTGTGAAACATCGATGTCGTTAGGTACCGAAATGCGCGTTAGCCGGCACTTTTCCCGCGTTTGGCTGCTGTTTCTGAGCTGCTGCAGGTTCAGGAAAATCCTGTACGCGCTCAGCAACACGGGCCATGTTGCACAACACGGGCGCCCGTGTTGCTCTTCTGTGTTGGGAGATGATGTGCTTCTGGTTGCACAACACGGGCCGTGTTGCACAACACGGGTACCCGTGTTAGGTTCCCTGTAATGAGAAAATGTGTGTTTTTGGATATGTTACAACACGGGCCGTGTTGCACAACACGGGCACCCGTGTTGAGTCCCTGTATTGATGAGGAAAAATGGTGTTTTCTGGACGTATTGCCCAACACGGGCCGTGTTGCACGACACG
Source organism: Vicia faba (assembly GCA_948472305.1). Classification (NCBI taxonomy): domain Eukaryota; kingdom Viridiplantae; phylum Streptophyta; class Magnoliopsida; order Fabales; family Fabaceae; genus Vicia; species Vicia faba. Next base: position 275,028,871 of record OX451735.1, on the reverse strand, counting down.
GGCACCCGTGTTGAGGTTACTGTGTTGATTTTCTGAACTTGTTTTCAGTGCTTGATTTTGGATTTTATTACCATGCTTTTGGATAATGTTATCGAGCATGAATTTATGATGTGACTTGATATGATTGATGTTTAAATAGTATGCTGAGTGATTACATGCTATCCATATCTTGTTATGATTTGATGTTGTTGATGTGCATGATATGTGGATTGATGTTTATAGTATGCTGAGTGTTACATACTTACATATCATGTTGCATTTGTTAATTCCCATTGTGTGGAATTAACATGGTGGCCAATATACATGTCCGCGATTTAATGGAACGTTGAGGTGGTAGCCGTGTCCGCGATATAATGGAACGGTGAGTTATCCGTGACCCGAGATTTAATGGGGCGGTAAAGTGGTACCACATGCATGGGTGTGTTGCATTACCTTGAATATGACATGAATGGATGGTTTTTCCAATGTTGTATTTGATTGTTTGTATGCACGTATAATTGCTAAATGGTTGACGATATTTGATGTTAATTGCAAATATGAAAAGCAATATATTATGGTGTATGAATTGTAAAGGTTTTTGTGAACTATGAAATATGCTAATTATTGGGTGATGCTTATGATTCCTGAATTGATTGTTATGAACGTATAATCAAATGTATAATTGAGATGCTCACCCTTACTGTTGAATATTTCAGATTGAGGAGCTTCGTTCAGGTGCTTGGCGAAGGCTTGCCGTTCTAGTTTATTTTCGTTTTAGTATTGTCCGGGTCATGCTCTGATAGTTGTAACTCCGAGAACGTTTGTTTGTCGAGCTGCTTTAGTCAGACTCGTTTATTTCCTTAGTATTTGGTTATAATATAATGTTGATATATTCCAGGTGTTAATCCCTGATGATTGAAAATATTATAATTTTGGTTTTATTAAATAAATTATTCCGCTGTGTAAACATGTATGAGTTACTACTAAGATTATGCATGACAGGAATTGTTTTATTAAAAGAGAATTGTAGCATCCTCGAATTATACATGTACTCTGAAATTATAATTTTAATTGATTGCGAAAATTACTTGGGGTTTTAGAGGGTGTTACAATAGTGGTATCAGAGCATAGTCGGTCGTTACGACCAGAGTCTTGAGTCAGTCATTCCTTTTGTATGCGACTAGTGCAAGGTAACACTGTCGATACTGTATTCTAATGAAGAGTATGTTTTAATTCTCAGGAATATGGCAGGAGGAGGTAACAGACGAAATGATGCTGCACTAGCCGAGGCTTTGGGGATGTTAGCTGGTGTACTTGCTGGGAACCCAACTGGAGGCGTGATTGGTGCTGATAGGCAATTGGGAAATTTCCAAAGGAACAATCCTCCGTTGTTCAAAGGTACACATGACCCTGAAGGTGCTCAGAAGTGGCTGAAGGAAATCGAAAGGATCTTCCGTGTGATTGATTGTACTGAAGATCTGAAAGTCAGATATGGTACGCATATGTTGGCAGAAGAAGCCGACGACTGGTGGGTTACCACAAGGACTGAAATGGTTCAGGATGGAGAGGCACTGACTTGGGCTAACTTCAGAAGGGCTTTTCTGAGGAGGTACTTTCCTGAAGATGTTCGGGGAAGAAAGGAAATTGAGTTTTTGGAGCTTAAGCAGGGCAATCTGACTGTTAGTGAATATGCTACTAAGTTCACTGAGCTGGCAAAGTATTATGTACACTACAACAATGATGAGGCTGGAGAATTCTCTAAGTGTATCAAATTTGAGAATGGTCTCCGAGATGAGATTAAGCAGGGAATCAGGTACCAGCGTATTCGTAGATTTTCTGATCTGGTGGATTGTAGCAGAATCTTGGAAGAAGATATTACCAAGAATAGGTCGTCTCACTCTCGTGGGGCTGTTGACAAAAGAGGAAAGCAACATATGGACCGTGGCAAGCCATATGGTAGAGATAACCAGAGACCAGGCGGTTGGAAAAGGCCTAGTGGGGGAGATTCTAAGGCTCCTATCAGATGCTACAGGTGTGGTGAGTTTGGTCATCATATCCGAGACTGCAAGAGTGATGAGAAGAAGTGCTATAAATGTGGAAAGGCTGGTCATTGTCTATTGATTGCAAAGGGAAGTCTGTTACTTGTTACAATTGTGGCGGAGAAGGTCACATTCGTCCGCAGTGTCCTAAGCCTAGGAAGGATCAGTCAGGTGGAAAAGTGTTCGCTTTGTCTGGATCTGAGACTACTCCAGAGGATCGATTGATAAAAGGTACGTGTTTTATTCATGGCACACCTTTAGTTGCAATTATTGATACTGGTGCAACTCATTCTTTCATTTCTTTGGACTGTGCTGAGAGGTTGAAACTGGACACATCTAGTATGCGAGGTAGCATGGTTGTTGATACTCCTGCATCGGGTTCAGTGACAACTTCACTTGTATGTAGGAATTGTCCTATTGAGATTTTTGGTAGAGGTTTCGGTATGGATTTAGTGTGCCTACCGCTTGAACAAATTGATATTATCCTTGGGATGAACTGGTTGGAATTCAACCGGGTTCATCTGAACTGCTTTGCTAAGACGGTGATTTTTCCAGAAGCAGTTGGTGTCGAGAATTTGACTATGACTGCTAGGCAGGTACAAGAAGCAATGGAAGACGGTGCTAATGTGTTTATGTTACTTGCTTCGTTAGATGCAACAGGAAAGGTCAGGAGTGTGGAATTGCCAGTGGTGTGTGATTTTCCAGAAGTCTTTCCGGATGATGTTGGTGAGCTACCTCCAGAGAGAGAAGTGGAATTTTCTATAGATTTGATTCCTGGTACGAGACCGGTGTCGATGGCACCATATCGTATGTCTGCGTCTGAGTTGGCTGAATTGAAGAGTCAGTTGGAAGATTTACTGGAGAAGAAGTTTATTCGTCCAAGTGTTTCGCCTTGGGGTGCTCCGGTATTGTTGGTTAAGAAGAAAGAAGGTTCTATGAGACTGTGTGTTGATTACAGGCAATTGAACAAGGTAACCATTAAGAATCGGTATCCGTTACCGAGGATTGATGATTTAAGGGATCAGCTAATTGGAGCCAGTGTATTCAGTAAGATTGACTTGAGATCGGGATATCATCAGATTCGTGTGAAAGCGGAAGACATTCAAAAGACTGCTTTTCGAACGAGGTATGGGCATTATGAATATTCTGTTATGCCGTTCGGAGTTACTAATGCACCTGGTGTTTTCATGGAATATATGAATAGGATTTTTCATCCGTATCTGGATAAGTTTGTTGTGGTTTTTATTGATGACATTCTGATTTATTCCAAGAATGACAAAGAGCATGCGGAACATCTCAGAATTGTGTTAGAGTTGTTGAAAGATAGGAAGCTGTATGCAAAGTTGTCCAAATGTGAGTTCTGGCTGAATGAAGTTAGTTTTCTTGGACATGTGATTTCTAAGAATGGGATTGTAGTGGATCCTACAAAAGTAGAAGCAGTATCTCAGTGGGAAGCGCCGAAGACTGTTTCTGAAATCAGAAGTTTTCTTGGTCTTGCAGGTTATTACAGAAAGTTTATCGAAGGATTCTCAAAGTTAGCATTGCCGTTGACGAAATTGACTCGTAAAGGACAAGCGTTTATTTGGGATTCTGATTGTGAGAAAGGTTTCCAAGAATTGAAACGGAGATTGACTAGTGCTCCTATTCTGATTTTGCCGAATCCGGCAGAATCTTTTGTGGTCTATTGTGATGCATCTCTGTTGGGTTTAGGTGGTGTTTTAATGCAGAATCAACAGGTAGTTGCGTATGCTTCGAGACAGTTGAAGGTTCATGAAAGGAACTATCCTACTCATGACTTAGAGTTGGCAGCAGTTGTGTTTGTCTTGAAATTGTGGAGACATTATCTGTATGGTTCGAGATTTGAAGTGTATAGTGATCATAAGAGTTTGAAGTACCTTTTCAATCAGAAAGAGCTCAATATGAGGCAAAGAAGGTGGTTGGAATTTCTCAAAGATTATGATTTTGGTTTGAATTACCATCCTGGTAAGGAAAATGTGGTTGCGGATGCTTTGAGCAGGAAATCCTTGCATATGTCTATGATGATGGTTCGTGAATTGGATTTAATTGAACAATTCCGAGATTTGAGTTTAGTTTGTGAAAGTACTCCGAAGTGTGTTCGTTTGGGTATGTTGAAACTTACTAGTGGTATTCTAGAAGAGATCAGGATCGGGCAGAAATCTGATGTTAATTTAGTTGATAAATTGACATTAATCAACCAAGGTCAAGGTGGTGAGTTTAGAATTGATGAGAATGATGTTATGAGATTTGGCGATAGAGTTTGTGTTCCTAATGTCGCGGAAATCAAGAAGAGTATATTAGAGGAAGGACATCGCAGTGGGATGAGTATTCATCCGGGCGCCACGAAAATGTATCATGATTTGAAGAAATTGTTTTGGTGGCCGGGAATGAAAAAGGAAATAGCTGAATTTGTGTATGCATGTTTAATCTGTCAGAAATCGAAGATTGAGCATCAGAAGCCGTCTGGATTTATGCAACCAATGTTTATTCCAGAATGGAAGTGGGATAGTATTTCCATGGATTTTGTATCTGGGTTGCCGAGGACTCCTATGAATTGTGAAGCGATATGGGTCGTTGTGGATAGGTTGACTAAGTCTGCTCATTTTATACCGGTGCGAATGGATTACTCAATGGAGAGATTGGCACAGTTATATATTGAGAAAATAGTGAGTTTGCATGGAGTTCCTTCTAGTATTGTGTCGGATAGAGATCCGAGATTCACTTCGAAATTTTGGGACGGATTGCAGAAAGCTTTGGGTACTAAATTGAGGTTGAGTTCAGCTTACCATCCTCAGACTGATGGACAGACGGAGAGGACGATTCAATCGTTAGAAGATTTATTGCGTGCTTGTGTTTTAGAGAAGGGTGGAGCTTGGGATATCTATTTGCCATTGATTGAATTTACTTATAACAATAGTTACCATTCGAGTATTGGTATGGCTCCGTTTGAGGCGTTGTATGGTAGACGGTGTAGAACACCTTTGTGTTGGTATGAATCTGGAGAGAGTTCGGTAGTTGGGCCAGAGATTGTTCAGCAGACTACTGAAAAGATCAAATTGATTCAAGAGAAGATGAGAGCTTCTCAGAGTCGTCAGAAAAGTTATCATGATAAGAGGAGAAAGAATTTAGAATTCAGTGCTGGAGATCATGTGTTTATGAGAGTTACTCCGATGACGGGTATTGGCCGAGCGTTGAAATCTAAGAAGTTGACTCCGCGTTTTATTGGTCCGTTTCAGATTACGGAAAGAGTTGGAGAAGTTGCTTATCGTATTGCTTTACCTCCGAGACTTGCGAATTTGCACGATGTTTTTCATGTTTCTCAGTTGAGGAGATACATTCCAGACCCATCTCATGTAATCCAAATAGATGATGTACAGGTGAGAGATAACCTGACAGTAGAAACATTGCCTATGAGGATAGAAGATCGGGGAGTGAAACAGTTAAGAGGTAAAGAGATAGCATTAGTGAAGGTTGCTTGGGGAGGTCCAGCAGATGGAAATATCACTTGGGAGCTGGAGAGCCAGATGAAAGAGGCTTATCCGGAACTGTTCGTCTAAGGTATGTTTTCGAGGACGAAAACTCTTTTAGTGGGGGAGAGTTGTAACACCCCAGTTTCAATTATTTGATTTATTTAAATTTGGGAAATTATTTTATTAGGATTAATAAAATAAAAAGGAATTATTTATTTTGAAATATGGAGGAAAATAAAAGAAATAAGAAAATGCTGAGTTTTTAAGTTATTGGGCTTGGATGTTGTTAGTAAAGAGTGGGGGTGCAAAAGAAGTAAAGTTATGTTTTGGAACTCAAGTTAGTTTTCTCATTTCACGATAAACAGAAGTTGAGAATTTGGGGAAATAGAGCTCTGAAGGTACGAGGAACGAAGAACATCGCTCAAGAATTCAAAGCTGCTAATTGATAAGGTAAGGGGGGTTATTACTCGATTTACCTTTGTTTATGGGTTTATGTACGGTTGTTTTGGGTAATCGTAGGGAAAGACCCCAATTGTTAGATGTTAGTAGGAATCGATACCCTTAGGATTGAACCTTGTTAGAAAAGGGTTAGGTTCCCAATTGTTATGAATCGATTAGGAATTTTAGGTTCCAAATGGTGGATTGGGAGTATAACGGCATGATCGTGAATTTACCTTAGAGGTTTAGGGATAACCTTAATGTTGTCAGAACTTCCCTAAAAAGGACGAGTAATCACTGTTAAGGTTACTGTAATAATTGTTAGTAATTATGAAATGGATGTGTTGTTTTGAGTTGTGAAACATCGATGTCGTTAGGTACCGAAATGCGCGTTAGCCGGCACTTTTCCCGCGTTTGGCTGCTGTTTCTGAGCTGCTGCAGGTTCAGGAAAATCCTGTACGTGCTCAGCAACACGGGCCGTGTTGCACAACACGGGCGCCCGTGTTGCTCTTCTGTGTTGGGAGATGATGTGCTTCTGGTTGCACAACACGGGCCGTGTTGCACAACACGGGTACCCGTGTTAGGTTCCCTGTAATGAGAAAATGTGTGTTTTTGGATATGTTACAACACGGGCCGTGTTGCACAACACGGGCACCCGTGTTGAGTCCCTGTATTGATGAGGAAAAATGGTGTTTTCTGGACGTATTGCCCAACACGGGCCGTGTTGCACGACACGGGCACCCGTGTTGAGGTTACCGTGTTGATTTTCTGAACTTGTTTTCAGTGCTTGATTTTGGATTTTATTACCATGCTTTTGGATAATGTTATCGAGCATGAATTTATGATGTGACTTGATATGATTGATGTTTAAATAGTATGCTGAGTGATTACATGCTATCCATATCTTGTTATGATTTGATGTTGTTGATGTGCATGATATGTGGATTGATGTTTATAGTATGCTGAGTGTTACATACTTACATATCATGTTGCATTTGTTAATTCCCATTGTGTGGAATTAACATGGTGGCCAATATACGTGTCCGCGATTTAATGGAACGTTGAGGTGGTAGCCGTGTCCGCGATATAATGGAACGGTGAGTTATCCGTGACCCGAGATTTAATGGGGCGGTAAAGTGGTACCACATGCATGGGTGTGTTGCATTACCTTGAATATGACATGAATGGATGGTTTTTCCAATGTTGTATTTGATTGTTTGTATGCACGTATAATTGCTAAATGGTTGACGATATTTGATGTTAATTGCAAATATGAAAAGCAATATATTATGGTGTATGAATTGTAAAGGTTTTTGTGAACTATGAAATATGCTAATTATTGGGTGATGCTTATGATTCCTGAATTGATTGTTATGAACGTATAATTAAATGTATAATTGAGATGCTCACCCTTACTGTTGAATATTTCAGATTGAGGAGCTTCGTTCAGGTGCTTGGCGAAGGCTTGCCGTTCTAGTTTATTTTCGTTTTAGTATTGTCCGGGTCATGCTCTGATAGTTGTAACTCCGGGAACGTTTGTTTGTCGAGCTGCTTTAGTCAGACTCGTTTATTTCCTTAGTATTTGGTTATAATATAATGTTGATATATTCCAGGTGTTAATCCCTGATGATTGAAAATATTATAATTTTGGTTTTATTAAATAAATTATTCCGCTGTGTAAACATGTATGAGTTACTACTAAGATTATGCATGACAGGAATTGTTTTATTAAAAGAGAATTGTAGCATCCTCGAATTATACATGTACTCTGAAATTATAATTTTAATTGATTGCGAAAATTACTTGGGGTTTTAGAGGGTGTTACAGTCCTTCTTAGCATGGCTCCTTTGCTTATATACAACATTAGTTTCCTTTTTTTTTCCATAAAATGGTTTTTTCACAACATTAGAGGTGGAGGCCATTGGTATCTTTCCGCTTTTAATCCCGCTTTCAACCCTCTCGCCAGTCAAGATCAATTCAGTAAATCCAGATGATGAATTCCAAATTAGTAAGTTGAAAAATGGACCAGTCAATGTTCCCATAAACATGTCTACCAATTCTCTATTAGTTAGAGGTGGTTGCACCCTACCCTCCAGATCTCTCCACTTTTGGGCATATTCCTTGAAGCCCTCATTTGAACCCATGGTCATGCCTTGTAGTTGCACCCGAGTTGGTGTAAGATATGCATTATATTGATATTGGTGGTAAAAGGAGGCAGCCAAATCCTCCCAAGTATGGATATTAGCCCCTTCCAATTGGTAAAACCATTCCAACTGTGTTCCCGATAGACTCTCTTGGAAAAAGTGCACCCATAGTTTCCTATCAACGATGTGCGGCTGAATCTTACAGACATATGATCTTAGATGAAGCTTCGGACATGAGACGCCATCATACTTGGCGAAGATAGGTATTTTTAATTTATGGGGGATGACTACCCCAGGTACCAAACCCAAGTCTCCAAAGTCCAAGCCAGGCACAACTTGGATCTCTACAGCCTTTAGTTTGTCTTCTAGATGCTTGTATTTGTCGTCGTCCGGTGGGTATTGCTCATCAGAATAATCCTCGTCTTTAGAGATTTGATTGTTTCCACCCCCAGCACACGTGCTTCTATAATCTTTATCTTGATTATCATCCTCCTCAGAGGAAACCTCTTCAACTTGAACTTGTCGGGCAGGGCCTTTGAACCGCTTCCCCATATTGATTACAACTTTCTTCTTGTTCTTTTTCTCCGTGACTAGAAGTGCCATCATTTCTTGTTGACCCTTTTCTAAGTTGAGCAGAGTCTCTTCAAACTGAGAGTGTTGAGTCTGCAAGTCCTTGGCGGTTTGCTCGAGATCCATCTTATACTGAAATAAACAGTAAAAAGATGAGGAAACCTGCGTCAAAAAACTTGTTTATGATATGATTTATGTTATGCGAATGCAATATGTAACGCGGTGGGAGAACTGACTTGGTTGTTTTGCGTTTGATCATAAATGTTGCGGTTAGAAAGAGTCGCCATTGACTTTTCTTTTATCCAAAAGGAAAGGTTGAAAAGAACAGGAAAGACCTTTGAGATGTTTTCTTGAGTTCGCGGGGTAGATTATGAAAAGGGAAGGTATTAGCACCCTTTTCATCCGTAGTTATCTACAGGCTCTTAGTTGCTTGCTAGATCACTTGCTTTTGTTTGAAAAATGTGCTCTTTGTGGTTTTTGAAAGTATTTTGAAAAGGCACCATTGTTTAGGAAAACATTATAATGATTCTCATTCGTAAGAATGTATACAAAGTGTTGATCTTTTGCAAATGTTTCAAGTTTGAAAGGTGTTTTGAAAGTGTTGGTGTTTGTTTTTGAAAATAGCAAGGATGTTTTGGTTTGGAAAAATGAGCAAGCAACTAGGAACATTCTACCTACTCAAAAGTCTTTCATGTTTATTTCGTGTTTCCTTTGACATTGTTATCTTACCATTGATTTGGTAAGAAGCCCTATCTTTGGATGTAAAAAGGGATGGGCATGGGTCATCATATAGCCATGATTAGCAATGTTGTAAGATATATTAGCATTTTCTTTAATGGACTAAGATCATTTTTGAAAGGCAACTTTGATAGCGTCATCGAGGGACTTTGATCTTGTATTTTTTGATTGCTTTTGCTAAGATACCCCATAAGCATAATATAGCCATTTTCATAAGGCAACAAAGTGGATTTACCCTAAGGTTGTAAGTGTGCAAGTGTATTAATTTACATGCATTGTTTTGTCTTTGAATTAGGGTTTTCTAAGCATTGATTTTATCTTTCCATACAAACCTTAATTTACTAGCATTTATATATAAAGCATTAAATTGCGGAAAATAAAAATACTAAGCTATTACATCAATAGGGGAGGGGGTGTACAAATTTACAAATAGGGATTTTACAAGAAAATTAAACCTAATTAACTATTACAACCATATTGAATATTGTACAAAATTAAAAATAAAAATGCAAGAATGTAAATGGAAAAAGAAAAATGATTTTTGTTTGGTTTTCATGAAAAGGTTTTAACCTAAACCTAATTAAGAAAAATGATTAATGAAAATTAAATAAAATTAACTTAAACTAAATAAGAAAAGAAATTAACTAAAAAAAGATTTTTTAGGGTTTTATTTATGAAAAGGTTTTAATTAATATAAATAATTTGAATATTAATTAATTAAAAGAAACCTAAGTTCTAAATTAATTTTAATTACAAGAAAATAATATAATAGTTAAAACTAAACCTAAATATTAATTATTAAGAAAGAAATTAATTTATTAAGAGAATGTTTTTGTTCTTTTAATTTTAGAAAACAAATAAACTAAATAAATGTAAATATAATAAATAAAATATTTTTTTGGGTTTTTATTAATAACAATAAAAATAATATTAATAATAATACTAATAATAATACTAATACTAATAATAATAATAATAATAATAATAATAATAATAATAATAATAATAATAATAATAATAAAGGAAAAAAGAAATAAAATAAAATAAGAAGAAAAATAATAATAATGAAAATTGGGCCAGGGGGTGCTGAAGTAAGTCAGGGGTTAATAAAAGAAAAAAACAATCAAGCCCAAGTTGGAGGCTCAGGCGTGCTGTTTGGAAACAAAAAGAATGTGAAAAAATATGAGAAATGAGAAAAGGTAGCGCGCTGGGTGTTGAACCCACACCCTCTTGGTTACCAGCGTGCTTCCTTGCCACTAGGGTGGCTATACATCTATTTATTAAAATGAAATGATAAATACATAACGTAACATGCTTCCAAGGCCTGTACTTCGTCTTCAACCTTCAGCCAGCCATAGTACCTGTAACTTCTTCATCTCTTAACAAAAATGGAAAGTACAAACATGAAAGTTGTGGCATTTCTTCCCACGAATCCAACCATATAAATAACTAAAGCTATAAATCCAAGATGAGTGAGAATTTTTCTGGCCCTAATTTAAAACCCTAAAAATTTCAGAAACTTCAACTCTAAAATTCTCTAAGCTCAGGCCATATAAATGCAAACTATAGATATGTACAGCTTCGTGGCAATGATATCTGCATTTTATCTTCATAAATGCAAGCCTAACAATGCCTAAGTAATGAGATAGAAGTTTAAGAAAAATACCTCAAAATTGGAAATCATGAACTGCAAATGAGCTTGATTCAAGGTGCTGCAATTATCAGGTTAGCTTCCTCAAGTTCTCAGGAAGCTAATGCAATGATTAGCTTGAGCAATGGATGGTTGAAATGGTCTGGAGAAGTCAACTTTCAGAGCTCTATTTTTTGTTATGGAGGTTGATGAAGATGGAGTTACAGTTATGAAACAGGGTCAGGGATAGGTTACATTTGATGTGTAAGAGCTTTGTGACTGATTAGGAAGGAAAACGCACGAGAAAAATGAGAGATATAAGTTTAAGGTCAGAACTGTGCATCAATGGAGTTTTTTGTGCAATTTCTGGCTTGAGGGAGTTTGGGCGTGTTTCAGGGTGCTTAAGCTCGTGTGTTAGCTTGCAAATAGTGTCTCTATTTATAAGCAAAAGTTTTTGTGTGCTATAACAAGTCAGAATTTGAATTTACATGTTTAAGCTCAACATGTGATTTTCTTGACAAAACAAGTTTCCATGCCTTTGTACTTGATATTATAGAGTGGTTGGACTTTTAACAAGCTTGCTTTTGACTTTGTGGATGGAGTGTACTTAAATAGAACAAGTTAGGAGCTCAAGAAGCTGACTTTATACATAAAGCTTGCTTTACAAGAATGGAAATGGTGACTTTTTCCCTAAAATGGCAAAATGCTTTGGACAATGCTTGAACCAATAGGACAATTGATCAATAAGTTGTGTAAAAATTAAATTAAGGAGTGATAAACAAGTTTGAGGCCTGAAAAGTGAAGATTATGCAGCATGGCTATGGATTTGGTTCATGTTGCATCACAAATTTTGCCTTGCAAAACAACTTGAAACCCTATCTTCTTGCCTTAGATTCTCCTTGCTCAAGAATGATATCAAGGAGTTATTGGACATTTTGGAAAGATTGTAATGTTATCTACAACCCCTATTTGAATCACTTTTGCAAAATCCAAATGGAACTATATGAAACTTGGCCCAGAAGTTAGGTCAAAATCTTGACAAAAAATGCTCAAAATTTCACTAAGTGTATAGTTTCATGACCATGATTTCATTGATTAATAACTTGAAACCCAATAATTTCTAGGAGGAGTTGTGTAAATAAATGTTTTAGATCTCATTTAGATCTACAACTTTCATTTTGAAAGTTTCCTTTGAATCATCTTGCATGATGGTGAAAAATTGGCTCAAAGTTGTGAAAAAATATGAGGTTTTCAACACTTAGAAAAATTTCTTGGAAACTTTGACTTTTCAAAATGAAATCTTGAATTTTTTATTTCTTGATTAAAATTTTTCATATTTTAACATGTTTTAATGAATTGTGATCTTTGACACTTGATTTTGACCAAAAAGTCAAAGTTTGACTTTTCAGTGTACAATTGACTTTTGATCAGTTGACTGAAAATCAACTATCAATCAATTGATCTTGAGGGATGTTTTGAGTCATGCAATTAGGTCAAGATGATGCAATTGAATCCTTGAGATCATGTCTCCAACCAATCAACCATTTGCTAGGTCAAAAATCAGAAATTTCCTTTTCTCAATCAAAACCCTAATTTTGACCATTTTACCCTTTTGATGATCTGATCAAATTTCTTGAGGAATTGTGGTCCAAACTTGATCAAATGACATATAGAAGTTCATAATGTTGATATGGATCAAAATTTATGTAGTTTGACTGTATATTGACCATAATTAACTTTTTCCTCAATACAGCTGATTTTTAGGTCAATTGATCAATTGACTGAGCAAAAATGTGAAAAAAGACTTGAAACTTGACATGAGCAATCTTGAGGGTCCATAATGATCCATGAAAGTCATATGAGTCATTAAAAGTTCAATTATCCTTTTCAATCTCAAACCCTAATTTCAGTCATCAGTGCTTAAGGAGGTGTCTTGAGCTGATCAATCCTTGTGCAGTCTTGAACCAAAGGAGATCTTGTGAGAAAATACTTGATAAATGAGAGGGAAAATTTTGGGGTACAACACAATGTTTTCAAGGACTTTTGAGGTATTTAAATTTTATTAAACAAATAGGAAACAAAAAATCAATTGTATTAATAAATTCAAAGGGTTACAAATGCCTCTTGGGCCTACAATGAAAAAAACAAAAAGATAAAATAAACTCCTAAAAAAAGGCTCAGGTCTCCCACTAGCGCATCCTTTTTGGTGCAATATAAGAATTCAGGCTTCGATCCTCGTGAAGTTGCCTTGTGAGCTCCAGCACCTTCCTCTCGCTTGCATAGAATTGGGCTTCAAAGGTGTCTTGCTCTCCCTTGAGTTGAATCCACGACCTTTGCAATTCCTCGAGATTAGTAGGCATGTCAGGATGGAAAATGGTGTAACGAACGTCTCCTTTGATGATAGGCTCCATAATTATTGGTAGGATGGCCGGATACGGCATCATGAGACTTTGAGAACGAGTTCGTACCCATTTAAGGTAAGGCTCAAGAGGGATGGAATTTTTATGCCCCAAAGTCTTACTATCAACCTTATTTACCATGCCCCAAGCTAGTACAAATCTTTGACGATAACCTTGGACATCATTCACAAAGTCAAATACAATACCTTGGATAAGCGCCTCATAAAGACCATCACTCCGAGCATAACCAAACTGTCACAAAGCTAAAGAAGGGTTATAAGTAATACCTCCCCTAATGCCAAGGAGTGCAACATTCGGGAACTCCCCACAGTGTTCAATGATGGTAACATCCTCCAAATATCGGGAACACCAATGAATATCCGAGTGTGAGAGCGACATCATCCTTTGATACCATCTCAAGCCTTATTCGTTTTTCAAAACTGATCGAGGAAGGTGCAAAATAAACCACCTAGATAGCAATGGTGTGCAACATATAAGGACCCTCCTTCTCCTCATGGTGCGAGCGTGAAGAGAATGCAAAATGTCTCTGAGCAAAGTAGGCACTGGATTACGAGATAGGAAGATTTTGACCGCATTCACATCTATAAGTTGGTCTGGATTAGGGAACAATACCAACCCATAGATTAAAAGAGCCAAGACTTCTTCAAAAGCTTGCAAGTCTATAGCATCCCAAAATAGTTGAGCCTTCTTAAATAGAAACTTTGCTAGAAAACCTTTGACAACACTCCTCGTTTCCCAATTAGCCACAATGTCGGACTGTTGCTAATGTAAGGCTAATGCAATCTCCTCAGGTCTTGGATCTTTCTCAATACCGGTTAAGGGTATTTGATCAAGAATAGGTACTCCCAATAGTTGAGATAACTCTTCCATGGTGGGAACCAATTGATAATCAGGAAATGTGAAACAATGATTCTTAGGATCAAAGAATTGAAAGAGCACATGCACCATTCCTTCTTCAAAGCTTGAGGTAACCAAGTTGAGAAGTTGACCATATCTCTTGGTAAACGGGGAATCTTCATGGACCCTTGATGCTAACTCTTTGAGTCGAGGAGGCATCTTGACAAGATTGATTCAGATGGTATTTTTGCGAGTGGAAGCCATATCCTACAAAACACAACAAAGATAAATCTCTAGGTCCTTGAAATAGTTAGTGAAAATGTTATGGTATGATGTCATGATGTTATGTACACATAATCATATACAAGCAAAGAAAACAAGTCCTTAAGTTTAGGCTTGAATGGGGTTTATAGGTAAATACCCTCTTGAAGTTTAGTTGGTTTAACCTGTCCTAAAAAGTAAACGGGTTCTAGGGAATCTCAATATCATTGATCTTTCTTCATCGGAAATTGTTTTAGCTCAAGCCTCTATTTTAGCTACCGAAATATCCCAAAATTCTGATCTCAATGAGCATAGTATCGAGTATCAACCAACTTCGGACCGCACCAAAGCTGGCTATTTCACTACTTCCTAATGGCCAAGTTTTTCAACTAAAGGTTCTACGATCAGTTAGTGCTTCATGACACCACACAGCGGTCACGTATTCTCCTTGGTTCGCCACAAAGGATATCAGTACCAACAAATGTGTCACACTAACGTAGCCATTGTTTCAACCATATCAGTCTATGCCGTACACTCTCCAAATCCATTGTGTTATACCCCAAAATTTTCCCTCTCATGTTTTCCAAGGTTTCCTCTTACATGGGTGATTACAAACACTTGCCTAAAGAAAATGGAATTTTTTTAATGATGGTCAAGTGTCTTTTGATTGGCATGTCAACAATGACCTTCATTTGGAATCTGAACAGTGTCCTTCGATTGGCATCTGAATAGTATCCTCTGCTTAGCATCTGAACAGTGTCCTTCAATTGGCATCTCAACCAAATTCCCTTTGATTGGCATGTCAACAGTGTCTTTAAATTGGCATCTGAACAATGTCCTTCGATTGGCATATCAGAGCAAAGGGTCCTTTGATTGGCATGTCAACAAGCTTCGATTGGGCATCTAAAACACTTCGATCAAGCATTGGCCCATCAGCTTCGATTGCGTGTTGGTTCCCCTTCGAGCAAGCCTTGGTCCATGTTTTATTTGGGCAAGAACCCCCTAAAGTTCCCTTCGATTCACCAGCAGTGGCCTCCTGCATGTTTATTTTGAGTTACAAGGAAAAGGCCTCTACATGAAACCTTCGACTCACTAGGCAAAGGCCTCTTCATGCTTGTCTTGGATTCACTAAGTCAATGGCTCCTTTCAACTGGCTTTCGATCTACAAGGCAGAGGTTTCCTCAGACTTGTCTGGGATTCACGAGGGCAAAGGCTTCTTTTATGATTGTCTTCAATGCATAAGGCAAAGACTTCCCCTGTGCTTGCTTTCAATGTACAAGGTCAATACCCCTCAACAAAATTTATGCACTATGACACACAATATGATCCCATTGAAAGAGCTCTCTAAAGGTCCATTTGAAAGACACACATTGATGGCCCATTCGAAGAAGGCACAAGGCATACGTGTGGATTATTCAAAAGGTACACAAAAAGTTCATTCGAAGGATATATAGGTTGTCCATTCGAAGGAGACACATAATTATTGAAAGCAAGTTTGTCTTATGATGAGTCTTGGTCCTACATGTGGCCAGACCCAGGCCTCCTGTGCAATGGCATTCGAAGGAAGTGACAAAAGAGGCTTCGACTGGCCAGAATGAAGTTCTCGTTTGGGCTATTTGAATTTTCCAGAATCAAGCAGCTAAGGCAACTAGATGGGTCCAATCGAAGGAGCCATGAGGAGCAAGTCATAGCCAATTGAGGGGCATGGACTAAAGGCATTCGAAGATGAAACATGTCCAGGTTCACTCAATATTTCAAAATGGCATGAAAATTCTCTAAATGGCAATCTTTAAATTGGTCTGATTTTGTCTTCAAAGCTATGTTTAATGGCTAGCCTTTAAGGACATGATTCTTTCCCAATTTTCTTGTCTCCTCTCACCCCTATAAATATAATACACTAACACCAGCAAAGGGGGGCCAGATACACACACACCTTGGAGACATAAGCCCTGAAACTACACCCGTACACCGTCTCACACGCACACGTTGCCTCATAAGCCATACTAAAGCTATCAAAAATATCATAAGTGGTCCAAATTGAAAGAATCTTCAACAATGCTCCACCCACTCCTTGAAGTTTGTAGGAGACGTTCCCTTAGCATTAGCCAATTCACGCTCAGAAGTACTAAATCGAAGCCTCCCATCATTGGTAAACTTTTCAAATTCATATATATGGTTTCATAATGTATTAATGTTTGTTCAGTGCTTCATTCACGCTCAGGATATCATGTAGCTCTATTTGATTTGGTTTCAAAGCTAAGGGCCTGGGTTTGACACCAGGTCCACTTTTGTTTTATTTTATCTCTAACGCCCATACTGGAGATCTAGCCTAAATAAACCAATGTACCCAGGATCAAAGGACATGGGTTCGACACCCTGGTCATATTTTTTTCTAATATTTGTCTTGCAGGTTTAGATTGAAAATCCCTTCCTCCCCCCAGATCGAAAGGAATAATCTCCTTCCCTGGATCTAAGAAGACATTTTCTTTCCCTGGGTCGAAAGTACCATTTCTTTCCCAGGATCGAAGGATCATTTCCTTCCCTGGATCGAAAAAACTCTTTTCATTTTCTTATTTTTGGTTTTTTTTATTTCTTTTATTTTTTCTTTCATGTTTTATTAACATTAAAACAAAAATAGGTCTAGTCTTTTTCAATTAAAATTATTTTTGTTAAATAATTAATTTAATTGCTTTAACATCTTTCTTAAAATAAAAACTAAATAGACTTAGACTTTATTTTTTTTAAATAAATAAAAAACAAACAAAAGATTTCCTTTCCCTAGGATTTTTTAGACGCGCGCATTTATTTATTTTCTCACTTTTCATATTACTTTAACTGCTCATGGGATGTAATAGAAATTAATTAGGACTATTTACCGCTTTTCTTTATTTTTTTTCAAGTTTTGGACATGTAATTAATCCCCAAAGCCATGTAATAGCGTAGGATTTACATTTTTGCACTTTTAATTCTTGTACATATATTAAATGCTTAGATGTATGCTAATAGGATTGTATGATAAGACTAAAAACAAACGTTAGCAAACTTAAATTTAAAGATTAAAATAACTGAACATAACACACATTGCACATATACACCTCTAGGGTATCCCACTTCGATTGCCTTCGAAAAATAGTCACAACTCTCGAAACGTGAGAAGTTTTAGTGGCTACCCTCTAGTTCAAAAAGATCATAAGTCCCTCGATGACCCTCTCGATGTTGCCTCGGTAAAAATATGATCTTAGAACCCTAGGGTAGTTACTAAAACTTCTTGCCCAGTTTCCTTTGTGACTATAAATCGTACCTTCGAATGTCCCTCAAACATCCAAAGATAGGGCTACCTACTCACTAATAGTAGGATAGCGCTGTCTAAAGGATACGAGGAAAAGAATAAACCTTTTGAGTATAAGTAGATAGCTGTTAGATGCTTTCTCAAATAAAACAAACTTTTTTACACTTACACATTTCAAAACACTTTCAAAAACATTCGCTTTGTCAACACTCTTGAGGACCGATACAAGAGTTATTATAAAGCGAATCGCCTCATTAAGGCATTTTCAAAACTACCTTTTTTTAAAGCACCAATCACAAGGTATTTTAAAAATGATCCAAGCATCTAAGATCCAATAGAAAACTACAGATGGAAAGTGTGCTAACACCTTCCCTTTCCATAATCTACCCCCCTTACTCAGAAAATTCTCGAAAAGGTCTTTTTCTGTTCTTTTCACCCTTTACTTAATTTGGATAAAAGAAAAGTCGGTGGCGACTCTTGCTTACTACAACATTTGTGAATACAAACGCAAAACCAGTATAAATGTCAATTCTGCCACCGTATTACAGAACTGGCGACTCTGCTGGGGAATTCTTAGATGTTGGAGCAGTAATTTGAGATTTTGTAATACGGTGGCAGAACCGACAGTTATACTGGTTTTTCTTTTGTATTCAAAAATGTTGCGGTAAGCAAGAGTTGTTACTGACTTTTCTTTTATCCAAATTAAGGAAAGGGTGAAAAGAACAGAAAAAGACCTTTTCGAGGATTTTCTGAGTAGGGGTTAGATTATGGAAAGGGAAGGTGTTAGCACCATTTCCATCCATAGTTTTCTACGGGATCTTAGATGCTTAGCTCATTTTTAAAATACCATGTGCTTTGAAAAAAGGTTGTTTTGAAAATGCCTTAGTGCGGCGATTCTCTTTATGATAACTCTTATATCAGTCCTCAAGAGTGTTGACAGAGCAAATGTTTTTGAAAGTGTTTTAAAATATGTGAGTGTAAAAGAGTTTGTTTTATTTGAGCAAGCATCTAACAGTTATCTACTTATACTCAAAAGGTTTGTTCTTTTCCTCCTATCCTTTAGACAGCGCTATCCTACTATTAGTGAGTAGGTAGCCCTATCGTTGGATGTTTGAGGGACATTTGAAGGGACGATTTATAGTCACAAAGGCAATTGGGCAAGAAGTTTTAGTAACTACCCTAGGGTTTTAAGATCCTATTTTTACCGAGGCAACATTGAGAGGGTCATAGAGGGACTTATGATCTTTTTGAACCAGAGGGTAGCTACTAAAACCTCTCAAGTTTTGAGAGTTGTGACTATTTTCCGAAGGCAACCGAAGTGGGATATACTAGAGGTGTATATGTGCAATTGTGTTGGTTTTCAGTTATTTTAGTCTTTTTTGTTTAGGTTTGCTAGTGTTTTGATTTTAATCTTTGCATACAATCCTATTAATCATACATCTAGCAGTTAATATGAAAACAATAAAAAATGCAGGAATTGTAAATCCTACACTATTACAATGCTTCGGGAAGGGGGTATTTACATGTCCAAAAGTTAGGAGGAAAATAAAGAAAGCGATAAAGTCCTAGTTTAATCTATTACATACTGTCAGCAAGTACATTATTATAAAAAAAATGCAAGAATTGGATAATGCGCGCGAAATAGAGACGAACGTTTAAAACCCTATGAAATTGCTAAGTAAACATAAAAATCTTTTTTGGTTTTGTTTATTTATTAAGAAAATACTTAAAATTAAAATGAGGAAGACTAAACTTAATCCTAATTAATTAAATAAATACAAGAAAACTAATTCTAATTTTTCTTTTTGTATTTTTGTTAAGAAAGATTTAAATGAAATAAATCTAAGTCTAATTGATTTTAAATTAATTAAATGAAGGTCAAAATATTTAATTTAATCAATTTATGAAATTTAAATTAATTTAAGAAAACCCAAGTCTACTATTTTTTATGGTTTTATATTATTATGAAGACAAGATTAAATAAACAAAATGATAAAAGAAATAAAAGAGAAAATGCAAATGGGCCTGGTGTGCAAAATTAAAATGGGAGGTGTGAGATTTGAATTCATTGGGCCCAAATGAAAGGAGCTCAATGTCCGTCTGATCCTGTGTGGTTTGTCCATTGAGGGTTCATCATGTACATCATGCTTGGAATGTTAGATCTCCATCTGCTGGCATTTGATGGCCCAAACATAAAGGCACATGGTGGGCGCTTGATTCTGCAACACATGGAATATGCAAAGCAATGTTAGAAAAATAAAACTTCAAACCTGGGTATCGAACCCAGGTCCTTTCCCTTTACACGTGCCTACCTTTCTATTTGAGCTGCCATTTCGATCGAAATAAAGGAAACCAACACTAGATCCTGCAAATTTTGTTAGTTTCAAAACCAAACGAAGGACTATCTCAATCGAAATCACCCATTGAATCCTAATTTGGGGTTGTTTCGATCTATGACAGTCTGTGCCTTGGGTTTCGAAGGTAATCTATTTCGAAAACCTCTAGCCATGGTAACCTGCAATTTCAGCACTTAAGTTCTCATGTAAAATGTTAGACCTTTTCTAATCATTATCACAAACATATATGCATGCATTAAATGGATCAACAATCCATATTTCAACAAGTTTGAATCAAAGAAATATACCAAACTGATTATTATCGTGGGGTGTTTTGGGGGATGTGTTAGGCTTGTGTGATAATTGGGGATGGTTTCTAGGACCTTCAGGAGGAATATATGATGCTTGTTTTGGATCGAAGGTGCCTGCAAAAGGTGTTTTGGTTTTGACAACTTTGCTGAATATTTGAGATTTTTCGTGGCTTTTTGAGGTAGCCTTTGATAGACAATTTGCGCGTTCCCTCAGCTTACAGATATGCTGGGTATTTATAAGATATGAGGAGGGAGTCTTAGCATGGAAATAAATAACCTTAATCATGTCCTTTAAGAACAAAATGACACACTTTTAAAAATTTCCATAATTGCATCTTCTTGCCCAATTTGCGTGTGTTATGAACTTGGACATGTGATGTTTTGTGCCTTAAACGAATTCAAATTGCTCAGAATTTCCTTCACCAGAGTTTCTTCGATCAGTCCCGAAGTGTTACCTTCTTCGATTTCCTTTATTTCAATTCAAACCAAATCGAAGCATTAACTCTCCCTTTATGACTGGTCGAATGTTGCTTAAGCTCTTTATCAATCGAAGGATTTGTAGATGCCTCCTCACCTTCCTTCGAATTGCTCCAGGCCCCAACATTGTGGCTTTCGATTGAGTTCCTATTTGCCTTGTTCTTCGATTGTCTCTGACACTACCCAAATAAACCAAACGAAAGATATCCTCCTGGCCAGTCGAAGCTTCCTTGAATATTTCTCTTTCGTTTTGACCAATTAGATCCAATCTTTGACCAGACCCTTTTTTTAGACAACACTACGTGTCCTTCGAATGGGCCTCTGAATGCTTCTTCGAATGGATCATTTACATGTCCTTCGAATGGCTCCTTCGATTAGACCCATCTATTTTCCTTAGCTTCTTGATTCAAATAGCCCAAACGAGAACTTCATTCTGGCCAGTCGAAACCTCTTTTGTCACTTCCTTCGAATGCCATTGTACATGAGGCTTGGGCCTAGCAACATGTAGGACCAAGACTCATCATAAGACATGCTTGCTTTCAGTAATTATGTGTCTCCTTCAAATGGCCACCAATATGTGATACCCAGCATATCTGCAAGCTGAGGGGACGCACAAACTGCCTATCAAAGGCTACCTCAAAGAGCCACGAAAATTCTCAAAAATTCAGCAAAGTTGTCAAAACCAAAACACCTTTTGCAGGCACCTTGAATCCAAAACCAGCATCCAATATTCCTCCTGAAGGTCCCAGAAACCATCCCCAATCATCACACAAGCCCAACACATCCCCAAAAACACGCCCACAATAATAATCGATTTGGTATATTTCTTTGATTCAAAATTGTTGAAATATGGATTATTGATCCATTTAATGCATGCATATATGTTTGTGAGAATGATTGGAAAAGGTTCGACGTTTTACATGAGAACTTAAGTGTTGAAATTGCAGGTTACCATGGATAGAGGTTTTCGAAATAGATTACCTTCAAAACCCAAGGCACGAACTGTCTAGATCGAAACTACCCCAGATTGGGATTCAGGGGGTGATTTCGATTGAGATAGGACTTCGTTTGGTTTTGAAACTAACAAAATTTGCAGGATTAAGTGTTGGTTTCATTTATTTCAATTGAAATAGAAGCTCAAATGGAGAGGTAGGCGCGTGTAAAGGGAAAGGACCTGGGTTCGATACCCAGGTCTGAAGTTTTATTTTCCTAACATTGCTTTGCAGATTCCATGCGTTGCATAATCAAGAGCCCACCACGTGCCTTCATGTTTGGGCCATCAAATTCCAACAGATGGAGATCTAACATTCCAAGCGCATTGTACATGTTGAACCCTCAAGGGATATACCACACAGGATCAGACGGACATTGAGCTCCTTTCATTTGGATCCAGTGAATTCAAATCTCACACCTCCCATTTTAATTTTTCACACCATACCCATTTGCATTTTTTCTTTTATTTGTTTTATCATTTTGTTTATTTAATATTTTTTTCCATAATAATATAAAACCATAAAAAAACAATAGACTTAGGTTTTCTTAAATTAATTTAATTTTCATAAATTGATTAAATTAATTATTTTGACATTTATTTAATTAATTTAAAATCAATTAGACTTAGATTTATTTCATTCAAATCTTTTTTAACAAAAATACAAAAAAAATATTAAAATTAGTTTTCTTGTATTTATTTAATTAATTAGGATTAAGGTTAGTCTTCCTCATTTTAATTTTAAGTATTTTCTTAATAAACAAATAAAACCCAAAAAAGATTTTTATGTTTACTTAGCAATTTCTTAGGGTTTTAGACATTCGTCTCTATCTCGCGCGCATTATTTTATTCTCGCGTTTTTTATAATAATGTACCTGCTGGCAATATGTAATAGATTAAACTAGGACTTTATCGCTTTCTTTATTTTCCTCCCAAATTTTGGACATGTAAATACCCCTCCCCGAAACATTGTAATAGCATAGGATTTACAATTCCCACATTTTTTATTGCTTTCATATTAACTGCTAGATGTATGATTAATAGGATTGTATGACAAAGATTAAAATCAAAATGCTAGCAAACCTAAACAAAAAAAAGACTAAAATAACTGAAAACCAACACAATGCACATATACACTTCTAGGGTATCTCACTTCGGTTGCCTTCGGAAAATAGTCACACCTCTCAAAACGTGAGAGGTTTTAGTGGCTACCCTCTGGTTCAAAAGGATCATAAGTCCCTCGATGACCCTCTCGATGTTGCCTCAGTAAAAATATGATCTTATAACCCTAGGGTAGTTACTAAAACTTCTTGCCCAGTTACCTTTGTGACTATAAATCGTCCCTTCAAATGTCCCTCAAACATCCAACGATAGGGCTACCTACTCACTAATAGTAGGATAGCATTGGCTAAAGGATTGGAGGAAAAGAACAAAGCTTTCGAGTATAAGTAGATAGCTGTTAGATGCTTGCTCAAATAAAACAAACTTTTTTACACTTACACATTTCAAAACACTTTAAAAAACGTTCGCTTTGTCAACACCCTTGAGGACTGATACAAGAGTTATCATAAAGTGAGTCGCCACACTAAGGCATTTTCAAAACTACCTTTTTTCAAAGCACAAGGTATTTTAAAAATGAGCTAAGCATCTAAGAGCCCGTAGAAAACTACGGATAGAAAGGGTGCTAACACCTTTCCTTTACATAATCTACCTCCCTTACTCCGAAAATTCTCGAAAAGGTCTTTTTCGGTTCTTTTCACCCTTTCCTTAATTTGGATAAAATAAAATTCGTTGGCGACTCTTGCTTACTGTAACATTTGCGAATACAAACACAAAACCAGTATAACTATCGGTTCTTCTACCGTATTACAGAACTGGCGACTCTGCTGGGGAGTATAAAAAAAGTGGGGTTACCTTAGAGTTTAGATCATTTTAACTGCTTTCCTTATGTGTTTTGTATGCTTTACTTTTGAGGTTTATTTGGGTTATTACTAAAATATCTTACACCCGGATCTGGGGTACCTTATTAGGTAAGTAACAATAAATCATGGAAGTTGTACGGCGTAGACCGATATGGACGAAGTGATGGCTACATTAGCGTGATACTCTTCCTTATACTAATGTTCCTTGAGTTAGTCAAGGATAACATTAGGCTTCCTTATAGTGTCATTAAGCACTAATTGACCTTTAGAACCTTTAATTGACTCATCCTAATCCATTAGAAAGTAGTGATATGGCTGGCTTTGGTTCCGACCGAAGATTGGTTGATACTCGATAATACACTCATTAAGACTAGACTTTTGGGATATTCTGGCCACAATACTTCAGTGCTTGAGCTAGAACAATGCCTAAAAGAAAGCTCAATGATATGAGACTCCTTAGAACCCAATTACTATTAATAGGACAGATTGATCCAACTGAAACTTCAAGAGGGTACTTACCTACAAAATCCATGTAAGCCTGAACCTAAGGCTACTTGTGTGATTTGTTTTCTTTCATTATCTAACGACTTGAACTCTTTGCAGGGTTTTGTTTATTGTCTGATGATATGAGTCATTGTCCAATAACCTGGATTTCCAGCAAGACATACTTGTCTTCATCACCCTGCATTTTTTCTTGATATATAGCATACACATCATAACATCATACCATAGAATTTCCCTAACCATTTCAAAGATCTCAAGGGTCTGTGATGCAAGTTATCATAAAGAAGACGTCTAGCAAGGGGAAAGGGGATTTATTCTCCTTTAAGCCAATGCCTTCAAAAGACCAAAACACGACAACTTGAGTCAGGGGCTATGACCCACTCGATATGGTGAGCTTGATTTTCGTAGAAGGATATTCAACAATATGAAGTTCCTCAATCAAAGCTGCAGTCAACTCCTAACATCTTCTTGTGTTTACCTCGCTAGATCCTTGAAAACATTTACACATCATGCATGTCATTACATAACAGGCCTTCCAGTATAGGTCTCTCATGTTCTCGCTGTTTATTTTAGCAAGGAAAATGGCTTTCAAACAGAACAACAGAGATCTCCAAACTCAAGAGTCTCAGTTCATGAAAATGTTCCTCAAACTATCCAAAGGGCAAGAAGAGTTGAAAGCACTCCTCAATGGGAATATGACTAAGAAACATCCTGACAACAACAAGGATGACCAGTTGGAACAACTGCAAGCTGAAATGGAACGGATGAGAATCCATATGAGTACTCAAATGGATCTTATCCAAAGTTTAGGTCGGGAACAAGAAGAGTTAAGGTTTCTCATCAACAAGCTTCATCAAGACGGATGCAACTGTATGAAGCAAATAGTCGAGATTGGGGATCAGGTCCTTAATCAGCCCCTGATGAGACAAGGAAGTTGCTTGGTGGAGACTAGACATTTCCAAATTTCTGCTACGTTACGAACCCAGCCGCCACCTTGCCAACAACGGCAAGGTCATCGGTGTAAGCGAGATGCATTCACTAGGCAATACACCAAACTCAACATACCAATGTCGCAAGTCTTGCAACACATGTTGAAGTTGAATTTGGTCACATTGAATGATCCTCCTCCAAACCCCAAAATGTCTTCTCCTATTTACAATCCTGATGCAATATGTGCATATCACTCCAACAGCCCGGGGCATGATACTGATAACTGTTGGACATTGAAGTATAAAATTCAAGACCTGATCGATGAAGGAGCGTTGGAATTCGCACAAGATGGTCAACTGGAATTCTTCTGCCATTCCTCAAGGGCACACCATATGAAGTGACAAGTCCAAGACAAAGAGGCTTTTTGTTCATTTAGAATTTTCAATTTGTAATTTCTTTTGATTATTCGAACATTTGTTTCATATCAAACTTTGTTATTTCATCAATACATTGCATATGTTTGTATTGAATAAAATCATTCATATTCACTATATTCAAACTATGTTTTTACTTCCTTTTTGTGATATTCAACTCTCGATCAAAAGCTCTAAGCCTTTAGACAGAGGATGACAAAACGATACCATAATCTCATACAATGTGCTTTTGAATAGACCCCATTGATGATGTACAGGCGTTGTTTCAAATCCTAAACAGTGGAGTTATAAGGAAGATATTCTCTAGTCAACCCCTTTGAGCCTAAGAAGTAGGAGTTTTTCTTTTCACAAAATTAAAAACCCTTAATAATAACATGGGGTAGGGTAGTTTTCTAAGTTAATTCAGATGTGCATTCAGTCGCAAGCTCTGCCTTCATACATGGGAAATAGTGTAGAAGACGCTCTCCAAAAGATGGTGATGGTTCCACATAATCATCATGATAGGCAGTCATTATCTCTCAAAATAAAAGCCCTTTAAGTCAAACACCTATGAAGGAGACTTAAGAAAAATTGGGGCATCCCGCTGACTGTAATCATAAAAGAAACAGTTCAGGAAAAAGTAGGGATAACAAAATCAAAAAAAGAGGTCCTACAAATCTTCAACAAAAAAGAAAAAGTTACGAAAATGACTGCCTTCTCAAACAAACGTTCAATTTCTGAACCATCACCAAGTATCCGAGCAAAGATTCCAGACTCAATTGGGATTTAAATGCACAAATAACGAGTTGGGTACAAATAAATTTTTAGCCTTTATCCTTTGTTTCTTAAACCGTGAACCAGACCTTGTTATAACCCTTAAAAGTCCTAGCTGAAGCATGGGTTAGTTCGAAACATACTGTTACAAAAGGTATCCTGACTCCTGTAGGGTTCGCTATAAATCCTGAGTTGATATCACACTTTTACAAAATTGGTTTGTTTTACTAAAAAATAAACTTTTAAAACTTTAAGACAAACATAAGCTTTGCATTCTTAAAATACCATTGTTTGCATATAACTATTTGTTCAACAACAGAGAAATTCGCACGACGGATATTCGATGAATAGAAATCCTCTTAGTGGACAGAATTACCTCAGATGGAAAGACATTCCAGTGATAAGCCTTTCATAATCAAGGGGTATAACATGGTGTCCAACTGATCTAGGGAAGTCAAGTCAAGATTCGGGGAATCTCTCAAAAGTTCCAAATAGCCAGGGGCAGATCTCCATATGAATCACTTGGGGCATTGGACCTAAATTCTAGAAACGAATCACGTGTAATCAAACAAACATCTTCTGGCAGTGTGGCAACACTTACTACTATGGACAATGACAATTCTCTGCACCCGATGAATGCAGACATAGTTAAAAGATACTACGCATGAGCAAAGACCCGCTAGGTCGATTGGCCTAGGCAAAAATAAGGGCATCCCGACGAACCAAAAGGGTTCAGGCAAAAATTAGGGATATACATATGAAAAAAATATATACACCCGGCAAGTCAAAAACCTGAAAAGGCGGCTTGGATAAAAAAGGGTATCCCGATGTACCGAAAGTCTGAAAGGATAGTCTAGGAAAAATTTAGGGATTAAAACGTACGGCTATATCCCGTCATCTCGTCACTTATCTATCAGTAGAAGACGTATCATCCTGATCAACATCTACTCGAGACTCCAAGAGTTGGGATAACATTCAAACCATTAATAAAATCCTGCAGATACTTTCTCCAACAGGTACAGAGGCAGGGGCATCCTACTATAAAGTCACTGCCATATCCTCGGTATATAACCTAATGATGTCAGGTGTTCTTATATCCCCGGTGGAGCAAAATTTCTAATTACTTACCCGGCATCTCAAAGAACTCCTTAGCCTGGTTCATAAGCTTTTCAGGATTCCTCAGCAGGATTTCAACAAAATCCCCAAGCAGCTCATGGAGTTTCCCTTCCCCAACAAAGTTTATTTCTCTAGCCACAGAAGTTCATCTCCCAGCAATTCAACTTCAAATTGGAAGACCTACATTCTTCATCCGCATCAACAATCAGGGATTCATTTTCCCCGGTTCAACAATACAGCAGTGGAATGACTGACACGTTCATATATTGCATTCATACATCATTTTACAAGTGTCATAGCATATGCAGCACAAATGGATATATTACAATCTCATTTATTTTAAGAGCATCATTTGCACTTCAAGCAACATGACATTTCATACAGATAACCCTTTATCTTTTCAGGTAAAAGTCTATAAACAGAAAAATATCATCAACTACTTACATGACCACACAAATTTCTGGTACCCTGTTGAGGTAGTAATCGTCCAAGATTCCTTCATTATCTGTTGAGGTAGTAATTGTCCAAGATTCCTTCATTATATGTTAAGGTAGTAATCATCCAAGATTCATTCTTTATCTGTTGAGGTAGTAATCATCAAAGATTCTTTCATTATCTGTTGGGGTAGCAATCGTCCAATATTCCTTCATTATCTGTTGAGGTAGCAATCGTTAAAGATTCCTTCATTACATGTTGAGGTAGTAATCATCCAAGATTCCTTCATTATCTGTTGAGGTAGTAATCCTCAAAGATTCCTTCATTATCTGTTGAGGTAGCAATCGTCCAAGATTCCTTCATTATATGTTGAGGTAGCAATCATCAAAGATTCCTTCATTATCTGTTGAGGTAGTAATCGTCCAAGATTCCTTCATTATCTGTTGAGGTAGTAATCATCAAAGATTCCTTCATTATCTATTGAGGTAGCAATCGTCCAAGATTCCTTCATTATTTGTTGAGGTAGTGATCGTCAAAGATTCCTTCATTATCAGTTGAGGTAGAAATCGTCCAAGATTCCTTCATTATCTGGTGAGTTAGCAATCGTCAAAGATTCCTTCATTATCTATTTAGGTAGTAATCGTCCAAGATTCCTTCATTATCTGTTGAGGTAGTAATCGTCAAAGATTCCTTCATTATCTGTTGTGATAGCAATCGTCTAATACTCCTTCATTATCTGTTGAGGTAGCAATCGTCAAAGATTCCTTCATTATCTGTTGAGGTAGTAATCGTCCAAGATTCCTTCATTATTTGTTGAGGTAGTAATCGTCCAATATTCCTTCATTATCTGTTGAGGTAGCAATCGTCAAAGATTCCTTCATTATCTGTTGAGGTAGTAATCGTCTAGGATTCCTTCATTATTTGTTAAGGTAGTAATCGTCAAAGATTCCTTTGTTATCCGTTGAGGTAGTAATCATCCAAGATTCCTTCATTATCTGTTGAGGTAGTAATCGTCAAAGATTCCTTCATTATCTGTTGAGGTAGCAATCGTCCAAGATTCCTTCATTATCTGTTGAGGTAGTAATTGTCCCAAGATTCCTTCACTATTTGTTGAGGTAGTAATCAACCAAAATTCCTTCATCGCCTGCTGAGGTAGTAATTGTCCAAGATTCCCTCATTATACGTCACAGTTAAGCTTCATACTCACCAACATTTTCAAGTTCCAGATTAATACCTGTAACAAGCCAGGACAACTATTTGTGGACGATCGATTGTAGATTAATACCTGTAACAAGCCAGGAGAACTATCTACATGAGGAGATTGAAGATTAATACCTGTACCAATCCAGGAAAACTATCTTTCTTTCTCATGTCTGAGATTAATACCTGAAACCACCCAGGAAAACTCTCTCAGCGACCGACAATTTTCAAGTTCCAGATTAACACCTGAAACCAGACAGGAAAACTATCTACACAACCAGATGAAGCAATCTTACACGGGTTCCTTCTCATCATCCAGATGTAGTCTAACACATAATCATCCTGAAACAACCCCACACAGGCTCCTTCTCATATATCTCCGGATGCAGATTAACACAGACTTATCCTGGAACAGCCCTACACAAGCTCTTTCTAATAAATTTTTAGGTAACAGTTAAGTACATTATCCCCAGCAAGTTACTATGAAAGCTGGACTTCAACCAGAAAACAACAAACTCTTATCTCTCCAGTACAGAGATAACTCCTCAGTAGAGCCTTGGACAACTGAAGTTCCTAGATTCTATTCCCCACAGGGTTTCCCCCAAGCAGGAGAATAACAGAAACCCACATTCCCCAACAGAGTCTTTCTCAGACAGTAGGAACAGGAATTCCCCACAAAGAGACCTCTTAGGAAGTCAGCATCTACTTTGGATGGTATCTTTAAACCCATCTCTCATGAATCTCTGTCATCTTCTCCAAATGGCATCTGTAAGCCCATTCCCGATATCATCAACCATCAGTGTTACTTCATGCCAGTACAAATTTATGGGCACTCTAGTGTTCAATCCTCTTTGTTGTACCCCAAAATTTGCCCTCTCATTTGTCAGGTATTTGCTCACAAGATATTCTAAGACGTCAAGTTTGCAGCACTGATACATCAATTTAGGCTTGAAATTGGCACAAGGGCAAAATGGTAAATTGCATACTGGAAAGTCAAACTTTGATTTTTTAGTCAACATTACAACCCAAAGATCAAATTTCATCAAGACTTTCAAAAAATATCAAGCTTGATCATTAAGAAGTCAAGAGAATAAAAAATCCAACTTTGCAAGACTTTGAGATTTTTCTAAGTATTTTCTATACTTGGTTAATTTCATTTGCTTCATGGCATTTTACTACAACTCCAAATAATTCAAGATGATGCAAGTAATTCAAGTTATTACAAAGTTATATTTTGCAAAATTACAAATTCTAAAACTATGTCTTGATTAAAACATTGTCACAATATTTTTGCCTTTGACATAATGTGCACAAGACTAAATTTGTGACATGCTACAAACTATGTTGTCCAAAGTTGAAGAAAATATGATATATCACATTGCTACAACATCCCATGCTGCCAATACAGTCCAAAACTGCTCTATGCAGTCAGCATAAGCCTGCTCCATGACAACCCCAAAATTGCACCAAAATGGCAAAGGAAAAATTGTGGGAAGAAAGTGTCAAAACAGTAGGCAAAAGCAATTCAAAATGAATTATTTGTTTTCCCCCCTAAACCACAGTCAAGGGGTCTACAAAAGAAGGGCGGTCTCATAAGACAAGGGGTTGGATTTTTGAAAGAGAGAAAAGATAGAGAGTTTTGTTGAGCAGAAAAACAATATTCTGTGCAACCTTGACTCATTTTCAAAACAAAAAAACTACTCTTGTTCAAAACAGAAATTCAACCCATTGCTCCATCATACAAACTTTCCTTTAAACCAAACAACTCATCACATACAAAGGTGGTCCAAAACATCTCCGGTGTTGCTATTCATCTCCGTCTTCAAAACACCAAAAACATTACAGTACAGTCCAACTCAGTTCTAGCAGTCCAGAGCAGCTTCCTGAAGACTCACAAGGTTATCACATCATTTGGAAAAGCATTCAGATCGAAAACAACCAGTGCAGCCCAAAGGTAAGTCCTCTTGACTTGATATCTTGTCATTACATCATTAACAGGTTGTTGTTCTTTGAAGACAAGATGTAGTACTTTAATATCTTTTTGAACTAGTCATCTGCACTTTGTTTAGGCTTATTCAATCATTTGTTGTTCATTTTTATCCATCATATTCCGTAAGCTAACCTGTACATTCAGTAAAATAATGTTTAAGGCATGAAAATGCAGCATGTATCGACACATATCCTCATGTGTCGACTCATCCTAGTGAAAAAACAGGGTATGAGTCGACACATAACCCCCATGCATCGACTCATACTGATTTCAGGTTGCAAAACAGAAGTGGGAAAAGACTATGAGTCGACACATACACGCTTTGCATCGATGCAAGAAGGTGCATGAGTCGACACATCCCATTATGTGTCGACTCATACTGAGCAGATTTTGTTTTACAGGAGCAGGGAAAAGCCTATGAGTCGATACATACGCATTTCGCGTCGATACAAGAAGGTGCATTAGTCGACACATCCCATTATGTGTTGACCCATACTGAACTGATTTTGTTTTACAGGGGCAAGAAGAAGCTATGTGTCGATGCATAGCAACATGGGTCGACACATAGCAGTTCAAAATGCAGTTTTCCTTTTATTTTACACTGTTTTTACATTGTTTTCATTATCATTCGATATGGTTGTAATATTTCAGTCTCCACTTCATCCCCATTGTAAATTTGTACCCCCATCCCCCTAAAGTGATGTAATAGCTTACGATTTATTTTCCGCATGTTTACTTGCTTTCATATATTGCTAGTAATTAGGATGTATGGCAAGATAAAATCAGCTAATAGACAACTTAAAAATCAAAGACAAATGCATGCAATAAGACACACTTACACACTTACACCCTTAGAGTAATTCCACTTGTTGCCTATCGGAAAATAGTCATGTCCCTCGAACATGGGCGTTTTAGCAAAAGACCCTCGATAAAAGATCGTAGTCCCTCAATGACCCTCGATGTTGCCTTCGGTAAATGATCTAGTCCCTAAAATGACATTGCTAAAACGTCTCATAAGTTGCTTTCTATGACTATATAAACGTCCCAACACCCGTCCCTTCACATCCAACGATGGGGCTTCTTACCAAATCAATGGTAAGATAGCCACATCTAAAGGAGGAGGAAAAGCATATTTAATACCTTTCGAGTAGGTAGATTCGCTCCTAGTTACTCGCTTGCTCACAACAAAAAAACATTTTTATACACCCATACTCTCATCTTTGAACTATTTTCGAAACAAACACTTTGTATGCATTCTTATAGAAACGAGAACCATTACGAAGTTCCATTTTTAAATACTTTCAAAAACATATCTCACAAACACACCTTTGAACTATTTTTCAAATCAAACACTTTGTATGCGTTCTTATAGAAACGAGAACCATTACGAAGTTCCATTTTCAAAATACTTTAAAACACACACCACAAGCACATTCAAACAAAATCAAGTGATCTAGCAAGCAACGAAGAGCCCATGGAAAACCATGGATGAAAAGGGTGCTAATACCTTCCCTTTTCATAATCTACCCCCCGAACTCAAAAACATCTCTAAAGGTCTTTCCTGTGCTTTTTCACCTTTCCTTTTTGGATAAAAGAAAAGTCGGTGGCGACTCTTGCTAACCGCGACATTTGCAAACACAAACGCAAAACCTCAAGTCAGTTCTCCCACCGTATCACAGATTTGGCGACTCTGCTGGGGAATTTATTCTAAAAAAGTGGGGTTACCTTAGGGTTAGATCACCTTTACTCGCTTTCATTACTTGATTTGTGTGCTTTATGTTTAGTTCTTTGTATTGGGCTTGCTTTGATCCTCCACCCGGATCTGGGACACCTTTTTAGGTAAATAGCAATAGATTGTGGAGACTGTACGGCGTAGACCGATATGGTTGAAACAATGGCTATGTTAGTGTGACACATTTGTGGGTACCGGTATCCCTCGTGGTGAATCGAGTAGAATACGGGGCCGCTGAGTGGCGTCATGAAGCACTAATTGACCTTAGAACCCTAATTGAACAAACTTGGCCATTAGGATGTAGTGAGGTAACCGATTTCGGTGTAAAGCTGAAAATTAGTTGATACTCGATACTACACTCATTGAGGCTAGACTTTTGGGATATCTCGGCCGCAAGAAAAGATTGTTATGCTGAGACAATGCCTAAAAGAAAGGTCGGTGATATTGAGATCCTTTAGAACCCGGTTACTATTAACTAAGACAGGTTGAGCCAAATAAATTTTAAGAGGGTACTTACCTACAAAACTCCATGCAAGCCTGAAACTAAGGACTTGTCTGCTTTGTGTGAATATGATTATTTGTATGTAAATCTGCTTACCTCGCATACTTGTACATAACATCATGAACATCATACCATAGCATTTTCAGTGACCATTTCAAGGATCTCGAGGGCCTATGATGCAGGGTCACGTTGAACCAGATGTCTATCAAGGGACAAGAGGATTTATTTTCCTCTAACCAAACACCGTCAAAAATCAAGTACAAACAACTTGAGTCAAGGGCTATGACCCACTTGACATGGTGAGCTTGATTCTCGTGGAAGGACATCCACCAATACAAATTTCTCCAATCAAAGTTGTTTCTTGTGTTTACCCTGCGAGATCCTTGAAAACATTGCATATATATCATACATATCATTGCATAACAGGATTCATAACAGGTTTCTCATCACCTTCGATGTTTATTTCAGCAATGGTTCTTGAACAAACTGTGAAATATCTCCAAGCTCAAAACGCTCAATTCCAACAAATGTTCCTGACTATGACTAAGAGGCAAGAGGACCTGAAGACTCTCCTTCTCAAAGAAAAGAAGAAAAAGTCCAAGAAGTCAGTAGGCATCTTGAACTTGAGAAGAAGACCTAAAGCCCTAGATCTTTCAACTCCATCCAACATAGGGGATAGTCTTGAAGAAGACCACAATTTGGAGATTGATGAAGTTGAAGCTGACTACTCCGAAGAACAATATCCCCCCGCTGATGACAAGTAAAAACAGTTGGAGGATCGCCTTAGTGCTATGGAGATTCAACAGACACCTGGCTCGGATTTAGGAGACATGGGTTTGGTTTCTGGAGTGGTCATCCCGCCAAAGTTCAAAATCCCTACCTTTGCCCTGTACGATGGAGTCTCTTGCCCTAAGATGCATTTAAAGTCTTATGTCCGCAAGATTCAACCATACACAACTGATCTGAAGCTTTGGATCCATTTCTTCCAAGAAAGCCTGGTAGGGACTCAACTCGAGTGGTTCTATCAATTG
Source organism: Vicia faba (assembly GCA_948472305.1). Taxonomy (NCBI): domain Eukaryota; kingdom Viridiplantae; phylum Streptophyta; class Magnoliopsida; order Fabales; family Fabaceae; genus Vicia; species Vicia faba. The sequence continues at coordinate 274,994,374 of OX451735.1, read as the reverse complement.
GAGAGTTCTCGCATCCACACTTGGGAGGATTTAGTTGCTGCTTTTTACAAACAGTATCAGTACAACGCTGATCTTGCACCAACTCGTGTGCAATTGCAGAGGACGATCATGGGTTCCAACGAGAGCTTCAAAGGATACGCCCAAAAGTGGAGAGATCTGGATGGTAGGGTGCAACCCCCTTTAACTGAAAGAGAGCTGATTGACATCTTCATGGGAACTTTGACAGGGCCTTTCTTCAAACACTTGATCGGAAGCTCTTCATCCGGGTTCACCAAGCTAATACTGACCGGCGAAAGGGTCAAAGCTGGCATCAAAAGTTGGAAGATTCAAGAAGCTACACCTTCTGATGCTCAGAAAAAGCCCTACAGTGGGAAGAAAGAGTCTAATGCTGTGTATGGTCAAAAGAGTCGTCATGACCAACACGTAGGAGCAATCTTGATCTCTAATCCTACGTCTGCTTAACAAAGACAGGGGCATCAGCGTAAGGAGGTCGCGCCTAAAAGACAATACACTAAGATCAACATGTCACTGGCTCAAGCGCTACAACACATGTTGAAGGCAGAGCTGATAACGTTAAAGGCTCCTCTCCGGAACCTAAATACTTCTGCTCCTACCTATCATCCCAATGAAAGGTGTGCATACCACTCTAATAGTCCGGGACATGACACAAACAACCGTGGGGCTCTGAAGAACAAGGTCCAAGACATGATTGATGCCAAGGAGATCAAGTTTGACCCTCCGGAGACTCCAAGCATAATCACTGCTCCTATGACGAATCATTGAAAGCTTTTGTTCATTTGAATTTTCAAGTTGTAATCTCTTTGTTATTCAAACAATTATCTATTAATGTCAAACTTTGTTTCATTAATGCATTGCATATGTTTTTCTTGATTTGATCCACTCATTTTCATTACATTTAAACTATGCTTTTTACTCACTTTATGACATTCAACTCTTGCTAAAAGTTACAAGCCTTTAGAGGGAGGATGACGAAAACAATGCCATAATCTCATACAGTATGCTTTTGAACAGACCTTGTTGACGATGTACAGGCATTCTTTCAAATCCTAAACACTGGAGTTATAAGGAAGATAATCCCTAGTCAACCCCTTCTGGCCAAAGAAGTAGAAGTTTTTATTTTTCACAAAATTGAAACCTTTAATCAAAACCTGGGGAAGGGTAGTCTCTCAGTTAATTCAAATGCGCGTTAAGCCGCAAACTCTCATCTCGCAATACAACAAATGACGTCAAGAAACATTCCTCTGGAATCAAAAGACGGTGATGGTTCCCTATCACGTAGGCGGTCATTATCTCTCAAAAAGAAAAGCCCACTAAGTCAAAACCTACAAAGGAGACTTAAGAAAACTGGGGCATCCCGCCGACTGTAATCTTAAAACGAGAACAGTCAGGCAAAAATCAGGGATAACAAATCAAAAGAAAGAGGTCACTGCAAATCCTCAACAACAAAAAAATGATGCAAAAAATGACTGCCTTATGATAAACTAAACTTGTCTGAACCATCACCAAAACGTCATTCCATACTCCATTGGAGTTCAAACGCACAATTAACTGAGTTTAGGACTGAAGAACGTCACGAAGAACGGGTGGGTACAAATACATTTGAGCCTTTATCCTTGGTTTCTTAAACCGTGAACCAAGCCATGTTACAACCCTTCAAAAGTCCTAATTGAAGCATGGGTTAGTTCGAAAGCATACTGTTACAAAAGGTATCCCGACTCCTGTAAGGCTTTGCTCTAAATCCTGAGATTGAATTTTCTTACAAAATTGCTTTACTTGCTAAAAATGCATTTTTAAAAAGTTCAAGACAAGCATAAATTTTGCATTACTTGAATATCACTGTTTGCATATGGCTAATTGTTTGACAGTGGAGAAATTGACACAAAGAATATCCAGTGAACGAAAGCTCTCTCAGTGAACAAAATCACTTCGAGTAGGATGAAACTTCCATTGACAAATCTCCTATCAACAAGGGGACATGACATGTCACTATCCAGCACACCTGGGGCAGTCCAGTCAAGATTTCAAGAAATCTCTCAAAATGCAGAGTAACCAGGGGCAAATCTCCATCTGCGTCACTTGGGGCATTAAACGTCAAATCTCAGCAAAGGGTTACATACAATCAAACATTTCCAGGCAGTGCTAGAAGCACTTGCTACTAGGGGCAATGACGAATCTCCCCAAAAATCCTTCTCACAGGATGATTCCCCAGCCAGATTTTAATCTCTAAGAACCTTTCCCCAGTTGAGATAACTTCAAGAATCCTCGAGGACTTTCCCCCCAACGAAGTCGTCACCTCTCAAACAGACCGGCAACAGGGTTTATTTCCCCAACAAATGGTAGAAATCCCCAGCTTGAGTTTTCCTCTCCGACTACTACAAATCAAAGGGCCATAACTCCTCTTCCCCAGTAGACTACTCTACAATCCCCAACAAGTTACTGTGAAACCTGGACCCGACCAGATATCAATTCAACTTCGACTCCCCCATTAGAGCAACGGATAACCGAGACTCCTGAACTCTTTTCCCAAGCACGGATAAACTTTCTCCCCACAGAGTTTTCAATATCCCCCAGCAGAGTTCTCCTCAAACAACAAAATAGGGATCCCCGGTGGAAACATTTTGAGCAAAGTCCAAGACAAAATTACACTTCAACAACATTCATAACATATGCATACAAAATACATATGACACAAATCTCATTTATTTTGAGAAAATAATTACACAATGCATACATCATGACATTGCATACAACTAACTCTTTACCTTTTCAGGAAAGATCAATCAATAGACAAAGATCATCATCTTCTGAGATCCCTTCTAGAGACAATTCAGATGCAATCCAGATATGGCTGACATTCTGATACTTATTCCAGATTCCTTCTAGAGACAGTTCAGATGCGATCCAGATATGGCTGACATTCTGATACTTATTCCAGATTCCTTCTAGAAACAGTTCATATGAGATCCAAATATGGCTGATATTCTGATACTTATTCCAGATTCCTTCTAGAGACAATTCATATGCGATCCAGATATGGCTGACATTCTGATACTTATTCCAGATCCCTTCTAGAGACAGTTCAGATGCGATCCAGATATGACTGACATTCTGATACTTATTCCAGATTCCTTCTAGAGACAGTTCAGATTCGATCCAGATATGGTTGACACTCTAATACTTATTCCAGATTCCTTCTAGAGATAATTCAGATACGATCCAGATATGGCTGACATTCTGATACTTATTCCAGATTCCTTCTAGAGACAGTTCAGATGCGATCCAGATATGGCTGACATTCTGATACTTATTCCAGATCCCTTTTAGAGATGGTTCAGATGCGATCCAGATATGGCTGACATTTTGATACTTATTCCAGATTCCTTCTAGAGACATTTCAGATGCGATCCAGATATGGCTGACATTCTGATACTTATTCCAGATTCCTTCTAGAGACAGTTCAGATGCGATCCAGATATGGCTGACATTCTCATACTTATTCCAGATTCCTTCTAGAGACAGTTCAGATGCGATCCGGATATGGCTGACATTCTGATACTTATTCCAGATCCCTTCTAAAGACAGTTCAGATGCGATCCAGATATGGCTGACATTCTGATACTTATTCCAGATTCATTCAAATACAGTCCAGATATGATCCAGATTCGGATGTCATTCTGTCACTCATTCAAATACATTCCAGATACGCTCCAGACGCGGACGTCATTCTGACAATCATCCAGTTCCAGCTTACAGATACGGTCTATCAATCATTTCTGGATGGCATCTACAAGCCCATCTCCAACAAGATTCCATCACCTCTCCAAATGGTATCTTTAAGCCCATTCCTCCTATCATCGCATCGTCGAGTGCAAATTTCTGGGCACTCTAGTGTCCAATCATCTTCCACCTTCGAGTCACGAATGGCAAAAATCGTCAATCTAACTCTTCAGGTTTAAGAAGATTAAACAGGGGCAACTGTTGTACCCCAAAATTTTCCCTCTCATTTGTCAGGTATTTGCTCACAAGATATTCTAAGACGTCAAGTTTGCAGCACTGATACATCAATTTAGGCTTGAAATTGGCACAAGGGCAAAATGGTCAATTGCATACTGGAAAGTCAAACTTTGATTTTTTAGTCAACATTACAACCCAAAGATCAAATTTCATCAAGACATTCAAAAAATATCAAGCTTGATCATTAAGAAGTCAAGAGAATCAAAAATCCAACTTTGCAAGATTTTGAGATTTTTCTAAGTATTTTCTATACTTGGTTAATTTCATTTGCTTCATGGCATTTTACTACAACTCCAAATAATTCAAGATGATGCAAGTAATTCAAGTTATTACAAAGTGACATTTTGCAAAATTATAAATTCTAAAACTATGTCTTGATTAAAACCATGTCACAATACTTTTGCCTTTGACATAATGTGCACAAGACTAAATTTGTGACATGCTACAAACTATGCTGTCCAAAGTTGAAGAAAATATGATATATCACATTGTTACAACATCCCATGCTGCCAATACAGTCCAAAACTGCTCTATGCAGTTAGCTCAAGCCTGCACCATGACAGCCCCAAAATTGCACCAAAATGGCAAAGTAAAAATTGTGAGAAGAAAGTGTCAAAACAGTAGGAAAAAGCAATTCAAAATGAATTATTTGTTTTCCCCCCTAAACCACAGTCAAGGGGTCTACAAAAGAAGGGTGGTCTCATAAGACAAGGGGTTGGATTTTTGAAAGAGAGAAAAGATAGAGAGTTTTGTTGAGCAGAAAAACAATATTCTGTGCAACCTTGACTCATTTTCAAAACAAAAAAAAAACTGCTCTTGTTCAAAACAGAAATCCAACCCATTACTCCACCATACAAACTTTCCTTTAAACCAAACAACTCATCACATACAAAGGTGATCCAAAACAGCTCCTGTGTTGCTATTCATGTCCATCTTCAAAACACCAAAAACATTACAGTACAGTCCAACTCAGTTCTAGCAGTCCAGAGCAGCTTCCTGAAGACTCACAAGGTTATCACATCATTTGGAAAAGCATTCAGATCTAAAACAACCAGTGCAACCCAAAGGTAAGTCCTCTTGACATGATATCTTGTCATTACATCATTAACAAGCTGTTGTTCTTTGAAGATAAGATGTAGTACTTTAATATCTTTTTGAACTAGTCATCTTCACTTTGTTTAGGCTTATTCAATCATTTGTTGTTCATGTTTATCCATCATATGCCGCAAGCTAACCTGTACATTCAGTAAAATAATGTTTAAGGCAGGAAAATGCAGCATGTATCGACACATATCCTCATGTGTCGACTCATCCTAGTGAAAAAACAGGGTATGAGTCGACACATAACCCCATGCATCGACTCATACTGATTTCAGGTTGAAAAACAGAAGTGGGAAAAGACTATGAGTCGACACATACGCGTTTGCATCGATGCAAGAAGGTGCATGAGTCGACACATCCCATTATGTGTCGACTCATACTGAGCAGACTTTGTTTTACAGAAGCAGGGAAAAGCCTATGAGTCGATACATACACATTTCGCGTTGATACAAGAAGGTTCATGAGTCGACACATCCCATTATGTGTCGACCCATACTGAACTGATTTTGTTTTACAGGGGCAGGAAGAAGCTATGTGTCGATGCATAGCAACATGGGTTGACACATAGCAATTCAAAATGCAGTTTTCCTTTTATTTTACACTATTTTTACATTGTTTTCATTATCATTCAATATGGTTGTAATATTTCAGTCTCCACTTCATCCCCATTATAAATTTGTACCCCCATCCCCCTAAAGTGATGTAATAGCTTAGGATTTATTTTCCGCATGTTTACTTGCTTTCATATATTGCTAGTAATTAGGATGTATGGCAAGTTAAAATCAGCCAATAGACAACTTCAAAATCAAAGACAAATGCATGCAATAAAACACACTTGCACACTTACACCCTTAGGGTAATTCCACTTGTTGCCTATCGGAAAATAGTCATGTCCCTCGAACATGGGCGTTTTAGCAAAAGACCCTCGATAAAAGATCGTAGTCCCTCGATGACCCTCGATGTTGCCTTCGGTAAACGATCTAGTCCCTAAAATGACATTGCTAAAACGTCTCATAAGTTGCTTTCTATGACTATATAAACTTCCCAACACCCGTCCCTTCACATCCAACGATGGGGGTTCTTACCAAATCAATGGTAAGATATCCATATCTAAAGGAGGAGGAAAAGCACATTTAAGACCTTTCGAGCAGGTAGATTCGCTCCTAGTTACTTGCTTGCTCACAACAAAAAAACATTTTTATACACCCATACTCTCATCTTTGAACTATTTTTGAAACAAACACTTTGTATGCGTTCTTATAGAAACGAGAACCATTACGAAGTTCCATTTTCAAAATACTTTCAAAAACATATCTCATAAACACACCTTTGAACTATTTTTCGAAACAAACACTTTGTAGGCGTTCTTATAGAAACGAGAACCATTACGAAGTTCCATTTTCAAAATACTTTCAAAACACACACCACAAGCACATTCAAACAAAAGCACGTGATCTATCAAGTAACTAAGAGCCCATGGAAAACCATGGATGAAAAGGGTGTTAATACCTTCCCTTTTCATAATTTACCCCCCGAACTCAAAAACATCTCTAAAGGTCTTTCCTGTGCTTTTTCACCTTTCCTTTTTGGATAAAAGAAAAGTCGGTGACGACTCTTGCTAACCGTGACATTTATGAACACAAACGCAAAACCTCAAGTTAGTTCTCCCACCGTATCACACTCTTCCACCTTCAGATCACGAAAGGCAGACAAGCCAATCTAAATCCACAGGTTTAAGAAGATTGAACAGGGCTAGCTGTTGTACCCCAAAATTTTCCCTCTCATGTTTCCCAAGGTTTCCTCTTACATGGGTGGTTACAAACACTTTCCTAAAGAAAATGATTTTTTTTGAATGATGGTCAAGTGTCTTTCGATTGGCATGTCAACAGTGTCCTTCGATTGGCATCTGAACAATGTCCTTCGATTGGCATCTGAATAGTGTCCTTCGATTGGAATCTGAACAATGTCCTTTGATTGGCATGTCAACTAAATGCCCTTCGATTGGCATGTCAACAATGTCTTTCAATTGGCATATGAACAATGTCCTTCGATTGGGATATCAGAGCAAAGGGTCCTTCAATTGGCATGTCAATAAGCTTCGATTGGGCATCTAAAACCCTTCGATAAAGCATTAGCCCATCAGCTTCGATTTCACATTGGTTCCCCTTCGAGCAAGCCTTGGTCCAAGTTTCATTTGGGAAAGAACCCCCTACAAGTTTCCTTCGATTCACCAGTAGTGGCCTCCTGCATGTTTATTTTGAGTCACAAGGCAAAGGCCTATACATGCAACCTTCGACTCACTAGGAAAAGGCCTCTTCATGCTTGTCTTAGATTCACTAAGTCAATGGTTCCTTTCAACTTTCCTTTGATCCACAAGGCAGATGTTTCCTCAGACTTGTCTGGGATTCACGAGGGGAAAGGCTTCTTCTATGATTTCCTTCAATGCATAAGGCACAGACTTCCCCTGTGCTTGCTTTCAATGTACAAGGCCAAGACCCCTTAACACAATTTCTGCACTATGACACACAATAGATCCCTTCGAAAGATCTCTCCAAAGGTCCATTCGAAGGACACACATTGATGGCCCATTCGAAGAAGGCACAAGGCATACGTGTGGATAATTCGAAAGATACACTAAAAGTTCATTCGAAGGATATATAGGTGGTCCATTCGAAGGAGACACATAATTATTTAAATCAAGTTTGTCTTATGATGAGTCTTGGTCCTACATGTGGCCAGGCCTCCTGTGCAATGGCATTCGAAGGAAGTGACAAAAGAGACTTCGATTGGCCAGAATGAAGTTCTCATTTGGGCTATTTGAATTTTCCAGAATCAAGCAGCCAAGGCAACTAGATGGGTCCAATCAAAGGAGCCATGAGGAGCAAGTCATAACCAATCGAAGGGTAGGGACTGAAGGCATTTGAAGGTGAAAAATGTCCGGGTTCACTCAACATTTCAAAATGGCATGACAATTCTCTAAATGGCAATCTTTAAATTGGTCTGATTTTGTATTCTAAGTTATGTTTAATGGATAGCCTTTAAGGACATGATTCTCTCCCCATTTTCTTGTCTCCTCTCACCCCTATAAATATAAGACACTAACACCAGCAAAAAGGGGGACCAAATACATACACACCTCAGAGACATAAGCCCAAAAACTACACCCACACACTGTCTCACACACACACACACTGCCTCATAAGCCATACTAAAGCTATCAAAAATCTCATAAGTGGTCCAAATCGAAGGAATCTTCAACAACGCCCCACCCACTCCTTGAAATTTGCAGGAGACATTCACAAGCATTAGCCAATTCACGCCCAAAAGTACTAAATTGAAGCCTCCCATATATGGTTTCATAATGTATTAATGCTTGTTCAGTGTTTGATTCAATCTCAGGATATCATGTAGCTCTGTTTGATTTGGTTTCAAAGCTAAGGGTCTGGGTTCGACACCAGGTCCACTTTTGTTTTATTTTATCTCTAACGTCCATATTGAAGATCTGGCCTAAATAAACCAATGTACGCAGGATCGAAGGACCTGGGTTCGACACCCAGGTCATATTTTTTGCTAATATTTGTCTTGCAGGTCTAGATTGAAAATTCCTCCCCCCCATATCGAAAGGAATAATCTCCTTCCCTGGATCTAAGAAGACATTTTCTTTCCCTGGGTCGAAAGTACCATTTCTTTCCCAGGATCAAAGGATCATTTCCTTCCCTGGATCGAAGAAACTCTTTTCATTTTCTTATTTTTGGTTTTGTTTATTTCTTTTATTTTTTGTTTTCATGTTTTATTAACATTAAAACAAAAATCACAAAAATAGGTCTAGTCTTTTCCAATTAAAATTATTTTTGTTAACTAATTAATTTAATTGCTTTAACATCTTTCTTAAAATTAAAACTAAATAGACTTAGACTTTATTTTCTAAAAATAAATAAAAAACAAACAAAAGATTTCCTTTCCCTAGGATTTTTTAGACGCGCGCATTTATTTATTTTCACACTTTTCATATTACTGTAACTGCTCATGGGATGCAATGGAAATTAATTAGGACTATTTACCGCTTTTCTTTATTATTTTTTTGCAAATTTTGGACATGTAATTAATCCCCAAAGCCATGTAATAGCGTAGGATTTACATTTCCTCACTTTTAATTCTTGTACATATATTAACTACTTAGATGTATGCTAATAGGATTGTATAATAAGACTAAAATCAAACGTTAGCAAACTTAAATTTAAAGATTAAATTAGTTGAACATAACACACATTACACATATACACCTCTAGGGTATCCCACTTTGTTTGCCTTCGGAAAATAGTCACAACTCTAGAAACGTGAGAGGTTTTAGTGGCTACCCTCTGGTTCAAATAGATCATAAGTCCCTCGATGACCCTCTCGATGTTGCCTCGATAAAAATATGATCTTAGAACTCTAGGGTAGTTACTAAAACTTCTTGCCCAATTGCCTTTGTGACTATAAATTGTCCCTTCGAATGTCCCTCAAACATCCAACGATAGGGCTACCTACTCACTAATAGTAAGATAGCGCTATCTAAAGGATAGGAGGAAAAGAACAAACCTTTCGAGTATAAGTAGATAGCTGTTAGATGCTTGCTCAAATAAAACAAACTTTTTTACACTTACACATTTCAAAACACTTTCAAAAACATTCGCTTTGTCAACACTCTTGAGGACTGATACAAGAGTTATCATAAAGCGAATCGTTGCACCAAGGCATTTTCAAAATTACCTTTTTTCAAAGCACAAAGTATTTTAAAAATGAGCTAAGCATCTAAGAGCCGGTAGAAAACTACGGATAGAAAGGGTGCTAACACTTTCCCTTTCCATAATCTACCCCCCTTACTCAAAATTCTTGAAAAGGTCTTTTTCTATTCTTTTCACCCTTTCCTTAATTTGGATAAAAGAAAAGTAGGTGGCGACTCTTGCTTACCGCAACATTTGCGAATACAAACGTAAAACCAGTATAACTGTCGGTTCTGCCACTGTATTACACATTGCTACTTACCTAATAATCCCCACAGATATGGGTCGAGGATCTATACAAAACCCAAAACACCCTTTTAGGAGTAAAGCATGCAAATTAGACAATGAAAGCAATAAAGGTGATCTAGTCTCTAAGGTAACCCCACTTTTACGTTTGTCCCCAGCAGAGTCTCCAGTTCTGTGATACGGTGGGAGAACTGGCTTGAGTGTTTTACGCTTTATCACAATTATTACGGATAGCAAGAGTCGCCACTGACTTTTCTTTTATCCAATAAAGGAAAGGGTGAAAATAACATGAAAGACCTTTTGAGAATTTTCTTGAGTTCGGGGGGTAGGTTATGAAAAGGGAAGGTGTTAGCACCCTTTTCATCCATAGTTATCTACGGGATCTTAGTTGCTAGCTGTTGTACCCAAAAAATTTCCCTCCTATTTTACTCAAGACATGCTCATTGAGGTCCTCAATTGCTTAAGGTTCACCAAAGAATTGATCAGACAAATTTTCCTCCTAAGCAATGAACCTCCAACTAGGGTTTCACTTTTCACCAAGATGTTTGGGTTGCAAAGGCTCCAAACTATTTCCATGGTCCCTAATATGTATTCAAGAATGTCCATGACAAATTTCATGCCTTACACTACAAGTTTTCTCAGTCAACTGCTCAAGTGTTTGAAAATAAACTATATTAGGTCAAAAGTCAACTAAAATTTGACTAGGCATAACTTTCACATACTTCATCCATTTTCCCCAACCAAAGCTCATTTCGAAAAGAATCCAGTTCCCTACAACTTCTCTTTTATCCTCAAGTTCAAGCAATGCATCATTTGGAAGATACAAGCTCATACATTACAGCTTCCAATACAGAGGGAGGGCTGGAGCAGTATCCTGGAGGTTCACTAAGGCTACCACGTCATCTTGAAAGAGGTTCAAATTCAAAACAAATTTTAAGGCAAAAAATGGCAGCATGAGTCAACACATGCCCACATGAGTCGACTCATTTTAGTGACAGAACAGAGTATGAGTCGACACAAAGCCTTATGTGTCGATACATACTGTTATCCAGGCCCCAAAACAGAAGGATGAAAGGTGCATGAGTCGACACAAAACGCGTATGTGTCGACACAAACAGGGTATGAGTCGACACAAAGCCTTATGTATTGATACATACTGTTATCCAGGCCCCAAAACAGAAGGATGAAAGGTGCATGAGTCGACACATCCCATTATGCATCGACTCATACTGAGTTGACTTTTTTTACAGCAGCAAGAAGAGTTATGTGTCGATTCATGGCAGCATTGTGTCGACACATAACACTTCAAAATGCAATTTTTCTTTCTTTTTTCATTGTCATTACATTTTCCAAATAGATTTTATTCATTTACTGTCCAACTATTCAATATTGGTTGACGTTTGGATTTGTTTTAAGGATCCTATTTTCGTGCAAGATACATTAGAGAAGACCAGGTTCATGAAAAGACCAAAATGGAAAGGAAATAATGCAAAAATGTCATCTTTTTCAAATTATGATTTTCTTCAAATTATTGGTTCAGTCTCATATCCCTCTATAAATACCAGACCCAAGTGCAAGCAAATCAGAGGTGAAGGCTGCCTCCAAACCAAGAGAAAAAGTTCTAAAACTTCAACAAAGGTGCAAAACTGTTCTGCCATATCCAGACCTCCTCAGTCCAAACCAAGCCCACTACTCACTCCCTGAAGGTTCCAAGAGTGTTTAACATACCTTAAGCAGTTCCAACACGCGCGAAAGCTCCCTCACCCGACCTCACTGTTTGGTAACAATTCCTCGATCTCAAACTCATAGTATACATTATTTAAATTCATATTGATCATATATGCATATTGTTGCTGATGTTTATGTTTGATTGAACATGTTTGATTGAGAAAATATGCAGGAATGAGATCGTGCCTCTATTAGGGAATGATCTGAACTCACCTTCAAAATGCACGATTCAACCCGTTTCAGACCAAAATAACCTCGGATTTGGATTCAAGGGATGATTTTATATGGGATATGGTTTTTAGATTTGCTTTAATATAACGTTTGATCAAGTTTCAGGTTTTGTATGATCGGAGAAGACGACCGGAGTTTGACTCTGGCGTCTCTCCGTCCATTGACTCAGGCGAGGGAGTTACGTGTACCAAAGCCATGTTCTGATTGGCTGGTTTAAAAACAATATATCTGACCCATTTTCTAATATAATATTATTATTTCATTGATATAAGCGAATGGCAAGCTGGCTAAGTTTGTGAAGTAGACGTGTTGCAATGAGAAGGACTTGGGTTCGATACCCATGCCTTTCAATTTTGTGTTTTTCTAACTATTATTTTGCAGATCTTGTGTGTTTCACATCCAGACGCTTACCATGCACCATCATGTCCATGCCATCAAATGCAAATATGATCCAGATCAAACGCCCCAACGTGCAGTCTCACCCTAGGCCCTCAAGGGGGCTTCCACACTAAAGTCAGGCGCATCCTAAGCTTCTCCCTGATTTGGGCCTAATAAATTCCAAATCTCACCCCCTATTTTCAGCTTTAACACCAGGCCCATTTACATCATTGTTTTATTTTTTATTATTTGTTTCTTTTAATTGTTTTTTATTTTAATCAGCAAAATAATTATAAAATCACAAACAAAAAAAAATAGATTTAGTCTTTTTTTTCGATTAAAAATTATTATTTTTAATTAATTAATTAATTAAACCTTTTGCTTAAATTAAAATCAAGTAGACTTAGGATTTAATTTCATTTCTTTATAATAAAAATACAAAAAAATTAGAATTAGGTCCTTAGTTTTTACCTTCTTTAGATAATCAGTTTTCTTCCTTTTTCTAGATTAATTATTATTTACTTAAACATTTTCTCAAAATAAAACAAAAATGACAAAAAAGGATTTTTCTTTTTAACTTAGAAATAGTTTAGGGTTTTAGACGTCTGTTCTGATTCATGCGCGTTTATTGCTTTCGTTATTATTTTCATATTAATGTATCTGCTTATGGGATGTAATAAACTATAATTAGGACTTTTACGAATTTATTTCCCCCAAGTTTTGGAAATGTAATTAATCCCCCTCCCCGAAGCCTTATAATAGCTAGGATTTTACATTTTTGTACTTTAAATTCCCACACACTATTAACTATCTAGATGCATGATAAATAGGATTGTATGGAAAAAGATATAAATCAAAAGCTAGAAAACCTAACAGAAAGACAAAAATAACTGAATATAATACAAGTTGTACATGCGCACCTCTAAGGTTTCCTCCACTTGTTGCCTTCGGAAAACAGTCACAACTCTCGAAACATGAGAGACTTTAGTGGCTACCCTCTGGTTTAAAATATCAAAAATGACCCTCTCGATGTTGCCTCGATACGATCTTAAAACCCTAGGGTAGTTACTAAGGTTTCTTGCCCAGTTGCCTTTGTGACTGTAACAATGTCCCTTCGAATGTCCCTCAAACATCCAACGACTAGGGCTACCTACTCATTAATAGTAGGATAGCACTGTCTAAAGGAAAAGAGGAAAAGAACAACCTTTCGAGTAAAATTAGATAGTTCTTAGATGCTATGCTCAAAACAAACTTTTACACATACACAAAACTCTTTCAAAAACATTTTTTTAAAACACTTTGTATATGTTCTCTACCACTCAGAGAAACATTACAAGGCCGACGTACTAAGGCACTTTCTTTCAAAAATACTTTTCAAACACATAAAGCACAAGGTTTTTTCAAATGAGCTAGCATCTAAGAGCTCGTAGATAACTACGGATGGAAAGGGTTCTAATACCTTCCCTTTCCATAATCTACCCCCCTTACTCAGAAATAATTTCGAAGGGTCTTTTTCTGTTCTTTTAACCCTTTCCTTTGTTAGATAAAGAAAATTCGGTAGCGACTCTTGCTTACCGCAACATTTGCGAATACAAATGCAAAACCAGTATAACCGTCGGTTCTGCCACCATATCACATAACTGGCGACTCTGCTGGGGAGAAATAAAAAGTGGGGTTACCTTAGAGATAGATCATTTTAAAATTGCTTTCCTTGTATTCTTTGCTTGCTTTACTTTAAGGGTTTGTTTGGGTTTACTTGTAAAGATCCTATACCTGGATCTGGTGCACTTTTAGGTAAGCAGTAATAGATAATGGAGACTGTACGACGTAGACCGATATGGTTGAAGCGATGGCTGCCTTAGTGTGACACATTTGTTAGTATCGGTATCCCTTGTGTTAAATTGAGGAGAATACAGGGCTGCTGTGTGGTGTCATAAAGCACTTACTGACCTTAGAACCTTAGTTGAACAAACTTGGCCATTAGAAGGTAGTGAGATAGCGGGCCTCGGTAAGCCGAAAATTGATTGATACTCGATGCTACACTCATTGAGATCGGACTTTTGGGATATTTCGGCCACGAGGAAAGATCGCTTGAGCTGAAATAATGCTTGATAAAGAAAGATCAATGATATTGAGAATCCTTAGAAACTGGTTACTTCTCTAAGACATGTTAAACCAACTAAACTTCAGGAGGATACTTACCTATAAAACCCATGCAAGCATAAACCTAAGGTCTTGTGTGTTTTTCTTGTGTGTGATTAATTGTTCAAACATAACATCGTGCATCATAACATACATGCTCATTTCACTAACCATTTCAAGGATCTCTAGGGCCTGTGATGCAGGTTATGATGAACCAAAAGTCTAGCAAGGGGCAAGGGGATTTATTTTCCTCTAGTTAATGTCGTCAAAAGACCAAAGCACAACAACTTGAGTTATAGGCTATGACCCACTCGACATGGTGAGCTTGATTCTCGTAGAAGGACGTTCAACGATACGAAGTTCTTCAATTAAAGCTGCAGTCGGATTCTAACATTTTCTTGTGTTTACCCTATGAGATCCTTGAAAACATCGCATAAACATGGCATACATATCATTACAGGTATTTCAAAGACATGTTTCTTATCTTTTTGCTGTTTATTTCAGCAAAAAGAAATGGCTCTCGAATAGAATATTAAGGACCTTCAAGCCTAGAATGCTCAATTCCAGCAGATGTTCCTGACTCTAGCTAAGGGAAAAGAGGACCTGAAGGCTCTTATTCTCTAAGACAAGAATAAAAAGACAAAGAAACCAGTGGGTATCCTGAATATAGGAAGGAGATTCAGAGGACCGGCTAAGCGAGCTCTAGAATTTTCAACTCCGTCAAATGAGGGGGACAATCAGGAAGAGAAGACAAAATAAGAAGACCATATTCCAGAGTCTGATGAAGAAGAGGCTGATCATGCTGAAGAGCAGTATCCTCCTGCTGATGACAAATACAAGCAGCTGGAGAATCGTCTCAATACCATGGAAATTCAAAGGGTACCTGGTTTGGATTTTGAAGAATTAGGGATGGTTCCAGGGGTGGTCATCCCACCTAAGTTCAAGGTCCATATCTTTTCCAAACACGATGGGGTCTCTTGTCCTAAACTTCACTTGAGATCATACATCAGAAAGATACAGCCTCACACTGCTGACTGGAAGTTCTGGTTCCATTTCTTCCAAGAAAGTTTGGCTGGCACTCAACTGGAATGGTTCTATCAGTTGGAAGGAACCAGCATTCATACCTGGGAAGACTTGGCTGATGCTTTCTACAAGCAATACCAATACAATACTAACCTGGCAGCAACTCGAGTGCAATTGCAGAATATGTCTATGGGCTCAAGGGAAGGATTCAAGGAATATAAATAAAAATGGAGGGATTTAGATGACAGGGTGCAACCTCCTCTGACTGATCGGGAAATGGTAGACATGTTCATGGGCACCCTGACAGGCCCGTTCTTTAATCTGCTGAATGGGAATTCTTCATCTGGTTTTACAGAGATGATTCTGACTGGAGAAAGGATTGAAAGCGGTATCAAAAGTGGGAAGATCCCAATTGCATCAACCTCTAATAATGTGAAGAAGCCCTTTTTTGGTAAAAAAGAAACTAATATTGTCTATGGTCAAAGGAGCCATAGTAAAAATGACCACCATCAGTCCGTGGGAGCGGTGTTAATTTCTAATCCTCACCTGTTCAACAACAACATGGAAATAGGCGTAGGATAAAGTTTCAAGAAAGGAAGTACACTAAGATTAATATGCCATTGTCTCAAGCGTTACAACATTTGCTAAAAGCAGAACTGATTACACTAAGGGATCCTCCTCAAAACCCCGATACCTCCTCTCCTAAGTACAATCTGAATGTGAAATGTGCCTACCATTCTAATAGTCCTGGGCACGACACCGACAATTGTTGGTCTTTGAAAAAGAAGATTCAAGATTTGATTGACAACAAGGAGATTGAATTTGACCCTCTTAAGGCTCCCAATGTGATCACTGCTCCCATGCTAAATCATGGCCAAGATTGAGAGCATTTATTTCATTTGAATTCTCAAATTGTAATTCTTTTGATTGTTCGAACACTTATTTTATGTCAAAGTTTGTTATTCCTTTAATGCATTGCATATGTTTGTCTTGAATTAATCCATTCATTTTCATTATATTTAAACTATGCTTTTACTTCCTTTTTGTGATATTCAACTCTCAATTAAAAAAACGGTAAGCCTTTAGAGAGAGGATGACGAAAAAGATACCACAATCTCTACAATATTCTTTTGAACAGACCTGGCTGACGATGTACAAATGTTGTTTCAAATCCTAAACAGTGGAGTTATAAGGAAGATAATCCCTAGTCAACCCCTTTGAGCCTAAGAAGTAGGAGTTTTCTTTTTCACACAAATTGAAACCTTTAATCATAATTTGGGGCAGGGTAGTTTCTCAGTTAATTCAATGGTGCATTCAATCGCAAGCTTTCCCTTCGTACACGAAGAGTATTGTCAGAGGTATCCTTCCAAAACAAAAGATGGTTATGGTTCCGCATAATTATTAAAACATGCAGTCATTATATGATAAAAGAAAAGCCTACTAAGTCAAAACCTATGAAGGAGACTTAAGGAAAAAACTAGGGCATCCCGCTGGCTGTAATCACAAAAGAAATAGTTCAGGAAAAAGGTATGGATAATAAAATAAAAAAAGAGGTCGCTACAAATCCTCAA
The DNA here is from genome assembly GCA_948472305.1 of Vicia faba. Classification (NCBI taxonomy): domain Eukaryota; kingdom Viridiplantae; phylum Streptophyta; class Magnoliopsida; order Fabales; family Fabaceae; genus Vicia; species Vicia faba. The sequence goes on along the minus strand of OX451735.1, from coordinate 274,977,153 downwards.
CAAAAAGAAAAGGTTACAAAAATGACTGCCTTCTGAATTAAACTTTCAGTATCCGAACCATCACTGAAATATCAAAGAAAAGATTCCGGACTCAATTGGGATCTAAACACACAATTAATTGAGTATAGGACTGAAGAGCATCATGAAGAATGGGTTGAGTACAAACAAAGTTTGAGCCTTTATCCTTTGTTTCTTAAATTGTGAACCAAGCCATGTTACAATCCTTAAAAGTCCTAACTGAAGCATGGGTTAGTTTGAAAGCATACTGTTACAAAAGGTATCCTGACTCCTGTAAGGTTTACTATAAATCCTGAGTTGAATTCATATTCTTACAAAATTCTGTTTGTTTATTAAAAATGCCTTTTTAAAACTTCAAGACAGACATAAGTTTTTCATTTTTAGATGACATTGTTTGCATATGACTAATTGTTCGAAAGATGAGAAATTCACACGATGAATATTCAATGAACAAAAATCCTCTCAATAAACAAAATCACCTCATAGGGAAAGACATTTCCGATAACAGGCCTTTCATAATCAAGGGGCATGGCATGGTATCCAACTGCTCTGAGGGCATTCGATTCAATATTCAAGGAATTTCTCAAAAGTGCCTAATAGCCAGGGACATATCTCCATCTGAATCACTTGGGGCATTAGATATGAATTCCAGAAAAGGATCACGTACGATCGAGAAAACATTTTTCTGGAAGTGCTGCAACACTTACTACTATGGACAGTGACAATTCTCGGCACTTGATGAACACCGATATAGTCGGAAAATACTACACATAAAAAAGATCCACTAGTTTGACTGGCCTAGGAAAAAAATAAGGGCATCCCGGCGAACCATAAGAGTTCAGAAAAATTTAGGGATATATAAATAAAATTTTACACCCGGCAAGTCAAAAATGTGAAAAGGCGGCTTGGGCAAAAAAGGGTATCCCGGTGGACTGAAAATTTGAAAGGACAGTCCAGGAAAAAGTTTGGGACTAAAGCGTACGACTATGCCCCATCATCTCGTCACCTGTCTATCAGTAGAAGATTTGTCACCTTAATCATCAGTCACCGAGGGCTCTAGGAATTAAGGATGTTCAAGCCATCCATAAAATCCCCACAGAGCCACTTCCATGAGATTATCCCTAAAGGGTAAAATTCACAAGTTCATCCATTCCCTGCAATTTCCACGACATATTGCTCTGGCTGATAAAGGAGTATGATCTTCTCCCCAGAAATATCACCAACCTATGGAGTTCCAATTAGTATAGTTCATAGAGTTTCTCTTCCCCAGCTGAGCTTGTTCCTCTGAGGTTGTAAAACCCCTTCAGACTTTTGCTCCCTAACAGAGTTCATTTCCTTAACAAGGGTGTTTCCTCAGCAAGAGTATTTCTCCATCAACACGGTTTATTTCCCCAAATAGATTCTCTTCTAGGTACAGTTCAGATACAGTCTAGATATAGATTCATGTTGACACTCATTCTAGATCCACTTCTAGATATAGTTCAGGTGCAATCTGAATATAGATTCATTCTGACACTCATTCCAGATCAGTGTCTAGATACAGTTTAGATACAATATAAATATAGATTCATTCTGACACTCATTTTAGATACAGTTCAGATTTGGTTCAAATACAATCCAGATATGGATATCATTATGATACCCATTCAATACATCCTAAGATACAATTAAGGCATAGATTTATTCTGACACTCCCCAGCTTGAGTGTGCTTCTACCACAAATCACCGGCTAAATTCCTCTCTCTAGTGAAGTCTTCACTATCCCCAGGGAGTTGCTACGTGTGATATGGTGGCAGAACCGACTGTTATACTGGTTTTGCATTTGTGTTCACAAATGTTACAGTAAGCAAGAGTCGCCACCGACTTTTCTTTTATCCAAATTAAGGAAAGGGTGAAAAGAAAAGAAAAAAGACCTTTTCGATAATTTTCTGAGTAAGGGGGTAGATTATGGAAAGGGAAGGTGTTAGCACCCTTTTCATCCGTAGTTTTCTACGGGCTCTTAGATGCTTAGCTCAGTTGTTTAAATACCTTGTGCTTTGTGCTTTGGAAAAAAAAGTAGTTTGAAAATGCCTTAGTGCGGAAATTCGCTTTATGTTAACTCTTGTATCAGTCCTCAAGAGTGTTAATAAAGCATTTTTTGAAAGTGTTTTTGAAATGTTTTGTGTAAGTGCAAAAATTTTGTTTTTTAAGCGAGCATTTAAGAACTATCTACTTATACTCGAAAAGGTTCTTTCTTTTCCTCCTATCCTTTAGACAGTGCTATCCTACTATTAGTGAGTAGGTAGCCCTATCGTTGGATGTTTGAGGGACATTCAAAGCGACGCACAGTCATAAAGGCAACATATGGAGACACTTTAGCAATTTTATTTAAGGGACGAGATCATTACCGAAAGGCAAGACTGTAGGGTCATAGAGGGACTATGATCTTTTGATTTACGGGTCTTTGCTAAAGCGTCCCCCTTCTCGAGGGACATGACTGTTTTAATTTCCAAAAGGCAACCAAAGTGGGCGTACCCTAGAGGTGTATATGTGCAAGTGATTCAGTTCAGTTCATTTATCTTTGTTATTAGGTTTGCTAACGTTTTTGCTTTCAGTCTTTCCATACACACCTAGTTACTAACAATTAATATCTTGCAGAAATTTAAAGTGCGGGAATCGTAAATCCTACACTATTACAATGCTTCGGGGAGGGGGTATTTATATATCCAAAAACAACTTGGGGGAAATAAAATATAGTATTAAAGGGCCCTAGTTAGTTCTATTACATTCCACCAGCAGATACAAAAATATAAAAAATGCGAAAATAAATAATGCGCGCGAAATGGCAAAAGAGACGTCTAAAACCCTAAAAAAATACTAAATAAAAGAAAATCTGTTTTTTGTTTATTTTAAGAAAATAGTTAAACTAACTTAAATCTAAATTTAATTAAAAATACTAAATCCTAATTCTAATATGTTTTGTATTTTTATTAAGAAAAATTTGCATGAAATAAATCTAAACCTAATTAATTTTAAATTGATAAAATAAAGTTAAAATAATTAATTAAATTAAAAAATTAAAATTAAGCCTAAGTCTAATTATTATTATTATTTTGATTTTATTATTAAAAAAAAGATTTTTGAAATTAATAAACAAATAAACAATAAAATAAATAAATGAAGAGATAAAAAAATGGGCCTCGATGTGCAAAAGCAGAATGAGGGGGTGCGTTTGGGATTTGCTACGCCCATAAGATGACAAGCCCATGCCATGCTGATTCAGTGAAGACAATCCTTGATGGCACACGGTAGATCTGTGCATTTGGAGTGTTAGATCTCCATCTATTGACATCTGATGGTCCAACCATGAGGGCATATAGTGAGTGTTTGATTGTGAAACGCATGGAATCCTCCAAGGAAATGTTAGAAAATGTAAAATTGCTGGACCTGGGACTCGAACCCAGGCCCTCTCCCTTTCACACGGTGCCTTACCAACTGAGCTGATGTTTCATTCGTACATTATAACAAACACATAGCATTATATGTAAAACATATTCAGATATATATTTGAAAATAAAAAACGTGCGCTGATTCATACAGGCCAATAGGCAGGAGACACATGGGCTACCCTAGTTACTCCAAGTCAACGGTGCCGGCGTAAAACTCCGGTCACCTTCTCCGATCAGCCCACAACTCAAACCTACGAAAACTTGAGATTTGAGGCAAGATCAAACACCTATCCTACATAAAATCAAGCCCCGAGCTCGAATTTGGCCTTTGATTAGCCTGAAAGCAATTGTATCATCCAGATCGAAGCTTAACAGCTTCAAAGCCCTATCAATGGAAATCTAGGTTCTAAGGCTCAAAGCATACATGTTTTATGTTGAACATGTTCTATGGATCACCCTGATTATGAAACAAACATTAAAAAGCACTAATATATCACAAAAATCAGAGATACGAATTTGAAAATCTTACCAAAATGAGTTGTTCCGGTTTGGAACTTTTGGGCGTGAAACAACATGGAAGAGGGTTGGGTTGAGTTCTGGAAGCCTTAGGGATATGTTTGAATCCTTGGTTTGGAATGAGGAAGGTTGGAATTGGCTGTTTGAATTTCACAACTTTGTTGGATTTTTTTGCAATTTTCGTGGCTCTTCTTGGCAGTGTGTATGCATGAGTTTGGCTTGCAAAAATGATCATTATATAGAGGAGATGAAGGGGACAAGGAAACATGGCAAGAAACCAAGCCATAACCATTGTTTTTAAACCATGATCATAATTTGAAAAAAATGTCTTTTATGGAGATTTCATGCCATTTTAAAAGCTGGATGAACCTGGTCACTTCTTGCACGAATTTGTGGGCTTCTAGGCAAGACAAATCATTATCCCAAATGCCAAAGCCCATCTCCATTTATTTTGTACAATTTACTTTGTATTTATTTGAAATAAATCAAAATAAATATGAATAAAATAGATGAAAAAGGTATGGAAATGTAAAAATGAGATTAGAGGTCCTCTATAAGTTTAAGGAGATATTTGAAGCCCAAGAAAATAATTCATTGACCTAAAATTTTAAGTTTGTCCAATGCACAATTCTTGAATTATCCAAAATTTTACCAACTTGGGAAAGCCATAAATTGCTCAATTTTCATCTCATGATGATGATCTTTGACTTTTTGGAAAGCCCAAGATGTCTACTTCAATCCCTTTTTTGATCAATTTTGCACTTGAAGAATTTATCTTGATGTAAATGGTCTTGATAAACAATGTCTTTTATTGACTTTCTGAAAATGACCTATAATGTATGAGGTTGTATATTTCAAATGGTGTTTCTCTTGAACTTGAGGACAAAATATTAGTTGTAGGGAATTATATTCTCTTCAAAATGAGCTTTGGTTGGGGAAACATGGATGAAGTATGTGAAAGTTATGCCCGGTCAAAGTTTATTTGACTTTTCCTATAGAAACCTTAATTTAGCAATTCTTGACTTTTGATAGATTAGGAGCATTTCTTGAGGAATCATGATCAAACCTTGATAAAATGATGGATATCACTTCAAAATGTTGATGTTGACCAAAAATCTTGAAGTTTGACTGTATTTGGGCCACAGTTGACTTTTGACCTAGTATAGTTGATTTTCAAACATTTGAGTAATTGACTGAGCAAACTTGTAGTGGAAGGCATGAAATTTGTCATGGACAATATTTAAGGCATATTAGGACCATGGAAAATATTTGATACCTTTTGAGCTCACACATATTGATGAAAAGTGAAACCCTAATTAGAGGTTCATTGCTTAGGAGGAGAATTTGTCTAGTCAATTCTTGGTCAACCTTGAGCAATTGAGGACCTCTAGGAGCATGTCTTAAGTAAAAATGGGAGGGAAAATTTTGGGGTACAACAACTTCCCCTGTTTAATCTTCTTAAACCTAAGGATTTAGATTGGCTTGTCTGCCTTTAGTGATCTGAAGGTGGAAGATGATTGAACACTAGAGTGCCCAGAAATTTGTACTCGCATAAAGTAATACTGCTGGTTGATGACATCAGGAATGGGCTTATAGATGCCATTTGGAGAAGATCACAGAGAGTCTTCAAAGATGGGCTTAAAGATGCCATCCAAAGTAGATGCTGACTTCCTAAGAAGTCTCTTTGTGGGGAATTTCATGTTCCCGCTGTCTGAGGAGGACTCCGCTGGGGAATGTTAATTTCTATTGTTCTCCTACTTGAGGAAAACTCTATGGGGAATAGAGTCTAGGAGCTTCAGTTGTCCAAGGCTCTACTAAGGAGTTATCTCTGGATTGGAGAGATGAAAGTTTATTGTTTTCTGTTTGAAATCCAGGTTTCACAGTAACTTGCTGGGGATAATGGAATTAACCGTTACCTGAAAATGTATTAGAAAAATCCTGTGTAGGGATGTTCCAAGATGAGCTCGTGTTAGTCTGCATCTGGAGATATATGAGAAGGAGCCTGTGTGGGGCTGCTTCAGAATGAGTCTATATTAGACTGCATCTGGATGATGAGAAGGAACCCGTGTGAGATTGCTTCGTCTGGTCATGTAGATAGCTTTCCTGTCTGGTTTCAGGTGTTAATCTACAACTCAACTGTTCATAGATAGCTGTCCTGTTTGTTTTTAGGTATTAATTTGGAACTTTAAAATTGTCGGTCATTTGAGATAGTTGTCTTGTCTGGTTTCAAGTATTAATCTCTGACCTGAGAAAGAAAGATAGTTTTCCTGGCTTGTTACAGGTATTAATCTTAAATCTCCTCATGTAGATAGTTTTCCTGGCTTGTTACAGGTATTAATCTACAGTCGGTCGTCCCCGGACAGTTGTCCTGGCTTGTTACAGGTATTAATCTGGAACTTGAAAATTGTCGGTCGTTGAGATAGTTGTTATGTCTGGTTTCAGGTATTAATCTCTTACCTGAGAAAGAAAGATAGTTTTCACGTCTGGTTTCGGGTGTTAATCTTCAATCTCTTCATGTAGATAGTTTTCCTGGCTTGTTACAGGTATTAATCTACAATCGATCATTCACAGATAGATTTCCTGGCTTGTTACAGGTTTTAATATGGAACTTGGCAATACCGGTCACATAGATAGTTTCCCCGTCTAGTTTCGGGCATTAATTTGTGGCCTGCTGTATTTCTTGGTAAACCCATCTTGCTCCGGGAGTTCATACCACTTGGTCGTGTAGATAGCTTCCCCGTATGGTTTCGGGCATTAATCTTTGACTTGTTGTATAAGTTGATAGTGTTTGTTTGTCTGCTAATTTAACCTGAAAAGGTAAAACCAGTTTCATGCGATGTCATGATGTATGAATTGCATGATGCTCTCAAAATAAATGAGATTATGATATATGAATTTATGCTGCATATTCTATGATGTTTGTAAAATGATGTATGAACGCAATGTATGAACGTGTCAGTCATTCCATTGCTGTATTGTTAAACTAGGGAAAATGAATTCCTGATTATTGTTGGGGATGAAGAATGTAGGTCTTTAGATTTTTATTCGAAGTTGAATGCTGAGAGATAGATATTCCATTGTTAGAGAAATAAACTCTTTTGGGGAAGGAAGACCCCGTTAACTGCTTGGGGATTTTGTTGAAATCCTGCTGGGGAATCCTAAGAAGCTCGACAACTTCACTAGGGAATCTTTTTATTGGAACAGTAATTCTGAGATTTTTGCTCCGCTGGGGATATGAGAACACTTGACAGCATTAGGCTGCATACTGAGAATATGGTAGTGACCTTGTAGTAGGATGTCTCTGCCTCTGTATCTGTTGGAGGAAATATCTGCGGGATTTTATGGATGGCCTTTAGATATTTTCTCGTTCCTAAAATCCATTAGCAACTATCTTTCTGATTTTTATGCGTATATTTGTAAGCAGTAATCACATTCAAATGCATATGTTTAAAAATAATCACTAGAGGTTTTTCAAACAAAACAGAAAAAATAAAAATAGATGTTTTTCACTTTCAAAGAGATAACTTTGAATTAACTTGAATAAGTGTTTTTGTACAAGGAGAAGAACATCCTAGTAAGAGAATGTCGTCATAAGAATAAAAATTTGCATAATAGCATACAAAGAAAACATCTATGTGAAATAATCCCATTGGGTTCCCACTCTGCTATTGCCTTTAAGCGTCCATCTCTTTCGCTGCTTGTCTGAAGCTGATTGGATTGATTAGTGTCGTTTGAGCTTGATAGTTGATACTGAATATTGGCTGTAAGGTGATCCAACGGGACATAGTCATACACTTTAAATCCCTAACTTTTTCCTGGACCGCCCTTTCGGGTTTTTAGTCCACCGGGATACCCTTTTTTGCCCAAGCCGCCTTTTCAGGTTTTTTACTTTCCGGGTGTACATATTTTTTATGTATATCCCTAATTTTTTCCCGAATCCTTTTGGTTTGCCGGGATGCCCTTATTTTTTCCTAGGCCAGTCAACCTAGCGGGTCTTTGTTCATGCGTAGTATCTTTTAACTATGTCCATGTTTACTGGGTGTGGAAGGTCGTCACCGTCCATAGTGGTTAAAACCATGGCTCCACCAGAAAATATGTTCTTGATCACAAATGGCCTTTCTTATGTGGGAGTCCATTTTCCCCTGGGATCACCTTGTGGAAGTATGATGCGCTTGATTATCAGATCACCAGCCTGATATACTTGACGTCTGACCTTCTTGTTAAAAGCTTTGATCATACGTTTTTGGTACATCTGGCCATGACAGACAGCCGCGAGCCTCTTCTTGTCAATCAGGTTTAATTGCTCAAGTCGAGTCTAAACCCATTCGTCTTCATTCAAAACTGCATCCTTTATGATTCTCAAGGAAGGGATCTGGACTTCTATGGGTAGGACAACTTCCATACCGTATACCAAAGAGAAAGGGGTTGCCCCCGTTGATGTGCATATTATGGTGTGGTAACCATGAAGAGCAAATGGTAACATCTCGTTCCAGTCTTTATATGTCACTGTCATCTTCTGTATGATTTTCTTGATATTTTTATTAGCGTCTTCTACAGCGCCATTCATCTTCATCTGTTAAGGGGAAGAATTATCCATAATGATTCTTTCTAGAATACCATACCGATAGATAAGGTTATGTTTAATAAGTCGGGCCACAACGTTCTTGGTAACAGAAGTGAATGAAGCTGCCTCGACCTAATTTGTGAAGTAGTCAATGGCGACGAGGATAAAGCGGTGCCCATTAGAAGTTGTAGGTCTGATTTCTCCAATCATATCGATGCCCCACATTGCAAATGGCCAAGGAGCATCAGAATGTTTAGAGGAACTGGAGGTACATGCACCTTATCAACAAAGATCTGACACTTGTGACAAGTCCGCGAATGCTGATAACAGTCTGCTTCCATAGTGGACCAATAGTATCCTGCCCGTAGGATCTTTGTAGCCATCGTATGTCCACTAGAATGGGTGCCAAAGGTACCTTCACGCAAATCAACCATAATCTTTTCTGCCTCACTCTTGTCTACACACTGAAGCATGGTAGAATCATGATTGCGCTTGTAGAGGATTTGTTACTAAGGAAGAACATGGCAGAGAATCTTCTTAGGAACTTCTTATCATTGATTGAAGCTCCTTCAGGGTATTCTTGGGCTTCGAGATATCTTTTGACTTCATGGAACCAAGGCTTGTCCATTACTTCTTCAGTGCCAATCTCATGACAGTATGCGGGTTCATCCATCCTTTCAATAGTGATCTGAGGAGCTTCATCATCCCACCTGACCTTGAACATGGATGACATTGTATCTAGCGCGTCCTCTAGTTGATTTTCCTCTCGTGGAAAATTCTCAAAGGTAACTTCTTCAAAGTGTGAAATCAATGTCAACACATGCTCTTCGTACGGGATGAGATTAGGATTCTTCGTGTCCCATTCTCCCTTGATTTCACTGATCACTAAGGCTGAGTCTCCAAATACACTCAAGAATTTGATCCTCGAGTTGATAGCAACTTCGAGACCTATAATGCATGCTTCTAACTCAGCCATATTGTTGGTACAATTGAAACATAATCTGGCAGTGAAAGGAGTATGAGATCCTTCAGGAGATATGATTACAACGCCGATGCCATTTCCAAGAGCGTTGGAAGCTCCATCAAAAACCATAGTCCATCGGGATCCTTTTTCAGGTCCTTCATCCGGTCCAGGTTCTTCACAATCACTTACTAACATGATGTTCTCGTCCAGAAACTCAAAATTCATGGAGTGGTAGTCATCCCCAGCCTGATGAGCTAAATGATCAACTAATATATTTCCCTTAATTGCTTTCTGGGTTGTATATTAAATGTCGTATTCGGTCAGGATCATTTTCCATCTTGCTATTCTTCCGGAGAGAGCAGGATTCTCGAAGATGTATTTGATAGGACCTATTATTGATATTAACAAGGTAGTGTGAGTCAACATATACTATCTTAGTCGGCGAGCAGCCCATGCCAAAGTGCAGCAAGTTTTCTCGAGCAGTGATTATCTTTTTTCATAGTCGGTAAACTTTTTACTATGGTGGTATATTGCATGCTCTTTTTGACCAGACTCGTCATGCTGCCCCAGCACCCCCCCCCATTGAGTTCTTTAATAATGTTAAGTACATGATTAGAAGTCTTCCTTCAAATGGCGACATCAAAATTGGAGGCTCTTGAAGATATTCCTTGATTTTGTCAAAGGCATTTTGGCAATCGTCATTCCACTTCACTGCTTAATCTTTCTTCAGTAACTTGAAAATTGGCTCACAATTAGCAGTCAGATGGGAAATGAATCTGGAGATATAATTCATACGTCCCAGGAATCCCCTGACCTCCTTCTCAGTGCGAGGATTTGGAATTTCTTGTATAGATTTAACCTTTGTTGGATCCACTTCAATACCTTTGTCGCTGACAACGAAGCCTAAGAGCTTACCAAATCTTACTCCAAAGGTGCATTTATTTGGGTTCAGCCTCATTTTATATTTCTTCAGTCTTTCAAACAGTTTATGCATGTGATCAAGATGCTCCTCTTCAATCTGGGACCTAGCTATCATAACATCAACGTAGACCTCTATCTCATGATGGATCATATCATGAAACAGAGCTACCATAGCACGCTGATAGGTTGCCCTGACATTCTTTAACCCAAATGGCATAACTTTGTAATAGAAAGTGCCTTATTGTGTGACAAAGGTCGTTTTCTCCATGTCCTCAGGTGCCATTTTGATCTGATTATACCCGGAGAAACCATCCATGAAGGAGAATATCTTATGTTGTGAGGTGTTGTCAACCAGAACATCAATGTGGGGAAGCAGAAAGTCATCCTTGGGGCTTGCCCTATTCAGGTCTCTGTAATCCATGTACATACGTACTTTACCGTCCTTCTTAGGTACTGGAACCACGTTAGCAAGCCATCATGGATAAGAGGTGGCGGCTAAGAAACCATCATTGAACTGTTTCATGACTTCAACCTTGACCTTTTTTGACATCTCTGGCCGCATACGAAGAACCTTCTGTTTCACTGGAGGGCCATCCTCTTTTGTCGAAATGTGATGAACCACGATATCAGTGTCAAGTTCTGGTATGTCTTCGTATGTCCAGGAAAAAACCTCAACATAGTCATGTAGCATCTGAATTAACCGCTCCTTGACACTATGCTCCAGATCGGCACCTATCTTGACTTCTTTCTTGTCCTCTTCAGTACCCAATTTAACTGTCTCAACCAGCTTTTCGTGAGGCTGTATTTCCCTTTCTTCTTGTTGTAACATTTTGGAAAGTTCTCTTGGTACTTCAAAATCTTCCTCACCTTCGTCCTCGGCTTAGTAGATCTGATTTTCAAAGTCATAACTGGTAATAACAGAATCGTTATCAATGGGATCCAGAGTGGATGTGGATCTATAGTTTGATATGTGGGTGTGTGTAAGAGAATACCTGTATATTTTTTGATAAAGTAAAGAGGCAGAAAATAAAAACAAAGAGCGTAAAATTTGTATGCAAAACATCCAATGTTTTATTGATGACATATGAAAATGAAGTAATGACCCTCACAAATAGACCATTGTGCCTCGGGTAAGACACAAGGCTTTAATGTTTCAATTTTTCAAATATTACATATCATCAAAAATAAAAAGACAAATTACTCTTGAATAAAAGTAGTGGGCACAAAATCTTTGGCCTCCCAATTGCTGAGTCCACCGCTGATGGTTGGGAAAATCCACTTGTCCAAGTTGCAGTCGCTGTCAGCATCCTCTGTAGCGGAAACAACATCAATAACACTGATTCCTGGTTCATGCTTGGGCATTGGTGCAGTTAGGACGTTGGGGGTTTTAGGAGGATCAAATTCAATCTCCTTCTCCTCAATGAGATATTGCACCTTGTTTTTCAGAGCCCAACAATTGTTTGTATCGTGCCCCAGACTTTTAGAATGGTAGGCACATTGGGCATTTGGGTTGTAGAGGGGAGATACAGTATTAGGATTTTTAGGGGCCTCCTTCAGAGTCACCAAATTAGACTTCAACAAATGTGGCAAAACCTGGGACAGGGTCATGCTGATCCGAGTAAACTCTCTTCTAGGCATATCCGGCCTACGCTGAGTGTTTCGTTGTTGGTTTGAGGCAGGATTGGAAATCACAACAGCCTCTACCATCAGGAGATGTTCAATTTTGTTATGATTTCTTTGGCCATAAGCAGCACTGACCTCCTTCTTTCCAGTGAAAGTTTTATTTGCAGTACTAGAGGATACATCTCTCTGGATTTTACCACTTTTGATGCAAGTTTCTACCCGTTCACCAGTCAGTATCAGTTCAGTGAACCCAACTGATGAGATTCCAATCAGATGGTTAAAGAAAGGACCAGACAACGTGCCCAAGAACATGTCCACCAGCTCCCTATCAGATAACGGAGGCTGGACTCTTCCCACAAGGTCTCTCCATTTTTGGGCATAATCTTTAAAACCTTCGCCAGAACCTGTGATCGGTGGAAATAGAAATGACTGTTTTTTAGTGCTGGTTCGCGAAATGTTGCGGTAAGCAAGAGTCGCCACCGTCTTTTATGTTCTCCAACATGGAAAGGACAAAAGCACAGCAAAATTCCTTATTCGAGATTGTTTCTCGGTTGGGGAGGTAGATTTATAGAAAGGGAAGGTGTTAGCAACCTTTCTATCCGTGGTTATCCACGGGCTCTTAGGTACTTGCTCTATGTTTTCAAAAATTGTTTGCTTTTCAAGTGTGTGTGGGTTTTGAAAAAGTTTCGTTTGAAAAATTTCTAGGTAACTCTTGTATCTGTCCTCAAGAGTGTATGAAATATTTGTTTGAAAACTTTTTGAAAGTGTAGGTGCGAAAAGTTGTTTTTGTTTGTTTTGAAAGAGCAAGTACCCAGGAGAAATCTACCTACTCTAAGGAATTAGGCTGTGTAAGAGTCCTTTAGATAGTGCTATCCCATCATTGAGAAGTAGGTAGCACCGTCGTTGGAGGTATTCGGGTCAATTCGATTATAGGGACATGTGTGGTCACCAAATCAATAGTAGGACGCCTTAGCGGTAACCCTAATGTCCTAGATCCTTTTTATCCGAGGCAACCGTTTCGAGGCAACTGGATCTTTAGACAGGAAGGCGACCTCTAAAACACCCTATACTTGACGACCACATTCGAGGCAACCAAATGAGGTATACCCTAGGAGTGGCGTGTGCAAGTGTGTCAATTTTCAATTATATTATTCTTGCATGTCATGGTGGACTACTGTTGATTTTAAGTTAAGAGTTAATCTTGTCATACAATCCTAGTTAGCATACATCTAAGCAGTTAATATATGTACAGGAATTTAAAGTGCGGGAATTGTAAATCCTACGCTATTACAAGGCTTTCGGGGAGGGGGATTATTTACATGTCCAAAAATATTGGGGGAAATAAAAACAGTAAAGTAAAAGAAGGTCTTAGTTTAAGCTATTACATCCCAGTAAAATAAACGCGCGTGAATCTAAAAAAAATCCTAAGAATAAGAACTCTTTTTGTTGTTTTTGATTAAGAAGATATTTGAATTAAATACTCCTAAGTCTAGTTTATTTTAAATTGATAAAATGAAGTTAAAATAATTAATTAATTTATTTACAAAATTAATTTGAATAAAAAACTAACCTAATGTTTTTTTGTGATTTTTTTATTTTAATGTTAATTAAAAGATAAAAAGAAGTCTATGAGAATAAAAAACAAAAAAAATAAAGTGCAGGAGGGATCCTTCGATCCAGGGAAAAAAGGAGTTTCGAACCAGGGAGGGAATGGACTGCTTCGGTCCAGAGAGGATCCTGGTCCTTTCGATTGGGCCAGACAGTAAGGCGTGAGTAGCCTTCGATCCAGGGAAGAGGATTGCCCTTCGATCATAGAGGTCATGGCTTTCGATCCAGGGATGAGATGCCTCTTTCGATCCAGCACGCTAATGGGTTCGATCCAGAGAAGGGCTCTCCTTCGATCTGGGATGTTATACCTGCAAAAGTATGTGAGCGAAACAAAAATGCAGGGCCTGGGTATTGAATCCCAGGCCCTTCGATCCTGCACTTGTTGGGGTCTCTTCAGGCTAAATCTGCAGCAAATGTTAGCACACGAAAAGTGTGACCTGGGTGGCAAACCCAGGCCTTTCGATCCGGTCTAAGATGGCAAGTCAAAGGTAACAACAAGTAATAATGCGTTTATGCAAATGTAAGGTTGGACAATTTACCCTTTCTTACCTGCAGATTGAGTCTTCGATTTGGGCACTGGCCGGATGGGAGCACTTTCAATCTGGGATTTCTGGGCGCAGGCACTTTTGATCTGGGCACTTCCTGGATGTAGGAACTTTTGATTTGAGGGCTTCTGGGCGTAGGCACCTTTGATCTGAGGGACTGCTTTGGCTTGGAAAATTCTGGGCAGCGTCTCTCCAATGTTTTGTTCTCCTGCAGATTTTTTGAAGAAGTGTGTATAATTTTCGTTCTATGATTTTCGTGTGATTTTTCGTGTAATTTTCTTGTCCCTTCTTGTCCTTTGTAATGTGTCACTGGCCTCCTATTTATAGGAGTGTGGGAGTGCACGAAAATGGTAAGGGACAACCATTAAAATAGGCCTTTAACTCTCTGGACAAAAATCAAACACATTAAATCATTTCCTTTTTTGAAACATTCGTGTCCCTTGAATGAACCTGTACGCTTGGATTTCGAGTGCTTTCAGGCCATGCTCTTCAATTAGTCCTGATTTGCCTCTTTCGAATGGACTCCCTGCGTACCCTTCGAATGGGCCTGGCCCAAATATCAATCGAAGGATTCCAATCGAAATGCTCTGCTAACAGGCCAATCAAAAGGTGTTGTTCATGCCAATCGAAGGACATGGTTGACATGCCCGTCAAAATTGCCTTGACATAATTCCAATCGAATGCTTGTCCATAATGCCAATCGAAATACTCCTTCAGAATGCCAATCGAAATACTCCTTCAGAATGCCAATCGAAAGGTATTTGAAGTACCACTCAAAAATCTTCTTTTTCCTTAGGCAAGAGTTTGTGATCAACAAGGCAGGGGGAAGACTTTGGAAACATGAGAGGGCAAATTTTGGGGTGCAACAGTTGCCCCTGTTCAATTTTCTTAAACCTGAGGATATAGATTGGCTTTCTAGCCTTTCGCGATCCGAAGGTGGAAGATAATTGAACACTAGAGTGCCCAGAAATTTGCACTCGCATGGTGTAGTATCAGCATTGTGACGTCGGGAATGGGCTTACAGATGCCATTTGGAGAGATGATGGATAGGAGGATGGGCTTATAGATGCCATCTGGATGTGACAGACCTTTTTCGGGAATGGGCTTATAGATGCCATTTGGAAGTGTAATGGATAGTTGTGGAGATGGGCTTAAAGATGCCATCCGAAGGTGTCGATCGCGTAAGAGATTCCTTAGAGAGAACTTGTATACTTGAGAAAGAAAGATAATTTCCAGGCCTGTTACAGGGGTTGACCTTCAAACTCTTCATGCAGATATGCCCTGGCTAGATACAGGTATCGAATTCTACAATCAATTACTCACAGATATGCCCTGGCTAGATACAGGTATCAAATCTGGAATCGGTCGTCCACAGATATGCCCTGGCTAGATACAGGTATCGAATCCGGAACTGGTCGTTTACAGATATGCCCTGGCTGGATATAGGAATCGAATCTCTAAACTGTTCATGCAGATATGCCCTGGCTGGATACAGGTATTGAATCTAGAATCGGTCGTCCACAGATATGCCCTGGCTAGATACAGGTATCGAATCCGGAACTGGTCATTTACAGATATGCCCTGGCTGGATACAGGTATCGAATCTCTAAACTCTTCATGTAGATATGCCCTAGCTAGATATAGGTGTCGAATCCACAATCAATCACTCACAGATATGCCCTGGCTGGATACAGGTATCGAATCCGGAATTAGTCGTCTATAGATATGCCCTGGCTGGATACAGGTATCGAATCTCTAAACTCTTCATGCAGATATTCCTTGGCTGGATACAGGAATCGAATCTACAATCAATCACTCACAGATATTCCCTGGCTAGATACAGGTATAGAATCTGGAATTAGTCATCTATAGATATGCCCTGGCTGGATACAAGTATCGAATATCTAAACTCTTCATGCAGATATGCCCTGGCTGGATACAGGCGTCGAATCTACAATCAAATACTCACAGACATGCCCTGGCTAGATACAGGAATCGAATCCGGAATTAGTCGTCTACAGATATGCCCTGGCTGGATACAGGAATCGAATCTCTAAACTCTTCATGCAGATATGCCCTGGCTGGATACAGGTATCGAATCTACAATCAGTTACTCACAGATATGCCCTGGCTAGATACAGGAATCGAATCCGGAATTGGTCGTCTACAGATATGCCCTGGCTAGATACAGGAATCGAATCTCTAAACTCTTCATGCAGACATGCCCTAGCTGGATATAGGTATCGAATCTACAATCAGTTACTCACAGATATGCCCTGGCTAGATACAGGAATCGAATCCGGAATTAGTCGTCTACAGATATGCCCTGGCTGGATACAGGAATCGAATCTCTAAACTCTTCATGCAGACATGCCCTGGCTGGATACAGGTGTCAAATCCATAATCAGTTACTCACAGATATGCCCTGGCTAGATACAGGAATCGAATCTGGAATTAGTCGTCTACAGATATGCCCTGGCTGGATACAGGAATCGAATCTCTAAACTTTTCATGCAGATATGCCCTGGCTGGATACAGGTATCGAATCTACAATCAGTTACTCACAGATATGCCCTGGCTAGATACAAGAATCGAATCCGGAATTGGTCGTCTACAGATATGCCCTGGCTGGATACAGGAATCGAATCTCTAAACTCTTCATGCAGACATGCCCTGGCTGGATACAGGTATCGAATCTACAATCAGTTACTCACAGATATGCCCTGGCTAGATACAGGAATAGAATCCGGAATTAGTCGTCTACAGATATGCCCTGGCTGGATACAGGAATCGAATCTCTAAACTCTTCATGCAGACATGCCCTGGCTGGATACAGGTGTCGAATCCACAATCAGTTACTCACAGATATGCCCTGGCTAAATACAGGTGTCGAATCTACAATCAGTCGCTCACAGATATTCCCTGGCTAGATACAGGTGTCGAATCTGGAATTGCGATAGTTGATAGTAATCATCTTTGGATTGACCTTTTTCCTGAAAAGGCAAAACATCAGTTGTATGCAATGTCATGATGTATGAAATGTGTGATGTCATGATGTTCTCAAAAATAAATGAGATTGTGTGTTATGATGCGTATATGCATGCGTCATGGTGTATGATAATGTGATGTTTATGAATGTATTTTTGTCTAGGAAAATAAATCCTTGATGAATGTCGGGAAGTTGAATCCTGGGCTGACGTTGAAGAGTAGAGTTCTTCGTTTCCGCTGGGGATGATGATTGCAAGAACAAACCGGTAGGAGAAGATGACTCCGTTGGGGAATAAACTTGTTGGAGAGATTACTCTGCGGGGAATTACTCTGTGGGAAGAGATACTTCGCTGAGGTTTGATGATAACTCTGCTGGGGATACCGTTGATGAACTTCGTTGGGGAATTTGATGAACTCCGCTGGGGATAGGTAGAACTTCTCCGAGGACGATCTTTCCGTGGTGATTAGCTGAGGATAACCCAGTTAGACCCTGGTGGAGAATAACCTTTGAATAAAGCCGGGGAGATGCTTTTGCACTCTGCGGGGGACAAGCTTCCAGAATCTACTGGGGATAAGCTTCCAGAATCTACTGGGGACAAGCTTCCAGAATCTACTGGGGAGGATGATTCAACTCTCCTGGGGAATCTTTGGAGGACTGCACTAGGGAATGGCTCCACTGGGGTGTCTGGTATTCCGCCGGGGAACAATCTTATATTTCTGTCGAGGAATATTAAGACTGCTGGGGATGCTTGTTGAGGAACATCTGTATACTCCGCTGGGGAATATTGAGATCTTCTGGGGATACCCAACTTCTTTAAGGCTGATAGTAGACTGACTCTGCTTGAGGAGAGTATCGCTGACTTGTTGGAGATACTGTGCCTCTTCGGGGCTGATGGGAGACCAACTCTGCTTGGGGAGAATTATTGAATCTTGTCTTACTCTACGGGGAGTGAAGGTATCTTGGTCACGTTCTTCAGCTGAACTTACCTTGGTACCTCAATGGACAAAGCAGTTTGTACAGTTCGGACAATTCCTATTGCCCTAGTTTCTGCGGGAGAAGGTACCTGTGGAGGTGCTTGATACCTGTCGATTGACCAATCTTTTTCTGGTAGGAAAGTGACGAGATGTCGGAACATAGTCGTATGCTTCGATCCCTAACTTTTGCCTGGACCACCCTTTCGGGTTTTCAGTCCACCGGGATACCCATTTTTGCCCAAGCCGCCTTTTCAGGTTTTCGACTTGCCGGGTGTACAGATTTTTTTCATCTCATCCCTTATTTTTGCCTAGGTGTGTCAACCTAGCGGGTATTTGATTATGCATAGTATTTTTTGACTATGTCTGCACCCTCAGGATGTAGGGAGGTGCCCCCGTTGGTAGTGTTGCCATGTTACCAAAAGATCTTCGTTTGATCATGCAGGATTCATAGCTGGAATTCATGTCCACTGCCTCAAGTGACTCGGGCGGAGATTTGCCCCTTTGATTGGAAGTGTTTCTTCCACTTGAGATGACCTTCTTGTTGAGAAGATTTTTGTTCACTGGATATTCTTCGTGCGACTTTCTTTGCTGTTCGAACAAAAAGTCATATGCAAACAATGTTATTTTAAAAATGCAAAGCTTATGTCTGTTTTGAAGTTTTTGAAAATGCATTTTTTCAGTAAAACCAGTGAATTTTGTAAAATGTGATGTCAACTCGTTATTTTACCGCAAGCCTTAAGGAGTCAGGATACCTTTGTAACAGTATGCTTTCGAACTAACCCATGCTTCAGCTAGGACTTTTGAGGGTTGTAACGTGGCCTGGTTCACGGTTTAAGAAACAAAGGATAAAGGCTCAAATTTTATTTGTACCCACCCGTTCTTCGTGATGTTCTTCCAACCTAAACCTCAGCTAATCGTGCGTTAGATCTTGTTTGAGTCTTTGCTCTGATATTCCGGTGATGGTTCGGATTTTGACAATTTATTTTGAATAGGCAGTCATCATTTTTTTGTTGAGGGTTTGTAGAACCTCTTTCTTTTTTGATTTTGTTATCCCTGTTTTTTGCCTAAACTATTTCTTTTGTGATTTACAGTCAGCGGGATGCCCCAGTTTTGTAAGTCTCCTTCATAGGTTTTGACTTGTTGGGCTTTTTATTTCTGAAAGATAACGACTGCCTATCCTTATGATTATTCGGAACCATCACTGTCTTTTTGTCTCGGAAGGACTTCTTTGATGCTATTCGCTGTGCACCTGGATCAACTGAGAGAACTACCCTGCCCCAGGTTATGATTAAGGGTTTTAATTTTTTTGTGGAGAGAAAAAAAAACTCCTACTTCTTTGGCTCGAAGGGGTTGACGAGGGATTATTTTCCTTATAACTCCAGTGTTTAGGATTTGAAACAATGCTTGTACCTCATCAGCGGGGTCTGTTCAAAAGCATACTGTAAAGATCGTGGTATCGTTTTCGTCATCCTCCCTCAATAGGCTTAGGATTTTAAATCAAGAGTTTGAGCGTCACAAAAATATGAAAGCAATTTGCAGTATAGTGAATACGCATGGATTGATTCAAAATAGACATATGCGATGCATTAATGAAATAAGAAAGTTTGACATGAGTAAATGTTCGAACAATCAAAAGAAAATTACAAATTGAAAATTCCAATGAGCAAAAGGTCTTCTCGTCTCAGGACTTGTCACTTCAACTGGTGAACCTTGGAGGGATAGTAGAAGAACTCAGCCTAACCGTCTTGTGCAAACTCCAATGCTCCTTCGTCAATCAGGTTTTGGATTTTGTACCTCAACTTCCAACAGTCGTCAGTATCATGCCCCGGGCTGTTAGAGTGGTATGCACACCTGGCATTGGGATTGTAGTTGGGTGAAGACGTCTTAGGATTCGGGTGAGGTTCTACCAGCGTCACCAGATTCAAGCTCAATAAGTGTTGCAAAGCTTGGGACAGCGGCATGTTGAGCTTGGTGAACGGCCTCGGAGTAACCCATTGCTCTTGGCGAGGTTGTTGTTGGACCCTTGAGGTAGTAGCACCTTGGAGAGGTCCATTCTTCACCATACCAAACTCTTGTCTTCTTGGAGGCTGATTACCGGTTTGATCCCCAGCCTTGACCTTTTGCTTCATACTGTCTTGATGAAGCTGGTTGATCACAGTTCTCAACTCTTCTTGCTCCCGGGCTAGGCCTTGGATAAGGGCCATCTGCCCCAGCATTTGGGTCCTCAATGCATCTACTTCAGCTTGCAGATGTTTCAGCCGTTCGTCTTTATCGTCTTCTGGACTGTTCCTGACCAAAGTCCCCATGAGGAGTGTTCTCAGCTCTTCCTGCCCCTTGGATAGATTTAGGAGGATCTCCCCGAACCGAGTCTCTTGAGCATGAAGATCCTGGTTGTCTTGTTGGGAAGCCATTGCTGAAATAAACAGCGAAGAAGGTAAGTGACCCGTAACAAGGGTACCTGTTATGCAATGATGCATGATATGCTACTTATGCAAGGCATTCAAGGGTTCGAAAGTTCAAATTCGTTGTAGACAAAAAGGAACACACGTCATATTAAGAAATAATTTGTTCAGTACATCAGGGCCTTATAGGCAAAACATTACAAAATATTTAATCCCAAAAGACACTGCGCATCCTCTTTGGAGTTATGTAAGTGTTGAGAGTCTTTTCCTTGTGAAGCAGGAGGGTGAGCTCCAAGACCTTCTTCTCACTGGCATGTAGACTGGTTTCAAGAGAATTCCGCTCTTCCTTGAGTTGGATCCAGCTCTTTTTCATTTCCTCCCAAGAAGTTGGCATGTCAGGATGTTGAATGGTGTAGGGCACCTCTCCTTCCGCAACAGGTTCTTTGATCACGGGGAGAACATGAGGATATGGCATCACAAGCTTCTGGGAGCGGGCTCTTACCCACTTGAGATAAGGTTCGAGGGGGATGGAGTTCTTGTGCCCCAGTGTCTTACTATCTACCCGGTTGGGCATCCTCCAAGCTCTGATGAATCTCTGGCGAAGTCCTTGTGTATCGTTGTCGAAGTCAAAAGCTATGTCAGGAATCAACATGTCATGAGGTCCATCCCTCCGAGCATATCCAAACTGCCTCAAAGCCAGACATGGGTTGTAAGTAATGCCCCCCTAATTCCAAGTAAAGGAACATTAGGGAACTCTCCGCAACGATCAATGATAGTGACATTTTCTCTGGACCGAGAACACCAGTGTATATCAGCATGTATGAGGGTCATCAATCGTTGCGACCACCTCAAACCCCGCTCGTTCTTCAAAACTGATTGTGGAAGGTGCGAAATAAACCACCTTGCCAGGAGAGGGGTGCAACACATGAGAACACCTCTTTTCCTCATGGTTCGAGTGTAACATGAGTGGAGGATGTCCCCAAGCAACGTAGGTATGGGATTCCTGGACATGAAAATCTTGACAGCATTGATATCTATAAGCTGATCTGGATTCGGGAACAACACCAACCCATAGACAAGGAATGCCACAACTTCTTCAAAGGCCTGTAGATCAAGGGAATTCCAACATTCCTGTGCCTTCTTAAATAGGAACTTTGCCAAGAATCCTTTGATACCACTTCTAACTTCCCAATGTCCCTTGATGTCAGATGATTGTAGGAGTAATGCTTTAGCAACCTCTTCAAGTTTGGGTTCCTTCTCCGTACCGTTGTAGGGTAGTTGACTAAGAATGGGAACCCTCAGAAGCTGAGAAAACTCTTCCAAGGTAGGCACCAATTGATAATCCAGGAAAGTAAAACAGTGGTGCAAGGGATCAAAGAACTGGAACAACACTTTCACCATATCTTCTTCAATGTTGGTGTGGACCAAGCTGAGTAGTCTACCATGCCTCTCACTGAAAGAAGAGTTCTCGGGAATCCTGGATGTAAGCTCCTTAAGCTGAGGAGGGATCCTTACAAGGTTGACCTGAATTGTCTTTTTGCGGATAGTTTCCATGTCCTACAAAACAAGAACAAAGATGAAGATTCGAACCCTTGAAGTGGTTAGTAAATGCATATGATGCTTTATGATGCTATGATGTTATGATAAAAACACACCACAAGTATTCACAAAAGGAAAACATGATAAGGCACACAAGTCACACCAGACAGCCCTTAGAGTTTAGGCCAGCATGAGGTCTAGGTATTACCCTCTTGAAGTTGGTGGGTTCAAAACCTGTCCTATCGAAAGTAACCGGGTTCTAAGGAGCTCAATATCATTGGGTTATTTTCTATGTTCATTGTTTTGATTTAGCCACTGAACTGGAGATCAAAATATTCCAAGAAAACAATCCTCAATGAGTGTAGTATCGAGTATCAACCAACTTCGGACTGCACCAAAGTCGGTCATCTCACTACCCTAAAGAGGCCAGGATGGTCAAGTAAGGTTCCTAAGGTCAGTTGATGCTTCACGACACCACGCGGAGGCCCCGTACTCTCCTTGACTTGACTCAAGGGTTACCGGTACTCACCAAAGTGCCACATCAACGTAGCAAACTGCTTCAACCGTGTCAGTATACCCCACACAGTTCCCTCACAGTTTGTTGCTACTTTCTAAAAAGGTATCCCCCAGATCCGGGTTAGGATCTATGAAACTCCCAAAAAAAAGCCCACAACATTAAAGCAATCAGAGCAATACAATTGAAAACATAAGAGTGGTCTAATCCTAAGGTACACCTCACTTTTAAGTTTCCCCAGCAGAGTCGCCAGTTCTGTGATCGGTGGAAATAGAACTGACTGTTTTTTAGTGCTGGTTCGCGAAATGTCACGGTAAGCAAGAGTCGCCACCATCTTTTATGTTCTCCAACATGGAAAGGACAAAAGCACAGCAAAATTCCTTATTCGAGATTGTTTCTCGGTTCGGGAGGTAGATTTATAGAAAGGGAAGGTGTTAGCACCCTTTCTATCTGTGGTTATCCACGGGCTCTTAGGTACTTGCTCTATGTTTTCAAAAATTGTTTGCTTTTCAAGTGTGTGTGGGTTTTGAAAAAGTTTCGTTTGAAAAATTTCTAGGTAACTCTTGTATCTGTCCTCAAGAGTGTATGCAATATTTATTTGAAAACTTTTTGAAAGTGTAGGTGCGAAAAGTTGTTTTTGTTTGTTTTGAAAGAGCAAGTACCCAGGAGAAATCTACCTACTCTAAGGAATTAGGCTGTGTAAGAGTCCTTTAGATAGTGATATCCCATCATTGAGAAGTAGGTAGCACCGTCGTTGGAGGTATTCGGGTCAATTCGATTATAGGGACATGTGTGGTCACCAAAGCAATAGTAGGACGCCTTAGCGGTAACCCTAATGTCCTAGATCATTTTTATCCGAGGCAACCGTTTCGAGGCAACTGGATCTTTAGACAGGAGGGCGACCTCTAAAACACCCTATACTTGACGAACACGTTCGAGGCAACCAAATGAGGTATACCCTAGGAGTGGCGTGTGCAAGTGTGTCAATTTTCAGTTATATTATTCTTGCATGTCATGGTGGACTACTGTTGATTTTAAGTTAAGAGTTAATCTTGTCATACAATCCTAGTTAGCATACATCTAAGCAGTTAATATATGTGCAGGAATTTAAAGTGCGGGAATTGTAAATCCTACGTTATTACAAGGCTTTCGGGGAGGGGGATTATTTACATGTCCAAAAATATTGGGGGAAATAAAAACAGTAAAGTAAAAGAAGGTCTTAGTTTAAGCTATTACATCCCAGTAAAATAAACGCGCGTAAATCTAAAAAAAATCCTAAGAATAAGAACTCTTTTTGTTGTTTTTGATTAAGAAGATATTTGAATTAAATACTCCTAAGTCTAGTTTATTTTAAATTGATAAAATGAAGTTAAAATAATTAATTAATTTATTTACAAAATTAATTTGAATAAAAAACTAACCTAATGTTTTTTTGTGATTTTTTTTTATTTTAATGTTAATTAAAAGATAAAAAGAAGTCTATGAGAATAAAAAACAAAAAAAATAAAGTGCAGGAGGGATCCTTCGATCCAGGGAAAAAAGGAGTTTCGACCCAGGGAGGGAATGGACTGCTTCGGTCCAGAGAGGATCCTGGTCCTTTCGATTGGGCCAGACAGTAAGGCGTGAGTAGCCTTCGATCCAGGGAAGAGGATTGCCCTTCGATCATGGAGGTCATGGCTTTCGATCCAGGGATGAGATGCCTCTTTCGATCCAGCACGCTAATGGGTTCGATCCAGAGAATGGCTCTCCTTCGATCTGGGATGTTATACCTGCAAAAGTATGTGAGCGAAACAAAAATGCAGGGCCTGGGTATTGAATCCCAGGCCCTTCGATCCTGCACTTGTTGGGGTCTCTTCAGGCTAAATCTGCAGCAAATGTTAGCACACGAAAAGTGTGACCTAGGTGGCAAACCCAGGCCTTTCGATCCTGTCTAAGATGGCAAGACAAAGGTAACAACAAGTAATAATGCGTTTATGCAAATGTAAGGTTGGACAATTTACCCTTTCTTACCTGCAGATTGAGTCTTCGATTTGGGCACTGGCCGGATGGGAGCACTTTTAATCTGGGATTTCTGGGAGCAGGCACTTTTGATCTGGGCACTTCCTGGATGTAGGCACTTTTGATTTGAGGGCTTCTGGGTGTAGGCACCTTCGATCTGAGGGACTGCTTTGGCTTGGAAAATTTTGGGCAGCGTCTCTCCAATGTTTTGTTCTCCTGCAGATTTTTTGAAGAAGTGTGTATAATTTCCGTTCTATGATTTTCGTGTGATTTTTCGTGTAATTTTCTTGTCCCTTCTTGTCCTTTGTAATGTGTCACTGGCCTCCTATTTATAGGAGTGTGGGAGTGCACGAAAATGGTAAGGGACAACCATTAAAATAGGCCTTTAACGCTCTGGACAAAAATCAAACACATTAAATCATTTCCTTTTTTGAAACATTCGTGTCCCTTGAATGAACCTGGACGCTTGGATTTCGAGTGCTTTCAGGCCATGCTCTTCGATTAGTCCTGATTTGCCTCTTTCGAATGGATTCCCTGCATACCCTTCGAATGGGCCTGGCCCAAATATCAATCGAAGGATTCCAATCGAAATGCTCTGCTAACAGGCCAATCAAAAGGTGTTGTTCATGCCAATCGAAGGACATGGTTGACATGCCCATCGAAATTGCCTTGACATAATTCGAATCGAATTCTTGTCCATAATGCCAATCGAAATACTCCTTCAGAATGCCAATCGAAAGGTATTTGAAGTACCACTCAAAAATCTTCTTTTTCCTTAGGCAAGAGTTTGTGATCAACCAGGCAGGGGGAAGACTTTGGAAAACATGAGAGGGCAAATTTTGGGGTGCAACAGAACCCATAGACGTACTTTGCAATTGCGTACGAGTTGGGGCGAGGTCAGCATTATATTGGTACTTCTTATAGAAAGCAGCAGCCAGATCTTCCCAATTATGAACGTTGGTCCTCTCCAATTGATAGAACCATTCCAGCTGAGTCCCTGATAAACTCTCCTCGAAGAAATGTACCCACAGATCCCTATTAGTAGTGTGGGGTTGAATCTTCCTGACATATGACCTTAAATGTTGCTTAGGGCAGGAGACACCTTCGTACTTAGAAAAGGTGAGGATCTTGAATTTCTTTGGGATGACCACCCATGAGACCAGTCCTAGCTCCTCAAAATCCAGCCTGGGTATCCTTTGGATCTCCATAGCATTGAGCCAATCCTCCAGCTATTTGTATTTATCATCAGTAGGAGGATACTGCTCCTCAGAATAGTCAGCTTCATCTTCCTCAGACCCTGGGTTATTGTCTCCCTCCTTGGCTTTTCTTCTTAATTTTCTCCTTCATCCGACTTGGTTGCGAAATCTAGAGCTCGCTTGGTCGGACCTCTGAACCTTCTACCCAAATTCAAGACACCAGCTGGTTTCTTTGGCTTCTTGGTCTTCTCTTTGATGATCAGAGCTTTCAGATCTTCTTGCCCCTTGGCCAGAGCTATGAACATTTGCTGAAACTGAGCATTTTGAGCTTGGAGGTCCTTCAATATATGTTCAAGAGCCATTTCTTTTGCAAAAATAAACAACGAAAAGAAATAAGAAACTTGTCTTGAAACACCTGCTTATGCAATAAAGTGTATGATATGCTTATGCGATGTTTTTAAGGACTTCGGGAAATTTAAATTTGTGAACCAAAATGAAACAAAGATTTTATTAGTAGAACTCAAAATACAATTGCCTTTTAGGCTTACAATTGAAAAAAATTCTAAAATCTAAGAAATCAGGTTTCCCATGGGCGCTTCCTCTTTGTGCCGAGATAGACATTAAGACTTTTTTCTTCGTGAAGTTGATTCGTGAGCTCCAAAACTTTCTTCTCATTGACATAGAAACGATCTCTAAAGGTATCTCGTTCTTCCTTCAACTGAATCCAGGATCTCTGGAGCTCTTCAAGATCAATGGGCATGTCAGGATGGAGAACTATATAAGGAACATCTCCTTTAGTGATGGGCTCCACAACCACAGGTAAGATGGCATATACGACATTATAAGGTTCTGAGCACGAGCTCGTACCCATTTGACATAAGGTTCCGTAGGGATGGAAGTCTTAGGCCTCAAGGTCTTGGTATCAAATTTGCTTACCATGCCCCAAGCTTGTATGAACCTCTGACGATACCCTTGAACATCATCCTCGTATTTAAACATAATGCCCTGGATAAGCATATCGTGGGGACCATCCCTTCGAGTATAACCAAATTGTCACAAAGCCAGAGAAGGATTATAAGTTATGCCTCCCCTAATTCCAAGTAGTGGGACGTTAAGGAATTCCCCACAGCGGTCAATGACAGAAATATCTCCCATAGATCGAGAATACCAGAGAATATTTGAGTGAGAAAGTGACATTATCCTTCGCGACCAACCCAAACCTTCTTCATTCTTCAATACTGATTTAGAGAGGTGATCAATAAACCACCTTGACAGCAATGGCACGCAACACATAATAATCCCTTTTCACTTCATGGTGCGAGTGTGGAGGGTATACAAGATGTCTTCGAGTAGAGTAGGCACAGGGTTACGAGAGAGGAAAGCCTTGATAGCATTCACATCTATGAGTAATTCTGGATTAGGGAACAACACTAAACCATAGATTAGAAGGGCCAGAACCTCCTCAAAAGCTTGGAAATCCAAATCATCCCAAAACAGCTGAGCCTTCTCTAATAGGAATTTGACTAGAAAACCCTTGACTCGGCTTCTTGTTTCCCAATTGGATACAATATCGGGTCGTTTCAGATGCAAAGTTGTTGCAATGACTTCTGGATTTGGAGTTTTTTCTAAACCGGTGAAATGAATCTGATCAAGAATAGGTATACCCGATATTTTAGAGAATTCTTCCATGGTGGGTACCAACTGATAGTCTGGGAAAGTGAAGCAATGATGTTTAGGCTCAAAGAATTAAAAGAGTACACTCATCATATTCTCATCAAAGCCCGAGGTAACTAGAGTGAGAAGTCGACCTATTTATTGGTGAACGAAGAAGTATCAGGAACCCTTGATACTAGCTCTTTGAGTTGGAGAGGTATTCTTAGAAAGATAAATTCCCTTGGTCCTTGAAATGGTTGGTGAAATGAAATATGGATGTTATGATGCATGATGTCATGTTTAAGCTAATTAAACACACACAAGACCTTAGGTTTAGGCTTTCATGGAGTTTATAGGTAAATACCCTCTTGAAGTTTAGTTGGTTCAACCTGTCTTAGAAAAGTAACCGGGTTCTAAGGAGTCTCAATATCACTGATCTTTCTTTATCGAGTATTATTTCAGCTTAGCAATATTTTCTTGCAGACGAAACATCTCGAAAGTTTGATCTCAATGAGTGTAGCATCGAGTATCAACCAATCCCTAGCTTTACACCGAGGTCGGCTATCTCACTACTTTCTAATGGCCAAGTTTGTTCGACTAAGGTTCTAAGGTCTGTTAGTGCTTCACGATACCACGCGGCAGCCCCGTATTCTCCTCGATTCAACACAGGGGATACCGATACCAACCAAAGTGTCACACCAACACAACTATCGCTTCAACCATATCGCTATACGCCGTACAATCTCCACGATCTATTGTTGTTTACCTAAAAAGATGCCCCCAGATCCGAGTGTAGGATCTATAGTAACAACCCAAACAACCCTCCAAGGATAAAGCATACAAAGTAATCAATTAAAACAATTTTAAAATGAACTAACTCTTAAGGTAACCCTACTTTTTATTCATAATCCCCAGCAGAGTCGCCAGTTCTGTGATACGGTGGCAGAACCAATTGTTATACTGGTTTTGTGTTTATGTTTGCAAATGTTGCAGTAAGCAAGAGTCGCCTCCAACTTTTCTTTTATCCAAATTAAGGAAAGGGTGAAAAGAACAGAAAAAATACCTTTTCAAGAATTTTCTGAGTAAGGGGGGTAGAATATGGAAAGGGAAGGTGTTAGCACCCTTTCCATCCGTACTCTACTACGGGCTCTTAGATGCTTAGCTCATTTTTTTAAATACCTTGTGCTTTGAAAAAAAGTAGTTTGAAAAATGCCTTAGTGCGGCCATTCACTTTATGATAACTCTTGTATCAGTCCTCAAGAGTGTTGATAAAGTTTTTTTTGAAAGTGTTTTTGAAATGTTTTGTGTAAGTGCAAAAAGTTTTTTTTTTGAGCGAGCATTTAAGAACTATCTACTTATACTCGAAAAGGTTCATTATTTTCCTCCTATCCTTTAGACAATTCTATCCTACTATTAGTGAGTAGGTAGCCCTATCGTTGGATGTTTTAAGGACATTCGAAGGTACGCACAGTCATAAAGGAAACATATGGAAACACTTTAGCAATTTTGTTTAAGGGACGACATCATTTACCGAAAGGCAACACTGTAGGGTCATCGAGGGACTATGATCTTTTGATTTACGTGTCTTTGTTAAAGCGTCCCCATTCTCGAGGGACATGACATTTTTACTTTCCAAAGGAAACCAAAGTGGGCGTACCCTAGAGGTGTATATGTGCAAGTGATTCAGTTCAGTTCATTTATCTTTGTTATTAGGTTTTCTAATGTTTTTGCTTTCAGTCTTTCCATACACACCTAGTTACTAACAGTTAATATCTTGCAAAAATTTAAAGTGCGGGAATCATAAATCCTACGCTATTACAATGCTTAGGGGAGGGGGTATTTACATATCCAAAAAAAAACTTGGGGGACAGAAAATAAAGAAAGCTTAATAGCTTCAAAGCCCTATCAATGGCAAGCTGGGTTCTAAGGCTCTAAGCATACATGTTTTATGTTGAACATGTTCTATGGATCACCCTGAGTATGAAACAAACATTAAAAAGCACTAATATATCACAAAAATCAGATATATGAATTTAAAAATCTTACCAAAATGAGTTGTTTTAATTTGGCACTTCTGGGTGTGGAACGGCGTGGAAGAGGGTTGGGTTGAGTTCCTGGAAGCCTTAGGGATATGTTTGAATCCTTGGTTTGGACTGAGGAAGGCTGGAATTGGCTGTTTGAATTTCACAACTTTGTTGGATTTTTTTGCAATTTTCGTGGTTCTTCTTGGCAGAGTGTATGCATGAGTTTGGCTTGCAAAAAGGATCCTTATATAGAGGATATGAAGGGGACAATGAAACATGGCAAGAATCCAAGCCATAACCATTGTTTTTAAACCATGATCATAATTTGAAAAAATGCCTTTTATGGAGATTTCATGCCATTTTCAAAGTTGGATGAACCTGGTCACTTCTTACACGGATTTGTGGGCTTCTAGGCAAGACAAATCATCAATCCAAATGCCAAAGCCCATCTCCATTTATTTTGTACAATTTACTTTGTATTTATTTGAAATAAATCAAAATAAATATGAATAAAATAGATGAAAATGGTAAGGCAATGTAAAAATGAGATTAGAGGTCGTCTATAAGTTTAAGAAGATATTTGAAGCCCAAGAAAATAAGCCATTGACCTAAAAGTTTAAGTTTGTCCAATGCACAATTCTTGAATTTTCCAAAACTTTCCCAACTTGGGAAAGCTATAACTTGCTCAATTTTTTTATCATGATGATGATCCTGGACTCTTTGGAAAGCCCAATATGTCTACTTTAATCCCTCTTTTTATTAATTTTGCATTTGAAGACTTTATCTTGATGTAAATGGTCTTGACAAAAAATGTTTTTTATTGACTTTCTGAAAATGACCTGTAATGTATGAGCTTGTATATTTCAAATGGTTCATCTCTTGAACTTGAGAACAAAATAGAAGTTTTGTGGAATTAGATTCTCTTCAAAATGAGCTTTGGTTGGGGAAAATGGATGAAGTATGTGAAAGTTATGCCTGGTCAAAGTTTAGTTGACTTTTCCTATAGAAACCCTAATTTAACAATTATTAACTTTTGATATATTTGGAGCATTTCTTGAGGAATCATGATAAACCCTTGATCAAATGATGGATATCACTTAAAAATGTTGATGTTGACCAAACAACTTGAAGTTTGACTGTATTTGGGCCACAATTAACTTTTGACCTAGTACAGTTGATTTTCAAACATTTGAGCAATTGATTGAGCAAACTTGTAGTGGAAGGCATGAAATTTGTCTTGGACAATCTTGAAGGCATATTAGGACCATGGAAAAATGTTTGAGACCTTTGGAGCTCACACATCTTGATGAAAAGTGAAACCCTAATTAGAGGTTCATTGCTTAGGAGGAGAATTTGTCTGGTCAGTTCTTGGTCAACCTTGAGCAATTGAGGACCTTTAGGAGCATGTCTTGAGTAAAAATGGAGGGGGGGGGGGGATTTTGGGGTACAACACTACAGAACCTGAAACCGGACCAGATGTCAGTCAACTTTATCCTCCCCAGGAGAGTCGGAAGGAATATTCATCTCTTTTATCCCCAGTCAGGGTATAAACTCCCCAATAGAGCAATGAACAACCAACGTTCTTAAACTCTTATCCCCAAGAAGGAATTAACACTCTCCAACCGAGTTTCCTCAAGAAAAAGGAAAGAAATCAATGTTCCCCAGCAGAGTTTCCTCAAACAAGAAAGCAGGAGTCCCCAGCGGAAATAATTCCCAGAAGATTGAAGATACACATACTCTTCATCCCCAGCAACAATCAGGGATTTATTTTCCCCAGACTAAGATACTGCTCAAATTTGCAAATGCACTTCAATAACATTTCACATTCCCCATGATTTTCCAGTATCATAGCATATGCATACAAAATGCATATAACACAGTCTCATTTATTTTGAGAACGTCATTCTGCAATGCATTTCATACATCATGACATTGCATACAACTAACCCTTTATCTTTTCAGGTAAAGTTTATAAACAGACAAATATCATTAACTATCAACATAACCAGATAAATTTCTTCAGAAAATAAATTATGACAAGTATTTCCCTCAAATACTTTCCCAAAAAGTCATTCTGAAAAACATCTCTTCTAGATGAAGTCAGGCGTAGACATCTTTTAGTGCATCATTCAGACAAAATCAAGCATAGATTCCTTCTTGTACCCTTTGAAGTAGTAGTCGCCATAGATTCCTTTTGGTACCCTTTGAAGTAGTAGTCACCCTAGATTCCTTCTGGTACCCTTTGAAGTAGTAGTCGCCATAGATTCCTTCCAGTACCTTATGAAGTAGTAGTCGTCATAGATTCCTTCCGGTACCCTTTGAAGTAGTAGTCGCCATAGATTCCTTCTTGTACCCTTTGAGGTAGTAGTCTACATAGATTCCTTCTGGTACCCTTTGAAGTAGTAGTCTCCCTATATTCCTTCTGGTACCCTTTGAAGTAGTAGTCGCCATAGATTCCTTCCAGTACCTTGTGAAGTAGTAGTCGCCATAGATTCCTTCTGGTACCCTTTGAAGTATTAGTCGCCATAGATTCCTTCTTTAACCCTTTGAAGTAGTAGTCGCCATAGATTCCTTCTAGTACCCTTTGAAGTAGTAGTCGCCCTAGATTCCTTCTGGTACCCTTTGAAGTAGTAGTCACCATAGATTCCTTCCAGTACCTTGTGAAGTAGTAGTCGCTATAGATTCCTTTTGGTACCCTTTGAAGTAGTAGTCGCCACATATTCCTTCTGGTACCCTTTGAAGTAGTAGTCTCCATAGATTCCTTCTGATACCTATTGAAGTAGTAGTCGGGTGTAGAATCCATCCATTACCTATTGAAGTAGTAGTCGGGCATAAACCCCTTCCAGATACATCTCCTTAAGACCAAGTCAAGCATAGACGTATTCTTATATTTCTATCAATAGTTACTTTGGATGGCATCAATAAGCCCATCTCCGATGACTCTCCATCACCTTTGGATGGATTCTATAAGCCCATCTCCAAAGACAGACCTCTCTAAATGGCATCTATAAGCCCATTCCAGGTACAATCAACCAACAATGTTACTTCTTGCACGGGAAAGTGAAAATTTTTGGGTACTTAAGTGTTCAATCATCTTCTACCCTCAAGTCACGAATGGAGAACAAGCCAATCTAACTCTTCAGGTTTAAGAATATTAAACAGGGGAAGCTATTGTACCCTAAAATTTTCCCTCATGTTTTACTTAAGACATGCTCATTGAGGTCCTCAATTGCTCAAGGTTGACCAAAGAATTGATCAGACAAATCCTCTTCCTAAGAAATGAACCTCCAACTAGGGTTTCACTTTTCACCAAGATGTTTGAGTTGAAAAGGCTCCAAATGATTTCCATGGTCCCTAATATGTCTTCAATAATTTCCATGCCAAATTTCATGCCTTACACTACAATTTTTCTCAGTCAACTGCTCAAGTGTTTCAAAATCAATTGTACTACATCAAAAGTAAACTGAACTTTGATCGGGAATAACTTTCACATACTTCATCCATTTTACCCCATCCAAATCTCATTTCGAAGAGAATCCAGTTCCCTACAACTTCTCTTTTATCCTCAAGTTCAAGAAATGAATCATTTGGAAGATACAAGCTCATACATTACAACTTCCAATACAGAGGGAGGGCTGGAGCAGTATCCTGGAGGTTCACTGAGGCTACCACAACATCTTGAAAGAGGTTCAAATTTAAAACAAATTTTAAGGAAAAAAACTGCAGCATGAGTCGACACATACCTACATGAGTCAACTCATTTTAGTGACAAAACAGGGTATGAGTCGACACAAAGCCTTATGTGTCGATACATACTGTTATCCAGGCCCTAAAACAGAAGGATGAAAGGTGCATGAGTCGACACAAAATGCGTATGTGTCGACACAAACAAGATATGAGTCGACACAAAGCCTTATGTGTCGATACATACTATTATCCAGGCCCCAAAACAGAAGGATGAAAGGTGCATGAGTCGACACATCCCATTATGCATCGACGCATACTGAGTTGACTTTGTTTTACAGGAGCAAGAAGAGTAATGTGTCGATGCATGGAAGCATTGTGTCAACACATAACAGTTCAAAATGCAATTTTTCTTTCTTTTTACATTGTCTTTACATTTTCAAACAAATTTTCTTCATTTACTATCCAACTATTCAATATGGGCTGATGTTTGGATTTGTTTTAAGGACCCAATTTTCGTGCAAGATACATTAGAGAGGACCAGGTTCATGCAAAGACCAAAATGGAAAGGAAATAATGCAAAAATGGCATTTTCTTCAAATTATGATTTTGTATTCAAAACATGATCAAATGCATTGATTCTTTCCATATTGTTTCAGTCTCATATCCCTCTATAAATACCAGACCCAAGTGAAAGCAAATCAGAGATGAAGGCTGCCTCCAAACCAAGATAAAAAGTTCTAAAACTTCAATAAAGGTACAAAATTGTCCCGCCATATCCAGGCCTCCTCAGTCCAAACCAAGCCCACTACTCACTCCCTAAAGGTCCCCAGAGTGTTTTCCAGGCCTTAAGCAGTTCCAACACGCACGAAAGCTCCCTCACCCGATCTCACTGTTTGGTAACAATTCCTCGAACTTAAACTCATAGAATACACGATTTAAATTCATATTGATCATATATACATATTGATGCTGATGTTTATGTTTGATTGGACGTGTTACATGTGAGTAAAGATGCAGGAATAGGATCGTGCCATTGTTAGGGCACGATCTGAACTCACCTTCGAAACGTATAATTCAGCTCGTTTCAGACCAAAATAACCCAGGATTTGGATTCAGGGGATGATTTTACATGGGACAGGTTCTTTAGATTTGCTTTAATCTAACGTTTGATCAAGTTTCAGGTTTTGTAAGATCGAAGAAGACGACCGGAGTTTGACTCCGGCGTCTCTCTGTCCGTTGGCTCAGGCAAGGGAGTTACGTGTATCAAAGCCACGTTCTGATTGGTTGGTTCAAAAACAATATATCTGACCCATTTTATAATATAATATTATTGTTTCATTGATATAAGCAAATGGAAAGCTGGCTCAGTTGGTGAAGTAGGCGTGTTGCAATGAGAAGGACCTGGGTTCGATACCCAGATCTTGCAATTTTGTGTTTTTCTAACTATTATTCTGCAGATCTTGTGTGTTTCACATCCAGATGCTCACCATGCACCATCAAGTCCATGCCATCAAATGCAAATATGATCTAGATCCAAGGGCCAAACCTGCAATCTTACCCTAGGCCCTCAAGGGGGCTTCCACACTGAAGTCAGGCACAACCTAGGCTTCTCCCTGATTTGGGCCTAATAAATTCCAAATCTCACCCCTCTTTTCAACATTAACACCAGGCCCATTTACATTATTGTTTTGTTTTTTTTTATTATTTGTTTCTTTTAATTGTTTTTTATTTTAATCAGAAAATTAATTATAAAATCACAAAAAAATAGATTTAGTCTTTTTTTTTCGAATAAAAATTATTTTTGTTAATTAATTAATTAATTATTTATTTATTTAAACCTTTTGCTTAAATTAAAATCAAGTAGACTTAGGATTTAAT
The DNA here is from genome assembly GCA_948472305.1 of Vicia faba. Taxonomy (NCBI): domain Eukaryota; kingdom Viridiplantae; phylum Streptophyta; class Magnoliopsida; order Fabales; family Fabaceae; genus Vicia; species Vicia faba. The sequence continues at coordinate 274,942,112 of OX451735.1, read as the reverse complement.
TTCATTTCTTTATAATAAAAATACAAAAAATTAGAATTAGGTCCTTATTTTTTACCTTCTTTAGATAATTAGTTTTCTTCCTTTTTCTAGATTAATTATTATTTACTTAAACATTTTCTCAAAATAAAACAAAAATGACAAAAAAGGATTTTCTTTTTAACTTAGAAATAGTTTAGGGTTTTAGACATCTGTTCCAATTCACGTGCTTATTGCTTTTATTATTATTTTCATATTAATGTATTTGCTTATGGGATGTAATAGACTATAATTAGGACTTTTACTACTTTATTTCCCCCAAGTTTTGGACATGTAATTAATCCCCCTCCCCGAAGCCTTGTAATAGCTAGGATTTTACATTTCCACACTTTAAATTCCCGCACACTATTAACTGTCTAGATGCGTAATAAATAGGATTGTATGGCAAAAGATAAAAAACGAACGCTAGCAAACCTAACACAAAGACAAAAATAACTGAATACAATAGAAATTCCACATGCGCACTGTGATCGGTGGATCTGGAACTGACTGTTTAACGCTGGTTCGCGAAATGTCGCGGAAGCAAGAGTCGCCACCGTCTTTTATTTTCTCCAAATGGAAAGGACAAAAGCACAGAAAAATTCCTTTAAAGAGATTGCTCTCGGTTCGGGAGGTAGGTTATAGAAAGGGAAGGTGTTAGCACCCTTTCTATCCATGGTTATCCATGGGCTCTTAGATACTTGCTCATTGTGTTTTCAAAATGGTTTGTTTGCTTTTCAACTGTGGGTTTAAAAAAGTTTCTTTGAAAGTTTCAGATCGACTCATGCGTCAGAGTGTTTGAAAAATTGTTTTGAAAGCTTTTGAAAAGTGTCGGTGTGAAAAGATTCTGATTTGTTTTGTTTTTAAAGAGAGCAAGTATCTACGAGAACCTACCTACCCTAAGGAATTCGTCTGTGTAAATGTCCTTTAAAGTAGTGCCATCCCACCATTGAGAGGTAGGTAGCACCACCGTTGGAGGTGTTCGGGTCAATTCGAGTTTGTAGGGACATGGTGATCACCAGAGCAATGGGAAGACACCTTAGAAGCTACCCTCATGCCAGGTTCCCGGATCATGAGGACTTACTAAGACGTCCTCTACTCGACGATCACCTTTCGAAAGGCAACAGTGAGGCGTACCCTAGGGGTGGTGTGTGCGAATGGTGTGTCATGTTTCAGTTATTTGTCTTGTCATGTTTATTGTGATCTACGCTTGATTTTAATTAAGACATTCATTCTTGCATGCTTTTTAACAGTTATAAAGTTTGCAGGAAATAAATCTAAACTATTACAAAGGGCGCGGGTCCACATCGCCAAAATTAAACCGGACCCGATTTGACGGAAAATAAAGAAAGCGAATAAAAGTGCGAAAAATAGAATCGTTACATCGCTTTGGGAGAATTACATAATTATAATAAGCAATAAAGTGAATGCGCGAAATAAAATAATTAAAACAATGGGCGTTGGACCCTTTTGCAAACAATTAACGTTAATAAGGAATTAAAATAAAAAATGAAAATTAAATGTTTTTGGTATTTTGTGTTTTTTAAGATTTAAAAGAAAAAAAGAATTGATTGAAATTAAAATGAAATGTCAAACCCTAATTCTAATGTTTTTTAAGTTTATTGTAAAAATATTAAGTTTTAACCTAATTTAAATCTAAGTTAATTTACATGTAAAATTTAATTTATGAAAATAAATAAAATAAATATTATTATTGTAAAAAGGAAATTAAAAGGAATGAAATTAACAATTAAACCTAAATTCTACATATTTTTGGATTTTTTATTAAAAAGAATTAAAATTATAACCTAATTAAAACTAAATATTTACATGCTAATTTATTAAAATAAAATAAATATTATATTTTTGCCTTTTTCTGATTTTTGTGTGTTTTTTGATGTTTTCATATTTTTGTAAAAAATAATTATTGAATTAAAACAACAAGACAAATAAAATAAGAATTAAAAAGATATAAGAAAATAAATAAAATTAGCAAACCAGGGTGGGGGTGTAGTCCCAATTTGTGAGGTATGGACTTGAGAAGCCTGGCCCAATTAAGCTTGCAATTTGTTTGACTTTTTTGGCTTGTGTATCAGCGCATTGACCTGGGCATAGTCTACTCCTTGCATCCACGCCCTTGATTTGAATTGGTGGGACGCGTGTACGCTTGAGATGGTGAGCGTATGGTATACTGGGACGTTTATGCTGCATGGGAACACAATTTGCAAAATAATATAGGAATAAACGTAGACCTGGGACTCGAACCCAGGTCTTAGACTTTACCAAGGGGTACACCTGCCACTGGAACGCTTGATTTCAATTTAATATATAATGGTTATTAAATATAATAAAAGAAAACAAAGTGTTAGTGGATAGCTTGGCGCGAATTTTCAAACGCGCCAATCGCTGTGTGACACGAGATCACCTTCTTCCTCGTCCTGTAAAACAAAACAAGATGGAAACGGTTTCACATGCGTGGCCTTAGATATGTTTTAAGAAAATAACGATTAGCCCCTCGACGCTCATAAATTGAGCGCGAGGGTGCCATCCTCTTCGTCTTCAAGCGTTGAATCCATTGGTGGTCATTTGGAGTTCCAATTTTGCCTTGTTATGAAAGCCCCAATTTTGAAAACCTGTAACCCTAGAATCTCAAACATGGCATAATCTCGTATGGTCAATAAAAACGCAATTAAAGGTACTGGTTAGCTTCGAAACTTCAATATGAACAAGAATCAATAAACAAAAATGCACAAAGATGCGTGGATTATGATATATGATTCCAAAAATTTTGAGACACAGTCTGAGTTTATGATACCGATTCAAGGCGTTTTGCTTGTTGTTTATGATTGGCACACGTTCAGAGTTACCCAAGGAAGCTAATGGGATCAAGATTAAGGCTTGAATCGACCTCTAGAGTTGATTTCAGTTTTGAGTTTTTCAAGCAATTTTTCAAGTTTGTCCTAGCCTCTTATGCGCAGCTTTCATTCCTTTGCCATTAGGTTTCTCATCCTGCATATGTAGTGAGTAATTAGGTTAAGAAAATTGGATCAAAATCCATTGCTTTTATGAATTGGAGATTTGATTTGTTAAGGATCTTTTTTCAATCTTTTTCTCATGTATTTTGTATCAATTAAGCTCAATTAGTCCAATTCTTTCCCAATTAGCATGTGCACGAAATCTTGAGTCTAGAATGTGCATAAAAAGATTTTTTTTAGGTCAAGTTTATATTTTCTACATATTTAAATAATTTAAATGAATTAATATTGATATAAATTCAAATAAATAATTAAAAAATGAGAAAATACTTCCCCTTGGGCTTAATGGTCGTGCATAGGCTTGGCATGAAGAAACTTGGAAGAAAAATGGGCCCATTTGCATTTTTAGGTCATTTGGATCAAAGTTGACTTTTCAAAATTTCCAAACATTTCCCAACTTCCACAAGGCATAACTTGCTCAATTTTTAAGCTTTTCACATGTTCTTGGACATTTTGGAAAGGTCTTTGAGTCCTCTAACCAATGCCTCTGGTCCCATGTCATTTTGATTCACCAATCTCAAGTTATGGCCTTTGACTTAAAGTCCCTTTTTGTTGACTTTTGAAAATGACCTATAATGTTGAAATTGATAACTTTTTGTGAGAGCATTTCTTGGACTTGAAGTATGAAGATGAGTTGTAGGAAATGTCTTTCTCTTCAAAATGAGCTTTGGATGGAATTTTTCTGATAATCCATGTGAAAGTTATGCCCTGGTCAATTTCAGTTGACTTTTTCAACTGTCCAAATATAGTAACTTTTGCATCTTTGATGATTTCTGAGCCAAATCTTGAGAATCATGATCAAGCATTGATCAAATGATATTTGTGGCTTCAAAATGATATGTTGACCAAAAATTTGAACTTTTGACTGTCAAATGACCATTTTGCCCCTATAGTTGACTGTAGTGCAATCTAGGGTTTTGACTGTGCAATTTTGAGCTGAATGCCTTGCAACTTGATATGAGGATACTTGACCATATTTGTGGGCACATGAGACTTTATTGGGCCTTGGAAAACTTTATTTTCCTGATCAGAACACAAACCCTAGTTTTGACTGTATGGGAGACTGTTGAGCTGTGCAACCCTTGGGGAATTTTGTGACTTGACTTGGCAATTTCTTGAAGAATATGGGAGGGCAAATTTTGGGGTACAACAGTTGCCCCTGTTCAATCTTCTTAGACCTGAGGATGCAGATTGGCGGACGTGCCTTTCGTAATCCGAGGGTAGAAGATGATTGGACACTAGAGTGCCCAGAAATTTGCGCTCACATAGTAGTAGTGATGGTGGAATGGGCTTATAGATGCCATTTAGAGGTTGCTGGATAGGATGATGGGCTTATAGATGCCATCTGGATGTTGATCGCATAGGAGATTCCTTAGCGAGTACCTGCGTACCTGCAAAAGAACAAATGAGTACCTGACACGTTGCAGGAGTTGGTTTTCAGATGCTTGGTATAGCTGTGTCCTGACTGGTTACAGGAACTGGATTTGGAGCTTCAAAAGATGATGAATGAACCAGGTATAGTTACTGCTTTAGCATGAATGGTAAGAGAACCTTGGGTGATTTTAACTTCAACAACGCTCGTTGAGAAAAACCTTGGCGGGAATTACCATCTTTGCAATATCGGGAAGAGACCCATAGAAAATTATAATCTGAAAGGGAATCACCTCACTCGCCGTTGGAGAGGGGATCATAGGAAAAGGAATTGTCACCTCACTCGCCGTTGGAGAGGGAACCATAAGAGACTATCACCTCACACTCGTCGCCGGAGAGGGAACCATCTGAAAAGGACTTACCACCTCACACACCGTCGGAGAGGGAACCATGGGAGACTATCACCTCACACTCACCGTCGGAGAGGGAAACATCTGAAGAAGGAATTACCACCTCACGCACTTGCCGGAGAGGGGACCATAGGAGACTATCACCTCACACTCATCGTCGGAGAGGGAAACATCTAAAAAGGACTTACCACCTCACACACCTGTCGGAGAGGGGACCATAGGATAACTTCTACTGAGTCTTCATCAGAAAAATCTGTTGGGAGTCGATTTAGCTGGACTAGAGAAGGCCTTGAAATATCTTCAACTGGAATAAGCGTCAGAACGTTGCCATATCTGGTTTACATCTGGACTATATCTGGAAGGAGATCTGGAAGCAGCATCAGAACGTCGCCGTATCTGGGTCATATCTGAAACTATATCTAGAAGGAAATCTGGAAGCAGCATCAGAACGTCACCATCTCTGGGTCATATCCGAAACTATATCTAGAAGGAAATCTGGAAGCAGCATCAGAACGTCACCATATCTGGGTCATATCCGAAACTATATCTAGAAGGAAATCTGGAAGCAGCATCAGAACGTCACCATATCTGGGTCATATCTGAAACTATATCTAGAAGGAAATCTGGAAGCAGCATCAGAACGTCACCATATCTGGGTCATATCTGAAACTATATCTAGAAGGAAATCTGGAAGCAGCATCAGAACGTCACCATATATGGGTCATATCTGAAACTATATCTAGAAGGAAATCTGGAAGCAGCATCAGAACGTCACCATATCTGGGTCATATCTGAAACTATATCTAGAAGGAAATCTGGAAGCAGCATCAGAACGTCACCATATCTGGGTCATATCTGAAACTATATCTAGAAGGAAATCTGGAAGCAGCATCAGAACGTCACCATCTCTGGGTCATATCCGAAACTATATCTAGAAGGAAATCTGGAAGCAGCATCAGAACGTCACCATATCTGGGTCATATCCGAAACTATATCTAGAAGGAAATCTGGAAGCAGCATCAGAACGTCACCATATCTGGGTCATATCTGAAACTATATCTAGAAGGAAATCTGGAAGCAGCATCAGAACGTCACCATATCTGGGTCATATCTGAAACTATATCTAGAAGGAAATCTGGAAGCAGCATCAGAACGTCACCATATCTGGGTCATATCTGAAACTATATCTAGAAGGAAATCTGGAAGCAGCATCAGAACGTCACCATATCTGGGTCATATCTGAAACTATATCTAGAAGGAAATCTGGAAGCAGCATCAGAACGTCACCATATCTGGGTCATATCTGAAACTATATCTAGAAGGAAATCTGGAAGCAGCATCAGAACGTCACCATATCTGGGTCATATCTGAAACTATATCTAGAAAGAAATCTGGAAGCAGCGTCAGAACGTCACCATATCTGGTTCACATCTGAAACTATATCAAGAATGAATTGCGATAGTTGATAGTAGTCATTTTTGTATTGATCTTTTTCCTGAAAAGGTAAAACATAATTGTATGCGAAATCATGATGCATGAACTGTATGTCTTCAAAATCAATGAGATTCGTGTAATATGATGCATATGCATGCTATAATGATGTATGTGACGTTTTATGAATGTATGTTTGTCTAAGAAAATAAATCCTTGACGGGTGCCGGGAAGTCGTATCCTGGGCTGATGTTGAAGAATAGTTGCAAGAATTCCAATAGGCGAAGATAACTCCGTTGGGGAATAAACTTGGCGAATGGAGGATTCTGCGGGGAGAAAAGATACTCTAGCGGCCATGCTGGGAAGTAATACTCTGCGGGAATAGGGATGCCTTGCTGATTGTTGATAGTAACTTGCTGAGGATATCCTTGTTGTTGGAAGTATTGATGGACTTCGCTGGGGTAAGAAGACTGTATCGAGGACGCTCTTTCCGTGGCTTTTGGCTGAGGATAACCCAGTTATATCCTGTTAAGGAAATAACTCTTTAAATCAAGCCGGACGACGCGTTCGTGCTCTGCGAGGGGATAAGCTTCCAGAATCAACTGGGGATACGCTTACTGCTTGGGGAGATGGATTCCAACTTTCCTGGGGAAGCTGGGTTGGACTCTCCTGGGGAAGTATTGAACTGTATTGGTTATGTTCTTCAACGGAACCTACCTTGATACCCTGGAGGACAGAACAATCATATTGCTTAGACCACCCATTATTGCCCCTGTTTCTGAGGTGGGGGAGGAGGATCTGTGAGGTGCTGATAGTTGTTGAGGGGCTAACCTTCTTCTGGTAGACAGATGGCAGGACATAGTCGTACGCTTTAATCCCTAACTTTTGCCTGGACCGCCCTTTCGGGTTTTCAGTCCACCGGGATACCCATTTTTGCCCAAGCCGCCTTTTCAGGTTTTCAACTTGCCGGGTGTACATATTTTTCATTTCATCCCTTCATTTTGCCCGAACCCTTTTGGTTCGCCGGGAAGCCCTTATTTTTGCCTAGGTATGTCAACCTAGCGGGTCTTTGATTTTGCGTAGTATTTTCCGACTATGTCCACGCACTTGGAATGCAGGTAGGTGCCCCAGGCTGCTTGTGTTGTCATATTACCAGAAGGTGTCTGATCGTGCAAGATTCGTTGCTGGAGTGCCCCAAGTGACTCAGGCAGAGATTTGCCCCAGGCTTTTTGGCTTTTTGAGAGATTCTCTGAATCTTGATTGGACTGCCCCAGATAATGGACCATGGTCATGTCGTGCCCCTTGATCGGAGATACTCTTGTTCATTAGACTTTCATTGTGCGAATTTCCCTGCTGTTCAAACAAAAAGTCATATGCAAACAAAGTTATGTTAAAAATGCAAAGCCTATGTCTGTCTTGAAGATTTTGGAAATGCATTCTCTTTCATAAAACAAGTGATTGTTTGTAAAACGTGATGTCAACTCCGTATTTTACCGTAGGCCTTCAGGAGTCAGGATACCTTTCGTAACAGTATGCTTTCGAACTAACCCATGCTTCAGCTAGGACTTTTAAGGGTTATATCGTGGCCTGGTTCACGGTTTAAGAAACAAAGGATAAAGGCTCAAATTATTTGTACCCACCCGCTCTTCGTGATATTCTCCAAACCTAAACTCAGTTGATCATACGTTAGACCTTGTTTGAGTCTTTGCTCTGATTTTCCAGTGATGGTTCAGATATTGATGATTTATTCTGAATAGGCAGTCACTCCTTTTTTGTTGAGGGTTTGTGAGACCTCTTTCTTGATTTTTGTTATCCCTTTCTTTTTTTGCCTGAACTGTTTCCTTTTTTGGAATTACAGTCAGCGGGATGCCCCAGTTTCATAAGTCCCTTTTATAGGTTTTGACTTTTTGGGCTTTTTGTTTATGATTTTTTTTTTGATAACAACTGCCTGTCCTTATGATTGTTCTGAACCATCACTGTCTTTTTGTTTTTGGAACAACTCATTTGGTGCCATTCATTGTGCACTTGGATCAAATGAGAAGCCTACCCTGCCCCAGGTTATGATTAAGGGTTTCAATTTTCGAAAATAAAACTCCTACTTCTTTGGCTCAGATGGGTTGACGAGGGATTATCTTCCTTATAACTCCCGTGTTTAGGATTTGAAACAATGCCTGTACCTCATCAGCGGGATCTGTTCAAAAGCATACTGTAGATTCGGTATCGTTTTCGTCATCCTCCCTCAAGAGGCTCAGAATCATTAACCAAGAGTTGATCATCAGAAAAAATATGAAAAGAATTTGAACATAATGAAAACAATTGTATTAATTCCCAAAACAGACATATGCGATGCATTAATAGAACAAAAGAGTTTGCTATGTCATTAATTGTTTATATAAGCAAAGAAAAACACAACTCAGAAATTCAAATAAACAAAAGGTCTTCAACGATTGGGTAACGGAGCAGTGATTATGTTCGGAGTCTCAGGCACTTCAAACTGAATCTCCCCGGCGTCAATCATATCTTGGATCTTGTTCTTGAGAGGCCAGCAGTTGTCTGTAGTATGCCCCGGGCTATCTGAATGATATGCGCACCTATCGTTGGGATGATAGTTGGGAGCAGAAGTGTTCGGATTCCGAAGAGGAGCCCTCAAGGTGATCAGCCCTGCCTTCAACATTTGTTGTAGCGCCTGATCCAGTGACATGTTGAGTTTGGTATACTGTCGTTTCTCCTTGCGCTGCTGCCCCTGTCCTTGTTGAGCAGGTCCGGGATTGGAGATCTGGATTGCCCCTGCCTCATGACGGCTCTTTTTACCGTGCACAGCATTGGATTCTTTCTTTCCATGATGAGGCTTTTTATCAGAAGGTGCAGCCTCTTGAATTTTCCCAGACCGGATGCCAGCTTCTATTCGCTCTCCAGTCAAGATAAGATCTGTGAATCCAGCAGACGAATTCCCTATTAGGTGGTTGTAGAACGGACCAGACAGGGTCCCCAAGAACATATCGACAAGTTCCCGATCAGTCAGAGGTGGTTGTACCCTTCCAGCAAGATCCCTCCATTTCTGCGCATATTCTTTAAAACCTTCACTTGATCCTAACGACATACCCTGGAGTTGGGTACGCGTAGGAGCAAGGTCGGCATTATATTGATACTGCTTGTAGAAATCAGTAGCCAACTCCTCCCAGTTACGAACCTTGGTCCCATCTAGCTGATAGAACCATTCGAGATGAGTCCCTGAAAGGCTCTCCTGGAAGAAGTGGATCCATAAATTCTTATCCGCAGAGTACGGTTGAATTTTCCGAACATAGGACCTTAGATGCAGCTTGGGACAAGACGCCCCGTCGTACTTAGAGAAGGATGGTGCTTTGAATTTCCGAGGAATAATCACACCAGTTGACAAACCCAGATCTCCAAAATCCAGCCCAGGTACCTGTTGAACCTCCATAGCCTTCAACCTATCCTCCAACTGTTTGTACTTGTCCTCAGCCGGAGGGTATTGTTCGTCGTTGAAATCTGTCTCGTTGTCGGAGACCACTGGACTAGGCACCTCTCTCTCATGGTGACTGCTTTCCCTCACAGATGGGGTTGTCCTCTCAGTTTCAGTCTGCGGTGTATTCCCAGATCTGCGTCTAGGGCTGAACAAAACAGTCCTCTTCTTCTTCTTTTCTTTCTTCAAGAGCAAAGCCTTCAGATCTTGTTGCCCCTGGGTCAAATTCACGATCAGCTCTTGGAACTGGGCATTCTGAGCCTGGAGGTCCTTGATAGTGTGCTCGGTTGAAGATTCAGGATTCATGACGATCGGCTGAAACAAACAGCGGAGAAGGGTAAGCAACCTGTCAAAGGGATACCTGCCATGCAATGAGATGTATGACATGCATGTAATGTTTTCAAGGACCTCGCGGGGTAAACAAAGAAAAAATTGTTAGCATTTGAAAACCAGTAACTTGATTGAAGGTACTTCATGTTGTTGAGAGTCCTTCTTCAAGGGTCAAAGGCTCACCATATCCAGTGGGTCATAGCCCCTGACAACCTTGGCTAGAGGAAAATAAATCCTCTTTGCCCCTGGCTAGATGTTTGATTTATCATGACCTGCATCACAAGCCCTTGAGATCCTTGAAATGGGTTAGGATGTATGCAATGGTATGATGTCATGCTATGCATGGGGTGATGTAGATAAATCATGTTATGAGTCCCAATTAAGGACTATAAACAAAACCCTGCAAGAAATTCAGTATACTTTGTTATGAGTCCCAATTAAGGACTATAAACAAAACCTGCAAGAGATCTAGTAAACCCTGTTATGAGTCCCAGTTAAGGACTATAAACAAAACCTGCAAGAAATTTGGTAAACCCTGTCATGAGTCCTAGTTAAGGACTATAAACAAAACCTGCAAGAAATTTGGTAAACCTTGTCATGAGTCCTAGTTAAGGACTATAAACAAAACCTGCAAGAAATTTGGTAAACCTTGTCATGAGTCCTAGTTAAGGACTATAAACAACACCTGCAAGTAGTTCATGTGTCAGCTAACAAGCATGCAAGTAGGCAAGTACCAAGGCACACAAGTCACACAAGAGAAACCCTTAGGGTTTAGGCCAGCATGGGGTCTGGGTATTACCCTCTTGAAGTTGGTGGGTTCAACCTGTCCTATTAGAAGTAACCGGGTTCTAAGGGTCCCAATATCACTGGATTGCTTTCATTGTTCATCGTTTCGATTTAGCCACTGAACTGGCGACCGAAATATTCCAGGAAAGCAACCCTCAATTGAGTGTAGTATCGAGTATCAACCAACCTCAGACTGCACCAAAGTCAGTTATCTCACTACCCTAAAGAGGCCAAGATAGTTCAATTAAGGTTCCTAAGGTCTGTTGATGCTTCACGACACCACGCGGAGGCCCCGTACTCTCCTTGACTGAACTCAAGGGTTACCGGTACACACCAAAGTGCCACATCAACGTAGCAGACTGTTTCAACCATGTCGGTATACCCCGCACAGTTCCCTCACAGCCTTGTTGCTACTTTCTAAGAAAGGTATCCCCCAGATCCGGGTTAGGATCTATAGAACTCCCAAGCAACCCACAATTTAAAGCACACAAGGAAAACAATTGAAAACACAGTTATGAACTAGCCCTAAGGTACACCTCACTTTAAAAATAGTCCCCAGCAGAGTCGCCAGTTCTGTGATCGGTGGATCTGGAACTGACTGTTTAACGCTGGTTCGCGAAATGTCGCGGAAGCAAGAGTCGCCACCGTCTTTTATTTTCTCCAAATGGAAAGGACAAAAGCACAGAAAAATTCCTTTAAAGAGATTGCTCTCGGTTCGGGAGGTAGGTTATAGAAAGGGAAGGTGTTAGCACCCTTTCTATCCATGGTTATCCATGGGCTCTTAGATACTTGCTCATTGTGTTTTCAAAATGGTTTGTTTGCTTTTCAACTGTGGGTTTAAAAAAGTTTCTTTGAAAGTTTCAGATCGACTCATGCGTCAGAGTGTTTGAAAAATTGTTTTGAAAGCTTTTGAAAAGTGTCGGTGTGAAAAGATTCTGATTTGTTTTGTTTTTAAAGAGAGCAAGTATCTACGAGAACCTACCTACCCTAAGGAATTCGTCTGTGTAAATGTCCTTTAAAGTAGTGCCATCCCACCATTGAGAGGTAGGTAGCACCACCGTTGGAGGTGTTCGGGTCAATTCGAGTTTGTAGGGACATGGTGATCACCAGAGCAATGGGAAGACACCTTAGAAGCTACCCTCATGCCAGGTTCCCGGATCATGAGGACTTACTAAGACGTCCTCTACTCGACGATCACCTTTCGAAAGGCAACAGTGAGGCGTACCCTAGGGGTGGTGTGTGCGAATGGTGTGTCATGTTTCAGTTATTTGTCTTGTCATGTTTATTGTGATCTACGCTTGATTTTAATTAAGACATTCATTCTTGCATGCTTTTTAACAGTTATAAAGTTTGCGGGAAATAAATCTAAACTATTACAAAGGGCGCGGGTCCACATCGCCAAAATTAAACCGGACCCGATTTGACGGAAAATAAAGAAAGCGAATAAAAGTGCGAAAAATAGAATCGTTACATCGCTTTGGGAGAATTACATAATTATAATAAGCAATAAAGTGAATGCGCGAAATAAAATAATTAAAACAATGGGCGTTGGACCCTTTTGCAAACAATTAGCGTTAATAAGGAATTAAAATAAAAAATGAAAATTAAATGTTTTTGGTATTTTGTGTTTTTTAAGATTTAAAAGAAAAAAAGAATTGATTGAAATTAAAATGAAATGTCAAACCCTAATTCTAATGTTTTTTAAGTTTATTGTAAAAATATTAAGTTTTAACCTAATTTAAATCTAAGTTAATTTACATGTAAAATTTAATTTATGAAAATAAATAAAATAAATATTATTATTGTAAAAAGGAAATTAAAAGGAATGAAATTAACAATTAAACCTAAATTCTACATATTTTTGGATTTTTTATTAAAAAGAATTAAAATTATAACCTAATTAAAACTAAATATTTACATGCTAATTTATTAAAATAAAATAAATATTATATTTTTGCCTTTTTCTGATTTTTGTGTGTTTTTTGATGTTTTCATATTTTTGTAAAAAATAATTATTGAATTAAAACAACAAGACAAATAAAATAAGAATTAAAAAGATATAAGAAAATAAATAAAATTAGCAAACCAGGGTGGGGGTGTAGTCCCAATTTGTGAGGTATGGACTTGAGAAGCCTGGCCCAATTAAGCTTGCAATTTGTTTGACTTTTTTGGCTTGTGTATCAGCGCATTGACCTGGGCATAGTCTACTCCTTGCATCCACGCCCTTGATTTGAATTGGTGGGACGCGTGTACGCTTGAGATGGTGAGCGTATGGTATACTGGGACGTTTATGCTGCATGGGAACACAATTTGCAAAATAATATGGGAATAAACGTAGACCTGGGACTCGAACCCAGGTCTTAGACTTTACCAAGGGGTACACCTGCCACTGGAACGCTTGATTTCAATTTAATATATAATGGTTATTAAATATAATAAAAGAAAACAAAGTGTTAGTGGATAGCTTGGCGCGAATTTTCAAACGCGCCAATCGCTGTGTGACACGAGATCACCTTCTTCCTCGTCCTGTAAAACAAAACAAGATGGCAACGGTTTCACATGCGTGGCCTTAGATATGTTTTAAGAAAATAACGATTAGCCCCTCGACGCTCATAAATTGAGCGCGAGGGTGCCATCCTCTTCGTCTTCAAGCGTTGAATCCATTGGTGGTCATTTGGAGTTCCAATTTTGCCTTGTTATGAAAGCCCCAATTTTGAAAACCTGTAACCCTAGAATCTCAAACATGGCATAATCTCGTATGGTCAATAAAAACGCAATTAAAGGTACTGGTTAGCTTCGAAACTTCAATATGAACAAGAATCAATAAACAAAAATGCACAAAGATGCGTGGATTATGATATATGATTCCAAAAATTTTGAGACACAGTCTGAGTTTATGATACCGATTCAAGGCGTTTTGCTTGTTGTTTATGATTGGCACACGTTCAGAGTTACCCAAGGAAGCTAATGGGATCAAGATTAAGGCTTGAATCGACCTCTAGAGTTGATTTCAGTTTTGAGTTTTTCAAGCAATTTTTCAAGTCTGTCCTAGCCTCTTATGCGCAGCTTTCATTCCTTTGCCATTAGGTTTCTCATCCTGCATATGTAGTGAGTAATTAGGTTAAGAAAATTGGATCAAAATCCATTGCTTTTATGAATTGGAGATTTGATTTGTTAAGGATCTTTTTTCAATCTTTTTCTCATGTATTTTGCATCAATTAAGCTCAATTAGTCCAATTCTTTCCCAATTAGCATGTGCACGAAATCTTGAGTCTAGAATGTGCATAAAAAGATTTTTTTTAGGTCAAGTTTATATTTTCTACATATTTAAATAATTTAAATGAATTAATATTGATATAAATTCAAATAAATAATTAAAAAATGAGAAAATACTTCCCCTTGGGCTTAATGGTCGTGCATAGGCTTGGCATGAAGAAACTTGGAAGAAAAATGGGCCCATTTGCATTTTTAGGTCATTTGGATCAAAGTTGACTTTTCAAAATTTCCAAAAATTTCCCAACTTCCACAAGGCATAACTTGCTCAATTTTTAAGCTTTTCACATGTTCTTAGACATTTTGGAAAGGTCTTTGAGTCCTCTAACCAATGCCTCTGGTCCCATGTCATTTTGATTCACCAATCTCAAGTTATGGCCTTTGACTTAAAGTCCCTTTTTGTTGACTTTTGAAAATGACCTATAATGTTGAAATTGATAACTTTTTGTGAGAGCATTTCTTGGACTTGAAGTATGAAGATGAGTTGTAGGAAATGTCTTTCTCTTCAAAATGAGCTTTGGATGGAATTTTTCTGATAATCCATGTGAAAGTTATGCCCTGGTCAATTTCAGTTGACTTTTTCAACTGTCCAAATATAGTAACTTTTGCATCTTTGATGATTTCTGAGCCAAATCTTGAGAATCATGATCAAGCATTGATCAAATGATATTTGTGGCTTCAAAATGATATGTTGACCAAAAATTTGAACTTTTGACTGTCAAATGACCATTTTGCCCCTATAGTTGACTGTAGTGCAATCTAGGGTTTTGACTGTGCAATTTTGAGCTGAATGCCTTGCAACTTGATATGAGGATACTTGACCATATTTGTGGGCACATGAGACTTTATTGGGCCTTGGAAAACTTTATTTTCCTGATCAGAACACAAACCCTAGTTTTGACTGTATGGGAGACTGTTGAGCTGTGCAACCCTTGGGGAATTTTGTGACTTGACTTGGCAATTTCTTGAAGAATATGGGAGGGCAAATTTTGGGGTACAACACGCACCTCTAAGGTTTCCTCCACTTGTTGCCTTTAGAAAACAATCACAACTCTCGAAACGTGAGAGACTTTAGTGGCTACCCTTTGGTTTAAAAGATAAAAAATGACCCTCTCGATGTTACCTCCGTACGATCTTAAAACCCTAGGGTAGTTACTAAGGTTTCTTGCCCAGTTGCCTTTGTGACTGTAACAATGTCCCTTCGAATGTTCCTGAAACATCCAACGACTAGGGCTACCTACTCACGAATAGTAGGATAGCACTGTCTAAAGGAAAAGAGGAAAAGAACAACCTTTCGAGTAAAAGTAGATAGTTCTTAGATGCTATGCTCAAAACAAACTTTTACACATACATAAAACTCTTTCAAAATTTTTTTTTCAAAACACTTTGTATACTTTCTCTACCACTCCGAGAAACATTACAAAGTTCGTCGTACTAAGGCGCTTTCTTTCAAAAATACTTTTCAAACACACAAAGCACAAGGAATTTCCAAATGAGCTAGCATCTAAGAGCCCGTAGATAACTGCGGATGGAAAGGGTGATAACACCTTCCCTTTCCATAATCTACCCCCTTACTCAGAAATAATCTTGAAGGGTATTTTTCTGTTCTTTTCACCCTTTCCTTTGTTGGATAAAAGAAAAGTCGGTGGCGACTCTTGCTTACCACAACATTTGTGAATACAAACGCAAAACCAGTATAACAGTCAGTTCTGCCACCGTATCACACTAGCTCACTTTGAAAATGCTTTGTGAAATGTGTTTGTGTTTGTGTTTGTTTGAAAGTATTTTCTAAAAGTGCCTTCGTTTAGGCGAACTTTGTAATGATTCTCGTCTCTATAAGAAAGTATACAAAGTGTTGACTTTTGAAAATATTTCATGAAGGTGTTGGTGTGTTTGAAAAGATGTTTGTTTTGAAATGTTTGTGAGCAAGAAACTACGAACGTTTTACCTACTCAAAAGAAAGTATTTTTTATTTTCCTCCACCTTTAGATAGTTTTATCTTACCATTGGTTAGTAAGAAACCTTATCATTGGATGTGAAGGGAAAGGTGTGGGTCGTCGTATAGTCATAGAAGGCAACATTATAAGATATCTTAGCAATTTGTTATAAGGGTCTAAGATCGTTTACCGAAGGCAACATTGAAGGGTCATTGAGGAACTACGATTTTTTAATCGAGGCTCTTTGCTAAAGTATCCCACGTTCGAGGGACATGACTATTTTTATGTAAGGCAACAAGTGTGGGTTAACCCTAGAGGTGAAAGTGTGCAAAGTGCATTGTCTTCATTTAATTTTTATCTTGAATTTAAGGTTATCTACTCGTTTAATTTTGAGTCTTTCCATATAAACCCTAATTACTAGCAATAATATGGAAATCGGTAAATTGCGGAAATTAAAAGTCCTACACTATTACATAATTTTAGGGGATGGGGGTACAAATTACAAATGGGGATGAAAGAAATTAAAATCTAATTACTATTACAACCAAATTGAATAATTCAAAAATAAAATATACAAGAATATAAAGATAATGTAAAAGAAAAGAAAATTGTTTTTATGGTTGGTTTTTGATGAAAAGAGTGTTAATTACCCTAATTAATTTGAAAAGAAGTTGATTAATTAGAAACCTAAAGTATAAGTTAATTTAATAGAAAATTAAAATGAAACCCTAGTCTAAATTAGTTTAATAAGAAAAGCAATTAATTTGTTAAGAAAATATTATTATTTTGCCTATATGATAACAATAAAATAAAATGTGAAAATATACTTAATTAAGAAAAAATATATTTTTGGGATTTTGATTTAAAATGAATAAGTAAAAGAAAAATAAAATAAAATAAAATAAAAAAGATTGGGTCAGGGGGTTTGAAAAGAAAACAAAGAGGTTTGAAGAAAATGATTTTGATTTAGGCCCAAAATCTGTTTTTGTTTGAATCATAAATAAAATAAAAAATGTAATGGCTAGTGGTGTTGTTTAGGAAGCAGGGGGTGATGGTGAGTAAATGAAGCAGGGCCCAAAGCTGGAAAGCCCAGGCGCGTGTCCAAACAAAAAAGGAACAAGGAAAAATGTTAGAAAAATAACAAAAGGTCTCGTTGGGCCTCGATCCAAGACCTTCTATAGTAATGCCTTTAGCGCGCGGTATTATGACAAGTTACACTAAATTTAAAATAAACCAAGTCCTGATGATAACTTCATCTTGTTCCTCGCGCCAGTCTGTTCTTCAACATTTTCAAATTTCGCATCATGCTCATTTCTCAACCATTCTCAAAAGTGTAAACATCAAACTTGTTAGAAATTTCACCACGATTCTAAATATGTAAACAACTTAAACAATGGATCAAAGATGAGCACGAATTTTAACTGGTACCAAATTTAACCTAATTTTTTCAGAAAGTTCAAACTTAAAATTCACACTACTCAGGAACATAAATGAATTCTAAGGACATGGTTAGATTCAGGGCTATGATGTCTATATTTTATCTTCGTAAATCAGAGACAGATGATGCTTATATAAAGAGATAGAAGTTTAGAAAACTCACCTTGTAGATGGAGATCATGTTTTGAGTTTGAGCAATCCACAAGATGTTGTAATGATTCAGTTATCTTCCTAGAACCTCTAGGAAGCTATTGCAATGCTTACTTTGGATTGAGTGTGACTGAGATGTTATGGAGAAGTAAACCTGCAAGCAACTGTTTTTGAAAATGGAAGATGAGGAAAATGGTGTTACAGTTGTGTTGTATATGTTTGGATTATCTCTATATGTGTATTAGAAGCTTGGTGATTGATGGAAATGGAAAACGCACGAGGGGGTTGTGAGGTGGATGTTCAAAGGCATAAATGACACAACAATGGTGTTTTTAGAGTAATTTCTAGTTTGAGGGAGTTTCAAGGCTTATAATTTTGTGTGTTAGATTGCAAAGATGACCTCTATTTATAGGCAATAGGTGTGGAGGTTTGAAATGATCAGAAAACAAAGATCATATGTTATGGATTTTTGCCCTATTTTTCAAGAAAGATTGAAACATCTTGTTCCAATGTGAAGTACAAGTATTATAGAGTGGTTGATCACTTTAAACATGCTCCTTCTGATCTTGTAGGTTTAGTGTGTGCAGAAGAAACAAGTTAGAGGCTCAACGCATTGACTTTTGCAATAAAGCTTGCTTTTCCAAAATGGAAGTGTTACCTTTGTGCCATAAATGGAAATGCAACTTGGATAATGGCTCAAATGCTTGGGTCAAAGCTCTAACAGTTGTGTAATCAATTAATTATGGAGTGAAACATAATTTAGAAGCCTGCAGAGTAAGATTATGCAGCATATGCTAGGGTTTTGGTTAAGGTTCATTACAAAAATGACTTGTAATTCAAGAATGGATGCCTAACTTCTTGTCTTCGATTCTCTTAGCTCAAGAATCATCTATTTAAGTTATTGTACATTTTGGAAAGCTTGAAACATTATCTACAACATTCATGTTTACCATTTTGACAAAATCAAATTGGAACTGGGTGAAAATTGGCCAAGAAGTTAGGTTAAAAATCTGCCTAAACTTGTCAAAATTTACACTAAGTGTTTTATGAAAATATCATGACTTCATGGGCTTATATCTTCAAATATAAGCATTTTTTGGACATAAACCCTCTAATACAAAGTTGTAGAATTCATCAAGATCTAAAACTTTGATGTTGAAAATTTTCTTTGAATCATCTTGCATCTTGGTGAAAAAAGGTCATGAAGTAGTGAAATTATTAAGGTTTAAAACACTTAGAAATTTGTATAAGTCTTGAAAGTTTGACTTTTGACTTTCTTGATTCCTTGATGACCAAGCTTCATAATTTTTAATTTCTTGATGAAGCTTGAGTTTTGAAAATTAATTTTGACCAAAAAGTCAAAGTTTGACTCTTGGTGTATCAGTTGACCAAATTTCAACTATCAATTGTTTGATCTTGAGAAATGTTTTGAACCATGGAATTAGGTTAACATGTTGTGTTTGAACCCTTGAGATCATGCTTCAGGTCATTAGGTCATGTATTAGGTCAAAAGTCACCGATCAGTCATTCTAAATCAAAACCCTAATTTTGACCATTTTGCCCCTTTGATGATTTGAACACTTTTCTTGAGGAATTGTGATACAAGATTGATCAATTGATAAATATGACTTAAAAATGTTGATATTTGCCAAAAAATCTTGAAGTTTGACTGTAAGTTGACAACAATTGACTTTTTACCCAATACAACTGATTTTCAATGATCTGATTAATTGAATGAGCAAAATTGTGATCCAAGACTTGAAACTTGGAATGAGTATTCTTGGAGGTCTATAATGGACCATGAAAGTCATTTGAATCATTAGAAGTCCAATTGTCCCTGTGAAAATCAAAACCCTGATTTAAAGCCTCAGTGTTTAAGAGGTGGTTTGACCTAGTCAACACTTGTGTAAACTTGAGCCATTGAAGATCTTTGTGAGAAATGTCTTGAAAAAAGGGAGGGGAAATTTTGGGGTACAAAAAATGCTAACTATTATTTCTATTTTTCAGTAACAATCCCAATATTGTTACAAGAATTGTCAACAAATTGAAATCAATGATGGATGAGTTCAACACACACGCTAAATAATTTAGAATGGATGCAGATAGTTAAATGATACTCACGTGCCTGATCTAAAGTTGAAGTTAATAATTGACAGATCAAAGGATAGAAGAACGTACAACCAACCGACTATTTATGAGGTAGATGCACTTATCGTTGGTGATGTTGATACAGGTTCTAAAAGAGATACAATTATTGAAAAATAGACCGAAAAGCTGAAAAGAATAAGTGAGTGTCATCCAAGTTATATTGAGTTACAATATCCACTTATATTTCCATTTGGGGAAGATGGTTTTAGACTTGGTGTTCTGCATAGAGATATAAATGAATTAAAAAAAGGTAAGCAAAATAAGCTTACCATTAGAGAATGGCTAGCTTTTAGGATTCAAAGCCGTCAAAATGAAGCACATACTCTTTTAAGGTCAAGGAGGTTGTTTCAGCAATTTTTGGTCGATGGATTTAATATGATGGAGTCCCAGAGATTGAATTATATCCGCAAGCATCAGAAAAAACTTAGAGTGTCTAAGTACTCCAATCTCGCTGGTCCCGAACAAAGGGAAAATACTCAAGGGGCAAACAAAGGTAAAATAGTCATTTTGCAGTCAACCTATGTTGGAAGCCGTAGATACATGGAACAACCGTATTTTCATGGGATGGCAATATGCAGCCATATTGGTTTTCTGGACCTTTTATCACTTTTACTTGCAATCCAAATTGGCGAGAAATTCAAAGGTTACTTAACAAAGTTAATCTGCAACCTCAGGATCATCCAGATATTATATCAAGAGTGTTTAAAATTAAGTTAGATGAGTTGTTGTGTGATCTAACAAAGAAGCATGTCTTAGGGAGAGTGGTTGCATGTAAGTTGTATTTACTAAATAATCGTCAATTTCTCATTATGTGATTTTATCTATATAAATGGAATATATTTTATATACATGTTTTGTTACTAATATCAATATTTTCAGATATATTCACAATTGAGTTCCAAAAGCGTAGATTACCACATGCACATATTCTGCTATTCATGCATCCCTCAAGCAAGTATCCCACTCCAGATGACATAAACAATATCATTTCAGCAGAGATACCATCTGAAATTGATGATAGAAAATTGTATCATTTGGTCAAGACACATATGATTCATGGGCCATGTGGTTTAGCAAATCAGTCTTCACCTTGCATGAAAAACGGGAAGTGCTCTAAATTCTTTCCCAAATAATATCACCCTCAAACCGTTGTTGATCACGATGGATATCCTATGTACAAAAGAAGGGAAACTGGAATTACAATAATGAAGAAGAATGTAGTGCTCAATAACAGATACATTGTTCCTTATAACCCTTTTCTGTTGAAGAAATTTCAGGGACATATCAATATGGAGTGGTGAAATCAGGGTACGTTGGTTAAGTACTTATTCAAGTATATTAACAAGGGGTGTGACAGAATTACTTCAATTGTTGTCGATAATAAGACAGACGGATCTTCACATATTATAAATGTCGATGAAATCAAGCAATATCTTGATTGTAGATATGTCTCACCAAGTGAAGTATGTTGGAGGATCTTTTCATTTCCTATTCATGGGAGATCTCCTGCAGTTGAAAGGTTGTATTTTCATCTCCAGGGAGACAATCTAGCTTACTATACTGATTATGAACTGATAGATGAAGTCCTTGACAAACCGAGTGTGAAAGAATCAATGTTTACCGCTTGGATGGAAGCAAACAAGACATATGCAGAGGCAAGAAAACTGACATACTCTAATTTTTTGACCAAGTTTGTTTATGATAAAAGATATCGATGATCGAGACCATGTAAGAGAGGCCATATAATTGGAAGACTAATTTGGGTTCCTCCAAGTACCGGTGAGCTGTATTACCTAAGAATGATGCTTACAGTTGACAAGGGGCCAACATGTTATGATGATATTAAAAAAGTGGTTGGAATAATTCAGGATAGTTTTCGGGACACATGCTTCAAAATGGTCTTTCTTAACGATGACAAGGAGTATGTTGCAGCCATAAATGAGGCGAAGGATTGGGGTTCTGGACATTTTCTGAGAAAGTTATTTTTTACTATGCTATTGTCTAGAACAATTAATAGACCACGACATGTTTGGGAAAAAACTTGGAGCATGTTATCTGATGGTATTATTTATCAACAAAGACAAGCAACAAATATAAGAGGTACATTCTTGTTTTTTTTAGTTTATTAATATATATTTTAATGGATGACCAATCGGTGTTACTGTTACATTTATATATCCCCAAGATATTGGATAAAAATTATTTATAAACATTATAATAGGTATTATTTAAAAACCACGCACACAATTGTTTGCTGTAATAGACTTCCCATTTATTTGAACAATGTTGCTACTGAAAAAATCTGCATATGGTGGATACTGATATAGGTCTTAACGCAGCCGTGCAAACATTCATATTGATGTACATGTTTCTTCCATTGATACATTTAATTTTTTGCTGCCATTTTGTATTTTATGATGCTGTTGTAATTTCATTAAAATGAAACATTGTCAAATATATACGAAATGTTGTCGTAAATTTTACTTTGCCGTTCATTTATATAATTTGAACATTTATTTGATTATGGTTCTAAATCTGTATGTGAAGTGTTGGTTGTATATTTTTTATAGATAGATAGTTGTCAATAACAGAGTTGAGGAATTTGACACCAATTGAGATTGAGAATATGTTGCAATCAAACCGAAGAAGTTTGCATGAATTTAAAGATATGTTGTATCCAGATTCATATGTCACACGCCACGTGGGAAATAGACTGATTTGGGATGAACATAATTACAATTCCCAAATTGAACGACAAAATTACCAAACTCTCTATCACGCACTTACATGTTATTCTTTTAATTTGTATTCACAAGCTGGATTATTAAAATTGGTGTATTTTTGTTATACACATAGTAATTTTTCCATTTTAATTCACGGATGAACAATGATCAATATTTGATACGATTATGGAATCTGTAGACAAACAAAGAGGAGGGTTGTTTTTTCTACATGGTTATGGAGGGACCGGTAAAACTTTCATGTGGAGAACATTATCAAGTGCACTTCGTTCGCAGCAAAAAAATGTTCTTACCGTTGCTTCAAGTGGCATAGCTTATTTATCATTTCCAGGTGGAAGAACTGCTCACTCAAAACTCAAAATGCTAGTGCCAACGCTTGACAACTCTACTTGCAATATTGACAAAAACAACGAACAGTCACAGTTATTTGAAGCAACCGATGTTATAATATGGGACAAAGCTCCTATGTCTCATAAGAACTGTTTTGAGGCATTGGATAAGACACTCAAAGATGTCATGAGCAAACACGGTATTGCGAATAAAATATTTGGTGGTAAAGTTGTTGTTTTTGGAGGAGATTTTAGACAAATACTTCCAGTCGTTCCAAGAGCGGGGCGTTCTGATATTGTCCATGCATCAATATGCTCATCATATGTATGAGACTATTGTCAAGTTCTAAGACTGACAAAAAATATGAGGCTGCAACAGGGAAGAGATAATACAAGTTCAAATGAATTAGCTGAGTTTTCAAAATGGATCTTAAATGTTAGGGATGGTAAGATATGTGAACCAAATGATGGATTGGTTGAGATAGAGATTCCTCAAGAATGGTTGATATCCAATTTTGAGATCCTATAAAATCTATTGTTGATAGCACATATCCCAATTTACGTGACAATTTTCAGGATGTTGGATACCTACAAGGAAAAGCTATTTTTGCATCAACCATTGAAGTTTTGGACAAAATTGACCACTATGTACTGGACATGATACCAGGTAATATAATTTTAACTTTAATCTATATATATGCACACAACTTCCAACAACAAATTTTTATCATGTTGGTTCTATTAATGTATTAATATTTACACTTCATGGCATTTTTTAGGAGAAGAGAAAGAGTATCTAAGTTTCGATTCAATTGATAGAACCGATACAACATATACTGAAGCTTATGAAGTTCTAACCCCATAATTCCTAAGTAAACTAAGAACATCGGGCCTTCCAAATCATATGATCAAATTGAAGGTTGGTACCCCCATCATACTGTTGAGAAATTTGGATCAAACTAATGGATTGTGCAATGGAACAAGATTATTTGTTACAAGGTTAGAAAATCACGTCATTGAGGAAAAAATTATGTCCAGAAAAAACATAGGTAACATTTTTTATATTCCTCGAATGTCCATGTCACCTTCTGAGTCACTGTGGCCATTCAAGTTGATTAGAATACAATTTCCAATCATTGTCTCATATACAATGACAATTAATAAATCCCAAGGTCAATCGCTTGATAATGTCGGATTATATTTTCCTACACCTATTTTTAGTCATGGACAATTGTATGTTGCAATTTCGAGGGTTACAACCAAAAGTGGTCTTAAAATCTTAAAACATGATAAGCAGAATGCACCGTGTTCGACCACTACGAATGTTGTACACAAAGAAGTCTTCCAAACACTTTGTTAGTTGGTCTTAAATTTCAATGTTTAATTTATGTGTTTATATTCCACATAGTTACATTAGTTTTTAAATATCTAATATTGAATGTCTTATTTGATATATTTTCCCATGCAGGTGTATGATGTGAGTCGTTGTTGTTGATTGGTTCATTCATTGACAAGTTCAACTATGAAATTTATAATATTACGAAGTTTACATTTGGACTTATAATACTTAAAAATTTATGTATTATTTTTGCAAGTCATGTCAGTTTTGTTATATAATTTAATATTACGTTCAAAATTGATTGTATTTTGATTATTTTTTATTAGTTTAATTTTGACACAAGATAGAACTTTGCAAATTAATATTATATCATGTGATATGAAAACCATACGAGACTCGTGCGATAGCACGGATTACCCATTACTTAATAGAATAATTTTTATAATCATCTTTAATTTTTTAATTTAATTAATTATTTCATTAATTTTTTCACATGCATTTTTGTTTCACGATGCATACAAAATCATTTAAGACCAAACAAACCAACCATTCACTTATCAAAGGCAACAAAACCTTCTCACCTCCCACAACCTCTTCGCCCACAAAACCCTTAAAATAAATCCTAACAACTGCACCTTCAAGTCACCACTCCTCAACCCCAACGAAATTGAGCTCTTCCGTCGTCTCCAAACTCCGGCTAGCTTCTCAAATCAGGCGAACTCACCAACATCATCAGTGTTCCAACCTCCAAACGCACAGAAGAACAGACACTCTCTTAATATTCCTTTACTTGTCCTCGACGATAATCCTCGCCTTGATCTCGCTATTCAATTTGGAAACCATTATGATCCGCCTTTTTCACTTGTGTTGTGTGATTTCTATCGCTGAATTCATGATGAAGGACAAGTTCTATGGAGGATGTGTGTTTTGGTTTTGGTATTTTGATGGTTTTTTGAGGGTGATACGCTGAAGGTTCTCCCATGAAAGTTAAAAGAGAAAACATACGAGAAAATGAAGAAGAATCTTTAACTTTCTCTCTCTTTTTTTTTTATTATTTCATTTAATCTCATTTTAATATGCTATTTTAATATTTTGTTTTTTTCTTTTTCTTTTAATAAAATAACAAATGTGACTTTTGATTTGATCTTTGTTTTTTAAACTAATTAAATAAGATCTTAATTAAAAATTGAAGTCGTGAAGCACTCTCTTTTCTTTTTTGTAGATTTAATTTTTTTTTGTTTTATTTTAATTTGATTTTTATTTAGTTGTGGATATTCATTAATTAAATAATAATTAGTCAAAATAATTTGTTTTTACCGTAGACGTTTCCTTTGTTCCTTTTTTTTTGGGTTAAGTTGGTTTTTCATTATTTTGGAATAAAATAAAAATTAAATCTTTTTTAGGTTAAATTTAAAAAAATCAAGTTAAAAAAATTATTAAAAAAATATATTTGAAGGAATGGGGCGCTTCTTCCCCCTTTTGTAAGATAGTTTTCTTTTTATTTTCTTTCTTTTATTTACTATTCATTTAATTTGATTTTGTTAATAAGTTTTAATTATTGATTAATAAATAAATTATAAATGGCTTTAGATTTCGTCTTTTGTTTTCCTTTTAAAAAAGATAATAACAAAATAATAATCAGGTTTTTTAGAACCCTGGGCGCCCCCTTTCCCCTTTGTAGGATTTTCTTCTGAAAAGCAAAATATTGCAAAAAAATAAGTTTTGTGTTACTCAAAAATAGAAACAGAATAAAAAAAAATAAAAACTAATAAAGTAGATTTAAGTGCCATTATCAAGATAATATCCTTAAAAATGCATTATGATCATTTATTTAATTTGGAGAAAATTTGAGATAATTTTGAACTTTTGATTTGTTGAATTTATAACTTTAAATTTTTATACTTTTTACTCATATTATTATTCCTTTTTCGCTTTTATTTCATTTAAATCTACTATTTTTATTTAAAAAAATTTATTTACGGATAAAGTTGTGATTTTTTATAGTAAAACAATTATTAATATCTTTTTTTCTATTGATGACTACCTATTGATCACTTTTTTTTTGGAATATTTTGTATTTAATATTTAGATATTATTTAATTTGTTCATGACTCATTTTTCATTTTTTATGTGAATGTTATTTATAGAGTATTTGAAATGAGATAAAATGTTATTAGTATCTTAATAATCTTATTAAAGGTTAATGTACAAATTTTTTTTAATATTATTTTCAATTAACAAAAATATTAAATTATTCAACTAATTTTAATTTGTGTAAATAATTATAAAACATTTTTTAATTTAATAAACCATGTCTATTTGTGTATTGATGAAAATATTTGTGTATTTAATAAATCATGTCTTTCTTTCATTGCTCTTTGTGTATTGATAATAATCTTGTTCATCAAGATTGATAGAAATTCTCCATAGATTTTGGTGGATTTTCAACATCTGGTACTAAGAGCTCCGGTTGAGCGATTCAAGGCAAGAAAATCACTATGGCATTGAATCATCTGAATGGATACTTTCCAGCAAGTCTTCCAATTCTAAAAGTTGATAACTATGAGAATTGGTGCAAGCAGATGAAGGTTGTGTTTTATTGTCACGATCTTTGGGATCTTGTGAAAGAATGATTAGAATAGGTTGAAGAAGATGCATCAGAAGTATAAGAGGAATCACACAAAGAATTTAAGAAGAAGAATTATAAAGCTCTCTTTATAATTCATCAATGTTTGATGAGTCCAGACAATTTCGAAAAGGTGAGTAATGTAAAATCTGCGAAAGAAGCTTAGAAATTCTGGAAAAGTCTTTTGGATGTGCTGAGAAGGTGAAAGAGGTGAGGTTACAAACTCACAAAAGAATGTATGAGTTGCTTCAGGTGGAAGAAAGTGAGAGCATAACCGATTTCTTCACTAGGATTACGAAACTAGTGAATCAAATCAAAGTATGTGGAGAAACGTTAACAACAAGATCAGTTGTTGAAAAGATCTTGAGATGTTTGGCTCTGAAGTTCGACCACATGGTGGTAGCTACAAAAGAGTTGAAAGATTTGTCAAAATTGAAAAAGGAAGAGTTTCAAGGGACACTTAAATCTTATGAACAAATAATGGTTAAAAGAGTTGCAGGCAAGTTGAAGACTGATGTGGCTTTGTAAGCATAATCAGCAAAAGAAAAGAAAGACAAAGGTAAGTGGTTCGATAACAGAGGTAGAGGAAGCTACAACAATTCGACTGGTAGAGGAAACCAACAAGAAGGAATTATGTCGAATAAAAAAATACCCACATACCAAAGCAACCAAAGAGGTGGTGCTGCATGTAGAGGAAAAGGCGGTGGTCGAAATCCTGACAAGAGTCACATTTAGTGCTTCAATTGTCAGAAGTATGGTTACTTTTCTAGTGATTGTCTAGAAAAACAAAAAAATCAAGAAAGTGATGCAAAGTTTGCGAAACATGAAGAAGAAGAGATGATGTTGATGGTCACAAAAAGAGATGAAGAAAGGTTCAAAGATCAATGGTACTTGGACTCGGGATGCTCATCACACATATCTGAAAGAAAAGATTGGTTTGTCAACATAAATCCATTAATGAAGAATATGGTGAAATTTGCAAATGAAAATACTTTAGCAACTGAAGGTATTAGTGATGTTCTGGTTATGAGGAAAGATTGCAAAATTTCAGTGATATCCAATGTGTTGTATATACCATGCATGAAAAGTAATATGCTAAGTAAATGGCAGTTGGTCGAAAAGAGCTACAAGGTGTCGATCAAAGACAAGTTGATGAAAGTTCTCGAATCAAGAGGATGGTTAATCTTGAAGGATCCTATGTCTCAAAATAGAACCTTCAAGATTGAACTTAATGTGATGCAACACAAGCTCCTTGCGAGTGTAGCTAGCTAGGATGAATGTATATGGCATTATTGACTCGGCCATCTCAACTTCAAAGACATCATAGATTTGAAAAGAAGAAATATGGTTTTAGGGTTACCAGAAATCGACATTCCAAATGAAGTGTGTAAGGAATGTGAGCAAGTGAAGCAACACATGAATAACTTCAGCAAGGATGCAAGAAGAAAGCCGAAGGCAATTCTTGAAATCATATACTCTGATGTATGTGGTCCTATCCAGGGGGATTCGATTGGAGATAGCAGGTACATTTTCACATTCATAGATAATTTGAGTAGAAAAATATGGATTTACCTGATCAAGAAGAAAAGTGAAGTGGTCGAGGTATTTGCCAAGTTTAAGTCTATTGTCGAAAGACAGAGTGGTTGAAAGCTCGAGATTTTGAGAACTGATGATGGTGGAGAATATGTGTCGAAAGACTTCGACATGTTATGTGAGAAAGAAGGGAGTGTGCATGAAGTGGTTCCACCCTATAATCCACAACATAATGGAACTGCATAAAGGAAAAATTGAACCATCATGAATATGGTGAAAAGAATATTGAAATAAAAGCATTTACCTAAAGATTTTTGGGGTGAAATTATGTCGACTGCAACATACATCTTGAACAGATGTCCGATGAAGTAGCTATAAGGAATTATGCTAGAAGAATATTGGTATAGTGTTAAACCTAGCTCGAGTCATATGAAAGTGTTTGGATCTATTGCACATAGAAGTGTGCCATATCAGTTGAGAAGAAAACTTGATGACAAGTCGATTCAAATGATTCTAGTAGGATATCATTCGACAAGAGGTTATAACTTGTTCGACCCAATGAACAAGAAGATTGTGATCAACAAGGACGTGATCATGAATGAGCTTAAGGAATGGGATTGGACTAAATATGTAAACAAGAATTCAGTAAGAATCTTTTGTGAAGAACCAACCACTGGAGTCGAAAGAGAATTTCGACAAGAAGAAGTGAGAGGTGATGCAGGCCCAAGAAGACATCAGACAACTAGACACATGCCTGCAAGGTTGCAAGATTGTGTGATTACATTAGATGATGTGGTTGATGATGTAGGTGAGATGATACATTATGATTTCTATGCAGATGTCCAACCTATCAATGCAATTGAGGCTTTGAAATATTCGAACTGGGTGAAAGCAAGGAATGAGGAATTGAAGTCTATTGGAGTCAATAACACTTGGTCACTTATCGAATTTCCTTAAGGCAAGAAGGAAATTGATGTCAAGTGGGTATACAAGGTGAAGTTGAATCCTAAAATGGAAGTAACTCGACACAAATTAAGGCTTATGGAGAAAGGATTTCTTAAAAAAGAAGGAATCGACTTCGATGAAGTTTTTTCACCTATTGCTAGAATTGAAACAATCAGGTTAGTTATTGGTCTAGAAGAAATGAACAATTGGCACATATGTCAGATGGACATGAAATGTGAATTCCTAAATGGACCCTTAGATAAAGAAGTATATGTTGCATAACCAGTCGGGTTTGTGAAGCATGGCGAAGAGAGAAAGGTGTACAGGCTGCATAAAGCCATGTATGGATTGAAACAAGCTCCAAGATCTTTGAATAAGAAAATATATGGTTTTCTAAGGGAGAATGAATTTGTGAAGTGCACAGCTGAACATGGATTATATGTAAGAAGAAGCAATAATGAATTGCTTATACTATGTATCTATTTCGATGACTTGTAATAACAGATAGATGTAAGAAGGAGATTGAAGACTTCAAAGGTGATCTCAATAAGGAATTCAAAATGTCGGATTTGGGTGACATTTCATACTTCCTTGGCATCGAATCCTACAAGAATAATAGAGGTTTGATGATGCTTCAAAGAAGATATGCAAGTGAGATTCTCAAGAGATTTGAGATGGAAGAGTACAACTCGACTTCGACACCTGCAAAACCAAGACTGTAACTGTCGAAAGATACATATGAAGATTATATCGACCTAACCCAATGCAGAAGAATTATTAGGTCATTAAGATACCTTTGTCACATAAGGTCTGACTTAGCATATAATGTAGGTATGGTAAGTAGATTCATGCAGAAGCCAAAGGTATCATACCTAGCAGCGACGAAGAGGATACTGAGGTATCTGAAAAGAACTCTTAACTATGGAATTTTATTTCCAAATGATGATAAAGGAAAAGAATGAAAGTTAGTGGGGTACACTTGTCGTAACCGGCAAAAAATATGAGAGTCACCACCACTTCTTTTGTCCTAAGGACGGGAAAGGAACATATAAACCCTAAATTTTTCAGAGATTCCATATTCGCGAGTTGGTTAGATAAAGGGGAGGTGTTTGGCACCCTTTACCTCCCTTGTACCCAAGGGGACCCCCTTTAGGTTTAGGACTTATGTGAGATATTTCTATTTATTATATTTTTATCATATGAAGGGAAAAATTAATTTTAGTTAGGGAACTCGCCTTGGTTTTAACCGCGCGCCTACATATCCTCTTGCAAAGAAATCAGAGTCCATTTCGTAGTTCGTATGTTTGCTTGGTGTTTTTGATAGGATTACATGGAATTGCTTTCAAATGATTTTTAAACTTTATCTAGGTTTGAAAATTGAGTGATGGTAGACGCAGTTTGAATTTGATTTGAAAGCAATTTTAACAACCTTTTTTTTAAATATCGAGTTTTATTATGTTAGTAAAAAAATGTTCTTTGATTGGTTAGCTGTTTTGAGTTTGGTTGATTTGTTAAAGAAGAGTCGGCATTCTTTAGAACTAGTTCACGCAAGGCAACAAATTGATTTGATTGATTGATTCGTTTTAGATGTTTTGATTTGAATAATTAATTGGTAAGACGCTTAGCCAACCATTTAATTACTCGATGATGTATATCTTATTATTTACGAAATGTTGAATTAATTAAATCTAATTAATGCCAATCTAATTAAACTAACTAAAAGACTAAAAAAATTCAAAGGAGAGTATAAATTGAAATTGGGGTGAGAACTAGCAAAAAAATGTAGAAACTAAAGTCCAAGGCCCAAATGCACAAAAATGTAATTATAAATTATACTAATTAAAATAAATAATAATAAAAAAAGGAATGAAGCCAAATAGGGCTTACAACTGCCCAATTATTTTTGTCACCTGATCCATAGGGGTGGCAAACGGGCATGCCCGTCCTGTTTAGGCCCGCTCCGCAAAAGCCCACAAAAAAACAGGGCGGGGCGGGGAAGACATAGTTAAGGATGAGGGCCTAAAACTTAGGCCCACCCCGCAAAAAAATGAGTGTAAGGCAGGGAAAGCCCACGGGCACTACACTTTTTAGGCCTAAAAATGCAAAATTTTATGCGAATTATCATGCCTACAAAAGCCTAAAAAGAAAAAGGAGCGGGGCTGGGCGGTTACATTAGAGGGTGAGGGCCTAAATTCTTGGCCCGCCCCTCACTAAAATGCGGTTAAAACGGGCATTCCCAATGGGTCGGGCCCGTTTTGCCATCCCTATTGATACATATATATTTTCTCTTTAAAACAACCAAATAATAGAATAAACAATGTGGAGTTTCTTTCAGTTTAATACTACATCGACAATCCGGACAATACTACGTCGACAACTGGCTTATCAATTTTATATAATATGTTAATTTGAATCCAGAAAAACTGCTTCAGGTGAAAAACTATAACAACATTCTGACAATCACACAAGGAACACGCTGCAATTTTTCTTCTTCACGATTTTTGTTTCTTCAAACTTTGTGTTGTTATGTTTTTCATTTCATGTTTATTATTGGCAGATTTTGGAAACAAATGTCACTGGTTTATGGTTGTGAATGGATTTTGAAATCTGGTTTTGGTTTGTAATAGTTTATGTTTGAATGATGGTCATTAGTGCATTACTGAACTAAATAAGGTTTTGTGAATCAATGAGAAGGTTAAAAATTGTTTTTGAAAAAATATGTATGTGAATGAAATGTGTACCAACAAACCATATCATCATGTGGCGTAAACGAGAAATTAATTAAAATTAAAAAGGATAAAATTGAAAACAAAAGGGTGGGGCCTCATATGAAAATCATCGACCAAATAGTTTTGAAAGAAAGAACGTAGAAAGGGTTTGGAAAAATGTGTGTGTTGATAATGTGTGAATTGTTGATATTGTATGTAGATAAATTATAAGAGATTGTTGATGAAAGTGTGTAATTGTTTGTTCTAAACAAAAACAGGGTTAAGGGTCTGTTTAAGATAAAACCCTAAAACAAACCAACAAAAAAAATTACGTAGAAAAAATGTTTGCGAAAGAAAGATGGAGAATTGTTGATGATATAATAGTTTGAAAAAATTACCTATTTATAGTGATAATTAGGTCAACAAATTAGGAAATAAAATTAATTGACAAATCAGATTTTTCTTGGTTAGTAATTTAATCAATCAGAAGCTAAGTATGACACAGATTAACACATAATGACCAATAAGAAACAACTAACTAGTAAATAAAACATTTTTGGTATTTATTATAATTTTTTCACTTTTTTTTGATAAAAAAAAGCATAAAATCAAATAAATAATAATTTTTAAAAAATACATTAATTAAAAATATGAAAATAATATTTAAATAATAAAAAATAAATTTTTGGATTTTTGAATATAATTTGAAATGGAAATAAAATTAGTAACAAAATAAAAGGAAAAATGTTAAAAATATAGCAAGTGAGAATAAAACCCATGACCTTATACTTGAAAACTTTACCTCTTTATCAATTGTGCTGACTCATTTATTTGTGATAAGAAGCCACTTGAAAGTATATGAAGGGTGGGAAAATATTTGCTACTTTAAGAAATATAAATAATTTAAAGTAAATTATTATATATTTTTTAAACAGAAAAAATTAATATAAAACCCAAAATATTATTGTAAATAAACCAAATAAAATTATAAAAAACCAATGTTGAAAATATTTTGACTGTTAGAAATAGGGCAGACAAATTTGGGATATGACAACACTGATTCAAGTTGGTGTAGTGATGCTGAGGATCGAAAATCCACAACAGGATATGTGTTTATGCTAGGTGGTGCACTAGTTGCTTGGAGCTAAAGAAAAGAACAAGTAGTGGCATTTTCATTGTGTGAAGTCGAGTACATAGATGCTTCTCTTTGTGCATGTCAAGCAGCATAGATGGTGAACTTATTCAAAGAAATCACAGGGAAAGATCATGGAGCAATTACCATGAAGATCGATAACATGTCAACTACCAATCTGGCAAAGAATCTGACAGCACATGGTCAAAGTAAGCACGTCGAGATGAGGTTAAATTATCTTTGAGAGCAGGTAGTAGATGGGAAGATGAAGTTGCAACACTGCAGAACTAAGAATTATATTGTAGACATCATGAAGAAGGGTATGTAGGTCGAAGTACTCAGAAGACTAAGAGTTATGATAAATATAGATAGCTTATACACAATGAATTAGGTGACATGTTAAAAGTGTAATTCCTTGTGTCAAAAGCAGAATGTTGCTCGACACAAGGTATATCAAAATAGCTTAGATTAGTTTGTCGAAGTGTGTGTGTCAAGTTGTAGGTGTCAAAGTTTAGAACCAGGTTGCTTCCCACAGAATTTCGACTTAGATCCAAAATAGGTATTTTGGGCTTTTGTGTTTTGAGCTTTGGCTTAGAGAGCAAGCTAATCTAAAACTATAAATAGAGGGAGTAACCCTTATTTTTGTAATCAACTCATAACAACTTGTATTCACAGAATTTTGCAGTTGCAAACTAAATAAAGATTTTCCACAGTTTGTGGGAAGAGAGAAACTCTGCAGAAACCCTAATCTCTTTTCTTCTTTAATTCTCTTTTATTTTCCTTGTCATTGTGTGGTAATAAAAATCTTGTTCATCAATATTGATAGAAATTCTCCATAGAATTAGTGGAGTTCCAACACTTATCTCAACAGTAACAATAATATATAACATTCAATCTCATTTTAAACAACAACAACAAGAAGATTAAACATATAGGGTTTAAGGTCTCAACAATAACAACAACAACAACAACAATAATAATAACAACAATAAAAATAACAACAATAAAAATAACAACAACATATCTTCTTTGTAAGTAATGTTTGACGTACCAGATATGTGAATAAGAAGTCAAAGAAATGATTTTGGTTTTTTATTCTCGAAAGTATCAAGCGAGAGCCCTAAACACATATCATCTTCGTATTTCCTTATTTTTTTTATGAGTTGGAGGATGATATGTGTTTAGAGCTCTTCGTTAAGATTTTGTGTGTCTTGTTTTAGATACATACATACATACATACATACATACATACATACATACATACATACATACATACATACATACATACATACATACATACATACATACATACATACATACATACATACATACATACATACATACATACATACATACATACATACATACATACATACATACATACATACATACATACATACATACATACATACATACATACATACATACATACATACATACATACATACATACATACATACATACATACATACATACATACATACATACATACATACATACATACATACATACATACATACATACATACATACATACATACATACATACATACATACATACATACATACATACATACATACATACATACATACATACATACATACATACATACATACATACATACATACATACATACATACATACATACATACATACATACATACATACATACATACATACATACATACATACATACATACATACATACATACATACATACATACATACATACATACATACATACATACATACATACATACATACATACATACATACATACATACATACATACATACATACATACATACATACATACATACATACATACATACATACATACATACATACATACATACATACATACATACATACATACATACATACATACATACATACATACATACATACATACATACATACATACATACATACATACATACATACATACATACATACATACATACATACATACATACATACATACATATATATATATATATATATATATATATAGCAGACTATTTCACCTTGGTTGGTTTGGATAATAATGGTTTATTATTGGATTAAAAATATAATATGAAGGAAGACACCACTTTTAAATAAATAATAACATAAATTGTAGTTGATGAGATTCGAAACTTGTAGCTTGAATTAGTTTGCCCATCAAATATTTACAACAACTGAGGGAAACGTGATGCGTCCAAGAACTATACCTAAGTTTTTAATTGACTGATGTGATAGTTTTATCATGAAATGTCTTGTTTGTAGTAGTGATATATGTGATTTAAAAATAATTAAAATAATATAGATAATCTTTTTTTGGTGGAACATGTCAATATTCTAATAGGGAGATCAGTTTGAAAAAGTTCCTTAAGTCTCACATTGTAAGAAAAAATAAGTGTTTGTGGAATTGAAAAAATTATTTAGTCCTTCATTGCTTAGATTAGATATTTTTCCTAGTTTATTTCATTATATAAGGAAAGAAATTGTTTCATTTTAAAATACACCAAAAACTTCTCTTGAGTTTTTCCTTCCTTACTCTAATAACTCTGCATCTTTCAAATTGTTGAAGCATCCACTAGTGCAGGAAAGACTTTTCACATCGGGTGAAAAGTACATTTTACACCGGGTCTGGATCCAATGTAAATCTAAGCGATGTAGTAAATCAAATACATTTTACATCAGACAATAGACCGATGTGAAAAATCTACATACCACACCGGTTGGATGTTAATTCTGATGTGGAAATATATAATTTTTTAAAAAAAAAATATATGTAATATTTTACATCGGTTGCCTAACTTGCCCAATGTAATATATGGGTTTTAACATTGGTTGCCTCAATGGCCCAATGTAATATATAGGTTTTAACATCGGTTACCTCAATGGCTCGAGGTCTGATGTGAAAAAAATACAATTTAAAAAAAAATATTTGTAATATTTTACATCGATTGCCTAACTGGCCCAATGTAATATGTGGGTTTTAACATTCGTTGCCTCAATGGCCCAATGTAAAATTGTTTTGTTTTTTTATGAAGGGTCTTAATTTAATTAAATTTAATAAAAAGAGGTTAATTCCTAAATTTTAAGTCAATTAAATTAGCAAAGATAATTAAAATAAAGCTAAGTCTAGATTAAATTAATTAAGAAAATAAATTTGTTAAGAAAATATTTTTTGGTCTTTTTTGTTTAAAAGAAATGAAATAGAACTATACTAAATATCTAAATATTTAATATAATATATTTTTGGTATTTTTGATTAATAATAATAATAATAATAATAAAATAAAGAAAAGAAAATAAAAATAAAAATTAAAAAAGGTCAGGGGTTAAAAAGAAATTTGGGAGGTGTGAGAAAGTAAAATTGTTTTTGTTTGATTTTAGGCCCAAGGCCTTTTTTGTGGAAGTTAGAAAAGAAAAATAAAATATAAGTAATGGGCCTGTGAAGTATGAGTAAACAGGGGGTGCGCAAAGTGGAACAAAATTGGGCTAGCTGGGTTTAGATATGGCCCAATATGATTGTTGTTTTGATAGCATAAAAGAAAACAAATGGTTGTGAAATAGAAAGAGGGGGTGACGCGTGAGGAAATGATATTGGGCCTGGCAAGGTTTTTTATTTAATTTGAGAGGAGGCCCGTTTTATTGTTAATCAACACAAATGAATAACAAAAGCAAGAAATGTTGTTTCATTTTTATCAAAACACACACTCCCTCTCTTACTCTAACATTCTCTATCGTTCTATCTGTGTAGGCTCTCGCTAGAGAAGAGCAAGGCGTCGCGCCAGAAATCTCCCATGCGGCGGCGACGACGGTGCCGAAGCTCAAAACATCATTTTTTTTACAGATTATATTTCGTCTCTTTCTCCTGAGTACTAATATGTAGTTGATTTTTGTAGACGATGGTCGGTTTTGTGTAGATCTTGAGGGGGACGAACGAAACCCTAGGGGTTCTGACTTTCCCTTTTCACGTGGTTTTTGGGCGAGATCTTTCTTATTTATTTCTCTTTTTATGAATTTCTGAAGGGTATTGGCTTTAGGAAGATGATGAATGAATTTTAGGGTTTGTGGGTTGCTACGATTTTGAGGGATGCTTCAGCTCTGTTTATATGTCTCTCTTTTCTCTCTGTTAACAAACTTTTGAAAAGGGTTTTTATTTGGTGGTGAGAAATAAAATAAGGGTTTGGGGTTTGTTGTTCTATATCTGTATTTTTTCTATGAACAGATTATAAAGGCTTACGGTGATGGAAAATGAAACAACGATTTTTGGGTTCTTGATTCTCCCCGGTTCTTCCTCTATATATTTTTTTATGAATTATGTAATAATTTTTCTCTGATTTTATGGATCACTTCTATCCTTTTTATACTGTGATTTTGCATGTGAAGGGTTTGACTTGTTGGAGTTGGCATAACAGTCTTGTCACTTTTGATTGTTGTACTTTTGCTGGTTTTTGACTTTGCTTTTGTTGTCTTTGCTGGACTTATCATCTTTTTATGATATATCAATGCTGATTTTTTCTTGTTGACCTTTGTTTTTTCTATATTAGTTGCTGACTTTTCAGACTTGTACTTGTTGGTGGCTTTTCTATACTGGCCTTGATGAATTGTCCCTGTTGCTTGCGCAATACACTATCTTTTGAATGTTCTCCTTTACTCTGAACCAAACAAAAGTATTGTCTTGATATTTGTAGTAAATTATTCTAGGCCTGTGATTTTATTTTGTAAACTCTGACTTTTCATTAAAGTGAAACAATATGAGGCCATTTGATTGTTGCATGAAAGCATGATAAATCTTTTTGAAATTCTGACTCGAAACTTCTTTTGATTGTCTTTTGTCTTTTGTGAACCAATCTTAGATTTTGTTTTGCAAAAGACATGTTTCTAGGCTAATGATAGAATAATATTGTTTGAGGCTTTGGCTTGAATTCTGATTTGTGATGCTTCTTGGGCCTTTGAACCCGTGTCTGTTGTAATTGGGCTGCTTTGTTATGAAATTCTGTTTGTATTTCTGTTTGAATCTATCCTATTGTGAACCAATCCATTTGTGGTTTGAAATAGCCTTAAGCCTATGATTAAAACAATTTTGTATGAGGCTTGTTGTTGTACCCCAAAATTTTCCCTCTCATTTTTTTCAAGACATACTCATAGAGGTCCCCAAATGCTCAAGGTTGACTAAGAATTGACCAGATAAATTCTCCTTCTAAGCAATGGACTTCCAACTAGGGTTTCACTTTTCACAAATAAGTTTGGGTTTCAAAGGCCTCAAGTGATTTCCATGGTTCCTAATATGTCTTTAAGAATATCCATGCCAATTTTCATGCCTTGCATCACAAGTTTGCTCAGTCAATGGCTCAAATGTTTGAAAATCAACTATATTGGTCAAAAAGTCAACTATGGTCAACATACAGTCAAACTTCAATATTTTTGGTCAAAATCAACATTTTGAAGTGATATCCATCATTTGATCAAGGGTTGAACATGATTCCTCAAGGAATGCTCTCAAATTATCAAGAATCCAAACGTGCAAAAATAGGGTTTCCTAGGAAAAGTCAATTGAACTTTGACCATGCATAACTTTCACATGATTCATCCATTTTGCCCCAACCAAAGCTCATTGTGAATAAATTCAATTCCCTACAACTTTTCTTTTTTTTCCTCAAGTTCAAAAAATGCATCATTGGAAAGATATGAGCCAATACATTACAGGTCTTTTTGAAAGTCAACAAAAAGGCTTTTTTTTCAAGGCAAGTTATATCAAGATAATTTATCCAAATGCAAAAATGTTCATCATAGATATTTTAGGGGACATCTTGAGCTTTCTAGAAGGTCCAGGATCATCTCCAAAATATGAAAATTGAGAAACTTATGACTAGAACAAATTGGGCAAATTGGTAAAAAATTTTAAAAAAAGTCAACTTTGAGAAAAATGCATTTTTAAGTTCATAGACCTATTTGGTGGGATTCAAATATGTTTATGACTTACTCAAGGACCCATAAATTTACTCTCACTTTGCTTTGCATTTTGTTCTCTATTTTATTCATATTTATTTTGTTTTTATTCAAATAAACACAAAATAAATTGCATAAATAATAAATAAAAAGTATGGACACATGGGCTGATGATTTGGTTTGATATTGGGCCTTATAATTCGTGCAACGCATGAGGAAAAATACCAGGTTTATTGCATCTCAAGAAGGGAAAGTTTTTCACAATTTTGGAAGTATTTTAACATGTTTGATATTGCTTTGAAAGTAGGCCATTATGTGTGGATTCTTGCCATGTTTACTCACCATTCCATCCCTCTATAAATACAAAACAAAAGCATAAGCCAAGACCAAGAAATTTTGCGCCAAAGCTCTCCAAAAAAATCTCCAAATTCGAAGAAATTGTGAAAATCATATCTCGCATCTCCGGAGGTTTTCAAACCGATCCAAACCTTTCATTGTCCTCCTGAAGTCCAGGAGTCAGAATTGATCATTATCCTTTGCAAATTAACCCCAGAAAACGCCCTCACATCGATTCCGGTTGGTAAGTTGGTAGGTTTCGCGTTCTCAAGATTTTCACACTTTAAATCCATGTAAACATGTTTGTTTCATTTATATGCATTCTCTGCAATTTTCTAACGTTTTACATGTAAGCATGGAGGAAGAAATAAAAATCATAACCACGTGTTGTACCCCAAAATATGCCCTCTCATTTCTCAAGAAATCTCTCATAAGATCTCCATTGATTCAAGACTATACAAGGTTTGATCAACTCAAGACACCGCCTCAAGCACTAACAACTGAAAATTAGGGTTTAAGTTCTCACAAGGAAAATTGGACTTTCAAGGCTCCATATGAATTTCATGGATCATTAGGAACCCTCAGGATTTCTCATATCAAGTTTCAAGTCTTGGATCACATTTTTGCTCAATCAATTGATCAGTTGACCTAAAATCCGCTGTATTGGGGAAAAAGTCAACTGTGGTCAATTTACAATAAAACTTCATCATTTTTTATACATATCAACATCATGAACTCATATATGTCAACTGATCAAGTTTGGATGACAATTCCTCAAAGAATTTGATCAGATCATCAAAAGGGCAAAATGGTCAAAATTAGGGTTTTGATTGAGGAGGTTCAGTTTTTGACTTTTGACCTAACAAATGACTTATTGGTTTAAGACATGATCTAAAGGATTCAAATACATAATTTTGACCTAATGGCATGGCTCAAAACATTTCTCAAGATCAATTGATTGATAATTGAATTTCAGTCAACTAATTAAAAGTCAACTGTATACTGAAAAGTCAAACTTTGACTTTTTGATCAAAATCAAGTTTCAAAGATTACAATTCATCAAGACATGTAAAAATATGAAACTTGTTCATCAAGAAATAGAAAAGTCAAAATCATCTTTGAAAAGTCAAAATTCTAAGACATAATTTTTTCTAAGTGTTAGAAAGTTCATATTTTTTCACAACTTTGTGCCAAATTTCCACCATGATGCAAGATGATTCAAGGGAAACTTCCAACATGAAAGTTGTAGATCTCAATGATATATAAAACATTGTAAGGAAGAAATTTTTCTAGAAATGCTTGGATTTCAAGTTATGAATTTATGAAGACATGTCCAGGAAACTAAAAAGACTTAGTGAAATTTTGCCCTAGTTAGGCAGGATTTTGACCTAACTTCATGGAAACTTTTCACCTAGTTCCAAATTGAATCTTCAAAAATGTCCAACATGAAGGTTTTATAGGATGTTACAAGCTTCCAAAATGTAAAAGAACTCATTGAGATCATACTTGCGCTAAGGGAATCGGAGGCAAGAAATTAGGGTTTCAAACTTGATTTACAAGTCATATTTTGTGATGAACATGAACCAAATCCATAGCCATGCTGCATA
Organism: Vicia faba; assembly: GCA_948472305.1. Taxonomy (NCBI): domain Eukaryota; kingdom Viridiplantae; phylum Streptophyta; class Magnoliopsida; order Fabales; family Fabaceae; genus Vicia; species Vicia faba. The sequence continues at coordinate 274,901,063 of OX451735.1, read as the reverse complement.
ATACTCATTTTGCAGGCCTCAAACTTGTTTGTCAGTCCTTAATTTAATGTTTACACAACTGATGGATCAATTGTCCAATTGATTCAAGCATTGTCCAAAGCATTTTGCCGTTTTAGGGAGAAAGTCACCATTTCCATTCTTGTAAAGCAAGCTTTATGAACAAAGTCAGCTTCTTAAGCTCCTAACTTGTTCTCTTTAAGTACACTCCATCCATAAAGTAAGAAGAAAGTTTGTCTAAAGTTGAACCACTCTACAATAGCATGGTACAAGGCATGAAAACTTGTTTTGCCAAGAAAATCACACGTTGAGCTTAAACATGAAAATTCAAATTCTGACTTATTGTAGCACACAAAACCTTTTACTTATAAATAGAGACACTATTTGCAAGCTAAGACACGAATGCTAATACCTTGAAACTCTCTCAAATACTCACAAACCAGAAATTTTTCAAAAACACCATTGATACACAGTTCTGACCTTGAACTTTTATATCTCATTCCCCTCGTGCATTTTCCCTCAAATTCATTTGCAAAGCTTATATACCTCAAATATAGTCCATCCATGTCCTTGTTTTGGAACTGCAACACCATCTTCATCAGCCTCCATAACCAAAAAACAGAGTCTGCAAGTTGACTTCTCCAGACCATTCCAGCCATCCATAGCTCAAGCTAGGAATTGCATTAGCCTCTTGGGAACTTGAGGAAGCTAACCTGATCATCACAACTCCTTGAAAGCAACTCAAACTCATTTCAAGATTTCCAGTTTTGAGGTATTTTTTCTGAATTTCCATCTCTTCATTTAGGTATTGTTAGGCTTTTATTTTCAAAGATAAAATGTAGATATCATTGCCATGAAGCTGTACATATTCATAGTTTTCATTTATATGGCCCGAGCTTAGAGAATTTTAGGTTTGAATCTCTTAAAAAAGTTAGGCCAGGATTTGGTACTTTTAGAAATTCATGCTCATCTTTGAGAATTAGCTTAAGTTATTTACATATTCAGAATTATGGTGAAATTTCTAACAAGTTTGATGTTGGAAGTTTTGTGAATGGATAAGAAATGAGTGAGTTACAAGAACCTTGGCTGGAGGTTGAAGATGAAGTAATTTCTAGGACTTGATTTATGTTATATATTTACGGTTTTAGTTAAGTTAACGGATGTACAACCACCCCAGTGGTAAAGGCAACTTGCGTTTATGGTCAAGATCATGGGTTCAAGTCCCAGCGCTGCCTTTTGTTATATTTTTCAACATTTTCTTCTTTTTTTTTTGCCACAACCAGCGCCCTGGGCCATTACTCATTGGACCTTGTATTTTTGCTGCACCACACCCCCTGTACACTTATCACACACATGCCCAACCTTTTTTTATTTTGTTTATTTTTCTGATTACAAAAACCAATGGGCTAGGCTTTAAAAAACTTTTTTTTTCTAACAAACTCCCACATTCCATTTCAAACCCCACTGACTTTTATTTTTATATTTTATTTTATTTTGTTTTTCTTTGTCATTATTATTATTATTATTATTATTATTATTATTATTATTATTATTATTATTATTATTATTATTATTATTTTCATTAATAAAAATCCAAAAAATATTTTATTTATTTATATATCTAATATATTTATATTCACTTGTATTTTATTCCTCTAAAAAACAAAAAGACAAAAATATTTTCTTAAACAAACTTAATTTCTTTTTCTTAATAAATTAATAATTAGATTTAGGTTTAGTTATTTTATTTTTATTTAAAATTAACATAGAATTTAGGTTTCTTTTAATTAATTAATTTTCATATTATTTTGATTAAACTTAAACTCTTTTCTAAAAAACCCTAAAAAATTGCTTTCTAACTTATTTTCTTTTCTTAATTAGTTTAGGTTTAGTTTAATTAATCATTTTCTTTTAGATAATTAGGTTAAAATCCTTCCCTCAAAAACCAAACAAAATCCTTTTCCTTTCCATTTATATCCTTGTATATTATATTTTCATTTCTTGTACATTATTCAATATTCAATATGGTTGTAATAGATAATTAGGTATAATTTCTTGCAATCCCCATTTGTAAATTTGTATACCCCATCCCCCTAATGATGTAATAGCGTAATAATTTTACTTTTCGCAATTTATCGCTTTCATAAAAATGCTAGTAATTTGGGTTTGTATGGAAAGATAAAGTCAACTAGTAGATAACCCTAATCAAAGATAAAATGCATGCAAATCAAACACACTATTCACACATGCACCCTTAGGGTAATTCCACTTGTTGCCTTACAAAAATGGTCATGTTACGCATGTGGGATGTCTTAGCAAAAACAATAAAAAATACAAGATCATAGTCCCTCGATGACGCTACAAATGTTACCTTTCAAATGATCTTAGTCCCTCAAAGAGAAATGCTAAGACATCCTACAACATTGCTATCATGACTATACGATGACCCACGCCCGTCCCTTTACATCCAAAGATAAGGCTTCTTACTAATCAATGGTGAGATAACAATATCAAAGGAAGGAATAAATGAACAAAGACTTTTGAGTAGGTAGATTGCTCCTAGTTGCTTGCTTTCTCACCATCCCTTTTCAAAACACTTTCAAAACAAACACACACCAAACTCTTTCCATGAAATATTTTCAAAATTCCAACACTTTGTATACGTTTTTACGAACGAGAACCATTACAAAGTTTGCCTAAACAAAGGCGCCTTTTCAAAAATACTTTCAAAAACCACCACAAAGCACATTTTCAAACAAAAGCAAGTGATCTAGCAAGCAACTAAGAGCCCATAGATAACTATGTATGAAAAGGGTACTAACACCTTCCCTTTTCATAATCTACCCCCCAAACTCAAGAAAATAATCTCAAAGGTCTTTCATGTTCTTTTCATCCTTTCCTTATTGAATAAAAGAAAAGTCGATGGAGACTCTTGCTAACCGCAACATTTGCGATCAAACGCAAAACATCCCAAGTCAGTTCTCCCATAATATTACACCATGGTGCACCCCAAGGCGCGTTCCCCACTGGATCAGAACAAAGTTCCTGGACTCATTCGTTTTGGGCCCATTGTTCTCCTTCCTCACTCCCCCTCCACTTACTTGTTCTCAACAGGCCCATTTTCATTTCTTTTTTGTGTTTTAATTAACTACTTCTTTTTTAATCAATCTTATTTTAATAAAAAAATCACAAAAACATTATACTTAGGTTTTCATTAATTAAATTAATTTTAATTAATTACTTTAATCACTTTTTTTAATTAATTAACTAATTAGAATTAGGGTTTTATAATTAATTTATTTTCATAAATCAAATTCAAATTATTATTAACACAAAATTCTTTTTTCTCATAAAAAAACAAAAACATGTTCTTGCTTAAGATTTTAGTTCTTTTATTTTGTCCTTTAATTTATTTTTATTTATTCTTTTTCTATTTAAATTCTAGAAAACAAATGTATAGGTCGCACGGATAATTTTGTAAAAGTCATAGTTTACATTTCCTCGCATTTTTTTCTATTATGTAACTACTTATGGGATGTAATAGCTGTAGGTCTTTAAATTCCCACATTTTATTTTCTGTACTTATACAATTAACTATTAGATTAATGCAAATAGGTTTGTATTAAAAGACTTAAAAACAAACGTTAGCAAACCTAACACCCAGAGATAAATAGCTGAAACACAACACACTCGCACACGCGCACCTCTTAGGTACCTCCAATTGTTTCCTTCAAATAGACAGTCACGACTCTGGAATGTAAGAGATTTTAGTGGTGACACTTTGGTTTAAAGATTATAAGTCCCTCGATGACCCTTTCGACGTTGTCTCGTGTGATACGGTGGCAGAACCGACTGTTAATACTAGTTTGCATTTTTTCCTGCAAATGTCGCGGTAAGCAAGAGTCGCCACCGACTTTTATTTCATCCAACAAAGGAAAAGCGAAAATAACAGAAAAAACCTTTTTGAGAGTTTCTGAGTACGGGGGGTAGATTATAGAAAGGGAAGGTGTTAGCACCCTTTCTATCTGTGGTTTTCCACGGGCTCTTAGGTACTTGCTCATTCTTAAATTGCTTTTGTGTGTTTGAAAAAAGTTTTGAAATTGCCTTAGTGCGACATTCCACTTTATGGTAACCCTTGTATCAGTCCTCAATAGTGTCATAAAGTGTTTTTGAAAGCTTCGTTTGAAAAGTTTGTTTGAAAGTATATGTGTAAAAATTTGTTGTTTTGAGCAAGTACCTAACAGTTTCTACCTACTCGAAAAAGGTCTGTTCGTTTTCTTATTTCCTTTGGACAGTGCTATCCTACTATTAACGAGTAGGTAGATCCATCGCTGGAGTTTAAGGGACAATCGAAAGGGATAATTACGATCACTAAAGCAATGATTAGGAAACCTTAGTAGTTACCCTAGAGTCTTAAAGATCTTTCCGAGGCAACATTCGAATGGGCCATTTTTGATCTTTTGAGACTAGAGGGAAACCACTAAAACACCCTATACTTCATGACCGTTTACCAAAGGCAACCGAAGTGGGGCAAACCCTAGGAGTGAGCATGTGCAAGTGTTTGTTTTTCAGTTATTTATCTTTGCACAGTTAGGGTTTTCTACTGTTTTAAATTATTGATTTATCTTCCGCATATGATCCTAGTATCAATCACCTAACAGTTTATAATGACAGAAAGTAAAATGAGAGAATTTTAAACCTAGCTATTACAAGGCCTTGGGGATGGGGATTGCATATAAAAAACATGGGAAAAAAAGTAAATGCAAATAGTAAACCTAAGTTAACTATTACAAACTCGGAGCAATTACATTAATTGGAAAAATAATGAAATAAATGCGCGCGACAAAATTAAAATTAAATTAAAATACATTTAATTTAATTAATAAAGAAAAATATTTTTTTTTGGATTTTTGAGAAAAAATAATTAATTTTACAAATTAACCTAACTTCTAATTGATTTTAATTATGAAAAAAAGAACCTAAGTTATCCTAATTACTAATTAATTAATGAAAAAATATTTTATGAAAAATCTAATTCTCATGTTTTATGATTTTCTGATTTAATTGAAAAACATGGTTTTTAAAACAATTAAAAAATAAATAAAACAATAAAAAGGAAAAAAAGAAACAAAAATTGAGATGGGCCTGACGTGAAGAGTAATCCTGAGGGTGCAAAACTGAATTTTCCAGGCCCAGAATAGTTGGCCCAAGGTTGCACCTGATCCAGTGACATTAGCCTTTAGAGGGTTCACTATGTGCTACGCCTGTGGTGTGCTAGATCTGAACTAATGATGGATCTAGTGGATGAGATGTTGAGGTGCATGGTAGGCGTGTTTGGGCTGATAGTACCAGATCTGCAATTAAACATTAGGAAAAATATTATGTAGGAGACATGGATTGAACCCCTGATCTCCTACACACGCGCGCCTTGAAACCTCTTCTCCTTGCCACTGAGCCAAGCCGATCATACGTTGATACAAACAAACAACAAATAATATATTAAATCACGAGTCAGTATCATAAGAAAAAATGCATGAATTTCAAATGGGCCAGTGGTGTGTTTCCACGCCTTCATCTTCTTCCCTAGAACCGTCGTTTTAGGTGCTGGACTTTTACCTACGGTCTAACGTCTGTAGTTGTAAACCCGCCAACTTCAAAAACGAAGCACACGCATAATAAATTCAATTGAGGACCATGGATAAACTGGGTTTAAGACCCTGAACACCATGGTACCCATAATCAAACCTGATTTTACCTATATCAAAAAAACCTAAAACGTGCTTTGAAACCCTAAGAATGGTGTTTCATAATTCCTGTGCGTAAACTTAAATTAAATCATCCAAACACATTGAATACATGATTACAAGCATGAATATATACTTAGAATATGTTTATGATGCCAGAATTATTATAACCGAGTTTTGGAAAAAAGGGCAAACTGTGAAGATGCTAGCACGTGATTCTTGATGCTTCAGGCCTTGATAATGCTTGCAATCGCTTCAGAGGATGCCCAGGGATGTGTTTTTATCCTTGGAATGGCTTGAAACGGCCTGTAGAAAGGAATCTGATCTGAATTTGTCTTTGAATTTTTGGAAACTTTTTCTTTCTCCTTGTGAGTCTGGTTGCGCACGAATTCCACCTCTTAGGGTTCACAAAGCCTTGTTATAAGTAATGAATCAAATTAGGTCATTATAATTGGATGCAATCTTGAATATTTAGAGGAAGAAGATTTGATTTGCAATTGATACTTTAAGTTTCTAAATTTGGAAAAAACATGCCCTATTCATCCCAATCATTCCTTGCACGAAAATCCTAATTTTCCAGCTGATTATAGACCTACAATGTGCTCATAAAAACCAATCTTTGATTTTATTTTATTATTCCATTATTTAAATTGATTTATTTTGATTTAAATGAATAAAAAACCAAAACAAATAATAAAAATAATAAAATAATAAGTGAGTAAGCTCAGGGGCCGTGGGTCCTCTTAGGAACAAGTTTCAAACAAGAAAACATGGGCCCCTTTGAAAAAAAATCAATTTTGATCAATGTTGACTTTATGCACATTTCCAAAATTTGGTCAATTTTAGCAATGCATATCTCTCTCATTTTTGACCCTATGAGGGTGTTCTTGAACTTTTTAGAAAGCTTAGGATTCCCCCTAAGCAATTCTCTATAGTTTCATCTTAATTGGATCTTCCATGTTCATGTAAGGAGCTTTGACCCAAAAGGTGTTTTTGTTGACTTTTTAAAATGACATATAATGTCTGAATTTATATCTTTTCATGAGTGAATTTTTTAAACTTGAGGGATGAACATGAGTTTTAGGGAATTATATTCTCTTTAAAATGAGCCTTGTATGAGAAATTTCTGATAAAGTATGAGAAAGTTATGCCCGGTCAAAGTTTGGTTGACTCTTCGTGTAGAAACCCTAATTTAGAAACTTTTGAGTTTTTGATGAATTAGGGACATTCCTTGAGGAATCATGATAAACCCTTGATCAAATGATGGATATTACTTCAAAATGTTGATGTTGACCAAAAATATTTAAGTTTGACTGTATGTGGGCCATAGTTGACTTTTGACCTAGTATAGTTGATTTTCAGGCATTTGAGCAGTTGACTGAGCAAACTTCTTGTGCAAGGCATGAAACTTGGAATGGATGATATTGAGGACATATTAGGGCAATGGAAACCATTTAGGACCCTTGGAACTCAAACATATTGATGAGGAGTGAAACCTTAGTTTGAGGCTCATTGTCTTAGGAGGAGGATTTGTCTGGTCAATCCTTAGTCAACTTGAGCAATTGAGAACCTCTAGGAGTATATTTAGTGTAAAAATGGGAGGGCAAATTTTGGGGTACAACAGTTGCCCCTGTTCAATCTTCTTAAACCCGAGGATGTAGATTGGCTGGTTTGCCTTTCGTGATCTGAAGGTGGAAGATGATTGAACACTAGAGTGCCCAGAAATTTGCACTCGCATGAAGTAATACTGATCGGTAATATCGGGAATGGGCTTACAGATTCCATTTGGAAGGAGACGGAGAATCATCAGAGATGGGCTTAAAGATTCCATCCAGAAAAGATATTCGTCGCATAAGAGATTCCTTTGCGAGAATTCATGTACCTGCCATTAAGAAGGACTTCTCTGGGGAATGTTCACTTATGTTCTGGGAAATAGGGTCTAGGAGCTTCGGTTGTCCATTACTCTACTGGGGAATATGAAATTGACCGTATCTGGTCGGGTCTAGGTTTTACAGTGTTGTAAACTTTTATCCAGAGATAAAAGAGAAGGAACCTTAATAGTAGGGTTACTTCGAAATAAAATCCTGGATAGTAGGGCTATGTGAAGGAACCTGGGTAGTAGGGCTACTTCAAAATGAAAGCAGGGATAATAGGGCTATGAGAAGGAACCTGGATAGTATGGTTACTTCGAAATGAAAGCTTGGATAGTAGGGCCGTGAGAAGGAACCTGGATAGTAGGGTTACTTCGAAATGAGAGCCTGGATAGTAGGGTTATGAGAAGGAACTTAGATAGTAGGGTTACTTCGAAATGAAAGCCTGGATAGTAGGGCTTGCCTCATTTGATCACGTAAATTAGTTGACACGTTTGGTTTTGGGAACTGATTTTCCATTGGTTATCTGCAGATGTGACATGTGTACTTCATGGATTTAATCTTGAATTTTTGGAATTGTTAATGATAACCATCTTTCCTGAAAAGGTAGAGGGTTAATTATATATGATGCATGAAATGTATTGTGTGATGATGTTCTCAAAATAACTGAGATTATGTTGTATGCAATATGTATGCGCACATCATGATGTATGAACATGAAATGCTATTGTGACATATCCGAGTATGGGAAAATAAATCCCTGACTGCTGTTGGAGAGTATTGGAAATTGAATTCCTGGCTGTTATAAAAAACAATGGTTCTTCTACTTCTGCTGGGGATTGTAAACGAAGATGACTATGCTGGGGATTTGCTCCTTGTTTACAGATATTCTGCCGGGGAGAGACTCTGCTTGAGAATAACTCTGCGGGGGGAATAACTCTGTTGCGAGAGGAGATGTTTTGCTGGAAAATTTTGCCGATTTGGAAAAATAAACTCCACTGGGGGATGAGCTTCCGTAACTGAAAGAGCAAACTCTATCGGGGATTGAGTTTCTATATTCATAGAAATAAACTCTGCTCGGGAGAAAACTTTATGAATCGCTTGCGATTTATAAAATTCGACTAAGGAACATAGATGTCAGTTTTCTGAAGGAACTTGGTTGGGGAGAGTAACTCCTGTTTGGGGAAGCCGATGTCAAAGCTTTAGTTGCCTCTACTCTGTGAGGAGTGTAGATGTCACAGGGTGGTATGCACTGATGACTTTGTTTCAAAGCTGTCTCTGCCCCTGTACCTGCTGAACAGAGTAACTTTCGGGCTTGACATGATTTTTTTTGCCCCTGTTTCTTAAGTTACGAGCAATTGTCTTTCTGTTCCTTATGCGAATATTTGTGAATAAAAATTATATTCAAATTCATATGTCAATAATAAATCATTGGACGCTTTTGCAAAACAAAACAGAAAAATAAAAAACAAATGGTTTTGTAAAAATGACTTGTATTAATTTCTTGAAGTTGGCTTATAACATGCGTTTTTGTACAAGGAAGCTGGCGCTCTAGTAAGAGAACACCGCCGTGAAAATTAAAGATAAACAATATTGTGTACAAAGAGAAGAAAATATTTATGTGTAATAATCCCATTGAGTTTCAATTCCGCTATTGCTGCTATGTCTTCGAGCGTCTCATTACTTTGCTGCTTGTCTGAAGCTGACTAGATTGATTGGTGCCGTTCGAGCTTGACAGTACTGAGGTCTGGTCGCAAGGCGATCCAATGGGACATTGTGATACGCTTTACATCCCTAACTTTTCCTGGACTTCCCTTTCGGGTTTTCAGTCCACCGGGATACCCTTTTTTGCCCAAGCCGCCTTTTCAGGTTTTTGACTTGCCGGGTGTACAAATTTTTTGTTTTCATCCCTAATTTTTGCCCGAAACCTTTTGGTTCACTGGGAAGCCCTTAGTTTTTCCTAGAATAGCCAGCCTAGCGGGTCTTTAATCATGCGTAGTATCTTTTCACTATGTCGGCATTGACAGGGTGAGGAAGGTCGTCACCGTCCATGGTGGTCAGAATCATGGCTCCACCCGAGAAAATGTTTTTGATCACAAATGGCCCTTCGTATGTGGGAGTCCATTTGCCCCTGGGATCACCTTCAGCCAGTATGATGCGCTTGATCACTAGATCCCTGACTTGATATTCTTGGCGTATGACCTTTTTATTGAAAGCCTTGATCATCCGTTTTTGATACATTTATCCATGACAGACAGAAGTAAGTCTCTTCTCACCAATCAGATTCAGTTGATCAAGTCGAGTCTGGATCCAGTCGTCTTTGTTCAAACCTGCATCCTTCATAATCCTAAGAGAAGGGATCTGTACCTCAATAGGCAAGATAACCTCCATGCCATATACCAGAGAGTAGGGTGCTGCCCCTGTCGATGTTCGCGCTGAGGTGCGGTGCCCATGAAGAGCAAATGGTAACATCTCATGCCAGTCTTTGTATGTCACCGTCATCTTCTGTATGATCTTTTTGATGTTCTTATTAGCCGCTTCGACAACGCCATTCATCTTCGGCCGGTAAGGAGAAGAGTTATGATGTTGTATCTTGAATTGCTTACAGAGTTTAGTGATCATTGTGTTATTGAGATTTGTACCATTGTCAGTGGTGATTCTCTCTGGCACACCGTACCGACAGATCAGGTTATGCTTGATAAACCGCGCCATAATGTTCTTGGTGACAGTGGCAAAATAGGTAGCTTCAACCCACTTTGTGAAGTAATCAATGGCTACCAGGATGAAGTGATGCCCATTGGAAGCGGTAGGTCTAATCTCTCTGATCATGTCAATGCCCCACATTGCAAAGGGCCAAGGAGCCGTCAAGACATTCAAAGGAACCGGAGGCACATGCACCTTATCAGCATAAATCTGGCATTTATGACAAGTTCAGGAGTGTTGATAACAATCTGCTTCCATAGTGGACCAATAGTATCCTACCCGTAGGATCTTCTTAGCCATGGTATGTCCATTTGAATGGGTTCCGAAGGTACCTTCATGTAAATCCGCCATAATCCTCTCTGCTTCGCTCTTGTCTACACACCTTAGTAAGGTGGAGTCATGGTTGCGCTTGTAGAAGATTCCATTACTGAGGAAGAATTTCGCGATGAACCTTCTCAGAAAATTCTTATCATTGACAGATGCCCCCTCTGGGTACTCTTTAGCATCGAGATACCTTTTTACTTCGTGAAACCAAGGTTTGTCTGCTACCTCTTCAGTATCAATCTCACAGCAGTACGTTGGTTCATCCAACCTCTCAATGGTGATTCGGGGAGCTTCGTTGTCCCACCCGACCTTGAACATAGAAGACATGGTAGCTAACGCGTCCGCTAACTAATTCTCCTCTCGTGGGAAATGTTCAAAGGTTACCTCCTCAAAGTGTGGGAGCAATGTCAGCACGTGCTCTTTGTACGGGATGAGATTCGGGTGCTTCGTATCCCATTCTCCTTTGATCTTAATTATCACCAAGGATGAATCCCTGAAAACATTTAAAAACTTAATCCTCAGGTCGATAGCATCTTTGAGACCCATGATGAAGGCTTCATACTCCGCCATGTTGTTGGTATAGTTGAAGCATAATCAGGCGGTGAAAGGAGTGTCACAGCTCTCAGGAGATATGATTACAGCGCAAATGCCATTACCAAGTGCATTCGAAGCTCCATCAAAAACCATAGTCCATCGGGATCCTTCTTCAGGTCCTTCATTCGGTCCAGGTTCTTCATAGTCAGTCACTAGCATAATATTCTCATCCGGGAACTTAAAATTCATGGACTGGTAGTCATCCACGGCCTGATGGGCCAAATGATAAGCTAATACACTTCCCTTGATTGCTTTCTGGGTTGTATATTGTATATCGTATTCAGTTAAGATCATCTTCCATCTTTCTATTCTTCTGGAGAGAGCGGGCTTCTCGAAGATGTACTTGATTGGATCCATCTTAGATATCAACAAAGTAGTGTGGGTCAACATATATTGTCTTAGTCGGCGATTAGCCCATGCCAAAGCGCACTAAGTTTTCTCGAGCAGTGAGTATCGTGTTTCACAGTCAGTAAACTTTTTGCTAAGGTAGTATATTACGTGCTCTTTTCGACCAGACTCATCATGCTGCCCCAACACACACCCCATGGAATTGTCTAACACTGTTAAGTACATTATCAAAGGTCTTCCTTCAATTGGAGGCATCAGAATTGTTGGTTCTTAAAGGTATTCCTTGATTCTTTCGAAAGCGGTCTGGCATTCGTCATTCCATTTTACTACTTGATCTTTCTTCAGGAGTTTGAAGATCGGTTCACAAGTAGCAGTCAGATGTGAAATGAACCTGGAGATATAATTTAAGCGTCGCAAGAAACCTCTAACTTCCTTCTCAGTACGGGGATCCGACATCTCTTATATGGTCTTCCCCTTTACAGGGTCTACCTGAATACCTTTGTCACTGACGATGAATCCCAGAAGTTTACCAAATATTACCCCGAAGGTGAACTTATTTGGATTCAGTCTCAACTTGTATGTATTCAACCTGTCGAACAACTTTTGTATATGATCGAGGTGTTCTTCTTCGGTTTGAGACCTGACTATCATGTCATCAACATAAACCTCTATCTCATGGTGAATCATATCGTGGAACAAAGCTACCATGGCTCTCTGATAAGTTTCCCCATCATTCTTTAATCCGAATGGAATCAACTTGTAACATAATGTGCCCCACTGTATGACGAAGGTTGTCTTCTCCATTTCTTCAGGAGCCATCTTGATCTGATTGTACCTGGAGAAACCGTCCATGAAGGAAAATATCTTGTGATGTGCAGTGTTATCAACCAGAACATCAATGTGGGGAAGCAGGAAGTCATCCTTGGGGCTTGCCCTGTTCAGGTCTCTGTAGTCCACACGCATTCATACCTTACCATCCTTCTTAGGTACCAGAACGACGTTAGCAACCCACTGCCAATAGAAGGTGACAGCTAATAACCCAGTGTTGAACTGTTTCATGACCTCTGCTTTGATCTTCTCTGATATTTCAGGGCGCACACAACGGACCTTTTGTTTAACCGGAGGAGAATCTTCTTTAGTCGGCAGATGATGTACCACAATATCAGTGTCTAAACCAGGCATGTCTTCATATGACCAGGCGAAGATCTCAACATAATTGTGCAACATTTGTATCAACCGTTGTTTGACATTAATCTCCATATTTGCGCCGATCTTGATTTCTTTTCTGTCTACCTCTGTGCCCAAGTTTATCTTCTCAACTGGATCTTCATGAGGCTGTATAGCCCTCTCTTCCTGATATAACAGTCTAGTAAGTTCTCCAAGAACCTCACAATCATCCTCAGCTTCGTCCTCAGCTTGGTTGATCAGATTTTTGAAGTTATAACTGGCAATAGCAGAACTGTTATCAATGGGATCCAGAGTGGATATGGATCTGCAGTTTGATATGTGAGTGTATGTAAGAGCATAGCTGTATTGATAAAATGAAAAAGCAGAAAAGAAAAACAGAGAGCGCAAAATTTGTATACAAGAAACATCCAATGTTTTATTGATGACATATGAAAATGACATATAATAACCCTCACAAATAAACCATTGTGCCTCGGGTAAGACACAAAGCCGTAAAGTTTATATTGTTTATTAAAAATTCTAAAAACAAGTAAGACAATTATTGCTGAACAAAAGAAAGCGGCACAAAATATTTGGCCGTCCAGTTACTAGGTCCACCATTGGTAGTAGGGTAGATCCAGCTGTCAATATCAGAATCCTCATCATTATCTTCTATAGCGTTAACCCCACAATTGCTTATGCGTAGGGGAGGTCCTCCAGCCCGAGCACGTCGAATAACCCTTTGAGCTCCTGAAGTAAAGCCCAAACCAAATTTGTTAGTTTTATGAGGAAAAGCAGGGAGTTGTCCCCAAATGGTACACCCACCTTCTTCAACTACTTCTCTGGCGTCCTTGAGAGAAGCCATCTTCAAAGGAGGTTTGGCGATCTGCAGCGCGCTGGTGATAGTCTCGGTTGATGCCATGATCTGGGGAACCTCTTCAAAATTTTGACAAGGGGTCTCTATGAATTTCCCGTCCATCTCCACATACCTGAAAGAGTTCAAGTGGCTTACCATAGACTCCTCTTCACCATGCATGGTGACAATCTTCCCCTTCACTGGATACTTCAACATTTGGTGTAGTGTAGAAGTAACGGCTCTAGCTTCATGGATCAAAGGACGACCCAATAAACAAGAGTACAATGGCCTGATATCCATCACGTAGAAGGTGGATTCATAGGTCAGGGAACCCACTTTAACAGGGATGTCCACATCCTCGTGCACCATTCTTTTTGAACCATCAAAAGCCCTCACCACAATGTTACTGGGCCTTAAGATTAAACCTTCACAATCTAACCGATCAAGAGACTTCTTGGGAAGAACATTCAATGACGATCCAGTGTCCACTAGCACATGAGCCATAGTAGTGCCCCTACATTCGATTGAGACATGCAGAGCATCATTATGCTTTCTCCCCTTTGGTGTCAAATCAGCATCTGAAAAACCCAACCCATTATCAACATTCAAACTGGCCACACAATCCTTGAATTGGACAGCAAAGGTTTCTTGCGCCACATGCACAATCTTGAGAAATGTAATCAAAGCCTTCACATGGGCCTCAGAACACAATAGCAGAGACAACATTGATATTTTCGAAGGGGTCTACCCCAGCTGTTCGACTATATTGTAGTCGCTCTTCTTGATTATTTTTAAAATTTCCTCCATTTCTTCTTTAGAGGATTCCAAAACAACTTTTTTAGGTGCCTCCGTCCGGGAAGGCTCACCTACAACATATTTGCCCCGAGTTCCAGATGACTCATCAGCAAGGATAACAACAGGAGTAAGCATGAGAGTAGTATCAGAAGTACTAGCAGGAACAACAGATGGAATAACAACAGGCTTAGCAACAGTCTTCAGGGAGATCTCGGGAGAGAAAACCCTTCCACTTTGAGTAATTTTGCTGGTCCCGACAATATTACTGATATCAGAATCAGCCTCTTCAGCTTCTTCGTCTTTACTGGTTAATAAATCCTACTTGACGCCATGGTAGTAAACGTCAACACCGTAATTCCAAGGAACAAATTTGTCCGAGGAGTATGGTACAGGGCCAGGAAAAGTGATTATCAATGGAGCAAATCTTGGAGCAGGTGTAATCCTAACAGGTCTTTTAGAGGAGACCTTGGAAGGATTGGCGGAAATGGTTATGATAGCAACATCTTCATGCATAACAGTTAGAACCAGAGTTTTTTTGAACAAAATCTCTCTGTTATCCATTAGGCACTGAACACCTGCTTTCAGCAAATAACACCCAGAAGGTAGAGATAAACACATGTGGCAACCTTTACCACAACCCAGAAATAAATCGGCTAGCAAAAAATTCTTCTTGACGGTCATGAGAGGAGTGTAAACTTCAGCAACAGAGGTAACAAATAGATCGGTATCAATGTCATTAACACCACGGTTGTGCTTGGGCATGTGAGAAGTTATGACGTTAGGCTTCTCCGGAGTATCAAACTTAATCTCCTTGGCTTTGATCAGATCCTGTATCTTATTCCTCAGAGCCCAACAATCATTTGTATCGTGGCCTGGACTCTCAGAATGGTAAGCACACCGAGCATTTGGATTATAATAAGGAGATGTGGTGTTAGGATTCTTGGGAGCCTCCTTTAAGGTTGCCAAGTTAGATCTTAACAGATGGGGTAAAACCTCAGACAACATCATATTAATCCAGGTGAACTGCCTTTGAGGTCTTTCTGCCCTTGGCTGATTGTTTCGTTGTTGAGTAGCCGCATGCCTAAGTATCATCACAGCCCCTACTGTTGGACATCGCTCAACTCTTCTCTGACCTCTTGGGTTATAAATGGAACTGACCTCCTTCTTACCCATGAATGGATTCTTCACTATACTTGACGAGGTATCTTTCTGGATCTTACCACTCCGGATCCCAGCTTCTACCCTTTCTCCAGTCAATATCAGCTCGGTGAAACCAGTTGAGGAGATACCAATCAAGTGATTAAAGAACGGACCAGACAACGTACCAAGAAACATGTCCACCAACTTCCTATCAGACAGAGGGGGTTGGACTCTCCCTGCCAGATCTCTCCACTTCTGCGCATAGTCCTTAAAACCTTCGCTTGCACCCATGAACATAGTCTGGAGTTGAGTACGGGTAGGAGCAAGGTCAACATTATATTGATATTAATTATAAAAAGCAGCAGCCAGATCTTCCCAGTTGCAGACATTGGTTCCCTCTAGCTAATATAACCACTCGAGCTGAGTCCCGGTTAGACTGTCCTGAAAGAACTGGACCCACAAGTTCCTATCAGTAGTGTGAGGCTGAATCTTCCTCACATAAGAACAGAGATGAAGCTTGGGACAAGACACCCTATCATACATTGCAAATACCAGAGCCTTGAACTTCAGTGGGATGACAACCCCAGATACCAAGCCCAACTCTTCAAAATCCAGCCCTGGTACTCTCTGGATCTCCATTGCGCTCAGACGATCCTCTAGTTGTTTGTATCTATCCTCAGCGGGAGGATACTCTTCATCATTGTAATGAGATTCATCCTCAGAAACCCTTGGGCTAGGGTCTTCCTTCCTTGTCTCATCCTACTGGTTCTCCCCTTCTTTGGATGAAGATGTCAGATCAATCAGTTGCTTTAATGGTCCCTTGAATCTTCTGCCTAAATCCAGGACACCAACAATCTTCTTTGTCTTCTTCTTTCTATCATTCAGGATAAGGACCTACAGATCTTCCTTCCCTTTATCCAAAGCTACGAACATTTGTTGAAATTGGGCATTTTGTGCCTGGAGGTCCTTGATACTTTGTTTAGAAGTCATTATTGCTGAAATAAACAGCGAAGATGATGAGAAATCTGTTTATGCAATTTCATGGATGATATGCGTATGCAATGATTTCAAGGACTTTGGGAAATTTAAATTTGCGAACCCAAAATGAAATAAATATTTTATTAGTATAATTCAAAATAAATTTCCTTTTAGGCGTTACAATTGAAAATTCTAAAAACTAAAAAAGATCAAGTTTCCCATGGATGTTTCCTCTTCGTGCTGAGATAGGCATTAAGGCTTCTTTCCTCATGAAGCTGCTTTGTGAGCTCTAAGACTTTCTTCTTCTGGGAATAGAACTGGCCCCTATAAGTATCCTGCTCCTTCTTCAATTGAATCCAGGACCTCTGTAATTCTTCAAGATCAGTGGGCATATCAGAATGAAGAACCGTGTAGGGAATATACCCTTCAGTAATGGGCTCCACAATCACTGGTAAGACATCTATGTATGGCATCGTCAGTTTATGAGCACGAGCTCGTACCCATTAGAGATAAGGGTCCATAGGCATGGAAGCCTTCGGCCCCAAAGTCTTGATTTCAGATATGTTTACCATGCCCCAGGCTCATATGAACCTCTGGCGATACCCTTGAACATCATCCTCATAGTTGAACACAATGCCCTGGATAAGCATCTCATCAGGACCATCCCTTCGGCCGTAACCAAACTGTCGCAGCACCAAACAAGGATTGTAAGTTATGCCTCCCCTAATACCAAGTAGTGGGACATTAAGGAATTCCCTACAGCGATCAATAATAGAAATACCTCCCATAGATCGGGAATACTAGAGAATACCCGCATGAGAAAGTGACATTATCTTTTGCGACCAACCCAAACCTTCTTCATTCTTCAGCAATGACTTAGGGAGGTGAGAAATAAACCACCTCGACACTAATGTCATGCAGCACATAAGAACCCCTCTTCTCTTCATAGTACGAGTGTGGAGAGCATGCAAGATATCTCCGAGCAAAGTAAGCACAGGGTTGCAAGAGAGGAAGATCTTGATAGCATTCACGTCTATGAGTAAGTCTGGATTAGGGAACAATACTAACCCATAGATTAGAAGGGCCAGGACCTCCTCAAAAGCCTGAAAGTCTAAATCATCCCAAAATAGTTGGGCCTTCTCTATTAGGAACTTGGCTAGAAAACCCTTGACTCCACTTCTTGTTTCCCAATTGGATACCATGTTGGCCCGTTTCAGATGCAAGGCTGAGGCAATGACCTCTGGCTTGGGAACTTCTTCTAAACCTGTGAAAGGCATCTGGTTAAGAATAGGTAGATTCAATAACTGAGAGAACTCTTCCATGGTAGGCACCAACTGATAGTCTGGAAAGGTGAAGCAGTGGTGCTTGGGATCAAAGAACTGAAAGAGTACACCCATCATCTTTTCATCAAAGCTCGAAGTAACCAGGTTGAGAAGTTAACCATATCTCTTAGTGAACTAAGATGTTTCAGGAACCCTTGATACTAGCTCCTTGAGTGGGAGAGGTATTCACACAAATCTAATTTGGATAGTGTTTCTACGAGCGGAAGCCATGATCTGCAAAACAGAACAAAGATAAATTCCCTCGGCCCTTGAAATGGTTAGTGTAATGAGAATGGGTGATGTGTTATGATGCATGATGTTATGTTCAAATAGAGTAAATCACACACAAGAAAAGAACACAATAGACCTTAGGTTCAAAGGCTTGCATGAGGTTAAAGGTACGTACCCTCTTGAAGTTTAGTTGGTTTCATACCTGTCTTAGAGAAGTAACCAGGTTCTAAGGATTCTCAATATCACTGATCATCCTTTATCAGGTATTGTTTCAGCTCAGGCAATCTTTTCTTGCGGCCAAAATATCCCGAAAGTCTGATCTTAATGAGTGTAGCATCAATTATCAACCAATCCTTAGCTTTATACCAAGGCCGACTATCTCACTACTTTCTAATGGACAAGTTTGTTCAACTAAGGTTCTAAGGTCCGTTAGTGCTTCACGACACCACGCGGCGGTCCCGTATTCTCCTCGTTTCCACACGAAGGATACCGGTACCAACCAAAGTTTCACACTAACACAGCCATCGCTTAAACCATATCGGTCTACACCGTACAGTCTCCACGATCTATTTCTGTTTACCTATAAAGTGCCCCCCAGATCCGGGTGTAGGATCTTCAATAATACCCAAACAAAAACCCTTAAGGATAAAGCAGACAAAACAAACAAGAAAGCAATTTTAAAAATCACCTAGATCCTAAGGTATACCCCACTTTATTAATTCCCCAGCAGAGTCGCCAGTTCTGTGATACGGTGGCAAAACCGACTATTAATACTTGTTTGTGTTTTTTGTTTGCAAATGTTGTGGTAAGCAAGAGTCTCCATTGACTTTTATTTCATCCAACAAAGGAAAAGGGAAAAGAACAGAAAAAAGCTTTTTCGAGAGTTTCTGAGTACGGGGGGTAGATTATAGAAAAGGAAGGTTTTAGCACCCTTTCTATCAGTGGTTTTCCACGGGCTCTTAGGTACTTGCTCATTCTTAAATTGCTTTTGTGTGTTTGTGTGTTTGAAAAAAGTTCTGAAATTGCCTTAGTGCGGCGTTCCACTTTATGGTAACCCTTGTATCAGTCCTCAAGAGTGTGATAAAGTTTTTTTGAAAACTTCGTTTGAAAATTTTGTTTGAAAGTGTATGTGTAAAAAATTGTTGTTTTGAGCAAGTACCTAATAGTTTCTACCTACTCGAAAAATGTCTGTTCATTTACTTATTTCCTTTAGACAGCGCTATCCTACTATTAAGGAGTAGGTAGCTCCATCGTTGTATTTTAAGGGACAATCGAAAGGGACAATTACGATCACTAAAGCAATGATTAGGAAACCTTAGTAGTTACCCTAGAGTCTTAAAGATCTTTCCGAGGCAACATTCGAATGGGTCATTTTTGATCTTTTGGGACTAGAGGGAAACCAATAAAACTCCCCATACTTCATGACCGTTTACCAAAGGCAACCGAAGTGGGGCAAACCCTATGAGTGAGCATGTGCAAGTGTTTGTTTTTCAGTTATTTATCTTTGCACAGTTGGGGTTTTCTACTATTTTAAATTATTGATTTATCTTCCGCATACAATCCTAGTATCAATCATCTAACAGTTTATAATGACGAAAAGTAAAATACAAGAATTTTAAACCTAGTTATTACAAGGCCTTGGGGAGGGGTATTACATAATAAAAAATAACTTGGGAAAAAAAAGTAAATGCAAATAGTAAATCTAAGTTAACTATTACAAACTTAGAGCAATTGCATTAATTAAAAAAATAATGAAATAAATGTGCGCGACAAAATTAAATTAGGAATTAAAATTAAATTCAAATACATTTAATTTAATAAATAAAGAAAAATATATTATTTGGATTTTTGAGAAAAAATAATTAATTTTACAAATTAACCTAACTTCTAGTTGATTTTAATTATGAAAAAAAGAATTTAAGTTATCCTAATTACTAATTAATTAATGAAAAAATATTTTATGAAAAATTTAATTCTCATGTTTTATGATTTTCGGATTTAATTGAAAAACATGATTTTTAAAACAATTAAAAAATAAATAAAACAATAAAAAGGAAAAAAGAAACGAAAATTGAGATGCGCCTGACGTGAAGAGTAATCTTGGGGGTGCAAAAGTGAATTTTCCAGGCCCAGAATAGTTGGCCCAAGGCAGCGTCTGATTCAATGACATTAGCCTTTGGAGGGTTCACTATGTGCTACGCCCGTGGTGTACTAGATCTGAACTGATGATGGATCTAGTGGATGAGATGTTGAGGTGCATGGTAGGCGTGTTTGGGCTGATAGTACCTGATCTGCACTTAAACATTAAGAAAAATATTATGTAGGAGGCAGCGATCGAACCCCTGACCTCCTACACACGCGCGCCTTGAAACCTCTTCTCCTTGCCACTAAGCCAAGTTGATCATTCGTTGATACAAACAAACAACAAATAATATATTAAAGCATGAGTCAGTATCATAAAAAAAACGCACGAATTTCAAATGGGCCAGTGGTGTGCTGCCACACCTTCATCTTCTTCCCCAGAACCGTCATTTTAGGTGCTGGACTTTTACCTACGGTCTAAAGCATATAGCTGTAAACCTACCAACTTCAAAAATCCTGGGGGAACATATGGCCTAGTTCCTTGGTTTCCCCTTGGTGGGGGAGTTCCCAAAGGCATTCTGGGGCCTGTAAATGGAGGTAATGGCCCCGTTTGAGTAACCGTTACTGCTGGCGTTGAACCAGCGGTTACCACTTCACTTACGGTTGGGATAACTGTTGTTCCCACGTTTGTCTGTGTGATTTCTCCGTTGTTCGGCGGATTCGCCATTTCTTCACTTCTTCTCCTAGTATTGGTTTCGTTGGTGTATATTCTACCACTTCTCAATAACATACAATACTCTCGAAAAAGGAGGATATTTTATATAAAACGTTCAATCGTAAAATCAACACAAAGTCCCACTAGGTGTGCCAATTTGTTTACTCTGAAAAATGGTAAACAACCGCTGATCTTCCAAAAGGTTACTTATTTGGTGACTAGCAGGATCGATCAGATTGATCCTAAGACATGGTTGATTTTCTGGAGTTTGACTAATCCTAATGGTGATTAATGCCAGTAAAGTAAAGACACTTTAAGTAAATTGCATGAAGAAAAGCTTGATAGAATAAATAAAAGCGTTAAGTAAAAGGCTTCGACGGAGATAAGTAAATGAAAAGCGATAAATTTCTTGAATATAAAAGACTTGATTAATTTAAATGGTGTTTCACACATACATTCTCAATGATTCTTTCTCTCACGCTGGGTACTTGAATCTAAATGAGTGACTTGTATAAAATGATGAACACACACGAAAACTACGTGAACACTTAGTATTTATACTAAAACAAATCCTAAGAAACCGCTGGGCAGTTACACTGCTTCGAGATGACGCCACATGGCACGCTCACAGCCTTCGACGCTTCTGTTCTTGACACATTGCACTTGGTAACTGCTGGGAACCGTTTTCCCTCCAACAATTCAAATCTCAAACCGTTCGACCTTGGGCGTCAGGGACCCTTGTCGAGAAGTTCCTTCGACGTCGAAGACAACAAGATTCTATCTTAAAGGAATTTCTCTAAGTATCTTGTCATTCTTGGATGAGCCTTCGACATGATTAGTTGGTCGAAGCCTTCTTATGTAGGAAACTCTTCTGACTCAAAATTAATGGTCTATATGATAATAAACATGGGTGTCAAATTTAGGAGCTAACAAATTTCCCCCAAGAATGTCTTATTTCGACACTTAAAAGAAAAAGGCATTCTTTGATATTCCATTCGACACCTGTCCTTTATTCTCATCCACAAAGTAGTTTGTGTGCTTTTTGTCTCCTACCAACCAACTGACAATCTCAAAAAGACATCATTTCAACTTTTCCCAAGACGTCACTTCAGTAAGGCATTTAGCACGCACGATGTCCATTCAAATGCTGTCATAATGACTATTTCTCGAAATCAAGGACGCATGCTGCAGCGTTTCCGTTCTTCAGAACGGTTACATCACCAGATGAGTGCCACGTGCCCCACTCTTGTCTGAGACATTAAATGACCTCGAGTCTTGTGATTTTTCAATCACTATAAATAGAACTAAGTGCCTCTTATTGGACTCTTTACACTTTCTTTCATCCCTTTTTAATTTGCTCAGCACCTCATTGTTCGAACAAGTACCTTCTATCTTGTACTTGAATGTTGTTGGAATTTTTTCTGGAGAAATGATTAATACCCCTACTCCCGTTCCATCTTTATGGCTGGAACCATCGAAGTAGAATTTCCAGGGTTCTATCTCCACGTAGTTTATATTTTCAACCTGAACTGAGTGGTCGACTATAAAGTCTGCTACCACTTGCCCTTTTACTGCCTTAAGAGGCATAAAGGTCAATGAATACTCAGTTGATGCTAGCGCCCACTTGGCAATTCGACTGTGCAAGATGGGTTTCGACAACATGTATTTGAAAACATCAAAATGAGACGAAACATACACATCAACTGGTTTTATATATTGTTTGAGCTTTGTACAAGATAAATAAAGACATAGACATAATTTTTCAACTTCGCTATATCTAGTTTCTGCATCGTTCAAAACTCTGCTAAGGTAGTAAATGGGTCTTTCGACTCCATTTTCATCCTCTTGGACTAACATGCTTCCCAAAGTTTTGTCAGATGCAGCTATGTACAATCTCATACTCCTATTGCTACAAGGAGGCACCAAAATAGGTGGCTTGGTGAGATACCATTTGATCTTGTCGAAGGCTTCCTGTTGCTCTTGCCCCCACTCGAATACTTCCTTATTCAATCGAAGTAAGGGTGAGAAGGCTTGCGCTTTTCCACTTAGGTTAGATATAAATCTCCTTAAGAAATTTATTTTGTCCAGCAGCGATTTCAGTTCCGTCTTGTTCGTTGGCGCTTTCGCTTTCAAGATTGCCTTTGTCTTGTTCTGGTTGATTTTGATTCCTTTCTTGTGGACGACGAAGCCCAAGATATCTCCCGCTTTCACACAGAACGCACACTTCAAAGGGTTCATTTTCAGACCATGTTCTCTCATTCTTTCAAATGATTGTCGAAGGTGGTCTATATGGTTCTTCCTGGAAACAGATTTTACAACAATATCATCAATATATACTTGCATGAAAGTGTTAATAAAATCATGGAAGATAGAGTTCATCGCTCGCTGATATGTTGCCCCCATGTTTTTTAGGCCAAAAAGCATCACTACCCATTTGTAAGTGCCTATAGCACCGGGGCATCGAAAAGCTGTTTTCGACACATCTTCTTCAGCAATGAAAATTTGATTGTATCTTGAGTAACCGTCGAGCATGCTCAGGTACTCGTGGCCAGCGACAGAATCGACTAGCATTTCCGCCACAGGCATAGGATATTCATCTTTGGGTGTTGCAGCATTCAAATCTCTGAAATCTATGCACACCCTCAATGTACCATTTTTCTTAATCACTGGCACAATGTTTGCAATCCATTCGACATACCTCGTGGCTCGTATGAATTTTCACTTCAGCAGTCTTTCGAGTTCTATTTTGATCTTCGACAGTATTTATGGAGCGAAGCGTCTTGGACTTTGCTTGACTGGCTTTTTTCCAGGTTTGATTGGAAACTGAAGTTCAACCAATCCTCTGTCGAGACCAGGCATCTCGTCGTAATCCCATGCAAAGCAGTCCTTGAACTCCTTTAATAATTGGATCACTTCGACCCTGAGCACTGGGTCTATTTTGGCGCTGATGTAAGTAGGCCTTTTATCTAACCCTTCGCCCAAGTTGATTTCTTCTAAAGGATCCTTTGCTAACATTTTAATGTTGTTCTCCAGGGGGTCCTTTTCGAATCCCAAAGGCTCATCGTCGTAGATGGCGTCGAACCTTTGATCCTGCATTCCTTCTGTCATGATATCAGGACGTTTTGGGTCGAAATCTTTTCCAGGACCTATATCTGGTGGTTCTGGGTCAAAGTCTTTTCCAGGACCTGCAAAAGGTAGCTCTTGGTCATTGGCCTTGGTGGCCATATATTTTACTTCGGCTTCGAGAGCCTCTATCATCCTTGTTTCGGCTACGTAAGCCGAAATTCGCTGCAATGCTTGTGACTCAGTCATTATCACTGAGTTCACTTCCCCAACTAGTTGGCTGGATGTCAGTTAGCCCACTGAAATCAATGTGGGAGAAGTCTTCTTTGTCCCATTGAAACCCATGATCAGGGTGCAGGTACAAGGAACAAAAAGTATTTGGCGCTGGTGCCATGTCGAAGTCAGGTGCTGGGCATGGCCCAATGTGAACCAAATTTTTCTCGAAGTCAGCTCTCCCTAGGTGATTTATTTCGCTCAAGTAGTAGCTCTGA
Organism: Vicia faba; assembly: GCA_948472305.1. Taxonomy (NCBI): domain Eukaryota; kingdom Viridiplantae; phylum Streptophyta; class Magnoliopsida; order Fabales; family Fabaceae; genus Vicia; species Vicia faba. Next base: position 274,876,642 of record OX451735.1, on the reverse strand, counting down.
TCTGCCTCTATATTCTCGACAATTCCATCAGGACGCCATAATATTAACCTTTGGTGCATTGATGATGGTACTGCTCCAACACCATGTATCCATTCTCGGCCCAATAATAGATTGTAATTTGGTTTAGCCGATATGACCATAAACATAGTTGGTCGAAGGATGGATCCTACTTTGAGGTCTAGTTAGATCACACCCATAGTGGTCCCTATTCCGCCTTCGTAGTTCAATAGGACCATGTTATGAGGCTTAATGTTTTCATCACTCTTGCCTATTTTTCTTAGCATGAAGTGGGGGATTATGTTGATGGTTGCCCCACAGTCCACCAAGATCTTGTTTATAGTGGATTCTTCGAGTTTTGCCCTTATGAATAAAGGCTTGAGGTGACTTTTCATTACCTCAGTAGGTGGTTCGAAGAAACCATTTTGCTATTCAGTGCAGCCATTATCCATGATGAAGTAGCATACTGGCCTATGCTTGGCCATTTCTTGTTCGACTTCCCAGTCGTTCGATTAGACCTCCATCTGGCGGTTGAACTCTCTTGGCAAAACTGAGACTATATTCACCATGATGTCTAGGGTGTCATCAGACTCAGAGCCATCTTTGTCACCAACTTCGCCTTGGTTAGGCCATACCAGTCTATTGGTCACTGGTTCCCTCTCCAAAGGCTTTCTTTGCTTTCGCTGTGGGACATTTGAACTTGACTCTGGCTTTGGTTCGTTGACAGCTTCCCTCTCAGCCTTGCGCCGCCTTTGGTATCTTCTCCACTGGGATCGAGACATTGGGTTCTTTCCCTTGTAGTTACTTGATACTTGGGCCATTTTGGTGGAACCTATCTGAGGTTCTTTCTTGAGTGTCAAAGATGAACCTCTTGGCACTTCAAAGGAATGCCACATTTCTTCGCTGGGTCTCTTTCGACCCGATGTTTTGAGCCATGTATCAGCTGGCACATTGGTTGGAGGCCTGAAAGTTAGTGGCCTCTTTTCCTGATTTGAACCCTTTTGGTAGGTTCTTCTGGGATCATGTCGAACATCAGAACCTTCCCTTCTTTTGTTTGGTGCTCTCACACCTTCGATGTGTTCAGCAGCTTTCTTGTCAAAAATAGAGCTGCATCAAGGACACAACATTACTTCTGATTTTTTCTTCTGGCATCGTTGCAAGAATTCTGCCAGATTTTCGTTTTCCCGAGGGAAAGCCGTTCTGTTTGCTTGCTCTTGCCTAATGGCCTCCTCTGAAACTTTTGATTCAGAGATTTCGACCATGTTGACATTCATGTTGTCTTAAGTAGCAAGAGTCATCTGCTTCATTTGGGCCTCCAGGTCTTCTGTCTGGCCTTGCGCTGCAGCCAAGTAGGAAATGGGTTTAGCTCCAGATTTTGAGGCTCCACTTGTCTCCAGTTTTGGGCCTTCAGCAGCTTTTTGGACTGCTTCGATTTTCTTTCTAGAAAGATTCCCAGAAAAACTGCCAAAGATTGGCATGTTGATATGATCTTTGGTGACTTCGACCATAGTTATTCCTGGCCTTTTCACCTGACTCCTGGAAGCCTCGACCACATTCACCTCTAAAGGTTCAGCATAGTGGGCTTCCGCCTGCAAAGGGTTAGAATCCACAGTCATGGGGGTCTTATCAGCGAACTTTAACCTCCCTTCTTCGATAGCATTTTGCACGAGATCCCTGAAAAGAAAACATTGAGATGTTTTATGGCCCAGAAAGTTATGATATTTACAATAGCCTCTTTTCTTTCTTTGATCAAGAGGAGGCACTTTTACCCTTGGGGGTATTATCATTTGGCCATCTTTTACAAGTAAGTCAAAAATTTCATCACATTTTGTAATATCAAAACTGTAAGTCTTTTTAGGGAACCTATCATTGGCCTTTTCAGAACCAGTGGGGTTTTTTCCACTTGAGGGGATTAATAGCTTGCAAGAGTATGGTGGCCCTTATTTTAACTCAGCTAAATCGACCTCACTTTCTTCGATGGCTATAGGCTCATCGAACGTTTCTGGATCTTCATCGTCCATTTCGACATACGCTATCCTTTCTCTTTTATGAGTTTTCGTCACCCTGGCTTTTTCAGCTTTAAGGCGTTCTACCTGTCGAACCCTATCGGCCAATTGGGCCATGTCTATCAGGTACTGAGTGTCTAATTTCTTCCTAATGGAATAATCTAAACCTCCTGCAGCTATTTCGACTAACTCATGTTCAGGCACTTGCGTAAAGCATCTTGCCTTGAGCAATCTAAACCTATTTAGGTATTCGTCTATAGGCTCAGTGAATCTCCTCTTTACGCTGGCCAACTCTTTCAGGCTTATCTTGGTTTGTCCCATGTAGAATTGCTCATGGAATAATCTCTCCAACTGGGTCCAATGGTGGATCGAATTGGGGGGGGGGGGGGAGGGGGAGAGTTGTGAACCAAGTAAACGCATTCTTTGTTAGGGAACTCGGGAAATACTTAATCCTCAGGTTCTCATTGTTTGAAATTTCTCCTGCTTCGATTAAGTATCTTGCCACATGTTTGACAGTGGATTCTGTCGTGTCCCCTGAAAACTTAGTAAACTTAGGGACTTTGCATCTAGGAGGCAAGTCCGTTTGTAACACATATTCCGACAGCGGGGATGTAAAGTTGGGCCTACGGAAGCCCGTATTCATCCCATTTTGCATCATGATTCTTTCAATCATGGCTGTCAAGTTATTTTCCAAACCAACATTCTGGTATTGGATCTGCTGAACTACTTCGTCAGCATTTTGGTTTCTATTAACCATCCTTATTTCTGGGGCTATAACTCTAGGCTCTTCGACCCCGGGTTGTTCCATTTGTACCCTAAGGCTCTCTTCGACAGGTTGTTGGACTTGGTTAATAGTGGTTTCTTCCTCTAGGAGTATACCTTGGTTTCCCCTTATCTGTGCCCTTTGGGGCTGTCGAATAGGTTGGGGTACCCCAAAAAAGTCAGCCAGACGCGACATTTGCGCTGTTATTTGCTGATTCGACTGGGTGGTATTATATATTAGAGGATTTAGCACTGTACTTAAAGTTTGTGCCAACATCTGAACCATGTCGTGGTTGCTTTCGTCCATTTGCTGCCTCAAGACTGCTGTCGAGGCATTCATAAGGCCATGTATTACTTGGGACGTTCCTCCTAAGAGTTGGGTCCTACCCCTGTTCACCATACCAACTCCAGAGCCTTGGAGTGGCGAAGAGGCGCTCACTAAAGGGTCTGAAAAAGTGGACGTAGCATTCGTCAGGCTAGCTAATTCAAAAGTTGGCATGCCATAGAGTGTTTCTCGATTTAAACCGACTGTCGAAAAGCCTGGGGGAACATATGGCCTAGTTCCTTGGTTTCCCCTTGGTGGGGGATCCCCAAAGGCATTCTAGGGCCTGTAAATGGAGGTAATGGCCCCGTTTGAGTAACCGTTACTGCTGGCATTGAACCAGCGGTTACCACTTCACTTACGATTGGGATAACCGTTGTTCCCACGTTTGTCTGTGGGATTTCTCCGTTGTTTGGAGGATTCGCCATTTCTTCACTTCTTCTCCTAGTATTGGTTTCGTTGGTGTATATTCTACCACTTCTCAATAACATACAATACTCTCGAAAAAGGAGGATATTTTATATAAAACGTTCAATCGTAAAATCAACACAAAGTCCCACCAAGTGTGCCAATTTGTTTACTCTGAAAAATGGTAAACAACCGCTGATCTTCCAAAAGGTTACTTATTTGGTGACTAGCAGGATCGATCAGATTGATCCTAAGACATGGTTGATTTTCTGGAGTTTGACTAATCCTAATGGTGATTAATGCCAGTAAAGTAAAGACACTTTAAGTAAATTTCATGAAGAAAAGCTTGATAGAATAAATAAAAGCGTTAAGTAAAAGGCTTCGACGGAGATAAGTAAATGAAAAGCGATAAATTGCTTGAATATAAAAGACTTGATTAATTTAAATGGTGTTTCACACATACATTCTCAATGATTCTTTATCTCACGCTGGGTACTTGAATCTAAATGAGTGACTTGTATAAAATGATGAACACACGCGAAAACTATGTGAACACTTAGTATTTATACTAAAACAAATCCTAAGTAACCCCTGGGCAGTTACACTGCTTCGAGATGACGCCACATGGCACGCTCACAGCCTTCAACGCTTCTGTTCTTGACACGTTGCACTTGGTAACTGCTGGGAACCGTTTTCCCTCCAACAATTCAAATCTCAAACCGTTCGACCTTGGGCGTCAGGGACCCTTGTCGAGAAGTTCCTTCGACGTCGAAGACAACAAGATTCTATCTTAAAGGAATTTCTCTAAGTATCTTGTCATTCTTGGATGAGCCTTCGACATGATCAGTTGGTCGAAGCCTTCTTATGTAGGAAACTCTTCTGACTCAAAATTAATGGTCTATATGATAATAAACATGGGTGTCGAATTTAGGAGCTAACAATAAGGAGCTTTGACCCAAAAGGTGTTTTGTTGACTTTTTGAAATGACCTATAATGTCTGAATTTATATCTTTTCATGAGTGCATTTTTTGAACTTCAGGGCTGAAGATGAGTTGTAGGAAATTGTATTCTCTTCAAAATGAGCCTTGGATGAGAAATTTATGATAAAGTATTAGAAATTTATGCCTGGTCAAAGTTTGGTTGACTCTTCCTGTAGAAACCCTAATTTAACAACTTTTGAGTTTTTGATGAATTTGGGGCATTCCTTGAGGAATCATGATCAACCCTTGATAAAATGATGGATATTACTTCAAAATGTTGATTTGACCAAAAATATTGAAGTTTGACTGTATATGGGCCACAGTTGACTTTTGACCTAGTACAGTTGATTTTCAGGCATTTGAGCAGTTGACTGAGCAAACTTCTTGTGCAAGGCATGAAACTTGGCATGGATGATCTTGAGGACATATTAGGGAAATGGAAACCATTTAGGACCCTTGGAACTCAAACATCTTGATGAGGAGTGAAACCCTATTTTGAGGATCATTGTCTTAGGAGGAGGATTTGTCTGGTAAATCCTTAGTCAACTTGAGCAATTGAGGACCTCTAGGAGTATATTTTGTGTAAAAATGGGAGGGAAAATTTTAGGGTACAACACCTCGGTATATGATCTTATAAACCTTAGGGTAATTACTAAAGTATCTTACTAGTTACTTTTCTGACCGTGCGATGACCCTCGATTATGCCTCAAACACCCAACGATAGGCCTACCTACTCACTAATAGTAGGATACCACTGTCTAAAGGAAAAGAGGAAAAGAACAGACCTTTTCGAGTAGGTATATAGTTCTTAGATGCTTGCTCAAATAAAACATTTCCACACATACACAATTTTCTAAAATATATTTTCAAAAACACTTTGTATACGTTCTCAACAATACGAGAAACATTACAAAGTTAGCCTCACTAAGGCGTCTTTTAAAAATACTTTTTTTCAAACACACAAACACAAGGTATTTTCAAACGAGCTAGCATCTAAGAGCCCGTAGATAACTACGAATGGAAAGGGTGCTAACACCTTCCCTTTCCATAATCTACCCCCTTACTCATAAATAATCTTGAAAGGTCTTTTTCTGTTCTTTTCACCCTTTCATTTGTTGGATAAAAGAAAATTCGTTGGCAACTCTTGCTTACCGTAACATTTGTGAATACAAATGCAAAACCAGTATAACAGTCGGTTCTGCCACCGTATTATATAACTGGCGACTCTGTTGGGGAAATACTCTATAAAAGTGGGGTTACCTTAGAGTTAGATCATTTTAATTATTTTCATTGTGTGTTTTGTATGCTTTATTTTTAAAGGGTTGCTTGGGTTATTATTAAAGGTCCTACACCCAGATCTTGGTTATGATAAACCAAACATATAGCAAGGGGAAAGGGGATTTATTTTCCTCTAGCCAATAACGTTAAAGCACGATGTCTTGAGTCAGTGGCTATGTCCCACTCGACATGGTGAGCTTGATTCTTGAAGAAGGACATTCAACAATACAAAGTTCTTCAATCGAAGCTGCAGTCAGATTTGGTTGCTAGCATCTTCTTGTGTTTACCCCGCGAGATCCTTGAAAACAGTGCATACATGTCATTACATAACAGGTATTCTCAAGACAGGTTTCTCATTTTTCTCGCTGCTTATTTCTGAAAGGAAGATGGCTCCCGGACAAAACAACAGAGATCTTCAAACTCAAGATGCTCAATTCAAGGAAATATTCCTAAATCTATCCAATGGGTAAGAATAATTGAAAGCACTCCTCGCTGGGAACTTGACTAAGAAAAATCCTGACGACAACAAGGATGACCAGTTGGAACAATTGCAAGTTGAGATGGAAAGGATGATAATCCAGATGAATAGTCAAATGGATCTTATCCAAAATTTAGCTCTTGGACAAAAAGAGTTGAGGATTATCATCAGCAAGCTTCATCAGGACAGATAGGAAATTGGGTGACATCTTCATGCGAGAACATGTTGAAAATAAACTCAGGAGCAGTGAAATTCAGGGGACTTCATCTTCAAGTACTCATAAGAGATCATACAATGGAAAGAAGGAGTCCATTACTGTGTACGATAAGAAGGATCGTAATAAGAGTGATCTCAGCCAATTTGTAGGGGAAGTGCGGACCTCTAATCCAGTACCAGTGCAACAACAACGACAAGGAAATCAGCATAAATAGGACACGCCCGAAAGGAAATTCACCAAAATCAATATGTCCTCGGCTACAGTATTGCAACACATGTTGAGGATGGAGTTGATTACATTGAAGGATCCTCCTCAGAATCCCAACACCGCCTTTCCTCGGTACAACACTAATGTGAGATGCACTTATCATTCCAATAGTCCGGGGTATGACACTAATAGATGTTGGGCATTGAAAAATAGGATTCCGGACTTGATCGACGAAGGGGTGCTGGAGTTCACACAAGATGGTCAGACTGAATTCTTCTACCATCCCTCAAAGGCACACCATATGAAGTGACAAGTTCAGACGAAAAGGCTTTTTGTTCATTAGAATTTTCAAATTGTAATTTTCTTTTGATTGTTCAAACACTTATTTTATGTCAAACTTTGTTATTCCATTAATGCATTTCATATGTTTGTCTTGAAGTAATCCATTAATTTTCACTCTACTATGTTTTTACTTTTGTGACATTCAACTCTCGATTAAAAAACTATAACCTTTTAGAGGGAGGATGACAAAAATGATACCATAATCTTTACAGTATGCTTTTGAATAGACCTTGCTGACGATGTACAAGCGTTCTTTCAAATCCTAAACAGTGGAGTTATAAGGAAGATAATCCCTAGTCAAACCCTTTGTCCCTAAGAAATAGGAGTTTTTCTTTTCACACAAATTAAAACCCTTAATCATAACCTGGTGCAGGGTAGTTTCTCAGTTAATTCAATGGTGCATTCAATCACAAGCTTTTCCTACGTACACGACGAATAGTGTCGAAGATGCTCTTCCAAATCAAAAAAATTGGTGATGGTTCCCCGAAATTAAAAAAAAAGTCAGACAGATATAATCTCTCAAAAGAAAAGCCCGCTAAGTCAAAACCTACGAAGGAGACTTAAGAAAAAAAACGGGGGCATCCCGCTGACTACAATCACAAAAGAAACAGTTCAGGCAAATAATAGGGATATTATAATAAAAAAAAGAGGTCGTTACAAATATTCGACAACATAAAAAATATTACAAAAAATGACTTCCTTCTCAAATGAACGTTTAATTTCTGAACCATCACCAAGTATCAGAGCAATGATTCCAGACTCAATTGGGATCTAAACGCATAATTAAATGAGTATAGGACTGAAGAACATCACGAAGAATGAGTTGGGTACAAATAAAGTTTGAGCCTTTATCCTTTATTTCTTAAATCGTGAACCAGGCCATATTACAACCCTTAAAAGTCCTAGCTGAAGCATGGGTTAGTTCGAAAGCGTACTCTTACAAAAGGTATCCTGACTCCTGTAAGGCTTACTATAAATCCTGGGTTAAATTCATATTCTTACAAATCATGTTTTTTACTAAAGATGCATTTTTGAAACTTCAAGACAAACATAAGCTTTGCATTTTTAAATTCCATTGTTTGCATATGACTAATTGTTCGACATCAGAGAAATTCGCACGACGGATATTCAATGAACATAAATCCTCTCAATGAACAAAATCACCTCAGATGGAAAGACATTTTCAGTAATAAACCTTTCATAATCAAGGGGCATGACATGGTGTCTAATTGATCTGGGGTAGTCGTGTCAAGATTCAAGGAATCTCTCAAAAGTGCCGAATAGCCAGGGGAAGACCTCAATCTGAATCACTTGGGGCATTGAACATGAATTTGATCAAAGGGCCACGTACGATCAAGCATATATTTTCTAGCAGTGTTGCAACACTTACTACTATGGACAGTGGCAATTCTTCGCACCCTGTGAAAGAGGACATAGTCAGAAAATACTACGCATGAAAAAAAGACCGGCTAGGTTAACTGGCCTAGGAAAAATAAGGGCATCCCAGCAAACCAAAAAAGTTCAGAAAAAAATTAGGGATATATAAATAAAACTGTACACCCGGAAAAGTCGAAAACCTAAAAAGATGGTTTGGGAAAAAAGGGATATTCCGGTGGACTGAAAATCTGAAAGGACAGTCTAGGCAAAAGTTAAATCTGAAAGGACAGTCCAGGCAAAAGTTAGGGATTAAAGTGTACGACTATATCCCGTCATCTCGTCATCTGTCTATTAGTAGAAGACTTATCACCCTGATCAGCATTTACTCAAGACTCTAGGAGTTAGGATAAAGTTCAAGCTGTCCACAAATCCCCACAGAATCACTTCCATGCATTATCCCCATAATTTCCCCGGCAGATTGCTCTAGCAGATAAAGGAGTATGATCTTCTTCCTGGTAATATGACCAACCTACGGAGTTTCAATCCATAAAGTTCATGGAGTTTCTCTTCCCCAGTTGAGCTTGTTCCTCCAAGGTTATAAAACCCCCTTCAGACTTCTGCTCTCTAGCAGAGTTCATTTCTTTAACAAGGATGTTTCCTCAGCAAGAGTACTTCTCCATCAATAGGGTTTACTTCCCAAAATAGTTTATCATCTTCTAGATACAATGCAGATAAAATCAAGATACAGATTAATTATGGCGCTCATTCCAGGTTTCTCTTCTAGATACAATACTGTGATACGGTGGCAGAACCGGACTGTTTTAGGAAAATGCTGGTTTGCGTTTTGCGTTTGTGTTTGCAAAATGTCGCGGTAAGCAAGAGTCGCCACCGACTTTTATTTTATCCAACTGGAAAGGAAAAAAGCACAAAAAAAAATCCTTTTTCGAGATTTTGAGTACGGGGGGTAGATTATAGAAAGGGAAGGTATTAGAACCCTTTCTATCCGTAGTTATCTACGGGCTCTTAGGTACTTGCTCATCATTTTAAAAATTGCTTGTGTGTGTTTATTTTGAAAAGTTTTGTTTTACTTCATTTTAACCCTTGCTTCTGTCTTCAAGAGTGTTATAAAGTGTTTTTGAAAACTTTGTTTGAAAAAAATTGTAAGTGTGAAAGTTTATCTTGAGCAAGTACCTACTAGCATCTACCTACTCGAAAAAAGGATTGTTTCTATTCTTGTTTCCTTTAGACAGCACTATCCCACTATTAGTGAGTAGGTAGCACCTTCGTTGGAGTTGTAAGGGTCAATTCGAAAGGGACGTACAATCACTAAAGCAATGTTAGGACGTCTTAGTAATAACCCTAGTGTCTTAAGATCATATTCGAAGCAACATTTCCGAGGCAACATTTCCGAGGAAGCATTTCCGAACAGGACATTTGATCTTTGTTTAGACAAGAGAGCGACCACTAAAACACCCTATACTTAATGATCGTTTACCGAAGGCAACCGGAGTGAGAGTATACCCTAGGAGTGCGTATGTGCGAGTGGTTTGATTTCAGGTATTATCTTTGCACATTTTAGGGTTTGCTAACCATTTTAAAATTAACATACATTCTTGTCATGCAATCCTATTATCATACACCTAACAGTTAATATTTGCGAAAATTAAAATGCGAGAAATAAAACTACGCTATTACAAGGCTTCAGGGAGGGGGGTTAATTACATAGCCAAAAATCCCGTAAAATGATAAATAAACGAAAAAAAATCCTAATTAAACTATTACATCCCATGAGCAGTTACATTAATATTGTAAAAATAAATAAACACGCGCGATGATACGAGACGAGAGAAAAATTAGGGTTTTGACCCCGTCTAAACCTAATTGAAAGAGAAATAATTTTTTTTTGTTTTTTTTATTATTTTGAGAAAAATAAGGTTTTAATTAAATAAATACAAACCCAGTTACTAATTAATTTAAATGAATAAAAATAATTAATTTGACCTATTTTTGCATTTTTGTTATTTTAAGAAAAGATAATAAAGATTAAATCAAACAAAACCTAATTTCTAATTTGTTTTAAATTTATTTACAAAAAGGTTAAAACTACCCTAAAATTAAATTAAACTAATTATTAAATTAAATTTGATAAAAATAAAACCTAAATCTAAATTGTTGAAAATTGATTTTATGAGTTTTTGTAAAAAAAAGAATTAATTTTATGTTAGAAAATAATTAAATAAATAAAAGAAATAGAAAAGAGAAGTAACGAAATGGGCCTGATATCAAAGCAAAAGGGGGGTGTCAATTGCATTTCTGAGCCCAATAAGCCTTGGTCCACGTTTAACTTTTTAGATCCCATGCATTGGCTTGACTAGGGTGCATTGTGGACCTCCCAAGAATGAGCGTTAGATCTGGCATTCTGGAGATCTGGTGGTTGAAGGATGATGGCATATGATGGACTCAATGAGAAGCTTGCACATGGAATTATGCAAAGCAAAATAATGTTGAATAAATAAGGGGCCCTGGGGATCAAACCCAGGCCCTTTGAATTTTTCCAACACATGACAACCACCTGAGCTGGCTTGTTTTTGTGTTAGTAAAATAACAAATAAGCATTATATGATAAAGACCAAAAGTGGATTCTAGAAACACGCGAAATTTGAATGGGCCATTCACACTATGCCACGCCATCATCTTCTACCTTCTTCTGTTGCTAAAAGTTGGAAACTTTTACCTACGGACAAAAGGGCGTAGGTACAACCCCTGTGATTTTCCAAAATTCTCTGCAAGCATCATAAATCGATTCCAATGGTACCAATAAACTTGTGGCAGTCTCATGAGCATCATGGTACCACTCTTCATGGCTAATTGTACATGTAATGAAAAAACCCAAAAACGAGCCAAGAACCCTAACTATGGCATCTTGCTCTACAATCAATAAAAATGAAATTGAACCTAACCAATAGCTTGCAAATGATTCAGTGATGAAGAATATGTAAAGAAATCATGCTAAGAGTGCCAAGATTACGAGATGCGATTTCAAGAAAGTATCAATGTCGTGAGATACTTACGGCGTGTTTTAGGATGCTATGAAGCTTTCTAGTGATTGGAATAAGGTCCCTGGATGTCCAGCAAGCGAATGGTGTGCTTGGAATGGCTTGAAGAAGCTTGGAAATTGGAATTTGATTCACCACTTTTGTTGATTTTTTGCAAGTTTTATTTCATCTTCTCACACCTCCCATCCTTGTTCTTTTGCTTTGGATTTATTCAATATATATCATAGAGTGCATTAGGGTTACAAGTTTGCATCAAATCCTTGCAATTATGAAGATTTGATCATTGATTCACCCTTGCATCAAATCTTTCCAAAACAAGAAAAATTCAATCTTTTTCTGTCCAAACAAGCCTAGCACGATTTGATTCTCTTCCCAGCTGTATAAGAGACCTAAACATGCACAAAATCTCAAGCTTTGATTAGTTTTGATATTTTCATGATTTTATTTTGATTTAATTTGATTTAATTGAAATAAAAATCAAAATAAATGACAAAAATAAAATAAAGACAAATGGGAAGGATCATGGGTCGTGTATCATTTTACCAACTTAATACAAGCACAAAAAGTTAGGCCCATTTGACAAAAATTGCAATTTTGGCCACTTTTGACTTTTGGCAATTTCGCAAAAAGGGTCAACTTCACCAATGCACAACTCCTTCAATTTTGACCCTAGAGATGTGTTATTGGACTTTTTAGAAAGCGCAAGATGTCCTCTAAGCAACCCTTTTGGTCCCATCTCAATTGAGTCTTCCATGTTCATGTATGAAGCTTTGACAAAAAAGGTGTTTTTGTTGACTTTTCAAAATGACCTATAATGTCCAAATTTATATCTTCTTGTAAGTGCATATTTTGATATTGGGAGTTGAAGATGAATTTTAGGGAATCACATCTTCTTCAAAATGAGCTTTGGATGGGTCATTTTTGATAAAGTATGAGAAAGTTATGCTTGGTCAAAGTTGAGTTGACTTTTCCTACAAAATCCTAATTTAGCAACTTTTGGGTTTTGATGAATTGTGAGCAATCCTTGAGGAATCATGATCAACCCTTGATCAAATGATGAATAATACTTCAAAATGAGGATTTTGACCAAGAATCTTGAAGTTTGACTGTATGTGGGCCACAATTGACTTTTTCCCTAACACAGTCGATTTTCAGGCATTTGAATAGTTGACTGAGCAAACTTCTTCTGCAAGGCTTGAAACTTGACATGGATGATATTGAGAACATATTAGGATAATAGTGAGAATTTGGGACCCTTTTGATTCAAACATCTTGATGCAAACTGAAACCCTAATTTGGGGTAGACTGCCTTAGTAAAGAGTTTGTCTGGTCAACCCTTGGACTTCCTTGAGCAATTTGAGGACCTCACTTGAAATGTATTGAGAAATATGGGAGGGAAATTTTAGGGTACAACAGCTACCCCTGTTCAATCTTCTTAAACCTGAGGATGTAGATTGGCTTGTCTGCCTTTCGTGATCCGAGGGTGGAAGATGATTGAACACTAGAGTGCCCTGAAATTTGCACTCGCATGAAGTGGTACTCGTCTTGTGATGTCGGGAATGGGCTTATAGATGCCATTTGGAGATTGATGATGGGGGATGGGCTTAAAGATGCCATCCGAAGGAGTGTCAATCACATAAGAGATTCCTTTGCGAGAGCCGGTATACCTGTTGTTGAGGAGGACTTTGCTGGGAAATTTTGGTCTCTGTCTTGGTAAAAGTTGAATTTTAGGAGCTTCAGTCGTCCGTTATTCTACTGGGGAATCATCTCTTGGTCGGAGAGGTGCAAATGAACTGCTATCTGGTTGTGCTCCAGGCTTCACAGTGATTTGCTTGAGGAAAATAAGACCGACTGCTATCTAGTCGTGCTCCAGGCTTCACAGCGACTTACTAGGGGATAAAAATGAACTTTCTATCCGGTCGTAATCCAGGCTTCACAATTTCTAACTTCTTATCTGGTCATGCTCCAGGATTCATAAGACATTAAATTGTTATCCGGTCGTAACCGGGCTTCAACTTGTATTTAAGGCAACACTAATATCCGGTCGATTCCAGGCTTCTTAGTAATTGGCCAGGTAAACTGCTATTTGGTCAAAATCCAAGCTTCGCAGTGTCCCTTACTGTTATCAGGTCGTAGTCCCAGGCTTCAGTGTCTTTGTTGCTATCTGGTCGTAATCCAGGCTTCACGGTGTCATATACCATTATCTGGTCGAGTCCAGGCTTCATGGTGTTTAGAGAAATCAAGATATTATTCGGTCTAATCCGGGCTTCATAACTTGCATTAAAGATATACCACTATCTGGTCGACTCCAGGCTTCGTAGTATTCTTTGCTGCTATCCGGTCGTAATCCAGGCTTCACAACGTCTTATACCATTATCTGGTCGAGTCCAGGCTTCATGGTATCTTGTATTGCTATCTGGTCGTAATCCAGGCTTCATAATAACTTGCTAGCTGTTATTCGGTTGATTTTCGGGCTTCACAGCTTGTGTTTATGACATACCACTATCTGGTCGCTTCCAGGCTTCACGGTGTCTTGTACTTCTATTTGGTCGTAATCCAGGCTTCACAGTAACTTGTTGGGGATTCAACTATTTTCCAGTCGATTTTCGGGCTTCATAGCTTGAACTTAAGATAAACCACTATCTGGTGGATTCCAGACTTCGTGGTATTTTGGTACTGTTATCCGGTCGTTCCCCGGGCTTCACAGTATGATGGAGAAATCAAGATATTATCCGGTCGGATCCGGGCTTCATAGCTCGAATTGGAATAGAAATCTCAGCATCGGTTTGAATGAACCAGAGACAACTTGTGAGAATTTGATTGTATCCTTTCCTGAAAGGTAAAGAGTTAGTTGTTTGTAATGCCATGATGTATGACATATATTGAGTAATGATGCTCTCAAAATAAATGAGATTGTGCTATATGATGCGTATGCGCATGCCATGATGTATGGATATGCAATGTTCTCGTGATGTTTTCTAGCTGGGGAAAATAAATCTCGGATTGCTGCTGGGGAGTACAAGGAGTTGAATTCCTCATTCTTGCTGGGGGTAACGACCGAAGATGATTTGAGAATAAATTTGCGAGAGAATGATTCTGTGGGGAAGAGAGATACTCTACCAGAAGATCTACTGATTTGGAGAAATAACCTCGGCTGGGGATGAATTACCATTGCTGGTGATAATGAACCCTGTTGGGGATTGAATTTCTGTCTGTGGAAGAAATAAACTCCACTGGGGATAATCTTCTATTGCTGGTGATAAATAAACTCTGCTTGGGGAGAATTTTGTCGACTTATTCGTGATTATGAACTTCGGCTGGGGAGAGCTAACACCACTGTCTTCAGACACTTCCTATTCTGTGGGGGGTGTATGTGCCTTTAGTCATTTTCTCAAGTTGGCTCTATCCATGTACCTGGTGGGTAGAGCAACTGTAAGGTTTGGACACTTCTTGTTTTCCCCTGTTCCTGGAATTACGAGTAATTGTCTTTTGTTTCACGTGTAAATATTTATGAGCAACAATTATTCTCAAATGCATATATCAAAGAATGAATCATTGGACGTTCTTGCAAAACAAAACAGAAAAAGGAAACACTTTGAAATTTCTTTGTAAAAATGAATTGTATTGATTTTTGAAGTTGGCCTGTAATAGGCATTTTTGTACAAGAGGCTGACATCCTAATAAGAGAGCACCGCCGAAAGAACGAAATTTATACAATTTGTGTAAAAGAAAAAAAAAACAACTATGTGAAACAATCCCACTGGGTTCCAACTCTGCTATTGCCTTTATATCTTCGAGCGTCTCATCACTTTGCTACTTGGTTGAAGGTAGATCAGATTGATCAGCACTGTCCGAGTTTGATAGTCGATACCGAAGTCTGGTTGCAAGATGATCCAATGAGACATAGTGTTACGCTTTGATCCCTAATTTTTTCCTGGACCGCCCTTTCGAGTTTTTACTCCACCTGGATACCCTTTTTTGCCCAAGCCGCCTTTTCAGGTTTTCGACTTGCCGGGTGTACAGTTTTTTTTATATATTTTCATCCCTTACTTTTGCCCGAACCCTTTTGGTTCGCCGGGAAGCCCTTATTTTTTCCTAGGCCAGTCGACCTAGCGGGTCTTTGATCATGCGTAGTATTTTTTCACTATGTCTGCATTGATGGGGTGAGGAAGGTCGTCACCATCCATAGTGGTTAGAATCATAGCTCCTCCCGAGAAATTGTTCTTAACCATAAATGACCCTTCGTACGTAGGGGTCCATTTGCCCCTGGGATCACCTTGTGGCAGTATGATGCGTTTGATCACCAGATCCCCAACTTGATACTCTTGTCGTCTGACTTTCTTGTTAAATGCCTTGATCATTCGTTTTTGATATGTCTGACCATGACAAATAGCAGTAAGTCTCTTTTCGTCGATTAGATTGAGCTGATCAAGCTGGGTCTGGATCCAGTCGTCTTCGTTCAAACCTGCATCCTTCATAATCCGAAGAGAAGGTATCTGGACCTCAATGGGTAAGACCACTTCCATACTATACACCAAAGAGTAGGGTGTTTCCCCTGTCGACGTCTGTGTTGAGGTGCGGTACCCATGAAGAACGAATGGTAACATCTCGTGCCAGTCTTTATATGTCACCGTCATCTTCTGCACAATCTTCTTGATATTCTTATTTGCTGCTTTAACAGCCCCATTCATCTTCGGCCGGTAGGGAGAAGAGCTGTGATGCTGTATCTTGAACTGTTTGTAGAGCTCAATAATTATCGTATTGTTGAGATTTATACCGTTGTCAATGATGATCCTCTCTGGTGCACCATATCGACATATCAAATTGTGTCGGATGAACCGCGCCACGATGTTCTTGGTTACTGTAGCAAAGGAAGCTGCCTCAACCCACTTCGTAAAGTAATTAATAGCTACCAGAATGAAACGATGCCCGTTGGAAGCAGTAGGTCTGATTTCGCCGATCATGTCGATTCCCCACATTGCAAGAGGCCAAGGAGATGTCAAAACATTCAGAGGAACTGGAGGTACATGCACCTTATCAGCATACACTTGGCACTTGTGACAGGTTCGAGAATGCTGATAACAATCAACTTCCATAGTAGACCAATAATATCCTTCCCTTAGGATCTTCTTTGCCAAGGTATGTCCACTGGAATATGTTCTGAAGGTACCTTCATGCAACTCTGCCATGATCCTTTCTGCCTCGCTTTTTTCCACACATCGCTGTAAGGTCGAATCATAGTTTCGTTTGTAGAGAATGCCATTGCTGATGAAGAACTTTGCAGTGAATCTCTTCAGAAACTTCTTATCATTAACAAATTCACCCTCGGGGTACTCCTGAGCCTCAAGATACCTCTTTACCTCGTGGAACTAAGGTTTATCTGCTATCTCTCCAGTCTCAATGTCACAACAATGTGCGGGTTCGTCCATCCTCTCAATGGTAATCTGGGGAGCCTCATTGTCCCACCCGACCTTGAACATAGAAGACATGGTAGCTAGCGCGTCCACCAGCTGATTCTCCTCTCTTGGGAAGTGTTCAAAGGTTATCTCCTCAAAATGTGGGAGCAATGTCAGTACATACTCCTTGTTAGGAATAAGATTTGGGTGCTTCGTATCCCACTCGCCTTTGATCTGACTGATTACTAGAGCAGAATCTCTGAACACACTCAAGAACTTAATCCTTAGGTCGATAGCAACTCGAAGACCTAGGATAAATGCTTCATACTCCGCCATATTGTTGGTGTAGTTAAAACATAATCGGGCCGTAAATGGAGTATGACATCCTTCGGGAGATATAATCACGGCGCCAATGCCATTACCCAACATGTTTGAAGCTCCATCAAAATACATAGACCATCGGTATCCTTCCTTAGGTCCTTCATCTGGTCCAGGTTTTTCACAGTCGGTCACCAACATGATATTCTCATCCAGGAATTCGAAATTCATTGATTGGTAGTCATCCACGGCCTAATGTGCCAAATGATCCGCCAATACACTCCCCTTGATTGCTTTTTGGGTTGTGTATTGGATGTCATACTCGGTTAAGATCATCTTCCACCTTGCTATTCTTCCGGACAAGGCAGGCTTTTCGAAGATATACTTGATTGGATCCCTCTTTGATATCAATAGGGTAGTGTGAGTCAACATATACTGTCTCAGCCGGCGAGCAGCCCATGCCAAAGTGCAGCAAGTTTTCTCAAGCAGTGAGTATCGGGTCTCACAGTCGGTAAACTTTTTGCTAAGATAGTAAATAGCATGCTCTTTTCGGCCAGACTCGTCATGCTGCCCCAACATGCACCCCATTGAATTGTCGAGTACTGTCAAGTATAAGATCAAAGGTCTTCCTTCAACTGGAGGCATCAGAATAGGTGGCTCTTGGAGATATTCTTTGATCCTTTCGAAAGCGGCCTGACATTCATCATTTCATTTTACCACTTAATCTTTCTTCAGCAGCTTGAAGATTGGCTCACAAGTAGGAGTCATATGTGAAATGAATCGGGTAATGTAGTTCAGACGTCCCAAAAAGCCTGACTTCTTTTTCTGTTCAGGGAGCTGGCATCTCCTGTATAGCCTTTACCTTAGCAGGATCCACTTGAATACCTTTATCACTAACGACGAAACCCAATAGCTTACCAGACCTTACCCCGAAGGTGCATTTGTTCGGGTTCAACCTTAGCTTATACATCTTCAGCATGTCGAACAGTTTCTGGAGATGGTCAAGGTGCTCTTCCTCAGTTTGGGACCTTGCGATCATGTCATCAACGTAAACCTCAATCTCATGGTGAATCATGTCGTGGAACAAAGCGACCATGGCGCGCTGATAAGTTGCCCCAACATTCTTCAACCCAAAAGGCATGACCTTGTAACAGAAGGTGCCCCACTGCGTAATGGAAGTTGTCTTCTGCATGTCCTCGGGAGCCATCTTAATCTGATTGTAACCAGAAAAACCATCCATGAAGGAGAAGATCTTATGATGCGCGGTGTTGTCGACCAAAACATCGATGTGAGGAAGCGGGAAATCATCCTTGGGACTCGCCCTGTTCAGATCCATATAGTCCACACACATCCGTACCTTACCATCCTTCTTAGGCACCAGAACAACGTTGGCAACCCACTACGGGTAGGAAGTAACAGCTAAAAATCTGGCGTCAAACTGTTTCATGACTTCAACTTTGATTTTCTCATACATCTCTGGGTGCATACGGTGAACCTTCTATTTTACTGGAGGGCAGCCTTCTTTGGTTGGCAAGCGATGTACCACAATGTCGATGTCCAACCCAAGCATGTCTTCGTAGGACCAGGCGAAGATCTCAACATAGCCGCGTAGCATTTGTATCAACCGTTGCTTAACACTAGGCTCCAGATTCGTACCTATCTTGACCTCTTTCCTGTCTTCCTCGGTACCCAAATTCACTGATTCCACTGGCTCTTCGTGAGGCTTTATGGCCCTCTCTTCCTGCAGTAACAACCTAGCAAGTTCCCCAGGCACTTCACAATCATCCTCACCTTCGTCCTCGGCTTGGTTGATCGGATTCTCGAAGTCATAACTGGCAATAGCAGAGTCGTTATCAACGGGATCCAGAGTGGATGTGGATCTGCATTATGATATGTGAGTGTGTGTAAGACAATATCTGTTTTGATAAAGTGCGAGATAGAAAATAAAAATAGGGAGCGTAAAATTTGTAATGCAAGAAAACGTCCAATGCTTTATTGATGATATATGAAAATGAAAAATAATAAGCCCTCACAAACAAAGCCAAGGTGCCTCGGGCAAGGCACCGGGCCATAAAATTTTAAACTGTCTGTTACAAATCTCAAAACAAAAGTCTATTACTGTGTAATAAAAGAAACGGGCACGAAGTCCTTCGCCGTCCAGTTGTTCAATCCACCGTTGATAGTCGGGTAGATCCAACTGTCGATATCTGACTCTTCTTCATCATCCTCAATTGCATTCACTCCGTGATTAGTGATGTGCAGAGGAGGTCTTCCAATCCTCGTGCTCCGAACATCCCTTTGAGCCTCTACAGTAAAGCCCAAACCAAACTTGTCAGTCTTGTGTGTGAAATCAGGGAGCTGACCCCAATTTGCACACCCACCTTTTTCAATTACAGGCCAAGCATCCTTGAGGGAAGCCATCTTCATCAGAGGTTTGTCAGCATCAACTTTAGTTGACGCCAGAGTCTGGTGAACCTCTTCAAAGTTCCGACACGAGGTTTCGATGAATTCTCCATCCATCTCCACATAGCGAAAGGAATTAAGATGACTCACCATATACTCCTCTTCACCTCACACCGTAACAATCTAACCCTTTATTGGATATTTCAACATTTGATGGAGCGTAGAAGTCACTGCCCCAGCCTTATGAATCCACGGGCTACCCAGCAAGCAAGAATATGATGGTCGGATATCCATCACATAGAAATTAGATGCAAAATTCTGAGAGCCAACCTTAACAGGGACGTCCACCTCCCCGTGCACCATCCTTTTTGACCCGTCGAAAGCCCTGACCACAATATTACTCGGCTTCAGAATCAAACCTTCACAGTCCAAACGGTCTAATGCTTTGTTTGGCAAAACATTCAAAGAGGAACTGGTATCCACCAATACATGGGCCAAAGTAGTTCCCCTGCACTCGACCGAGACGTACAGAGCATCATTGTGATTTCTTCCTTTAGATGTCAGATTTGCGTCTGAGAAACCCAACCCATTGTAGGCAGTCAAGCTAGCTACACAATCCTTTAATTGATCGGCATAAGTCTCTTACGGCACATGCGCAGTTTTGAGGAATGCAATTAAAGCCTTTGCATGGGCTTCAGAACATAATAACAAGGACAACATGGAGATTTTTGACGGGGTATGCCCTAGCTGCTCGACTAAGTTGTAGTCACTTTTTTTGATAGTCTTTAGAATTTCCTCTATCTCCTGCTTAGAGGTTTCTACAATGATCTTCTTAGGTGCCTCCGTCCGGGCAGGCTCATCTGTGATTTCTTTGCCCCGAGTCCCAGATGGCTCGGTGACAGGGGTAATGACTAGAATAGGCACTGGGATGGTAGCTGATGTACTAGCAGATGGAATGACAACATGTTTATGAACAGTCGGAGGGGAAATCTCGGGAAAAAAAAGTCTTTCGCTTCTAGTGACCTTGTTAGCACCAACAATATTGTTGACATCAGCATCAGCTCCTTCAATCTTTAAGTCTTGCTTTACTCCATGGTAATACACATCTGCACCGTAGTGCCAAGGGACAGCCTTATCCGAAGTGTATGGGATATGACCCGGGATAGTAATGATTAATGGAGTGATTCTTGGAACAGATGTAATCCTAACAGGATTTCTCGAGGAAGCCTTGGAAGGATTGGAGGAAATGGTTATGATGGTAACATCTTAAACTGGAATTAACAGAATCAAAGTCTTCTCGAACAAGATTTCTTTGTTATCCATCAGGCGCTGAACACCTGATTTCAATAAGTGGCACGTAGGGATAAAGGACTGCATAAGGAACGCCCTCTTCATTGGTGGGCTCCACAATCACTGGCAACACATCTTCATAAGGCATCCCAAGCTTCTGAGCACAAGCTCGAACCCACTGGAGATAAGGTTGCATAGGGAGAGAAGTCTTTGGTCCTAGCTCTTGAGGGTTAGACCTGTTCACCATGCCCCAGGCTCGTATAAACCTTCGGCGATGCTCGTCAACCTCTTCCTTGTAGTCAAAGGCAATATCTGTAAGAAGTAGCTCATGAGGACCGTCTCTCCGAGCCCGACAAAATTATCGCAAAGCCAAACAGGGACTGTAGGTTATTCCCCCTCTGATTCCAAGCAACGGGACATTAGGGTATCCCCCACATCGATCAATGACAGCAGTGCTTTCCATAGCCTTAGAACTCCAAAGAATGTCTGTATGGGCAAGGGACATTACCCTGTAAGACCATCCCAAACCCTCTTCATTCTTCAATACAGACTTGGGGAGGTGCGAAATAAACCACCTCGCCAACAACGGCATGCAACACCTGAGGGTCCCTCTTCTTCGCACAGTACGAGTATAGAGGGCATGCAAGATATCACCCAGAAGAGTAGGCACGGGATTATGAGACAGAAATATCTTAACCGCATTCACATCTATAAAGGAATCTGGATTCAGGAAAAGAACCAAACCATAGATAAGGAGAGCCAAGATGTCTTCGAAAGCCTGGAAATCCAAGTTATCCCAGAATAACTGAGCTTGATCCATCAGAAACTTGGCTAAGAAACCTTCAACCCTGCTTCGTGTCTCCCAATTAGATACTACATCAACCCGTTTCAAATGTAGAGATGAAGCAATGTCTTCTGGTCTATGAGTCTCTTCCAAACCTGTTAAGGGCATCTGCTCAAGGATGGAAATGCCCAATAAGTGAGAAAACTCTTCCAAAGTAGGAACTAGCTGATAATCCAGGAAAGTGAAGCAATGATGCACCGGATCGGAGAACTGGAAAAGCACACTCATCATCTGCTCATCGAACTTTGAGGTAACCAAGCTAAGAAGCTGACCATGTCTCCTAATGAATGAAGAAGTATCAGAAACTCTCGAGGCTAAATCTTTGAGTTGAGCAGGTATTTGCACAAAGTTAGCTCGAATGGTGTTTCTGTGCATGGAAGACATAAGCTGCAAAACAGAACAAAGATAAATCCCCTCGGTGTTTGAAATGGTTAGTATAATGAAGTATGCATGCTATGTTATGATGCATGATGTCATGGTAAAACAAACAACATGTATAGCAGATATCAGACATGGCAAAAGGCAAACAAGTCACACAAAATCCCTTAAGTTTAAGGCTTGCATGAGGTCTAGGTACTAACCTCTTGAAGTTCAGTTGGTTTCAACCTGTCCTAGCAATA
Organism: Vicia faba; assembly: GCA_948472305.1. NCBI lineage: Eukaryota > Viridiplantae > Streptophyta > Magnoliopsida > Fabales > Fabaceae > Vicia > Vicia faba. The sequence goes on along the minus strand of OX451735.1, from coordinate 274,854,341 downwards.
GTAACCGGGTTCTAGAGGTTCTCAATATCACTGACCATCCTCCATCGGTCATGGTTTCAGCTCACGCAATCTTTTCTTGCGTCTGGAACTATCTCGAGAGTATGGTCTCAATGAGTGTAGCATCGAGTATCAATCAGTTCTCAGCTTTACACCGAGGCCAGCTATCTCACTACTTCCTAATGGCCAAGTTGGTCGATTGAGGGTTCTACGGTCAGTTGATGCTTAACGACACACGTAGCGGCCCCGTATTCTCCTCGTTTCTCCACAAGGGATACCGGTACCAACCAATGTGCCACATCAACATAGCTACTGCTTCAACCGTATCGTTCTACGCCATACAGTTCCCTCACAGTTTATTGCTACTTACCTAAAAGGTATCCCCAGATCCGGGTTAGGATCTATAGTAACTCCCAATACAAAACCCTTAAAAGTAAAGCAACCAAAACAAACAAGAGAAGCAAATATGATGAACTAATCCTAAGGTATACCCCACTTATTATTCCCCAGCAGAGTCGCCAGTTCTGGCGATACGGTGGCAGAACCAGACTGTTTTAGGAAAATGTTGGTTTGCGTTTTGCGTTTGTGTTTTGCGTTTGTGTTCGCAAAATATCGCGGTAAGTAAGAGTCGCCATCGACTTTTATTTTATCCAACTAGAAAGGAAAAAAGCACAGAAAAATTCCTTTTTTTAGATTTTGAGTACGAGGGGTAGATTATAGAAAGGAAAGGTATTAGTACCCTTTCTATCCGTAGTTATCTACGGGCTCTTAGGTACTTGCTCATCATTTTAAAATTTTCTTGTGTGTGTTTGTTTTGAAAAGTTTTGTTTTACTTCGTTTTAACCCTTGCTTCTGTCTTCAAGAGTGTTACGAAGTGTTTTTGAAAACTTTGTTTGAAAAAAAAGTGTAAGTGTGAAAGTTTTTCTTGAGCAAGTACCTACTAGCATCTACCTACTCGAAAAAAGGATTGTTAGGACGTAGGTAGCACCGTCGTTGGAGTTGTAAGGGTCAATTCGAAAGGGACGTACAATCACTAAAGCAATGTTAGGACGTCTTAGTAATAACCCTAGTGTCTTAAGATCATATTCGAAGCAACATTTCCGAGGCAACATTTCCGAGGCAACATTTTCGAACGGGACATTTGATCTTTGTTTAGACAAGAGAGCGACCACTAAAACACCCTATACTTAATGATCGTTTACCGAAGGCAACCGAAGTGAGAGTATACCCTAGGAGCACGCATGTGCGAGTGGTTTGATTCCAGTTATTATCTTTGCACATTTTAGGGTTTGCTAACCATTTAAATTAACATACATTCTTGTCACGCAATCCTATTATCATACATCTAACAGTTAATATTTGCGAAAATTAAAATGCGAGAAATAAAACTACACTATTACAAGGCTTCGGGGAGGGGGGTTAATTACATAGCCAAAAATCCCGTAAAACGATAAATAAACGAAAAAAATCCTAATTAAACTATTACATCCCATGAGCAGTTACATTAATATTGTAAAAAAAATAAACGCGCGCGATGAAACGAGACAAGAGAAAAATTAGGGTTTTGACCCCGTCTAAACCTAATTGAAAGAGAAATCATTTTTTTTTGTTTTTTTTATTATTTTGAGTAAAATAAGGTTTTAATTAAATAAATACAAACCTAGTTACTAAATAATTTAAATTAAGAAAAATAATTAATTTGTCCTATTTTTGCATTTTTGTTATTTTAAGAAAAAAAAATAAAGATTAAATCAAACAAAACCTAATTTCTAATTTGTTTTAAATTTATTTACAAAAAGGTTAAAACTACCCTAAAGTTAAATTAAACTAATTATTAAATTAAATTTGATAAAAATGAAACCTAAATCTAAATTGTTGAAAATTGATTTTATGAGTTTTTGTAAAAAAAAAGAATTAATTTTATGTTAGAAAATAATTAAATAAATAAAAGAAATAGAAAAGAGAAGTAAGGAAATGGGCCTGATATCAAAGCAAAAGGGGGGGGGGTGTCAATTGCATTTTTGAGCCCAATAAGCCTTGGTCCACGTTTGACTTTTTAGATCCCATGCATTGGCTTGACTAGGGTGCATTGTGGACCTTCCAAGGATGAGCGTTAGATCTGGCATTCTGGAGATCTGGTGGTTGAAGGATGATGGAATATGATGGACTCAATGAGAAGCCTGCACATGGAATTATGCAAAGCAAAATAATGTTGAATAAATAAGGGGGCCTGGGGATCAAACCTAAATCCTTTGGCTTTTTCCAACGCATGACAACCACCTGAGCTGGCATGTTTTTGTGTTAATACAATAACAAATAAGCATTATATGATAAACACCAAAAGTGGATTCTGGAAACGCGCGAAATTTGAATGGGCCATTCACACCACGCCACGCCATCATCTTCTACCTCCTTCGGTTGCTAAAAGTTGGAAACTTTTACCTACGGACAAAAGGGCATAGGTACAACCCCTGTGATTTTCCAAAATTCACTGCAAGCATCATAAATCGATTCCAATGGTACCAATCAACTCGTGGCAGTCTCACGAGCATCATGGTACCACTTTTCATGGCTAATTGTACCTGTAATGAAAAAACCCAAAAACGAGCCAAGAACCCTAACTATGTCATCTTGCTCTACAATCAATAAAAATGCAATTGAACCTAACCAATAGCTTGCAAATGATTCAGTGATGAAGAATATGTAAAGAAATCATGCTAAGAGTGCCAAGATTACGAGATGCGATTTCAAGAAAGTATCAATGTCGTGAGATAATTACAGCGTGTTTTAGGATGCTATGAAGCTTGCTAGTGATTGGAATAAGGTCCCTGGATGTCCAGCAAGCGAATGGTGTGCTTGGAATGGATTGAAGAAGCTTGGAAATTGGAATTTGATTCACCACTTTTGTTGATTTTTTGCAAGTTTTCTTTCATCTTCTCACGCCTCCCATCCTTGTTCTTTTGCTTTGGATTTATTCAATATATATCATAGAGTGCATTAGGGTTACAAGTTTGCATCAAATCCTTGCAATTATGAAGATTTGGTCATTGATTCACCCTTGCATCAAATCTTTCCAAAACAAGAAAAATTCAATCTTTTTCTGTCCAAACAAGCCTAGCACAATTTGATTCTCTTCCCAGCTGTATAAGAGACGTAAACATGCACAAAATCTCAAGCTTGGATTAGTTTTGATATTTTCATGATTTTATTTTGATTTAATTTATTTTAATTGAAATAAAAATCAAAATAAATGAAAAAAATAAAATAAATACAAATGGGAAGGATCATGGGTCGTGGATCATATTACCAACTTAATACAAGCACAAAAAGTTGGGCCCATTTGACAAAAATTGCAATTTTGGCCACTTTTGACTTTTGGCAATTTTGCAAAAAGGGTCAACTTCACCAATGCATAAATCCTTCAATTTTGACCATAGAGATGTGTTATTGGACTTTTTAGAAAGATCAAGATGTCCTCTAAGCAACCCTTTTGGTCCCATCTAAATTTAGTCTTCCATGTTCATGTATGAAGCTTTGACAAAAAAGGTGTTTTTGTTGACTTTTCAAAATGACCTATAATGTCCAAATTTATATCTTCTTGTGAGGGCATATTTTGATCTTGGTAGTTGAAGATGAATTGTAGGGAATCACATCATATTCAAAATGAGATTTGGATGGGTCATTTTTGATAAAGTATGAGAAAGTTATGCTTGGTCAAATTTGAGTTGACTTTTCCTGCAAAACCCTAATTTAGCAACTTTTGGGTTTTGATGAATTGTGAGAAATCCTTGAGGAATCATGATCAACCCTTGATCAAATGATGAATAATACTTCAAAATTAGGATGTTGACCAAGAACCTTGAAGTTTGACTGTATGTGGGCCACAATTGACTTTTTCCCTAGCATAGTCGATTTTCAGGCATTTGAATAGTTGACTGAGCAAACTTCTTCTGTAAGGCTTGAAACTTGACATGGATGATCTTGAGAAAATATTAGGATAACAGTGATCATTTGGGACCCATTTGATTTAAACATCTTGATGCAAACTGAAACCCTAATTTGGGGTAGACTGCCTTAAGAGAGAGTTTGTCTGGTCAACCCTTGGACTTCCTTGAGCAATTTGAGGACCTCACTTGAAATGTATTGAGAAATACGGGAGGGAAAATTTTAGGGTACAACAAATACAAATACAATAAAGACACATATTCATTCTGGCACTCATTCCTGATTTCTCTTCCAAATACAATTCAGATTCGATCCAGATATGGATGTCATTCTGATACTCATTAAGTCCATCTTTCAGATACAGTTCAGATACGCTCCAAATACGGATGTCGTTATGATACTCATTCAGTACATATTTCAGATATGGTTCAGATACGCTCCAGATACGGATGCCATTCTGATACTCATTTAGAACATCTTTCAGATACAGTACATATACGCTCCAGGTACAAATGTCATTTTGATACTCAATCAGTACATCTTTCAGATACATTTCAGATACGCTCCAAATATGGATGTCATTCTGATATTCATTCAGTACATCTTTCAGATACATTTCAGATACGCTCTAGATACGGATGTCATTTTGATATTCATTTGTTACATCTTTCAGATACAGTTCAGGTACGCTCCAGATACGGATGTCATTCTGATACTCATTCAGTACATCTTTCAGATAAAATTCAGATACACTCCAAATACGGATGTCATTCTGATACTCATTCAGTACATCTTTTAGATACAATTCAGATACGCTCCTGTTGTACCCCAAAATTTTCCCTATCATTTTATCAAGATTTCTCCTCACAAGACTCTTTGAACTCAAGACCAAGCTAGGGTTTGCTCTGCTCAAGACACCTCCTTGCACTATTGACCTAAATTAGGGTTTGGATTTGCACAAGGAATTTTGGACTTCTAATGCTCAATGTGACTTTCATGCTTCATGTTGGACTTATAAGTTTGCTCCTACCAAGTTTCAAGCCTTGAATCAAATTTTTGCCCAGTCAATTGGATAGTTGACCTAAAAATATGTTGTATTGGGGAAAAAGTCAACTTTGGCCAATTTACAGCCAAACCTCATAATTTTTGATCCATATCAACATTATAGACTCATATGAACCATTTGATCAAGTTTGGACCACAACTCTTCAAGAAATTTGATCAGATCATCAAAAGGGCAAAATGGTCATTTTTAGGGTTTTGACTATATAAGGGCAATTTTTGATTTTTCACCTGGAAAATGGCAAATTGGGTTCAAGCATGGATTCAAGGACTAAATGGCATCATCTTGACCTATTCACAGGGTTCAAAAGATCTCAAAAACATTGGATTGACAGATGAATTTTTGCAGTCAACTGATCAAAATTTGACTATACACTGAAAAGTCAAACTTTGACTTTTTGGTCAAAATCAAGTGACAAGGGTCATTTTTCATTAAGATTTGTCAAAACATGAAACTTGTTCATCAAGAAAACCTAATTTTGCAAATTAGGGTTTAAGATTGAAAAATTTCATAACTTAGAATTTTTCTAAGTTATGAAATTTTCTTATTTTTTCCCAACTTTGCCTAAATTTTTCACCGTGATGCAATTGGATTCAAACAAAACTTACAACATGAAAGTTATAGTCCTCCACAAAATCTACAACTTTTATTCACAAAGTTTTTTCAAAAGAATCTTGGATCTCAAGTTATGTTTTTTCGAACAAGGGTCCATGAAACTTTTAACTTAGTAAAATTTTGCCCTAGTTTAGGCAGGATTTTGACCTATCTTCATGGTAATTTTTCACCTAGTTCCACTTGTAATCTCAAAATGCATTTCAAATATGGATTTTAGAGCATGTTACAAGCTTTCCCAAATGTCCAATAACTCTCCAAAATCATTTATGGTTAGGGATAATCTAAGGTTTTAATTTGGCAAAAACTCACTTTGATCCATGGGATGTTTCATATTGACACAAGTTGCAATTTCCATCCAACATTGTTTGTACTTGATTACAGGTCCCTAAACCCTTACACACTCAAGAATTAAATGCAAACCCAATGGATTGAAGCTTTGTTCTGATCATTAGAGGATTACACAAGAGATTAATCCAAAAATAGCAAAAAGGCAACATTGCCATTTTTGTCAAAACTTGCTTTATGTCAAATTGCATTCCTTGAGCCTTGAACCAAATCTTGGAAAGAAAATAATATCCAAAAATTGAGGGGGCCAAGATCACCAAGTGCAAGCTGGAAGATAGCCTGTACAGGCCTGTCTTGTATCATTTCTTACTTTTGCTTAAAATACAAGTAAACTTGCAAAAGAGACACAACTTGATCATTTGCTATAACCAACTCTTGCAAGCATTTGAAACAAGTTTTTCACATTGCCATGAGCCAGAAACACGAGTTATTCAACCCTCAAGCTTTCCAAAACACAAAATCACCTTCCTCTTGCAAAACATGGCAGTTTCTGCACTTTGAGTTGCATAACAAAAACTACTCGTGTGTTTTGCCCCAAACCTGTTCCAATACCTTCCATATAACCCATCTGAGCTATCCCAACCATTGGCTATTGACTGTAACTCCATTTGCAAGCTTCATCATTTCTGTTTTCATCTTGTGCAGGTTGACTTCTACAAGCTTGTTCAAGCAAATCCAAAGCAAACCAAACATTGGGGAAGGTCAGAGGAAGTTCAAGCAAGCTCCCAAGTATCTCAGGCCTCACTAAAAAGATCTACATTGCCATACTCGTGTCCAACTGAAACAGGTATTTTTCAACTTCCTATCTCTCTATTTAGGAATCATTAGGCTTAGGTTTATGAATAAAAAATGTAGTACTCATAGCCCTTAAGCTGTATATATGCATGGATTTCATTTAAGTTAAGTGTGCTAAGAGAATTTGATTGATGAACTTCCTGAAAAAGTTAGGTTAGAAATTAGGGCCAGAGAAATTCTCTCTGGTCTTTGAGAGTTAGATTAAGTTTTTTATATGGTTGGAATCGTGGTTTAATGCTCTACAAGTTTCATGTTTTGAGTTTTTGATTTCATACAAATAATAGAGAGAACAGAACTGGAGTTACAGGGCGCGCGTTTTTGTTCAAAGGTTGAAGATGAAGATCAGTTTGGGCTGGGCTTGGCCTTGACTTTCTTTTGACACCTCCAGTTTGCTGACTGCACCCCCCTGGCCCATTTCATTATTATTTGATATTTTTCTATTTTTATTTTTAGTTCTGACTTTAAAATATTTTTTCTAAATATAAAAAATTTACTAAAATTATTTTCATAAATTTTCACAGTTTATTTTGTATTTTTATTATTTTTTCTAACATAAAAATAATTATTAGATAACATACTTTTATTTTATTTAATAAAAACTTGAAAATAATACATAAAAATATTATACCTTTATTTTTATTATTTACATACTTAAATAATATTTTTTCTAATATATTTTTATTTTTTGACATTTGTATATATTTTATTATTTTATTGTACATAAATAATATAATTAATATGTATATACTTTCCTAAAGAAAATTAGGGTTTTTACCCTTAGCAAAAATAATCTTCCATTTTATTTTCTTTTTAATACAATAAATATCATATTTTTATACACATAAAAATAAATAAAAACATTTCTTGCATATTCATAATATTTTGCATATTTATATTTTATTGCTTATTTAAATATTTGTTTATTTATTATTTGATGCAAAGAATTCAATTTGGATGTAATAGTAAATATTAGGGTTTTATTTTCTTGCAAATACTCTCCATTCAAAATTGTATCCCACTCCCCATATCAATGTTGTAATAACCTAGATTACTTTAACGCACTTATGATTTCAAATATGTCATGATAGAGATTAGGGTTTGTATGTCCAAAATCAAAACAAATAGTTTGACCTAATGCAAGACATAAATGCATGAAAATGGTAACACAATGCACACATGCACCCCTAGGGTTTCATCCACTTGTTGCCTTCAAAATGGCCATGATATGCATGTTGAGTATCTTGGCAAAACAAAAACAAAACAAAAAGATCATAGTCCCTCGATGACGCTATCTTGGTTGCCTATAAAAAATGATCTAGTCCCTCAAAAAAAATTGCTAAAGATACTTAGCACTATTGCTATCATGGTCAATACGATGACCCGCGTCTGTCCCGTTTAACATCCAAATACAAGGTTGTTTACCAAATGCAATGGTAAAACAACACTGTCAAAAGGGTTAAAAATGTGTAGGAAAGACTCTTGAGTAGATAGGGTAGACAACTCTTAGTTACTTGATCAAAACTTGCAAAAACATCCTTTCTATTTTCAAACACACCTCACAACACAATCTCAAAACATTTCCAAAAAAAAACAAACTTTCAAACTTCCAAACATTGAAATATCTTTTCAAAAGACAAACACCTTTGTATATATTCAAACAAGAATCATTGCAAAGGTTGCCACAATGATGGCCTCTTTTCAAAACGTTTTCAAAACCACACACAAAGCACCATTTCAAACAATTGAAAAGCAAAAGCAAGTGATCTAAACAAGTAACTAAGAGCCCATGGATAACCATGGATGAAAAGGGTGCTTGCACCTTCCCTTTTCATAATCTACCCCCCGAACCCAAGAAAACATCTTAAAGGTATTTCCTATGCTTTTTGACCTTTCCTTTGGATAAAATAAAAAGTCGGTGGCGACTCTTGCTAAACCGAAACATTTGCGAACACAAACGCAAAACCTCAAGTCAGTTCTCCCACCGTATCACAGAACTGGCGACTCTGCTGGGGAAATATCTAAAAGTGGGGGTTACCTTAGGGTTTAGATCACCTTTACATGCTTACTTTGTTTGCTTTGATTGCTTTACACTTGGTTCTATTGTTTGGGTTTGAAATCCTCTACCCGGATTTGGGAAACATTCATAGGTAAATAGCAATACGTTGTGGAAACTGTGTGGGGTATACCGACATGGTTGAAGCAATAGCTATATTAGTGCGACATATTTGTGGGTATCGGTAGCCTTTGAGTCAATCAATGAGAATACGGGGCCGTTGAGTGATGTCATGAAGCACTAATGAACTTTTAGAACCTTTACTTGACCATCTTGGCCTTTTTAGGGGTAGTGAGATGACCGGATTTGGTGCAGTCCGAAGTTGGTAGATACTCGATACTACACTCATTGAGGGTTGTTTTCTTGGAATATTTCGGTCGCCAGTTAAGTGGCTAAACTGAAACAATGAACACAGAAAATAATCCAGTGATATTGAGCTCCTTAGAACCCGGTTGCTATTTATAGGACAGGTTGAGCCAACTAACTTCAAGATGGTACTTACCTATGAAACCCCATGCAAGCCTGAAACTAGGAACTTGTGTGACTTGCTTGTACATATACTTGTGAATACATCATGAACATCATAAAGCATCATATGCATCCACTAACCATTTCAAGGGTTTGGATCTTCATCTTTATTCCTGTTTTGTAGGTTATGAAATCACTCCGCAGGAAAACAATCCAGGTCAACCTTGTGAGAATTCCTCCTCTACTCAAGGAGCTTGCTTCCAAGATTCCAGAGAATTCTCCCTTCACTAAAAGACATGGTAGACTTCTCAACTTGGTCAACTCCAACATTGAAGAAGACATGGTGAAAGTTCTCTTCCAGTTCTTTGACCCCCTACACCATTGCTTTACATTTCCTGATTACCAACTAGTGCCTACTTTGGAGGAATTTTCTCAACTCCTGAGGATTCCTATTCTCCATCAACTACCCTACAACGGTACGGAAAGAGAACCAAATCCCGAAGATGTTGCTCAAGCCTTACACTTGTAACCATCTGATATCAAAGGTCATTGGGAAACCAGAAGTGGTGTCAAGGGTTTCTTGGCAAAGTTTCTATTTGAGAAGGCACAAGACTGCTGGAATTCTCTAGATCTGCAAGCTTTTGAGGAGATTGTAGCACTTCTCATCTATGGATTGGTCTTGTTCCCAAACCCTGATCAGCTTATAGATGTGAATGCTGTCAAAATTTTCATATCTCAGAATCCTGTGCCTACATTGCTTGGGGACATCCTCCACTCATTTCACACACGAACAATGAGGAAAAAAGGTGTTCTCATGTGCTGTACTCCTCTTCTAGCAAGGTGGTTTATTTCTCACCTTCCCCAATCAGTCTTGAAGAATGAGCAAGGTTTGAGGTGGTCACAATGGTTGATGACTCTTACACATTCTGATGTTCATTGGTGTTCTCGGTCCAGAGAAAATGTCATCATCACTGATCGTTGTGGGGAATTCCCTAATATCCCATTACTTGGCATTAGAGGAGGCATTACCTACAACCCCTGTTTGGCTCTGAGACAATTTGGGTATGCCCGAAGGGATGGCCCTCATGACATGTTGATTCCAGACTTGGTTTTTGACTTCGACAACGATGCTCAAGGACTTCGACAAAGGTTTATCCGAGCTTGGAGGATGCCCAACAAAGTGGACAGTAAGACACTGGGACACAAGAATTCCATCCCCCTTGAGCCTTACCTCAAGTGGGTACAAACCCGCACCCAGAGTCTTATGATGCCTTACCCCTACGTTCTGCCTATGATCAAAGAGCCTGTTATGGAAGGAGAGGTTCCATACACCCTCCTACATCCTGACATGCCAACATCATTGGAAGATTTGAAAAAGAGTTGGATACAGCTCAAGGAAGAACGAAATACTTTTGAAGCCAACTTCTACGCCAGTGAGAAGAAGGTTTTGGAACTTACTCATCGACTCCATGAAGAGCAGACTCTCAACACCTACATAGCACCGAAAAGGATGCGCAATGTGTTTTTACATTAGAATTTTGTATTATTTTGCCCATGGGGCACTTATGTACTAACAATTTCTTCTTATTAATATGACGTGTGTTCTTTTTGTTTGCAACAACTTTGAATTTATGAATCCTTGAATGCATTACATGAATACACATCATTCATCATATGCATAAGCAGGTCTTCACACCAGGTTTCCTTATCTCTCTGCTATTTATTTCAGCAAGATGGATATAGAGCAGACGGTCAAAGACCTACAGGCGCATAATTCACAGTTCCAACAGCTACTCATGACCTTGGCAAAGGGTCAGGAGGAGCTCAAAGGTCTACTGGAAAAAGAAAAGGAGAAAAAGAAAAAGAAAAGAGTTGGTGTGGCCACTATGGGAAGAAGATTTGAGAACCAAGCTAGAAGAGTCCTGGATTTCCCCTCAACATCTGATGAAGGGGTTGGCAAAGGAAAGGGAGCTGCAGTACCCTCCGAGTCTGAGGCTGAAGAAGAAGAAGAAGAGGATGAAGATTACTCTGAGCAGCAGTACCCTCCTGCAGACGGCAAGTATAAGAATCTGGAAGAGCGTCTGGAAGTCATGGAGGTACAAAGAGTGCTTGGGCTGGATTTCGAAGAGCCAGGGTTGGTTGCTGGGATTGTGATTCCCCCTAAATTCAAGGTGTCTACATTTGCTAAATACGATGGTTTGTCTTGTCCAAAGATGCATCTGCGGTCTTACGTCCGAAAGATCCAACCTCATTCTTCTGATAAGGATCTGTGGGTCCACTTTTTTCAAGATAGTTTGCCAGCTTGAGAGATCTGATGTACACAACTGGGAGGATTTGGCTGCTGCATTCTACAGACAATTTCAATATAATGCAGATTTAGCACCTACTCGTTCTCAATTACAGAGTATGGGTATGGTCTCTAATGAAGGCTTTAAGGAGTATGCCCAAAAGTGGAGGGACTTGGCTGGAAGGGTGCAACCACCATTGTCTGAGAGAGAACTTGTGAATATGTTTTTGGGGACCCTGTCAGGTCCATTCTTTAATCACTTGATTGGGAGCTCATCTACAGGGTTCACCGAGTTAATTCTGACAGGTGAAAGAGTCGAAGCTGGCATTAAGAGCGGTAAAATTAAAAAGGATGCATCTGCTTCTGCTGCTATCAAGAAAACTTTTCCAGCCAAGAAAGAGGTCTCAACTATTTACTCCCAGAGAAATCAAGGAAGAGTGGAGCGCCGGCCAGCGGTGATGGCTGTAATGATCCAAAAGACTGCGGCTGATCAGCCTAGAAACGATCAAGCCAGGACCAACCAACCAAGAGGGGGAAGGCCTGGTAGGCAATTCACCAAAATAAACATGACGCCTGCCCAGGTTCTCCCCCATCTCTTGAAGATAAACCTTACAACCTTGAGAGAGCCACCACAAAATATGAATACAACTTCTCCTTTTTACCATGCCAATGCAAAGTGTGCCTATCATTCGGACAGTGTGGGGCACGACACCAACAATTGTTGGGCCCTCAAAAATAAGAATCAGGATTTAATATATGCCAAGGAGGTGGAGTTTGACGCGCCCGAAAAACCTAATGTGATATCCGCTCTAATGCCATAACATGGTCATAATGTCCATGCTATTGTAGAAGATCTTTATGTTGCTGATGTTGATGACTTAGTGACTCCATTGCCAATGATCAAGATGAATCTATTGAAATCCGGGATTTTCCCGGGCTGTGAAAAAGATTGTTACTTTTGTTCGAACCTGCAATCCGACTGTCTACTATTGAAGTCAGGCATCCAACGCCTGATGGATAATCAAGAAATCCTCTTCAAGAAAACTCCTGTTACTCCTGTTACTCCTGTTACTCCAATCAACGATGTTGCTATAATCACCATTTCCGACAATCTTTCCAACGTCTCCAAAAGACCTGTTAAGATTACACCCGATCCAAAGTTTGTACCTCTGAAGATAACAATGTCGGGGCCTATCCCATACAAGTCCAACAAGACAATACCGTGGAATTATGGAGGAGAGATCTTCTACCACGGTGTTAAGCAGATCGAATCATTTGAAGAAAGTTCCGATGAAGAGACTCTTGACATAGGAAATATTGGGGGACAAGTAAGATCACTCGCATCGGAAGAATCTTCTCTCCGGAGATTGCTCCTCCAAGGGCAATCTTCGGACCCTCAAATGCTCCTAAGGTTACTCCTGTTCCAGTCAAGATATCTGTGTGAAGTCCAGTTATTGAAGAAATTGTTACTCCCGAAGTTGTACCCTCTGCCGTTACTGATGATAAAGGTAAGAGGATCCAAGAAGCGCCCGTCAGGACGAGGGCTCAGCCTTTGGTAATCCCTGAGACCACTCAAAAGGAGATGGAGGAGATTTTAAAAATAATTAAGAAAAGCGACTATGATGTCGTAGAACAATTGGGGAAAACCCCTTCAAAAATCTCTATGCTGGCCCTATTGCTCTGTTCCGAAGCTCATGCCAAAGCCTTGATCAAATTCCTGAAGACGGCCCATGTGCCTCAGGAAACCTCAACGGACCAGTTCCAGGAGTGTGTAGCCAGCCTAACTTCCGACAATGGTCTTGGATTCTCCGATGCCGATCTAACATCTAAGGGGAGAAAGCATAACGACGTGTTGCATGTCTCGGTGGAATGCAGAGGGACTACTCTTGCTCACGTACTGGTTGATACTGGGTCGTCTTTAAATGTCCTACCAAAGAAAGCATTGGACAGACTAGATTGTGAAGGTCTAATGTTGAAACCCAGTAACATCATCGTAAGAGCCTTTGACGGTTCTAAGAGGATGGTCCACGGGGAGGTGGACATCCCAATTAAAGTGGGAACGAAAATTTTCAACTCTACATTTTATGTGATGGACATCCGTCCTTCATATTATTTCTTATTGGGAAGACAATGGATCCACAACACTGGGGCAGTCACTTCTTCTCTACACCAAATGCTCAAATACCCAGTCCAGGGGAAAATTATAACAGTTCATGGTGAGGAGGAGTATATGATAAGCCACCTTAACTCTTTCGGCTATGTGGAGTTAGATGGTAAATTCATAGAAACCCCTTTCCAACACTTTGAAGAGGTTTCTCCTGAACTTGCGATAGCTAAGACAATGACGTCCGTACCCATCATTACCAAGCCTGTGTCCCGGATGTCATCCCTTAAAGATGCGAAGGCTGTGATCGAGGAAGGGGGAAGCACAATATGGGGTCAACTACCAGATTTTCCTTTCAAGACAGATAAGTTCGGCTTGGATTTCACTGTTGCTAGTCAGAAGGTTGTGCGTCGCTCCCGGACTGGAGGACCTCCATTGAAAATCACTCATCACGGAGTTCATGCTTTAGAGGATGATGAAGAAGAAAGCAATTTTGAAGACTGGATCTTTCCAACTATTGAAGGAGGACTAAACAACTGGGAGGCAAAAGACTTCATTCCCATTACTTTCATCAATCAGTAATTTATCTTTTGAACATTTTCTGTTGGTCTGTAATAATTATTAAACAATTCGTACACTCTTTTTGCCTCGTGCCTTACCCGGGGAATATAGGTCCATTTGTAAGGGTTTTGATTCTTCATTTTCATATGCCATTTTTAATGAATCATGGACGTTTTCATATATAAACTTTTGTGTTCATTTTCTTCCTTTTTACATTTTATTTTGTTTAAAGGTGGCTATCCCTTACACACACCCACACTCACAAATGCAGGTACCCTTCCACTCCGGATTCTATGGGTAACAATTCTGCTATGGCCTTCAATGACTCTGAAGATCTGGTCAATCATGCCGAATACGAAGGTGATGAAGACTGTGAAATGCCTGGAGAGTTGGCTAGACTTCTACAACAGGAAGAAATGGCTATTCTACCTCACGGGGAGTTGTTAGAGACTATCGACTTAGGAACTGAGGAAGATAGAAAAGAGGTTAAAGTGGGTGCCAACCTAGAGCCAAGTGTCAAAGAGCGTTTAGTTCAGCTGTTGAATGAATATGTTGAGATCTTCGCCTGGTCCTACGAAGACATGCCGGGATTGGATACAGATATTGTGGTTCACCGTCTCCCTACAAGAGAAGACTGTCCACCAATCAAACAGAAAGTCCGCCGAATGAGGCCCGACAGTCCGAAAAGATCAAAGTCGAAGTAATGAAGCAGTTCAATGCTGGCTTTCTTACTGTTACTTCCTATCCACAATGGGTTGCTAACATCGTGCCCATACCTAAGAAGGACGGCAAAGTGAGAATGTGTGTGGATTACAGAGACTTAAACAGGGCTAGCCATAAAGATGACTTTCCACTATCGCACATTGACATCTTGGTGGACAACACAGCTCAACATAAGGTATTTTCTTTCATGGACGGATTTTCAGGGTACAACCAGATCAAAATGGCTCCCGAAGACATGTAGAAGACTACTTTTGTTACGCAGTGGGGTACCTTATGCTATAAAGTGATGTCATTCGGACTGAAGAATGCCAGGGAAACGTATCAGCGAGCCATGGTAGCTTTGTTTCATGACATGATACATCATGAGATTGAAGTCTACGTAGACGACATGATAGCCCGTTCACAAACATAAGAAGAACACCTCGACCATTTGCAAAAGTTGTTTGTTAGATTGAAGGAGTATAAGCTCAGACTGAACCCTAACAAGTGCACTTTAGGAGTCAGGTCCGGTAAAATTTTGGGATTCATCGTCAGCAACAAAGGCATTGAGGTTGATCCAGCCAAAGTCAAAGCCATACAAGAAATGCCTGCTCCTCGCACTGAGAAGGAGGTCAAGGGTTTCTTGGGACGCCTAAACTACATTGCAAGGTTCATTTCTCACTTAACATCTACCTGTGAACCAATCTTCAAGCTGTTGAAGAAAGATCAGGTGGTTGAATGGAATGATGACTGTCAAGTTTCTTTCGATAAAATTAAGGAGTATTTGATAGAACCTCCTATTTTAATGCCACCCGTCGAAGGAAGGCCTCTAATCATGTATCTGATTGTCCTGGAGAATTCAATGGGGGTGTGTACTGGGCCAACATGATGAGTCTGGCCAAAAAGAGCATGCCATTTATTACCTTAGCAAAAAGTTTACCGACTGTGAGACCCGATACTCACTGCTCGAGAAAACTTGTTGCGCTTTGGTATGGGCTGCTCGCCGGCTAAGGCAGTATATGTTGACACATACCACTCTGCTGATTTCTAAAATGGATCCGATCAAGTACATCTTCGAAAAGCCTGCTTTATCTAAAAGAATCTCTAGATGGCAAATGATCCTGACTGAGTATGATATCCAGTACACAACCCAAAAAGCTGTAAAGGGGAGTGTACTAGCTGACCATCTAGCTCATTAAGCTGTCGAAGATTACCAATCCATGAGGTTTAATTTTCCCGACGAGGATATCATGACTTTGAGCAACATTGAAGAAAACATACCGTATGTGTTTACCTGGGGATTTGGTAAACAACCGCTGATCCTCCAAATGGTTACTTATTTGGTTACTCGCAGGATCGATCAGATTGATCCTATGGACATAGGTTGATTTTGAAGTTTAATTAGTGTGGATAAGGCTTTAAGTAAATTGGTTAAAGTAAATTGCATAAAGGAAAAGGCTTGGTAAAATAAACAAGGCTGGAATGTAAAGGTTCGACAGGAATCTTAAAGGGAAAAGCATGTAAAATACTGAAAAAGTAAATGACTTGAATTGATTAAATTGGTGTTTCACACATACATTTCTCAACAATTCGTTCGCTCACACTGGGTACTTGAATCTAAATGAGTGACTATGTATTTATTGTGAACACCCGCGAGAAACTACACGTCTACTCCTATTTATACAAAAACATTCCAAGTAACCGTCGGGCAGTTACACTGCTTCGAGATCAAGCCACTTGTCACGTTCTCCATGCTCGACGCTCCAGATCCTTGCACGTTCGCACGTAGTAACTGCTGGAAACCGTTTTCCCTCCAAAGCTTTGAATTTCAAACTGCTCCACTCTGGACCATCGAACACGTTCGTCAAGAGACGTCTTCGACGAAAACTCCTTCGACGTCGAAGGCAATCAGCCTCCTTCCTTGGAAGAAATCTTCTAAGTATTTGGCCATCTTTCGACGGTCACTTCGACAAGCTTAGCCAGTCGAAAGCATCTTTCAGCTTTTAATGGCTGTCATCAATTGAAACAAAGGTGTCGAATTTAGGAGCCAACAAATTGCCCCCCAAGAATGCCTTATTTCGACTCTTGAAAGAAAAAGGCATTCTTTGAAAACGCCATTCGACACCTGTTTGTCCACGCTGAGTCACAAGTTAACTTGTGCACTTTTTGTTGCTTTTTACCAACTATGGGCAATCCCAAGAAACCATCATTGATTTGATCCTAGGACGTCACTGTCAGTACGGCGTGCAGAACCAAAACATCACTTCATAATTTGTCATTATGACAAATTCAAAAAACGAGGACGCACGCTGCGTCTCTCTGTTTCTGCAGAAACGGCCAAAACAACAGGATGCTGCCACGCGTCCCACTACTCCCTGCAGCATTAAATGACATTTAATGCCCTCGTTATTGGGAATTTCTCCCACTACTATAAATAGTAGTGAATATCCCATTGTGGGACTTTTCACGCAAACAATCTCTCAAACTCCCTTGCTTCCTTGCAAACTTGTTTCTCTTTGCAGAAAAACTCTTCCCTTTCCAACTTCATCTTCATCTTCAACAATGGCTTCTGCTTCAACTGCCCCCAAGACTAACGCACCAACTGAACAACTTGCTAAGCCCAAGGTTTTTGTAACCGCTCCGGTAGTGAACGCTACAGGGAAACGAAGGGTCCCTGAACCATCTGATATCTCCGTCCGCGACGCTTACTCGCGTCACTTGATGATTCCGGTTGGATACTCCAACCAAATCTTCGCAATGGCTGGACCCATGAACCCCAGCATCTCTGAAGCTCTGAAGATCAAGAGCTACTTTCCCATTGTCGAGAAGCTCAAGCCAGTAGCTTGTGCTAAGAAGGATCCAGAAGACAACGAAGACCCCACACACGAGAAGATCGACCTTCGTTTCTTCAACAGAAGTGTTAGAGTTTTTAGGTCTTGCCCTAATCTCACCCAGGACTACGTTGCTTGGCTAACAAAGCTGGAAAAACATCAAACTCCAGTCTGGAAGGAGATGGGCATCTTTGACCTAATAATGCTGTCGAAGACAGGTTTAAACTACTCCCCAGAGATGCTTATAGCTTCGATGCTGTTCTGGGATAACTCTCACTTCACCTTTCACCTTCCATGTGGGATGTTAACTCCCACACTCTTCGACGTAGCAGCCATCACTGGCCTTCGACCAACCGGAGATTACTTCGACCCGGAAGAGATGTCGGAGGACCAAATTGGCTTTTCTGAGATGAAGCCAACATTCACCACCTTTATCAACCACTTTCATGACAAGTCGACAGGCACAGTGTCCGACGTTGAACACATAGCGTTTCTAGCCTTATGGCTAACTCGCTTCGTGTTCTGTTCGAAGTCCCTGCAAGTGACCAAAAAGATGGTCACTCTGGCCACCCAACTGCATCACCGTCAGAACATCTGTCTGGCAGAACTGATTCTGGCCAGTCTTTATGACTCCATCAGCAATGGGGTTACTCTTTTGAAGCATATCGAAGATAGGAACAGTCTGCTACTCGCTGGGCCTTTCTGGTTACTTCAACTGTGGCTTAACGCCACTTTCGAGTCTTTCTTACCCAAGAAGACTCCGATAAATGAACAAGCCTCAGCGATAGCTAACAGACGGATCGAAGGAATTAGGCTGGCTCTACTGACGCCTGCGGAAGATGGGCTAGAGTTCCAACAAACCTTCACTAACTTCGTGCTGATGTTCGCTCGAAGGAAGGAATTTGTTTCGACTATGGCTCCATTCGCTCAGCGAAAGGTGGGGCCAGCTTGGTTCACAAGGCCACATCCCAAGGAGTCGAGTGGTCCCAATGTTGATGAGCACACCATACTGTGGGAGGCATTCCTTACTCCAAGGATTATGCCTCTTCGATTTAAAAGTTCTAAGACTCATCTGAGTCTGCTGGCCTATCAACCAAACCTGGTATCTCGCCAGTTTGGTATCATCCAAACCCTGCCTTCTCCCATTTTCCAAAAAGAGAAGTCAATGTTGTACTTCTGCAACGACTATACAGAAGACGCTGCTACCAAGCATATTGGAAGATATGCTGGTCGAACCATCCTCTCGCTGTTCAACTACCAGCTTAACTTCCTTTGTTCGCCATCTTTTGAAGAATGGTGGAGAAGCTATTACGCTGAGTACTTCTTCGACGAGAGGGACTTCACAGCAGAGTTGCAGAAGTCTTTTGTCCTCGTATTTGACAAAGTAAAGAAATGTAAGTTCACACTCTCACATTACTTTTTATCTTTCTCTTCGACTGCTAGCTTGTTAACTTTCCTTTTCGCTTTCAGTTGTTCGAAAACCTTTGGTCAAGAAGGCTCCAGGAGGCCCACAAGGAGGAGTCCCTTCGACCAAACCTCCACCGCCGGCGAAGACTATAGCGCCGGCGAAGACAACAGGCAACCAACAGGGGGAAGGCTCTTCGATGAGGCCTCCTGCATCGGTAACCAGATTTTCTTCATTTGCAATCTGGCTTTCGATTTTTTATTTTCGACGTAATTATTCAATCGAATTCCTATTGGTTTTATAGGCCCCTTCGCCCAAGAAAAGGGCAGCCTTGGTGATCGAATCGGGGAGTGACGACGACAGCGACGCCCCTCCTACTCCCTTAAAGAGGAGAAAGTTAACGAAGGACGCTTCTGTTCCTACTCCAGCTCCTGAAGGTCGAACCGTCAGAATAAAGGTTGGTGCAAGAAAGCCTAGGCCACCTGCAGTGGTCATCGAAGAACCGACTGAGGAGGAACTGAACGCTCTAGTTAACAATCCTGTCGAAAGTGATAATTCCAGCCCTGGGGCTGAAGCCAATCCACAGGTAATCTATTGGACCCTTCTTGTAACTTAGGCATAAATACCAGTATTTGATTATATCTCTTTCGACATCTGAAGATTTGTCTTCTTCCTCTTTTTTAGGAAACTACTGGAAGTTCCCCACCAAGGACTTCAGAAACTCTGGAATCTGCTGACCTTAGCAGGCCTCAGGTGCAAGATTTGGGCAATGACGAAGCCCACACTGAGCATGAGGCCAATGCTGAAACAGTGGAGAAGACAACTGAAGAACCTATGGCGGAGGAAACACAGCCAAAAACGGTTCCTGTGGTGGTCTTGTCGTCAGAAGAGAATCCTGAAGGAAGAGACCAAGGCAATGGCGAAGAGAATCAAGATGCTGTTGTCGAAGCACATGAAGGTGGTACTGGCGAAGAACACCAGGATGACGCCAGCGAAGAACCACAGAATGACGCTGGCGAAAGACCCCAAGGTGAAGTTAACGAAGAACCTCGAGTCGACGCTAGTACCGCCTCAGTTCGAGTCGAAGAACAACCAAACGAGGCACTCAGCATTCAACAGCCTCCAGTCCAAGATAATGCTATGGCAAGGGTCACCTCCTCAAAGCATAGGTCGAAAGAAGACCTGGAAATCTTGAAGCGAACTGACCCTATCAGCTACCTCAATGCAATCGTTGAGAGTAAGAGTTCTTCCGACACCAGTCAGGAAATTCCTACTTTGTCGGGGAAATCTACTGAGACTTCTCCTCTTGATGATGCATTGGCGAAGGTCAAGGCCCAGTTCTTCAAGAGAGATTTAATGAAGGCTTTAGAGGGTGACCCCACTGCTCCATCTTGCTTGAAAGAGGTTCTGAATGCTGTTGATTTCGATGCTGTAGCTCCAGAAATCTCTGACTTAATCATGGAATTACATTCTATGATTGACCAAGTCTCAGCGGATTACCGGCGCCAACGAAATTTCAACAGTCAGCTCGAAACGTTGCATGGCAGGAGCTTATCTGCATGGACTGCCGTCACAAGTTCGACTTCTCGAATTGCCGAGTTGTCGAAACAGAAAGCGTCTGCACAGGAAAGGTTCGATGCTATTGAGCGAGAGAATGTCTCCTTCCGAGCACAAATTGCAGAAATAGAGGCGAAGATAAACGCCAACACTGTGCTCCAAGGGGAAATTCTTTCGACCATCCCAGACGCTGAGAGCCAGACTGAGGTCAAGCAAGGCCTGGAGTTCGCTGAGAGGGCGCAAAGCCTCGATGCTCAAATTGCCAAACTGGAGCAAGAAAAATCTTGGTGCAAGAAGAGGTTGGATTTGCAGCATGCTAAGTATCTTCGACTGAAGAATTCTCTTTCTTTTTGATTCTCTTTTGTAATCATCTATTGTAATCGCTTTCGACAACAATTGCCATTTTGGCAGAAATTAATAAAAATTTCCATTTTGGCATTTCTATGGTTAATTTAGTTTATTATTTTATTTTTATCTCCTGAAGTATAGGCTTGTATTTTTTCAAATATTTACCATTTACTCTCAAGAGTCTTTTATCACCACTTATCTCTTCGACTTCATAGGCTCCACCAGAAAAAGTTTGGATAACTCTGAAGGGTCCTTCCCATTTGGGTGACCATTTCCCCATGCTTCGATCCCGTCGATCCATGGGAAGAATTACCTTCCAAACTAAATCTTCAGGCAAAAATGCCTTAGGTTTTACCTTTCTATTATAAGAGTCTTCGACTCTTTTCTTCTGAAGCCTGAGTAAGTCGAGAGCGTGTAATCTCTCTTCGTCTAAATCTACCAATTCATCTAACATCATGTTCCAATAAACCTCAGAAGGAATATCATAATGCCTCTGAACTCTTGCAGATTGAAGACAAATTTCTGCTGGCAATACTGCGTCATGGCCAAAAGTTAGCCTATATGGTGTTGTACCAGTGGCTTCTTTTGGGGACGTTCGACAAGCCCATAAAATCTGGTCTAACGTCTTATGCCAATTCTTTGGTTTCTTCCCAACATGCTTCTTTATCAAGCCAATTACCACTTTGTTAGCTGCTTCGACTTGACCATTCGCCTGTGCATAGTAAGGCGTGGATGTTAGGAGTTTGAAACCTGTTTCCTGAGCAAATTCCTGCATCTTTCGACCAGTGAAAACTGAACCTTGATCAGTTGTTATTGTCTCAGGGATTCCATACCTAAAAATAATGTTCTTTTGAATGAATTCAATGACATTTTCTTGGTCTACATTGACTAAAGGGACTGCTTCGATCCACTTAGTAAAATAATCAATGCCTACCAATATGTATTTCTGGCTCTTTGATGATGCTGGTCGAATCTCTCCAATAAGATCCAACGCCCATCCTCGAAAGGGCCAAGGCTTCACTATCGAGTGAAGTTCGCTTGCTGGTACATGCTGGATGCCTGTATGAACTTGACACTCTTGGCAACCTTTGGCGAACTCAACACAATCTTTCAACATAGTGGGCCAATATAGTCCTTGTCGAAACAACAACCATTTCATCTTATGGCCTGCTTGGTGAGCCCCACATGCCCCAGCATGCGTAGTCGAAAGGGCTATGTATGCTTCAGTTTCACTTAAACATTTCAGCAACACCCCTTCAGGCGTCTTCTTGAATAACTCATTACCCATGAGTACAAAACTCAACGCCCTGTATTTTGTTTTTCGTTCTGTCGGAGCTCCTGGATTTTGAAGATAGTCCACAATGGGTTTCCTCCAATCCTGGTCTGACAAATTATCAATGAACGAAATCTCGAAGTTTGAGTGATCAGCGTATCCTAACCTTGTTGATTCCAAGTCTGTTGGTGATAGACAAGTCGCTCTTATCTTCTCTCGAACTTCGATTGCTCTTTGTAATCTCGTTTTTGAAATTTTATACCCAGATGCAATCTGTGCCAAGTCATTGGCTATTTGATTTTCGACTCTGGGTATGTGTCGAATATTGACACTTTCAAATTGTTTCAATAAACGATTTGCAATCACAAAGTACATAATGAGATTCTCTCTTATGCATTTATACTCCTTTGTGACTTGCTTGATGACTAACTCTGAGTCTCCCATTATTTCGACTCGAGTTGCCCCCAATTCCAACAATATTTCAAGGCCAGTAATTAGAGCTTCATACTCAGCCTCATTGTTCGAACAAGAACCTTCGATTTGGTACTTGAATGTTGTTGGAATTTTGTCTGGAGAAATAAGTAAGACTCCTACTCCTGTTCCATTTTTATGGCTGGAACCATCGAAGTAGAATTTCCAAGGTTCTATCTCCACATAATTAATATCCTCGACTTGAATAGAGTGGTCGACTATGAAATCTGCAACCACTTGTCCTTTTACTGCCTTAAGAGGCATAAAAGTCAAGGAGTATTCAGTCAATGCTAATGCCCACTTGCCAATTCGACTATGCAAGATAGGTTTCGACAACATATATTTGAAAACATCAAAATGAGACGAAACATAAACATCAACTGGTTTTATATATTGTTTGAGCTTTGTACAAGAAAAATACAGACATAGACACAATTTTTCAACTTCGCTATATCTAGTTTCTGCGTCATTCAAAACTCGACTGAGATAATAAATGGGTCTTTCGACTCCATTCTCATCCTCTTGGGCTAACATACTTCCCAGAGTTTTGTCAGATGCAGCTATGTACAATCTCATACTCCTATTGCTACAAGGAGGCACCAAAATAGGTGGCTTAGTGAGGTACCCTTTGATTTTGTCGAAGGCTTCTTGTTGCTCTTGCCCCCATTCGAACCCCTCCTTATTCAGTCGAAGTAAGGGTGAAAAGGCCTGAGCTTTCCCACTTAGGTTAGATATAAACCTTCTCAAGAAATTTATCTTGCCTAAGAGAGATTGCAATTCCTTCTTATTCGATGGCGCTTTCGCTTCCAAAATTGCCTTCGTCTTGTTCTGATTGATTTCGATCCCTTTCTTGTGGACAACGAAGCCCAAGAAATCTCCAGCTTTTACACAGAACGCACACTTCAAAGGGTTCATCTTCAGACCATGTTCTCTCATCCTTTCGAATGATTGTCGAAGGTGGTCTATGTGACTCTTCCTGGAAACAGATTTTATAACAATATCATCAATATAAACTTGCATAAACGTGTTAATAAAATCATGGAAGATAGTATTCATTGCTCGCTGGTACGTTGCCCCAGCGTTCTTTAGGCCAAAAGGCATCACTACCCATTCGTAAGTGCCTAAGGCCCCAGGGCATCGAAAAGCTGTTTTCGACACATCCTCTTCAGCAATGAAAATTTGATTATATCCTGAATAACCATCGAGCATACTCAGGTATTCGTAGCCAGCGGCAGAATCGACTAGCATTTCCGCCACAGGCATTGGATATTCATCTTTGGGGGTGGCAGCATTCAGATCTCTGAAATCTATGCACACCCTTAATGTGCCATTTTTCTTAATTACTGGCACTATATTGGCAATCCATTCGACATACCTTGTAACACGAATGAACTTGCATTTCAGAAGTCTTTCGACCTCCGTTTTGATCTTCGACAAAATTTCTGGAGCGAAGCGTCTTGGATTTTGCTTGATTGGCTTCTTTCCAGGTTTGATTGGCAACTGAAGTTCTACCAATCCTCTGTCGAGACCGGGCATTTCGTCGTAATCCCATGCAAAACAGTCTTTAAACTCTTTCAGCAATTGGATTACCTCTAACCTAAGTTCTGGATCAATTTTGGCGCTGATGTAGGTTGGCCTATTCTCTGATCCTTCGCCTAAGTTGATTTCTTCTAAAGGGTCTTGTGCTAACATCTTAATGTTGTTCGCCAAGGGATCCTTTTCGAAGCCCAGAGGCTCATCGTCATAGATCGCGTCGAGCCTCTGTTCCTGCATTCCTTCTGTCGAGATGTCAGGAGGTTCTGGGTCAAAATCTTTTCCAGGACCTATATCTGGTGGCTCTGGGTCGAAATCTTTTCCAGGACCTATATCTGGTGGCTCTGGGTCGAAATCTTTTCCAGGACCTGCAGAAGGTAGTACTTGGTCATTGGCCTTGGTGGCCATATATTTTACTTCGGCTTCGAGAGCCGTTATCATCTTGGTTTCAGCCACATAGGCCGAAATTCGCTTCAGAGATTGTGACTCAGTCATTATCACTGAATTCACTTCCCCAACCAGTTGGTTGGATACCAGTTAGCCCACTGAATTCTATGTGGGACACATCCTCTCTGTCCCATTGGAAACCATGCTCAGGATGCAGGTATAGGGAACAAAAGGTGTTTGGCGCTGGCGCCATGTCGAAATCAGGGGCTGGACATGGCCCTATGTGAGCCAAGTTTTTGTCGAAATCTGTTACACCCAAGTGGTTTACTTCGCCAAGGTAGTAACTCTGATCAGCCTCTATGTTTTCGACCAACCCATCTGGGCGCCATAGAAGCAGTCTTTGATGCATCGATGAAGGCACAGCACCTACACCATGTATCCACTCACGACCTAACAAAAGGTTGTAGTTAGGTTTGGCTGAAATGACCATGAACATTGTTGGTCGAAGGATCGACCCAACTTTTATGTCGAGCTGGATCACTCCCATGGTGGTCCCAATGCCTCCCTCATAGTTGGACAGGACCATATTGTGAGGTTTTATTTCTTCATCCCTTTTGCCAATCTTTATTAGCACAGAATGAGGGATAATATTGATAGTGGCCCCACAGTCGACCAATATCTTGTTCACAGTGGTCTCTTCGAGCTTAGCCCTTATGAACAAAGGTTTGAGGTGATTTTTCATCGCCTCTGTGGGTGGCTCGAAGAAGCCATTTTGTTCTTCTGTAGTGCCATTGTTCATGACAAAATAGCACACTGGCCTGTGTCTGGCCATTTCTTGTTCCATCTCCCAGTCACTGGTTTCGACTTCTACTTGTCGATTGAATTCCCTAGGCAGCATTGAAACAACGTTCACCATTATGTCCAGGGTATCGTCGGACTCAGCATCATCTTCGTCTTCGACTTCGCTCTGGTTAGGCCAAACTAGCCTGTTGGTAACTGGTTCTCTCTCAAGAGGCTTTCTTTGTTTCCTTTGAGGCACATTCGAACTAGTTTCAGCCTTAGGTTCATTTGCAGCCTCTCTTTCAGCTTTTCGCCTTCTTTGATACCTCCTCCATTGGGATCTCGACATAGGATTTTTTCCCTTGTAGTTGCTGGACACTTGAGCAACTTTGGGTGCAGCAACTTGAGGATCTTTCTTCTGGATTAAAGAGGAACCTCTTGGCACTTCGAAAGAATGCCATTTGTCTTCACTTGGCCTTTTCCGGCCAGATGTTTTGTACCAAGTGTCTACTGGTACATTTGTTGGAGGCCTAAAAGTCAAAGGCCTCTTGTCTTGATTAGAACCCCTTCTGGGATCATGTCGAAGGTTAGAATTCTCCCTTCTCTTGTTCGCTGCTCTCACGCCTTGTATGTGCTCAGCAGCTTTTTTATCAAAGATAGAACTACATCTTGGACATAGCATAACCTCTGATTTTTTCTTCTGGCATCTTTGTAAAAAATCTGCCAAGTTTTCGTTTTCCTTAGGGAAAGCCGTTTTATTTGCCTGCTCTTGCCTTATGGCCTCTTCTGAAGCTTTAGGGTCAGAAAGTTCAACCATGTTGATGTTCATGGTATCCTTAGTAGCAAGAGTTAGTTGTTTCATTTGTGTTTCCAGTTTCTCCGTCTGGCCTTGTACAGTGGCCAATTGGGAACTGGGCTTTGGTCCAGTTTTTTGTACTTCAGCAGTCTTCGACTTTGGGTCTTCGACCGCTTTCTGGACAGCCTCAATCGTCTTCCTGGATAAGTTTCCAGAAAAACTGCCAAAAATTGGCATGTTGATGTGGTCCCTAGAGACTTCGACCATGTTAATGCCTGGCTTCTTCGACTGGATTTTGGTAGCCTCTATCATGTTCACCTCAGAGGGTTCTGCATAGTGGGCTTCAGCCTTCATTGGATTGGAGTCGACAGCCATGGGGGATTTGTCAGCAAACTTTAATCTCCCTTCCTCAATAGCGTCTTGGACAAGATTCCTGAAAAGAAAACATTGAGAAGTTTTATGGCCCAAAAAATTATGATATTTGCAAAAACCTCTCTTCTTTCTTTGATCAAGAGGAGGCACTTTTACCCCAGGGGGTACTATCATTTGGCCATCTTTAACTAGCAAGTCGAATATTTCATCACATTTTGTGATGTCAAAACTATAAGTCTTTTTTGGGAACCTATCATTGGTCTTGTCTGGACCAATGGGATTTTTCCCATTTGAGGGGACTAACTGTTTACAAGAGTATGGAGGCCCTTGTTTCAGTTCTGCTAAATCGACTTCTCCTTCCTCGACAGCTAAAGTATCGTCGAAGGATTCTAGCTCTTCGTCATCCATCTCAACGTAAGCTATTCTCTCTCTCTTGTGAGTTTTTGTTGCCTTAGCTTTTTCAGCTTTAAGGCGTTCGACTTGTCGAACTCTATCGGCCAGTTGGGCCATGTCTCTTAGATACTGGGTATCTAGCTTCTTCCTAATGGAATAGTCTAAACCACCTGCGGCCATTTCGACCAGCTCATGTTCTGGCACTTGTGTAAAACATCTCGCCTTAAGCAACCTAAACCTATTTAGATATTCGTCTATAGGTTCAGTGAAACGTCTCTTAACACTCGCCAGTTCTTTCAGGCTTATCTTGGTTTGCCCCATATAGAATTGTTCATGGAACAATCTTTCCAATTGGGTCCAATGGTGGATCGAATTGGGGGGGAGAGTTGTAAACCAAGTAAAAGCATTCTTGGTTAAGGAACTTGGGAAGTATTTGATCCTTAGGTTTTCATTATTTGAAATGTCTCCTGCTTCGATCAAATACCTAGCCACATGTTCGACAGTAGATTCTGTCGTGTCCCCAGAGAACTTAGTAAATTTGGGGACTTTGGTTCTAGGGGGTAAGTCAGTTTGTAACACATATTCTGACAATGGAGATGTAAAGTTGGGCCTTCGAAAGCCCATGTTCATTCCATTCTGAGTCATGATCCTTTCGATCATGGTTGCCAGATTGTTTTCCAACCCCATGTTTTGGTATTGGACATGCTGAACCACTTCGTCAGCATTTTGGTTTCTGTTAACTAACCTAACCTCTGGGGCTATTACCCTAGGTTCTTCGACAGGTTGTTCTACAGGCTGTTGGGCCTGATTAATGGTGGTTTCCTCCTCTACAAATATCCCCTGATTTCCTCTTATTTGCGCCCTTTGGGGCTGTCGAATAGGTGGGGGTACTCCAAAGAAGTCAGCCAAACGCGTCATTTGCGCTGTAACTTGCTGATTCGACTGAGTAGTATTTTGTATTAGAGGATTTAGCACTGTACTCAAAGTTTGTGCCAACATTTGCACCATATCATGGTTGCTTTCGTCCATCTGTTGCCTCAAAACTGCTGTCGAGGCATTTGTAAGGCCATGGGCTACTTGGGCCGTTCCTCCTAAGAGTTGGGTCCTATTTCTATTCGCCATGCCTACTCCAGAGCCTTGGAGTGGCGAAGTGGCACTCACGAAAGGTTCTGAATAAGTGGACGCAGCATTCGTCAGGCTTGCCAATTCAGAAGTTGGCATACCATAGAATGGAATAAATCCTGGGGGAACCACTGGCCTTGGACCAGTATTTCCCCTTGGAGGGGGAGTTCCCAAAGTCATTCTGGGGCCTGCAAACGAAGTTGTTGGCCCTGTGGTTGTGACTGACACTGCTGGCATCGAACCAACATTCGTCGCTTCACTCACGGTCATATTAACCGTTGCTCCCACACTCGTTTGTGGGATTTCATTGTTGTTTGGCGGATTCGCCATTTCTTCCCTTCTTCTGGCAGTATTATTATCGTTGGTGTATATTCTACCACTCCTCAATAACATACAACTCGAAAAGATGAGATTTTTCAACAATCAACACACAGTCCCACTGGGCGTGCCAATTTGTTTACCTGGGGATTTGGTAAACAACCGCTGATCCTCCAAATGGTTACTTATTTGGTTACTCGCAGGATCGATCAGATTGATCCTATGGACATAGGTTGATTTTGAAGTTTAATTAGTGTGGATAAGGCTTTAAGTAAATTGGTTAAAGTAAATTGCATAAAGGAAAAGGCTTGGTAAAATAAACAAGGCTGGAATGTAAAGGTTCGACAGGAATCTTAAAGGGAAAAGCATGTAAAATACTGAAAAAGTAAATGACTTGAATTGATTAAATTGGTGTTTCACACATACATTTCTCAACAATTCGTTCGCTCACACTGGGTACTTGAATCTAAATGAGTGACTATGTATTTATTGTGAACACCCGCGAGAAACTACACGTCTACTCCTATTTATACAAAAACATTCCAAGTAACCGTCGGGCAGTTACACTGCTTCGAGATCAAGCCACTTGTCACGTTCTCCATGCTCGACGCTCCAGATCCTTGCACGTTCGCACGTAGTAACTGCTGGAAACCGTTTTCCCTCCAAAGCTTTGAATTTCAAACTGCTCCACTCTGGACCATCGAACACGTTCGTCAAGAGACGTCTTCGACGAAAACTCCTTCGACGTCGAAGGCAATCAGCCTCCTTCCTTGGAAGAAATCTTCTAAGTATTTGGCCATCTTTCGACGGTCACTTCGACAAGCTTAGCCAGTCGAAAGCATCTTTCAGCTTTTAATGGCTGTCATCAATTGAAACAAAGGTGTCGAATTTAGGAGCCAACAGTATGACAGACCTGAACAAGGATCCTGATGGACCATGTACTTTGATGGTGCCTCCAATGCACTTGGCAATGGTATCGGTGCGGTACTTATTTCTCCACAAGGTTGCCATACACCTTTCACCGCTAGACTCTATTTCAGTTGCACCAACAACATGGCCGAGTATGAAGCTTGCATCTTTGGTCTCAAGGCTACAATCGACTTAGGAATCAAATCTTTGGTTGTGTTTGGGGACTCAACTTTGGTTATCAGTCAAATCAAAGGAGAGTGGGATACTAAACACCCTAACCTCATCCCTTACAAAGAACATGTCTTGACATTGTTACCACATTTCGAGCAGATTACCTTCGAGCACTTCCCGCGAGAAGAAAATCAGCTAGCAGATGTGCTAGCTACAATGTCATCCATGTTTAAACTTAACTGGGATAATGAGGCTCCCCAAATTACCATTGAGCAGATGGACGAAACTGCACATTGTCATTAGATTAATATCGAAGAAGTAGTGGAGCAACCCTGGTTTCATGAAGTCAAAAGGTATCTCGAGAATCGAGAATGCCCTGAAGGAGCTTCAGTCAACGACAAAAAGTTCTTAAGGAGATTTTCTGCCAAGTTCTCCCTGAGCAATGGTATCCTATATAAGTGCAACCATGATTTCGTTCTGCTTCGTTGTATGGACAAGGTTGAAGCTGAGCAGATCATGACTGAACTGCGTGATGGTACATTCGACACCCACTTGAGCGGACATACAATGGCTAAGAAGATTCTAAGGGCAGGCTACTACTGGTCTACCATGGAAGCTGACTGCCATCAACATTCCCGTACTTGTCACAAATGCTAAATCTATGCGGACAAGGTACATATTCCTCTAGTTCCTCTCAATGTCCTAACAGCTCCTTGGCCATTCGCAATGTGGGGTATCGACATGATTGGAGAGATTAAGCCTACAACATCCAATGGACACTGCTTCATCCTGGTGGCCATTGATTACTTTACCAAGTGGGTCAAAACAGCTTCCTTCGCCTCCGTTACAAAGAATGTGGTTGCCCGCTTCATCAAGCAGAACCTCATATGCCGGTATGGTATCCCCGACAGGATCATCACTGACAACAGTACAAATTTGAACAAAACTATGATCACCGCTCTGTGCGAACAGTTCAAGATTCAACATCACAATTTATCTCCCTATCGGCCTAAGATGAACGGTGTTGTCGAAGCCGCAAACAAAAATATCAAGAAGATCATTTAAAAGATGACAATCACCTACAAGGTCTGGCATGAGATGCTACTGTTTTCTCTGCACGGGTACCATACCACAGCACACACTTCAACTGGGGCAACACCTTTTTCTTTGGTATACGGCATGGAGGCTGTTTTACCTATTGAGGTTCAGATTCTCTCCTTGAGAATCATGAAAGATGCTGGTTTGAGTGAAGACGATTGGATTCAGACCCGACTTGATCAACTTAACTTGATTGACGAGAAGCGACTTACTGCTGTTTGTCATGGTTAGACGTATCAAAAACGGATGATCAAGGCTTTCAATAAGAAAGTCAGGCTCCAGGTATATCAAGTCGGAGATCTTGTAATCAAGCAGATCATCTTTCCGTAAAGTGATCTCAGGGGCAAATGGACTCCTACCTATAAAGGACCATTTATGATCAAAAACATCTTTTCTGGTGGGGCTATGATTCTAACCACCATGGACGGTGATGACCTGCCGCACCCTGCAAACGCATACATAGTCAAAAGATACTACGCATAAACGACCCGACAAGTTGAAAACCCGAAAGGGCGACTTGGGCAAAAATGGGCATCCCGGTGAATCGAAAACCCGAAAGGGCGGTTCAGGCAAAAATTAGGGATAAATAAAAAAAATATGTACACCCGGCAAGTTGAAAACCCGAAAGGGCGACTTGGGCAAAAAAGGGTTTCCCGGTGGACTGAAAACCCGAAAGGGCAATCCAGGAAAAAGTTAGGGAATTAAAGCGTATGACTATGTCTCGTCGGATCACTTTAAGGACAATCTCTTCACGGATAAGCTCCAGGCTTCTGATCAATCCAATCATCCGCGGACGAAGCAACGAAGGGACAAGATACTCAGAGTTACGAAGGCTATAGCAGAACGGGAACCCCATGGAATTGTTACACATAGTCATCTTTCTTTGTATAAATTTTTCTCAATTTTATGACAACATTCTCTTACTAGGATGTCTGCCTCCTTTGTACAAAATACTTACACAAAGTTAATACAAAGATACTTCAAAGTGCAGAAAATTGTTTGCCTTTTCTTTCTTTTACACTTGTGTTTTATTTGAAAACGTCCAATGATTTATTAAATGAGCATATGCATTTGAATATAATCACTGCTTACAAATAAAATGAAATGAGAAAGGATAATTACTGCTAGGTTGAAAGTATAGGAAAACATCTTTAGGCTATTCTAGAAGAAATCCCCTGCAGTACATCATCCAAATCTTCGGCGGAACTAAAATCTTGAAATACATATACCCAGTGGAGTTAAGTTTCAAAAATCCCCATCAAAGTTGAGTTTTCAAACTCCCAATCCCCAGCAGAGAAAAACTTTGAACTGCAAACCCTCAGTGAAGATGAAACTTTCTTCCCCAATTGGAACCAAACCTTCAACCCTTGAACACCAGTGGAGACCATCCAGTTTCCTCCAACTTCCCCGGAGAGTCGCTTAAAAAAAACAGATAATTCCCCAGGGAGTTATTTTAAAACCTTTTTCCTCAACGGGGTCAAAATTTTCATACACGATCAAATCAACACGTCTTTAAGATCCCCAACGGAGAGAAAACTTTGAGCTACCAATCCCCAGTGGAAACCATTCAGTTTTCCTCTGATACCCCCAACAAAACGGAGATTCTCATTCTTGAAATCCCCGATAGATTAGCATACAACCCAAACTCCTGATCTCCCCAGCTGTATAGCTTCTCCTCACAGTGGTTGTCAAAGATTTGGAATCTCCAACAGTGGTCATGGATTTATTTTCCCGACAGCAGTCAAAGATTTTATTATCTCCAGCTATTCAGGATTTATTTTCCTCAACAAAGCAGCTAATCAACTTACATGCACATACATTACATTCATAAATCATGAACAATGATAAAACACATATATTGCATCATACATTTCATACAACATAACTTTGTGTTTCAGTTGACCTTTTACCCTTTTCAGGATAAAATTAACAGCTACCTAAAACAGATGTTCAAAGCTCAGAAAACAGCTTAGAAAGGCTCCAGACGCAGAGGCTTTCCTATTTGCTTATTTAAATCAATGAGTAGATTCCTGTTCCAAGCTATAAAGTCTGGATTCAACCAGATAATATCTTGACTATACTGAAGCCCGGAGATCGACCGGAAAATAGTTGAACCCCCTTCAAATTTTTTGTGAAGCCTGGATGTTGACCAGATAGCAATACAAGACTGTGAAGCCTGGACATTGACCAGATAACAGTAAAGTACACTGAAACTTGGATGTTGACCAAATAACAGTTTACTCGGCCAATTACTTTGAAACCCGGATTCAACCGGATATTAGTAGGACCCAAAATCAAAGGAAAAACTGGAGGCGACCGAATAACCATTTGATTTCCTTCTGAAGCCTGGATGTTGACCAGATAGGAAGTAAAGTATCGTGAAGCCTTGATGTTGACCAGATAGCAATACAAGACTGTGAAGCCTGGATGTTGACCAGATAGTAGTTCACTGTCACCTCTTCAACCAAAAGATGACTCCCCAGTAGAATAACAGACGACTGAAGTTCTATTTCTACCACGACAGAGACCAGCATTCCCCTGGCGTAGTCCTCCTCAATAACAGGTATACGGGCTCTCACAAAGGAATCTCTTATACGATCAATTTTCTTGGATGGTATCTTTAAGCCTATCTCCGACAAGGTTCCGTCACATCTTCCAAATGGCATCTTTAAGCCCATTCCCTCAACTACACTCTGACGAGCGCAAATTTACGGGCACTCTAGTGTCCAATCCTCTTTTACCTTCGAGTCACGAAAGGAAAACTTGCCAATCTAACTCTTCAGGTTCAAGAAGATTGAACAGGGGCAGCCGTTGTACCCCAAAATTTTCCCTCTCATTTTATCAAGATTTCTCCTCATAAGACTCTTTGAACTCAAGACCAAGCTAGGGTTTGCTCTGCTCAAGACACCTCCTTGCACTGTTGACCTAAATTAGGGTTTGGGTTTGCACAAGGAATTTTGGACTTATAATGCTCAATGTGACTTTCATGCTTCATGTTGGACTTATAAGTTTTCTCATACCAAGTTTCAAGCCTTGAATCAAATTTTTGCCCAGTCAATTGGAAAGTTGACCTAAAAATCAGCTGTATTGGGGAAAAAGTTAACTTTGGCCAATTTACAGCCAAACCTCATAATTTTTTATCCACATCAACATTATAGAGTCATATGAACCATTTGATCAAGTTTGTACCACAACTCCTCAAGAAATTTGATCATCAAAAGGGCAAATTGGTCATTTTTAGGGTTTTGATTGTATAAGGGCAATTTCTGATTTTTCACCTGGCCAATGGCAAATTGGGTTCAAGAATGGATTCAAGGACTCAATGGCATCATCTTGACCTATTCACAAGGTTCAAAAGATCTCAAAAGCATTGGATTGACAGATGAATTTTTTCAGTCAACTGATCAAAATTTGACCGTACACTGAAAAGTCAAACTTTGACTTTTTGGTCAAAATCAAGTGCCAAGGGTCATTTTTCACCAAGATGTGTCAAAACATGAAACTTGTTCATCAAGAAAACCTAATTTTGCAAATTAGGGTTTAAGATTGAAAAATTTCATAACTTAGAATTTTTCTAAGTTATGAAATTTTCTTATTTTTTCCCAACTATGCCCAAATTTTTCACCATGATGCAATTGGATTCAAACAAAACATCCAACATGAAAGTTGTAGTCCTCCACAAAATCTACAACTTTGATTCACAAAGTTTTCTCAAAAGAAGCTTGGATCTCAAGTTATGTTTTTTGGAACAAGGGTCCATGAAACTTTTAACTTAGTAAAATTTTGCCCTAGTTTTAGGCAGGATTTTGACCTATCTTCATGGCAATTTTTCACCTAGTTCCACTTGGAATCTCAAAATGAATTTTAAATATGGATTGTAGAGAATGTTACAAGCTTTCCAAAATGTCCAATAAATATCCAAAATCATTTATGGTTAGGGAGAATCGAAGGTTTGAATTTGGAAAAAACTCACTTTGATCCATGGGATGTTTCATATTGACACAAGTTGCAATTTCCATCCAGCATTGTTTGTACTTGATTACAGGTCCCTAAACCCTTCCACACTCAAGAATTAAATGCAAACCCAATGGATTGAAGCTTTGTTCTGATCATTAGAGGATTACACAAGAGATTAATCCAAAAATAGCAAAAAGGCAACATTGCCATTTTTGTCAAAACTTGCTTTATGTCAAATTGCATTCCTTGAGCCTTGAACCAAATCTTGGACAGAAAACAATATCCACAAACTGAGGGGGCCAAGATCACCAAGTGCAAGCTGGAAGATAGCCTGTACAGGCCTGTCTTGTATCATTTCTTACTTTTGCTAAAAATACAAGTAAACTTGCAAAAGAGACACAACTTGATCATCTGTTATAACCAACTCTTGCAAGAATTTGAAACAAGTTTTTCACTTTGCCTTGAGCCAGAAACACGAGTTATTCAACCCTCAAGCTTTCCAAAACACAAAATCACCTTCCTCTTGCAAAACAGGGCAGTTTCTGCACTTTGAGTTGCATAACAAAAACTACTCGTGCGTTTTGCCCCAAACCTGTTCCAATACCTTCCATATAACCCACCTGAGCTATCCCAACCATTGGCCATTGACTGTAACACCATTTGCAAGCTTCATCATTTCTGTTTTCAGCTTGTGCAGGTTGACTTCTACAAGCTTGTTCAAGCAAATCCAAAGCAAACCAAGCATTGGGGAAGGTCAGAGGAAGTTCAAGCAAGCTCCCAAGTATCTCAGGCCTCACTAAAAAGCTCTACATTGCCATACTCGTGTCCAACTGAAACAGGTATTTTTCAACTTCATATCTCTCTATTTAGGAATCATTAGGCTTAGGTTTGTGAATAAAAAATGTAGTACTCATAGCCCTTAAGTTGTACATATGCATAGATTTCATTTAAGTTAAGTGTGCTAAGAGAATTTGATTGATGAACTTCCTGAAAAAGTTAGGTTAGAAATTAGGGCCAGAGAAATTCTCTCTGGTCTTTGAGAGTTAGATTAAGTTTTTTATATGCTTGGAATCGTGGTTTAATGCTCTACAAGTTTCATGTTTTGAGTTTTTGATTTCATGCAAAGAATAGAGAGAACAAAACTGGAGTTACAGGGCGCGCGTTTTTGTTCAAAGGTTGAAGATGAAGATCATTTTGGGCTGGGCTTGGCCTTGACTTGCTTTTGACACCTCCAGTTTGGTGACTGCACCCCCTGGCCCATTTCATTATTATTTGATATTTTTCTATTTTTATTTTAAGTTCAGACTTTAAAATATTTTTTCTAAATATAAAAAATTTACTAAAATTATTTTCATAAATTTTCACATTTTATTTTGTATTTTTATTATTTTTCCTAACATAAAAATAATTATTAGATAACATACTTTTATTTTATTTAATAAAAACTTGAAAATAATACATAAAAATATTATACCTTTATTTTTATTATTTACATACTTAAATAATATTTTTTCTAATATATTTTTATTTTTTGACATTTGTATATATTTTATTATTTTATTGTTCATAAATAATATAATTAATATGTATATACTTTCCTAAAGAAAATTAGGGTTTTTACCCTTAGCAAAAATAATCTTCCATTTTATTTTCTTTTTAATACAATAAATATCATATTTTTATACACATAAAAATAAATAAAAACATTTCTTGCATATTCATAATATTTTGCATATTTATATTTTATTGCTTATTTAAATATTTGTTTATTTATTATTTGATGCAAAAAATTCAATTTGGATGTAATAGTAAATATTAGGGTTTTATTTTCTTGCAAATACTCCCCATTCAAAATTGTATCCCCCTCCCCATATCAATGTTGTAATAACCTAGATTACTTTTACGCACTTATGCTTTCAAATATGCCATGATAGAGATTAGAGTTTGTATGCAATATCCAAAATCAAAATAAATAGTTTGACCTAATGCAAGACATAAATGCATGAAAATGGTAACGCAATGCACACATGCACCCCTAGGGTTTCATCCACTTATTGCCTTCAAAATGGCCATGATATGCATGTTGAGTATCTTGGCAAAACAAAAACAAAACAAAAAGATCATAGTCCCTCGATAACGCTATCTTGGTTGCCTATACAAAATGATCTAGTCCCTAAAAAAAATTTCTAAAGATACTTAGCACTATTGCTATCATGGTCAATACAATGATCCGCGCCTGTCCCGTTTAACATCCAAATACAAGGTTGTTTACCAAATGCAATGGTAAAACAACACTGTCAAAAGGGTTAAAAATGTGTAGGAAAGACTCTTGAGTAGATAGGGTAGACAACTCTTAGTTACTTGATTAAAACTTGTAAAAACATCCTTGCTATTTTCAAACACACCTCACAACACAATTTCAAAACATTTCCTAAAAAAAAACAAACTTTCAAACTTCCAAACATTGAAATATCTTTTCAAAAGACAAACACCTTTGTATATATTCAAACAAGAATCATTACAAAGGTTGCCACAATGATGGCCTCTTTTCAAAACATTTTCAAAACCACACACAAAGCACCATTTCAAACAATTGAAAAGAAAAAGCAAGTGATCTAAACAAGTAACTAAGAGACCATGGATAACCATGGATGAAAAGGGTGCTTGCACCTTCCCTTTTCATAATCTACCCCCTAACCCAAGAAAACATCTCAAAGGTCTTTCCTGTGCTTTTTGACCTTTCCTTTGGATAAAATAAAAAGTCGGTGGCGACTCTTGCTAAACCGAAACATTTGCGAACACAAACGCAAAACCTCAAGTCAGTTCTCCCACCGTATCACAGCTCCAAATACAAATGTCATTCTGATACTCATTCAATACATATTTCAGTTCAAATATGATCAAGATATCGATTCATTCTGATACTCATACTCAATACATCTATAGATACAATCACTACATAGATTCATTATGACACTCCTTAACACATTTGCTAGATATAATCAGACACAAACTCATTCTAGTATACTTCTCATACGAAGTCAGATGCAGAGACCTCTTCTAGTTCATATAAAATTAACCATAGATTTATTCTGATACTTTTTCCAGTTTGGAGTCAAAATTTATGTTGGATGGAATCTATAAGCCCATTCTATAAGACTCTTGGTCATCTTCTCCAAATGGCATCTATAATCTCATTCTCGATATCATGAACCAATAGCGTTACTTCATGCACAAGAGAGTGCAAATTAATGGGCACTCTAGTGTTCAATCATCTTCCACCTTCAGATTACGAATGACAAACAGGCCAATCTAACTCTTCGGGTTTAAGAAGATTGAACAGGGTTATCTATTGTACCCCAAAATTTTCCCTCTCATTTTATTCAAGACATAATCATAGAGGTCCCCAAATTCTCAAGGTTGACTAAGAATTAACCAGATAAATTCTCCTCCTAAGCAATGGACTTCCAACTAGGGTGTCACTTTTCACAAATAATTTTGGGTTTCAAAGGCCTAAAGTGATTTCCATGGTTCCTAATATGTATTCAAGAATATCCATGCCAAGTTTCATGTGTTGCATCACAAGTTTGCTCAGTCAATGGCTAAAATGTTTGAAAATCATTTGTATTGGTCAAAAAGTCAACTATTGTCAACATACAGTCAAAATTCAAGATTTTTGGTCAACATCAACATTTTGAAGTGATACCCATCATTTTATCAAGGGTTTATCATGATTCCTTAAGGAATGCTCTCAAATCATCAAGAATCCAAAAGTGCAAAATTAGGGTTTCCTAGAAAAAGTCAACTGAACTTTGACCAAGCATAACTTTCACATGCTTCATCCGTTTTGACCCAACCAAAGCTCACTGTGAAGAAAATTCAATTCCCTACAACTTAACTTTTGTACTCAAGTTCAAAAAAATGCATCATTGGAAAGATATGAGCCAATACATTACAAGTCTTTTTGAAAGTCAATAAAAAGGCATTTTTTGTCAAGGAAAGTTACATTAAGATGATTTCTCCAAATTCAAAATTGGTAAACATAGAGATTGTAGGGGACATCTTGAGATTTCTAAAAAGTCAAATATCATCTCCAAAAGATAAAAATTGAGCAAGTTATGACAAGTACAAATTGGGAAAATTGGTGAAAATGAAAAAAAGTCAACTTTGAGAAAAAAATCCATTTTTAAGTTCATAAACCTATTTTGTGGGATTCAAATATGTTTGTTACTTACTAAAGGACCTCTAAATTCACTCTCACCCTGCTTTGCATTTTTTCCTCTATTTTATTCATGTTTATTTTGTTTTTATTCAAATAAAAACAAAATAAATTGCATACAATAATAAATAAAAATTATGGACACATGGGCTGATGATTTAGGTTGATATTGGGCCTTAGAATTCGTGCAAGGCATGAGGAAAAATATCAGGTTCATTGAATCTCAAGAAGGGCAAGTTTTTCACAATTTTTGAAGTATTTTAATATGTTTGATATTGCTTTAAAAGGGGGTCATTATGTGTGGATTATTGCCATGTTTACTCACTATTCCATCTCTCTATAAATACAAAACAAAATCATATGCCAATACAAAGGAATTTTGCATCAAAGCTCTCCAAAAAAATTCTCCAAATTCGAAGAAATTATGAAAATCATATCTCGCATCTCTAGCGGTTTTCAAACCGATCCAAACCTTTCATTGTCCTCCTGAAGGCCAGGAGTCATAATCGATCATTATCCTTCGCAAATCAACCCCAGAAAACGCCCTCACATCGATTCCTGTTGGTAAGTTGGTAGGTTTCATGTTCTCAAGATTTTCACACTTTAAATCCATGTAAACATGTTTGTTTCATTTATATGCATTTTCTGCAATTTTCTAACGTTTTACATGTAAGCATGGAGGCAGAAATAACAATCATGACCATGGTGCACCCCAAGGCGCGTTCCCCACTGGATCATAACAAAGCTCTTGGACTCATCTGTTTTGGGGCCATTGTTCTCCTTCCTCACCCCCCCTCCACTTACTTGTTCTCAGCAGGCCCATTTTCATTACTTTTTGTGTTTTAATTAACTACTTTCTTTTTTAATCAATCTTATTTTAATAAAAACATCACAAAAGCATTAGACTAAGGTTTTTATTAATTAAATTAATTTTAATTAATTACTTTAATCACTTTTTTTAAGTAATTAACTAATTTGAATTAGGGTTTTATAATTAATTTATTTTCATAAATCAAATTCAAATTATTATTAACACAAAATTCTTTTTTCTCATAAAAAAAACCAAAAACATTTTCTTGCTTAGGATTTTAGTTCTTTTATTTTGTCCTTAAATTTATTTTTATTTTTTTCTTTTGCTATTTAAATTCTAGAAAACAAATGTATAGGTCGCACAGATAATTTTGTAATAGTCGTAGTTTACATTTCCTCGCATTTTTTCTATTATGTAACTTCTTATGGGATGTAATAGTTGTACGTCTTTAAATTTCCGCATTTTATTTTCCGTACTTATACAATTAAATTTTAAATGAATGCAAATATGTTTGTATGAAAAGAC
Organism: Vicia faba; assembly: GCA_948472305.1. Lineage (NCBI taxonomy): Eukaryota > Viridiplantae > Streptophyta > Magnoliopsida > Fabales > Fabaceae > Vicia > Vicia faba. The sequence continues at coordinate 274,814,130 of OX451735.1, read as the reverse complement.
ATAAAAACAAACGTTAGCAAACCTAACATTCAAAGATAAATAACTGAAACACAACACACTCGCACACGCGCACCTCTAAGGTGCCTCCACTTGTTGTGTTCGAATAAACAGTCACGACTCTCAAACGTGAGATTTTAGCGGTGACCCTTTGGTTTAAAGATCATAAGTCACTCGATGACCCTTTCGATGTTGCCTCCGTATATGATCTTAAAACCTTAGGGTAATTACTAAAGTATCTTACTAGTTGCTTTCGTGACTGTATGATGACCCTCGATTGTCCCTCAAACATCCAACGATAGGGCTACCTACTCACTAATAGCAGGATAACACTGTCTAAAGGAAAAGAGAAAAAGAACAAACCTTTTCGAGTAGGTAGATAGTTCTTAGATGCTTTCTCAAATAAAACATATTCCACACATACACTCTTTTCTAAAAAATATTTTCAAAAACACTTTGTATACGTTCTCAACAATACGAGAAACATTACAAAGTTCGCTGCACTAAGGCGTCTTTTCAAAATACTTTTTTTCAAACACATAAACACAAGGTATTTTCAATATAACTAGCATCTAAGAGCCCGTAGATAACTACGGATGGAAAGGGTACTAACACCTTCCCCTTCAATAATCTACCCCCTTTACTCAGAAATAATCTCGAAAGGTCTTTTTCTATTCTTTTCCCCCTTTCCTTTGTTGGATAAAAGAAAAGTCGGTGGAGACTCTTGCTTACCTCAACATTTGCGAATACAAATGCAAAACCAGTATAACAGCCGGTTCTGCCACCGTATTACACTTGTAGCTTGACCAAACTCCTTTTTTATGATTCCTTAATCTAAAACCCTAATGATGAATAAAATACTCTTGGAAAATTCTTGTTTATGTCCATGTTTAAGTTACTAATAAACCTTTTCTTTTGTTTCTTGTATTCAAATGGGACATGAGGAAACCTTTGAAGAATGGCAAGGCATTTGAAGGAGGAACAAGAAGATTGAAGAATTTCCTTTTCTTTGTATAGAAAAAAATAGGAAAATTGAAATTTGTTTTAATTGTAGTTGAACATGTATGACTTGTAATTGATAGTAACACTAGAAACAAAATTATACTTGTAAATTTAAGTGACCATGAAATTTGTACAATTATGAATTCTTTGAGCATGAATAAAGAAGAAAAGATTTAGAACATTGAAAAATGGTGGAAAATATTTGAAGTTATGAATGTAGGTTGATAGAACTTGGATGAACATAAATTCAGATTTTGAAATGAACTTTGATGAAATCTCTTGCTAAGTTGAATTTGAACCATGTCAAGCATTTAAACATCCTTTTGATTTATTTGAAATCTTTAGACAACTTGAATATTATCAAATGTAGTATCCAAATCTCTCTGTTTCCTCACAACAAACCCCTATCTTCAAACCTTAAGCAACCAAATACTTGTACTTTCAAGAATGCATCAATTAAAAGGATAATGGTGATGTTTAGAATCCATGAATCGTATCTTGTAACATAATGACTATGCCTTTAGGAATCCCTTGAAAATGAATATGGAACTTGAGACACGGGGAAATAATGACCTAGATCGACTTAACACGTAAATCTAATGAACCCCATTTGATGGATTACCACACTTAAATGCCTCATATGAGAACCCTTGCGCAAAGATGTCTTTTATGATGAAAAGAAGATAAAACTTCATGAACACATTCAAAAGTCAAAGCCATAGCTCAAAACCAAAGGACAGGAGAAATTTTTTAACACTTGTAGACTTAAACCCTTGATGAATCAATTGACATGTCTTGAAGCCTTAGAATCCTTTGATAGTCTTGAATAGTTGAGAACCCTAAGAAACGTCTTAAATAAAAGGGAGGGCAAATTTTGGGGTACAACAACTTCCCCTGTTCAATCTTCTTAAACCTGAAAGGTGAGATTGGCATGTTCGTCGTTCATAGCTTGAAGGTGGAAGATGATTGAACACTAGAGTGCCCAGAAATTTGCATTTGCCAATGCGTGAAGTAATGTTGTGGGTTGATTGTATCTGGAATGTGATTATAGATTCCATTCAGAGAGGTGATGAAGAGTCGTCAGAGATGGGCTTATAGATGCCATCCAAAAGTGATAGGGAGTCGTCAGAGATGGGCTTATAGATGCCATTCGGATAGGTGATGAAGATTCGTCGAAGATAGGCTTATAGATTCCATCAATGGTGACTGTTGATAGGGATTGGAAGAAGTATCAGAATAAATCTTTGACTGATTTATACTGAACCAAGAAGAGGTCTTTAACTGGATAACAAATCAGTATAAATCTTCGGAGCAATTTAACTGAACTAGGGAAAGTGTCTACCAAAACAGAATCAGGATAAATCATTGGTTGATTTACACTAAACCAGTAGAGGCCTTGAATAAAATTTAGCTGGATAATGAGTCAGTATAAATATTCAGAGCGATTTAACTGAACTAGAGAAAGTTTGTACCAGAACGGAATCAGGATAAATCATTGGTCGACTTAAACTAAACCAACAGAGGTCTTGAATGATATTTAACTAGATTAACGAATCGGTATAAATATTCAAAGCGATTTAACTGAACCAAGGAAAGTGTCTACCAGAACAAAATCACGATAAATCATTGGTCGATTTAAAATGAACCAACAGAGGTCTTGAATAATCTTTAACTGGATAATGAATCAGTATAAATCTTCAAAGCGATTTAACCGAACAAGAGAAAGTGTCTACCGGAACAGAATCAGGATAAATCATTGGTCGATTTAAACTGAACCAACAGAGGTCTAGAATAATCTTTAACTGGATAAAGAATCAGTATAAATCTTCAGAGCGATTTAACTAAACCAGAGAATGTGTCTACCATAACGGATTCAGGATAAATTATTGGTCGATTTAAACTGAACCAGCAGAGGTTTGTGAATGAAGTGTTTGTCATGTAGATGGTCTCCCCTTCCTGTTTCGGGAATTGATCTACAATCAGTTTATTGGTAAACGCGTCATGTTTCGGGAGTTCATACCATTAGTAATAAAGATAGTCGCCCCGTACTGTTTCGGGAATTGATCTTTATCTGACCAAAGAGAAAGAAAGATTGTTTCCCCGTCTTGTTTCAGGAGTTAATCTTCAATTTTTTCATGTATATAGTTGTCCTGTCTTGTTTCAGGTAGTAATCTATAATCAGTTGTTCACAGATAGTTGTCCCGTCTTGTTTCTGGTATTAATTCGGAACCCGCTTTTTGTTGGTCGTAGAGATAGTTGCCCTGGCTTATTTCGGGAATTAATCTCTGACCTATTTGAGAAATATTGGTGGTATTTTCCCGTTGATAACTAGAAAAGATAAATCTACACCAGAAGAGGTCATTCGTTTTCCTGTTGTTAACTGGAAGAAGTAAATCTAACAAGAAGAGGTCTATCGTTTTCCTGTCTTTAACTGGAAGAAATAAATCTAAACCAGAAGAGGTCTTTGTTCGCATGTCTTTTGTATGTTGATTGATTTTTCCCCTGAAAGGAAGAGGGTTAGTTGTGTGCAGATTCATGCATTGTGTAATGAGGCTCTCCAAATAAATGAGACTATGCTATATGCATTTTGTATGCATACGTCATGATGTATGAATGTGAAATGTTATTGAAGTAAATCAGTGTTTGGAAAATAAATCCTTGACAACTGTTGGGGAGATTTGGGAAGATAAATCCCGAACTACTGCTGGAGATGAAAAGTATGTGTATCTTCAATCTTGCTTAGAGTGCTTCCGCTGGGAATTCCTATTTGTTGTTTGAGGAAACTCTGCAGGGAATATTGATTTCTGATTGGGGAATAGAGTTCAGGAACCTTTGGTTTTCCATCGCTCTACTGGGGAATTTAATTCTTATTTACTCTAACTAGGGATAAAAGAGATGGTTAAACTTTTGTCTTGGAGAGGATAGTTAACTGGTATCTGGTTGAAATCCAGGCTTTGCAGCAACTTTCTAGGGAGTATGAAGTTAACTATTATCTTGTTAGATTCCAGGCTTTGTAGCAACTTTCTGGGGAGGATGAAGTTAACTGTTATCTGGTCAGATTCCAGGCTTCCCAGCAACTTACTGGGGATAGTATCAACTCTGCTGGGGACAAGGGGTTTTGTCTGTTGATTTGTAATAGTCTGAGAAAAGACTCGTGGTGGGGAATCTGGAGTTTGTTGGGGAAAATATTTTAAAGATTTTACTGAGGAGATGCGTTCTTCCGTGCAAGGTTATTTTTTTTGGAAGGCCAAACTTGGTTGGGGAATGACAGAATGAATCCAAGCCTTGATTGTATCTAAGGAGGTATTGAACGAGTATCAGAATGACATCCGTATCTGAACTATATCGGGAAGAAAATCTAGAATGACTGTCAGAATGAATCTGTACTTAGATTGTATCTGTAATGTATCTGCAAGAGAATATAGAATGAGTGTCATATTGAATCTGCATGTAGATTGTATCTGAACTGTATCTAAGAAGATGCATTTGAATGAGTATCATAATGGATCTTTGTCTGGATCGTATCCATACTGTATCTGCAAGAGAATCTGGGATGAGTATCAGAATGAATCTGTATTTAGATTGTATCTGTACTGTATCTATAAGATGGTAAACTGTTGGCAATCTCCCTCTGTTTGGGAACTGGTGTGATGTGTGTAGTGTATTTTATGAAGATTACTCTGTGGGTATAATCTATGGCAATGGTCTTTTGGGGACTTGACAAATTTAAAAATTGTCTTATCTCCTTGGTAAATGCTAATCAGAGTGATAGGTCTCTAACTGATAGACGAGTGATGAGATAACGGGACATAGTCATATGCTTAAATCCATAACCTTTTCCTGGACCATCCTTTCAGATTTTCAGTACACCGGGATACCCTTTTTTGTCCCAACCGCCTTTTCAGGTTTTCGACTTAATGGGTGTACAATTTTTTGTATATATATCCCTAATTTTTGCTCGAACCTTTTTGGTTGTCCGGGATGCCCTTATTTTTACTAGGTATGTCAACCTAGCAGGTCTCTTTTCATGCGTAGTATTTTCCATCTATGTCTGCGTTTAAATAGTTTGGAGAGTTGTCACTGTATATGGTAGTGAGTGTTGTAGAAATGCCAGAAAATATTTTCTTGATCGCACGTGACTTTTCACATGTAGGAGCCTGTTTTCCCCTGGGATTAGTCTGGCGCATTTGATGTTTGACCAAATGTCTAATAGCCTTGAACTTCCTAGGTATCTTTTCTAAGAACTGTCATGGAAGGATCCGAAGACATGATACTGACACCATCTGATACTACTGGCATAGACAAGAAATTTAGTGGTACCAAAGATCTTTGATCAAGTTTCTGATAGTCTTCCTCAGCATTTTCTAAGAACTGTCATGAAAGGATCCAAAGACATGATATTGACACCATCTGATACTACTGGCACATATAAGCAATTTGGTGGTATCGAGGGTCCTTTTATCAAGTCTCGGTATTTTCTAAGAACTCTCATGGAAGGATCCAAAGACATGATACTAACACCATCTGATACTACTGGTACAGACAAGCAATCAAGTTTCTATATTTTCTAAGATATGTCATGGAAGGATCCGAAGACATGATACTGACACCACCAGATACTACTGGTACATACAAACAATTTGGTGGTATCAGAGGTTTTCATAGTGGATTTTGTTCAAGCCCATGATCAATGTAACATTTCCCCCAAGTGACTCAGATGGAGATCTGCCCCTGGCTATTCAACACTTCTTGAAAGATTCTTTGAATCTCGACTTGACTGCCCCAGATGTGTTAGACAATGATCATGTCATGCCCCTTGATTATAGAAAATTTGTCATTTGGAAGCGTCTTTCCATTTGAAGTGATTCTGTTTATTGAGAGAATTTCCGTTCATTGGGTATTCGTCGTGCGAATTTCTCCGTTGTCGAACAATTGGCCATATGCAAATAGTGGTATTCAAACAATGCAAAGTTTTATGTCTGTCTTGAATTTTTTTTTTGAAAAATGCATTTTTAACAAGCAGCAAAGTTTTGTAAGAATATGAATTCAACTCAGGATTTTCAGTAAGCCTTACAGGAGTCAGGATACCTTTTGTAACAGTATGCTTTCGAACTAACCTATGCTTCAATTAGGACATTTAAAAGGTTGTAACGTGGCCTGGTTCACGGTTTAAGAAACAAAGGATAAGGCTTAAAGTTTATTTGTACCCAACCCGTTCTCCATGATGTTCTTCAGCCCTATACTCAGTTAATTGCGCGTTTGGATTCCAATTGAGTCTGGAATGATATTTTAGGTGATGGTTCGTATACTGGAAGTTTATTTGAGAAGGCAGTCATTTATGCAACATTTTTCTGTTGTTGAGGATTTGTAACGACCTCTTTTTTGATGATTTATTATCCTTGATTTTTGCCTGACTGTTCTTGTTTTGAGACTACGTTCAGCGGGATGCCCCAGTTTTTCTTAAGTCTCCTTCATAGGTTTTTGCTCAGCGTGCTTTTTTTGGAGATACAATGACTGCCTATTTTACGGGGAACTATCACCGTCTTTTGATTCAGAAGGATGTTTTTTTAATGTCATTCATTGTGTACGAAGTGAAAGCTTGTGACTGAATGTGCCTTTGAATTAACTGAGAAACTACCCTGCCCCAGGTTATGATCAAAGGTTTCAATTTGTGCGAAAAGAAAACTCCTACTTCTTATGCTCAAAGGGGATTGACTAGGGATTATCTTCCTTATAACTCCACTATTTAGGGTATGAAACAACGCCTGTACATTGTCAGCAAGGTCTATCCAGAAGGATACTGTATGAGATTATGGTATTATTTTCATCATCCTCCCTCTAAAGGCTTACGACTTGTAGTCGAGAGTTGAATATCATACAAAAAAGGTGTAAAAGCATAATTTCAGTATAGTGAAAACTAATGGATTAACTTAAGATAAACATATGCAATGCATTGATGAGAACAACCAAAGTCTAACATAAAGATAAATGTTTAAACAAACAAAGAAATTACAACTGGAAATTCGAATGAACAAAAAGCTTCTCCGCCTAAATTTGTCACTTCAGATGGTGTGCCTCTGAGGGATGACAAAACAATTCAATCTAACCATCTTGTGTGAATTCCAACACTCCTTTGTTGATCAGGTCTTGAATCTTGTTTTTCAATGCCCAACAGTGGTTAGTGTCGTGTCCACGACTGTTGGAATCGTATGCATATCTTTCATTATGTTTGTAACGGGGAGAAGAAGTATTAGGTTTTTGAGGAGGCTCCTTCAATGTAACCAGCTTGGCCTTCAACATATGATGCAATGCTTGAGCCGATGATATATTGATCTCGGTAAATTTTCTTTTGGGCATATCTTGCCTATGCTGACTACCCTGTCGTTGTTGGCGAGGTTGTTGTTGAACTTAGGGTGTAGCAGCAATCTGGAAAGGCCTACTTTCTACCAAGTCAACCTTTGGTCTCATCGGGGGCTGATTGACGACTTGATCCCCAATTCTAGTCTTTTGTTCTATACGTTTATATTCGTCTTGATGAAGCTTGTTGATGAGAGTTCTCAAATCTTCATGTCCCCGAGCTAAGTTTTGGATAAGAGCCATCTGTCCCAACATCTGGATTATCATCATTGCTATCTAGGCTTGCAATTGTTTCAGCTTGTCATCCTTGTTGTCTTCAGGATTCTTTTTGGTCATGCTCTCAATGAGTAGTGCTTTCACTTCTTCTTGCCCCTTGGATAGGTTCAGGAAAAAATCTTGAAGCTGATCATTTTTGGTCTGAAGATCTTGGATAGTCTATTCGAGAGCCATTATTTTTACTGAAATAAACAGTAAGCGAATGAGAAAACCTGTATGGGGAAAGCCTGTTATGATATGATGCATGATATGTGGATGCGATGTTTTCAAGGATCTCGCGGTGTAAACACGAGGAAATGTCAGAAGTTGAACTTTGATTACAGCTTTGAAGAACTTCGCATCATTGAATGTCCTTCAACGAGAATCAAGCTCACCATGTCAAGTGGGTCATAGCCTTCGACTCAAGACAACGTGCTTTGGTATTTGACAACATTTGGTTAGAAGAGAATAAATCCTCTTGCCCCTTGATAGACGCTTGGTTCATGATAACCTCCATCACTAGCCCTTGGGATCCTTGAAATGGTCAGTGGAAATGATATGGTATGACGTTATGATGTGTATGCTATGCACCCAGAAAAAATTTAAGATGGTGAGTACAAAAAAACCCTGCAAGAAAATCAAGTTTGGTTAGATATTGGATACAAAAAAACTCTGCAAGGAGTTCAAGTTGTCCGATCCTAAATTCAAACAAGTCACACAAGTAACCTTAAGTTCATACTTGCATGGGGTTTATAGGTAAGTACCCTCTTGAAGTTTAGTTAGTTCAACCTGTCCTAGAAAGTAAACGGGTTATAGGGAATCTCAATATCATTGATCTTTCTTCATCGGGAATTATTTCAATGTAAGTCTCTTTATTGGCGATCAAAATATCCTGAAAGTCCAATCTCAATGAGTGTAGCATCGAGTATCAACCAGTCTTCAGCTCTACACTAAAGCCGACTATCTCACTACTTCCTAATGTCCAAGTTGTTCAACTAAAGGTTCTATGGTCTGTTAGTGTTTCATGACACCACACAGTGGCCCCATATTCTCCTCGATTCAAATCAAGGGACACTGGTACCAACAAATGTGTCACACTAACGTAGCCATCACTTCAACCATGTCGGTATATGCCGCACAATCCCCATGATCTATTGCTACTTACCTAATGTGCCCTCAGATGCGGGTATAGGATCTATACAAAACCCAAACACCCTTTTAATTGTAAGCAAGCAAGTCAAACAATGGAATCATTTAATGGTGATCTAGTCTCTAAGGTAACCCCACTTTTAAGTTTAGTCCCCAGCAGAGTCGCCAGTTCTATAATACGGTGGGAGAACTGACTTGGGTGTTTTGCGTTTTATCGCAATTATTGCGGATAGCAAGAGTCGCTACCGACTTTTCTATTATCCAATAAAGGAAAGGGTGAAAAGAAAAGGAAAGACCTTTTGAGAATTTTCTTGAGTTCGGGGGGTAGGTTATAAAAAGGGAAGGTGTTAGAACCCTTTTCATCCGTAGTTATCTACGGGCTCTTAGTTGCTAGCTCACTTTGAAATGCTTTGTTTGAAATGTTTTTGTGATTTATTTGAAAGTATTTTTGAAAAGTGTCTTTGTTTAGGCGAACTTTGTAATGATTCTCGCCTCTGTAAGAATGTATACAAAGTGTTGACTTTTGAAAAATATTTCATGGAAAGTGTTGGTGTGTTTGAAAGATGTTTTGAAATGTTTGTGAGGAAGCAACTACGAGCATTTTACCTACTCAAAAAGTCTTTGTTTATTTCCTCCTCCTTTAGATATTGCTATCTTACCATTGTCTGATAAGAATTCCTATCATTGGATGTGAAGAGACAGGCATGGGTCGTTGTACAGTCATAGAATATAACATTGTAGGATACCTTAGCAATTTGTCGTAAGGGTCTAAGATTGTTTAGTGAAGGCAACATTGAAGGGTCATCGAGGGACTACAATCTTGTATTCGAGGGTCATTGCTAAAGTATCCCACGTTCGAGGGACATGACTGTTTATTCTAAGGCAACAACTGTGGGTTAACCCTAGAGGTGCAAGTGTGCTAAGTGTTTTGATTTCATGCAATTTTATTCTTTGAATCAGGGTTTTCTACTTGTTGATTTTAAGTATTACCATACAAACCCTAGTTACTAACAAAAATACTGAAAGCAATAATTTGCGCAAATGTAAAGTTCTACGCTATTATATCTTTTTAGGGATGGGGATAGAATTTACAAATGGGAAATGAAAGAAATTAAAACCTAATTACTATTACAACCATATTGAATAATACAAAATAATGTACAAGAATATAAAGGTAATGTAAAAGGAAAAGAAAATTGTTTTGTTTTTTTATGAAGGGTCTTAATTTAATTAAATTTAATAAAAAGAGATTAATTCCAAAATTCTAAGTTAATTAAATTAGCAAAGAAAATTAAAATAAAGCCAAGTCTAGATTAAATTAATTAAGAAAATAAATTTGTTAAGAAAATATTTTTTGGTCTTTTATGTTTAAAAGAAATGAAATAGAAATAAACTAAATATCTAAATATTTAATATAATATATTTTTGTTATTTTTGATTAATAAAAAAATAATAATAATAATAATAATAATAATAATAATAATAATATTAAAATAAATAAAATAAAAGAAAATAAAAATACAAATTAAAAAAGGTCAGGGGTTAAAAAGAAATTTGGGAGGTGTGAAAAAGTAAAACTATTTTTGTTTGGTTTTAGGCCCAAGGCCTTTTTGTGGAAGTTAGAAAAGAAAAATAAAAAATAAGTAATGGGCCTGCGAAGTATGAGTAAACAGCGGGGTGCGCAAAGTGGAACAGAATTGGGCTAGCTGGGTTCAGATACGGCCCAATAGGGTTACTATTTTGGTAGCATAAAAGAAAACAAAGGGTGGCGAAATAGAAAGAGGGGGTGGCGCATGAAGGAATTTTTTTGGGCCTGGCAAGGGTTTTTTTTTGACGAGGCCCATTTTATTGTTAATCAACACAAATGAATAACAAAAACAAGAAATGTTGTTTCATTTTTATCAAAATACACTCTCTCTCTTACTCTAACATTCCCTTTCGTTCTCTCTGTGTAGGCTCTCGCCGGAGAAGAGCAAGGCGCCACGCTGAAAATTGCCCTTGCAGCAGCAACGACGGAAGCGAAGATTAAACCTTCATTTTTTTACAGATTCTGTTTCATCTCTTTCTCCTAAGTCTGTAGTTGATTTTTGCAGATAGTGATCGATTTTGCATAGATCTTGAAGGGGATGAACAAAACCCTAGGGGTTCTGATTTTCCCTTTTCACGTGGTTTTTGGGTGAGATCTTTCTTATTTATTTATCTTTTTACGAATTTATGAAGGGTATTGTCTTTTGGAAGATGATGAATGAATTTTATGTTTTGTGAGTTGCTACGATTTTGAGGGATGCTTGAGCTCTGTTTATATGTCTCTTTTTTCTCTCTGTTAACAGACTTTTGAAAAGGGTTTTTCTTTGGTGGTGAGAAATAAAACAAGGGTTTGGGGTTTGTTGTTCTGTATTTTTATTTTTTCTATGAATAGATTGTAAAGCTTTACAGTGATGTAAAATGAAACAACGATTTTTGGGTTCTTGATTCTCCCTGGTTCTGCCTCTGTTTATTTTTTTATGAACTGTGTAATAATTTTTCTCCGATTTTATGGCTCAGTTTTCTCTTTTTTATATTGTGATTTTACGTGTGAAGGGTTTGACTTGTTGGAGTTGGCATAATAGGCTTGTCACTTTTGATTGTTGTACTTTTGCTGGTTTTTGACTTTGCTTTTGCTGTCTTTGTTGGACTTATCATCTTTTTCTGATATATCAATGCTAATTTTTGCTTGCTGGCCTTTATACTTGCTGTACTGGTTGCTGAATTTTCAGACTTGTACTTATTGGTGTCTTTTTTGTACTGGCCTTGATGAATTGTCCCTGTTGCTTGCGCAATATACTATCTTTTGAACTTTTTCCTTTACTGTGAACCAAACAAAAGTATTGTCTTGAGATTTGTAGTAAAGTATTCTAGGCCTGTGATTTTATTTTGTAAACTCTGACTTTTCATTAAAGTGAAACAACACGAGGCCCTTTGATTGTTGCATGAAAGCATGATGTCTCTGTTTGAAATTCTGACTCGAAACTTCTTTTGATTGTCTTTTGTCTTTTGTGAACCAATCTTAGATTGTGTTTTGCAAAATACATGTTTCTAGGCCAATGATAGAATAATATTGTTTGAGGCTTTGGGCTTGAATTCTGATTTCTGATGCTTCTTGGGCCTTTGAACCCGTGTCTGCTGTAATTGGGATGCTTTGTGATGAAATTCTGTTTGTATTTCTGTTTGAATATGTCCTATTGTGAACCAATCCATTTGTGATTTGAAATAGCCTTAAGCCTATGATTAAACCAATTTTGTATGAGGCCTGTAGCTTAAACAAACTCTTTTTTTTCTTCTGATTCCTTAATCAAAAACCCTAATGATGAATAAAATACTCTTGGAAAATTCTTATTTATGTCCATGTTTACGTTACTAACAAACCTTTTCTTTTGTTTCATGTATTCTAATCGGACATGAGGAAAGCTTTGAAGAATGGCAAGGTATTTGAAGGAGGAAAAATAATATTGAAGAATTTCCTTTTCTTTGTATAGAACAAAATAGGAAACTTGAAATTTGTTATAATTGTAGTTGAACATGTATGACTTGTAATTGATAGTAACACTAGAGACAAAATTATACTTGTAAATTTAAGTGACCATGAAATTTGTACAATTATGAATTCTTTGAGAATGAATGAAGAAGAAAATATTTAGAACGTTGAATAATGGTGGAAAATATTTGAAGTTATGAATGTAGGTTGATAGAACTTGGATGAACATAAATTTGGATTTTAAAATTAACTTTAATGAAATCTCTTGCTAAGTTGAATTTGAACCATGTCAAGCATTTAAACATCCTTTTGATTCATTTGAAATCTTTAGACAACTTGAATATTATGGAATATAGTATCCAAATCTCTCCATTTCCTTACAACAAACCCCTATCTTCAAACCTTAAGCAACCAAATACTTGTACTTTCAAGAATCCATCAATTAAAAGGATAATGATGATGTTTAGAATCCATGAATCGTGTCTTGTAACATAACAACTATGCCTTAAGGAATCCCTTGAAAATGAATATGGAACTTGAGACACGGGGAATTAATGACCTAGACCGACTTAACACGTAAATCTAATGAACCCCATTTGATGGATTACCACACTTAAATGCCTCATATGCGAACCCTTGCGCAAAGATGTCTTGTATGATGAAAAGAAGATAAAACTTTAGAACACATTCAAAAGTCAAAACCCTAGCTCAAAACCAAAGGACTGGAGAAATTTTTGAACACTTGCAGACCTGAACCCTTGATGAATCAATTGACATCTCTTGAAGCCTGAGAAGCCTTTGATAGTCTTGAATAGTTGAGAACCCTAAGAGAACGTCTTAAAGAAAAGGGAGGGCAAATTTTGGGGTACAACAATTAGTATATGATTATAAAATATAATAAAGTATTGAATTTAAAATACCTTAACATCAACAAAAATATCCTCTTTTATACTTTTATCTACATCTTTCCACTCATTTTTCAAAATACTACAGTTCTGTCGAGCAAGAGATGCCATATAACACAACATTTGTATCATTTTTACCAACACCAGTACATTGATAGGTTCTTGGATCAAACTCGACCTTTATCTTTTCACCCATTTGATGAACTTTGTCAATTTTTTCCATCAAAGTGGGACCTCTAACTCTTCTTTTCTTAGGGTTACTAGATGAAAAAGGATTATCGGTTGAATCACCCATGTATCTGTTTACACAAAATAAAAATAATTAGAAATCAATTTAAGTACAAAATAAAAATAATTAGACATCAAATTAAGCACAAAATTAAAACAATTAGAAATCAAAGTAATGTCAAATTAACTTATAAAAAAACCTTACTAATCCTCCCATATCCCTTCTTCATGATCTATGTGAACATCATGCACATCACCCTATTCATTTTCTTTAATGAAGGTAGGCAAATTTGTTGAGAAATGAGGAGTTTCAGAAATATTAAGATTCACATCTTGATTTTTATCACTATCATGCACCTTTCCTTGTAAAACCACTGACCACCTTTTATTTGAAGGATTTTTGACATAATACACTTGTTTTGCTTGAGATGCCATGATGAAAGGTTCATTCACATAAGCTAACTTGTAGAGATCAACCCGTGTAACTCCAAATTCACTGATTCTTACACCACTGTTGATATCAATCCATTTGAATTTAAATACAGGAACTTTAAATGCAACATAATTAACTTCCCAAATCTCTTCAATCACCCCAAATTATGGTGTAGATGCCATAATCGGGTTTTTATCTTTAGCACTAGAGAAGTGCATGGACTCAACCATAATCATAACCCTACTATTTTGCGTGGTACTATGGTCATACTTTGACTTTGTATAAAAGGAAGATTATTACTATCATATTATTATGTTACATTTAGGCTCATAGGACAACCACTTAATTGTATTAGAAGCACTATCATCATTAGCAATTTTTCTTTAAACCACTCAGAGAAACTCTTATTATTCTCTTTTAACAACCCTCTTTCATTCATCTTGGGGTACTTTTTCTTTATGATGCTTATGTGAGCAGATAAGTAAGGTTGAACTTCATTCGTGTTATTCAATATATACAAATGAGCTTGAACAACCATGTTTATACTTAAGCTCTTGATCTTTAATACCCACACCTTATTATCTTCCATCATGATGATATTTGGGAACCCCTACAACATCCACTCCTGACAAACAGTTAGAACAAAACTCAATTTCTTCTTCTGCAATGTACCTCTCAATAATCGATGCTTCTGGATGGTGTGGGTTTTTTGTATACCCTTTTAGGATCTTCATGTATCGCTCTATTGGATACATCCATCATAATAAAATTGGACCATATAATCTAATTTCCCTTACTAGATGAAAAATCAAGTGAACCATAATGTCAAAAAATGAAGGAGGAAAATATATCTCTAATTGGCACAAGATAACTGCAACCTCATTTTCCAAATTGTCTAACTTTAATGGATCAATGGCTTTACAATAAATTACATTGAAAAATAAGCACAACCTAGTTATAGTCTTCCTAACATTTTTAGGCAATGTCCCACGAATAGCCACTAGTAGTAGCTGTTGCATTAAGACATGTAATCGTGAGATTTTAAGCCAGCTAATTTTAGATCTTTAACTGATACAAGCCTCTTTACATTTGATGAGTAACCATGCGACACTTTGATACTTTGTAAACACTCACAAAAACTTGTTTTCTCTTTTTTAGACAAAGTGTAGCAGGCAGGAGGCAAATATGTCTTCTTACCTATATATTATGGAGTTAACTCTTCTTGTATACCCATCAAACCTAAATCCAGAAGAGAATTAATACCCTATTTTGTCTTTCATTGAATGTTTAGAAGTGTTCCGATTACGCTATCACATACATTTTCTCCACTTGCATCACATCAATACAAAGACTTACATCAAGTCTAGACCAATATAGAAGATCAAAGAAAACCAACCTCTTTTTCCATGTGTTTTTCACAGTAGATCGCTTTTGGTACTTTCCAAAGACAAAATTAATGCCATGTTGTCGTTGATAAACTTCCTCTCCAGTTAAGGGCTTTGGAGCAACACCACGCTCTTGTTCCCCATTGAAAGCTTTCCACAATCTATGATATGGATGATAACATTTTAGAAATTTTTGATACCCGAGATAAACAGTCTTATTTCCTTTTTCAAGCTGATGGTAACATGTGTGTTTTTCACATATAGGACACGCTTTATGTCCTTTAACTTTATACCCAGACAAATTTCCATATGCCAAAAACTTGTTGATGGTGCAAAACAACATGGCACACATATTAAACTATTCGCCAAAATACGCATAAAAAACATCCACCCCTTCCTCCCACAACACTCTTAAATCATCAATGAGTGGACTTAGATAAACGTCTATGTCATTTCCTAGTAGTTTTGGGCCCGAAATCATCACTAATAGCACAATATATTTACGCTTCATTCACCGCCTAGGAGATAGGTTGTAAATCATTAGGAAAACATGCCAAGAACTATTGCTAGTAATAAGATTTCCAAACAAATTCATTCCATTAGTAGTAAGTCCAAGTTTAAGGTTTCTCGACTCTTTTCTAAAATTTGGAAACAAAGAATATATTTTCTTCCATTGAAAATAATCAGCTACATGGAGAATTTATTCATCACATTTTCTTTCTTCTGCATGTCATCTAAGATTCTTTGTGTCGTTTGCATTAGAGAATAGTCTCTTGAACCTTGAATTATTGGTAGGTACTATACCTTTTTCGCGGTAGGGCCCTTTTTGATCACCTCATCATCACTTGATTAACCATCTTCCTTTTTGTAGCGTAACGCCTTGCACTTTGGATAATGATTATAGTTTATATACTATTTTCTGTATAATATGCAATCATTAGGGAATACATGTATCTTTTCATACTCCAAACCCATCATACACAATATTTTCTTCACCTCACAATAATGATTTGGAATTATGTTACCTTCGGGAAGCATTTATGTCAACAATTCAAGCAATTCGGTAAAACTTTTGTCAGTACACCCTTTATTTGCCTTCAGATTAAACAATTTTAACACGATTGACAAACGTGTAAAATTTGTGCATCCCAGATACAAAGGTTTATCCCCATTTCTTTCTACTCGTTGAATTTTTCGAGTGTTTTCTTGAATTCTCGTTAGAGAATTATTTTAATTTCTCTTCATTTGAGTTGAAAAATTATCATGTATTATTTTTTGGATTCTCTTTGGAGAATTTTCTGAATTTCTTTTTTTTTGAGAAATCATTTTTGATTGTTCAAATGATCACTATTAAATTATATTTGGAGAACTATTTAAATTTATTATCGTTTAAGAAATTATTACGACTGATCTTTATACCAGATACTATGAGTGGTATTTATACCATATTTGAATGGTTTTTGTACCATTATAGGGTGTATTACTAAGTCATTTATTTAGCGTGCAAGTAGTAATTATACATTATATAACTGAGTTGTTTTATCCTAGAGGCGTCGTGGTTGAGCTTTGCACAATTTTAAGCAGTGGTGCAAAATATTTTTAAAAGAATGTCCTATTCTGCGACTCGATCCGTAATTTCTTTAGTGACAATTTTTCTATATAACAATCAATTTATTAATAGATTTGAAATAATAATAAAATGTTTTAAATTTTTAAAATTACTAATTATCGTATTATCTTATTATGTATTCATTAACCTCGTAATGTAATATATTTTATATGGTTATTAATAACTACAAATATTTGTAACTTTATATGGTTATATTTCATAATTTTCCCACTTTAAAATAAAAATAAAAATAATAAAGTTGTAAGACATGTTGCAACACTAATTTCCATAATTTTACATTGTTTTGATTTCAATCTACGAGTTTAATTATTTGACGATTATAATTCATCATCATCCATGTCAATCAAGGAGAAGAATAAATGTTGGTTTTGTTACATACTCATTGTTTTTCAAGTTCAATGATTTTTACATGTAATATATTTTCAATGGCTTTTGTATACATTTATTTTTTATATAAAATAAAAAATATTCGATAAATAAAATAAATATTTAGTTATAAGATAAGTGATTATGTAAGAACATCAACCCTAAACCAAAATTTATTCTACACTTATAATTTATCTCAGAGATCTTTCCTACATTTCTTTAAATTTCATTTTTTTCATGGAAAATACTTTCAATATCAAGGTTTGAGTGGTGTTTGCATCGAAGGTATATAGTGGTGGTGTTTGCGTTCTTATTAGATGTAGAAAATTTCTAGTGGATTGATGTGTTGGCAATATCTTGAGCATTGTTATTTTATGAATGTACAACAAAGATGCATTGTAGACAAAATTGAATTACGTTTCCCCTCAGTTCTTATATATAACCGAGTTTAAAATTTACTTGTTTTTTATTTAAAAAATAAATAAAATAGGAACTTTCCCTCTTGGTTTCTAAATCCACCGAGATAACAGATTACTTCTATTGCCAAAAAAATTGAAATTAATATATATTGTTTTCGTTTTCAATTTTTTACTATTCACTAATTTCTTTGTGTGTTTCGATATTCAAACAAAGAACTATATTCAAAATAAAATTTTCAAAAATTTGTTGGTGAAAAATCAACATTTCTTGCAATATACTATTATCAGTTTGATTAAGAATAAATTTCTGAATGTTGTCATTTGATTAAAGCAATAAATTATAGAATTTTTTTTTACTGACAACATTGAGAAGTTATTGCAAAATATAACAATGGTCTTGCAAGATGTGGAATAACAACAACAATAAAATCAACAGCATTATGTGAGATAGATTGTAAGAACAGAAAAATATTTTGTTTAAGTTTGGTGTTAGAAGAACAATGACACAAAACTTTGAAAGATTTTATAACTAATTAAGAAAGCTTGAAGATATCATATCTTTCAATTCATTTCATTGAATGATATTTATGAGTTTAGAGTGGTTGCAGATGAGTTAGGTTTAGGGTACAACTTAGTGAATACATATTTTTATAGTTAAATATGGATATCTAACATGTTGATTATTAATTAAACCAAATGAAAAGTTCATTTAATTTTTAATTAAAAAATAAAATTAAAAAATGCACCACTTTTAAAGAAATAAAAACATAAACAATATTTGATGGGAATCGAAACATATCCCCTAAATTAGTTTTATTCTCGGTTATCTACTAAAATCGAGGGAATATATGATACTTTTGAAAAAAAATAAAAAATATGACATATTTATTATTTATATCTCAATTTTTTTATTAGGTGATGGGAAAACATTGTCATAAAATGTATTATTTATAGCATTAAAATTAAATTATAAATAGTTTTTACTACAATAAGTTTCCCACTCACTGTTGCAAGGGAAAGAGGAAAATAAATTTCAAATCTAGAAATTTGTTGTAACATGTCATAACTCAATTTTAAGTTACTAAAAGCATAGTACATAAGTTGAGTAAATTAGTAAAAGAGTATACTCAATATTCTTTCTTAAGATTATGTAAAACTTTTTAGGAAAGAGATTTTCTTCAGTGTGATTTTCACTAGAGAGGTAGCATTGACACTTTCTATCATTGATATTTTCTCTTTCATTGATTTTGATAATTTTGTGGCCGAAATTTCGAATTTTTTTCCAAGATGCCACACCTCTGAAACATAAATCTCACAATGCCACAACCTGAAAAAATATTCCTAGAATGCCATGTTTAGAAGGGTTGCGCTATTTGAAATGACGCGAAGGTCCCACCCTTTGCATAATCAGAAGGCTTAAGCCATTTCATTCAAATGGCGTGAAGGTATTTTTTTTTTAATTTTTTTATTTTCTAATATTAATTTAATATAAAACTATTATTATTTAATTTTATTAATTAATTATAAATAGTTCAAAAAAAATTTAAATATATAATTAATTAATAAGATACTAATTAAAAAATTTAAATAATTATAAATAAACAATTAAAATGTTAATAACTGAACATAAATATATAATTAAATAACAAAAATTATTATTACATGACTTAATATTGATGATTCGGACCTAAATGAGTATCGGTCAAACAATAATGCGGTTGAGGAGCACGATGACCAAAACCATACTGTTGTGTTTGTTGGGTCTCTGTTGTTGGAGGATTTTTCTGTGTTGCATCTGTTGCTGGAGGATTTTCCGGTGTTGGAGCTGTATGCTGCAGAGGAGACCAAACGATTTATGTTAAATCATAATCACTGACGTTAATCCAAGATACAGCCTCCAAATAAACTAAAAAGTTATAGATAAAACTTGTTAGTGTAACCAAAATAAAATTCATAAATATATATGAAGTAATAAAGTGAAAACTAAAAAACCTAATCTGGAAACATGTGATCAATCATGAATCGGTATCCTTGTAGATGGTGACGCATGTTATTTTGGTAGTCAAGTTTCTTGATGCACCACCTAAAAGGAATTAAAAAAATAAACTTTATTTTAAAGTATCTTAACAATTTTAATTATAAATTAAAATTAAAATATTACCTTCTTGTGTAAGGATATGGTGCTTGAAGCGGAGCTATCGGAGATATAATATGCATGCGTGTAAAATCCCAATCTTGGAGAAGTAAAATGCACCCTGATATCTCTGTAACTTTGACGTCTACAGATTTGCACATTTCCCTATATAAATTAGCTAAAACAGCGGAACCCCCAACTAAATTTACCATAATATTCCAAATCTAGAATGAATTATGTCTATTCAGAGTGGATAGTATTGGCGCTTTTGTTAGAAAACAAAACTTGCTCAATGAGTAGTAGGATATAAATACGAGCATGCTCAATTTTATACTCTTTGGGTGACTCCTCAGTTGGTGGTTCATGTTGTTACATATCTTTAAGCCATGTCAACCTCGCAGTCATTCCTTTATCAGTTTGTGGTGGTTCAAACCAAAAAATAGAACTCCATGTAGAAACACCTAGCTCCGTTGGACTATTTACATCTTTACCATATACAAGAAACCCCAATAACATACTCACATCTTCCAACGTAATTGTGAATTCATTGTTTGAAAGATGAAATGTATGAGTTTCGGGTCTCCACCGTTCTAGTAATGCTATAATTAATCTTGAATCGATGTACGTGGAACCTATTGTAGATACATGGTAGAAACAAGATTGGTGTAGATAAGGGATTATGACTGCATGTGGCTTAAGAGGTTCGTGAGCTCAAGTTCTCCATTTTGAAACATAAGTATCATCAATCTATATTAAAAATAAATAATATTAAAAAATATTCAACATTAATATGCAATAATATTCAAAATTAATATTAATAATATTGAAAGAACAAAAATAATTAATATTAATAATATTAAAAGAACAAAAAAAACTTATAGCATTGATATTTTCTATTGTTTCCCTATATTTTGTACCATACCAAAACATATTGACTATAATGTGAAAATGAAGAATAAACTGAGCTAATTATTAGAAGAGAGTAGAGAGTGTAGAGTGAATAGAATGAAGTGTGTTTGTGAAAAAATGATATGAGAGTGACTGAGTATTTATAGGAAAAAATTGAGAGTGATGAGAGTTGATTGGTAGTTGAATAATTTAATTAGATATAGTAAAGATATATTACACGGTTGAATAATTGTATTGGTACACTACAACATTAAATTACACAGTTGCATATTTATTGAGAATATTGTAAGTTACACGGTTTTGTACACAACGACAAAACTTCATCGGCTGATATACTAAATCTAACATACAACTCAAACGGTGTCTTATTAACACCAATACAAAAATCCTCAAACATTTTAAATACATTTGTATCTGTAACTAACTTTGTAATATGCTGCATCAACACTCTATTTTCGTTGATTGTAGTGCAGTTGAAAGATATCTTTGTAATGATCTTATTATCATTTGTGATTTAGCACAATTAATTTTTCAAGTGAATGAGTTTAGGCATTTCCATAAGCCGTACAACTAAAGGATTAGAAAATTCATTTATATAATCAAACATAGAAACATGTGAATTATACGGAATAATGTATACTGAGTAACGTATCAGAGCCATTTTGATGTGTAATCAGAATCATTTTCTGTTGCATTTATGTAGATGGAACGCATGCCCTTCACGCCATTTGAGATGGAAGAACTATGCCCTTCACGCCATTTGATATGGAGAGACTATGCCCTTCACGCCATTTGAAATAGAGAGAATGTACCCTTCATGTCATTCGAAACGGCGACAACATGCAGGATCCGTATTAGGTTTTACTTTGTTAAAAACCAATGCATTTGTCTCGTGTATCCACACACCATTATTGAATACTACTTCAAACAATGTCACAAAATCATATTTCTTGTCTCTTACATTTCAATGGCAGTATATTTATTAATAATAATATTAGAGTGGTCTTTCAAAATACAAATACAAAGATATTAAATATTCATCGAAAAAGTGATTTATCCCACTTGACAAAAAAAATAGAAGAAAGTTTACAACAACATGTAACTTCTATTTTTTATCAATTTCCAATAGTTATTCCACTTGATAACAATGTCACATACAACACTGCAAAAATCGATGACGACGAAGATGTCTGTTCAATGCTTCAATTCCACTCAAGGTTTTGCACTCAATAAACAATGGAGTTGTATGTTTGTTCTCAACAGGTGCAGGAAGGATATCCCACGCAATCATCACAAACTCATGCATATCAACTAAGTTAGACCTCCCTACAATAAGAGTCTGTCAAAACACAACATAACGAGACATTATTTCTCGATGAGGAAGTTGGTGATGATACTGACTTTGATGATGCCAGACGAGTTGATTTATTTAGTGGTTTTAGTGACGAGTCAGGTGACAATGACAAACACAAAGCATACCTGACTCCTATGCTTGATCTATACAACCCACCGTATCACTTAAGAAATGTTTCCTTTGAGTGTACTGAACTCATTTCAGTCTTTGAAACCATAGACGAAGGTGAGTCACGTGAAGACTTAAAGGTTGGTATGGATTTTGAAAACAAAGAAGAATGTCTCCACACAATATCTAAATATCACATAAAAAATTCTTATACTTTTAAGATTTATAAGTCTGATCCGACATGATATTTGATTAAATGTAAAAAGGAAGGATGCAACTTCACATGCAGAGCTTCGTTAAGAGATGGGTGTGGTCAATGGGTTATTTTCAGATTTGGAGGACCACACACTTACATGTCGACTGCTATATATCAAGATCACCAAAAGCTTACCTAAAAAATGATCGCACATAACATCAGACCTCTTATCGACAGTGACACTGCAATCAAGGTTAGACATATTATTGCTCATATTTGTATGACTTATGGCTACATCCTATCTTACAATAAGGCATGGATTACAAAGAACAAAGAAATAAAAGATATTTATGGAAATTGGGAGGCCTCATACAATAACCTCCCACAATGGTTGTTAGTCATGCAACAATTTCTTCTAGGCACCGTCATAGATCTTGAAACACTTCCTGTATATTCAAATGAAGGAACACAGATTGGTGGTGCAAAAATTTGTCATCGTCTTTTTTGGGCTTTTCAACCTTGTATTTGGGGTTTCGCATATTTCAAACCAATAGTATGAGTAGATGGTACATGGCTATATGGAAAATATAGGGGCACATTGCTACTGGCTATTGCGCAAGATGGGAATGGTAACATTTTCCATATCGCCTTTGCATTGGTTGAAGGTGAGACCGGGAGAGCTTGGAGTTTCTTTTTGAAAAATTTGAGACTCCACGTCATATCCCAGTTAGGCTTATGTTTAATATCTGATCAACATGAGTCCATTAAGAGTGCCTATAATAACTCAGAAAATGGCTGGCAGAACCATGCATCGGTACATGTGTATTGCATTAGGCACATCACACAAAACTTTATGCGAGCAATCAACGACAAAGACCTTCGCAAGATAGTTGTTAACATGGGTAATTTATTCTCTATTTTTTACAGTTATATCCTCTTCGACTTTTAAATATATAGTTATTTTATATTAATGTTTTTAATGCTTATACACACGATATGCACTTAATGAGTATACACACGCATACTATCAGGAGGAGATCCGCCAAACAAACATAGAGGCTTTCAACTGGATAGAGAACCTTCCAAGAGAAAAATTGTCGTGAGCTTACGACAGAGGAGCACGATGGGGTCACATGACAACCAACCTTTTGGAATCATTAAACTCAGTGTTGAAGGAAACCCACAATCTACTTATTACAAGACTTGTAAGAATAGCATACTACAGGATGGGAACATTGTCGGGGGAGTGAGGAAAGGATTGGACAAAAAAATTGTCATCAAAAAAGGAATTTACAGGTAACTGCATGAAAGGAATTTCAGAAGAAGTAGAAAAATCTCACAGTTATAATGTATTGGCTTTTGACCGTGAAAGACACTATTTCGTGGTCCAAGATACGGTTAATAATAATAATTTTCGGCCACTTACTCATTTCAACGTCAACTTCCAAAAACGAACTTGTGACTGTGTGAAATTTCAAACTTTTCATGTGCCTTGCTCACATGATATTGCGGCTTGTTCTCACATTAACCACGACTATACTAAGTTTATCCCTCATGCGTATAAAGTTATAGATGTATTCAAAGTTTACCTACAAAGTTTCATCGGTGTTACCCAAGAATATAGTTGGCCTCCATATCTAGGCGATATTATTTTGCATGACGAAAGGATGCGACGAAACAAAAAAGGTCGCCGAAACAGTACTCGCATTTGGACTAAAATGGACACTGGTGAGAAAATAAAAAGACGATGCAAAATCTATTAACAACCCCATATGCGCAAAAGATGTCTGCATCACCTCAACAATGCAGGCCCTTCTAACTAGTTATACCGATGTATTTGTTTGTACTGATGTATTATTACTTATAATTATGCTTAATTGTATTTTTTTAATTAGTAATTTGATGTTTCAAGTTTATCATTATTTAAACTTATTTTTATTAACATTGTAATTGTTTATTTCTAATTATTTAAATTGTTTAATTAGTATTTTATTAATTAATTATATATTTAATTTTTTTAAACTATTTCTAATTAATTAATAAAATTAAATAATAAAAATGTATATTAAATTAATATCAGAAAATAAAAAATGAAAAAAAATATACCTTCATGCCATTTGAAATAGCGCAAGCCTTCTAATTGTGTAAAGGGTGGGACCTTCGTGCAATTTCAAATGGCGCAATGCTTCTGAACGTGGCATTCTGAAAATATTTTTTCTGATTGTAGTATTGTGGGAATTATGTTTCAAGGGTGTGGCAACTTGGGAAAAAATTCCAAAATTTCACTGTTTGTTCACTTTATGGGAGACAATCCCTTCCCAACTTTTTAAAAGAGCATTTCCAATATAACTTGGTCCAGCAAAGTTAATAAATCAATAAGACTGTCAATAGTTAACAAATCAGTAGTTCAAGAACCTAAATTGATAAACAATAATATTGAAAAAGTGGTGATGGTAAAGAAATCATCAATGAGAATATAACATGCTTAAATGACAGAGTCAGAAACACAAACATGTTATTTAGATAATGTTGTACCCAAAAATTTTCCCTCTCATTTCTCAAGATATTTCCCACAAGATCTCTAATGACTCAAGATTGCACAAGGATTGACTAGGTCAAGATATCTCCTCAACACTAATACCTCCAAAATTAGGGTTTGAGTTTTCATAAGGGGAATTGAACTTTTAAATACCTTAAATGACTTTCATGGATCATTATGGACCTTCAAGATTGCTCATGTCAAATTTGAAGCCTTGCAGTTCAAGTTTTCTCAATCAATTGATCAAATGACCTAAAATCAGTTGTATTGGGTAAAAAGTCTACTATGGCCAAATTATAGTCAAACTTCAAGATTTTTGGCGCATGTCAACATTTTAAACTCACATGTATCAATTAATCAAGTTTGGATCATAACTCCCCAAGAAATTGAGCAAATCAATCAAAAGGGCAAAATGGTCAAAATTATGGTTTTAGCTGAGAAGGCTTGATTTTTTACTTTTGACCTAATACATGAATTATTGGCTTGAAACATGATATCAAGGATTCAAATGCATAATCTTGACCTAATTGCATGGTTTAAATCATTTCTCAAGATCAATTGATTGATAGTTGAAATTTGATCAACTGATGAAAAAATCAACTACGCACTGGAAAGTCAAACTTTGACTTTTTAATCAAAATCAAGTTTTAAAGATCACATTTCATCAGGACATGTCAAAATTTGAAGTTTGATCATCAATAAAATCAAAAAGTTAAATTTTCTCTTGAAAAGTCAAAATTTCTAAGACTTAGAAATTTTTCTAAGTGTTTAAAACATGTTTTCTTCATGACTTTGTGCCAATTTTTCACCATGATGCAAGATGATTCAAGAAAAACTTCCAACATGAAAGTCGTAGATCTCAATGAGATCTAAAACATTGTAGGGAAGAAATTTTTCTAGAAGTTCTTTGATTTCAATTTATAAATTCATAAAGTCATGTACATCATATGAAAAACACTTAGTGAAATTTTGAGTGTTTTAGGCAGATTTTTGATACCAACTTCATGGAAACTTTTCACATGGTTCCAAGTTGATTCTTCAAAAATATCCAACATAAAGATTGTAGATGATGTTACAAGCTTTCCAAAATATCCAAGAACTCATTGAGATCATGCTTGAGCTAAGAGAATCGAAGAGATGAAGTTAAGGGTTCATTCTTGAATTATAGGTCATTTTGGGATGTACAAAAACTCAAATGTCAAGCCCATGCTGCATAATCTTTGCTTTGCAGGCCCTAAACTCGTGTTTCACTCCATAATTAATGGTTTACACAATTAATTGAGCCATTATCCAATTGATTCAAGCATTATCCAAATCAAGTTGTCATTTTGGGAAGAAAGTAACATATCCATTCTTGTAAAGCAATCTTTATGCACAAAGTCAGCTTCTTGAGCTTTTAACTTGTTTGCTCTGATTATACTCTATCTGTAAAGTCATAGGAATTGTGTTTAAAGTGGTTAACAACTCTATGAACAAAGGTACAAGGCATGGAAACTTTTTTTGTCTAGAAAATCAGATGTTGAGCTTAAACATGGATTTTAAATTCAGATCAACTTGAGTATTCCAAACCTTTTGCTTATAAATAAAGACACTATTTATGAGCCAAGACTCGAGTTCATAAGCCTAAAAACACCCTCAAACTCCCTCAAGCCAGAAATTGGACAAAACCTCCAATTTTGTGTCATTTCTGACTTTGCACACCCATCTTCAAATCCACCCGTGCATTTCTTGGTCAAACCATTCACAAAGTTCCTTACTTCATATAAAATCTATCCCAATCCCTGTTATAGTTCTGTAACACCTCCATCACCATCTTCCATTTTTAAAACAGAGGTCTGCACTAGGACTTCTCTAGAACAACTCAAGCACTTTCAACTCAAGGTAACCATTGGAATAACTTCCTGGAGGTTCAAGAAAGCTAACCAGGCCATTAAAACACCTTGAAGCAAGCTCAAACTCAAAACACGAAATCCAGTTTTGAGGTAAGTTTTTTGATTTTCAATCTCTTCATATAGGCATTGTTAACTTTCCATTTTCAAAGATAAAATGTAGACATCATTTCCATGAAGCTGACCATGTCCTTAGAATTCATTTATATTGCTTGAGTAGTGATAACTTTAGGTTTGATATTTCTGAAAAAATTAGGTTAGTATAGGTGCTAGTCAAAATTCATGCTCATCTTTGAACCATTGTTTGGGTTATTTACATTTCTGGAATCGTGGGGGAAATTTCTAACAAGTCTGATGTTCATACTTTTGAGAATGATTGAGAAATGAATGAGTTGTAGGGGCTCTGGCTGGCGCGGGGTTGAAGATGAAGTCTATCATTAGAATTTATTTTATAATATATATTTATGGTTTTGTTTATAATATCAGATGTATAGCCACCCTAGTGGTAGAAGAGAGCGCATGTTACCTCTTGGACATGGGTTCGAGCTCCAGCGTCCGTTTTTGCTTTTTTCTCTTTTGTTTTCATTTCTTTTTGTTTGAAAAAGCTAGCGCTTGGGCCTCCAACAAGTGGGCCTGACTCTTTTTACTCCATCTGACCCCCCATTTGCTTTCCAACCATGCAACCCGTTTCATTACATTTTTTATTTTCTTTTCTAATTCCAAAAATCACCTTGGGCCCAAAACAAAACAAAACAATTTTACTATAAAACCACCTCAACTCATTTTTACACCCCCTGATTTTTTTTCTTCATATTTTCTTATATTTTCTTTTTCTTTATTTTTATTATTATTAATATTATGATCATCATTATTTTTATTAATAAAAATCCAAAAAAAAAGTTATTCATTATTTATATATTAATATACCTTTATTCCTTTTAAGACTAAAAAGACCAAAAACATTTTCTTAACAAATTTAGTTTCCTTTCTTAAATAATAATTAGACTTAAGTTTATTTTATTTTCTTTTAACTAAAATTAATTTAGAAATTAGGACTTTTAATTAATTAACTTTGTATACTAGTTTAATTAAATTAAAAGTAATTTCTACAAAATCCTAAAAAGTTGCTTTCTTGATTAATTTTATTTTTTTTTCTATTTTAGACTTATGTTTTTTTCTTTAAAATTAATTTAGACTAGTTAATTGTTTCCTTTTAGTGAGTTAGGTCAAAAACTTTCTCTTAACAAAAACACAAACAAAAATCAATTCTCTTTTCCATTTATTCATTCTTGTATATTTATACATTCTTGTACATTATTATTCATTCAATATGGTTGTAATAGTAATTAGGTTTAATTATTTGCTCCCCATTTATAAATTTGTATCCCCATCCCCAAATGATGTAATAGCGTAGGATATTTATTTTCCACAATTTATCGCTTTCATATAAATGCTAGTAATTAGGGTTTGTATGGAAAGATAAAAATCAAATACTTAGAAAACCCTAATTCACGATAAGCCAAGCATGAAAAATGAACACTTGCACACTTGCACCTCTAGGGTTAACTCCACTTTGTTGCCTTAATAAAAATGGTCATGTTATGCATGTGAGACACTTTAGCAAAAACAATCAAAACTATAAGATCATAGTCCCTCGATGACGCTTTGAACGTTGCCTTCAAAATGATCTTAGACCCCCTAAGAAAAATGTTAAGGTATCTCACAACATTGCATTTTTATGACTATACGATAACTCGCGCCCGTCCCTTCACATCCAATGACAGGGCTTCTTATCAATCAATAGTAAGATAACAATATCTAAAGGAGGAGGAAATGAACAAATACTTTTTAAGTAGGTAGAAAGTTCATAGTTTCTTTCTCACACCCATTCTTCAAAACACCTTTCAAAAACACACCAACACTTTCAAACATGAAATATTTTCAAAAGTCAACACTTTGTATACATTCTTATAGAGACGAGAATCATTACAAAGTTCGCCTAAAACGAAGGCACTTTTCAAAAATACTTTCAAAACCTATCAAAAACACATTTCAAAAAAAGCATTTTTAAAGTGAGCTAGCAACTAAGAGCCTGTAGATAACTACAGATGAAAAGGGTGCTAACACCTTCCCTTTTCATAACCTACCCCCCGAACTCAAGAAAATATCTCAAAAGGTCTTTCCTGTTCTTTCACCCTTTCCTTTATTATATAAAAGAAAAGTAGGTGGCGACTGTTTCTATCCATAACAATTGTGATAAAACGCAAAACACCCAAGTCAGTTCTCCCACCGTATTACAGAACTGGTGACTCTGCTGGGGACAACTTAAAGGTGGGGTTACCTTAGAGCTAGATCACCTTTAAAAATTCTTTCATTGTTTGATTTGTTTGCTTTACATTTATGGGTCCTTGTTTGGGTTTGTATTGATCCTCTACCCGGATCTAGGAACATCATTAGGTAAATAGAAAAAATTGTGGAGACTGTACTGCATAGACCGATATGGTTGAGATAATAGCTATGTTAGTGTGACACATTTGTGGGTACCGGTATCCCTTATGGAGAATTAAGGAGAATACAGGGCCACTGCATGGTGTCGTGAAGCACTAACGAACCTTAGAACTTTAATTGAACAACTTGGCCATTAGGAAGTAGTGAGGTAGCCGGCTTTGGTGCAGTCCGAAGTTGGTTGATACTCGATACTACGCTCATTGAGATCATACTTTCGGGATATTTCGGTCTCCAATAAAGAGGCTTGCACTGAAACAATGGCCAATGAAAAAATATCAATGATATTGAGATTCCTAGAACCCGATTACTTTCTAGGACAGGTTAAACCAACTAAACTTCAAGAAGGTACTTACTGTTGTACCCTAAATTTCTCCCCTAACTTTTTCAGTCGCACTTTCATATCATATTTTCTCATTTGGTCACGATCATTAATAAATAACTTTATTCATCACATTTGCATCCTATCTTTAAGTTTGCTCTTGTGTTGTTGACTAACTTCTAACCAAAATACGAAAAATATTTGTCTTTGTCTTTGCATATTTGTATTTTGTAGGTACCAAGTCGAAGCATATGGCAAATAAGGTTTTCCGGTATTATTTCCCTAAAATCTCAATTTGCAAAGAAAAAGAATTAAATTTTTTTCATTTTATTCACTGTACAATCGATTGCTCCTAGAGTGCAATCAATTGAACAAAGTGCATTTTGCGCAATTTTTGAAAAAATACACTGTGAAAATCGATTTGCACTGTAGTGCAATCGATTGCACAACGTGAAAATTTGAAAAAATCAGCAATTTCAAGCTTGTCAAATTTTGGCTCTAATTTTTTAAAGAATTATCATTAATTCAAATTTTTGCTCCGAGAATCGAATTTTTTTTATTAATAACCATGTATTAAAAAAATA
The DNA here is from genome assembly GCA_948472305.1 of Vicia faba. Lineage (NCBI taxonomy): Eukaryota > Viridiplantae > Streptophyta > Magnoliopsida > Fabales > Fabaceae > Vicia > Vicia faba. The sequence goes on along the minus strand of OX451735.1, from coordinate 274,783,950 downwards.
TTTCGCAAATAACCGGGTTTCGGAAAAAATTACGCAAATAACCATGTTTCAGATGGCTCCACAAAGGAGGAGCCATCTCAATTGGCGCATGCACCTAGGGTTTTGCCCTAGGCGCCATCTCACTTGGCGCCTCCCTTGTGTTTTAGCCAAGTGAGATGGCGCATGCTCCTTAAAAATGAGAGGAGGCGCCATCTCACTTGGCGCCTAGGGCAAAACTAGGGTTTTTTGCTGTTTTATAAATAATTCGTCCGTTTCTTTGAAATTTCTCACACTTTCTCGCACTGTATTTTGATTTTGTACTCCCTTATTTACGTAATGACGTCGCCTATGATTTTTAGCAGAGATGGTTATGTTATATTCTCCGCCACGAAACCTGTGATGAAAATGAAATTCTGGCACATTCACTCCATGGAGCGTCTGAAGCGGGAGTTGATGCGGTGGCTAGATGGAGACATCGCCGAGGGGGAAAAAATTCGAAGGATCCAGCGAAAACGAACAACAACCTTGCATGCGACAGGAAGACCTAATGTGTGGTTGGAGGAAGTCAAAACAGACAGTGATGTAATGCTGATGATGCATGGGTCAGATGAAATTGTGTTAACAGTTGTAATTTCCTTGATTGAATATCGTTAATCATTGTTGTACGCGAAAACCCTAATGTAATTTCCTATATTGAATTTCTTAAATTGTGTTAACAGTTTTATTAACGGAAAACCCATAATGTTTACAACACAAATATTGGAAAGATTTATTGTATTACAAAATTTATGTGGTCGAGCCAGACGCCCGATTCGGACAGTTTTTGCGATTGTGTCCGACCTGACGGCATAAACCACACTTTCTTTCCAACCTGTCAAGATCGTCTATTTCTGTTGTGATGCGCCTGCTTTTGGGACGACCCTTCTTGTTCCTTCGCATTTGGTCATTGTGCCAAACTATATCGCCGTTGTATTCAGGCCAATAGTCCAGTTTTGCCACCAAAGGAAAGTTGTTGTTATAAACAGTGAGCAACGTTTCAGATTTATAAACGTTTGAGAGCAGTTGAAGCGCGTCTTGATTGGTATGAGCACAAGCGGCAATGACATGAGAGCAAGGCATACAAAATGCTTGAAACCTGCCACAATCGCACCATTGAGAAGGTAAAATGACCCTGTATTCTTGTCTTGCCAGGCCTTCATTGTGGTCGATTGTCTCTTTCACAATGAAGTTGTGGCTGTGTCGGTCAAACCGTGTAACCATGTGAGTGTTGGCTTTAGCACTTTCAGCCTTAATGTATTTCATACAGCTTTCACTCCATAGTTATCCTGATTGCAAGACAGCATACCACATTTCACCTCTTTTGGCAAATAACGCAGCCATCCTAAAATACGTGGATTTCACCAAGGCAGTGATGGGGAGGTTTCGTATGCCCTTGAATACCCCATTCATTGATTCAATAAGATTTGTTGTCATATGCCCCCATCTTTGGCCATTGTCGTATGACCTAGTCCACTTTTCGACCGGTATATTGTCGATCCACGTACCGGCTTCTGGGTTAGACAAACGGATCTCGTTGCGGTAATATTTGAATGTGGGATGTGTCAGTGCGTATCCCGCATTCATCACCGCTTTCCTCAATGTTTTGTCCTTGACCTCCCTCGAGAAATTCTGGACGATATGCCTGACGCAATAGACATGCGTAGAAGGAGGGTCATGCCAACCATTTGCTGGATTATTATAGGCACTTTCAATGGAGGCATGTCTGTCCGAGATCAAACAGAGATCTGGTTGAGGAGCCACGTGTGTACGAAGATTTTTCAGGAAAAAGCTCCAAGCACCACCGGTCTCCCCCTTGACAAGGGCAAACGCAACGGGGAAAATGTTATTGTTGCCATCTTGTGCAACTGCCATCAAAAGCGTGCCTTTGTACTTCCCATACAACCAAGTCTCGTCAATTTGTAGAATTGGTTTGCATGATGCAAACCCTGTGATGCATGGTTGAAATGCCCAAAAGACGCGACTGAATATTCCGTTTCCATGTAGTAGACTACCATCTTGGGCGTACGTTGGCAATGTTTCCAGAACATAAACACTACCTGGAGAATATGTCTTGAGTGCATTTAGGTAGCTGGGAAGTTCTCGGTATGACTCCTCCCAGTTTCCGTACACCCTTTCAATCGCCTTAGTCTTTGCTAACCACGCCTTACGGTAAGACGGAGTGTAGTTAAAAACCGTGGTGATGTGGGAGATGATTGTTTCCACCTTCAAAGAAGGGTCGTTGCTGACCAGGGGTAGGATTTCTTCCTAAGTCTTTCATACTCTCAAGCATTCTGAACAATGGCTCTTCTAACAATGGGCGATACTCACAGAGGCACAAGGGAAAACATTGCTGCATTTGTAAGTCTCTTCTTTGGTTATACATTTTTCATACTTCAAATAACGTGTTGTTCATCTTAATTAATCTTACACTTGTTTAATTATGATCTCAGGATACAAAAAGATTCAGAATCCATTCGCACAACTACCTGGCTCCCGACCCATTTATCGTCCCTTATCTGGAATATGCAGGTTTTGGACATGTGATAAAGATCTCCAACTGCACCATTGACTCAAAATTCATTCTTGCAATGTTGGAGAGGTGGAGACCGGAGACCCATACATTTCACCTACCAATAGGTGAATGTACCATCACTCTCGAAGATGTGTACATGCTACCGGGCCTCCCTATCGACGGTAAGGCGGTGAATGGGTCGGTTCAACAACCCAACTCACAGTGTGAAGAACTGTTGGGTAGGGACATGGTAGAAGGTGGTGGAGCAAGAGGGCAGGGAATACTACTCACTGACCTGAAACGGAATTATGCAAGTATGGAATTAAATGAAAATTCCTCAGAGAATGACCGAGTAGTAAAAGCCAGAACGTATCTTATGATACTTTTTGGTACATTTTTATTTCCCGAAAGTACGGGAAATAGTGTAAATTTCATGTACTTACATTTACTAACAAATTTTGAAAAAACTAGAAAATATAGTTGGGGTTCTGCAGTATTAGCCCACCTGTACAGTTCCTTGTGCAAAAACGCAGTCAAGGAAAAATGTACATTTTATGGGTGCGCATTTTTACTACAAGCCTGGGGTTGGTGGAGGATGGAGTCCTTAAACCCCATCAACAACAACACTTTTGGTTTCCCGTACGCAACAAAGTAAGTAATTAAGTTATAGCATTTATAACTATTCTGCTCTTTCCAAAATATATGCTAAAATAACATGTTTCTCATTTCCTTTAGGTACTGCGTGAGGGGTATGGATTACGGCAAGAATCCCAGATTCAATGTCGCACTCTACCGGAATCTGTTGGATCACTTAGGCCCAGATGACGTACGTCGTAGCTTTTAACTTTTGTTCATTTTAATTATTTATACATTACTTTTGCGCTTACCTGATTTAAATTTTATCGCAGTTCATCTGGAGACCATATTTGGGTTTGGGCCATTCTCCAAACCCAGAGGATGCAGCAACTTGGACTGCAAAGACTGCACTCATTCGGTTCAACATTGTGGAGATGCACCACAGCGACCGTGTGAAGATGCAGTTCGGAATGATCCAAGAGATACCAAGTGATCCAACAGATTTGTCCCCCTGGCATCTAAAAAGGGTCGACGCCCAGTGGGGTCTTACCAACTGGAAAGACTTTGCTCCAGAATGGTGTAAAATGTGGCAAAGGCGTCACCGCTACATCTTGCAATCCCCGGTTTTCCTTACTCAAGGTAACATGCGACACACTGATCAATATATGTCGTGGTATAGGTCGGTTAGTAACCCAGAAATGCACGTGTCTCATCCGAGGTACTTGGTTGACCCACGCACACAATGGGCACAACCCTCGATTCCCCATCAACAAACCCAAAATTCATCAACCTCAAACCAACCCCCAAGAATAAACAGACCAACAAACACACAACCACATTCCCCACCACAACACAACTATAACCAAATGCCGTACTACCAACCACAATCACCACCAAACTACCAATACCCGGATATGCCTCAAACCCAACCACAATACCAACCCCAATACCAGCACACCCACATACCCCAGACACAATTTCAGTCTTCCACATATCCCAATATGGCGCCCTCAACATCCAGCCTTAGCCCTGATATGGGAATGTCAGAAGATTATGACCAAGCCGACCAAACCTACCATCAACCACCATATCACCAAACAACCCAAGATCCACAATACCAAACACCCCAAGATCCATTTCCTTTCTACCCCCCAAACTCAGACGACCAATGCTACCGACCAACCATGGAACCCCACCCACCGCCAACACGACCAAACTTTGAGGGTATGGGTAACCGACTGTACCAGAGCGGATCTTCGAGATATGGAGATCTTACTGATTTTATGGATTCAGATCGCATTGACTTCGTTGGGCCATCGACCTTGCCGCAGCAGGAAACGAGACGACACCCAGGAAGAGAAAGGCGAGGACGGGGATGTGGAACCGGGGGTCATTACCGGGTTCCGGGGGATCACTGATGTATCTTTTTTTTCCCAGTATTTTTTGTATCCATTTTTTTTACTGTTCTTTTAATGTAAAACAGTTGAATGTAATTTTTTTTTTAAATAAAAAATCCATTTTGTTGATCTCTGTCTAATAGGCAACGCGCAGGAAAGAAAAAAAAAATTTTTTTTTGCCCTAATTTTGTACATAGGCGCCATCTCACTTGGCTTAGGGCATGCCCTAAGCACTTAGGCGCCAAGTGAGATGGCGCCTCCCTTAAAAAAAGAGGTGCATGCGCCAATTGAGATGGCTCCTCCTTTGTGGAGCCATCTCAAACATGGTTATTTGCGTAATTTTTTCCGAAACCCGGTTATTTACGAAATATTATTTTAATACATGGTTATTAATAAAAAAAATTCCCAAGAATCAATTACCAAATTACCACTAATCCCAAGCTTAAACTCTATAAATAGAGCCCTGATTTCATTCAAATCACAAGCTTTGGATAGCCAAAATCACCTTTCTAAAAAATCTCTCAATTCTCTCTATCTACCAAATTCACTCAAAGCTCCATTTTCAAAAAAACGTTAGTAAGATTTGCATTGAAGCTTACTAATCTTTGAGCAAAACCTTCATCTAAACACTTTTTATTCATCAATTCTCTACATCCTAGCTTGGGCAATTGATTCTTGTGGTTGAATTGAAGAAAATTCTTGAAGTTTCTTTGATAATTCTCTGGATCTACCTTTGGTAAGTTGGATTTTCCATCTTTCACAATGTGATCTCTTGGTGATCTTTGGGATTGATTCATTGAGCATTGTTTTGGGATTCCATTGGTGTAATTTTCTCATAATTTAATGGAATTTTTGTGCACAATTGGATCCATGATCATAAGGTATTTGATGGTATGTTTGAACAAGAAATCTACCTTTTGAAATGCTGTTTTTCCTACTATAACAGCGTGCAATCGATTGTTGTCCTGGTGTAATCGATTGCACAAAAGCATTTCATGCAAAAATTTGATAAAAATCATTGTGCAAATCGATTTGCACTGTAGTGCAATCGATTTGCACAGAAATAAAATGCATTTTTTACCTTGTTTTGGGGCTGTTTTGATCCATAAATGTGTTTCTACTCACTCCTTTTGATTGTTGGTTTGGATTGCAATTTTAAATATCCAATTTCTCATTAAATTTAATGGGCTTTGTGGTGTAGATGAAGTTGGATAAATGTTCATCAATTCAAATCTACCAAAGAGTGAATTATTTAATTCATTTTTGGTGCTTTGGATTAATGATATGTTTATTGCTTTAATCCATCTAGATGAGTGATTGAATTTAAAGATGAAAGAAATTTGACGTAGTGATCCAAATTAGCTTTAATCCCTTTCTTTTTTAATTGTGCTACATATTAAGGGATGATGATCTCTATATCATTTATCCAAACATGAAGTACATAGATTGCTATTGATCGGCCTCAAAATAGGTGTGACTTCTACATAAGTCCACTTAGGATTGCTTAACATAGCGCTAAATTTTGTTCCGATTCGAATAAATGATCATTCATGGCCTAAACCTATGTTTGCAAGACCAAGTATGTTAATTTGATCTCTTTGGTCCAATAAACTTGAGATTCATTGTGTAGAGGATTTGGTTCTACCAATCCTCTAATTGAACTTCACCAATTTTGGTCAACGCGGATCACTTAAACATCGTTGATCATTAAATGTTACTTTTTGAGGATTCAAAAATGGATGATATACTTGACAAAAATAAAATTCAACTTATTTTGTGGAGGCTTTGGTTCTACCAATCCTCTAATGAGTTCCAAATGCAAGTTTCAAGATGGTCATCAAACTAACCACTAATTTCTAACAATTGACTTTATTTTATGCTTTTATTTTATGCTCTTTACTTTATGTACTATTTACTTTTTGCATTTACATTTCATGCTATTTTCATCTTTACTCACTTGATTGAGCATTTACTTTATGTCATTTTTATTTTTGCTCACTTAAGATTTTCTTTTCTTTTTGAAGACACTTAATAATCAACATGAACCATAAAAAACATTAATGATACTTGGCCTATTTGGTTACTGTCCTTGGCATTATGGAGTATTGGACTTCTTGGACTTAGGAACATAAACCTTGGCTTATGTTGGAGACCTTGTGACCTTAATTGATATTTTGTCTGAAGACCTTGAGGTTTACCTCAAGACATTGGGTTGTTTGTTTGTTTTGTGTGCAGGTAATTGTGATTACATAATTTGTTTGTAATCTGGAATTCACCCGTATACAACCGTTACTCTGCCCAATTTTTTTTGAAGACTTAATGCAATTAAAGCTTGGTCTTCTCAAGAGGTCTAGTATCTTTTCTTGGTTTCAATCCAAAGAATGAGAATTCTATCTTGACTCATAATGTCAAGTATTGGCTTATTGTTGGTTAGACGGTTCTCTTCCTTTGCTTTTACCTTTATGCTTTAGGATAGTCCCTTCATCTCCTCCCATCTTCTTTAATTTTCAAAACCTTCTCATCTTTTTTTCAAAATCTTCTTTGTCTATAAACTCGAACGACTTTCATAATAAATATCGATTTTTTCGAGTGCCTTTTCTTTTAAAACTTCTTTTCTTTAAACAAACTTCAATTCATTTAATCATACTTCGACATTTTTCAAAATTAACAAAAACAATTCAACTCATTTAAACCTTTTTGTGCGCTCGAGCACTTTTACCCTTCAAAACTTTTTTCAAGATGAGACATGATTCATTGATAGTAGAGCAACATTCTCCTATCCCCATGGTGATAAAGGTGTCCACTTTTCCACTTGAGTGCTAGAGGCGTTCTCAAACCCTCACTCTTGCTGACGCAGGGTCCATCTTTCTCACACCTTGTGGGCGTTAGTCGAGATTTCTCTCCTAACAATGACGAGTTGCCTCCTTGTTTAAAAACAATCAACAGACAAGTCTTTTCTAGCCGAACTACGGTGCTCTGACTTTCCCATTGCATGAGGGAGTACGTAGGAACTAAGTCTTACGACCCAAGGCGAGCAACAAAAATAATTTTTAAAAAAACATTTCATTTTCTTTTGTTTACAAATACTCATTCATTCTTTTCCCTTTAGCAAGTAAACCTTTACATGACACTCCTTTTGAAAGAAACCAAACAAAGTGGATCATGCGGAGTACCGTAGATTCTTAGGGTGCTAATACCTTCCCTTTTCATAACCGACCCCCGTACCTCGATCTCTGATCTTTTTGGGTTTTATTCGCTTTTTTCCCATTTCCCTTTGGAAACAATAAAGTGAGGTGGCGACTTCATTATGTTGAGATAAGTCAATTGATGGCTTAATCTCAAATCTTTACCGCTACATTTCTTTACATATCATCATTGTCACAATTGAGCACAGAAAGTGGCGATAAGAAAAGTGGCAACTTCACTGGGGACAGATTGACCTATTGCTGGTCCATTCCTAAGTGGGTCAATCCTAGCTTTGTTTGTTTCTCTTCTATGAGTGTGTATATATTGTTTTACTTGCTGTTTATTTCTTTCCATTATGCTGTATATATGTTTGTCTGGATTTTCCTGGTTTTCAGGGGCTTGGTGATTTCTTATAAGTCTTCTACCCAGACTTTGGGCAAACATAAGATAGGACGGACGGTATAGTCATGTTAACTTTGAGGGAGTAATCCCAAAAAAGGAGACATGAGATCCCCCACTCAGTGGAGGCCCCTTTGACTGTAGTTTTATTTACCGAGTAATTGGGAAGACGTATGCTTTCGACCTGGGAGCCTACTAAAGCTGAGGAACATAGATTACCTAACCCATATTAGCCTTTTAGGTGTAGTGCGGAAGCTATGACGGAGTAATCCGAAAATAGTTGTCACGCGATACTATGCTCGAACGAGTTTTTCTTGAGAATATTACTAATTACCGAGTTAATCAAGACTATGGTAATATTTGAAGGAAGAATGTAGACTCTGGGAACCTCTTAGAACCCTTGTTCGGAAGGTGATAACCGTTAGTCCATACCTTATAGGTTGTACCTTTGACTCCAGGCTTGTGACTCTGAACCATGTGATCCTGTTACTGTGCAGTGCATTGCATAACATTGCATAGCATTTGCATCATGTGCATCATTCTACATACATCCAGGTTGTTCAGGATCTTATTCCCAGTTGCTTCTTTCTTCCAGTTAGTTGTCTACCGTCAAGCTGATTCCTCAACACAACTACGGGACTAGAGGTGCTGTCAGATTGAGAATGGAAAACCAAGAACAACACAACATAGAAGTCAGAATGGAAATCGACGAGTTGAAGTCAGGCATGGCCAAACTTACTGAGATGATACAAGTCCTGATTTCCAGAGGAGATCCACCTCAAAGGACTGTGATATCTGAAATCCTAACTGTTGTTGTTGACACTCAACCTATCCAGCATACATATACTACATGGTTAGAGTTTGGGTTACCTTATAAATACTCTCCGCATGTTGCAATTATTTTAATGGTTGGCCAGTCTTCCCGACCAGTCTTTTAGGCTCTAGTTTTCATTGATCCTCAGCCAATTGTTCATACTGATTCTCATCAACCTGCTGCACAAGCTGCTTTTTGGAATCCTCTCTTTGCGTACCATGTTGCCAGTCCTCAAAGTATGAGTCAGGGAGACTTTGGCGAGTTTGAAGAGTTCAAAGAACAATATCAAACTTTAGAGAAGAGACATAGAGCTATGGAGGGAAATGAGTTCTTCAGTGTTAATGCTAACAATATGTGCCTAGTTTCTTATCTGGTTATGCCTTCAAAGTTCAAGACTCCCTAGTTTGAGAAATATAAGGGGCATACTTGTCCAAGAAGCCACTTGGTGATGTACTTTCGAAAAATGTCTTCTTACACAAAGTATGACAAGCTTCTTATCCATTGTTTCCAAGATAGTCTGAGTGAAGCTTATTTGAAATGGTATATGGGACTTGAGAAAGGCCGTATCCAATGCTTCCAGGATCTTGTTGATGCTTTCATAAAGCAATACAAATACAACCTTGACATGAAACCTGATCGTCGCCAATTGCAAAATATGTCTCAGAATGAGAAAGAATCTTTCAAGGAGTATGCTCAACGATGGAGAGAATTGGCATCTCAAGTTGAACCACCTCTGGCAGAGAAAGAGCTAATTGGTTTGTTCATTTATACTTTATCCCCTTTATTCTGGGAGAATATGATTGGTAGTGTGTCCTCCAGCTTCACAGACCTAATGATTATTGGCCAAAGATTAGAAGAAGGAGACAAGAACGGTAAAGTGTCTAAAGCTCTTGAATCTTCTAATGGTGCAAAGAAATACCTTGGGAACTTTCAGAAGAAGAAAGAGGTAGAAGCCAATGATGTCTCGACTGAGATAAGAGGACCTCATCATAGGCCTCAATACACTGATCAACCACAAGTAGCGGTTGTTACTCCTGCGGTTAATGCTCAACCAGTTAAGGTTCCTCAACAACAGAATATTATGCAGAATCAAAATAGGAATAGGGCACAATTTGATCCCATCCCTATGACATACACTGAATTGTATCCTACATTGGTGCAGAAGGGCTTGATTACGACTAGGCCTCTAATTCCTCAAAATCCTCTTCCAGCCGGGTTCAGATATGACCTTCACTGTGAATTTCATCAGGGAGCTGTCAGTCATGATTTAGAGTGTTGTTATGCATTGAAAAACATAGTGCAAGACTTGGTGAAAGCAAATATTCTCATTTTCAAAGAGGCAGGTCCTAATGTTATCAACAATAATTTGCCAAAACAAATTGGCTGAAGACTGAGTCGGGGTACCCTCAAGTCACTTCCTAAAGCCAGTGTTTCAGATAGGACAACTTATCCTTATTACTGATTAGTCACTAGGTCATGTTTCTTTCTGTTTGCATTTTTCCCTTGTTTATGTTAAAATTGTTGCTTTCAAATACTGTTTTTGCTTTCATGTTAATTCTAATGAAATGAGCATTGCAATGTTTTGATTCAAATCATTTTCATTTACTGCTTTCAAATATATTTCTCTTGTTTACTCCCTTTATCAAGCTTTTATTTATGCAAAGATTTGAGGGAGGATGATGAAAATGAAATACCCATAATTGTTGCTGGTATTATTTCAAATAAAACTTTGCTGAGGATATACAACCATTGTTTCAACTCCTAAACACCAGAGCAATAAGGAAGTTAATCCCTCGTTCACCCCTTTGAGCCTAGAAGTTGGAGTTTCTTTTTGTACGAAAAAACCCACAATCTTAACATTGGGATGGGTAATTCTCAATTAATTTTTCTGTGCATTCAATTACAAGAGAAATTGTGCAAGACACCTTTCAATAAATGTTGCAATCAAGCTTTCCTTTGCACACAGCAAGAAGTGTCAAAGATGCTCCCAAACCAAAAATGACAAAGATGGTTCCCCGTAATCATTGAGAAAGGAAGTCATTATCTTTCCAAAAATAAAAATGAAATGAAAATAAAAATCAAAAGAAAAATCCCGCTAAGTCAAAACCTCTGAAGGAGACTTAGGAAAAAAACGGGGGCATCCCGCTGACTATAATTCCAAATGAAACAGTTCAAGAAAAAACTAGGGCATCCCGCTGACTGTAATCTCAAATGAAACAGTTCAGGCAAAAGTTGGGAATAATAAATTCAATCAGAAGAGGTCTTCAAATCCTTAAAATTCTCCACCAGAGTTGACAAAAGTCCTAAAAACAACAAAATGGTGTAGGAAGAAGTGACTGTCGTCTCAAAAATTCTTTAGCTTCTGAGCCATCAGCATTGCTGCCATCAGTGCAATTCCAAAATCTCTTGGAACCTGAATGCATATTCTGAATTAACTGAATGTAGGACTGAAGAACATCACGAAGATTGGGTTGGGTACAAATAAATTTTGAGCCTTTATCCTTTATTTCTTAAACCGTGAACCAGACCATGTTACAACCCTTAAAAGACCTAATTGAAGCCAGGTTTCTTTTGAAAGCATACTACAACAACGTTTTGTAAACTGACTCCTTAGATCTTTTGCGACCCATTTGTTTTGGTATCATACCTCTGCTTTCACTTTAAAAGTATAAACCACTGTTTTTTAACCAGTGATACATTTTCTATACACCAATAACATCATTTCAAAAATGATTTTGAATTCAGAACTCTTGAATGAACTTTGCATTAAAATTACCATGTTTGAATGAATAATTTTGCTTGCAAACAAGCTTTCCTCGTCAAGGAATTTCAAACAGCTGAGAAACTTGGTCAGTGAACCTATCAGGGGCAAGTATCTTCCAGGTCCATTTACGAATTAGTTCAAGATTTCTTGCTCAGTGCGAGTTTTCTCGGAATTGGTTAGCCATAATATCATTTTCAAGACTCATGCTGGGGCATTCCTTTCCAATAGTCATTTCAAGAACTGGAGCCATGATCAGTTTATTCTAACAAATATCTCAAGAGCTGAAGCCATGATCAGTTTATTTCCATCAATCATCTCAGAGCTGAAGTCGTGATCAGCTTATTTCCTGCAACTTTTGATTGAAGCCATGATCAATTTATCTTTAACAGTCATCTAATCTGGGACAAATCCCCAAGAGGCTCTCCATGTCCTTCCTCAGAAGATCATCAGTTCAGTACAGCTTACAAGTGTGACAAATTTGGGATCAAGACATTTTCTTTCCTATCAAATTTGGCAGAGTTCTTCGTGTTGAGGAATAAAACTTCCAATCTTACCTCCACAAAAGAGTCAAACTCCATTGTCATAAACATCGGCATTACATGCATAGATCATTCACATATCATGCATAATAAAATTCATACATAATGCATAACAAGAGTGTTTCATCCTCATTTTCATTTCCCGAGGTCTTGTTGCAGTTGACATGTCACCTTGAGATCAAAGTCCAACTTACTTGGCACCTACCAAAGCAGATGTCAGTTCGGATGTTTCCTCTCTTTCGTCCAATGCTAATCTTGGATGAGCTGTACTTTTTTCAACCAATGATAATCTTGGGTATCATGTTTCCCCATGTTGTCCAAAGCCAATATTGGATGTCGGGATCTTTTGTTTCCATCCAAAGCCAATATTGGATGTTGCTATCTTTTGTTTCCATCCAAAGCCACTATTGGATGCCACCCTCTTTTGTTGCCGTCCAAAGCCAATATTGGATGTTGGTATCTTTTGTTTCCGTCCAAAGCCAATATTGGATGTTCTTATCTTTGTTGTTATCCAAAGCCATTATTGGATGCCACAATTTGTCTCACCTCATCCAAAGCCAATATTGGATGTTGTGACCTTTTCTCTCGTCTAAAGCCATTATTAGATGTTGAGTTTTCCACTCATTCAAAGCCAATATTGGATGTTGTGACTTTTTCTCTCGTCTAAAGCCATTATTAGACGTTGAGCTTTCCCTTCATTCAAAGCCAGTATTGGATGTTGTGATCTTTTCTCTCGTCTAAAGCCATTATTAGACGTTGAGTCTTTCTATTCATCCAAAGCCAATATTAGATGTTGTGATCTTTTCCCTCGTCTAAAGCCATTATTAGACGTTGAGCTTTCCCTTCATTTAAAGCCAATATTGGATGTCGTGTTTCTCTTTCGTCCAACGTCTTTCCTAGACGACTCTGATGTAGCTTCAGATTTGGTCTCATTCCACATTTAATGTTCTTCTAGATGCTTATGATTGTCTTTTCCAGAGAGTTGCTCGCCTCATTCAATTCCATTCTTGGATGTTGCTTCTTTCCTTCTCGAGTTTTATCTCTTTTTTCCAAGTATTGATGGTTACTCCTTGTCACCATGAGAGATATCTAGAAGTATCTTGTTGTTCCCCGGCGTGTCTTTCCACATCATTTCATCTGAACTACCACAAGTTTATAGTTTTGAGTCTTTCCATATTCCCAGAGTCTGTCTCATCTCATTCATCATTCAAAAAAATATATTTCAAAAAAAAGAGTCCATGCATTCACTCATAACATATGCTATCATCTCATCGCATCAGGGACGAAATCCAGGGTTGTTTTTATTTAATTACTTTCCGCCTATCTGGCAAAAAGATAATTAAATAGGGGAAGCTGTTGTACCCTAAATTTCGCCTCTAACTTTTTCAGTCGCACTTTCATATCATATTTTCTCATTTGATCACAATCATTAATAAATAGCTTCATTCATCACATTTGCATCCTATCTTTAAGTTTTCTCTTGTGTTGACTAACTTCTAATCAAAATAAAAAAAATATTTGTCTTTTTCTTTTTATATTTGTGTTTTGTAGGTACCGAGTCGGAGCATATGGCAAATAAGCTTTTCTGATATTATTTCCTGAAAATCTCTATTTGCAAAGAAAAAGAATTAAATTTTTTCATTTTTTTCACTATACAATTGAATGCTCCTAGAGTGAAATCGATTGCACAAAGTGCATTTTGTGCAATTTTTAAAAAAATACACTGTGCAAATCGATTTGGACTGTAGTGCAATCGATTGCACAGCGTAAAAATTTGAAAAAAAATCAGCAATTTCAAGCTTGTCAAATTTTGGCTCCAATTTTCCTCTAATTTTTGAAAGAATTGTCATTAATTCAAATTTTGGCTCCAAGAATCAATTACCAAATTACCACTAATCTCAAGCTTAAACTCTATAAATAGAGCCCTCGTTTCATTCAAATCTCAAGCTTTGGATAGCCAAAATCACCTTGCTAAAAAATCTCTCAATTCTCTCTATCTACCAAATTCACTTAAAGCTCCATTTTCAAAAAAAAGTTAGTAAGCTTTGCATTCAAGTTTACTAATCTTTGAGCTAAACCTTCATCCAAACACTTTTTCTTCATCAATTCTCTACATACAAGCTTGGGCAATTGATTCTTGTGGTTGAATTGAAGAAAATTCTTGAAGTTGTGTTGATAATTCTCTAGATCTACCTTTGGTAAGTTAGATTTTCCATCTATCACAATGTGATGTCTTGGTGATCTTTGGGATTGATTCATTGAGCATTGTTTTGTGATTCCACTGGTGCTATTTTCTCATAATTTGATGGAATTTTCGTGCTCAATTGGATCCATGAACATAAGGTATTTGATGGAAAGTTTGAACAAGAATTCTGCCTTTTGAAATGTTGTTTTTACCTACTGTAACAATGTGCAATCGATTGATGTCCTGGTGCAATCGGTTGCACAGAAGCATTTCACGCAAAATTTTGAAGAAAGCACTGTGCAAATCGATTTGCATAGAAATGTTTTTCTACTCACTCCTTTTGATTGTTGGTTTGGATTGCAATTTTAAATATCTAATTTCTCTTTAAATTTGATGGATTTTGTGGTGTAGATGAAGTTGGATAAATGTTCATCAATTCAAATCTACCAAAGAGTGAATTATTAAATTCATTTTTGGTGCTTTGGATTAATGACATGTTTAGTGCATTAATCCATCTAGATGAGTGATTGAATTTAAAGATGAAAGAAATTGTGGTTAGTGATCCAAATTAGCTTATCATTCCCCTCCCTCTTCATCTTATCCCTTTCTTTTTTAATTGTGCTACATGTTAAGGAATGATGATATCTATATCATTTATCCAAACGTGAAGTACATAGATTGATATTGACCGGCCTCAAAATAGGTGCGACTTCTACATAAGTCCACTTACGATTGCTTAACATAGCACTACGTTTTGTCCCGATTCGAACAAATGATCATTCGTGGCCCAAACCTATGTTTGCAAGCCCAAGTATGTTAATTTGATCTCTTTGATCCAATAACTTTTAGATTCATTGTGTGGAGGCTTTGGTTCTACCAATCCTCTAATGGATCTTCATCAATTTTGGTCAATGCGGATCACTTAAACATCGTTGATCATTAAATGTTACTTTTTGAGGATTCCAAAATGGATGATATACTTGACAAAAATAAAATGCAACTTGTTGTGTGAAGGCTTTGGTTCTACCAATCCTCTAATGAGTTCCAAATGCAAGTTTCAATATGGTCATCCAACTAACCACTAATTTCTAACAATTGACTTTATTTTATGCTTTTATTTTATGCTCTTTACTTTATGCACCATTTACATTTTGCATTTATATTTCATGCTATTTTCATCTTTGCTCACTTGAGCATTTGCTTTATGTCATTTTTATTTTTCTCACTAGAGCTTTTCTTTTCTTTTTGAAGACACTTAATAATCAACATGAACCATAAAAAACATTAATGATACTTCGATTATTTGGTTACTATCCTTGGCATTATGGAGTATTTGACTTCTTGGAATTAGGAATAGAAACCTTGGCTTATGTTGGAGACCTTGTGACTTAATTGATATTTTGTCTGGAGCTCTTGAGGTTTACCTCAAGACATTGGGTTGTTTGTTTGTTTTGTGTGTAAGTTATTA
The DNA here is from genome assembly GCA_948472305.1 of Vicia faba. Taxonomy (NCBI): domain Eukaryota; kingdom Viridiplantae; phylum Streptophyta; class Magnoliopsida; order Fabales; family Fabaceae; genus Vicia; species Vicia faba. Next base: position 274,768,092 of record OX451735.1, on the reverse strand, counting down.
TGATTACATACTTTGTTTGTAATCTGGAATTCACCCGTATACAACCATTACTCTGCCCAATTTTTATGAAGACTTAATGCAATTAAAGCTTGGTCTTCTCAAGAGGTCTAGTATCATTGCTTTCTTGGTTTCAATCCAAAGAATGGGAATTCTATCTTGACTCATAATGTCAAGTATTGGCTTCTTATTGGCTAGACGGTTCTCTTCCTTATCTTTTACCTTTATGCTTTAGGATAGTCCCTTCATCTCCTCCCATCTTATTTAATTTTCAAAACCTTCTCATCTTTTTTTCAAAATCTTCTTTGTCTATAAACTCGAACCGCTTTTATAATAAATCTCGATTTTATCGAGTGCCTTTTCTTTTAAAACTCCTCTTCTTTAAACAAACATCAATTTATTTAATCATACTTCGACATTTTTCAAAAATAACAAAAACAATTCAAGTCATTCAAACCTTTTTGTGCACTCGAGCACTTTTACCCTTCAAAACCTTTTTCAAGATGAGACATGATTCATTGATAGTCGAGTAACATTCTCCTATCCCCATGGTCATAAAGGTGTCTACTTTTCCACTTGAGTGCTAGAGGCGTTCTCAAACCCTCACTCTTGTTGACGCAGGGTCCATCTTTCTCACACCTTGTGGGCGTTAGTCGAGATTTCTCTCCTAACAATGAAGACCTGCCTCCTTGTTTAAAAACAATCAACAGTCAAGTATTTTCTAGCCGAACTGCGGTGCTCTGACTTTCCCATTGCACGAGGGAGTACGTAGGCACTAAGTCTTACGACCCAAGGCTAGCAACAAAAATAAAAAAAACATTTCATTTTCTTTTGTTTAAAAATACACATTTATTCTTTTCCCTTTAGCAAGTAAACCTTTACATGACACTCCTTTTGAAAGAAACCAAACAATGTGGATCATGCGGAGTATCGTAGATGCTTAGGGTGCTAATACCTTCCCTTTGCATAACCGAACCCCGTACCTCGATCTCTGATCTTTTTGGGTTTTGTTCTCTTTTTCCCATTTCCCTTTGGAAACAATAAAGTGCGGTGGTGACTTCATTGTGTTGAGATAAGTCAATTGATGGGTTAATCTCAAATCTTTACCGCTACATTTCTTTACATATCATCACTATCACAATTGAGCATGGAAATTGGAGACACTTACCAATGAACTCATGCAAGCCTAAACCTAAGGACTTGTTTGCTTTACGTGTATGTGTTTACTTGTACATAACATCATGACATCATACAATTGCATTTGCACTAACCATTTCAAGGACTTTAGGGTTTATGTTTGTTCTATTTTGTAGGATATGTCTTTCGCATGAAGAAACACCATCCGATCAAACTTGTAAAAGTGCCTCCTCAACTTAAGGAGTTAGCATCAAGGGTTCCCAATTATTCTCTGTTCACCAAGAAGTACGGTCGTCTCATCAACTTGGTTACCACAAATTTTGAAGAGGGTATGGTACATGTGCTTTTCCAATTCTTTGATCCTAAGCACCATTGCTTTACATTTCCTGATTACCAACTAGTTCCTACTATGGAGGAGTTTTCTTGAATCTTGGGAGTGCCTATTCTTGATCAATTACCCTTCACCGGTATTGAGAGAGAATCAAGGCCTGAGGAGATTGCTCGAGCTTTACATTTGCAACAGTTCATCGTTGTGGCAAATTGGGAAACAAGAAGTGGTGTTAAAGGATTTCTAGCCAAGTTTCTGTTTGAGAAGGCTCAACAATTTTTGGAGGCTCTGGATTTGCAAGCTTTTGAAGAAGTGTTGGATCTTCTCATCTATGGTATGGTACTATTTTCTAACCCGGACCAACTCATAGATGTGAATGTGATCAAAGTTTTTCTATCTCGTAACTCGGTGCCTACCTTACTTGGAGATATCTTGCATTCTCTTCACACTCGCACCATGAAGAGAAAGGGAATTATTATGTGTTGTACTTCTTTGTTGGCTAGGTGGTTTATTTCTTTCCTACCTCGATCTTTTTTGAAGAATGAGCAAGGCATGAGATGGTCTAATAGGTTGATTTCACTCTTGCATTTGGATATCCATTGGTGTTCTCGATCTTTGGAGAACGTTATCATTATTGACTGTTGCAGGGAATTCCCTAATGTCCCTCTACTTGGGATTAGGGGAGGTATCACTTATAATCCTTTTTTGTATTTGAGACAGTTTGGATATGCTAGGAGGGATGGTCCTCATGATGCACTTGTCTAAGGAATTGCATTTGACTATGAGAGTGATGTCTAAGGTTACCGTCAAAGATTCATACGAGCTTGGGGCATGGTGAACAAAGTTGATAGCAAGACTTTGGGGCATAAGAACTCCATTCCTTTGGAGCCTTATCTCCAGTGGGTGAGAGCTCACACTCAAAACCTCACAATGCCTTATGAGGCCATTCTACCAATCCTCATGGAGCCTATTACCGAGGGAGATGTTACTTACACTATTCTTCATCCTAACATGCCGACTACTCTCGAGGAGTTACAAAGATATTGGATTCAAATCAAAGGGGAATGTTGTACCCCAAAATTTCCCTCTCATTTTACTCAATACATACTCCTAGAGGTCCTCAATTGGCTCATGTTTGCCCAAGAGTTGACCAGACAAACTATCTCCTAAGGTAGTGTGTCTCAAACTAGGGTTTCCATTTTCATCAAGATGGGTGGACTCCAAAGACCTTATATGCTCTCCTTGGTCTTAATATGTTCTCAAGACCCTACATTTCAAGTTACATGCCTTGCACAAGAAGTTTGCTCAGTCAACTGCTCAGATGCTTGAGAATCGACTGTATTAGGTCAAAAGTCAACTGTGACCCACATACAGTCAAACTTCAAGATTGTTGGTCAACATTAACATTTTGAAGTTATATCCATAATTTGATCAAGGTTTGATCATGATTCCTCAAGGAATGCTCTAAATTCATCAAAACCCAAAAGTTGCTAAATTAGGGTTTCTCTAGTAAAGTCAACCAAACTTTGACCAAGCATAACTTCCTCATACTTTATCATAAATTTTCCATCCAAGTCTCATTTTGAAGAGGATGCAATTCCCTACAAGTAATCTTCATCCCTCAAGTTCAAAACATTCACTCATAAAAAGATATGAATTTCTACATTATGGGTCCTTTTGAAAAGTCAACAAAACACCTTTTGGGTCAAAGATTCTTAAATGAACATGGAAGAATCAATTGAGATGAGACCAAAAAGGTTGCTTAGGGGACATCCTAATATTTCTAAAAAGTCCAAGAATACCTCTCTAGGGTTAAAATTGGAGGAGATATGCTTTGTCAAAGTTGACCCTTTTTGCAAAATTGCCAAAAGTCAAATATGCTCAAATATGCATTTTTTTGCTAAATGGGCCTAACTTTTTATGCTTGCACCTCACTTATAATGTGGTCCACGACCCAAATATTCATCCACCCATTATTTTCTTCATTTTTCAATTCATTTTGATTTTTTATTAATTAAAAATTGAATTAAATCAAATAATTGATGAATAATAGCAAAGATATGATTTGATTTGGTTTTTGGATAGGTTGGCAATCAAAATATGCTGAGTTATCAAGGCCAAAACGAATCAAGCATAATTGGTACAAGAAAGGGATGATTTGGCTCAAAATAGAAAGTTTACATGTAGCTTAAAAATCAAATCAAATCTCTCATAATTGCAAAGATTCAATCCAAGTTTGTAACCCTAAGTCATTCCTAGATATATATTGGACAAGAACAAAGCATGGCACAAGGTTTTGCAGGCGTGAAAAAGGAAGAACAAAGCTTGAATTTTTCAAAGAAAGTGCAGATCCAATCTTGATCCATAGGTCGTTTCAAGCGTTTCTAAAGATCAAGTCATCTCTCTAGGCACTCACTGAACCTGCAGCAAGCATTTGCAAGGCTTGAGACATCCAGAAACGCACACAATCACTCTCACAGTTTTCTTATGTTTTCTAAATCGATTATTGAATTTCTTGCCTCATTAGCATGTTTAAGTTATATATTTGTGATATTCATCGTGTTTGCAAGCTAACTGAATAATTTAATTGCATTTTTGAAGCCTATATCTGCACTTGCCATTGTTAGGGTTTCCATATGTGTTTTGGGGTTTTTGGCTACAGGCAAAATTAGACCACAAGCTGGATACTGGGATGACCGGGACATCATGACCGGTTGAACCATGGTCTTCAATTCCATTTATATTGTGTTTTGTGAATTTCTCAATTGCACAAGTTTTTAGCCATGGAAGTTGTCTATAGGTAAAGGTACAAAAACCTAAGGCGACGGAGAAAGGTAGAAGAAGGTTATGTGTCAGCCAGCCATTCGCCCATTTGAAATTTCGCGCGCGTGGGAGTCAGTGACTTGTTTTCTTTATATTATATTTTATTTTCATTATACTAACAATTCAAACACATAACATAGCTGGCAAGGCATATGTTTGGTAAACATAAGGACCTGGGTTCAATCCCAGGTCCCAACGTTTCTTTATTTTCTTTTCTTTCTACAGATCTGATGTATCACCTGCCTAGACGACTACCGTACGCTGCCAATCTCCATCCAATGGATTCATCATCCATTTAATCCAACACACAGGCAGTGAGGGACCACGATGCACCCTCAAGTCAATGCTATAAAAGATCAGACGTTGATTGAGCTTGGAGCGTTTTTGGGCCTGAAAAATTCAGATTGTCACCCCCCATTTGCTAGCATACAGGCCCAGTTTGCATTTTCTTTTTATTTCCTTTTTTTTAAATTTCTTGAATTAATTATTTCATTTTTGTTTTAATTAACTAACACAAAATTATTATTTTTCATAAAACTAAAAAATCACAAAAATACAGAATTAAATATTTATTCAAATTAATATTTTTTTGAAAATAAATTAGGTTAATTAGTTTATTTGATTATTTTTTTCAATTAAAATTAAATAGAAATTAGGTTTTAAATTTTGTAATTAAATTGTTTTTTTCTCTAATAAAAAACCACAAAAATACACAAAATCTTTTTGTAAAATATTTTATTTTCTTGAAATCATTTAATTTAGTTTAGATTAGGTTAATTTCAACTTCTTTTTGTAATTAAAAATAATTAGAATTATGGTTTTATTGTACATAATTTAATTAATTCTTTTCTCAAAAAATAACTTAATTATTTTTTTAATTAGATTTTAGGGTTTTCAATTTCTCCTCGCATTTAATTTACTGCACACATTTTTATTTGTTTTATTATTATTGTAACTGTTTCGAGTTTGTAATAGTTTTAATTAGGGTTTTAAATTCCACACTTTTATTTCCCGTCAAGACAATTATGTAACTGTCAAAGCCTTGTAATAGCTAGGTTTACTTTTCGCACTTTAAATTCCTGCAAATAATTAACTATTAGTGCATGGTTAATAGGATTGTATGGGAAGAATGCTTGAAAACTAAAATTTTAGATAACCTAATGTGCAAAGACTATATAACTGAAACAATTCATATGCACATATTCACTCCTAGGGTTTACCTCACTTCGGTTGCCTTTGGTAAACAATCATTAAGCATAGGAGATTTTAGTGGTTGCCCTCCAGTCTAAAAGATCAAAATGTCCCATTCGAATGTTGCCTCGGAAAGATCTTAAGACTCTAGGGTGACTACTAAAGTTTTTTAACTATTGCTTTAGTGATTTCACTTGTCCCTTTCGAAAGTCCCTTACAATTCCAACAACGGTGCTTCCTACTCCTTAATAGTGGGATAACGCTGCCTAAAGGAAACGAGAACAAGCAATCTTTTTTTCGAGTAGGTAGAATCTTAAGTACTTGCTCAACAAAACTTTTCACACAAACACCTTTCAAAACCAATTTTCAAAACAAACTTCGTCACATCCTTGAGGACTCTTACAAGGGTTATCACGAAGTAAAACATTTTCAAAACAAACACACACAAGCAATTAAAAAAAAAAAAGAGCAAGTACCTAAGAGCCCATGGAAAACCATGGATATAAAGGGTGCTAACACCTTCCCTTTCTATAATCTACCCCCCCCCCCGCCCCCCCCCCCCCCCCCCCCCCGTACTCAGAATATCTCGAAAAAAAGTTTTTTCTGTTATTTTTCCTTTTCCATGATTGGATGAAATAAAAGTCGGTGTCGACTCTTGCTTACCGCGACATTTTGCAAACAAAAAACTCAAAACGCAAACCAGTAAAAATAGTCGGTTCTTCCACCGTATCACAGGGAGCGAGATACCTTTGAAACTCAGTTCTACGCAAGCGAGAAGAAGGTTTTGGAGCTCACGAGAAAACTTCATGAAGAGCGGAATTTAAATGCCTACATTGCACCAAAGAGGATGTGCTCATGGGAAGCTTGAGTCCTTCTTTTGTTTTAGGAGTTTATTTTGTATTATATATGTTTCCTCCATTGTAAAGCCCAAGAGGCATTTTTGTAACCGTCTGGACTTATTTATGCAATTAATGTTTGTTCCCTCTTTGTCTAAATAAATTTAAGTCTTAAAAGTCCTTGAAATCATTTGCATACGTATTTCATGCATCATAACATAAGCAGGTTTCCTCATATTTCTACTGTTTATTTCAGTAAGATGGATCTCGAGAAGATCGTGAAAGACTTGCAGACGCGGAATTCTCAATTTCAAGAAACTTTGCTCACCTTGGCCAAAGGACAACAAGAGCTGATGTCACTTCTGGTGGCCAAAAAGAAGACCAAGAAGAAGGCCCTGATCAATATGGGAAAAAGGTTTAAAGGCCCTGTCTGTCAAGTACAAGTAGTTGAATAGTCGTCTGAGGAGGACGAGAACCAAGACGAAAATGTAAGGAGCAGTTGTGTTGGGGGTGCAAACAATCAAGTTTTGAGGATGAAGATTACTTTGATGAACTGTATCCACCGGCTGAGGATAAGTACAAGCAACTGGAAGATAGGTTGAAAGCTATGGAAATTCAGGTTTTACCTGGCCTGGATTTTGGTGATTTGGGCTTAGTTTCTGGGGTAGTCATCCCCCACAATTTCAAAATCCCAATCTTTGCTAGGTACGACGGAGTTTCATGCCCAAAACTTCACTTGAGGTCATACGTCCTCAAAATACAACCGCATACCACTGACAAGAAGCTATGGGTACACTTCTTTCAAGAGAGTCTATTTGGGACTCATTTAGAATGGTTTTACTAGTTGGAGGGTTCCAACATTCATACATGGGAAGATCTGGCCATTGCCTTCTACCTCCAATATCAGTACAACGCTGATTTAGCGCCGACAAGAGTTCAACTTCAAGGAATGACAATGGGTACTAATTAAGGGTTTAAAGAGTATGCGCAGAAATAGAGGGACCTTGCTAGTAGAGTTCAACCACCTCTGACGGATAGGGAGCTGGTGGACATGTTCATGGGAACACTAACGGGACCATATTTCAACTTGCTAATTGGTAGCTCATCTTTCGGTTTCACTGAGTTAATTCTGATTGGTAAAATGGTCGAGAGTGAAATCAAGAGCAGAAAAATTCCCATGGAATCTACTTCTACATCAAACACTATAAAGAAACCCTTTGTTGGCAAGGAAGAAGCCAATGTTGTATATGGGTCAAGGGCCCCTACAAAGAAGGATCACCGTCCATCTGTTAATGCCGTCTTGATCTCCAACCCTCCATTTACTCAAAGACAACCATAACAAGACAACCATCAAAGGTCCAAGGTTCCAAGAAGAAATTTCACAAGAATTAACATGTCACTGTCACAAGCCTTGCAACACCTGTTGAAGGCCAACTTTGTGACATTGTGTGATCCACCATCAAATCCCAATGTCTCATCACCGAAGTATAATCCTAATTCCAAATGTGCATATCATTCCAACAGCCCTGGGCATGAAACTGATTAATGTTGGGCTTTAAAAAACAAGATTCAAGATCTTATCGATAACAAAAATATTGAGTTTGATCCACCTACAACTCCGAATGTTATAACTGCACCAATGCTAAATCATGGCAAAGGTGTCAATGAAATTGAAGACACTGTTTTTCTTTCCTCCGTTGAAGATTTGACTACTCCATTGACCATTGTTAAAGAGAACCTACTGAGAGCTGGGGTTTTCCATGGCTGTTTGAAAGACTGTAATTGTTGCACCGAACAAGTTAATGGATGCAAATGGCTGAAAGAAGGTGTTCAATGCCTGATAAATAGTCATGAAATCCTGTTTGAAAGAACACTATCCATCAAAAGTTTGACCGATAAAGCTGAAGACATTTCCATCATAATAATTTCCAATAAGCCTCTTAGGATCTCTTTAAAGGGTCCTATTAGGATTTCTAACGAACCAACAATTTCTCCCTTGATAATTAACGCTCCTGGGCCGATTCCTTACTCTTCCGACAAAGCAGTCCCTTGGAATTACAGTGCTGAAGTTTACTATCATGGAATTAAGCAAGATTCTTGTATCATCAAAGACAAGATTGATGATGTTACAAATATTGTTGGTTCTAGCAAGGTGACGAGAATGGGGAGGATTTTCTCTCCTAACATCTCACCTTAGACTACTACAACGAAACATATCTGCATTACCATTGATAAGCCTAGTACTGATACTAGGGGCAATGAGAAAGTAATTGAGCCTACCAGGATGCAGGCGCTGACCAAAGACGTTACTACTTAGGAACCTTCCACCCAAGAGATGGAAGAAATCTTGAAGATTATAAAGAAAAGTGACTTCAAGATAGTAGAACAATTGGGGCAAACCCCCTCCAAAATCTCCATGTTGTCTTTGTTGCTTTGTTCCGATGCTCATGCCTAAGATTTAATCAAATTTTTGAAGAAAGCGCACGTCCCTCAGGAGACCATAACCGATCAATTTGAAAACTGTGTGGCAAGTCTGAGTGTCGATAATTGATTGGGGTTCTATGATGTTGATTTGACACCAGTTGGAAGGAATCATAGCAAGGCCTTGCATGTATATATTGAATGCAAAGGAACTACCCTGGCCTATGTCCTGATTGACATTGGTTCTCCTCTAAATATTCTACCCAAAGGTTCCTTGGACTGGTTAGATTGCGAAGGTCTGGTGTTAAAACCAAGTGACATAGTTGTGAGGGCTTTTGATGGGTCCAAAAGGATGGTTCATGGAGAGGTGGATCTCCCCATTAAAGTTGGTTCACAAACTTCCAATTCTACTTTATATGTGATGGACATCCGTCCCGATTACTCTTGTTTACTTGGACGCCCTTGGATACATGGGGCAGGAGCAGTGATGTCTACCCTTCACCAAAAGTTGAAATATCCAGTCAAGGGAAATATTGTTACTATTTGTGATGAAGAAGAATTCATGGTTAGCCACCCAAATTCGTTCAAGTATGTGGAAATGGATGGTGAGTTTATAAAGACTCTGTGCCAAGCCTTCAAAGTGGTTCCTCCTATGGTGGCCGCCACCAAAATCTCTTCTGACATCCCAAAAACTGATGAAGTTGTGCCAAGGATAGTTTTACTCAAATATGCTCGCTCCGTGGTTGATGATAGAAGTTGTACTATTTAGGGACAACTCCCCGACATTCCTTTCAAAGTGGACAAGTTTGGGCTGGGTTTCACTGCCAAAGATCAAAGGGAGGTCAGACGTGCTCGTGTAGGAAAACCACCTATTCACATTGGTAATCATGCAGTGAACGCTATTGAAGACTCTAAGGATGATTGTGACTTTTATGAATGGATTTACCCGACTGTCGGTGAAGGACTCAACAACTGGCGTGCAAAGGATTTCATTCCCATCTCCTTCAACAAGGAGTAATTACTATTTACTGTTTTGTCAATTCAAGAACTTTTGTCTGTAATTTTAATTCCAACAATGACTTTAAATCATGGGCCTTGTCCGGAGCACCATGGTCCATTTTGTTAAGGGTTTGTTCATTTCCATATGCCATATGATCATTTAATGAAAAACATTGGACCTTTTGCATTCAAATTTTGCGCTCATTGTCTTTCCTTTTCTTATTTGCACTTTTAAAAAAAATAGCCATGTATCTTACATGCACACACACACACACACACACACACTTGCAGATCCTCATCCACTCTGGATCTTATTGCTAACGACTCCGCTATTATCAGCTATGACCTTGAACATCCAATCTACCAAGACCAAGACAAAGGCGAAGAATATTGTGAAATACCAGGGGAATTAGCCATACTTCTGATGCAAGATGAGAAATCCATTCAACCTCAGGAAGATCCAGTTGAAGTGATCAACCTAGGTACTAAGGAAGACAAATAAGAGGTCAAGATCGACTTCAGCTTGGAAGACGGTATCAAAGGCAGATTCGTCCAGATGTTGCATGACTATGTTGAAGTGTTTGCTTGGTTGTATGAAGATATGCCAGGGCTTGATACTGACATAGTGGTTCATCGTCTACTAACAAAATAAGATTTTCCTCCAGTCAAGCAAAAGGTTCATCGTATGCGGCCAAACATATCTGAAAAGATAAAGGCTGGGGTATTGAAACCGTTTGATGCAGGTTTTCTAGTTGTGACATCATACCTCAATGGGTGGCAAATGTGGTCCCCGTACCGAAGAAATGTGGGAAGGTTCGTATGTGCGTAGACTATAGGGACTTAAATAGGGCAAGCCCCAAAGATGACTTCCCTTTACCTCATATTTACGTCTTTGTTGACAACACGACTCAACATAAAGTATTCTCCTTCATGGATGGTTCCTTTGGTTACAATCAAATCAAGATGGCTCTCGAGGACATGGAGAATACCACCTTTGTTACACAATGGGTAACTTTCTGCTACAAGGTCATGTCCTCCGGTTTGAAGAATGCAGGAGTAACATATCAACGAGCTATGATAGCTCTATTTCATGACATGATCCATCCTGAGATAGAAGTCTATGTGGATGATATGATTGCAAGGTCGCAGAATGAGGAAGGTCACCTTGATCACTTACACGAGCTGTTTGAAAGGTTGAAAAAGTACAAGCTAAGGCTAAATCCTAAAAAGTGCACCTTCGGGGTAAGGTCTGGAAAGCTTCTGGGTTTAGTTGTCAATGGCAAAGGTATTGAAGTGGATCCTGCGAAGGTCAAAGCCATTCAATAGATTTCTGTTCCGAGAAGGAAGTCAGAGGCTTATTGTGTCGACTTAACTACATTGCTTTCTTCATATCTCACGTAACTGCTACTTGTGAGCCAATATTTAAACTCTTGAAGAAAGATCAAGTAATCAAATGGAACGACGACTTCCAAGCTACCTTTGACAAGATCAAGGAATATTTACAAGAACCTCCTATCTTGATGCCTCCAGTTGAAGGAAGACCCTTGATCATGTACTTGACTGTATTAGTGAATTGCATGGGGTGTGTCTGGGCCAACATGACGAGTCTGGCCGAAAATAGCATGCAATATACTACCTGAGAAAAAAATTTACTAACTGTGAAACCAGATATTCATTGCCTAAGAAAACTTGTTGCGCTTTGGCATGGGCTGCTCGCCGGCTAAGACAATATATGTTGACTCACACCACTTTATTGATTTCTAAAATGGACCCTATCAAGTATATCTTCGAGAAGCCAGCTCTCTCCAGACAGATAGCTAGATGGCAAATGATTCTGACTGAATATGACATCCAATACACTACACAAAAGGCCATCAAAGGAAGTGTACTAGCATATCATTTGGCTCATCAAGATATTGATGACTAACAATCCATGAACTTTTAGTTCCCGGACGAGAATATCATGCTGATAACTGACTGTGAAAAACCTGGACCATATGACGGACCTGAACAAGGATCCCGATGGACCATGGTTTTTGATGGGGCTTCCAATGCTTTTGGTAATGGAATTGGTGTCGTGGTTATTTCTCTTGAAGGTTGCCATACACCTTTTACCACTAGATTATGCTTCGATTGTATGAATAACATGGCTGAATACGAGGCGTGCATTTTGGGCCTAAAGGATGCCATTTATTTAAGGATCAAATTCTTGGACGTATACAGAGATTCTTCTCTAGTGACCAGTCAGGTTAAAAGAGAATGGGATACCAAGCATCCTAATCTGATTCCTTACAAAGAGTTTGTGCTGACTTTGATCCCATACTTTGAGGAAGCTACCTCTGAGCACTTCCCTAGAGAAGAAAATCAATTGGCAGATGCCTTGGCAACAATGTCCTCCATGTTCAAGGTCAAGTGGGATAATGAGGCCCCTAGAGTTACAATTGAAAGATTTGATGAACCTGCACATTGTTGCAAGATTGATACTGACGAAGAGAAGCCGTGGTACCATGAAGTGAAGAGATATATTGAAGCACAAGAGTATCCTGTAGGAGCTTCCATCAATGATAAGAAAGTTTTGCGAAGATTTTTAGCCAAATTCTTCCTAATCAATAAAACCATGTACAAGCGTAACCATGATTCTATTCTACTCCGGTGTATGGACAAGAAGGAGGCAGAAGAGATCATGGAAGACATGCATGATGGTATCTTTGGGACTCACTCTAGTGGACACAATATGGCCAAGAAGATTCTAAGGGCTGGTTATTATAGGTCACCAATGGAAATTGATTGTCACCATCACTATAGGACTTACCACAAGTGTCAAATCTATGCTGACAAAGTTCTTGTACCTCCAAACCCCTTGAATGTAATGACTGCTCCTTGGACATTTGCAATGTGGGGCATTGACATGATTAGAGAGATCAAAGCCACTGCTTCCAATGGGCACCACTTCATCCTTGTTGCTATTGACTACTTCATCAAATGGGTTGAAGCTGCTTCATTTGTCTCAGTCACTAAGAATGTTTTAGCTAGATTTATCAAGCATGAACTCACCTGCCATTACAGTATCCCCTAAAGGATCATCACCGACAACGGAACCAATCTCAACAATGTTATGATTACGGAACTCTGCACACAATTCAAAATCAAGCATTATAATTCCTCTCCATACAAGCCTAAGATGAATGGCGCAGTGGAAGCTGCCAATAAAAATATCAAGAAGATTATGCAAAAGATGGTATTAACCTACAAAGACTGGCATGAGATGTTACCATTTTCTCTTCATGGCTACCTTACTTCAGCTTGAACATCAACTGGGGAAACCCCGTTCTCCATGGTCTATGGCATGGAAGTTGTCCTTCCTGTCGATGTTCAGATTCCTTCTCTAAGGATTATGAAAGAAGCAGACTTAGGCGAAGACGAATGGATTCAGACTAGGTTGGATCAGTTGAACTTGATTGATGAGAAGAGACTGGCTACTGTTTGTCATGGTCAAATGTATTAAAAATGTATGATCAAGGCTTTCAACAAAAAGATCAAGCCTCGAGTATATCAGACTCGTGACTTGATAATAAAGCACATCATTTTACCACAAGGCGATCCTAGGAGAAAATGGACTCCCACATATGAAAGGCCACTTGTTGTTAAGAATTTTTTCTCCGGTGGTGCCATGATGCTGGCTACCATAGACAATGAAGACTTCCAGCACCCTGTGAATACGAACATAGTCAAAAAATACTACGCATAAAATTACCCGCTAGGTTGACATACCTAGGAAAAATAATGGCATCCTGGCGAACAAAAGAGGCTCAGGAAAAAATAAGGGATATATGCAAAAGATTATACACCAGGAAAGTCGAAAACCTGAAAGGGCGGCTTGGGAAAAAAGGGTATCCTTGTGGGCTAAAAACCCGAAAGGGCGGTCCAGGAAAAAGGTAAGGATTAAAGCGTATAACTATGTCCTGTTGGATCACTACAGCCAACATTATTACCGAGGTCTAAGTTCAATGGTATAAGATCAATCCAATCAACTTCTTTCAATGGCAAGGGATGATGTTCGAAGACATAAGGGCAATAGCGGAGTTGGAACACAATTAGATCACTTCCACATGACTATTGTAGTGGTAGAAATGTTTAAGACTAAGCCATGGGATTGACTAGACATATACAAATCAAAATAAAATCGCCACCGCGCTTTATTGTTTCCAAAGGAATGGGAAAAGAGAGAATAACCCAAAAAGATGGGGAAAGATTCAAGGTAAGGGGGTTGGTTATGTAAAGGGAAGGTATTAGCACCCTAAACATTTACGGTACTCCGCAGGAACCTCTTTGTAAAATCTATATATTTTGGCTATTAAATGTTGTGTAAAAAAAATGGATGGTGGAGGTGAGAAAAGAAATATATTTTTATGGTTTTTTGCACCCTCCGCGGTTGCGAAACTTTAGTGCCTACGTACCACCATTTTGTGCAATAAGGGATCAGGGTACATGTAGTTCCTCTTTAAAAAAATTTAAAATGTAAGTGTGTTGGTTAATTTTTATTAGATAAAACATCATCGTCATTGTCCGTGTGGAAAACATACTTGCTACCCACAATCATGAAAAAGGAGAATTTGCATCATCTCAAAGTGGAGGATATGGCTTGGATTTTAAAATAAACAATGCCTCACTCAACACCCAAGTGGAAATTATCTCTCTTTACTACATATTGTAGAAGTATAATTGTTTGCATCACTACAAGGATTGACAAGAGTCTAATCTTTTGAGAAAGGTTTTAAAATAAGAAATCCAAAGTGGCAAAATGATTTGAAATGAGATTGATTAACTTTTAGTCTTCTCACAAAAAAATGATGTCAAAATATTATTAAGTTGATTGAAGTTTATTCATGAAATTGTTTTTGAAAATGCATGGACCTAAGTCTAAGTTTATTATGAAAGTGGTTCAAGTTTCAAAACAAGAGGAGTTTTCAAAAGGAGGAGGAAGATTTTTGAAATTAAAGAAAGATGGGAGGAGAAGAAGAGACTATCCTAAAGCATAAGGTAAAAGCTAGGGATAGGAACCATCTAACCAACAATAAACCAACACTTGACATCATGAGTCAAGATAAAATTCCCATTCTTTGGATTGAAACCAAGCAAGCAAAGATACTAGACCTCTTGAGAGAACCAAACTTCAAGTGTATTAAATCTTCACAAAAATTGGGAAGAGTAACGGCTGTATACAGGTGAATTCCAAATTACAAACAAAGAGTGTAATCACAATAACTTGCACACAAAACAAGCAAACAACCCAATGTCTTGAGGTAAATCTCAAGAGCTCCAGACAAAATAATCAGATAAGGTCACAGGGTCTCCAATCATAGGCCAAGGTTTCTAATCCTAAGTCCAAGAATTCCAATGCTCCATAATGCCAAGGATAGTAACCAAATAGTCCAAGTATCATTAATGATTTTATGGTTCACATTGATTATTAAGTATCTTAAGAAAAGAAAAGAAAAGCTCAAGTGAGCAAAATAAAAATGACAAGAAAGTAAATGCTCAAATGAGCAAAGATGAGAATGGCATGAAATGTAAATGCTAAAAGTAAATAGTGCATAAAAATAAAAGGGGCATATAATAAAAATACAGGATAAAGTCAATTATTAGTGATTATTGGTTAGTTGGATGATCATCTTGAAACTTGCATTTGGAACTCATTAGAGGATTGGTAGAACAAAAGCCTCCACACAACAAGTTGCATTTGCTTTTTGTCAAGTATATCATCCATTTGGAATCCTCATAAGTACCACTTAATGATCAACGATGTTTAAGTGATCCGCATTGACCAAAGGTGTTGTAGATCCATTAGAGGATTGGTAGAACCAAAGCCTCCACACAATGAATATCAAGGTTATTGAATCAAAGAGATCAAATTAACATACTTGGGCTTGCAAACATAAGTTTGGGCCACGAATGATCATTTATTCGAATCGGGACAAAATTTAGCGCTATGTTAAGCAATCGTAAGTGGACTTATATAGAAGTTGCACCTATTTTGAGGTCGTTCAATAGAAATCTATACACCATTTGTTTTGAGACATGATATAGAGATCATGCTCCAATAACACTTAGTGCAATAAGAAAGGGATGAGAGGAAGAGGGGTGGGAGAGAATATACAAACAACTTTTGAATTAAATTTAATCAAACTATTATTAAAATCATCCATCCATTTTTTTGGAGTTAGACTCAACACCATGGATCCAATGATGTTAATAAAGTTCATGATAAAAAATTTAACCCAAGATCAGCCAGAAAATAGTCACAAAATAATATTGCCAAAAAAAGGTTTTAAAAAATATTTTAATATAGAAATAAAAGAGAAAAATATCAACTATGTTCAAATTAATCAAGAAATAAAAAGTAAGTCCATAGAAAAATCAGAAAAGGACTCAAGTGATTTTATAATTTTTTTTGTAATTTTTTAAAGTCAGAAACTATTTTTAAAATTAAAAGAAATGAGTAAAATAAACCAAAAATGATAAAAAAATACCAAAGTTAGAAATAAAAAACAAGTGAGGTCACCAATATTTGTCACAATATCATTGGATCATTCTATATTTTTTTTCAGAATTTAAAAATGCATAAAAGTATTTTTAAACATTTAAAACAATTCAAATAAAGTGAAAATTTATAAAAATACCAAAACACAAAATTAAATTGTGAAAAAATAAAAATCAGAAAGAGAAAAATCAAAAATATTTTTCATAATTTATTCTGATTTTTTAGACTAAAAATGAATTTTCTATGATTTTTTGAAGTTTAAAACAATTAAATATAAAAATCAGAAAAGAAAATAAAAACCAAAAAAATATGGGCCATCTGATCAATGTCAAAACGCGTTAGTAAACAGATCAAGTGGACCTGGCGCGTTGTGCATGTTATGGACTTTAGTGAATAATGTATAGGATTATTAATTAAATCAGATTTTTGAAAAACACAGATGGCGCGCCTTCATTGGTTGGAAGATGACACGTTGGTCATCTTCAACCTTCAGCCAGTCCCAAAACTAGGTTGCTCAATCTGTAAAATTAGAGCACGAGACCTATGCCATTCGCTTTGTCTCTTCAAGA
The DNA here is from genome assembly GCA_948472305.1 of Vicia faba. Lineage (NCBI taxonomy): Eukaryota > Viridiplantae > Streptophyta > Magnoliopsida > Fabales > Fabaceae > Vicia > Vicia faba. Next base: position 274,751,250 of record OX451735.1, on the reverse strand, counting down.
CGAAGACAACCACACCTTCGCGACAAATTTATATAAATTGTAGCTCAAGCAATTTGGAAGGAAAGTTTTGAAAAGGGATTTAAAATTTCATGGTCAAAACGTTTCTCCAGTAAAAAGAAAGTGTTGCAACTAGAACTAGGGCAATGAGAGCATCATAATGATATCAAAGTTTTGAAGAATTGATGAAGAATCTACCTATTGAAGTTGAGTTGCTGAGCTCTGAAACTAGACATCTATGGGGCAATATAGGGCATGATTCTTGAATGTAATTATATGGTTAGCTTCATGGAAGATCAAGGAAGGTGAATTGATAGAAAAATTGGATTGAAAAAGGCTTGAGAATAGATTTCGAAATTGCTAAATTTTGAGTTATAGAACAAGTTTAGCAGGGTGATTCTGGCTATCCAAGCTTGAGGAAATGAACGGGGGATGACCCTCTATATATAGGGAATCAAATGGAATATCCAAGCGTTTGAAATGATTAAGTTTGGAGGGAAATCGTGTGAAGTTGCAAACAAGAAAAGTGTGACTTCTAATTTGATCAAAACTCATCCAAAACGCGCGTTTTGTTGTGCTAATCAATTCTGGAACTTCATTAAAAATGTTTAGAGGCATAAACGCATGGAAAACTTGTGATTAGAAGCCAAAACAAAGATTTCAAAATCTGACTTGTGATGAAACTTCAGTTCCAAGTTACCAAGTTCAGTCCAATGGCATTCTCATCTCAAGGGGTCTTAGGGCATGATTCTTGATGATTTAGAAAGATGGGATTACAAGCTTTTCAATGGAAAAAGAATGGAATCAAATGGATGCATGAGCTGAAAGTTGTGTTGAGTCAAAGTTGGAGAAAAAGGGTTGACTTTCCATACTTAGAAATATTTCAAATTTTTCTTCAAAAGTGACCTATAAGTCTTGCATCCAAACATGGCCTTCCACTTGGATTTTTCTCTTGACCAAAAAATATGGCATGAAATAGACCTCTTGAATTACATTTTTGGACTTGAACCATTCAAAATCTCCAAAAATTGAGAGAGTTATGAATTGTTGAAGTTGGCAAAAAAACATGAAATGACCTATAATCTTTTGTATCCTTAAGGAAATTTCCATTCGTTTTATCACTTTGCATATAAAAGAAGGCATAAAGTTCACATCCTCAAGATCATTGTGGAAAAATAATGGGCTCAAGGTGATAAAAATTGACAAAGTTATTATCATTTGAAGTCACACATGGAAAATTGGGGATTCATCTGGAGGACTTGTAATCTTTCTTCTTCATCAAGTTTCTTCCACATGAAAAATCCTTAGAACTTTTGAAGTGATTTGTTGATAACCCTTTGAATAGAAGGATGTCTTTGAAATTACTCCAAAATTACAAAATATGAGCAAGATATACTTCTTTGAAGTTCAAAACCCTAGCTCCTAGATCAAAAAAATGCCTTGAGGAACTTTGACAATTTTGAACAAACTTCTTGTACCAACACAAATTCCTTGTAAATATAAGTTGTTGAGGATGATAATGAGAACTCATAGCAACCACAACCACTTCAATATCTTGAGAATTGATATAAATATGAATTTGTGACCAATGGGAACAAAGCCTTGTCCAAGCATGACAACTTCTCCAATCAATCCCTTGTGCTTTTGAACAAAATTTGATAACCTTGAAATATGGTGAACCAAAATAACCTTGCCATTCCATTTCCTACAAAACAAATCCAATGGTGAGGTTTGAACTTCTCAAGCTTTATTGACTAGGGCATGGAAATAAACTCATGAACCCATGGAGCAACTTGCTGGACCTTATTGCCTTTACCTACATGAGTAAAAAGCAAGACAAACTAACATTGCATTTTATTAATTAAAAGAAGAAATCAAGACAAAAAATATTCATGATCATAAAAGAACACAAGTCAAGGTGCTTGGTGATTCCTCAAAGAGAAAAGATAAATATAGGGAGGGGAACCAAGATCCTAATGTGATCTTGTTGTGATGGAATCAACATGGTATGATGAAGGGGTCTTAGGGGGGAAAATTGGGGTACAATAACTGCCCTTATTTAAGTTTCTTCTATTCGGAGATACAAAGGTTAAAAATCTTCGTGTCGACGTGATTGAAGATACTTAAATATAAAACAAACCCTATTTTTGTCCCTAAGATGCCATGCAATGCTTTTGAGCATGAAATGCATATGAACAAGACCAATGAGACGTAAAACGCCATTGGGGATGTAAAAAAAAATAAAGAAACAAGAGAGTAACCCGACCAGGAAAATAAATCACTGGTGGACCAAAAAGACCTAAATCGGAGCGGATGGTAAAATGGTCAAAGGATACACTAACTTCCATTGAAGGCGAAGCTACCAACGTTTATTGAAGGCAGAGAGAAAGAATCATCAACATTCACTGCCGATGACCTACCAACTTTCATTGAAGGTAGGAAGAGAATATATTAGAGCATCACCGTTCACTAACGATGAACTACTAACGTTCACTAAGGGTATCAAAAAGATAACAAAAACCAACTTTCACTGATGGTGATCTACCAACTTTCACTGAAGGTAGAAAGAGAATATATCATAGCATTGTCGTTCACTGAAGATGAACTACCAACGTTCACTTAAGGTAGAAAAAAGATAACAAACACCAACTTTCACTGATGGTGATCTACCAACTTCCACTGAAGGTAGAGAGAAAATATATCATAGCATCACCGTTCACTGACGATGAACTACCAACGTTCACTGAAGGTAGCAAAAAGATAACAATCACCAACTTTCATTGAAGGTGACCTACCAACTTTCACTGAAGGTAGAGAGCAAATATATCATAGCACCGCCATTCACTGACGATGAACTACCAACGTTCACTGAAGGTAGCAAAAAGATAACAAACACCAACTCTCACTGATGGTGATCTACCAACTTTCACTGAAGGTAGAAATAAAATATATTATAGCATCGTTGTTCACAGACGATGAACTACCAATGTTCACTGAAAGTAGAAAAAAGATAATAATCACCAACTTTCACTGAAGGTGACCTACCAACTTTCACTGAAGGTAGAGAGAAAATATATCATAGCACTTCCGTTCACTGATGATGAACTACCAACGTTCACTGAAGGTAGAAAAAATATAAACATCATTGATGTTCACTGCCAGTGACCTACCAACTTTCACTGAAGGTAGGAGAGAAAATATATCATAGCACCGCCATTCACTAACGATGAACTACCAACGTTCATTGAAGGCAGCAAAAAGATAACAATCATCAATGTTCATTGCCGATGACCTACCAACTTTCACTGAAGGTAGGAGAGAAAATATATCATAGCACCGCCGAACTACCAACGTTCACTGGAGGTAGCAAAAAGAGTAACAAGTTTCCCCAAAATTCTGGCACTTCGCCTAGAACGGGTCTCAACTTCTTCTTTAACCGAGGCACTTTGCCTGGAAAGGGTAAGCTGTCTCAAATAAAGAGACTTCCACTTGCAAAGATTTCACAACGAACTGTCTCTGCGAATTTGAAAGTCTTGCTATCCACTGGCGTAAACTGAAGACAGACTACAAACTATCCAATCATAAAGGAGATTGCAAAAAAAAGTTATGTCAACTTTTACAGGGAAACACAAGTTGCTCAAATAAAGAGACCTGTTATTTGTTGTTATAGGAAGGATTGTAAAAATGACTTTTTTGGGAGAACAGTATGGCTTCCTGGGGAATGAAATATGACTTCTTGAAGAAATTCCACAATATTCCTGCCGAGGAGATAAAGTCTTTTCGTGCAAAATAAATGCACAATCCAAAACTCGAAGCTTTCATAAATCCAAAGTAAATATTATTATTGTGGAACCAAAGATTCAAACCAGAAATAAACTGGAATGAAACGGTCAACCAAAATACATCCTTTGAGAAATAAACTCAAGAGGGAAAACCAAATCCATCCAAACAAGGAGCTGTACAGGAAGGCTAAAGCAAAAATCTTCCACGAGGGATAACTCAGTGGGGAAATTGAAAGAATATATGCTTTCTGCTTAAGGCCAACACTCTATTGAAGAGAGGACAACGTAACTCTGCAAAATAGGGTGATATGTCAACAAAAATATTAACAAATGTTAATGAACAATGATTTGCCAATTTTAGCTATGCATGATGTATGTATGAATGTATGAGTGTTATCGTGTATATTCTAACAAAATAGATATACAACACTGGGAGTAACCAGGAAAAACCACCTCGGGCACAAACAACACTCGGCTAAATCACATCCAATATGATCATTCCAAAAAAAAGTAAATGGCAACTGAGGAAACAAAACCTATTTCCTGCTTTAGCCTTACTGGGGAGAAACATAATCCAGAAGTAAACAAAACTAGTGAAAGAATAGTACAGATACAGGGATAGAACATCCTTCTCCAGGCTTCACCGGGGAAACAAATGTTTTCAAAAGTAACACTTCTACTGGGGATTACAAAACCAATCTCAAGTAAAGCAGATGGACACCAAATCATCAAAACATTCACTGGGGAATTTAGGCCCAGTTCATTGGGGAGGTTAACACCACATCCTCAAAGGGAAAACCACAATACGTTATTCACTAGAGAAATCGGGGACCTGTGTTCTTCAAGAGTGATTACGGTATCAACTTCTCTGGAAAAAAAACTTCCATTAGACCGAACGAAAACTTCACTAAAGAAATCTCGGATTGAAACTTTACATCATGAAAACTCAGAAAAGAGGAGAACTGAATCCAAACTTGACCGAGGATATCGGAGTCACGATACCAATACGGAAAATCATCCTGAGTAAACCTTCCCGAGGGGAACAAAAACTTCTTAAAACAATTGGAGTTTGTCCATTCCCGGGGTCACCATTTTTGTTGTTGTTTTTTTTTTCGCATCACAAATTCTAAAGCAAAATCAAATTGTGAATTCTTTTTGAAAAATTGATTTTTTTTATTTAATCTTTTTGCTTTGAAATTTATTATCAATAATAAATGGAGTCTTTGCAAGCTAAATAAAATAAGAAACACAAAGAATTGGGTAACAGCTCAAACTTTATTAATAGAATGGTAGTCTGCGAATGGCGAGACTCCATAGATGATTACAAAGTTCGGAAAATGGTAATATATAATAGAAAAGATACATTGAGATACAATGACCACTATCCCCTCTAACAATTTTTTAAAATCCTGAGCAGTAGCTTTCGTTGAAGTATGATGAGGATTCGAGAAGATTGTTGCTTCAATGATCAGACCTTGCATGATGTAGTTACTTGCCAAGAAAGTCCCTACCTTTTTCCTAAGCTGCCCTTGCAGGTTTTAAACTTAGCGGAAAATTTATTTTGTTTATGTCTCTAACTTTTTCCTAGACCGCTGTGATACGGTGGCAGAACCGGACTGTTTTAGGAAAATGCTGGTTTACGTTTTACATTTGTGTTCGCAAAATGTCGCGGTAAGCAAGAGTCACCACCGACTTTTATTTTATCCAACTAGAAAGGACAAAAGCACAGAAAAATTCCTTTTTTCGAGATTTGGAGTACGGGGGATAGATTATAGAAAGGGAAGGTATTAGCACCCTTTCTATCCGTAGTATTCTACGGGCTCTTAGGTACTTGCTCATCATTTTAAAAATTGCTTCTTTGTTTGTGTGTTTTGAAAAAAAAAATTTACTTCGTTTTAACCCTTGCTTCTGTCTTCAAGAGTGGAAAAGTTTGATTTTGAGCAAGTACCTACTAGCATCTACCTACTCAAAAAAAGAATGTTTTTGTTCTTATTTCCTTTAGACAACGCTATCCTACTATTAATGAGTAGGTAGCATCGTCGTTGGAGTTGTAAGGGTCAATTCGAAAGGGACGTACGATCACTAAAGCAATGTTAGGACGTCTTAGTAATAACCCTAGTGTCTTAAGATCATATTCGAGGCAACATTTCCGAACGGGACATTTTGATCTTTGTTTAGACAAGAGAGCGACCACTAAAACACCCTATACTTAATGATTGTTTACCGAAGGCAACCGAAGTGAGAGTATACCCTAGGAGTGCGCATGTGCGAGTGGTTTGATTTCAGTTATTATCTTTGCAAATTTAGGGTTTTCTAACCATTTTAAAATTAACATACATTCTTGTCATGCAACCCTATTATCATACATATAACAGTTAATATTTGCGAAAATTAAAATGCGAGAAATAAAACTATGCTATTACAAGGCTTCGGGGAGGGGGATTAATTACATAGCCAAAAAACCCATAAAAACGGTAAATAAGCGAAAAGTAATAATTAAACTATTACATCCCATGAGCAGTTACATTAATATTGCAAATATAAATAAACGCACGCGGTGAAACGAGAACGGGAAAAGAATTAGGGTTTTGACCCCGTCTAACCTAATTAAAAGAAGAAAATTTTTTTTTTTATTATTTTAAGAAGATAAGGTTTTAATTAATAAATACAAACCTAATTACTAATTAAATTAAATTAAGAAAAATAATTAATTTTGACCTATTTTTGTATTTTGATTATTTTAGGAAAAAGATAATAAAAGTTAAATTGAACAAAACCCTAATTTCTAATTTGTTTTAATTTATTTACAAAAGGTTAAAATTGCCCTAAAATTAAACATATTAAATTAATTTTTGATAAAAAATAAAACCTAAAATCTAATTTGATGAAAATTGATTTTATGAATTTTGTAAAAAAGAATTAATTTTTTATGTGAGAGAGTAATTAAAATAATTAAGTAAAAGAAAATATAAAAAAGAAAAGAAAGAGAGAATTGGGCCTGGTGTCAAAGTAGAAAGGGAGGTGTCAATCTGATTTCTGGCCCAATAAGCCTTGGTCCAAGGTTGACCTTTCAGATCCCATGTTGCAAGTTGACCAAGGTGCACCATGGACCTTCAAATGATGGGCGTTAGATCTGGCCTTCTAGAGATCTAGTGATTGAACCAGGAGGGCACATGGTGAACCCCTTTACATGTACACACGCATAATCACACAAGTAAAAATGTTATGAAATAATATGGGGACCTGGGATTCGAACCCAGGCCCTATGGCTTTTCTCTTCGCCTCACAACCAACTCAGCCAGCACGCTTGTTTGTACATGGAATATCAAATGAGAATTATATGGAAAAAACACAAATGCCAATTGTACAGCGTGAGAATTTTCAAACAAGCGAATGGGGTGGTGCCACGCAGTCCTTCTTCTTCCTCTCTCCGTTGGTAAAAGTCCCATACTTTTACCTACAGACAAAAGTCTGTAGCTATAGCCCCTACAATTTTTCAAAATCTCATACATGCACAATAAATCAAAACTAAAGGTGCAGATCAACTCGTCTTGACCTTATGAACACCATAGCACCCCTCTTTTGGGCCATTTTGCCTGCAATCAAAAACCCTAAAAACGAACCCTAAACCCTAACGATGGTGGATCTCTGTATGGTTAGCAAAAATGCAATTACTCATTACCAATAGCTTGCAAATGTTTCAATGAACAAGAATATATAAGTAATTCATGCTACAAGTTCCAGAATCACGATATTGAATTTCAAGAAAGTGGTGAAGTCGTGAGTCAATTACAGTGAGTTTTCGTGCACGAAAATGCTTGCTAAGGATTGGTATGGACTCCTTGAACACCCAGGAAACGAATGAGATAGCTTGGAAGGCTTGAGAATGCCTGGAACTATGAAACTAGATTGCACTTTTTTATGGATTTTTTTAAAGTTGTTCTTCACTCTACACGCCTCCAACCCTTGTTCTTTTGGTCTACATTTGTTCAATATATATCAGTGAGTGAATTAGGTTTGCAAATGTGCATCCAATCTTCTCCCATAATGATTATTGATTAAGATTTGATTCTCACGTAAATCTTTCCAAAATAAGCCAAAAACCAATCTTTTTGTGTACAAACATGCCTTGCACGATTTGATTTCATTGCTAGCTGTATAAGAGACCTGAAATATGCACAAAATCTTTAGGTTTAAATGATTTTGATATTTCCATGATTTTATTTTGATTTAATTGAAATAAAAATAAAAATAAATGGAAAAAATAAAATAAAAGCAAGTGGGAAGGATCATGGGTCGTGGACCATGTTACAAACTCAAGACAAATACAAAAAGTTGGTCCCATTTGACAAAAATTGCAATTTGAGGCATATTTGACTTTTGGCAATTTTGCAAAAAGGGTCAACTTCACCAATGCATAACTCCTTCAATTTTGACTCTATGAGGGTATTAATGGACTTTTTAGAAAGCTCAAGATGTCCTCTAAGCAACCCTTTTGGTCTCATCTCAATTTAGTCTTCCATGTTCATGTATGAAGCTTTCACAAAAAATGTGTTTTTGTTGACTTTTTAAAATGACCTATAATGTCCAAATTCATAACTTCTTGTGAGTGCATATTTTAAACTTTGGAGATGAAGATGAATTATAGGGAATTCCATCCTATTCAAAATGATCTTTTGATGGTTCATTTCTAATAAAGTATGAGAAAGTTATGCTTGGTCAAAGTTGGGTTGACTTTTCCTACAAAACCCTAACTTAGCAACTTTTGGGTTTTGATAAATTGTGATCAATCCTTGATGAATCATGATCAACCCTTGATAAAATGATGAATAATACTTCAAAATGAGGATGTTGACCTAAAATCTTGAGGTTTGACTGTATGGGGACCACATTTGACTTTTGCCCTAGCACAATCGATTTTCAGGCCTTTGAGCAATTAACTGAGAAAACTTTCTCTGCAAGGCTTGAAACTTGACATGGATGATCTTGAGAACATATTAGGACAATGGTGGGAATTTTGGATCCCTTGGAATCAAGTATCTTGATGCACCATGAAACCCTAATTTGAGATAGACTGCCTTAGGAGAGGGTTTGTCTGGTCAACCCTTGGACTTCCTTGAGCAATTTGAGGATCTTGCTTGAAATGTTTTGAGAAATATGGTAGGGAAAATTTTTGGGTACAACATCTGCCCCTGTTCAATCTTCTTAAACCTGAGGATGTAGATTGGCTTGCTTGCCTTTCGTGATCCGAAGGTAGAAGATGATCGAACACTAGAGTGCCCAGAAATTTGCACTCACATGAAGTAGTACTTGTCCTGTGATGTCGGGAATGGGCTTATAGATTCCATTTGGAGATTGATGATGGAGGATGGGCTTAAAGATTCCATCCGAAGGAGTATCGATCGCATAAGAGATTCCTTTGCGAGAGTTTGTATACCTGTTATTGAGGAGGACTTCGCTGGGGAACGCTGGTCTCTGTCTTGGTAAAAGTTAAATTTTAGGAGCTTCGGTCGTCCGTTATTCTACTAGGGAATCGTCTCTTGGTCGAAGAGGTGAAAATGAACTACTATCTGGTCGTGATCCAGGCTTCATAGTGACCAGATCGACTGATATTTGGTCGTGCTCCAGGCTTTACAGTGACTTAACGGGGAGATGAGATTAAACTTGTTATCTGGTCGTACTCCAAGCTTCAGAAGGAATTAAGGTGTTATCCGGTCGCATCCGAGCTTCAACTTGAATTTAGGGAAATATTAATATCTGGTCGATTCTAGGCTTCTTAGTAATTGGCCAGGTAAACTGCTATTTGGTCGAAATCCAAGCTTTGTAGTGTCCCTTACTATTATCTAGTCGTAGTCCCAGGCTTCAGTGTCTTTGTCTCTATTTGGTCGTAATCCAGGCTTCACGGTGTTTCATACCATTATCTGGTCGAATCCAGGCTTCATGGTGTCCTGTACTGCTATCTGGTCGATTCCAGGCTTCACAATACCTTACTTCTTATCTGGTCGTATTCTAGGCTTCAGAAGAAATCAAGTGGTTATCCAGTCGCATCCGGGCTTCCATTTGATTTTTAGGCCTACTAATATCCGATCAATTTCCGAGCTTCATAGTAATTGGCCGGGTAGACTGATATTTGGTTGAAATCCAAGCTTCGCAGTGTCCCTTACTTTTATCTGGTCGTAATCCAGGCTTCAGTGTCTTTTACCGCTATCTGGTCGTAATCCAGGCTTCACGATGTATTATACCATTATCTGGTCGAATCCAGGCTTCATGGCGTTTGGAGAAATCAAGATATTATCCGGTCGAATCCGGGCTTCATAACTTGCATTAAAGATATACCACTATCTGGTCGACTCCAGGCTTCGTAGTATTCTTGGCTGCTATATGGTCGTAATCCAGGCTTCACAGCGTCTTGTACTGCTATATGGTCGTAATCCAGGCTTCACTGTAACTTGTATTGCTATCTGGTCGTAATCCAGGCTTAACAATAACTTGCTGAGCTGTTATCCGGTCGATTTCCGGGCTTCACGGCTTGTGTTTATGATATACCACTATCTGGTCGCTTCTAGGCTTCATGGTGTTTGATACTGTTATTCGGTCGTTCTTCGGGCTTCATTATACCTTGTTGGGGATTAAACTATTATCCGCTCGAATTCGGGCTTCATAGCCTTAAGATAAACCACTATCTGGTCGATTCCAGGCTTTGTGGTGTTTGATAATGTTATCTGGTCGTTCTTCAGGCTTCACAATATGATGTAGAAATCAAGATATTATCCGGTCGAATCCGGGCTTCATAGCTTGAACTGGAATAGAAATATTTAGCATTGATTTGACTGAACCAGAGAAAACCTGTGAGAATTTTGACTGTATATTCCCTGAAAGGTAAAGAGTTAGTCGTATGTAATGTCATGAAGCATGACATGTATCGAATAATGATGTTCTTAAAAATAAATGAGATTGTGATGTATGATGCTTATGCGTATTCCATGACGTGTGAATATGTAATGTTCTTATGACATTCTCTAACTGGGGAAAATAAATCTCGAACTGCTGCTGGAGGGTATACAGAGTTGAATTCTTCGTTCCCGCTGGGGATGATGATCGAAGATGATTTGAGAATAAATTGGTGGGAGAATAACTCTACTGGAGAATAAACTAGCGAGGGAATGATTTTGTGGGGAAGAGAGACTCTGCTAGAAGATCTGCTGATTTGGATGAATAACCTCGGTTGGGGATGAATTACTGCTGCTGGCAATAATGAACCTTTGTTGGGGATTGAGTTTCTGCTTGTGGAAGAAATAAACTCCACTGGGGATAATCTTCTATTGTTGGTGATAGATGAACTCTGCTTGGGGAGAATTAACACCACTGTTTTTAGACGCCTTTTACTCTGCGGGGAAGGTACGTACTCTTAGTCACATTCTCCAGCTAGGTCTATCCTTGTACCTGGTGGATAGAGCAACTGTAAGATTTGGACATTTCTCGTTTGCCCCTGTTTCTGAAATTACGAGTAATCGTCTTTTGTTTCGCATATAAATATTTGTGAGCAACAATTATTTTCAAATGCATATAACAAAAATGAATCATTGGATGTTCTTGCAAAACAAAACAGAAAAAGAAAAACAATTTTGAAATTTATTTGTGAAAATGAATTGTATTGATTTTTTAAGTTAGCCTGAAGTAGGCATTTTGTACAAGAGGCTGACGTCCTAGTAAGAGAATGCCGCCGAAAGATAGAAATTATACAATTTGTGAAAAAGAAAGAAAAACAGCTAGGTGAACAAATCTGAATGGGTTCCAACTTTGCTATTGCCTTTATATCTTCGAGCGTCTCATCACTTTGCTACTTGGTTGAAGGTAGATTAGATTGATCAGTTCCATCCGAGCTTGATAGTCGATACCGAAGGCTGGTTGCAAGATGATCCAAATGAGACATAGTGTTACGCTTTAATCCCTAATCTTTGCTTGAATCGCCCTTTCGGGTTTTCAGTCCACCGGGATACCCTTTTTTTCCCAAGCCGCCTTTTCAGGTTTTCGACTTGCCGGGTGTACAGATTTTTTCATTTTCATCCCTTACTTTTGCCCAAACCCTTTTGGTTCACCGAGAAGCCCTTATTTTTGCCTAGGCCAGTCAACCTAGTGGGTCTTTGATTATGCGTAGTATTTTTCACTATGTATGCATTGACGGGGTGAGAAAGGTCGTCACCATCCATGGTGGTTAGGATCATGGCTCCTCCCGAGAAAATTTTCTTAACCACAAATGGCCCTTTGTACGTAGGGGTCCATTTTCCCCTGGGATCACCTTGCGGCAGTATGATGCGTTTGATCACCAGATCCCCGACTTGATATTCTTGTCATCTGACTTTCTTGTTAAATGCCTTTATCATTCGCTTTTGATACGTCTGACCATGACAAATAGCAGTAAGTCTCTTTTCATCGATTAAGTTCAGCTGATCAAGCCGGGTCTAGATCCAATCGTCCTCGCTCAAACCTGCATCCTTCATAATCCGGAGAGAAGGTATCTGGACTTCAATGGGCAGGACTGCCTCCATGCCACACACCAAAGAGTAGGGTGTTGCCCCTATTGATGTCCGCGCTGAGGTGCGATACCCATGAAGAGCGAATGGTAACATCTCATGCCAGTCTTTGTATGTCACCGTCATCTTCTGCACAATCTTCTTGATATTCTTATTTGCTGCTTCAACAACCCCATTCATCTTCGGCCGGTAGGGAGAAGAGTTGTGATGTTGTATCTTAAACTGTTTTCAGAGCTCGATGATCATTGTATGGTTGAGATTTGTACCATTATCCGTAATGATTCTCTCTGGTACACCGTATCGACAAATTAAATTATGTCGGATAAACCGCGCCACAACATTCTTGGTTACTATAGCAAAGGAATCTTCCTCAACCCACTTCGTAAAGTAATCAATCACTACCAGGATGAAACGATACCCGTTGGACGCAGTAGGTCTGATCTCGCCGATCATATTGATGCCCCACATTGCGAAAGGCCAAGGTGCTGTCAAAACATTCAGAGGAACTGGAGGTACATGCACCTTATCAGCATAGACTTGGCACTTGTGACAGGTTCGAGAATGTTGATAACAGTCGCCTTCCATGGTGGACCAATAATATCCTGCCCGTAGGATTTTCTTCTCCATGGTATGTCCACTGGAATGAGTTCCGAAGGTACCCTCATGTAACTCTGCCATGATCCTTTCTGCCTTGCTTTTACCCACACATCGCAGTAAGGTTAAATCGTGGTTACGCTTGTAGAGAATGCCATTGCTGATGAATAACTTTGCAGCGAATCTCCTCAGAAACATTTTATCATTAACAGATGCACCCTCGGGGTACTCCTGAGCCCCCAGATACCTCTTTACCTCGTGAAACCAGGGTTTATCTACTACCTCTTCAATCTCGATGTCACAGCAATGTGCAGGTTTGTCCAACTTTTCAATGGTAATCCGGGGAGCCTCATTGTCCCACCTGACCTTGAACATAGAAGACATGGTAGCTAGCGCGTCCGCTAACTGGTTCTCCTCTCTTGGGAAGTGTTCAAAGGTTATCTCCTCAAAGTGAGGAAGCAATGTTAATACATACTCTTTGTAAGGAATAAGATTTGGGTTCTTCGTATCCCACTCGCCTTTGATCCGACTGATCACTAGAGCGGAATCTCCGAACACACTCAAGAACTTAATTCTTGTCAATAGTGGCTCGTAGACCCAGGATGCATGCTTCATACTCCGCCATGTTGTTGGTGCAGTTAAAACATAATCGGGCGGTAAACGGAGTATGACAGCCTTCGGGAGATATAATCATGGCGCCAATGCCATTGCCCAACGCATTCGATGCTCCATAAAAATACATAGACCATCGGGATCCTTCCTCAGGTCCTTCATCCGGTCCAGGTTTTTCACAGTCGGTTACCAACATGATGTTCTCATCCGGAAACTCGAAATTCGTAGAATGGTAATCATCCACGGCCTGATGTGCTAAATGATCCGCCAATACACTCCCCTTGATTGCCTTTTGGGTTGTGTATTGGATGTCATACTCAGTTAAGATCATCTGCCATCTTGCTATTCTTCCGGACAAGGTAGGCTTCTCGAAGATATACTTGATTGGATCCATCTTTGATATCAATAGGGTAGTGTGAGTCAGCATATACTATCTCAGCCGGCGAGCATCCCATGCCAAAGCGCAGCAAGTTTTCTCAAGCAGTGAGTATTGGGTCTCACAGTCGGTAAACTTTTTGCTAAGGTAGTAAATAGCATACTCTTTTCGGCCAGACTCGTCATGCTGCCCCAGCACGCACCCCATTGAATTGTCGAGTACTGTTAAGTATAAGATCAAAGGTCTTCCTTCAATTGGAGGCATCAGAATAGGTGGCTCTTGGAGATATTCTTTGATCCTTTCAAAAGCGTCCTGACATTCATCATTCCATTTTACCACTTGATCTTTCTTCAGCAGCTTGAAGATTGGCTCACAAGTAGCAGTCAGATGTGAAATGAATCGGGCAATGTAGTTCAGTCGTCCCAAAAAGCCTTTGACTTCCTTTTCTGTTCGGGGAGCTGGCATCTCCTGTATAGCCTTCACCTTTGCAGGATCCACCTGAATACATTTATCACTTACAACGAAACCCAGCAGCTTACCGGACCTTACCCCGAAGGTGCACTTATTCGGGTTCAACCTTAACTTGTACATCTTCAACCTGTTGAATAGTTTCTGGAGATGGTTAAGGTGTTCTTCTTCAGTCTGGGACCTTGCAATCATGTCATCAACGTACACCTCAATATCATGGTGAATCATGTCATGGAACAAAGCAACCATGGCGCACTGATACGTTGCCCCAGCATTCTTTAATCTGAACGACATGACTTTATAGCAAAATGTGCCCCACTACGTAACGAAGGTTGTCTTCTCCATGTCTTTGGGAGCCATCTTAATCTGATTGTAACCAGAAAAACCATCCATAAAGGAGAAGATCTTATGTTGCGCGGTGTTGTCGACCAACACATTGATGTGAGGGAGTGGGAAATCATCCTTGGGGCTTGTCCTGTTTATATCTCTATAGTCCACACACATCCGCACCTTACCATCCTTCTTGGGCACTGGAACAATGTTGGCTACCCACTGTGGGTAAGAAGTAACAGCTAGAAAACCGGCATCAAACTGTTTCATGACCTCAGCTTTGATTTTCTTAGACATCTCGGGGCGCATACAGCGAACCTTCTGCTTTACTGGAGGACAGTCTTCTTTGGTTGGTAGGCGGTGTACCACAATATCAGTGTCCAAACCAGGCATATCTTCATAAGACCAAGCAAAGATCTCAACATAGTTACGTAGCATCTATATCAACCGTTTCTTGACGCTAGGCTCCAGATTCGCTCCTATCTTGACCTCTTTCCTGTCTTCCTCTGTACCCAAATTTACTGATTCCACTGGCTCTTCATGGGGTTGTATGGTCCTCTCTTCCTGTAGTAACAATCTAGCAAATTCCCCATGTACCTCACAATCATCCTCACCTTCGTCCTCGGCTTGGTTGATCGGATTTTCAAAGTCATAATCTGCAGTAGCAGAGTCGTTATCAATGGGATCCGGAGTGGATGTGGATCTGCATTATGATATGTGAGTGTGTGTAAGACAATAGCTGTTTTGATAAAGTGCGAGATAGAAAAGAAAAACAAGGAGCGTAAAATTTGTAATGCAAGAAAACGTCCAATGCTTTATTGATGATATATGAAAATGACAAATAATAAGCCCTCACAAACAAAACCAAGGTGCCTTGGGCAAGGCACCGGGCCGTAAAGTTTTAAACTGTCTGTTATAAATCTCAAAACAAAAGTCAATTATTGTGTAATAAAAGAAACGAGCACGAAGTCCTTCACCGTCCAGTTGTTCAATCCACCGTTGGTAGTCGGGTAGATCCAGCTGTCGATATCTGACTCTTCTTCATCATCCTCTGTAGCGGAGACAACCTCAATTGCATTGATTCTCGAGTTATGCTTGGGCATGGGTGCAGTTATGACGTTGGGCTTCTCCGGAGCATCAAACTCAATTTCTTTAGGTTCGATCAAATCTTGCACCTTATTCTTCAAGGCCCAACAATCGTTTGTATCATGACCTGGGCTATCGGAGTGATAGGCACAATGGGCGTTCGGATTATATAGCGGAGATGTGGTGCTGGGATTGTTCGGGGCTTCCCTTAGAGTTACCAGGTTGGTCTTCAATAATTGTGGTAGAATTTGAGACAAGGTCATATTACTACCGCATTCAATGCTTGACGGCGTTCAGGTCGGTTTTGGATCCTCGAGCTGTAAACTGCACTAGCTTCTTTCTTACCGACAAAAGGCTTCTTTACTGCACTTGATGACGTATCCTTATGTATCTTACCACTTCGGATACCATCTTCTACTCTCCCCAGTTAGGATCAATTCAGTAAACCCAGATTACGAACTGCCAATCAGATGATTAAAAAATGGACCAGACAACGTCCCTAGAAACATGTCAACCAACTCCCTATCAGACAGAGGGGGTTGGAATCTTCCAGTCAAATCTCTCCACTTCTGAGCATAGTCCTTAAAACCTTCACTTGCACCCATAGCCATACCCTGAATATGAGTACGAGTAGGAGCAAGGTCGGCGTTATACTGATACTGCTTGTAAAAAGCAGCAGCAAGGTCCTCACAGTTGCGGACATTAGCTCCTTCCAATTGATGAAACCATTCAAGTTGAGTCCCCAACAGACTATCTTGAAAGAAATGTACCCACAGATTTCTATCAGCAGTGTAAGGTTGGATTTTTCTGACATACGAGCGGAGATGGAGTTTTGGACAGGATGCTCCATCGTACTTAGCAAAAACCGGAGCTTTGAATTTATGAGGGATCACCACCCCAGATGCTAGTCCCAGATCTCCGAAGTCCAAACCAGGTATCTTCTGAATCTCCATAGCGCTTAGACGGTCTTCAAGTTGTTTGTACCTATCCTCAGCAGGAGGGTACTGCTCATCATCAAAATCAGTATCATTATCAAAGACTACATGACTGGGGCCCTTTTCTTCCTCTTGGTTCTCTTCTCCTTTGGATGAAAGAGACAGATCAGCTTCCTGTCGCAACCTATTCCCAAATCTGTTACCCATATTCAGAAGAACCACCTTCTTCTTCTTCTTCTTCTTTTTTTCCTTCAGGATGAGAGTCTTCAAATCCTCTTGCTCTTTATCCAAGTTCAAGAACATCTCTTGGAATTGGGCATTATGTGCCTGAAGAGCTTTGATGGCTTGATCGGTAGGTATTTCAGAAGACATTTCGTGCTGAAATAAACAGCGAAGAAGATGAGAAACCTGTAATGGTACCTGTGATGATGTGTATGATAATGGGATGCGTATGTAATGATTTCAAAGACTTTGGGAGATTTAAATTTGTAAACCAAGAAATAAACAAACTTTATTAGATTAACTTGTAAAAATGTTTAATCAATGCCTTTGAGGCGTTACAAAAGAAATAAATGAAAAACAAATCTAAACTAAAGCAAGCAAAATCATAAATCCTATGGACGCTTCCCCTTGGTGCTGACGTAGTCATTAATCGTCCTTTCATTCTCAAGTTTCCTGGTGAGCTTCAAGATATTCCTCTCTTGCTCGTGATACTTCTCCCGGTAGGTATCCCTTTCCTCTTTCAGCTGAATCCAGTATCTCTTTAATGCCCCAAGATCAATGGGCATGTAGGGATAAAGGACTGTATAAGGCACACCCTCTTCATTGCTAGGCTCCACAATCACTGGCAGCACAACTTCATAAGGCATCCCTAGCTTATAGGCTCGAGCTCGCACCCACTGGAGATAAGGTTGCATAGGGAGATAAGTCTTTGGTCCTAGCTCTTGAGGGTCAGACATGTTCACCATGCCCCATGCTCGTATAAACCTTCGGCGATGCTCGTCAACGTCCTCTTTGTAGTCAAAGGAAATATCTTCAAGAAGTAGCTCATGAGGACCGTCTCTTCGAGCGTGACCAAACTATCGTAAAGCTAGGCATGTGTTGTAGGTTATTCCTCCTCTGATTCCAAGCAATGGTACATTAGGGTATCCCCCATAACGATCAATGACAGCAATGCTTTCCAAAGCCTTAGAGCTCCAGAGAATGTCCATATGGGAAAACGACATCAACCTGTAAGACCATCCTAAACCTTCCTCATTCTTAAACATGGACTTGGGGAGGTGCGAAATAAACCACCTCGCCAGCAAAGGCATGCAACATATGAGGGTCCCTCTTCTACGCACAGTACGAGTATAGAGGGCATGCAAAATATCACCCAGAAGAGTAGGCACAGGATTGCGAGACAGGAAGATCTTAACTACATTCACATCTATGAAGGAATCTGGATTCGGGAAGAGAACCAAACCGTAGATAAGGAGAGCCAAGATGTCTTCGAAAGCCTGAAATTCCAAATTATCCCAGAACGGTTGAGCTTGATCCATCAGAAACTTGGCTAAGAAACCTTTAACCCCGCTTCGTGTCTCCCAGTTGGATACTACATCAGCCCTTTTCAAATGTAAAGCTGAAGCAATGTCTTCTAGTCTAGGAGTCTCTTCCAAACCTGTGAAGGGCATTTGCTCGAGGATGGATATACCCAATAAGTGAGAAAACTCTTCCAAAGTGGGAACTAGCTAATAATCCGGGAAAGTGAAACAATGATGCACCGGATCGAAGAACTGGAAGAGCACACTCATCATTTACTCGTCAAACTTTGAGGTAACCAAGCTAAGAAGCTGACCATGTCTCCTAATGAATGAAGAAGTATTAGAAACTCTCGAGGCTAAATCTTTGAGTTAAGCAGGTATCTGCACAAAGTTAACTCAGATGGTGTTTCTGCGCATAGAAGCCATAATCTGCAAAACAGAACAAAGATAAATCCCCTCGGTCTTTGAAAAGGGTTAGTATAATGGTTCATGCATGCTATGTTATGATGCATGATGTCACGATAAAACACACAATAGGTATAGCAGATAACAGACATGGTAAATGCAAACAAGTCACACAAGAGCCCTTAAGTTTCAGGCTTGCATGGGGTCTAGGTACTACCCTCTTGAAGTTAAGTTGGTTTCAACCTGTCCTAATAATAGTAACCGGTTTCTAGAGGTTCTCAATATCACTGACCATCCTCCATCGGTCATGGTTTCAGCTCACGCAATCTTTTCTTGCAGCCGGAACTATCTCGAGAGTATGGTCTCAATGAGTGTAGCATCGAGTATCAACCAGTTCCCATCTTTACACTGAGACCGGCTATCTAACTACTTCCTATGGCCAAGTCGGTCAATTATAGGTTCTAAGGTCAGTTGATGCTTAACGACACATATAGCAGCCCCATATTCTCCTTGTTTCTCCACAAGGGATACCGGTACCAACCAATGTGCCACATCAATGTAGCTACTGCTTCAACCGTATCGGTCTACGCCGTACAGTTCCCTCACAGTTTATTGCTACTTACCTAACAGGTGTCCCCCAGATCCGGGTTAGGATCTATAGTAACTCCCAATACAAAACCCTCAAAAGTAAAGCAATCGAATCAAACAAGAGAATAAATTTATGGTGAACTAATCCTAAGGTATACCCCACTTATTAATTCCCCAGCATAGCCGCTAGTTCTGTGATACGGTGGCCGAACCGAACTGTTTTAGGAAAATGCTGGTTTGCGTTTTGTGTTTGTGTTTGCAAAATATCGCGGTAAGCAAGAGTCGCCACTGACTTTTATTTTATCCAACTGGAAAGGACAAAAGCACAGAAAAATTCCTTTTTTCGAGATTTTGAGTACGGGGGTAGATTATAGAAAGGGAAGGTATTAGCACCCTTTCTATCCGCAGTTTTCTACGGGCTCTTAGGTACTTGCTCATCATTTTAAAAATTGCTTATGCGTTTGTGTGTTTTGAAAAGTTTTGTTTTGCTTTGTTTTAACCCTTTCTTCTGTCTTCAAGAGTGTTACGAAGTTGTTTTGAAAACTTTGTTTGAAAAAGTGTAAGTGTGGAAAAGTTTGATTTTGAGCAAGTACCTACTAGCATCTACCTACTCAAAAAAAGAATGTTTTTGTTCTTATTTCCTTTAGACAACACTATCCTACTATTAATGAGTAGGTAGCATCGTCGTTCGAGTTGTAAGGGTCAATTCGAAAGGGACGTACGATCACTAAAGCAATGTTAGGATGTCTTAGTAATAACCCTAGTGTCTTAAGATCATATTCGAGGCAACCTTTCCGAGGCAACATTTTCGAACGGGACATTTTGATCTTTGTTTAGACAAGAGAGCGACCACTAAAACACCCTTTACTTAATGATCGTTTACCGAAGGCAACCGAAGTGAGAGTATGCCCTAGGAGTGCGCATGTGCGAGTGGTTTGATTTCAGTTATTATCTTTTCACATTTAGGGTTTGCTAACCATTTTAAAATTAACATACATTCTTGTCATGAAACCCTATTATCATACATCTAACAGTTAATATTTGCGAAAATTAAAATGCGAGAAATAAAACTACGCTATTACAAGGCTTCGGGGAGGGGGATTAATTACATAGCCAAAAACCCGTAAAAACGGTAAATAAGCGAAAAGTCCTAATTAAACTATTACATCCCATGAGCAGTTACATTAATATTGCAAAAATAAATAAACGTGCGCGGTGAAACGTGAACGGGAAAAGAATTAGGGTTTTGACCCCGTCTAACCTAATTAAAAGAAAAATCATTTTTTTGTTGTTTTTGATTATTTTAAGAAGATAAGGTATTAATTAATAAATACAAACCTAATTACTAATTAAATTAAATTAAGAAAAATAATTAATTTTGACCTGTTTTTGTATTTTGATTATTTTAGGAAAAAGAAAATAAAAGTTAAATTGAACAAAACCCTAATTTCTAATTTGTTTTAATTTATTTACAAAAGGTTAAAATTTCCCTAAAATTAAACTAATTAAATTAATTTTTGATAAAAAATAAAACCTAAAATCTAATTTGATGAAAATTGATTTTATGAATTTTTGTAAAAAAGATTTAATTTTTTAAGTGAGAAAGTAATTAAAATAATTAAGTAAAAGAAAATATAAAAAAGAAAAGAAAGAGAGAATTGGGCCTGGTGTCAAAGTAGAAAGGGAGGTGCCAATCTGATTTTTGGCCCAATAAGCCTTGGTCCAAGGTTGACCTTTCAGATCCCATGTTGCAAGTTGACCAAGGTGCACCATGGACCTTCAAATGATGGGCGTTAGATCTGGCCTTCTGGAGATCTAGTGATTGAACCGGGAGGGCACATGGTGTACCCCTTTACCTGTACACACGCATAATCACACAAGGAAAAATGTTATGAAATAATATGGGGACCTGGGATTCGAACCCAAGCCCTATGGCTTTTCCCTTCTCCTCACTACCAACTGAGCCAGCACGCTTGTTTGTACATGGAATATCAAATGAGCATTATATGGAAAAAACACAAATGCCAATTGTACATCACGCGAATTTTCAAATGGGCGAATGGGGTGGTGCCATGCAGTCCTTGTTCTTCCTCTCTTCGTTGGTAAAAGTCCCAGACTTTTACCTATAGATAAAAGTTTGTAGCTATAGCCCCTGCAATTTTTCAAAATCTCATACAGGCACAATAAATCAAAACTAAAGGTGCAGATCAACTCTTCTTGACCTTATGAACACCATAGCACCCCTCTTTTGGGCCAAATTTGTCTGCAATCAAAAACCCTAAAAACGAACCCTAAACCCTAACAATGGTAGATCTCTATATGGTTAGCAAAAATGTAATTACTCATTACCAATAGCTTGCAAATGTTTCAATGAACAAGAATATATAAGTACTTCATGCTACAAGTGCCAGAATCACGATATTGAATTTCAAGAAAGTGGCGAAGTCGTGAGTCACTTACAGTGAGTTTTCGTGCACGAAAATGCTTGCTAAGGATTGGTTTGGAATCCTTGAACATCCAGGAAACGAATGAGATAGCTTGGAAGGCTTGAGAATGCCTGGAACTATAAAATTAGATTGCACTTTTTCTGGATTTTTTGAAAGTTGTTCTTCACTTTACACGCCTCCAACCCTTGTTCTTTTGGTTTGGATTTGTTCAATATATATCATTGAGTGAATTAGGTTTGGAAATGTGCATCCAATCTTCTCCCATAATGATTATTAATCAAGATTTGATTCTCATGTAAATCTTTCCAAAATAAGCAAAAAACCAATCTTTTTGTGTACAAGCATGCCTTGCACGAAGATGAATTGTAGGGCATTGCATCCTCTTCAAAATGAGCTTTGGATGGGTCATTTCTAATAAAGTATGTGAAAGTTATGTTTGGTCAAAGTTGGGTTGACTTTTCCTGCAAAACCCTAATTTAGCAACTTTTGGGTTTTGATAAATTGTGAGCAATCCTTGATGAATCATGATCAACCCTTGATCAAATGATGAATAATACTTCAAAATTAGGATATTGACCAAAAATCTTGAGGTTTGACTGTATGGGGACCACAATTGACTTTTGCCCTAGCATAGTCGATTTTTAGGCCTTTGAGCAATTGACTGAGCAAACTTTCTCTGCAAGGCTTGAAACATGACATGGATGATCTTGAGAACATATTAGGACAATGGTGAGCATTTGGGATCCCTTGGAATCAAGTATCTTGATGCACCATGAAACCCTAATTTGAGATAGACTGCCTTAGGAGAGGGTTTGTCTGGTCAACCCTTGGACTTCCTTGAGCAATTTGAGGATCTTTCTTGAAATGTTTTGAGAAATATGGGAGGGAAAATTTTTGGGTACAACAACCTCCCTTTCGGGTTTTTGGCCTACCGAGACGCTCTTTTTTGCCTAACCCGCCCTTTCGGGTTTTCAACTTAGCGAGTTGTTCTTTTATTTCTTTAGGAGAAGTATTTCTTGACTACATCAGCATTCATGGGACGTGGGAACTCTTCGCCATCCATAGTTTCGAGAATTAATGCACCGCCAGAGATGGCTTTCTTGACAACATATGGGCCTTCAAAATTGGGAGTCCATTTTCCCCTAGAATCAGTGTTGAAAGACATTATCTTCCTGAGCAGGAGGTCGCCTTCTCTGAATTCACGAGGTTTGACCTTTTTATCAAAAGCTTTATTCATTCTTTTCTGATATAACTGTCCATGACACAAAGCTGTCATCCTCTTCTCTTTGATCAGATTCAATTGGTCAAACCGGTTTTGGACCCATTTAGCCTATGTCAACTTTGTTTCCATTATCACACGTAAAGAGGGGATCTCAACCTCGACTGGGAGTACAACTTTTATTCCATACACAAGGGAAAACGGGGTTGCTCCTGTTGAGGTGCGGATAGATGTTCGATATCCATGCAAAGAAAAAGGGAGCATTTCATGCCAATCTTTATAAGTAACAACCATCTTCTGGATGATCTTCTTGATATTCTTATTAGCAGCTTCAACAACCCCATTCATCTTTGGCCTATACCAAGAGGAATTATGATGGACAATCTTGAATTCTTCACACAGTTCTGTCATCATTTTATTGTTCATATTCGAGCCATTGTCGGTGATAATTCTGCTCCGCACACCATACCGACATATAAGATTATTCTTAATGAAGCGCACAACCACCTACCTAGTAACATTGGCATATGAAGCAGCCTTCACCTACTTGGTGAAGTAATCAATTGCTACCATAATGAAAAGGTGTCCATTCGAAGCTTTGGGTTCTATCATCCCAATCATGTCAATACCCCACATAGAGAAAGGCGGTGGGAAGGAAATCACATTGAGAAGTGTCGGAGGCACACGGACCTTATCTACATAAATATGGCATTTATGACACTTCTTTGCAAATTTGTAACAATCAGATTCCATTGTCAGCCAATAGTAACCTTCCCTTAGCATCTTTTTAGCCATCGAATGTCCATTGGCATGAGTGCTAAATTAACCTTCATGAACCTCATGCATCAACATGCCTGCTTCGTGTCTATCCACGAATCTGAGCAAGACCATGTCATAACTTCTTTTATACAACACATTTTCATTGAGGAAGAAACTGCCAGCCAATCTTCTCAATGTCTTTCTATCCTTCTTGGATGCACCAATCGGGTATTCCTGAGTCTGGAGAAAATGCTTGATATCATAGTACCAAGGCTTCTCATCTGCTACCTCCTCTGTTGTAAACACATGAGCGGGCCTATCCAGTCGCCGAACCATAATTTGAGGTATATCATTCCAAGTATTTACTTGATACATAGAAGCCAGAGTTTCCAGAGCATCCGCCATTTGATTTTCATCTCTTGGAATATGATGGAATTCAACTTTATTAAAGAAGGGTAACAACCTTCTAGCATAATATTTGTAAGGGATCAAGCCAGGGTGACGAGTATCCCACTCTCCTTTAATATGATTTATTACCAAAGCTGAATCACCATACACATCTAGAATTTTAATTCTAAGATCAATAGCTTCTTCGAGACCCATGATGCAAGCCTCATATTCTGCCATATTATTAGTACAATCAAATGTTAACCTTGCAGTAAAAGGAATGTGCGATCCATGTGGAGTGACAATCACAACACCAATTCCTTTACCATAAGCATTCACAGCTCCATCAAATATCCTACTCCAACGAGATTCAGGTTCAGGACCTTCCTCAAGCAATGGTTCATCACAATCTTTCACTTTTAGGAATATCACATCCTCATCGGGGAATTCATACTCTACTGACTGATGATCCTCCACTGGTTGGTGGGCAAGATAATATGCCAACACACTGCTTTTAATAGCTTTTTGAGTGTGGTATTCAATGTCATATTCAGATAACAACATTTTCCAGCGGGTAATTCTCCCAGTAAGAGCAGGTTTTTCAAAAATGTACTTGATTGGATCCATTTTGGAGGTCAACCAAGTAGTGTGATTCAACATATACTGCCGAAAATGCTTTTCCACCCAGGCCAAAGCACAACAAGTCTTTTCCAGCATGGAATACCGCGACTCACAATCAGTGAACTTTTTACTGATATAATAAATGGAAAAATCTTTCTTCCCTGTTTCATCTTGTTTTCCCATAATACAACCAATGGATTTATCTAACACTATCAGATACATGATAAACGGTCTTCCTTCGATAGGAGGGAGCAAGATAGGAGGTTCAAGAAGATATTCTTTAATACTTTCAAATTCCCTTTGGAAGTCATCCGTCCATACACAACCTTGATCTTTCTTTAACAACTTAATGATCGGTTCACATATTGCAGTCATGTGGGAAATGAATCTGGAAATATAATTCAAACGCCCGAGGAACCCTCTGACTTGATTTTCACTTCTTGGCACTGGCATCTCTTGAATAGCTTTGACTTTATTAGGGTCAACTTCAATTCCTTTCTGGATAACAATGAAAACCAACAATTTTCCTGATCGAACACCGAAGGTGCATTTATTTGGATTCAAGCAGAGACGATACTTCCTCAAACACTGAAACAACTTCAACAAATCTTCTACATGCCCTTCTTCAGTCTGGGATTTAGAAATCATATCATCAACATATACCTCGATTTCCTTGTGCATCAGATCATGGAATAGGGTTGTCATAGCCCTCTGGTACGTTTCACCAGCGTTCTTCAAACCAAAGGGCATCACTCTGTAACAGAATGCTCCCCAAGGTGTGATAAACGTTATTTGTTCCATGTTATCCAGAGCCATTCTTATTTGATTATAACCAGAAAATCCGTCCATGAATGAGAAAACTTTGAATTTTGTTGTGCTATCCACTAACATATCAATGTATGGCAATGGAAAATCATCTTTTAGACTAGCTTTATTTAGATCTTTGTAATCTACGCACATGCGGACTTTTCCGTCTTTTTTCGGTACTGGGACAATATTCGCAATCCATTGAGTATACACTGACGTCACAAGAAAACCAACATTAATCTGCTTTAGAACCTCCTCTTTGATCTTTACTGCCATATCTGGGTGAGTTCTTCTCAACTTCTGTTTGATTGGCGGACACTCTGGTTTCAACGGTAAACTGTGCTCCACAATATATGTATCTAGACCAGGCATATCTTGGTAAGACCAACCAAAAATACCCACATACTCTTTCAACAGCTCAATCAACCTGCTCTTCACATTAGGATGCAGCGATGCTCCAATCTTGACTTCTTTCACATCTTCTTCTGAACCCAAATTGATCACTTCCAATGGCTCTTTATATGGCTGAATGGTATTTTCCTCGTGCTCAAGCAACCGTGAGACATCTTCTGGAATTTCATCATAATCTTCTTCTTCGGCCCCATACACAGGACATTCAAAGTTGGGAGGGGGTGCAGGGTCATTGTATTCAACGAGTTTTTTAATTAATCTGCACATATGATTTATGATTGCTTTTAGAAACTGACACATATAACAAGTGATCATCTAAATTGAATTTCAGTTATTATTTATTTTGAAAGGGTTTTTTCTGATTACCATTTTCCAAGAAAAAGCAGAAAATAAAGACACAATTTGGGAAACAAAGACAACTTTTATTATTGATTTTAAAAGTCACGGCAAATAGATAAGCCCTACAACATTAATACTTCCACCTTGGGCAGAGTGAAAGCTTTTCAAAAATATTAACAAAACAAATTACTTTGAAACATGTATGCAAGAGGAAACATCAATGGTGATCCGGTTCTGAACCCTAACCACGTGCGTCACATAATTCAGCATTTCCTACTCTGCTTCATCTTCCATAATGGCATTATCCTGAAAACAGTTGGATGAAGATAACCCCTGCTACAGAAAATGTCTTGATACTTGCCTGCAGCAGACTTCGGCTTCATGCTCTTACCTTTTTCATTCTTCAAAGAGAACCCCAAACCGACTTTGTTCTTGTTTACAGGTAGATCCACAATTTGTCCCCATACCTCGCTATAACCATTTCTCACAACTTGTTGCGCATCCTTAAGCGAAAGCATGGAATTCTCATTTCCTCTTATGTTGTCAATGGATAAGGCTTGGAAATGGGTTCCAACAGAAGCTTCATCCTCCTCCACAATGCTGAAAGAGGACAAATGAGAAATCAATAATGCATGTTCCCTATTTATGATTACTACTTTCCCTTCACGTACAAATTTTAGTTTCTGGTGTGAAGTTGAAGTGACAGCCCTTGCCTCATGAATCCACGGTCGTCCCAACAAACAACTATAAGCGGGAACAATGTCCATGACCTGGAAAGTTATCTGAAACAAATGTGTTCCTATATGAATAGGCAAGTTCACTTCATCAATAACAGATTTCCTTGATCCATCAAATGCTTTCACGATGATTCTACTTGGGTGCATAGGCGTTCCTTGATATTTCAACTTCATAAGAGTGCTTCTCGGTATAACGTTCAAAGCAGGTCCATTATCAATCAGCACATATGATAGTGAATCATTCTTGCAATTCATAGAGATATGGGGGGCCAGGTTATGATTCCTTCCTTCATATGGCAATTCATCATCGCAGAAACTCAAGTTATTACATGACGTAAGTTCCCTATTACGCTACTAAATTGGTCTATTGGCATATCACTATCCACAAAAGCTTGGTCCAATACCCTCATCAAGGATTCTCTATGAGAAGAGGAGTTCATCAATAAAGCCAAGATATATATTTTTGAAGGAGTCTGCAGTAGATGATCTACAATTTTGTATTCACGTATCTTGATTATCTTTAAAATATCATCCACTTCTTTCTCTAACATAGCCCCACTAGTCTCACCCGTAGCCTTCTTGGGTTCAACATTCTCAGTAATTTTCTTTCCAACACTAACATCTCCTCGAACAACTGGTGCAAACACACGACCACTGCGGGTCACCCTGCTATTTTCAGTAATATTTCCAACATCAGGCATTGGCTGGATGGGAACTTCCACTCCATCCTCTAAGATTGTAGCGTTGTATTTGTAGGGCACAACCTTATCTAACTTGTAGGGGATAGGACCCGGAAAACTAATCACCAATGGGGTAATAACTGGCTTGCTATAATATTCAACTTCAAAATGGGTGGGTGCCCCAAAACAAGGTACAATGACTTTTACCCCTTCTTCAACACAATCAGTCATTATTGAGTCATTTCTGGAAAATAAATCCTTATCTGAGGAGAAATACTCATCTGTAGAGGCATACTCTTCATCCGACTCTTCTCCAGTCAAGCAAACCTCAATCAAATAAACTTCATGGTAATCATCCCTTTAACCAATAACCTTGATAGTTCTGTTGTTCAACAACAATTTAACACCTTTCTTCACGATTGAACATCCTCGGGAGTCTCGACATCAAACTCGATAAGATACATACTGATGTTCCACCTGACCAGCCATGTGGCAGAAAGTAGCATGCAATTGCACAAGGTCCTCATTCATATACTCTACATCAAAAATTCTGAATTCTCCAGGACATCCTGAAACCAAATTCACCTCCTCTTCATACTCTGCCCTAGGCCTGATTATGTGGATGAGGCCCTCTCCATCATCTCTTATAAATCAGCCTTTATCTTATCGTAACCTTGTATGTCTGTACTGCAAATAGCACAACCGGAATGGTCATGCGTATAGTAGCTAAATTCATAGAGGTCTGCATGCATTTTCACCAAATCTCCTCTAACCAGATTAATATCAAAAATCCAGAAGTCGCCTGGACAACCGACCACCATATTCACAGCATTTACTCCTCCATGCTTGGGTAGAGGATTGTCTTTCACATTAGGGCCCACATCCTTTAAAGATATAATACCAGACTTCACCAATTTCTGCACCTTAGTCTTCAAAGGATAACAATTCTGAACATTATGCCCTGGTGCTCCCTGATCAAAATCACATGTTTGGTCTGCTTTGTAATACCAAGGCAATGGTGATGGTACAACGGGAGGTGGTCGGGTCTGAACCAACTTCTTCTGAATCAATGCCGGTAGTAACTCTGTATAGCTCATAGGAATAGGGTTATAACTCTCCCTTCTCTGATTATACCCTTGATTCCCCTGTTGGGACGGTCTTTGATAAGCAACGATAGTTGGAGATGCACCCACAACTGGAGTAACTGAGGCGACTTGTTGATTACACTAATAATTCATTCTAGGAGTATTAACCCTCCTCTCTTGCATAACACCATTTGCATCCCCTTCTTTCTTCTTGGTAAACCCATAAGATGGCTTCTTCACACCCCCGGATCCTTCATTCCTCATTAGACGGCCCTCTCTTATATCCTCTTCCAAGAGGATACCCATGCCTACCATTTCAGTAAAGTCACTTGGCGCACTTGCTACCATACTCTCGTAGTACAAAGCACCCAAAGTTTTCTAGAAAATATTAGTCATCTCCTTGTCTTCCATGGGAGGAATCACTTGTGCGGCTACCTCACGCCATCTCTGTGCATATTCTTTGAATGATTACCTATCTTTCTGAACCATGGCCCTGATTTGATCACGGTCAGGCGCCATTTCCATGTTTTACTTGTGTTGTTTGACGAACGCTTCACCCAAGTCATTGAAAGTATGGATGTTAACACTGCCCAAACTCATATACCACTTCAGTGCAGCACCGGTCAAACTATCCTGAAAAAAGTGAATTAGCAGACGTTGATCATTAGTATGGGTAGACATTATCCTTACATACATCACCAGATGAGCATGAGGGCAAGTGTTTCCCTTGTACTTCTCTAACTCTGGGACCTTAAACTTCGCAGGTATCTTAACATTCGGGACCAAGCATAACTCATTCACATTCTGCCCGAATAACTCTTTTCCCCTGAGGGCCTTCATTTCTCTCTGCATCTTGTCAACTGCTCTTGAAAATCATCTATTTTGTCATAAAGACCCAAGTCTTCACTCGGTGGAGGGAAAGGATGACACACATCATCATTAACAAACGGAACCATATTCACCGAAGGAGGTGCAGTAGGAGCAGCATGCACCACAGGAGGTTCCAGAGTAACAATACTCTAAACAATTGGACTATCTTGAGGACTAAGATTGAAACTTTCAGGAGAAAAATTCTCTGGAATTCCCCATGGGTAACCTTGAGGCATGCGATTCGGAACAACAGTTGGAGTGGCAGATACGGGAATAGTCGGAGCTTCAGTAATTTCCCTTGTTGGTTGAGGTTGGACACTCGGTGGCTGATTCTGAGCAGCCACCAGAGATTCCATCAGAGCAGTAAGATTGGCCATGTCGGCCTTCAAAGCAGAAATCTCCTCGCGCAGCTCACGATTCTCTTGTTCTAAGTTGTCCATCTTCTTTCTGAAATTAGCCCGAGTGTTGTAGTGATGAGTCAGCTTGCTGAACAAAGTAAAGAAGCTTGGTAAGACACCTGGATATGCATAACAAATGCAAGAAATGTGTGCAATATGATGCATGATATGCAATGCACATGATTTTATTTTATTATTTAATATTTCAAGGGATTTAAAATTTATGGGCATATTGCAAATATCAAAGTAATAACGCATTTGAAATACTGAAAAAATTTATTATAACAATTCCAAAATGGATTACAAGTTTCAATGATCCCAAGTAAAAGATGAAAAAAAATCTAAAACCATGAGAAGTAAAGCTGATGGAGATCACTCTATACGTTGGCGCTTCCCTATGAGCCTAGCAATCTAAGCCTTCAACCTCTGGTTTTCTTCCGCACATCTGGTGGCAACCTTCTTCCAATCACCTGAATCAGGGAGTGAGCAAATGGAATTTGAATGAGGCTTAGGAGAAAATAAATCCCCCTGCCTCTCCATGGTCTTTACAGCCCGTCTCTCAACAATCTCAATCAAGTCGTCTTTCTCCTTCAAATCTGCTCTATAGGAAATCTCTAGAGTTTGGCAGTTATTCTTCCAAGCATCCTTTTCCTGTTGCATCCTGACTAAAGCAAGTTGTAGCTCCTCTAGATCATCCAATAAGGGAGGAGTGGTCTTCACAAACAAATCAGGCATAGGTGTTTCCCGGGAATACGACATCTTCAATTGAATAGCTCTCGTTTGGACCCACTGAAGATATGGCTCCAAAGAAACAACACCCTAAGGTCCCAAATCCTTCCTACTCTTCTTATGAATGTGACACCAGGCCTTCGAAATCTGCTCCCTAGCTTCCCTATGATCTTCTCCCTCCTTCATAAAGAAACTACTCAAATGAATACTATTTTCTTTATCCCTCATCGGATAACCAAGCTGTCGTCGTACAAGAACAGGGTTATAGTTAATTCCTCCCTTGTACCAAGAAGAGGTACATTGGGGAAACTACCACAACTATCAATAATCTTTATATCCTGGTAAGCTCGATGATACCAATCAATATCCGAGTGGTTAAGTGCCATGATCTTAGGATCCCAACGGGGTTCCTTCTTGACATCCCAAAAAGCCTCAGACTGAGGCATATGAGAGATAAACCACCGGTACAACATAGGCGTGCAATAGATAATCATCCCCCCGTGGTAAGAATTCCAAAGATGAATACAGTAATAAGCATCACCCAACAAGGTAGGAAATGAGTTTCCAATCATGAAGATCATGATAGCATTAATTTCAACAAACTTGTCCACATTAGGAAATATGAACAAACTGTAAGCATGTAGAGCAAAGATGACCTCAAAAGCGATTGTACTCTTCATCCTGGAAAAGTAGCAAGCTTTATCCAATAAGAACTGAGTTGGTAATCCTCTAATCCCTCCTTTTGTAGTCATATGGGCTTCCACCTCAGACTTCCCCATATGAATCAAAGCAGCAATCTCATGTGGTTTTGGCTCACCCTTCAAACCAGTAAAAGGAACACGATCGGTAACGGGTAAATCCAACAGATAAGAATACTCCTCCAATGTAGGCATTAACTAATAGTCGGGGAAAGTAAAGCAATGATACACCAGATCATAGAACTGGACCAAGGTCAAGAGAATAACCTCCTTCATCTTCAGCTTCATGAGAGGAATGATGGATCCATACTTCTTCCGAAAGTCTGCAGAACACTCGATCTCGGGAATTAGACTGATCAACTCATATATCTTGGGATCTTTGAAACTGTATTTTCTGGTCTTTCTTTTACCAGAATCTATGGTAAAAAAGTACATGAGATATTCACAAATGTTCAACTTTTAAATCCCTTGAAATAAGATCTCTTCAAAAGATGCTTATGAGTGCATGGATGCATGATGCATCAATCACACACAAGATCACACATATAGGGTTCATAGGTTCAACTTCACGAGCATGAGGTCGACAATATTACCCATAAGGTATGGTCTAAAACTTATCACCTTCCGAACAAGGTTCTAGAGGTTCCCATAGTCTACATCCTTCCTTCAGATATTACCAACTTCCTGATTAACTCGGTAATTAGTAATATTCTCAAGAAAAACTCGTCCGAGCGTAGTATCGCGTGACAACTATTTCCGGATTACTCTGTCATAGCTTCTGCACTACACCTAAAAGGCCAAGATGGGTTTGGTATTCTACAGTCCTCAACTTTAGCAAGCTCCCAGGTCGAAAGCAGTACTTCTTCCCGATTACTCGGTAAACGACACTACAGTCAAAGGGGACTCCACTGAGTGGGGGATCTCATGCCTCCTTTTTTGGGATTACTCCCTCAAAGTTAACATGACTATACCGCCCTTCCTATCTTAAAGTTTGCCCAAGTCCAGGTATAGGACTTATGAGTAATCACCAAGCACCCTGAAAACTAGCAAAATCCAGGAAAACATATATACAACATATAACATATAAATAACAATAGCATATACACAAATATAAACAAAGATATGCTCAACCCACTTAGGGATGGACCAGCAAGAGGTCAATCGTTCCCCAATGAAGTCGCTAATTTTCTGTAGCGGTAGAAATGTTTAAGACTAAGCCATGGGATTGACTAGACTTGTACAAATCAAAATAAAATCGCCACCGAGCTTTATTGTTTCCAAAGGAATGGGAAAAGAACAAATAACCCAAAAAAGGGGGAAAGATTCAAGGTAAGGGGGTTGGTTATGTAAAGGGAAGGTATTAGCACCCTAAACATCTACGGTACTCCATAGGAACCTCTTTGTAAAATCTGTATATTTTGGCTATGAAATATTGTGTAAAAAAATGGATGGTGGAGGTGACAAAAGAAATATATTTTTATGTTTTTTTGCACCCGCCGCAGTTGCGAACCTTTAGTGCCTACGTACCACCTTTTCGTGTAATAGGGGATCAGGGTACACGTAGTTCCTCTTTAAAAAAATTTAAAATGTAAGTGTGTTGGTTATTTTTTATGAGATAAAACATCATCGTCATTGTCCATGTGGAAAACATACTTACTACCCACAATCATGAGAAAGGAGAATTTGCATCATCTCAAAGTGGAGGATATGGCTTGGATTTTAAAATTAACAATGCCTCACTTAAAACCCAAGTGGAAAATATCTCTCTTTAATACATATTATAGAAGTATAATTGTTTGCATCACTACAAGGATTGACAAGAGTCTAATCATTTGAGAAAGGTTTTAAAATAAGAAAGCCAAAGTGGAAAAATGATTTGAAATGAGATTGATTGACTTTTAGTCTTCTCACAAAAAAAATGATGTCAAAATATTATTAAGTTGATTGAAGTTTATTCATGAAATTGTTTTTGAAAATGCATGGACCTAAGTACAAGTTTATTATAAAAGTGGTTCAAGTTTCAAAATAAGAGGAGTTTTCAAAAGGAGGAGGAAGATTTTTGAAATTAAAGAAATATGGGAGGAGAAGAAGAGACTATCCAAAAGCATAAGGTAAAAGCTAGGGATAGGAACCATCTAACCAACAAGAAGCCGAAACTTGACATCATGAGTCAAGATAAAATTCCCATTCTTTGGATTGAAACCAAGCAAGCAAAGATACTAGACCTCTTGAGAGAACCAAACTTCAAGTGTATTAAGTCTTCACAAAAATTGGGCAGAGTAACAGTTGTATACGGGTTAATTCCAGATTACAAACAAAGAGTGTAATCACAATAACCTACATACAAAACAAACAAACAAACAACCCAATGTCTTGAGGTAAACCTCAAGATATCTAGACAAAATAATTAGATAAGGTCACAAGGTCTCCAATCATAGGCCAATGTTTCTAATCCTAATTCCAAGAAGTCCAATGCTCCATAATGCCAAGGATAGTAACCAAATAGTCCAAGTATCATTAAGGATTTTATGGTTCATATTGATTATTAAGTATCTTAAGAAAAGAAAAGAAAAGCTCAAGTGAGAAAAATAAACATGACAAGAAAGTAAATGCTCAAATGAGCAAAGATGAGAATGGCATGAAATGTAAATGCTAAAAGTAAATAGTGCATAAAAATAAAAGGGGCATATAATAAAAATACAGGATAAAGTCAATTATTAGTGATTAGTGGTTAGTTGGATGATCATATTGAAACTTGTATTTGGAACTCATTAGAGGATTGGTAGAACCAAAGCCTCCACACAACAAGTTGCATTTGCTTTTTGTCAAGTATATCATCCATTTGGAATCCTCATAAGTACCATTTAATGATCAACGATGTTTAAGTGATCCGCGTTGACTAAAGATGTTGTAAATCTATTAGAGGATTGGTAGAACCAAAGCCTCCATACAATGAATCTCAAGGTTATTGGATCAAAGAGATCAAATTAACATACTTGGGCTTGCAAACATAAGTTTGGGCCACGAATGATCATTTATTCAAATCGGAACAAAATTTAGCTGTGATACGGTGGGAAGAACTGACTGTTTTTTGGAATGCTGGTTTGCATTTTGCGTTTGTATTCGCAAAATGTCACGGTAAGAAAGAGTCACCACCGACTTTTATTTTATCCAACAAGGAAAGGAAAAAAGTACAGAAAAATTCCTTTTTCGAGATATTTCTCGGGTTCGGGGGGTAGATTATAGAAAGGGAAGGTGTTAGCACCCTTTATATCCGTGGTTATCCACGGGCTCTTAGGTACTTGCTCAATTGTTTTCAAAATTGCTTTCTTTGTGCTTGTGGGTTTGAAAAATTTTTTGTTTGAAACTTCGATTTAACTCTTGCTTCTGTCCTCAAGAGCGTATGAAGTGATTTTTTGAAAACTTTGTTCGAAAAGTGTAAGTGTGAAAAGTTTTGTTTTGAAAGAGCAAGTATCTAAGAACCATATACCTACTCAAAAAAGGAATCGTTCTATGATAATTTCCTTTAGACAATGCTTTCCTACTATTGATGAGTAGGTAGCACCGTCGTTGGAATTTTGTAGGTCAATTCAAATGCGGGACTTACGGTCACTAAAGCAATGTTAGGACGCCTTAGCGGTAACCCTAATGTCTTAGATCATTTGTTTGAGGAAACAATATCCGAGGAAACCGTTTTGAGGCAACTATGATCTTTTAGACAAGAGGGCGACCTCTAAAACGACCTATACTCAATGACCGCGTCCGAAGGCAACCAAATGGGGTGTACCCTAAGAGTGCGCATGTGTGAGTGTGTCGTTTTCAGTTATTTTTATCTTTGTACATGTTAAGGGTGATCTAATTTGATTTTAAGATTAACATTTAGTCTTGTCATGCAAACCCTATTATCAAACATCTAACAGTTATAATTTGCGGAAATAAAATGCGGAATTTAAATTACAAGGCGTCGGGTATTTACATCGCCAAAGACAAACCCTTTTGAAAAATAAAATAAATCAATAAAAATAATTAAAAGTCCTATTTACTATTACAATTCGGAAGCCAGTACATTATTGGATAAAAGAAAGTAAATCGCGTGCGGGAAATTAAATCGAGCGCAAGATTAGGGTTTTGACCCTTTTGGTTAAAGAAGAAATCTTTTTTAGGTTTTTTGTTGTTTTCATTTTAAGAAAGAAATAACCTAAATTAATTACTAAATTAAATTAAATTAATTAATTAATGAAGGAAATAAATTAATGATATATTTTTGGATTTTTGATTATTTAGGAAAGAAATTATAATAATTAAATTAATGGTTAGAAACTAATTAAGTCTAATTAATTTTAATTATTTTTTCAAAAGGGATTAAAGTTCTCTAATTAAAACCTAATTAATTAATAAATTTATTAAGAAAAATAAAAGATTAAAATTTAATTTGAAACAAAAAATATTTTTTGGTGATTTTATTTTATGAAAGAGGAATTTTGTGATTGGTTAGTAAATTAAATAAAAATGATAAAACAATTAACAAAATAAAATAAAATAAGTGAAAGAGAGAGTTTGGGCCTGAATTATGGGGGTGCTGGTAGCAATTTCGTGGCCCAATATGTGCTGGCCTTGTTGACTTTCTGGAATTTGGTATGCACGCCTGGACTTGGCCTATGGTAGACCTCCAATCATGGACCTTCAAATTTGGCCTTTGGCCATCTGGCAATTGGATGAATGATGCCGCATGGTAGGTTGGCAAGCTAACGCGCGCATGCGAATACCTGAAAAGAAATAAGAAAATGGAAAGTGTTGGAGGCAGGGATCGAACCCATGACCTCCAGCCACTAATGCCTTGGAACTTGACTGGTTGACCACTGGAACACGCTGCTGGATTTGTTATAATAATACAAAACATATATATTATATAAAAAACAAAAATCATTGCCAGAACATAAAAACACGCGCGTAACATTTGAATCCACCAATGGGCAGGGGACACCTCATCATCCCTGTCCTGAAACCTGTAAAAGAATACCTGCGGATTTGAATCCGCAGCTAAAAACGCAGGCCTATCCTAAAATCTTCTCTAGGCCATATAAATCCATTCCAAGAACATGGTTGGATTCGTTATGGCGTCCTGATCAAAGCCATGTTCTTCTTGAGTCACAATTTTACCTGAAACAGAAAACCCTAAAAACCAAACGAAGAACCCTAGCTATGGTGGTTCTCCATTCAGGCCAGATAAACGCAATTGAATAATACCAATAGCTTGCAAATGTTATGTAGTTTCCAAATATGGTATTGATTCATGAAAAAGATGCTTAAACTCAGAGTTGCGAAATCAAGAACAGGGGTGGTTATCGTGCGACTTACAATGCGTTTGGGCGTCTGAAAATGCTTGCACTGGATCCAGGTAGCTTGTATGAATGGCCAGGAAGCGATTGGGACAAGTCTTGGCCTTTGAAAATGCCTCTAACCTGGATTTTGACTTCTCACTTTTTGTGATTTTTTCAATTTTTGTTCTGCCTCTCTCTGCACTTTCCAACCCTGATCTCGTATGCCTTGGCTTGCTTATGTAACATGCTTTGTATTAGGGTAAAAATTATGGACCAAATCCCTTCATATCAATGCACATGAATGTGATATGATCTCCATTGAAAATCTTCTAAACTTGATTTGATTTGGATCTTTTTGCACATGATTTGGCTTGATACGAATTTGATGGTGATGCTAGTTGTGAACAAAGCCTAAAACAATCCAAAAAATCAAGAGTTATTAATTATTTGGATTTTCTATGATTTTATTTGATTTAAAATGAATAAATTCAATAAAAAATCAAATTAAATAATAAAAATGAAATATGGGCTCATGGCTGAAGCTAGGACACGTGGCCAACTATGCAAGCTCAAATCAAGTGGAAAAGAATGGGCCCGTTTGACAAAATTTGAAGTTTTGGGGATAGTTGACTTTTGGCAATTTTGCAAAAACGTCCAACTTCAACAATGCATAACTTCTTCAATTTTGAACTTTTGGAAGTTTTCTTTGACTTTTTAGAAAGCTTGAGATGTCCTCTAATCAACCATTTTGGTATCATCTCAATTTGATATTCCATTCTCAAGTTATAAGCTTTGGCAAAAAGGTGTTTTTGTTGACTTTCAAAAATGACCTATAATGTCCCAATTTATAACTTCTTGTGAGTGTATTTTTTGAACTTGGGTATGAATATGGATTTAGGATATCGCATCCTATTCAAAATGAGCTTTGGATGGGTCATTTCTCATAAAGTATGAGAAAGTTATGCTTGGTCAAAGTTGAGTTGACTTTTCCTACAAAACCCTAATTTAGCAACTTTTGAGTCTTGTTGAATTTTGAGCAATCCTTGATGAATCATGATCAAACCTTGATCAAATGATGAAATATCCTTCAAAATGAGAATTTTGACAAAAAATATTGAAGTTTGGCTGTATTTGGGTCACAGTTGACTTTTGCCCTAGCACAGTCGATTTTTGGACCTTTGAGCAATTGACTGAGCAAAATTCCTCTGCAAGGCTTGAAATTTGACATGGATAATATTGATAACATATTAGGACATTGGGGAGCACTTGAGGTCATTTGGATTCAAGGATCCCAATGCAACATAAAACCCTAATTTGGGGTTGACTGCCTTAGAAGATAGCTTGTCTGACCAACTCTTGAGCAAACTTTGAGCAACTTGGAGATTCTTCTTGCAATGTTTTGAGAAATATGGGAGGGAAAATTTTTGGGTACAACATTAGTGCTATGTTAAGAAATTCTAAGTGGACTTATATAGAAGTCGCACCTATTTTGAAGTCGATTGTGATACGGTGGGAGAACTGACTTTGTTGTTTTGCATTTGATCGTAAATGTTACGGTTAGCAAGAGTCACCACCGACTTTTCTTTTATCCAAAAGGAAAGGTGAAAAAGCACAGGAAAGACCTTTGAGATGTTTTCTTCGGTTCAGGGGGTAGATTATGAAAGGGGAAGGTATTAGCACCCTTTTCATCCATGGTTTTCCATGGGCTCTTAGTTACTTGATAGATCACTTGCTTTTGTTTGAAAATGTGCTTCGTGTGGTTTTTTGAAAGTATTTTGAAAAGAGGTCATTGTTTAGGCAAACTTTATAATGATTCTCGTTCGTAAGAATGTATACAAAGGTGTTGGTCCTTTGAAAATGTTTTCAAGTTTTTGAAAGATGTTTTGAAAGTGTTGGTGTTTGTTTTGAAAATATAAAGGATGTTTAGGTTTTGAATTTGAGCAAGCAACTAGGAACATTCTACCTACTCAAAAGTCTTTCATGTTCAATTTCCTTTTTCCTTTGATATTGTTATCTTACCATTGAGTTGGTAAGTAACCCTATCTTTGGATGTAAAAGGGACGGGCGTGGGTCATCGTATAACCATGATTAGAAATGTTGCAAAATATTTTAGCATTTTTCTTTAGGGATTAAGATCATTTTGAAAGACAACATAGATAGCGTCATCGAGGGACTATGATCTTGTATTTTTTTGCTTGTTTTTGCTAAGATACCTCACATGTATAATATGGCTATTTTTGAAAGGCAGCCAAGTGAATTTACCCTAGGGGTTTTTGTGTGCAAGTGTATTAATTTTCATGCTTGAATTGTCTTTGATTAGGGTTTTCTATTGATTGGTTTTAGTCTTTCCATACAAAACCCTAATTACTAGCATTTTGTATATAAAGCAAAAAATTTCAAAAATTAAAATTATTACGCTATTACAATACTTAGGGGAGGAGTGTAAAAATTACAAATGGAGAATATTGCAAGAATTTAAATCTAAATAAATATTACCACCATTTTGAAATTAATAAATGTACAAAAATGGACAAATAAAATGCAAGAATGCAAATGTGGAAAGGAATATGATTTTTGTTTGGTTTTTTATGAAAAGGGTTTTTTAACCTAGTTAGTAAAATAAATTAATTTAAGGAAAAGTATTTTTTTAGGGTTTTAGTGAATTTAATTAAGTTAGTAAATGAAAATAATTAAATAAAAATCCTAAGTTCTAAATTGATTTTAATTTTACAAGAAAAATAAATAATATAATATAATAATAATTAAAATTAAATTATCTAAGTAAAAAGGAAATTAATTAAAGAAATGGTTTTTGTTCTTTTATTTTTTTGTAAAGAAAAATAAACTAAATAAATAAAATATAAATATTTTTGGATTTTTTCTTATTGATGAAAATAGTAATAATAATAATAATAATAATAATAATAATATTAATAATAATAATAATAATAATAATAATAATAATAATAATAATAATAATAATAATGATAATATTAATAATAATAATAATAAATAAAAAAATGAAAAAGGTAAAAATGAAATAAAATAAAAAAATAAAGTCAAAGGGGGTTAAAAAATTGTCAGGAGTGTGCAAGTGTAGCAAAAATCCCAAGCCCAATGGAGGAGGGCCCAAGCGCTGCAAAAAGGGGTCAGAAAATGTCAAAAAAATGAAAAAAAAGTCACGCTGGGGCTTGAACCCAGGATCTCATGGTTACATACGCGCGCTTTAACCACTGGGGTGGTGATACATCCATTAACTTATGTAAAACAACAAATATATAATTTAAGTCTTGCCCTAAATGTACTTCATCTTCAACCTCCAGCCAGAAGCCCTACAACTTGTTCATTTCTCAACCATTTGCAAAAATGTAAACATGAAAGTTGCTCCATTTTTTCCTACGAATCCAACTATATAAATATCATGAACTATAAATCAAAGATGAATGAGAATTTTTGAAAGTACCAAATTCTGACCTAATTATTTTCAGAGATTCAATCCTAAAATTCTCCTAGCTCAATCAATATAAATGAAATCTATGGACATGTACAGCTTCAGGAAAATGAAGTCTACATTTTATCTTCACAAATGCAAGCCTAACAATGCCTAAGTAATAAGATAGAAGTTCAAGAAAAATACTTCAAAACTAGAAATCGTGAAATGCAAATGAGCTTGATTCAAGGTGCTGCAATGATCAGGTTAGCTTCCTCAAGTTCCCAGGAAGTTAATGCAATGGTTTGCTTGAGCAATGGATGGATGGAATGGCTTGGAGAAATCAATGTGCAATGCTATGTTTTTGGTTATGGATGTTATGGTAAATGATGTTACAATAATGAAACATGGATAGGGATAGGTTACACTTGATGTAAGGAAGCTTTAGAAACTAAAAGGCCAAGAAACGCACGAGGGAAATATGAGTTTGATTTTCAAGGTCAGAAACTATGCAACAATGGAGTTTTTGGGCAATTTCTGATTTGAGAGAGTTTTAGTGTGTTTCAGGGTGCTTCAACTCATCCTTTAGCTCACAAATAGTGCCTCTATTTATAAGCAACAATTATGGAGGCTTGTATCTGATCAGAATTCAAAATCACATGTTTAAGCTCAACATGTGATTTTTTGAGAAATCAAGTTTCAATGCTTTGTGTACTGGCTAAGATAGAGTGGTTATGCTTTAAAAACACTTGCTTCTGACTTTGTAGATGGAGTGTGATCAGAGGGAACAAGTTAGAGGCTCAAGAATTGACTTTGCACATAAAGCTTGCTTTTCTAAAATGGAAGTGTTCACTTTGTTCCATTAATGGAAATGTGGATTGGATAAAGCTTAAACCACTTGGGTTAAAGCTCAAAAGTTTGTGTAATCCATTAATGATGGATATATACACAAGTTAGAAGGCATGCAAAGCAATACTATGCAGCCTAATATTGAAATTGCATTTTTGTTCATCATGAAAATGACCTATAATTTTAGTTTGAAACCCTAACTTCCTCTCTTCGATTCTCCTTGCTCAAGAATGATCTCAAGTAGATCTTGGACATTTTAGAAAGCATGTAATGTTCTATACAACCCCTCTTTGAATCACTTTTGACAATTTCTCTTGGAACTATATGAAAAATTTCCATGAAGTTAGGCCAAAATCCTGCCTAAACTAGGGCAAAATTTCACTAAGTGTTTAATTTCAAGACCATGACTTCATGAATTAATAACTTGACATCCAAGAATTTTTAGGAGAAGTTGTGTAAAGTAATGTTGTAGATATCATGGAGATATGCAACTTTCATGTTGAAAGTTTCTTTTGAATCATCTTATATCATGGTGAAAATTTTGCTCAAAGTTGTGAAAAAACATGAAGTTTTAAACACTTAGAAAAAATTCTAAGTTTGAAAACTTTGACTTTTCAAAATGAAATCTTGACTTTTTGATTTATTGATGAACAAGTTTCATATTTTTATATGTTTTTATGAATTATGATCTTTGACACTTGATTTTGACCAAAAAGTCAAAGTTTGACTTTTCAATATACAGTTTACCTTTAATCAGTTGATTGAAAATCAACTATCAATCCAATTGATCTTGAGTAATGTTTTGAGTCATGCCATTAGGTCAAAATGGTGCAATTCGACTCTTGAGATCATGCCTCAAACCAACTAACCATTTGCTAGGTCAAAAATCAGAAATTGCCCCTTCTTAGTCAAAAACCCTAATTTTGACCATTTTTCCCTTTTGATCATTTGATCAAATTTCTTGAGGAATTATGGTCCAAACTTGATCAAATGATACATATGAGTTTATAATGTTGATGTGGATAAAAAATTATGAAGTTTGACTGTAAATTGGCCACAATTGACTTTTTCCCCAATACAGTTGATTTTTAGGTCAACTACTAAATTGACTGAGTAAAAATGTGATTCAAGGCTTGAAACTTGACATTAGTAATCTGGGGGGTCCATAATGATCCATGAAAGTCATATGAGCCATTAAAAGTTCTATTATCCTTGTGCAATCTCAAACGCTAATTTTAGTCATCAGTGCTTAAGGAGGTGTCTTGAGCTGATCAATCCTTGTGCAGTCTTGGACCAAAGGAGATCTTGTGGGAAAATACTTGATAAATGAGAGGGATAATTTTGGTTCCAACCACGCAGCCCATTTCATTATATTTTTTATTTTATTTTCTGATTCCAAAAATCACCTTGGACCCAAAACAAAACAAAATTGTTTTACTACAAAACCACCTCAACTCATTTTTACACCCCCTGACTTTATTTTTCATATTTTCTTTTATTTTATTTTTCTTTATTTTTATTATTATCAATATCATTATCATCATTATTTTTATTAATAAAAATCTAAAAAAAAAATATTTTTATTCATTATTTATATATTAATATACTTTTATTCCTTTTAAGACTAAAAAGTACAAAAACATTTTCTTAATAAATTTAGTTTCCTTTCTTAAATAAGTTAGTTTCTTTAAAATTAATTTAGACTAGCTAATTGTTTCCTTTTAGTCAATTAGGTCAAAAACTTTCTCTTAACAAAAACACAAACAAAAATCAAATTTTTTTCCATTTATTCATTCTTGTACATTTATTCATTCTTGTACATTATTAATCATTCAATATGGTTGTAATAGTAATTAGGTTTAATTATTTGATCTTCATTTGTAAAGTTGTATCCCCATCCCCAAATGATGTAATAGCGTATGATATTTATTTTCCATAATTTATCGCTTTCATATAAATGAAGTAATGCCTTTGAGGAATTTTGTGGGAGATAAAGATTGAAGTATGAATCTAATGAAACACAATCGAATGCAAGGTTAACAAGCTCAAACACCATGAATAAGAAACCCCAATTCAATAAGAGTGATAGGAGAAAGGTGATTCTCTTCAAAACTTTGGAACTCTTCAATCATCTGATGAATTGATAGACATATTGAGATGTCTTGATGCATAAAGAGCCTTTGTAACTTGAGTGATAAACATACTTTAGAACATACAATACTCCTTACCTTGATAGTCAAGAATTCCTTTTCTACAACTTCATGTGAACCATGAGGACCATAATTCCTTGATCTCATACATATACATGAATTTGAATGTTTAGAGAAACATAAGCCAATTAAGTTAAAAGAAGTGGGAAAATTTTGGGGTGTAACACCTATGCCTTTGCAATTAGCATATTTCCTCTTTCTACTCTTTGGGATTATGATTCAGTTGTAGCCACTCAAGGGCCCTTTTGCATATTTCCTTCAGGTCTTCACAACTAAACAACGGGTGGTTGATTGTTTCTGTTTGGGAACAGATGCAACACATGTCATCACTAGTCATACCAAACTTAAGTAATCTAGCTTTTGTATCTAATCTCTCATGGCATGCCATCCATAGAATAAAATATGCTCTATGTCTAGCTATGTTTCTATAGAACATTTTCTTCCACATGACATGAGTATTAGTAGCCTTTAGTTCAATATACACCTCTTTTTTCACAAACTTCTCTTTATTTGCCATCTGATTCCAACTCTATAGAATATGCACTTTGTCCCTTTTCTTCAAAATGGCTTCTGAGAATCCAAGAGCAATTCTCTTTGATCTTCATTATCATAATTGTCTCATTTCTAATGTAATAGATGTTAATCCATTTTATCCATAGATACTCGGCCTTGACATTGAGGCTCCACATGAGTTTCATCATACAAATAATATTCCACTATTCAAGAGAAATTAGATTCAATTCACCTTGTTTTTTGGGAGCACACAAATGATTCCAAGCAATTTGGGATTTGTCTTAATATAGCATTTCCTCACGTACATAAAAATGACCTACATATAGCATTTATTGTATGTATTACTTTCTTCGGGAAGGGAAAAG
This sequence comes from Vicia faba, assembly GCA_948472305.1. Lineage (NCBI taxonomy): Eukaryota > Viridiplantae > Streptophyta > Magnoliopsida > Fabales > Fabaceae > Vicia > Vicia faba. The sequence continues at coordinate 274,707,145 of OX451735.1, read as the reverse complement.
TTGTAACCATTAATTTGTGATAGAAAAGGTAACACTTTTAATAAGTTGGATTCTACATGCATAGCTAAGAATATTTGCACTCCAGTGTGTTATTCAAGCCACAATCTTATCTATCAAACTCATAATGGTGGATAGAAAATTTCTTACTAGTTAGAGGCATACCCAAATATTTGAATGGGAGGGCTACTTCTTGGAAACTAGTAAACTTCTTAATATCCTATTAGATATGCACCTCAACAACCCTAAAATACACTTTGTACTTATTTGGATTCACACTCAGTACTGTAGACTTTGAAAACTTGGCAAAATCATTCATAAGAAGCTCCACATATCTTTTGTCTTTCCTAGCAAACAAAAGAAGATAATCAACAAAACAAAGGTTAATTATGTTTAATTTTTCAAATTTGGAGTGGAAATTAAAGTTATGAATAGCTTCATCTGTAGTAGATTTCTATGCAAATACTCCATAATTATGACAAATAAGACGGGTGACAAGGGATCCCCCTGTCGTAAGCCTCTTCTAGCTTGCATAGACCTAGCGTACTCCCCATTAATGATGAACTTGTAGGTAGCAATAGAAGTGATATCCATGATCCATCTAACAACCTGACCAGGTGTTGTACCCCAAAATTTGTCCTCTCATTTCTCAAGTAGTCTCTCACAAGATATCTTTGGTTCAAGAATGCACAAGGGTTGATCAGCTTAAGGCACCTCCTTAAGCACTAATGACTGAAAATTAGGGTTTGAGTTTGCACAAGGACAAATGGATTTTTAATGCCCCGTATGACTTTCATGGATAATTTTGGACTCTCAAGATTGCTCATGTAAAGTTTCAAGTCTTGGATCACATTTTTGCTCAGTCAATTGATCAGCTGACCTAAAATCAACTGTATTGGGGAAAAAATCAAATGTGGTCAATTTACAGTTAAACTTCATAATATTTGGTCCATATCAACATTATGAACTCACATATGTCATTTGATCAATTTTGGATCACAATTCCTCAAGAAATTTGATCAGATCATCAAAAGGGCAAATTGGTCAAAATTAGGGTTTTGATTGAGAATGTGCAATTTCTAATTTTTGACCTAGAAAATGATTGATTGGTTTGACTTATGATCTCAAGGACTCAAATGCATGATTTTGATCTAATTGCATGGCTCAAAACATTGCTCAAGATCAATTGATTGACAGTTGAATTTCAGTCAACTGATGAAAAGACAACTATACACTGAAAAAGTCAAAGTTTGACTTTTTGATCAAAATCAAGTACCAAAGACCACAATTCATCAAAACATGTCAAAATATGAAACTTGTTCATCAAGAAATAAAAAAGTCAAGATTTCATTTTGAAAAGTCAAAATTTCTAAACTTAGAAATTTTTCTAAGTGTTGAAAATTTCATATTTTTTTCACAACTTTGAGCCAATTTTTCACCATGATGCAAAATGATTCAAAGGAAACTTCCAACATGAAAGTTGTATATCTAAATGAGATATAAAACATTTTATAACACAATTTATCCTAGAAATTCATGGATTTCAAGTTATGATTTTGTTAATACATGTTCATGAAACTTGGAAATTTAGTGAAATTTTGCCCTAGTTTAGGCAGGATTTTGACCTAACTTCATGGCAATTTTTCACATAGTTCCAAGATGAATTTTAAAAAATTCCAACATAGAGGTTGTAGAGGATGTTAAAATCTTTACAAAATGTCCATGAACTCATTGAGATCATGCTTGAGCAAGGTGAATCGAAGGGAAGAAGTTAGGGTTTCATTCTTGAATTACAAGTCATTTCTTGATGAACACATAATGCAATTTCAATGTTAGGCTGCACAATCTTTATTTTCAGGCCTTCTAACTTGTGTATCTATCCATCATTAATGGATTACACAAACTTTTGAGCTATAATCCAAGTGGTTTAAGCTTTATCCAATTCACATTGCCATTTTGGGAAGAAAGTGAATAATATCATTCTTGTAAAGCAAGTTTTATGCACAAAGTCAATTCTTGAGCCTCTAACTTGTTCCCTTTGATCACACTCCATCTACAAAGTTATAAACAAGTGTTTTTAAAGCATAATCACTCTATCTTAGCAAGTACACAAGACTTTGAAACTTGGATTTCTCAAAAACAACATGTTATGCTTAAACTTGTGATTTTGAATTCTGATCAACAACAAGTCTCCAAACTTGTTGGTTATAAATAGAGTCATTATTTGTAAGCTAGGACACAAGCTTGAATACCTTGAAACACTCCCAAACTCCCTCTAGGCATAAATTGCTTCAAAACACCATTGATGTGCAAGTTCTGACTTTACCTATCAAACTTCCATTTACCTCGTGCATTTCTTGGTCTTTTAGTTTCAAAAGCTTCCTCATATCAAATATAACTTATCCCTATCCTATTTCCAGAACTGTAACACCATTTACCATAACCTCCATAACCAAAAACAGAGCTTTGCATTCGGACTTCTCCAGGCCATTTCAGCCACTCTCAACCTAAGCTAAGCATTGCATTAGCTTCCTAGAGACTCAAGGAAGCTAACTTGATCATTGCAGCACCTTGAATCAAGCTCAAACTCATTTCACAATTTCCAGTTTTGAGGTATTTTTCTTGAACTTTTATCTTCTCATTTAGGCATTGTTAGGCTTGCATTTGTGAAGATAAAATGTAGACATCATTTCCCTGAAACTATACATGTCCATAAATTTCATTTATATTGCTTGAGTAGGGAGAATTTTGAGTTTGAACCTATGAAAATATTTAGGTCAGAATTTGGTACTGTTAGAAATTCATGCTCATCTTTTAGAATTAGCTTAAGTTATTTACATATTCAGAATCGTGAGGAAATTTCTAACTAGTTTGATGTTAGAAGTTTTGTGAATGGATGATAAATGAGTGAGTTACAGGATCCATGGCTGGAGGTTGAAGATGAAGTCCATTCAGGACTTGATTTATGTTACATATTTATTGTTTTGTCAATATTAACGGATATATAGCCACCTTAGTGGTAAAGCGCGCGACTGTTAACCTTTGGAACCTGGGTTCGAGCCCCAGTGGTACCCTTTTGCTCTCTTTTTCACATTTTTCCATTTTTTGTTTGAAACAGGCGCCTGGGCCCCAAACCATTGGGCTTTGTTTTTTTTTTGTTTGCTAGCTTCTGACCCCCTGCCCTATTTTTTACACCCCTGCCCCATTATTTTTCTTTGTTATTTTATTTTATTTTTTACTTTATTTTCATTTCATATTTTATTTTTATTATTATTTTTATTAATAAAAAATCCAAAAATATTTTATTTATTATTTTTACACTTATTTATTTTATTTTCTTTGTAAAGACAGAAGACCAAAAACATTTTCTTAAACAAATTAATTTATTTTTCTTATATAATAAATATTTAGACTTAGGTTTAATTATTATTTTATTTTATTTTCTTAATTAAAATTAACTTAGAATTTAGGTTTCTTTTAATTAATTAATTTTTATTTTTATTTTATTAACTTAAACCCTTTTTTACAAAAAAACCAAAAAAAAATACATTTTTAACTTAATTTCTTTCTTAATTAATTTAGGTTTAAGTTTTGTTATTTTTTAACTAATCATTTTCTTAATTAGGTAAAAATTAAAGGAGTGGTATTCGTCTACGAGAGCGACAATCAGAGCTACCGTTAAAGGTTTATCCGAGCTTGGAGGATGGTGAGCAAGGTGGATAGTAAGACGCTGGGAAACAATAATTCCATTCCCCTTGAGCCTTACCTTAGATGGGTACGAGCTCGTTCTCATAAACTTGTGATGCATTATCCCTCTATCTTACCAGTTATCATGGCACCTATGGTTGAAGGAGATGTCCCGTACACCATCCTCCATCCCGACATGCCAACTTCTCTTGAAGACTTGCAAAAAGGATAGATTCAGCTTAAGGAAGAACGGGATACTTTCAAAGCTCAATTTTATGCTAGCGAGAAGAAGGTCTTGGAGCTTACAAAGCAACTACAAGAAGAGCAAAGTGTGAACGCTTACCTTGCACCGAAGAGAATGCGTTCAACCTTTTTATCTTAGAAAGTTATTTTGTAAGCCCAAGAGGAATTTTGTAATCTTTTCAAGCTAATTAATGAAAATTGACGTTTGTTCATTCTTTTGTCTATGAAAATTTAAATTCCATAAATCCTTGAAATCATTTGCATATACATATTCCATGCATCACAACATGACAGGTTTTCACATAACAAGTTTCCTTATATTTCTGCTGTTTATTTTAGCAAGATGGATTTAGAGAAAACTGTGAAGGATCTTCAGGAACAAAATTCTCAATTCCAAGAGACTCTACTGTCCCTAGCCAAGGGGCAACAAGATATGATTGCATTGCCGAAAGTTAAGAAGAAGCCCAAGAAGAAAGTTCTGCTCAACATGGGTAGAAGATTCAAAGAGTCGGTTCGTTAGATTCCGGTAGTGGAAGACTCGTCTGAAGAAGACGAGAATTAGATTGGTGAGTGTTGTACCCCAAAATTTTCCCTCTTACTCATCAAGAATTTTTCTCACAAGATCTCCTTTGAAATAAGACTGCATTTTGGTTGATCAGCTCAAGACACCTCCTTAAGCACTGATAACTGAAAATTAGGGTTTGAGTTTGCACAAGGATTTTGAACTTCTAATGCCCCATATGACTTTCATGGATCATTATGGACCCCCAAGATTATTCATGTCAAGTTTCAAGCTTTTGATCACACTTTTGATCAGTCAATTGAACAGTTGACCTAAAAATCAGTTGTATTGGGGAAAAAGTCAACCATAGTCAATTTACAGTCAAACTTTATAATTTTTTATCCACATTAACATTCTAAACCAATATGTGTCATTTGATCAAGTTTGGACCACAACTCCTCAAGAAATTTGATCAAATCATCAAAAGGACAAAATGGTCAAAATTAGGGTTTTGACTGGGAAAGGGGAATTTCTGGTTTTTGACCTAGAAAATAGTCAATTGAGTTAAGGCATGATCTCAAGAGTCAAGTTTCATCACTTTGACCTAATGACATGGTTCAAAACACTACAAGTCCATTAGATTGATAGATGAATTTTTCAGTCAACTGATCAAAAGTCAACTGTATAGTCAAAAGTCAAACTTTGACTTTTTGGTCAAATTCAAATTCCAAAGATCATAATTCATCAAAACATGTCAAAACATGAAACTTGTTCACCAAGAAATCAAGAATTCAAGATTTTGTTTTGAAAAGATGAAATTTCTTAACTTAGAAATTTTATAGAAAATTTCTTATTTTTTCACAAACTTTGATCCAAGTTTTCATCATGATGCAAAGTGATTCAAAGGAAACTTCCAACATGAAAGTTGTATATATCCATGAAATCTACAACTTTTCTTCACACAATTTCTCCTAATAAAGCTTTAATCTCAAGTTATAATTTTGTGAATACATGCTCATGAACTAAAAATAACTTAGTGAAATTTTGCCCTAGTTAGGCAGATTTTTGACCTAACTTCATGGAAATTTTTCACATAGTTCCAAGGTGAACCTTCAAAATAAATTCAAATATGAGTTATAGAGCACATTTCAAGCTTTCCAAAATGTCTAAGAACTCCTTCAGATCATTCTTGAATAAGGAGAATCGAAGAGATGAAATTAGGGTTTTGTCACTTGAATTTAGGTCATTTTCAGGATGAACACAAATGCAAATCCATGCTAGGCTGAATAATATTTGCTTTGAAAGCCTCAAACTTGTCTTTCACTCCATAATTAAATGATTTCACAGATGTTGGAAGCTTTAACCCAAGCATTCTATGCATTGTATAAACTTAATTCCATTTTTGGGAGAAAGGCAACACTGCCATTTTTGAAAAATAAGCTTTATGCAAAGTCAGCTTGCATTGAGCCTTGCATTAGTTCTTTCTGCATAAAAACACTCCACACAATCATAACAATTGTGCTTAAAGGTCTCATCCCCCCTACAAGTTTTGTACTTCACCTTGAAACCATGCTTGCTAGCTTTGCTTCAAAAACAAGTAACCAAGCAAAACATGTACGTTTTTGAAATATGAGTTGATACAAGTCTTGAAACCTCTTGATTATAAGTAGATACACTATTGGCAAGTTGACAGACAAATGATATTTCCCTGAAACTGCCTCAAACATTCCAAAACCAAAAACCTGTTCAAGAATATCATTAACACACGGTTTTGAACCAAAACTCATGATCTTCATTTCCACTCGTGTGTTTTGAAAACTAATCACTTAAACACCTTCTAAACATCATTCCAAAGCAATCCATACCCTTGTTTCCTCACTATAACTCCTCCATCACTATCCATCATTTTCAAAAACCAAGCTTGCAGGTTGACTTGATTAGAGAGATTCAGGGACATTCAAGGCAAAGTAAGAGTTGGGATACACTCAAGGAGGTCCAGGCAAGCTAAATAGATCCTCAGGCCATCTCAAAAGTTGCTCAAACTCCATTCATGACTCCAGCTACAAGAGGTAAAAATTCAAACTTCTATCTCTTCATACAAGCATCATTTGATCCTGATTTGTGAAAACAAAATGTAGATATCCTTGCCCTAAAGCTAACCATGTTCATAGTTTCCATTTATATTGACTGTGTATAGAGAATTTTGGATTTGAAATTTCTGAGAAAATTAGGTTTCAATTTAGGGCCAGCAAAATTAGTTTTTATCTTTGACATTTAGTTTACATAAATTATATGTTTGAATTCGTGGGAAGAAACACCATAACTTTCATGTTTGGAGTTTCCATTTTTGTGGAGAAATGAGGAAGATACAGGTGGTCCGGCCATGGCTCAAGGTTGAAGATGAAGTTGCCTTCAGAAAGCAATTTGCCTTATATATTTATGCTTTGATTATATGACCGGATGAAACAGCCACCCAAGTGGCAAGCGCGCGCGTACAAAGGCATATGTTACATAAAGGGCGAGGGTTCGAACCAATGTGAACCCCCCCCCCCCCCCCTTTTGCATTTTTTTCCAATTTTATGATTTCCTAACATGTTTTTGGCAAGCGCTGGGCCCTTTGGGCTTGGCATTGTTTTTTTGCTAGTTGATACCCCCTGTTTGCTTATGACAGCTCCCTGGCCCATTTTTTTATTCTATTCATTTATTTATTTCTCTTTCTTTTAAAAATATTTTCTAAAATACAAAAAAATCATAAAAAGTATAAAAAATATAGATATATATTTTGACATAATTTAATTATTTTTCCACATAAAAATTATTTTATTTATCACACTTTATTTACTTCTATTAATTTCTTTGTAAATATTAAAATAAAACTAGGTTATTATTTATTTAAATACACTTATTTTTTAATATAAAAAAGACCAAAATATTTCATGACACCACATATTATTTTCAAATATAAAACTACAAAAATACTTTTTCTTTAAACTTATTTCCTTTTGATCAACTAAAATAGATTTAGGGTTTCATCCAAAAAAATCTTTTCTTAAATAATTTATTTATTTAAACTTAAGTATTATTTAATTTAATTACTCTTTTTAGGTCAAAACTTCCTTCACATTGAGAAACCAAACAAAAATCCTTTTCTTTGCATTTACAATTCTTGCATATTTATTTCATCTTGTATATTCTAATTCTTGTACAAATTCAATTTGGTTGTAATAGATAAATTAGGTTTATATTATTTCCATCCCCATTCATAAATTGTATACCCCCCTCCCACAAATGTTGTAATAGCGTATTAACTTTAAATTACGTAATTTATCGCTTTTACATAACATGCTAGTAATTAGGGTTTGTATGGAAAGAATAAAACCAATCAAATAGATCACACTAATCCAAGACAAAAACAAGCATGAAAATAACACCTTTGCACACAAGCACCCCTAGGGTTATATCACTTGGTTGCCTTACAAAAATGGCCATATTACGCATGTAAGGTATCTTAGCAAAACAAACAAACAAATACAAGATCATAGTCCCTCGATGACGCTATTCAAAGTTGCCTTACAAAATGATCTTAGTCCCTCAAAAAAAAGCTAAGATGCCTTGCAACATTTCTAATCATGGCTATACAATGACCCACGCCCGTCCCGTTTACATCCAAAGATAGGGTTGCTTACCAAATCAATGATAAGACAACAATGTCAAAGGAAAAGAAAATGAACAAGAAAGACATTTGAGTAGGTAGATTACTCCTAATTACTTTCTCCATTTCAAAACAAACATCCTTGATATTTTCAAAACAATCACATACACTTTCAAACATCTTACAAAATTGAAAAAAATTTCAAAAGATCAAACATCTTTGTATACATTCTTACGAACAAGAATCATTACAAAGATTGCCTAAAAAAATGCCTCTTTACAAAATACTTTCAAAAACCACACAAATCACAATTTCAAACAAAAGTAAATGATCTAGCAAGTAACTAAGAGCCCATGGATGACCATGGATGAAAAGGGTGCTAATACCTTCCCTTTTCATAATCTACCCCCCGAACTCAAGAAACAATCTCAAAGGTCTTTCCTGTGCTTTTTTACCTTTCCTTTTGGATAAAAGAAAAGTAGGTGGCGACTCTTGCTAACCGCAACATTTGCGATCAAATGCAAAACCCTTAAGTCAGTTCTCCCACCGCATCACAGTGAGGTTAAGAGTACCCAGGCTAACTGTGTTAATGATCAAGCGTCTGATGATGATTAGTTTGATGAGCCGTATCCACCCGTCGATATCAAGTATAAGCAGTTATAAGACAGATTGAAAGCTGTTGAAATCCAAGCCGTCCCCGGTTTAGATTTTGATGATTTGGGTTTGATCTCTTGGGTTGTCATTCCACATAAATTCAAAATACCACTCTTTGCAAAGTACGATGGAGTTTCTTGTCCAAAACTTCACCTGAAATCTTATGTGCGCAAGATACAGCCGCAAACTGCTGATAAGACACTCTGGGTTCACTTTTTTCAAGAGAGCTTGCCCGGAACACAACTAGAATGGTTTTATCAGTTAGATGGTTCCCGTATCAATACCTGAGAAGATTTAGATACTGCATTCTACCATTAGTATTAATATAACACCGACTTGGCGCCAATGAGAGTTCAGTTACAAGATATGACTATGGGGAAGAACGAAGGATATACAGAATATGCACAAAAGTGGAGAGACCTCGCCAGTAGGGTGAAACAACCTTTGACTGATAGGGAGCACATTGACATGTTCATGGGCAATTTATCTGGTCCTTTCTTTAATTTGTTGTTTGGTTGCTCTTCTTCTGGTTTCACCGAATTAATCTTAACCGGTGAAAGAGTTGAAAGCGGCATCAAAAGTGGGAAGATCTATGTGGCATCTGCCTCCACTTCCGACCCTCTCAAGAAATCTTTTGTTGCAAAGAAATAAATCAATGTTGTGTACGGGGCAAGGGCCCGTACCAAGAAGAATGATTATTCGTCTGTTAATGTCGTTCGAATCTCCAATCCAAATCCTACTCCAAGACCATCTGCAAATCATCAATGTTTTGAAACTCCAAGAAGACAATTTACGAGGTTAGGCATGTCACTGTTTCAAGCCTTACAACACTAACTCAAGGCTAGTTTGGTGACACTGCACGATCCTCCTGCCAACCCAGATACCTCTTCACCAAAGTATAATCCGAATGCTAAATGTGATTATCACTTAAATAGCCCTGGGCACGAGACTGACCAGTGCTGGGTCTTGAAGAATAAAATCCAGGATTTGATTGATAACAAGACTATTGAGTTCGATCCTCCTCCAACACCGAATGTAATCACCGCGTCTATGCCAAATCATGGCAAGGGTGTTAATATTGTTGAAGATAAAAAATTTGTTGCCTCTGTTGAAGACTTGACTACTCCACTGAATATCATCAAAAAGAACCTGTTGAAAGCTGGGATTTCCCCGGCTGTGTAAAAGGCTGTGTTTGCTGTACCCAACAACTCAATGGATACAAAGGGCTGAAGAAAGTCATACAACGCTTGATGGATAGCCACGAAATTCTATTTGAGAAAACCCCACTTGCCAAAAGTTTGACTAACAAATGTGAAGATCTCTCCATTATCACCATCTCAAATAAGCCTCTTAGGATCACCTCCAATGGTCCCATCAGGATTTCAAATGAACCAACTATTTCTCCCTTAATAATTACCAATACCAGACAAATTCCCTACTCTTTGAACAAGGCAGTGCCATGGAACTATGGTGCTGAGGTATTTTACCATGGGATTAAACAAGACGCTTGAATCGAAGAAGAAAAAGCTGATGATGTTGGTAACATAACTGGCTCAAGCAAAGTAACCAGAACTGGGAGAATATTTTCACCCAATATCTCACCACCAGTTGTTACAAAGGCGCCCATCCGCATTACTGTTGCCAAGCCAAGTACTGATACAAGGGGGAAGGAGAAGGTTATTGAGCCAGTCATGACAGAAATTCCCGCAAAGGACGTTGCTGATGGAAAACCTTCCGCTCGTGAGATGGACTAAATCTTAAAGATAATAAAAAGGAGTGACTTCAAGATTGTGGAGCAGTTGGGGCAAACCCCTTATAAGATTTCTATGATGTCCTTTTTACTCTATTCCGATGCCCGTGCTCGGACATTAATCAAATTCTTGAAAAAGGCTCATGTCCCCCATGAGACAACAACGGACCAGTTTGAGAACTGTGTGGCGAGCTTGACGGCTAATAATGGCTTGGGATTTTCAGATGCTAACCTAACACCGCTTGGGAAGAACCACAATAAAGCTCTACATGTTTCTGACAAGTGCAAGGGGACCACCATAGCACATGTACTGCTCGACACTGGTTCTTCTCTAAACGTACTACCCAAGGGGGCATTAGACCGTCTAGACTGTGAAGGTTTAGTCTTGAAGCCAAGTGATATCATTGTAAAGGCGTTCGATGGATCAAAAAGAACAGTTCATGGGGAGGTAGATCTTCTAATCAAGGTGGGCTCACAAGTTTTCAATTCCACCTTCTACATCATGGATATCCGTCCTGCCTATTCTTGTTTGTTGGGTTGCCCTTGGATCAATAAAGTTGGGGCAGTAACCTCAACTCTCCATCAAAAACTCAATTATCTGGTCAAGGGAAGAATTATCACCGTCTACCGAGAGGAAGATTTTATGGTAAGCCACCTCAACTCTTTCAAGTACGTAGAGATGAATGGAGAATTCATTGAGATCCTGTGTCAAGCCTTTGAAGTTGTACCACAAATGGTTGCTGCTACCAAATGTTCCTCTAATGAGTCCAAAGTTGTCAAGGTCGTGTCGGAGATGGTTTGAGTCAAAGATGCTTGTGCTGCAATTGAAGAAGGAAATTGTGATATTTGGGGGAAACTCCTCGATATCCCATTCAAAGCAGACAAGTTTGGTTTGGGTTTCACCGTCAAGGCTCAAAAGGAGGTGAGGCGTGCTCGTGCAAGAAAGCCACATCTCTATATTGGAAGCCATGAAGTCAACGTTGTGGGTGATTCTGATGAAGAAGCTGCATTTGAAGATTGGGTGTATCCCACTACAACGGAATTGAAGAATTGGCATGCAAAGGACTCCGTGCCCATCTCCTTCATTGAGGAGTAATCTGCTTGTTATTGATTTTCTTTCAATTCAAGAACATTTTGTCTGTAATATTTAACAATGACTTTTAAGCCATGTGCCTGGCCTGGGGCCCTTTGGTCCATTTGTCAAGGGTTTTATTTATATTCATCTAATCATATGATCATTCAATACAAATCATTGGACTCTTTTGCATTCAAATATTTGTGCTCATTGTCTTTCTTTTCTTCAAATACATTTTTTAAAATAGCCATGTATCTTACATGCACACACACACTCTTGAAGGTCCTCATCCACTCGGGATCTTATTGCTAATGACTCTACTATTGCCGACTATGACTTCGAATCTCCAATCAACCAAGCCGAAGACGAAGACGAGGAAGATTGTGAAATACCAGGAGAACTAGCCAGGATTCTTTTACAAGAGGAAAAAGCTATTCAGCCGCACGAAGAGTCAGTTGAAGTCATCAATCTGGGTACTGATTCAGATAAGAAGGAAATCAAGATCGGCGCTAACTTGGAAAGCAGTGTCAAGAGCAGGTTGGTTCAGATGTTGATGATTATATGGAAGAATTTGCTTGGTCTTATGAAGATATGCCAGGGTTGGATACCAACATCGTAGTTCATTGTCTGCCGACAAAAGAAGACTGTCCTCCTGTCAAACAAAAGGTTCGTCGCATGAGGCTTGTTTTGTCTGAAAAGATCAAAGTTGAAGTGATGAAACAGTTTGATGCGGGATTCTTAGTTGTGACATCCTATCCCCAATGGGTTGCCAATGTAGTTCCACTTCCAAAGAAAGACGGAAAAGTTTGCATGTGCATAGACTATAGGGATCTTAATAGGGCAAGCCCCAAGGATGACTTCCCTCTACCATACATTGACGTCTTGGTCGATAATACTGCTCAGCATAAAGTCTTCTCTTTCATGGACGGTTTCTCTGGCTATAATCATATAAGGATGGCTCCCAAAGACATGGAGAAGACAACTTTCGTTACTTAATGGGGCACATTTTTCTATAAGGTCATGTCGTTCGGATTGAAGAATGCAGGGGTAACATATCAAAGGGATATGGTAGCTTTGTTTCATGATATGATTCATCATGATATAGAGGTATATATGGATGATATGATTTCCAGATCACAAACTGAAGAGGAACATCTCGATCACCTATACAAACTATTCGAGAGGCTAAAAAAGTACAAGTTTAGGTTAAACCCTAACAAATGCACATTTGGAGTACGATCTATAAAGCTTCTAGGTTTTGTTGTCAGCAATAAGGGCATTGAAGTTAATCCTGCCAAGGTAAAGGCCATCCAAGAAATTCCAGTCCCTCATTCTGAAAAAGAAGTCAGCGGATTCTTGGGTCATCTCAATTACATTGCCCGCTTCATATCTCACTTGACTGCTACTTGTGAGCCAATCATCAAACTCTTGAAGAAAGATCAGGTAGTCAGATGGAATGATGAATGCCAAGCTGCCTTTGACAAAATCAAAGAATATCTGCAAGAACCTCAGATTCTCATGCCTCCAGTTGAAGGAAGACCTTTAATCATGTACTTGACAGTACTAGAGAACTCTAAGGGGTGTGTTTTGGGCCAACATGATGAGTCTGGCCGAAAAGAGCATGTTATTTATTACCTGAGCAAAAAGTTTACCCACTACGAAACCAGATATTCACTGCTCGAGAAAACTTGATGCGCTCTGGCATGGGCTGCTCGTCGGCTAAGACAGTATATGGTGACTCATACCACTCTGTTGATTTCTAAGATGGATCTAATCAAATACATCTTCGAGAAGCCTGCTTTTTCCGGACGGATAGCCAGATGGAAAATGATCTTGACTGAGTACGACATTCAATACACGACTTAAAATGCCATCAAAGGAAGCGTACTAGCTTATCATTTGGCCCATCAAGCTGTTGATTATTATCAGTCCATGAACTTTGACTTCCCTGATGAGAACATCATGCTAGTGACCGACTGCGCGAAACCTGGACCGTATGACGGACCTGAACTAGGATCCTGATGGACTATGGTCTTCGACGGGGCTTCCAACGCCTTGGGTAACGATTTTGGTGTTATGATCATCTCCCCTGAAGGTTGTTATACTCCATTCACTGCCAGACTATGCTTCGATTGCACGAACAATATGGTTGAGTACGAAGCGTGCATTTTGGGTCTGAAAGCAGCCATTGACTTGAGGATTAAACATTTGAATGTGTTTGGGGATTCTGATCTAGTGATTATCCAAGTAAAAGGAGATTGGGACACTAAGTACCCTAATCTCATCCCTTACAAGGAACTTGTGCTATCCTTAATTCCTCGCTTTGAAGAGATCACCTTTGAGCATTTCCCTAGGGAAGAAAATCAGTTGGCTGATGCCTTGGCAACCATGTCTTCAATGTTCAAAGTCAGATGGGACAACGAAGCCCCTATGATTACAATTGAGAGATTCGACGAACCTGCACACTGCTGTGAGCTTGGCACTGACACGGAAAAGCCATGGTACCATGAGGTGATGAGATATCTCGAAGCACAAGAGTATCCCGAAGGAGCGTCCATCAATGACAAAAAGTTCTTACAAAGATTCTCAGCCAAATTCTTCCTAAGTAATGGACTATTATATAAGCGCAACCATGACTCTACTCTACTCCGATGTATGGACAAGAAGGAGGAAGAGGAAATTATGGAAGACATGCACGATGGTCTCTTTGTCACTCACTCAAGTGGACATACAATGGCCAAGAAAATATTGAGAGTTGGCTACTATTGGTCAACAATGGAGACTGATTGCCATCAACATTCAAGGACTTGTCACAAATGCCAAATCTATGCTGACAAGGTCCGCGTGCCTCCTATCCTTCTGAACGTCGTGATCACTCCGTGGCCATTTGCAATGTGGGGCATCGACATGATTGGAGAAATCAAGCCCACTGCTTCCAATTGGCACTGCTTCATTCTGTTCGCTATTGATTATTTCACCAAATGGGTCGAAGCCGCCTCTTTTTCCTCAGTCACCAAGAACGTGGTAGCCAAATTCATCAAACACAACCTCATTTGCCGCTATGGTATCCCCGAAAGGATCATCACCGACAATGGGACTAGCCTCAACAATGCTATGATTACTGAGCTTTGCACTCAATTTAAGATCAAGTATCACAATTATTCTCCATATAGACCTAAAATGAATGGTGCAGTCGAAGCGGCCAACAAAAACATTAAGAAGATTGTGAAGAAAATGGTAGTAACCTATAAGGACTGGCATGAGATGTTACAGTTTGCTCTACATGGCTACCGCACTTCAGCTAGAACATCAATTGGGGCAACTCCCTTATCTCTAGTCTATGGCATGGAAGCTGTTTTGCCAGTAGAAATTAATATTCCCTCACTAAGGATTATGAATGAGGCAGGCTTAGGCGAAGACGAGTAGATTCAGACGAGATTGGATCAGCTGAACTTGATCAATGAAAAACGACTGGTTGTTGTTTTTCATTGTCAAACATACCAAAAACGTATGATCAAGGCTTTCAACAAAAAGATCAAGCTCCGAGTATATCAAGCTGGTGACTTGGTGATAAAGCGCATCATTCTGCCACAAGGTGACCCCAGAGGCAAATGGACTCCCACCTACGAAGGGCCATTTTTTGTCAAGAGAGTTTTGTCTGGCGGTGCCATGATGCTGACTACAATGGGTGGTGAAGACTTCTCACATCCTATAAACGCGGACATAGTTAAAAAATACTATGCATAAAGGGACCGCTAGGTTGACGCACCTAGGCAAGATAAGGGCATCCCAGCAAACCAAAAGGTTTGGGAAAAAATTAGGGATATATGCAAAATATTGTACACCTGACAAGTTGAAAATCCGAAAGGGCGACTTGGACAAAAATGGGTATCCTAGTGGGCTGAAAACCCGAAAGGGATGTCCAGGCAAAAATTAAGGATTGAAAGCGTATGACTATGTCCCGTGGAACCATCACAGTCAACTTTATCACCAAGGTCCAAGTTCAAACGGTCCAAGATCAATCCAATCATCTTCTGTCAACGACAAGGAGCATTCGAAGACATTGGGGCAATAGTAGAGTTGGAATGCAATGAGATCATTTCCACATGGCTATTTATTTTTGTTATCAATCTTTGTTTTCCTTTCGACGATTTCCTCTTACTAGGATCTCCGTCTCTTTGTACAAAAAATGCCTATTCATGGGCAAAATATCAATACAAATATACTTTGAAGTGCAAATTTTTTGTTTTTTATTTTGAATGCAAAATTGTCCAATGACTAAAATTGAACGAACATATGCACATGAACATAATTAAAACTGTTTGGCACATGTGTCCTTCTAAGAAACAAGCATCTCTTTAATGTATATGGAATATCCCCACAGAATTATTTCATTAGCATTATCCCCACAAGACGGCTACAATAAACCAACCCTCAACAAAGTTACCCACAAAGTCTCTTTGCATAGGTTAATCTCCAGCCAGAGTCTCAATCTCTTGGAAGCTTCCTCCCCAGCCAAGTTCAAAATTCCCCAGCTTAATCTATCCTCCCCAACCGAGTTCAAATTTCCCCAGCATAGTCTATCTTCCTCAGTTGAGCCTGTCATCCCTAGCTGAGGTTATCCTCCCCAAGCTGAGTCTGTCTTCCCTGACTGGGTCCACACTCCCCAACTTGAGTTTTCCTTTCAGACTATTACATATCATAGGGACACAACCCCTAATCCCCAGTAAATTCATCAATAAAACCTTTATTATCTTCAAAGATACTATGAAACCTGGACCCGACCAGATAATAGTCAACTTCTTAAAGTCACTATAGAGCCTGGACCCGACCAGATAATAATGAAAACCTTTCAAATACTGTGAAACCTGGACCCGACCAGATAATAGTTTAACTCTTCAAAGATAAAAGAACCTGGACTCAACCAGACCAAGGTTTAACTTTTTTCCCCAATAGATTTTGCCTCTACCCCAATAAGTTACTGTGAAGCTTGGACCCGACCAGATATCAGTTCTCAATTTCATCCTTTCAAGTAAGTCATTGTGAAGCCTGGACCCGATTAGACAGCAATTCCCCTCAGAAATTCTTTGTGAAATATGGAATCCGACCAGATAAAAACTAAATCCCCGAGCAGTTTATAATGAAACCTGGACCCGACCAGATAACAATTAACCTTATCCACCTCAAAAATCTGGAAAGCCTAGAATCCGACCAGATAGTGGTTCAATATCATTAAGTTACTATAAAGCCTGGACCCGACCAGATAACAACTCAACTTCATCTTTTCAAGCAAGTTATTGTGAAGCCTGGAGCCCGACTAGATAACAAATAGCTACAATGCCAACAAGACACTATGAAGCCTGGACCAACCAAATAATAGTATAACTTTTCAAAAACTATGAAGCCTGGACTCGACCAGATAGTAATTACCACTTCAAGTTACTGTGAAGCTTGGACCCGACTAGATATCAGTTCAACTTTATCCTTTCTAGCAAGTTACTGCGAAGCCTGGAGTCTGACCAGATAACAGTTAAACTTCCTTATCCCCAGCAAGTTTTGTGAAGCCTGGATCCGACCAGATAACAATTCAATTTCAATAAATTTCCTGCGAAGCCTGGAATCCGACCAGATAACAATTACTTTATCCTTCCCTAGTAAGTTACTATGAAGCCTGGATCTGACCAGATATCAGTTGACTTCCTCATCCGCAGCAAGTTGTGAAGCCTGGATCCGATCAGATAATAGATGACATTCAAAAGACAATCTCCAGCGGAGGCATTCTTTTAAAAAAATTGAAGATGTGTATACTCTTCATCCCCAATAGCAATCCGGGATTCAACTTCTCAGGAACTCCTCAGCAGCAGTCATGGATTTATTTTCCCAGAAAAATATGCGTCTCACATTCATACATCATAGCACATACATACAAAATGCATCTAGCATAATACCACATCTCGTGAACATCATGCATACATCTGCATTTCACTAACCCCTTTTTCCCACAGGTGAAACATCAAATTATAGCATAAATTGGTCAAAGATTTGTGTTGATACTTCTTACTGTGTTTACCAACATTCCTCCAAATGGAATCTATAAGCTCATTCCCAATCCATCTTCGAGTGCAAATTTCTGGGCACTCTAGTGTTCAATCATCTTCCACCTTCAAGTCACGAATGGCGGACCCGTCAATCTAACTCTCCAGATTTAAGAAGATTGAACAGGTGCAGCTGTTGCACCCCAAAATTTTCCCTCTCATTTCTCAAGTAATCTCTCACAAGATCTCCTTTGGTTCAAGACTGCACAAGGGTTGATCAGCTCAAGACACCTCCTCAAGCACTGATGACTGAAAATTAGGGTTTGAGTTTGCACAAGGACAAATGGATTTTTAATGCCCCATATGAATTTCATGAATCATTTTGGACTCTCAATATTTCTCATGTCAAGTTTCAAGTCTTAGATCACATTTTTGCTCAGTCAATTGATCAGTTGACCTAAAATCGACTATATTAGGGAAAAATCAATTGTGGTCAATTTACATTCAAACTTCATAATTTTTGGTCCATATCAACATTATGAACTCACATATGTCATTTGATAAATTTTGGATCACAATTCCTCAAGAAATTTGATCAGATCATCAAAAGGGCAAAATGGTCAATATTAGGGTTTTAATTGAGAAGGTGCAATTTCTGATTTTTGACCTAGCAAATGCTTGATTGGTTTGAGTTATGATCTCAAGGAATCAAATTAATCATTTTTACCTAATGTCATGGCTCAAAACATTTCTCAAGATCAATTGATTAACAGATGAATTTCAGTCAACTGATGAAAAGTCAATTGTACACTGAAAAAGTCAAACTTTGACTTTTTGATCAAAATCAAGTACCAAAGACCATAATTCATCAAAACTTGTAAAAATATGAAACTTGTTCATCAAGAAATCAAAAATTCAAGATTTCATTTTGAAAAATCAAAATTTCTAAACTTAGAAATTTTTCTAAGTGTTGAAAATTTCATATTTTTTCATAACTTTGAGCCAATTTTTCACCATGATGCAAGATGATTCAAAGGAAACTTCCCACATGAAAGTTTTATATCTCAATGAGATCTAAAACATTGTAGAACACAACTTCTCCTTGAAATGCGTGTATTTCAATTTATAATTTTGTGAATACATGTTCATGAAACTTGGAAACTTATTTAAATTTTGCCCTAGTTTAGGCAGGATTTTGACCTAACTTCATCGCAAATTCTCACATAGTTTCAAGATGAATTTTCAAAAATTTCCAACATTGAGGTTGTATAGGATGTTACAAGATTTCCAAAATGTCTAAGAACTCATTAAGATCATGCTTAAGCAAGGAGAATCGAAGGCAAGAAGTTAGGGTTTTATTCTTGAATTACAAGTGATTTCTTGATGAACACATAATGCAATTTGAATGTTAGGCTGCATAATCTTGCTTTGCAGGCCTTCTAACTTGTGGATCTATTCATCATTAATTGATTACACAAACGTTTAAGCTATAATCCAAGTGGTTTAAGCTTTATCCAATTCACATTGCCATTTTGGGAAGAAAGTGAAGAATACCATTCTTGAAAAGAAAGCTTTATGCACAAAGTAAATTCTTGAGCCTCTAACTTGTTCCCTCTGATCACACTCCATATACAAAGTCAGAAGCAAGTGTGTTTAAAGCATAACCACTCTATATTAGCAAGTACACAGGACTTTGAAACTTGGATTTATCAAAAATCACATGTTATGCTTAAACTTGTGATTTTGAATTCTGATCAACAACAAGTCTCCAAACTTATTGCTTATAAATAGAGTCACTATTTGTGAGCTAGGACACAAGCTTGAACACCTTGAAACTCTCCCAAACTCCCTATAGCTAGAAATTGCTTCAAAACACCATTGTTGTGCAAGTTCTGACTTTACATATCAAACTTCCATTTCCCTCATGCATTTCTTGGTCTTTTAGTTTTAAAATCTTCCTCATATCAAATATATCTTATCCCCATCCTATTTCCAGAACTGTAACACCATTTACCATAACCTCCATAACCAAAAACCGAGCTTTGCAGTTGGACTTCTCCAGGCCATTTCAGCCACTCTCAACTCAAGATAAGCATTGCATTAGCTTCCTAGAGACTCAAGGAAGCTAGCTTGATCATTGCAGCACCTTGAATTAAGCTCAAACTCATTTCACGATTTCCAGTTTTGAGGTATTTTTCTTGAACTTATATCTTCTCACTTAGGCATTGTTAGGATTGCATTTGTGAAGATAAAATGTATACATCATTGCCCTGAAACTATACATGTCCATAAATTTTATTTATGTTCTTGAGTAGGGAGAATTTTGAGTTTGAACCTCTGAAAATATTTAGGTCAGAATTTGGTACTGTTAGTTAGAAATTCATGCTCATCTTTGAGAATTAGCTTAAGTTATTTACATATTCAGACTCGTGAGGAAATTTCTAACAAGTTTGTTGTTGGAAGTTATGTTAATGGATGAGAAATGAAAGAAGTTACAGGATCCATGGCTGGAGGTTGAAGATGGAGTTCATTCAGGACTTGATTTATGTTACATATTTATTATTTTGTATGATGTATAGCCACCCAAGTGGTAAAGCGCGCGCCTGTTAACCTTTGGGACCTGGGTTCGAGCCCTAGTGGTACCCTTTTGCTCTCTTTTTCACATTTTTTTTTCATTTTTTGTTTGAAACAGGCGCCTGGGCCCCAAACCACTGGGTTTGTTTTTTTTGTTTGCTAGCTTCTGACCCCCTGCCCTATTTTTCACACCCCTGGCCCATTATTTTTATTTTTTATTTTATTTTATTTTATATTTTATTTTCATTTCATATTTTATTTTTATTTTTATTATTATTATTATTATTATTATTATTATTATTAATAAAAAATCCAAAAATACTTAGTTTATTATTTTTACACTTATTTATTTTATTTTCTTAGTAAAGACAAAAGACCAAAAACATTTTCTTAAACAAATTAATTTATTTTTCTTAAATAATAAATATTTAGACTTAGGTTTAATTATTATATTATTTTATTTTCTTAATTAAAATTAACTTAGAATTTAGGTTTCTTTTAATTAGTTAATTTTCATTTTTATTTTATTAACTTAAAACCTTTTTTACAAAAAAACCAAAAAAAAACATTTTTTAACTTAATTTCTTTCTTAATTAATTTAGGTTTAAGTTTTTTTATTTTTTAACTAATCATTTTCTTAATTAGGTCAAAATTAAAACCCTTAAAAAATCCAAACAAAAATCATTTCTTTTTCATTTGCACTTGTACATTATTTATTCAATTATTGTACATTTATTCAATATGGTTGTAATAGATAATTAGATTTAATTTTCTTGCAAAATCCCCATTTGTAAATTTGTACACCCCCTCCCCTAATGATGTAATAGCGTAGTAAGTTTAATTTCCGCAATTTATCGCTTTATATAAATGCTAGTAATTAGGGTTTGTATGGAAAGATTAAAATCAACAAGTTAGCAAACCCTAATTTAAGATAAACAAGGATGTAAATCAACACATTTGCACACTTGCACCCTTAGGGTAATTCCACTTTGTTGCCTTACAAAAATGGCCATGTTATGCATGTGGGATATCTTAGCAAAAAGAAATAAAAAATACAAGATCATAGTCCCTTGATGATACTATCAATGTTGCCTTTCAAAAATGATCTTAGTCCCTCAAAGAAAAAATGTTAAGATATCTCACAATATTGCTATCATGGCTATACGATGACCCACACTCATCCCTTTACATCCAAAGATAAGGCTTCTTACCAAATCAACAGTAAGATAGCAATATTAAAGGAAAGGAATAAATGAGCTAAAACTTTTGAGTAGCTAGATTGTTCCTAGTTGCTTGCTCATTTCCAAATCAAACACTCTTGCTTATCTTCAAAACAAACACCAAACACTTTCAAAAAACACTTTTAAAACATTTTCCACACTTGAAACAATTTCAAAAGCTCAACACTTTGTATACGTTCTTACGAACGAGAACTATTACAAAGTTTGCCTAAACGAAGACGCATTTTCAAAATACTTTCAAAAACCACACAAAGCACATATTCAAACAAAAATCAAGTGATCTAGCAAGAAAATAAGATCCCATAGATAACTATGGATAAGAAGGGTGCTAACACCTTCCCTTTTCATAATCTACCCCCCGAACTAAAGAAACAATCTCAAAGGTCTTTCCTGTTCTTTTCAGCCTTTCCTTTTGGATAAAAGAAAAGTCGGTGGCGACTCTTGCTAACAACAACATTTGCGATAAAATGCAAAACACCCAAGTCATTTCTCCCACTGTATCACACCAGGAATACAAATATCTTTTAAAATGTGTTCCATCGCTTTCCAATTAACAGTGTCATATGCCTTCTGTAAATCCATTTGTAACATGCATCTGGGTGTTACTCCTTTCCTAGTGTACCCTTGAATCAACTCTTAGGCAAGCAGTATGCGGTAATGAATTTTCTTCCCATGAAAAAAAGCTACTTGGCTTTGGTTAAAAATGCTCTTCAGGACCCTGCTTAATCTAGTAGTAAGAAATTTAGAGATTACCTTATAGATAGTAGTAAAGAATGATATGGGTCTATAATCTTTCACAGTTTTTTCCTCACCATTTTTGGGGATTTGATCGGAAAAATAACAACTCTACTATTTCACCAATGTAGTAATAATGAGGAAATTTTCCCGAATGTCAATCTCAAGGACTGCGTACAATTATCGAGTTCAATTAATGTTCAATTAAACAAAACTTAATTTGGGGTTTTGGTTTTGAAATTGTCACTTAACAAATAGCAGGAATATAAATTGGCTTTTAAATGATATGAGGAGCATGATATGGGTAAGTGTTGTACCCCAAAATTTTCCCTCCCATTTTCTTCAAGACATCTTCTCATGCTTATAGGGTTCTCAATTGCTCAATGTTGCTCAAGAATTGATCAGACAAATTCTCTTCCTAAGTAATTAAACTACAACTAGGGTTTCACTTTTCTCAAGGAAGATTGGACTTTTAATGCCTCAGGTGGATTTCATGGTTTCTCATATGTCCCTAAGAATGCTTATGCCAAGTGTTGTACCTCAAAATTTTCCCTCCCATCTCTCAAATATTTTTCTCACAAAAATTCCACTAAGTCAAGGCTGCACAAAATTTGCTTCGATTAAGCACCTAACCTCCTTCAAGCTTGATTCAAATTTCTAAGCTTCGATTGAATCCTTGGCCTTTTGCTTGTTTGCTGTATACAAGCTTCTACTGGGCATTTGTTTCCTTTGAAACAACCTCCTCGATTCAAAAGGGAAGATCCTCCTGTTGGTGTCCTTCGATTCAGAAGTTAGTGGCTTCCTACTGGATTCTTTCGATTCATATGGTGTTGGCTTCTTACTGGTTTCTTTCGATTCAGAAGGTGTTGGTAATAGCCTGCAACAACTTTCCTTTGATTCAGAAGACAAGTTCCTTCTCTACGCTTTCCTTCAATTCACAAGGCAGGAACTTCCTTCATGCCAGGAGGCACAAGGCAATGGCCTCCTGCATACATCCTTCGATTGAACCATTGTCTTTACATGCTTGCTTGATTCACAATGCAATGGTTACCTGCATGCCCGCTTCGATTGAGCAAGGGCCTCTGCAGGTTTGTCTTGATGACTACCTGCATGCAAGTTTGATTCCTGCTTCGATTGGGCATTTGATTTCTTTGGAGAAAGCTTGATTCATGCTTCGACTGGGCAGTATCTCCTTTGGAAAGTTTGTTTCGACATGAATAGATTTTACTGTGTTGGCCCATTCTAAGGAATTTCGAGTGATGTACATAAGTGATGCATGTAGTCCCTTCAAAATAGCACACACATTGGTTCCAAAAAAAGGATGCACACCTTGGTGGCCCATTCGAAGAGGCCACAAGGCATACATTTAGACTATTCGAAAGACATTCAAAAATCCATTCGAAGGAGACTTCCAAAGGCCCATTCGAAGGATATACAAGAGGTTCAATCAAAGGGAAGGAACTGAAGGTATTCGAAAGTCAAAGGTGTCCACATTCATTCAAGTTCAAAAAGAGATAAGAATTCTATGTCTTTTTCCAAAATTCAAATTCTCATTCATGGCCTTAAAGAACATGTTTATGGCTATTTACTACCTTGCTACCCTGTCCCCTCCTTCCCCTCCATTTAAGGAGCACACTTGCAAGCTCAAAGGAGGACAAAAAATAAGAGGAAAGACCCACAAGAAAGAAAGACACGCACATGTTGCCTCATAAGCATACTGAAACTATCAAAGTCCTTACAAATAGTCCCAATTGAAGGAGTCTTTAGCAACACCCTATTCACTCCTAAAGTCTGCAGGAAGTGTTCCCAATCACCAGCCCCTAAGCAAGCATCTCCACGCCCAGAAGTGTCAAATAGAAGCTTCTAACTGTTGGTAAGATTGGTAAATAGATCAAAATTTGTATGTGCATGATATATTAAGGACATGCGTTCAACACCTAGGTCTGCATTTGTTGCAGATCCAGCCTGAATAGGCCAAAGAGTGCAGGATCGAAGGACCTGGATTTGATACCCAGGTCCTGCATCCTTATTTGGTTAATATTTGTGTTGCAGTTTCAAATCGAAAGGCAGCATCCACCCCTGGATCGAAAAGCAAAGCATCCCTTCTTGGATCGAAAAAAAATCACATTGCTCTCTGGATCGAAAAGCCCATCATTCTCCATGAATCAAAAGGCCATGTTTTCCGTTTGAATAGAAGGAGGGTTCTTCTATCTTTAATGTTGCTTTATTCATTTCTTTATTGATTTTAAATTAACTTTAAATAAAAAAAAATCACAAAAAGTATTAAGTTAGTATTTTTAATTAAAATAATTTTGTAAATAAATTAAATAAATATTTTAACTACTTTCTTTAATTTAAAATAAATTAAAATTTAGGATCTAATTTAACTTTATTTATTTTCTTTTCATAATAAAAACAACAAAAAAACTTAGATTTTAGTTAATTTTGTTTTCTAATTAAATTTTAGGTATTAATTTCACTTAGTTATTTTCTTAAAATAATTTAAAGTAAACAAAAAAATATTTTATTATTTCATTTAGATTTGTTTTAGGCTTTAGACGTCTTTACCTTTCCTGTGTTATTTATTCTCGCATTTTTATATTGTTGTACCTGTATACTGGATGTAATAGATTAAAATAGGCATTTATCGCTTTATTTATTTTTTTTCCCATTTGAACATGTAAATACCCCCTCCCCGAATCACTGTAATAGCGTAGATTTAAATTCCTGCACTTTAAATTTCTGCTAAATATTGGCTGTTAGTAATTAGGCTTGTATGAAAAGACAAAAATCAAATGCTAGCAAACTTAACACAAGAACTAAAATAATTGAACATAACACACCATACACATATGCACCTCTAGGGTACCCCACTTCGGTTGCCTTCGGAAAACGGTCACAATTCTCGAAGCGTGAGAAATTTTAGTGGTTGTCCTCTAGTTTGAAAGATTACAAGTCCCTCGATGACCCTCTCGACAATGCCTCGGTTAAAAGTGATCTTAGGACTTTAGGACAGTTACTAAAATTCCTTTCCAAGTTGCCTTCGTGACTATAACGTCCCTTCGAATGTCCCTCAAACATCCAACGATAGGCCTACCTACTCACTAATAGTAGGATAGCACTGTCTAAAGGATAGGAGGAAAAGAACTACATTTTCGAGTACAAGTAGATAGCTGTTAGATGCTTTCTCAAAACAAACTTTCACACTTACACATTTCAAAAACAACTTTCAAAAACATTTGCTTTGTCAACACTCTTGCGGACTGATACAAGAGTTATCACAAAGCAAATCTTCACACTAAGGCATTTCAAAACATTTTTTTCAAAACACACAAAGCACAAGCAATTTTCAAAACATGAGCTAAGCATCTAAGAGCCCATAGAAAACTACGGACGGAAAGGGTGCTAACACCTTCCCTTTCCATAATCCACCCCCCTTACTCAGAAAACTATCGAAAAGGTCTTTTTCTGTTCTTTTCACCCTTTCCTTAATTTCGATAAAAGAAAATTCGGTGGCGACTCTTTCTTACTGTAACATTTGTGAACACAAACGCAAAATCAGTATTAACAGTCGGTTCTGCCACCGTATCACAGAATTGGTGACTCAGTTGGGGAATAAATTAAAAAAAGTGGGGTTACCTTAGAGTCTAGTTCATTTTAAACTACTTTACCTTGTATGCTTTTTTTGCTTTACTTTTGGGGGCTTGTTTGGGTTGTTACTATAGATCCTACACCCGCATCTGGGGCACCTTTTAGGTAAGTAGCAATAAATCATGGAAGATGTACAACATAGACCGATATGGACGAAGTGATGGCTATGTTAGCGTGATACTCTGGTTTGTACTAATGTTCCTTGAGTCAGTCAAGGATAACATTAGGCTTCCTTAGTGTCATTAAGCGCTAACTGACCTTTAGAGCCTTTAATTGACTCATCATAAGCCATTAGAAAGTAGTGAGATGCCCGGCTTTGGTTCTGACCGAAGATTGGTTAATACTCGATACTACACTCATTGAGACTAGACTTTTGGGATATTATGGCCGCAACACTTCGGTGCTTGAGCTAGAATAATGCCTAAAAGAAAGGTCGGTGATATGAGGCTCCTTAGAACCAGGTAACTATTACTAGGACAGGTTGAGCCAACTAAACTTCAAGAGGGTACTTACCTGTGAAATCCATGTAAGCCTAAATCTAAGGCTACTTGTGTGACTTGTTTGTTTCGTTATCTAACAACTTGAACTCATTGCAGGGCTTTTGTTTGTATTTCTTGCAGGAACTTGTTTGTATACATTATCCAATAAACTAGTTTTCTTGCAATACATACTTGTCTTCATCACCCTACACTTTTGCTTGATGTATAGCATACCCATCATAGCAATCGTCAAAGATTCCTTCATTAATTGTTGAGGTAGCAACCGTCAAAGTTTACTTCATTATCTATTGAGGTAGAAATCGTCAAAGTTTCCTTCATTATCTGTTGAGGTAGCAATCGTTAAAGATTCCTTCATTATCTGTTGAGGTATTAATCGTCCAAGATTCCTTCATTATTTATTGAGGTAGCAATCGTTCAAGATTCCTTCATTATCTGTTGAGGGAGAAATCGTCAAAGATTCCATCATTATCTGTTAAGGTAGCAATCGTCAAATATTCCTTCATTATCTGTTGAGGTAGCAATCGTCAAAGATTCCTTCATTATCTATTTACGTATAAATCGTCAAAGATTCCTTCATTATCTTTTGAGGTAGCAATCGTCAAAGATTCCTTCATTATCTGTTGAGGTAGCAATCGTTAAAGATTCCTTCATTATCTGTTGAGGGAGAAATCGTCAAAGATTCCTTCATTGTTTGTTGAGGTAGCAATCGTCAAAGATTCCTTCATTATCTATTGAGGTAGCAATCGTCAAATATTCCTTCATTATCTATTGAGGTAGAAATTGTTAAATATTCCTTCATTATCTATTGAGGTAGAAATCGTCAAAGATTCCTTCATTATCTGTTGAGGTAGCAATCGTTAAAGATTCCTTCATTATCTGTTGAGATAGTAATCATCAAAGATTCCTTCATTATCTATTTAGGTAGCAATCGTCAAATATTCCTTCTTTATCTGTTGAAGTAGCAATCGTCAAAGATTACTCCGTATAACCCTCTAGAGGTAGTCCAACACGGTCTCATCCTGAAACAGCCCGATACAGCCTCTTTCTAATACATTTTCAGGTAACGATTAATTCCATTATCCCTAGAAAGCTATTGTGAAGCCTGGATTTCGATCAGATAACAGTTTAAGTTGAAAAGAAGCCTGGAATCTTATCAGATAGTAGTTCACTTCTTCAATTATTGTGAAGCCTGGATTTTGACCAGGTAACAGTTTAAGTTGCTGCGAAGCTTGGAATACGACCAGATAACAGTTAACTTCTTCAATCACTGTGAAGCCTGGAATACAACCAGATAACAGTTAACTTCATTATCCTTAGCAAGTCACTATGAAGCCTGGATTTCGACCAGATAACGGATAACTTTCATCTCCCCAGTCAAGAGATAACTCCCAATAGAGTAATGGACAACTGAAGTTCCTAAACTCTATTCCCCACAGAGTTTTCCTCAAGTAGGAAAACAACAGAAACTCACATTCCACAGTGGAATCTTCCTTAGACAGCAGGAACGGGAACCCCCAAAGGGACCATGTGTGAAATCAACATCTACTTTGGATGGCATATTTAAGCCCATCTCCAACGACTCTCTGTCATCTTCTCTAAATGGAATTTCTAATCCCATTCCCAACATCATCAACTAACAATGTCACTTCATGTGAGTGCAAATTTCTGGGCACTCTAGTGTTCAATCATCTTCCACCTTCAGATCACGAAAGGCAGATAAGCCAATCTAAATCTTCGGGTTTAAGAAGATTGAACAGGGGCAGCTGTTGTACCTCAAAATCTGCCCTCCCATCTCTCAAATATATTTCTCACAAAAATTCCACTAAGTCAAGGCTGCACAAAATTTGATTTGATTGAGAACCTAACCTCCTTCAAGCTTGCTTCAAATTTCCAAGCTTCGATTGAAGCCTTGGCCTTTTGCTTGTTTGCTGTATACAAGCTTCTACTGGGCATTTGTTTCCTATGAAACAACCTCCTTCGATTCAAAAGGGATGAGCCTCCTGTTGGTGTCCTTCGATTCAGAAGTTAGTGGCTTCCTACTGGATTCTTTCGATTCATAGGGTGTTGACTTCTTACTGGTTTCTTTCGATTCAGAAGGTGTTGGCAATAGCCTGCAGCAGCTTTCCTTTGATTCAGAAGACAAGTTCCTTCTCTACGCTTTCCTTCAATTCACAAGGCGGGAACTTCCTTCATGCCAGCAGGCACAAGGAAATGGCCTCCTACATACATCCTTCGATTAAACCATTGGCTTTACATGCTTGCTTGATTCAGAATGCAATGGTTACCTTCATGCTCGCTTCGATTTAGCAAGGGCCTCTGCAGGTTTGTCTTGATGACTACCTGCATGCAAGTTTGATTCCTTCTTCGATTGGGCATTTGATTTCTTTGGAGAAATCTTGATTCGTGCTTTGACTGGGCAGTATCTCCTTTAGAAAGTTTGTTTCGACACGCATAGATTTTACTGTGTTGGCCCATTCGAAGGAATTGCGAGTGATATACATAAGTGATGCATGTAGTCCCTTCAAAAGAACACACACATTGGTTCAAAACAAAGGATGCACACCTTGGTGGCCTATTCGAAGAGGGCACAAGACATACATATAGACTATTCGAAAGACATTCAAAAATCCATTCGTGGGAGACTTCCAAAGTCCCATTTGAAGGATATACAAGAGGTTCAATCAAAGGGAAGGAACTGAAGGTATTCGAAAGTCAAAGGTGTCCACATTCATTCAAGTTCAAAAAGAGATAAGAATTCCATGTATTTTTCCAAAATTCAAATTCTCATTCATAGCCTTAAAGAACATTTTATGGCTATTTACTACCTTGCTACCATGTCCCCTCCTTCCCCTCTATATAAGGAGCACACTAGCAAGCTCAAAGGAGGACGAAAAAAAAGAGGAAAGACACACAAGAAAGAAAGACACGCACATGTTGCCTCATAAGCATACTGAAACTATCAAAGTCCTTACAAATAGTCTCAATTGAAGGAGTC
Organism: Vicia faba; assembly: GCA_948472305.1. Lineage (NCBI taxonomy): Eukaryota > Viridiplantae > Streptophyta > Magnoliopsida > Fabales > Fabaceae > Vicia > Vicia faba. Next base: position 274,677,854 of record OX451735.1, on the reverse strand, counting down.
TTCAGCAACACCCTATTCACTCCTAAAGTCTGCAGGAAGTGTTCCCAGTCACCAGCCCCTAAGCAAGCATCTCCACGCCCAGAAGTGTCAAATCGAAGCTTCCAACTGTTGGTAAGATTGGTAAAGAGATCAAACTTTGTATGTGCATGATATATTAAGGACCTGGGTTCGACACTCAGGTCTGCATTTGTTTTGTTTCTAACATTTGTTGCAGATCCAACCTGAATAGGCCAAAGCGCGCAGGATCGAAGGACCTGGATTTGATACACAGGTCCTACATCCTTATTTGGTTAATATTTGTCTTGCAGTTTCAAATCGAAAGGCAGCATCCACCCCTGGATCGAAAAGCAAAGCATCCCTTCTTGGATAAAAAAAATCACATTGCTCTCTGGATCGAAAAGCCCATCATTCTCCCTGAATCAAAAGGCCGTGTTTTCCCTTTGAATCGAAGGAGGGTTTTTCTATCTTTAATGTTGCTTTATTCATTTCTTTATTGATTTTAAATTAACTTTAAATCAAAAAAATCACAAAAAGTATTAAGTTAGTATTTTTAATTACACTAATTTTGTAAATAAATTAAATAAATATTTTAACTACTTTCTTTAATTTAAAATAAATTAAAATTTAGGATCTAATTTAGCTTTAATTATTTTCTTTTCATAATAAAAACAAAAAAAAAACTTAGATTTTAGTTAATTTGGTTTTCTAATTAAATTTTAGGTATTAATTTCACTTAGTTATTTTCTTAAAATCATTTAAAATAAAATAAAAAGATTTTCTTATTTCATTTAGATTTATTTTAGGCTTTAGACGTCTTTACCTTTCCTGCGTTATTTATTCTCGCATTTTTATGTTGTTGTACCTGTATACTGGATGTAATAGATTAAAATAGGCCTTTACCGCTTTCTTTATTTTTTTTCCCATTTGAACATGTAAATACCCCCTCCCCGAAGCACTGTAATAGCGTAGATTTAAATTCCCGCACTTTAAATTTCTGCTAAATATTGGCTGTTAGAAATTAGGCTTGTATAAAAAGACTAAAATCAAACGCTAGCAAACTTAACACAAGAACTAAAATAACTAAACATAACACACCATACACATATGCACCTCTAGGATACCCCACTTTGGTTTCCTTCGGAAAACGGTCACAATTCTCGAAGCGTGAGAAGTTTTAGTGGTTGTCCTCTAGTTTGAAAGATCATAAGTCCCTCGATGACCCTCTCGATGTTGCCTCGGTTAAAAGTAATCTTAGGACTTTAGGACAGTTACTAAAATTCCTTTCCAAGTTGCCTTCATGACCATAACGTCCCTTCGAATGTCCCTCAAACATCCAACGATAGGCCTACCTACTCACTAATAGTAGGATATCATTGTCTAAAGGATATGAGGAAAAGAAATACCTTTTCGAGTACAAGTAGATAGCTGTTAGATGCTTGCTCAAAACAAACTTTCACACTTACACATTTCAAAAACAACTTTAAAAAACATTTGATTTGTCAATACTCTTGCGGATTGATACAAGAGTTATCACAAAGCAAATCTCCGCACTAAGGCATTTCAAAACATTTTTTCAAAACACTCAAAGCACAAGCAATTTTCAAAACATGAGCTAAGCATCTAAGAGCCCATAGAAAACTACGGACGGAAAGGGTGCTAACACCTTCCCTTTCCATAATCCACCCCTTTACTCAGAAAACTATCGAAATGCTCTTTTTCGGTTCTTTTCACCCTTTCCTTAATTTCGATAAAGGAAAATTCGGTGGAGACTCTTGCTTACCGTAACATTTGCAAACACAAACGCAAAATCAGTATTAATAGTCGGTTCTGCCACCGTATCACAGAACTGGCGACTCAACTGGGGAAAAAATTAAAAAAAATGGGGTTACCTTAGATTCTAGTTCATTTTAAACTGCTTTACCATGTATGCTTTGTCTGCTTTACTTTTGAGGGCTTGTTTGGATTGTTACTATAGATCCTACACCTGGATCTGGGGCACCTTTTAGGTAAGTAGCAATAAATCATGGAAGTTGTACAGCGTAGACCGATATGGATGAAGTGATGGCTATGTTAGCGTGATACTTTGGTCTATACTAATGTTCCTTGAGTCAGTCAAGGATAACATTAGGCTTCCTTAGTGTCATTAAGCGCTAATTGAGCTTTAGAACCTTTACTTGACTCATCCTAAGCCATTAGAAAGTAGTGAGCTGGCCGGCATTGGTTCTGACCGAAGATTGGTTAATACTCGATACTACACTCATTGAGACTAGACATTTGGGATATTTTGGCCGCAACACTTTAGTGCTTAAGCTAGAACAATGCCTAAAAGAAAGGTCAGTGATATGAGGCTCCTTAGAACCAGGTAACTATTACTAGGACAGCTTGAGCTAACTAAACTTCAAGAGGGTACTTACCTGTGAAATACATGCAAGCCTAAGCCTAAGGCTACTTATGTGACTTGTTTGCTTTCATTATCTAACAACTTGAACTCATTGTAGGGATTTCCTTTGTATTCCTTGCAGGAACTTGTTTGTATACATTATCCAATAAACAGGTTTTCTTGCAATACATACTTGTCTTCATCACCCTACATTTTTGCTTGATACATAGCATACACATCATAGCAATCGTCAAAGATTCCTTCATTATCTATTGAGGTAGCAATCGTCAAAGATTACTTCATTATTTGTTGAAGTAGAAATCGTCAAAGTTTCCTTCATTATCTGTTGAGGTAGCAATCATTAAAGATTCCTTCATTATTTGTTGAGGTAGCAATCATCCAAGATTCCTTCATTATCTATTGAGGTAGCAATCTTTCAAGATTCCTTCATTATCTGTTGAGGGAGCAATCGTCAAAGATTCCTTCATTATCTATTAAGGTAGCAATCGCCAAAGATTCCTTCATTATCTGTTGAGGTAGCAATCGTCAAAAATTCCTTCATTATCTATTGAGGTAGCAATCGTCATAGATTCCTTCATTATCCGTTGGGGTATAAATCGTCAAAGATTTCTTCATTATCTGTTGGGGTAGCAATCATCAAATATTCCTTCATTATTTGTTGAGGTAGCAATCGTCAAAGATTCCTTCATTATCTGTTAAGGGAGCAATCGTCAAAGATTCCTTCATTATCTGTTGAGGTAGAAATTGTCAAAGATTCCTTCATTATATATTGAGGTAGCAATCGTCAAATATTCCTTCATTATCTATTGAGGTAGCAATAGTCAAAGATTCCTTCATTATCTGTTGAGGTAGAAATCGTCAAATATTCCTTCATTATCTGTTGAGGTAGCAATCGTTAAAGATTCCTTCATTATCTGTTGAGGTAGAAATCGTCAAAGATTCCTTCATTATCTATTGAGGTAGCAATCATTAAAGATTCCTTCATTATCTATTGAGATAGAAATCATCAAAGATTCCTTCATTATCTATTCAGGTAGCAATCGTCAAAGATTCCTTCATTATCTGTTGAGGTAGCAATCGTCAAAGATTACTCCGTATAACCCTCCAGAGGTAGTCCAACACGGACTCAACCTGAAACAGCCCTATACAGGCTCTTTCTAATACATTTTCAGGTAACGGTTAATTCCATTATCCCCAACAAGCTACTGTGAAGCCTAGATTTCGACCAAATAACAGTTTAAGTTGCAACGAAGCCTGGAATCCGATCAGATAGTAGTTCATTTCTTCAATTACTGTGAAGCCTGGATTTTGACCAGATAACAGTTTAAGTTGTTGCGAAGCTTGGAATATGACCAGATAATAGTTAACTTCTTCAATCACTTTGAAGCCTGGAATACAACCAGATAATAAACAACTTCATTATCCTCAGCAAGTTACTATGAAGCCTGGATTTCGACCAGATAACGGCTAACTTTCATCTCCCCGGTCAAGAGATAACTCCCAATAGAGTAATAGACAACTGAAGTTCCTAAACTCTATTCCCCACAGAGTTTTCCTCAAGCAGGAGAACAATAGAAACTGATATTCCACAGTGGACTCTTCCTTAGACAGCAGGAACAGGAACCCCCAAAGGAACCATGTGTGAAATCAACATCTACTTTGGATGGCATCTTTAAGCCCATCTCTGATGACTCTCTGTCATCTTCTCTAAATGGCATTTGTAAGCCCATTCCCAACATCATCAACTAACAATGTCACTTCATGCGAGTGCAAATTTCTGGGCACTCTAGTGTTCAATCATCTTCCACCTTCAGATCACGAAAGGCAGATAAGCCAATATAAATATTTGGGTTTAAAAAGATTGAACAGGGGCAGCTGTTGTACCTCAAAATCTGCCCTCCCATCTCTCAAAGATTTTTCTCACAAAAATTCCACTAAGTCAAGGTTGCACAAAATTTGCTTTGATTGAGCACCTAACCTCCTTCAAGCTTGCTTCAAATTTCCAAGCTTCGATTGAAGCCTTGGCCTTTTTCTTGTTTGTTTTATACAAGCTTCTACTGGGCATTTGTTTCCTATGAAATAACCTCCTTCGATTCAAAAGGGAAGAGCCTCTTGTTGGTGTCCTTCGATTTCAGAAGTTAGTGGCTTCCTACTGGATTCTTTCAATTCATAGGGTGTTGGCTTCTTACTGGTTTCTTTCGATTCATAAGGTGTTGGCAATAGCCTCCTGCAGCTTTCCTTCGATTCAGAAGACAAGGGCCTTCTCTACGCTTACCTTCAATTCACAAGGCAGGAACTTGCTTCATGCCAGCAGGCACAAGGCAATGGCCTCCTACGTACATCCTTCAATTGAACCATTGGCTTTACATTCTTGCTTGATTCATAATGCAATGGTTACCTGCATGCCTGCTTCTATTGAGCAAGGTCCTCTGCAGGTTTGTCTTAGTGACTACCTGCATGTAAGTTTGGTTCCTGCTTCGATTGGGCATTTGATTTCTTTGGAGCAAGCTTGATTCGTGCTTTGACTGGGCAGTATCTCCTTTGGAAATTTTGTTTCGACATGCATAGTTTTTACTTTGTTGGCCCACTCAAAGAAATTGCAAGTGATGCACACAAGTGATGCGTGTAGTCCTTTCAAAAGAGCATGCACATTGGTTCAAAACGAAGGATACACACCTCGGTGGCCCATTCAAAGAGGGCACAAGGCATACATATAGAGTATTCGAAAGAAATTCAAAAATCTATTCGAAGGAGACATCCAAAGGCCCATTCAAAGGATATACAAGAGGTCCAATCGAAGGTCAGGGACTGAAGGTATTCGAAAGTCAAAGGTGTCCACATTTATTCAAGTTCAAAAAGAGACAAGAATTCCATATCTTTTGAAAAAATTCAAATTCTCATACATGGCCTTAAAGAACATGTTTATGGTTGTTTACTACCTTGCTACCATGTCCCCTCCTTCCCCTCTATATAAGGAGCACACTAGCAAGTTCAAAGGAGGAAGAAAAAAATAGGAGAGACCCACAAGAAAGAAAGACACGCACACGTGTTGCCTATAAGTATACTGAAACTATTAAAGTCCTTATAAATAGTCCCAATCGAAGGAGTCTTCAGCAACACCCTATTCACTCCCTAAAGTCTGCAGGAAGTGTTCCCAATCACCATCCTCTAAGCAAGCATCTCCACACCCAAAAGTGCCAAATCGAAGCTTCCAACTATTGGTAAGATTGGTAAAGAGATCAAACTTTGTTTGTTCATGATATATTAAGGACCTGGGTTCGACACCCAGGTCTGCATTTGTTTTGTTTCTAACATTTGTTGTAGGTCCAGCCTGAATAGGCCAAAGCGTGCAGGATCGAAGGACCTGGGATTGATACCCAAGTCCTGCATCCTTATTTGGTTAATATTTGTCTTGAACTTTCAAATCGAAAGGCAACATCCACCCCTGGATCGAAAAGCAAAGCATCCCTTCTTGGATCGAAAAAAAATCACATTTCTCTCTGGATCGAAAAGCCTGTCATTCTCCCTGAATTGAAAGGCCATGTTTTCCCTTTGAATCGAAGGAGGGTTCTTCTATCTTTAATGTTGCTTCATTCATCTCTTTATTGATTTTAAATTAACTTTAAATTAAAAAAATCACAAAAAAGTATTAAGTTAGTATTTTTAATTAAACTAATTTTGTAAATAAATTAAATAAATATTTTAACTACTTTCTTTAATTTAAAATAAATTTAAAATTTAGGATCTAATTTAGCTTTAATTATTTTCTTTTCATAATAAAAACAACAAATAAACTTAGATTTTAGTTTTTTTTTTTTCTAATTAAATTTTAGGTATTAATTTCACTTAGTTATTTTCTTAAAATAATTTAAAATAAACAAAAAAAAATTTCTTATTTCATTTAGATTTGTTTTAGGCTTTAGACATCTTTACCTTTCGCGCGTTATTTATTCTTGCATTTTTATATTATTGTACTTGTATACTGGATGTAATAGATTAAAATAGGCCTTTATCACTTTCTTTATTTTTTTTTCCCATTTGAACATGTAAATACCCCCTCCCCGAAGCACTATAATAGCGTAGATTTAAATTCTTGCACTTTAAATTTCTGCTAAATATTGGCTGTTAGTAATTAGGCTTGTATGAAAAGACTAAAATCAGACGCTAGCAAAGTTAACACAAGAACTAAAATAACTGAACATAACACACCATGCACATATGCACCTCTAGGGTACCGCACTTCGGCTGCCTTCAGAAAACGGTCACAATTCTCAAAGCGTGAGAAGTTTTTGTGGTTGTCCTCTAGTTTGAAAGATCACAAGCCCCTCGATGACCCTCTAGACGTTGCCTCAGTTAAAAGTGATCTTAGAACTTTAGGAAAATTAATAAAATTCCTTTCCAAGTTTCCTTCGTGACCATAACGTCCCTTTGAATGTCCCTCAAACATCCAACGATAGGGCTACCTACTCAGTAATAGTAGGATAACACTGTCTAAAGGATAGAAGGAAAAGAACTACCTTTTCTAGTACAAGTAGATACATGTTAGATGCTTTCTCAAAACAAACTTTAACACTTACACATTTCAAAAACAACTTTCAAAAACATTTACTTTGTCAACACTCTTGAGGACTGATACAAGAGTTATCACAAAGCAAATCGCCGCACTAAGGCATTTCAAAACATTTTTTAAAAACACACAAAGTACAAGCAATTTTCAAAACGTGAGCTAAGCATCTAAGAGCCCGTAGAAAACTACATATGGAAATGGTCCTAACACCTTCCCTTTTCATAATCTACCCCCCTTACTCAGAAAACTCTCGAAAAGGTCTTTTTCTGTTCTTTTCACCCTTTACTTAATTTGGAATATATAAAAGTAGGTGGCGACTCTTTATTACTGCAACATTTACAAACACAAATGCAAAAACAATATTAACAGTCGGTTCTTCCATCGTATCACACCAAGTTTCAAGCCTTGCATGACAAGTTTGCTCAATCAATGGCTCAGATGACTGAAAATCAAATGTATTAGACAAAAAGTCAATTGTGGTCAACATACAGTCAAACTTCAAGATTTTTGGTCAAAATCAATATTTTAAATTCATAGTCATGATTTGATCAAGGGTTGATCATGACTCGTCAAGAAAACTCTCAATTCATTAAAAGTCAAAAGTTGCTAAATTAGGGTTTTCTTTAGGAGAAGTGAACTGAACTTTGACCAAGCATAAATTTCACATGATTCAAGATATTGTCCTCAACCAAAGCTCATATTTAAGGAAATTCAATTCTCTTCAACTTGGTCTCTCTAAGCTCAAGTCCATAAAATGCTTCATTTGAGAGATATGGGCCAATACATTATAGGTCATTTCAAAAGTCAACAAAAAGACACTTTTTGTCAAGGCAACTTACATCAAGATAAATATTCAAATACAAAAATGATCAAAATATGGATTGTATAGGACATCTTTAGCTTTCCAAAAAGTCAAACATCATCTTCAAATGATGAAAATTGAGAGAGTTATGATTGGTGCAAGTTGGGAAATTTTCAGCAAATGCATGAAACCAAAAATGATCAAACTTGGAATTTTGGGCTATTGGGCTTGTGATTCAAGGTCTAAACGTGTTGTGAAACTTATAATGAACCTCATATCTTACTCATGCACCCCTTGACCTTTTTATCCTATTTATTTTGATTTTTATTAATTTAAATTCAAAAATAAAAAGATAAAAACAAAGGTTTTCCTCACAAGGTCCAAGCCCATGTTTATCTGGCCTAATTTCATGTTTATATAATCTCATCATTCATACAGAGGCAAACACGAAATATTTGCAAGAAACATTATCCCAAAAATCACAAAAAAGCCAAAACTATGGCAACCATAGAACCCTAATTGCAGTCATTTCCAAAGCAAACAAACATGTCCATTCACTTCCAGCAACACTGTAGGGTAAGAATGGAGTGTCTTTGAAGATCCAAAGAGCATGAAACGCTCGTATATGCATCACTAGTTTTATCATTTCATGATTTTCATATCTTTGCTTTCATTACATTTTAATGTGTACTAACTTGTTTAACATACTTCGGTGATCTCAAGGTGCAGGTTAGGCCAATCGCATGGGCACCATGCTACTGGAAACATGAACCACCATGTTCATACTAATCCATGATATTATTGATATATCTCATAAACCAGCACGATTCAGTCTAAAATAACAGTTCCATTGAATTCGCAGGGTTTGATTTAGGGGGTAGGGTCCCTTTGGATCGTTAACAAGTGTTATCTTTGTAGGTTGGGAAAAAGACTCACCAAAGAAGATGACCAGAGCTAGGGCTTCGACGCCTCTTCGGTCTATTCAATGTGTTTATTATTTATTTATTTTGTCTCGCTAATAATAATGGATGTATCACCACTCCAGTGGTAGAAGCGCGTGCGATAAGGCTTTACTATGCAAGGGTGTGGATTCGATCCATGCCTTTTGCATTTTTTCATACTTTCTGATTTCTATTGATTACATGCAGCGCGTCCCACAAGCCTACAATGCACCCAACCATATCCCACCTATCAGATCTTCATAGATGTGATCCAATGTTTCCAGATCCGCAAGCACATGGTGAACCTCCTGGGGTTGAACGCACTGGATCCAGCGTTAAGTTAGTGGGCCTGGATTTCTTTTGCAGTTTGCACCCCTCCTTTGCTATAATCAGGCCCATTTATTTTCTTTATATTTTCCTTTTTCTTTTACTTATTTATCTTTTATTATTTAATTAAAATACTAAAATATTAGTTTTAGATTAAAAATAATTAGGTTTAATTTTAATTACCTTTTTTTAATTAATTAGATCCTAAGGTTTTTTTTAATTAAATTAATTGACTTTTTTTACTAAAAATAATTATGTTTTTAAGTCCTTTTTATTAATTAATTAATCACAAATCTTTTTTCATAAAAAATCACCAAAAAATCTTTTCACATTCTTTTATATTTTTTATTTTTCTATGTTAATTTCATAGATCAATTGTATAGGTCGCGTGTTTCTTATGTAATAGCTTAGGTTTTATTTCTCGCTTTCTTTTTCACTATTATGTAACTGTTTATGTTTTGTAATAGCTTGGAATTTTATTTTCTGCCTTTCTATTTTGTAACTACCCCGAAGCGATGTAATAGTCTAGGGTTTACTTTCTACTTTTACTTTCTGCACCTTTACAGTTTTTTTATACTTGCTATATTATTGCTTAGTAATTAGGGTTTGCATGGAAAGACTAAAACAAATCGATAGCTAACCTGTTGTACCCCCAAATTTGCCCTCTATTTTCTCAAGACATTTCCCACCAAAAGATCTCAAATACTCAAGGGTTATCAAGGGTTGATCAGAAAAGCTCACTGTGATACGGTGGGAGAACTGACTTGAGGTTTTGCGTTTGTGTTCGCAAATGTTGCGGTTTAGCAAGAGTCTCCACCGACTTTTATATTATCCAAAAGGAAAGGTAAAAAAGCACAGGAAAGACCTTTGAGATTTTTTTTGAGTTCGGGGGGTAGATTATGAAAAGGGAAGGTTCTAGCACCCTTTTCATCCATGGTTTTCCATGGGCTCTTAGTTACTTGTTTTAGATCACTTGCTTTGCTTTTGCAATTGTTTGAAATGGTGCTTTGTGTGGTTTTGAAAGTATTTTGAAAAGAGGCCTTTGTTTAGGAAATCTTTGTAATGATTCTTGTTTGCAAGAATGTATACAAAGATGTTTGTCTTTTTAAAAAATATTTCAATGTTTTGAAAGTTGTTTGGAAATGCTTTTTGAAAGTGTGTGTGTTTGTTTGAAAATAGCAAGGATTGTTTTTGAAATGATCAAGTAACTAGAAGCATTCTACCTACTCAAAAGTCTTTCTTATACATATTTATTCCTTTGATGTTGTTGATTTACCATTGATTTGGTAAAAAACCCTATCTTTGGATGTTAAACGGGACGGGCGTGGGTCATCGTATGACCATGATAGCAATGGTGCCAAGTATCTTAGCAAGTTTTTGAGGGACTAAGATCATCTTTGTTTAGGCAACCTTTTGATAGCGTCATCGAGGGACTATGATCTTTTGTTTTGTTTTGTTTTGCCAAGATACCTAGCATGCATACCATGGCCATTTTGTAAGGCAACCAAGTGGGTGAAACCCTAGAGGTGCTTGTGTGCAATGTGTTGTCATTTTTCATGCATTTTTGTCTTGCATTAGGTCATGCTATTTGTTTGACTTTTGTCTTATCATACAAACCCTAATTTACTAAACATGTATATAATGCGATAAATTGCGTAAAGTAAATCTAAGCTATTACAACAATATTATGGGAGGGGGATACAAGTTTTGAATGCGGGATATTGCTCAAAATAAAACCCTAATTTACTATTACAACCCAATTGAATTTATTTTGCAAATAAATAAATAAACAAGTATTCAAATATGCAATAATATGTATTTATGCAAAAAATGTTTTGTAATTGATTTTTTTGTATGAGAGAATTAATTATTTAAACCCTAGAAAATAAGAGAAAAATAATATTATTTTTGAAAGGGGTAAAACCCTAGTTTTTGGTTAAAAGAAATATATATTCTATATTTATTTTATTTTGTCTATTTATGTACAAGAAATAATAAATAAAATTATATACAATATTTAAAAATTAAAATATATGAGAAAATAATATTTTTATGTGTTAAATAATAAAGATAAAAATGTATAGTATTTTAATATATTTACAAATTAACATTAGAAATAAATTCCATTTATTGAAATACAACTATTTTTATATGTAAAAAATAAAAAAAATAATAAAATGAAATTGCAAAAAATTAAGAAAATATTTTTGGGGATTTTTTTATCTTTGGAAAAAATTATTAAAGTCAAAAATATAAGAAAAATTAAATAATATGCAAAAATTAAAAAAAAAATGAAGCAGGGGGGTGTAAAAGGGAACTGGGGGGTATTGAAAAGTAGAAACAGTCAAGCCCAAGTGCGCCAGGCCCAGGATAGCTTCGTCCCTGTCCTCCAGCGTCCCCTTTTGTGCTCGTTTTTCAAATCTGCAAACTCTCACATACTTGCACAAAAGCAAAAACTTACAACATGAAACTTATAGCATTTTTAATCACGATTCCAACGATATCCATTTTGTGACCTAACTCTCAAAGGACAGATAGAATTTTAATGGCCCTAATTTCTAACCTAGTTTTTTCATGAACTTCAAGCTTCAAATTCTCACTACTCAGTTAATATAAATAAAAACTATGCATATGTACAACTTAAGCAAGTTAAGGACTACATCTTTGCTTCACAAATCAAAGCTTAAGGATGCCTAAATAAGGAGATAGAACATTGAAAAATAACTTGTTCAGTTGAGTTTGGATATGGCAATGTGGGAACTTTGAGTGAGGCCTAAAGATCGTGTGAGCTTCCTTAAAGTTCCCTCAACCTTATCCAATGCTTAGCTGGCCTTGTAGATGCTTGAATCTCCTTGCACGAGTCAACCTGCAACCTTGCAAAATTAAAATGGTGAAGTGTGAAACTGAGCTTATAGTTGCAAGATGAATGCTTGGATAGCTTGGATGTGATGTAGGGAAGATGTTTCAAGGGTTGAAATGCAAAACGCACGAGCAAGTTTCAAGTTGGCAAGTGTTCTACAGATGATGCCTTGTTTGGGCAGAAAAGTGTGATTTTGGTGTTTGAGAGTGTTTGGGATGTTAGGAAATCATGTATTGGCTTGTTACAAGGTTCTGAATTTGTTTTAAAATGATGCTAAGGCTTCCCTTTAACAGATACACAAGTTCCTTGACTTTTGGCCACCTTTCTTGTTTTTGAAGAAAGGTTGAAGTGACAATGCAAGAGGCTTGTACTTGCTAGTTCTAGGGCTGCAAGGAGTTGGTATACTTTGCCTGATAACTGTGGATATTGTTTGCAACAAAAGATCAGGTCCATGGCTCAAGAATTGCAAAGTTGTAAAAGTCTTGCTTTATCAAAATGGTATTATGAACTTTATGCCATTTTTGGAATAATTCTTTGTGCAAAGTTCCATAGGTCAGAATAAAGCCAATATCCATTGAGTTTGCATTAAATTATGTAGTGTAGAAGGGATTAGGACCTATAATGCAAGGTACAAGCATGTTTGGAACTGATTTGCAACTTGTAACATTGTAAACATGGCTTGAACAAAAGTGACAAATTGCCATTTTCTCTTCTTCGATTCTCCGTAACCACAAATGATCTTGGAGAGTTAATTGACATTTTGGAAATCTTGTAACATGATCTACAATCCATCTTTGAAATGCATTTTTATATACCTCTTGGAACTAGGTGAAACATTTCCATGAAGTTAGGTCAAAAACCTGCCTAAATTAGGGCAAATTTTCACTAAGTTAAAAAGTTTATGGACCCCTATTCATAAAATCATAACTTGAGATCCAAGCATATTTTGGGAAAAACTTTGTGAATAAAAGTGGTAGATTTCATGGAGGACTACAACTTTCATGTTGGAAGTTTTCTTTGAATCCAATTGCATCATGGTGAAAAAGTTGTGGAAATTTGGGGAAAAATAAGAAATTTCCATAACTTAGAAAAATTCTAAGTTATGAAAAATTTCAAATTAAAACCCTAATTTTCAATTTTAGGTTTCTTGGTCAACAAGTTTCACATTTTGACATATCTTGATGAATTATGACCCTTGGCACTTGATTTTGACCAAAAAGTCAAAGTTTAACTTTTCAGTGTACAGTTGAGTTTTGATTAGTAGACTGCAAAATTCATCTGTCAATCCTATGCATTTGAGATCTTTTGAACTATGTGATTAGGTCAAGATGATTCTATTGAGTCCTTGAAGTCATGCTTGAACCCAATTGGTCATTGGCTAGGTTAAAAATCAGAAATTGCTCTTTCTTAGTCAAAACCCTAATTTTGACCATTTTGCCATTTTGAAGATTTGATCAAATTTCTTGAGGAGTTGTGATCCAAACTTGATCAAATGGTTCATAGGAGTATAAAAAAAATTTGGATCAAAAATTATGAATTTTGACTGTAAATTGGCCATGGTTGACTTTTTCCCTAATACAATTGATTTTTAGGTCAACTGTCCAATTGACTGAGCAAAAATGTGATTCAAGGCTTGAAACTTGTCATGAGCATTCTTATGGGTCCAAGATGGTGTATGAAAGTCACATGAAGCATTGATGGTCCAAAAATCCTTGTGCAAACTCAAACCCTAATTTCAGGTCATCAGTGCAAGGTGAGGTCTTGAGCTGAGCAAACCCTAATCCTGTCTAGAGTCCAAGCAGTCTTGTGAAGAAAATCTTGATAAATGAGAGGGAAAATTTTGGGGTACAACCGCTGCCCCTGTTCAATCTTCTTGAACATGAAGAGTTAGATTGGCGAGTTTTGTCGTTCGTGACTCGAAGGTAAAAGATGATTGGACACTAGAGTGCCTGTAAATTTGCACCCGTCAAAATGTAGTTGAGGGAATGGGCTTAAAGATGCCATTTGGAGATGTGATAGAATTTTGTTGGAGATGGGCTTAAAGATGCCATCCAAGAATGTTTGTTGAGTTGTAAGTTGTAAGTCAGGATAATAAGTATCAGAATGGTATCCGCGCCTGGAACGTATCTGAACTGTATCTGGAGACTTGTGATGAGAAACAGAATAGCATCCGTTTCTGGAGCGTCTCTGAACTGTATCTGGTAGTTGGAATCTGAATGAGCAATAGAATAGCATCTGTGTCTAGAGCATCTCTGAGCTGGGGAGCATCAGGATAAGTGACATAATGGCAACCGTATTTGGAGCATATCCGTATTGTATCTGAATGTTGAGGTCTGAATGAGTATCAGAATGACTCCTGTGTCTGGAGTGTATCTGTATCGTATCATGATTGTATACCGTTAACGATAGCTTGTTAGTCTTATCCTGAAAAGGGTAAAACGTTTGCTGAAACACAAAGTTATGTTGCATGAAATTTATGATGAAATAAATGTGTTTTATCGATGTTTATGATATATGAATGTAATGTATGCGCATGTAAACTGATTTGTTGTATTGAGGAGGAAAATAAATCCTTGACAGCTGGGGATAAAAACTCTTGACTACTGCCGGGGAAAATAAATGCTTGACTGCTGAGGATAAGAAAATCCTGGGCGACTGTTGGAGATTAAAAATCCTTGACAACTTCTGTGGGGATGTGAGAATCCTTCATGTCTTGAAGTTGGAGTATTGACAAAAATTATGTTGTGAGAGTAATGCCAAACTGCTTGAGAAATCTTCTTGGGAAATCCGGAGAGCCTTGATGACTTCTACTGGGGGTTGAGTAATGGAAATCCTTGATCTGCTGGAGAATAAGGAAGACTCTGATGATCTCTGCGGGGAATTAAGAATGAGAATATTCATTCTGTCGGGGAGTAATGAAAACTCTGGCAGCTTCACTGGGGAATTGAGAATCTTCATTCTGTTGAGGAACAAGAACTCTGCGGGGAAGAAAGCTTACTATTGGAGAGTAAGTTCAGGAGTTTTCGGTTGTCTTCCACTCTACTGGTAAGTTATCCTAGGTTGGAGAGAGACAAACGTTAACTGTTATCTGGTTGATTTCCAGGCTTCAAGATAAACTTGCTGGGGAAACTGGATTGACTGAAAGGTTTCCGCCGGGGATTGAGAGTTAGAAGTCTTGACTCGACTGGGGAAGAAGGTTTCAGCTCCATTGGGGATCTATAACTCAAAGTTTTAGCTCCGCTGGGGATTTGGAGTTTAAAGTTTTAACTCTGATGGGGATTAAGGTTCAAAATTATAACTCCGCTGGGGATATGTATTTCAAGGTTTTAGATCCGCTGGGGATCTAGATGATGTATTTTAGGGATTTCCCCTGGAATAGCCTAAAGACATTTTCATATCCTTTTAGTCTGTCAGTAATTTTTCTTTTTCATCTTGTTTATTAGTAAACAGTAATTATGTTCAAATGCATATGTTCATCAATGAATCATTGGACGTTTTTGCAAATAAAAACACAAGTGTAAAAGAAAAAGGAAAATAGTTTTATGTACTTTGAAAGAGATATCTTTGTATTTACTTTGAATAAGTGTTTTGTACAAAGGAGACAGACATCCTAGTAAGAGGATGGTGTCATAAAAGTAAGGAAAATGTATACAGAGAAAGATAGCTATGTGTGTAAAATCCCATGGGGTTCCCATTCCGCTATAGCCTTCGTATCTCTGAATATCTTGTCCATTCGCTGCTTCGTCCGAAGATGATTAGATTGATCAGAAGCTCAGAGTTTGTCAGTGAAGAGATTGTCCTTAAAGTGATCCGACGAGACATAGTCATACGCTTTAATTCCCTAACTTTTGCCTGGACCGCCCTTTCGGGTTTTCAGTCCACCGGGAAACCCTTTTTTGCCCAAGTTTCCCTTTCGGGTTTTCAACTTGCCGGGTGTACAGATTTTTTTATTTATCCCTAATTTTTTCCTGAATCACCCTTTCAGGTTTTCGATTCACAGGGATGCCCTTTTTTGCCTAGGTGTGTCAACCTAGCAGGTTATTTATGTGTAGTATCTTTTGACCATATCTGCGTTTGCAGGGTGCGGCAAGTCGTCGCCATCCATGGTGGTTAAGATCATTGCCCCACCAGAAAAGATGTTTTTGATCATAAATGGTCCTTCGTAGGTAGGAGTCCATTTGCCCCTGGGATCACTTTGCGGCAAGATGATGTGCTTGATTACCAGATCCATGACTTGATATACCTGGCGTCTGACTTTCTTGTTGAAAGCCTTGATCATCTATTTTTGATACGTCTGACCATGACAAACAACAGTAAGTCTCTTCTCATCAATTAAGCTCAACTGATCAAGCCGGGTTTGGATCCAATCGTCTTCACTCAAACCAGCATCTTTCATGATTCTCAAGGAGGGAATCTGAACCTCGATAGGTAAAACAGCTTCCATGCCATATACCAAGGAATAGGGTGTTGCCCCAGTTGATGTGTGTGCCGTGGTACGGTACCCGTGAAGAGAAAATGGTAACATTTCATGCCAGTCCTTGTAGGTGACTGTCATCTTTTGTATGATCTTCTTGATATTTTTGTTCGCATCTTCGACAGAACCGTTCATCTTTGGCCGATAGGGGGATGAATTATGATGTTGAATCTTGAACTGCTTGCACAAAGCGGTGATCATAGTATTTCTAAGGTTTGTACCGTTGTCAGTGATGATCCTTTCGGGGATACCGTATCGGCAAATAAGGTTCTGTTTGATGAAGCGGGCAACCACATTCTTATTAATGGATGCGAAGGAAGCTGCTTCGACCCACTTGGTGAAATAGTCAATGGCCACCAGGATGAAGCGGTGTCCATTGGATGTTGTAGGCTTGATCTCTCCAATCATGTCGATTTCCCACATAGCGAATGGCCAAGGAGCATTAAGACATTTAGAGGAACTGGAGGCACGTGCACCTTGTCTGCATAGATTTGACATTTATGGCATGTTCGGAAATGTTGATAGCAGTCAGCTTCCATGGTAGACCAGTAATAGCCTGCCCGTAGAATCTTCTTAGCCATCGTATGCCCGCTAGAGTAAGTGTCGAAGGTACCTTCATGCAATTCAGCCATAATCCTTTTAGCTTCAGCTTTGTCCACACAACGGAGCAAAATAGAATCATGATTGCGCTTGTATAGAATGTCATTACTCAAGAAGAACTTTGTCGAGAACCTCCTTAAGAACTTTTTGTCATTGACTGAAGCTCCTTCAGGGTATTCCTGAGCCTCGAGATATCTTTTGACTTCATGAAACCATGGCTGGTCCACTACTTCTTCGGTAATAATCTCGTGACAATGTGCTGGTTCGTCCATCCGTTCAATGGTAATTTGGGGAGCCTCATTATCCCAGTTAAGTTTAAACATGGATGAAATTGTAGCTAGAGCATCTGCTAGCTGATTTTCTTCTCGCGGGAAGTGCTCGAAGGTAATCTGCTCGAAATGTGGTAACAATGTCAAGACATGTTCTTTGTAAGGGATGAGGTTTGGATGCTTAGTATCCGACTCTCCTTTGATCTTACTGATGACCAAAGCTGAGTCCCCGAACACAATCAAAGATTTGATTCCCAAGTCTATGGCAGCCTTGAGTCCAAAGATGCAAGCTTCATATTCTGCCATGTTGTTCGTGCAGTTGAAGCAAAGTCTGGCGATGAAAGGAGTATGGCAACCTTCTGGGGAGATGAGTATCGCGTCGATACTGTTGCCAAGTGCATTGGAGGCCCCATCAAAGTACAGGGTCCATCGGGATCCTTGTTCAGGTCCATCATATGGTCTGAAACCTTCAACATTGTCCAATGTCATGATGTCTTCGTCAGGGAATTCGAACCTCATGGATTGGTAATCTTCGACAGCTTGATGGGCTAGATGGTCAGCTAGCACACTCCCCTTTATAGCTTTTTGGGTTGTGTATTGTATGTCGTATTCCGTCAAGATCATATGCCATCTAGCTATTCTTCCAGATAGAGCAGGCTTCTCAAAGATGTACTTGATCGGATCCATCTTAGATATCAGCAAAGTGGTATGAGTCAACATATACTGCTTTAGCCGGCGAGCAGCCCGTACCAAAGCGCAACAAGTTTTCTCGAGCAGTGAGTATCGGGTCTCACAGTCGGTAAACTTTTTGCTAAGGTAATAAATGTCATGCTCTTTTCGGCCAGACTCGTCATGTTGGCCAAGTACGCACCCCATTGAATTCTCTAAGACGGTCAGATACATGATTAGCGGCCTTCCTTCGACGGGTGGCATCAAGATAGGAGGTTCTAGCAAATACTCCTTGATTTTGTCGAAAGCAAATTGACAGTCATCATTCCATCGGACTACCTGATCTTTCTTCAACAGCTTGAAGATTGGTTCACAAGTAGACGTTAGGTGAGAAATGAACCTTGCAATGTAGTTTAGGCGTCCCAAGAAACCTCTGACCTCCTTCTCAGTGCGAGGAGCAGGAATTTCTTGTATAGCTTTGACTTTGGCAGGATCAACCTCGATGCCTTTGTTGCTGACAATGAAACCTAAGAGTTTACCGGACCGGACTTCGAATGTACACTTGTTTGGATTTAGTCTGAGCTTGTACTCCTTCAACCTGACAAACAGCTTTTTCAAGTGATCCAGGTGTTCTTCTTCAGTTTGCGATCGGGCTATCATGTCATCTAGTAGACTTCTATCTCATGATGTATCATATCATGAAACAAAGCTACCATGACGCGTTGATAGGTTGCCCCGGCATTCTTCAGTCTGAATGGCATCACTTTGTAGCAGAACGTACCCCACTGTGTGACAAAAGTAGTTTTCTCCATGTCCTCAGGTGCCATTTTGATCTGGTTATAGCCCGAGAATTCGTCCATGAAAGAAAATACTTTGTGTTGAGTTGTGTTGTCGACCAGGATGTCGATGTGCGGAAATGGAAAGTCATCTTTAGGGTTGGCCCTGTTTAAGTCTCTATAATCCATGCACATTCTCACTTTGCCGTCCTTTTTAGACACGAGCACAATGTTAGCAACCCGTTATGGATAGGAAGTAACAGCCATAAATCCAGCATTGAACTGCTTCATAACTTCTGCTTTGATCTTTTCGGACATGTCAGGTCTCATGCGGCGAACCTTTTGCTTAACTGGTGGACAGTCTTCTCTTATGGAGAGACGGTGTACCACAATGTCTATATCGAGTCCCGACATGTCTTCGTATGACCAGGCAAAAATTTCAACATAATCATGCAGTAGCTGAATTAGGCGCTCCTTGACACTCGACTCTAGGTTGGCACCTATCTTGATTTCCTTTTTGTCGTCCTCAGTTCCTAAGTTGATTGTATCCAACTGCTCTTCATGAGGTTGAATTGCTCTTTCCTCTTGCTGTAGAAGTCTGGCCAATTCCCCTGGCACCTCACAATCTTCCTCACCTTCGTATTCGGCTTGGTTGATCAGATCTTCAGATTCACTGAAGGCTATAGCAGTATCGTTACCCATGGGTTCCGGAATGGAAGGGTACCTGCATTTGTGCGTGTGTGTGTGTAAGGGAATAGCCATCTTAAAACAACAAAATGTAAAAGAAAGACAATGAATACAAAAAAGTTTAAATATGAAAAGCATCCATGATTCATTAAAATGACATATGAAAATGAAATAAGAACCCTTACAAATGGACCTATGTGCCTCGGGTAAGACACATGGTTGAAAAAGTACGAATTGTTTTGTGAATTATTACAGTCCAACAGAAATGGAAAAGATAAATTACTGCGGTATGAAAGTAATCGGAACAAAGTCTTTTGCTTCCCAGTTGCACAGTCCTCCGTCAACAGTAGAGAAAATTTAGTCTTCCAAGTTGCCCTCTTCTTCACTGTCCTCTAGCGCATTAACCCCTCGGTGGTTGATCTTCACAAGTGGCCCTCCGGCACGGGAGCGGCGCACGGCCTTCTGACCAGTCGAAGTAAATCCCAAGCCAAATTTGTCTGATTTGAAAGGAAAGTCAGGAAGCTGCCCCCAGATTGTGGATTCGCCTTCTTCCACCACTTCCCTAGCATCCTTGAGAGATGACATCCGAGGCGGAGGTCTGGTAATCGTGGGTACAGAGAACACTGTCTTGGTTGCTGCTATCTCCTGAGCTACCTCCTCAAAATGCTGGAAAGGAGTTTCAATGAATTTGCCATCCAATTCTACATAACGGAAAGAATTAAGATGACTGATCATGTATTCCTCTTCGCCATGAACAGTTATGATTTTCCCCTAGACATGGTATTTGAGCATTTGATGCAGAGTGGAAGTGACAGCTCCAGCATGGTGGATCCAAGGTCTTCCCAATAGGCAAGAATAGGAAGGACGGATGTCCATCACGTAGAATGTTGAATTGAACGTCTGGGTACCCACCTTGATTGGGATGTCCACCTCTCCATGGACCATCCTCTTAGAACCATCAAAGGCTCTGACAATGATGTTTCTGGGTTTCAGGGTTAGGCCTTCACAATCCAACCTATCCAAGGCTTTCTTCGGCAAGACATTTAGAGACAACCCAATATCAACCAAGACATGAGCTAGGGTGGTTCCCCTACACTCCACTGAGACATGTAGCGCTTCATTATATTTTCTCCCTTTGGAGGTCAAGTCTGCATCGGAGAATCTCAGGCCATTGTCAGCTGTTAAGATGGCCACACATTCCTGGAACTGATCAGCGGAGGTTTCTTGTGGCACGTGGGTCGTCTTTAAAAACTTGACCAAAGCTTTAGCATGTGCCTCAGAGCACACCAACAGGGCTAACATAGAGATTTTGGAGGGGGTCTGCCCCAGTTGTTCAACAACATCATAATCACTTTTCTTAATGATCCTCAGAATTTCTTCCATCTCTTTCTGGGATGTTTCAGGAATGACTAATGATTGAGCCTTCTTCAAGATAGGCTCCTCATGAACATTCTTTCCTTTTTTCTCAGCAGCAGAAATAGGGATGGGAACTGTATTGTCATTGTTGGCGGGTACACTTGTAGGTACAGTTATTGGTATAGGTGTGATCTTCAGAATGGCCGCGGGTCCAAAGACTGTTGTTGGAGGAGCAATCTCTAGAGAAAAGATTCTCTCACTACGAGTAATTTTGCTTGTTCCGGCAATGTTACTGATGTCGGGATTATCCTTCTCAGAGCTTTCTTTTTCAATGGTCTGTTCAATCTGTTTGACACCATGGTAGTAGATTTCTCCACCATAGTTCCATGGTACCATTTTATTGGATTTGTATGTGGTTGGTTCGGGCATTGTTATCTTCAATGGAGTAGTCACTGGAGCAGATGTAATCCTAACGGGTTTTTTAGGAACCCTGGAAGGATTGGCGTATATGGTTATTATAGAAACTTCTGGAACTAGAATGGGTGAGACGGGAGCTTTCTCAAACAAAATTTCCTTGTTATCAATCAGTTGTTGGATTCCTTTCTTTAATAGAGGACAGTTAAATGGGGAGGACAGGCAAGTATGGAAATTTTGGTCACAACCTGGGAACACCCCAGCCTTCAACAAATTCTACTTGATGGTTAGGAGAGGAGTTGACAATTCATCCACAGTAGAAACAAATAGATCTTCTTCCACAACATTTGCATTGTGTCCATGCCTAGGCATTGGGGCGGAGATAACATTAGGATTTTCAGGAGCTTCAAATTCAACTTCCTTTGCATTGATCAGATCTTGAATCTTATTCTTCAGAGCCCAACAGTTGTTGGTATCATGCCCTAGACTTTCTGAATGGTACGCGCATCTGGAGTTGGGATGGTAGTGTGGAGATGAAGTATTAGGGTTTTTAGGGGCCTCCTTTAACATGTCCAGGTTCAACTTCTAGAGATGGGGTAAGACTTGAGCAGGAGTCATGTTTATCTTGGTGAATTTCCTTACAGGCCTTTCCACCCTTGCTGGTTATTCCTCGGCTGATCATTTCTCGGCTGGTTGTTTCTCGGTTGCTATGATGCAGACTTCTAAATCATAATGGCCCCCACAGTTGGTCGTCTTTCAATTCTTCCCTGATTCCTATGGGCATAGACATCAGACACTTCCTTCTTTCCAGTGAAGGGATTTTTTGCAACAGTTGAGGCAGACGCGTCTTTCTGAATTTTCCCGCTTCTAATACCGGCCTCCACTCTTTCGCCAGTTAGAATCAACTCAGTAAACCCTGCATAAGATCTCCCTATCAGGTGATTAAAGAAAGGACCTGACAGAGTCCCCAAGAACATATCAACTAGCTCCCTTTCAGATAATGGTGGTTGCACCCTTCCGGCTAAATCCCTCCACTTTTGGGCATAGTCTTTGAAACCCTCATTGGTATCCATAGCCATACTCTGTAGTTGAGTACGGGTTGGCGCTAAGTCAGCGTTATATTGATATTGTTTATAGAATGCGGCTTCCAAATCTTCCCAATTATGGACATCTTCTCTCTCCAACTGGTAGAACCAATCAAGTTGGGTTCCTGATAGACTGTCCTAGAAAAAGTGGACCCATAGGTCTTTGTCATAAGAATGTGGTTGAATTTTCCTGACGTAAGATCGTAGGTGCATCTTTGGGCAAGACACCCCATCATACTTAGCAAACAGTGGTACTTTAAATTTATGAGGGATTACAATTCTAGAAACCAACCCTAACTCCTTAAAATCCAGCCCCGGTACTCTTTGTATCTCCATAGCAGCTAGACGTTCTTCCAAGTTCTTGTATTTGTCATCGGTCGGAGGGTATTGCTGTTCAGAATAGTCCACATCTTCTTCTTCTTCTTCCTCAGAATCAGATGGTACTGCCGCTTCTTTTCCCTTTCTTACCCCTTCATCAGATGTTGATGGGAATTCCAAGGTCCGTCTGGCTTGTCCTTCAAACCTTCTGCCCATGAGAACCACACCGGCTCGCTTCTTCTTCTTTTTCTCTTTCTCTTTCTCTAGCAGAGTCTTGAGCTCCTCCTGCCCCTTGGCCAAGGTCAGAAGTAACTGTTGAAATTGTGAATTCTGAGCTTGCAAATCTTTGACCGTTTGTTCAATATCCATCTTGCTGAAATAAACATCAGAGAGATGAGGAAACTTGGTGTGAAGACCTGTTTATGCATATGATGAATGATATGTATTCATGCAATGCTTTCAAGGATTCAGAAATTCAAATTTGTTTTAAACAAAAAGAAACACACGTCATATTAATAAGATAGAATTTGTTAGTACATCAATGCCCCTTGGGCAAAATAATACAAAATTCTAAGGTAAAAAGACGTTGCGCATCCTCTTTGGTGCAATGTAGGTGTTGAGAGTCTGCTCTTCGTGAAGTTGACGAGTGAGTTCCAAAACCTTCTTCTCGCTTGCGTAGAATTGGGCTTCAAAAGTATCGCGCTCTCCCTTGAGCTGTATCCAACTCCTTTGTAGATCTTCGAGTGATGTTGGCATGTCAGGATGTATGAGGGTGTATGGAACCTCTCCTTCCATAACATGCTCTACAATCACTAGGAGAATGGAGGGGTAAGGCATCATAAGGCTTTGGGCGCAGGTTCGTACCCACTTGAGGTAAGGCTCAAGAGGGATGGAATTCTTGTGTCCCAAGGTCTTACTGTCCACCTTGTTGGGCATCCTCCAAGCTTGGATGAACCTTTGTTGGAGTCCTTGGTTGTCGTTGTCGAAATCGAAAACCAATCATTGAATCAGCATGTCATGTGGGCCATCCCTTCGGGCATATCCAAACTATCTCAGAGCCAAGCAAGGGTTGTAGGTGATGCCTCCCCTAATTCCAAGTAGAGGGACATTAGGGAATTCCCCACAACGATCAATGATGATGACATTTTATCTAGATCGAGAACACTAATGAATATCTGAATGTGTAAGGGTCATCAACCGTTGTGACCACCTCAAGCCTTGATCATTCTTCAAGACTGATTGGGGAAGATGAGAAATAAACCATATTGCCAGGAAAGGAGTGCAGCACATGAGAACACCTCTTTTCCTCATTGTACGAGTGTGAAAAGAGTGGAGGATATCCCCAAGCAATGTAGGCACCGGGTTGCGAGTCATGAAAATTTTGACAACATTCACATCTATGAGTTGATCAGGGTTAGGGAACAAGACCATCACATAGATGAGAAGAGCTATAATCTCCTCAAAAGCTTGTAAGTCCAAGGAATTCCAGCAACTTTGGGCCTTCTCAAACAAGAACTTTGCCAAGAAGCCTTTGACACCACTTCTAGTTTCCCAATGTGTTGTGACATCAGATGGGTGCAAGTGTAAGGCTTGAGCAATCTCTTCTGGTTTTGGATCTCTTTCCTTACCATTGAAGGGCAGTTGATTGAGAATAGGAATCCTCAAGAGTTGAAAAAATTCCTCCAAAGTAGGCACAAGTTGGTAGTCAGGAAATGTGAAGCAATGATGCAAAGAGTCAAAGAACTGGAAGAGAACTTTCAGCATATCCTCCTCTGTGTTGGTGGTGACCAAGTTGAGTAGACGGCCATGTCTCTCGGTGAATGGTGAATTCTCAGGAATCCTTGAAGCTAGCTCCTTGAGTTGTGGAGGAATTCTTACAAGGTTGACTTGGATGGTTTTCCTGCGAAGTGAATCCATAACCTACAAAATAGGAACAAAGATGAAAATCCAAAATCCATGAAATGGTTAGTTGATGTATATGATGATTCATGATGTCCATGATATTATGCACAAGTATATATGTACAAGCAAATCACACAAGTTCCTAGTTTAGGCTTGCATGGGGTTTCATAGGTAAGTACCCTCTTGAAGTTTAGTTGGCTCAACCTGTCCTAGAAATAGTAATCGGGTTCTAAGGAGCTCAATATCACTGGTTTGTTTCATTGTTCATTGTTTCAATTCAGCCTCTTTACTGGAGACCTAAATATTCCAAGGAACCAACCCTCAATGAGTGTAGTATCGAGTATCTACCAACTTCGGACTGCACCAAAGCCGGTCATCTCACTGCATCCTAAAAGGCCAAGTTGGTCAAGTAAAGGTTCTAAAAGTCCATTAGTGCTTCATGACATCACTCAGCGGCCCCATATTCTCTTTGATTGACTCAAAGGCTACCGGTACCCACAAATATGTCGCACTAATATAGCTATTGCTTAGACCATGTCGGTATACCCCGCACAGTTTCCACAACGTATTGCTATTTACCTATGAATGTTTCCCAAATTCGGGTAGAGGATTCAAACCCAAACAATAGAACCAAAATGTAAAGCAAACAATTCAAGAAATATAAGCATGTAAAGGTGACCTAAAACCCTAAGGTAACCCAACTTTTAGAATAATCCCCAGCAGAGTCGCCAGTTCTGTGATGCGGTGGGAGAACTGACTTGAGGTTTTGCGTTTGTGTTCGCAAATATTGCGGTTTAGCAAGAGTCGCCACTGACTTTTATTTTATCCAAAAGGAAAGGTAAAAAAGCACAGGAAAGACCTTTGAGATTGTTTTTGAGTTCGGGGGGTAGATTATGAAAAGGGAAGGTGCTAGCACCCTTTTCATCCATGGTTTTCCATGGGCTCTTAGTTACTTGTTTTAGATCACTTGCTTTGCTTTTGCAATTGTTTGAAATGGTGCTTTGTGTGGTTTTGAAAGTATTTTGAAAAGAGGCCTTTGTTTAGGAAATCTTTGTAATGATTCGTGTTTGTAAGAATGTATACAAAGATGTTTGTCTTTTTAAAAAATGTTTCAATGTTTTGAAAGTTGTTTGGAAATGCTTTTTGAAAGTGTGTGTGTTTGTTTGAAAATAGCAAGGATTATTTTTGAAATGATCAAGTAACTAGAAGCATTCTACCTACTCAAAAGTCTTTCTTGTACATTTTTATTCCTTTGATGTTGTTGATTTACCATTGATTTGGTAAACAACCCTATCTTTGGATGTTAAACGGGACGGGCGTGGGTCATCGTATGACCATGATAGCAATGGTGCCAAGTATCTTAGCAAGTTTTTGAGGGACTAAGATCATCTTTGTTTAGGCAACCTTTTGATAGCGCCATCGAGGGACTATGATCTTTTGTTTTGTTTTGTTTTGCCAATATACCTAGCATGCATACCATGGCCATTTTGTAAGGCAACCAAGTGGGTGAAACCTAGAGGTGCTTGTGTGCAATGTGTTGTCATTTTTCATGCATTTTTGTCTTGCATTAGGTCATGCTATTTGTTTGACTTTTGTCTTATCATACAAACCCTAATTTACTAAACATGTATATAATGCGATAAATTGCATAAAGTAAATCTAAGCTATTACAACAATATTATGGGAGGGGGGATACAAGTTTTGAATGGGGGATATTGCTCAAAATAAAACCCTAATTTACTATTACAACCCAATTGAATTTATTGTGCAAATAAATAAATAAACAAGTATTCAAATATGCAATAATATGTATTTATGCAAAAAAATGTTTTGTAATTGATTTTTTTGTATGAGAGAATTAATTATTTAAACCCTAGAAAATTAGAGAAAAATAATATTATTTTTGAAAGGGGTAAAACCCTAGTTTTTGATTAAAAGAAATATATATTCTATATTTATTTTATTTTGTCTATTTATGTACAAGAAATAATAAATAAAATTATATACAATAATTAAAAATTAAAATATGTGAGAAAATAATATTTTTATGTGTTAAATAATAAAGATAAAAATGTATAGTATTTTAATATATTTACAAATTAACATTAGAAAATAAATTCCATTTATTGAAATACAACTATTTTTATATGTGAAAAATAATTAAAAAATTAAAATAAAATTGCAAAAAATTAAGAAAATATTTTTGGGGATTTTTTTATCATTGGAAAAAATTACTAAAGTCAAAAATATAAGAAAAATGAGAAAATATGCAAAACTAAAAAAAATGAAGCAGGGGGTGTAAAAGTAAATTGGGGGGTATTGAAAAGTAGAAACAGTCAAGCCCAAGCGCGCCAGGCCCAGGATAGCTTCGTCCCTGTCCTCCAGCGTCCCCTTTTGCGCGCGTTTTTCAAATCTGCAAACTCTCACATACTTGCACAAAAGCAAAAACTTACAACATGAAACTTATAACATTTTTAATCACGATTCCAACCATATCCATTTTGTGACCTAACTCTCAAAGGACAGAGAGAATTTTAATGTCCCTAATTTCTGACCTAGTTTTTTCATGAACTTCAAGCTTCAAATTCTCACTACTCAGTTAATATAAATAAAAACTATGCATATGTAAAACTTAAGCAAGTTAAGGACTACATCTTTGCTTCACAAATCAAAGCTTAAGGATGCCTAAATAAGCAGATAGAACTTTGAAAAATACCTTGTTCAGTTGAGTTTGGATATGGCAATGTGGGAACTTTGAGTGAGGCCTGAAGATCGTGTGAGCTTCCTTGAAGTTACCTCAACCTTTTCCAATGCTTAGATGGCCTTGTAGATGCTTGAATCTCCTTGCACGAGTCAACCTGCAACCTTGCAAAATGAAAATGGTGAAGTGTGAAACTGAGCTCACAGTTGCAAGATGAATGCTTGGATAGCTTGGATGTGATGTAGGGAAGATGTTTCAAGGGTTGAAAGGCAAAACGCACGAGCAAGTTTCAAGTTGGCAAGTGTTCTGCAGATGATGCCCTGTTTGGGCATAAAAGTGTGATTTTGGTGTTTGAGAGTGTTTGGGATGTTAGGAAATCGTGTATTGGCTTGTTACAAGGTTTTGAAGTTATTTTAAAATGATGCTAAGGCTTCCCTTTTACAGATACACAAGTTCCTTGACTTTTAGCCACCTTTCTTGTTTTTGAAGAAAGGTTGAAGTGACAATGCAAGAAGCTTGTACTTGCTATTTCTAGGGCTGCAAGGAGTTGGTATGCTTTGCCTGATAACTGTGGATATTGTTTGCAACAAAAGATCAGGTCCATGGCTCAAGAATTGTAAAATTGTAAAAGTCTTGCTTTATCAAAATGGTATTATGAACTTTATGCCATTTTTGGAATAATTCTTTGTGCAAAGTTCCATAGGTCAGAATAAAGCCAATATCCATTGAGTTTGCATTAAATTATGGAGTGTATAAGGGATTAGGACCTGTAATTCAAGGTACAAGCATGTTTGAAACTGATTTGCAACTTGTAACATTGTAAACATGGCTTGAACAAAAGTGACAAATTGCCATTTTCTCTTCTTCGATTCTCCCTAACCATAAATGATCTTGGATAGTTCTTGTACATTTTGGAAAGCTTGTAACATGCTCTAAAATCCATATTTAAAATGAATTTTGAGATACCTCTTGGAACTAGGTGAAAAATATCCATGAAGTTAGGTCAAAACCCTGCCTAAATTAGGGCAAATTTTCACTAAGTTAAAAAGTTTATGGACCCCTATTCATAAAATCATAACTTGAGATCCAAGCATCTTTTGGGAAAACTTTGTGAATCAAAGTTGTAGATTTCATGGAGGAATACAACTTTCATGTTGGAAGTTTTCTTTGAATCCAATTGTATCATGGTGAAAAAGTTGTGGAAAGTTGGGAAAAAATAAGAAATTTCCATAACTTAGAAAAATTCTAAGTTATGAAAAATTTCAAATTAAAACCCTAATTTTCAATTTTAGGTTTCTTGGTCAACAAGTTTCACATTTTGACATATCTTGATGAATTATGACTCTTGGCACTTGATTTTGACCAAAAAGTCAAAGTTTGACTTTTCAATGTACAATTGAGTTTTGATCAGTTGACTGCAAAATTCATTTATCAATCCTATGCATTTGAGATCTTTTGAACTATGTGATTAGTTCAAGATGATGCTATTGAGTCCTTGAAGTCATGCTTGAACCCAATTGGTCATTGGCTAGGATAAAAATCAGAAATTGCCCTTTCTTAGTCAAAACCCTAATTTTGACCATTTTGCCCTTTTGAAGATTTGATCAAATTTCTTGAGGAGTTGTGATCCAAACTTGATCAAATGGTTCATAGGAGTATAAAATGTTGTTTTGTATCAAAAATTATGAAGTTTGACTGTAAATTGGCCATGGTTGACTTTTTCCCTAATACAATTGATTTTTAGGTCAACTGTCCAATTGACTGAGCAAAAATGTGATTCAAGGCTTGAAACTTGTCACGAGCATTCTTATGGGTCCAATATGGTGTATGAAAGTCACATGAAGCATTGATGGTCCAAAAATCCTTGTGCAAACTCAAACCCTAATTTCAGGTGATCAGTGCAAGGTGAGGTCTTGAGCTGAGCAAACCCTAATCCTGTCTAGAGTCCAAGCAGTCTTGTGAGGAAAATCTTGATAAATGAGAGGGAAAATTTTGCGGTACAACACTCACCTCCTAAGCATTGAGACTACAAATTAAGGTTTTGTTTTTCTTAAGGATAAATGTACTTTTAATGCCTTAAGTGACTTTCGTCGTTCATTATAGGTCTCCAAGAATACTCATGCCAAGTTTCAAGCCTTGCATCACAAATTTGCTCAGTCTATTGCTCACATGATTGAAAATCAGTTGTATTAGGTACAAAGTCAACTATGGTCAATATATAGTCAAACTTCATGATTTTTGGCCAACATCAACATTTTGAGGTCATATTCATCAATTGATCAAGGGTTGATCACAATGCCTCAAGAAAAGCACTCAAATCATCAAAGGGGCAAAATTGTCAAAATTAGGGTTTTGACTTAGAATGACTGATCAGTGACTTTTAACCTAGTACACGACCTAATGGATTGAAAAATGATATCAAGGACTCAAATACAACATCTTGACTTACTTTCATGGCTCAAATCATTTCTCAAGATCAATGGATTGATAGTTGAAATTTGATCAACTAATGAAAAGTCAACTGATACACAAAAAGTCAAACTTTGACTTTTTGGTCAACATTAAATTTCAAAGATCAAGATTCATCAAGACATTCAAAAATATCAAACTTGATCATCAAGAATCAAGAAAGTCAAGAAAGTCAACAAAAAGTCAATATTTTCACCAAGATGCAAGATGATTCAAAGAAAACTTTCAACATGAAAGTTGTAGATCTTAATGAATTCTACAACACTGTCCCTTAGTGTTGATGTCCAAAAAATGCTTAGATTTGAATATATAGGCTCATAAAGTCATGACATTTTTACTAAAATACTTAGTGAAATTTTCATCAAGTTAGGCAGATTTTTTTGTCCCAACTTCTTGACAATTTCTCACCAAGTTCCAAGTTGATTTAGCCAAAGTGGTCATGAAGGTTGTAGACAATGTTCAATATTTCCAAAATTTCCAAGAACTTGAAGAGATCATATTTGATCTAGGAGAATCTAAGAGAAGAAGTTGGGCATTCATTCTTGAATTACAAGGCATTTTCATGAAGAACACTTGATCAAATCTTAAACCTATGCTGCATAATCTTGCTTTGCAGACTTCTAACTTGTAAATCACTCCATAATTAATTGTTTATACAATTAATTGAGGTATGATCCAAGTGATTAATCCATTTTCCAAAGCAATTTTCTATTTTTGGAAGAAAGGCACCATTGCCATTCTTGAAAAGCAAACTTTATCACAAAGTAAACTTGTCTTGAGCCTCTAACTTGTTTGTTATGATCACACTCAACATGTATGCTCATAAGCAACATGTTTAAAGCCTCTAGCCATACTAAAAGCCCTTTTAATTCACATTGAAACTATGCATTTCTTGTTTGCTTCAAAAGCAAGTTTCAAAATCATAACATGTGATTTCTTGATTCTGATCACTAGAGCCTTCAAGAACTTTCTTCTATAAATAGAGAAGTTATATGCAACCTAACCTACGAGTTTACAAGCCTTGAACCAACCTCAAATACTCTAAAGTCATAATTTTCATTTCAAACCTCCATTGTTGCGCATTCTGACCATAAACTCCAAACTCCTAATTTCATCGTGTCTTTTCATTTCTAATCAACCACAAAGCTTCCACACTTCATTTAGAACTCATCCCCACCCCTATTTCACCACTTTAACACCTCCACCATCATTTTCCAAACCTCACTTTACACCTCTGCAACTTGACTTCTCCAGGGAGATTCAGGCACTTTCAGAATAAAGTAAGACTTGCATTAGCTTGCTAGGAGTCCAGTAAAGCTATCCAGATCATCACCACACTTCCAGGGGTGCTCAAACTCCATACACGATTTCCTGTTTTGAAGTAAGTTTTCTCAACTTTGAACTCTCTCTACAAGCATCATTAATGGTTACTTTGTGAATAAAAAATGTAGACATCATTTCCTTGAAGCTAACCATGCCTTTAGTTTTCATTTATGTTGCCGGAAAGATGTGAATTTTGAAGTTAAACTTTCTGAAAAAATTAGGTTTTATTTGGTACCAAACAAAATTCATGTTCATCTTTGATTTATAGCTTTAGTTATTTAGATGGTTGAATTCGTGTTGAAAAATGGAGCAAGTTTCATGTTTACACTTTTGAAAATGGTTGAGAAATGAGCAAGAAATTTGAAAATGTAACAATGTAAGTTGGCACGAGGAAGAAGATGAAGTTACATTTAGAAATGAGTTTTTAATATATATTTAATAGTTGTTGTTATATACACGGATGAAACAGCCGTCCCAGTGGCAGAAGAAGCACGCGTAAGGCATTGATCTATAGGGACCTGGGTTCGAGCCCCTGTGGTACCCTTTTGTTTTTTCATATTTTCTTTTTTTAGGTTCCGTGAATACAAGCCATGTGCGAGTATCAAGTGCCCTCGTCTTATCACCATTTGATCATGGCATGACTGAATCCAGCGCACGACATGAGTAGGACCATGGTACATCACAAAAAGTCAGCAACATGAGATCAAAATAGGCGTTGGGCTCAGAACTTGGGCCTCAATCTTTTTTTGTTTTTGCTAATTCTCACCACCCCTTTTACTAAAAGCAGTGTCGACTCATTTATCCTTTTTTATTTTTTATTTTGTTTTCTAATTCAAACAAAAAACATGTTTGGGCCTTTTACTACTTTTAATCCCCATTCTACTTTTCAAAACCTCAGCCCAATATTTTTATTTTCTTTATATTTTCTTTTCTTTTTTTTTTTATTTAATCAAAAATATCAAAAAAAAATATTTTCTTAAATAATTAAATAATTAAAAATATTTTAATTTAAACACTTTATTTTATTTTCTAATTAAATTAAATTCTATTAATTATTTTACATTATAAAAACATTTTTTTAAGATTAACATTCAAACTATTTTCTAAAATGAAATTACTTAGACTTAGGTTCTATTTTCTTCTTAAATTCAATTGAGTTAGATTTTAGGTTTTATTAACTTCTCTTGTAATTAAATTTAATTAACTTAATTAGGTTAATTACTAAAACCTTTTTTCTATCAAAAACCCTAAGAAACGATTTCTTTCTTCCTCTTTACATTTTGTACATTATATCATTATTCATGTACATGGTTTGTAATAGATAGTTAGGACTTTATTTCTTTCTTCCCTCTATTCACAACTTGTACCCCCCATTCCCAAAGTGTTGTAATAGTGTAGGATATTTAAATTCCACAACTTACCGCTTTCCTTATTATTGTTAGTAATTAGGGTTTGCATGACAAGACTTAAAATCAAATCATAGACAACCTTAATCCAAGACAAAATACATGAAAAGAAAATACTTTGCATACATGCACCTCTAGGGTAACCCACACTTGTTGTCTCGGATAAAAACAATCATGTCCCTCGAACGTGGGATGTTTTAGCAAAGACCCTCGATTAAAAGATCATAGTCCCTTAATGACCCTTCAAATGGTGCCTTCGG
Organism: Vicia faba; assembly: GCA_948472305.1. Taxonomy (NCBI): domain Eukaryota; kingdom Viridiplantae; phylum Streptophyta; class Magnoliopsida; order Fabales; family Fabaceae; genus Vicia; species Vicia faba. Next base: position 274,645,247 of record OX451735.1, on the reverse strand, counting down.
TAAATAATCTTAGACCCTTAAGACAATTGCTAAAACATCTTATAAGTTACCTTCTATGACTGTACGATGACCCACACCTGTCCCTCACATCCAATGATAAGTCTTTCTACCAATCAATGATAAAAATAACACTATCTAAAGGAGGAGGAAAAGAACAAAGACATTTTGAGTAGGTAGATTGCTTGTAATTGCTTGCTCACAAACTAAAACAATTTTTACACCTCACACTTTCAAAACACTTTTCAAAACATCATTTTGTATACATTCTCAATGATACGAGAATCATTACAAAATGGCCTTACATTGGCACTTTCAAAACATCTTTTCAAACACTCTCTTTTCAAACAACTATTTTCAAAACCAACACTTTGTATACATTCTCAATGATACGAGAATCATTGCAAAGTTTGTCGAACTTAGGTGTTTTCAAAATACTGTCAAACTTACACAAACACAAAGCATTTCAAAAGTAATCAAGCAATTAAGAGCCTGTAGATGACTACGGATGAAAAGGATGCTAACACCTTCCCTTTTCATAACCTATCCCCCAAACTCAAGAAAATTCTCAAAAGGTCTTTCCTGTTCTTTTCATCCTTTCCTTTATTGGATAAAAGAAAAGTCGATGGTGACTCTTGCTATCTGCAACACTTGCAATAAAACACAAAACACCCAAGTCAGTTCTCCCACCGTATTGCAGAACTGGAGACTCTACTGGGGATATAAAACTAAAAGTGGGTTTACCTTAAGAGCTAGATCACCTTTATTTGCTTTACTTGTTTGCTTTACATTTATGGGTTATGCTTGGGTTTGTTACTTGTAAAAATCCTATACCCGGATTTGGGGCATATTAGGTAAGTAGCAATAGATCTTGGGGACTATGCAGCATAATACCGACATGGTTGAAGTGATTACTAAGTTAGTGTTACGCATTTATTGGTACCGGTGTCCCTTGAGTCTAGTCAAGGAGAATACAGGGCCGTTGTATGGTGTCATGAAGCACTAACTGACCGTAGAACCTTAGTTGAACAACTTGGCCATTATAAATTAGTGAGATAGATGGCTTTGGTTCTAGACTAAAGTCGGTTTATACTCGATACTACACTCATTGAGATCGGACTTTTGGGATATTTTGGCCGCAGTTTGGATGCTTCAGCTAAAACAATGCCTAATGAAGAAAGATCAGTGATATTGAGGCTCCTAGAACCCGGTTACTTCTTTTAGGACAGGTTGAACCAACTAAACTTCAAGAGGGTACTTACCTATAAACCCCATGCTTATAGGTACTCCTTGATTTACCTACTAAAGCTATAACTCATCTTCTTTGGCTCACATTTGGCCAGAGGAGTTCTTTTTATTTGAATTTCTGCATCTGGCACACAAGAGGGCATGCATTTGGACTGTTGGCACACATGTGGGAATGCATTTGGCTGCTGGCACGCGTCTAGGCACGTATTTGGCAAGAGAAGTGTTATTTTACTGCTACACACGCATCTGTGTACGCACTTGGCCAGTTCTCTATAACTATTACTCTACTCTCTATATTTTTGTCCTGCAAAACATGCAATACCTTTCTAAAAAAAATTAAAAGCATATGAACCTGAAAACACTTAAGAGACACAACTAAAGCATGAAATGTAGACAAAAAGAGAAATAAAGTACTTGAAAACAACGAGAAGATTAACTAAAATTACTGGTAAATAAAAGTGAAAAAACCACTGATCAATCATCTCAAGAGTGTCTCATACTTTCTTGGATGAATTTCTATTGAAAATATAGAAGTACTCTCTGGTGCTTAGAGCAATCATCATTAAGTACTTAGCTTTAAAATCAAGTTTTATTTTTCTTTTATCTTCTTTGGTGTTAAATTGTAATTCATATGTGTCAAAGAAGATTTGATTTGGTTTTAGATTTAAATAGATTCGATTTAAGTCTAGAATAGATTTGATTAGATTTGATTTAGTAACAAAAAGATATTTTTGGGCCTTGGGCTTAGGGTGTAAGCTCAGTTATAAATAGAGGGAGTAACCCCTATTTTGAAAGCAAGTCAAGCAAGACAATTCATTGTAATCACAGAATTTGCAGTTGCAAGTGATTAAGAAAGTTTTTCCACAGTTTGTGGGCAGAGAGAAACTCTGCAGAAATATTTATCTTGTCTTCTATTATTTGTTTTTCTCATAATTAAATTGTCATTCTGGTCGAAATTCATTATTGTATTAGGTGGATTTCCAACATCTGGTATCAAGAGCTTTTGTTTCGATTCAAGGGAAGTGTCAATCAAGAACGATTGAAGAATTCACGATGACAAGTTATGGGAATGCAAACTATCCAGCAATGCTGCCAATTCTAAAAGTTAACAACTATGAGAATTGGTGCAAACAGATGAAAGTCCTATTAAGGTGTCAAGGTCTTTGGGACCTTGTAAAAGATGGAGTCAAAGCGCTTGGCGAAAACGCTTCAGAAGAAGAAAAGAAGAAATACACAGAATCTGAGAAGCTGAGTTATAAAGCATTATTTATAATTCATCAATGTGTCAGCCCAGACAATTTCGAAAAGATTAGTGATTCAGAATCTGCAAAAGAAGCTTGGGATATCCTTGAGAAGTCTTTTGGAGGCGCTGAGAAGGTGAAAGAAGTGAGGTTACAAACTCACAAAAGGACCTATGAACTGCTTCAGATGGAAGACAGTGAAAACATATCTGATTTCTTCACTAGAGTTACAAAACTAGTAAATCAAATCAAGATATGTGAAGAAGTGTTAACAACAAGAGCTGTTGTGTCGAAGATCTTGAGATCTTTAGCTCCTAAGTTCGACCACATAGTGGTGGAGATAGAAGAAGGAAAAGACTTGTCGAAATTGACAAAGGAAGAGCTTCAAGGGACGCTCGAATCTCATGAACAAAGAATGAACGAAAGAGCTGCAGGAAAATCGAAGAGTGATGTGGCCTTGCAGGCACATGCAGCAAAAGAGACCAAAGGCAAAGGAAAGTGTTTTGACAGAGGTAGAGGTGGCTACAACAAATCGAATGGTAGAAGAAACCAAATCGAAGGAGACGTGTCGAATCAAAGAAGACCATACCAAGGCAACCAAAGAGGTGGTGTTGCAAATAGAGGAAGAGGTGGTGGTCGAAAACCTGATAAGAGTCACATTCAATGTTACAATTGTCAGAAGTATGGACACTATTCGAGTGATTATCCAGAAAAACGAAAGAATTAAGAAAGTGAGGAAAAGCTTGCAAAACATGAAGAAGAAGAAGAGATGATGCTGATGGTCACAACAAAAGATGGAGATAGATTCAAGGACCAATGGTACTTGGATTCAGGATGTTCATCACATATGTCTGGAAGGAAAGGCTGGTTCGTCAATATAAAACCCTCAACGAAAAATATGGTAAAATTTGCAAATGACAATACCCTAGCAGCTGAAGGTATTGGTGATGTTATGATCATGAGGAAAGATGGCAAGAAATCAGTAATTTCAAATGTATTGTACATACCAGGCATGAAGAGCAATTTGCTCAGTATAGGGAAGTTGGTCGAAAAGAATTATAAAGTTTCAATCGAAGATAAGTTGATGAGAGTCGTTGATGCAAATGGGAGATTAATCTTGAAGGCTCCTATGTCTCAAAATCGAACCTTCTAGATTGAACTAAATGTGATGGAGCACAAGTGCCTTTCGACTACAGCTAGCAGAGATGATTGGATATGGAATTATAGACTAGGTCATCTCAACTTCAGATACATCAGAGATTTGAAAAGAAGAAATATGGTTTCAGGATTGCCTGAAATTGACATTCCAAACGAAGTATGTGAAGAATGTGTGCAGGCGAAGCAACATAAGAATAGCTTCAGCAAGGATGCAGGAAACAGATCGAAGGCTAGTCTTGAAGTCATATACTTTGATGTATGTGGACCAATCCAGGTGGATTCGATGGGAGGTAAAAAATACTTTGTTACATTCATAGATGATTTCAGTCGAAAGCTATGGACTTACCTGATCAAGAAGAAAAGTGAAGTGATCGAAGTATTTACCAGGTTTAAGTCTATGGTCGAAAGACAAAGTGGTCGAAAGCTCAAAGTTTTGAGAACTGATGGTGGTGGAGAATATGTGTCGAAAGACTTCGACAGATTATGTGAAAAGGAAGGGATTATGCATGAGGTGGTGCCACCCTATACTCCACAACAAAATGGAATTGCAGAAAGGAAAAATCGAACCATCATGAATATGGTGAGAAGTATGTTGAAAGGCAAGAGTTTACCTAAAGAGTTTAGGGGTGAAGCTGTTTCGACTGCAACGTACATTTTGAACAGATGTCCTACAAAGAAGCTAGAAGGAATTACTCCAGAAGAATGTTGGTCTGGTGTGAAGCCTAGCTTGAGTCATCTGAAGGTATTTGGATCTATTGCACATAGACATGTGCCAGATCAGTTGAGAAGAAAACTTGATGACAAGTCAAGTCAAATGATCCTAGTTGGATATCATTCGACAGGAGGCTACAAGTTGTTCGATCCAGAGAACAAGAAGATTGTGATCAGCAGGGACGTGATCATAGATGAGTTTAAAGAATGGGATTGGACTGCAAATGTCAAGAAAGATTCGGTGGGAATCCTATTCGAAGAGCCGGAAACTCAAGTCAAAAGAGAAGTTCGACAAGAGGAACCAACAGATATACCAAGTACAAGCAGACCTCAAAGAATAAGACGCATGCCTGCAAGATTGCAAGATTGTGTGATTACATCAGATGATGTAATAGATAATGAAGGTGAGCTGGTACATTATGCTTTCTATGCAGATGTCTAACTTGTTAATGCAGCTGAAGCATTAAAATATTCGAAGTGGGTGAAAGCAATGAACGAAGAAGTAAAGTCTATCGAAGACAACAACACTTGGTCACTTATCGAATTGCCTCAAGGCAAGAAGGCAATTGATGTCAAGTGGGTATACAAAGTGAAAACAAATTCGAAAGGTGAAGTAACTCGACACAAAGCAAGACTTGTGGCAAAAGGATTTCTACAGAAAGAAGGAATAGACTTCGACGAAGTTTTTGCACCTGTTGCTAGGATCGAAACAATCAGGTTGGTTATTGGTCTAGCAGAAATCAACAGTTGGCACATATGTCAGATAGACGTGAAGTGTGCATTCCTAAATGGACCCTTAGATGAAGAAGTCTATGTTAAACAACCAGTTGGGTTTGTGAAACATGACGAAGAAAGAAAGGTGTACATGCTACATAAAGCCCTGTATGGATTGAAACAAGATCCAAGGGCTTGGAATAAGAAAATTGATAGTTTTCTAAGGGAGAAGGAATTTGTGAAGTGCACAACTGAACATGGAGTATATGTAAGAAGAAGCAAGAGTAAATTGCTTATACTATGTCTATGTAGATGATTTGTTGATAACAGGTAGCTGTAAAAGTGAGATCGAAGACTTCAAAGGTGATCTCAGCAAGGAATTTGAAATGTCTGATTTGGGTGAGATTTCATATTTCCTTGGTATCGAATTCTACAAGAGCAGTGGAGGTTTGATGATGCATCAAAGAAGATATGCAGGAGAAATTCTCAAGAGGTTTGAGATGGAAGAATGCAACTCAACTTCGACACCTGCAGAACCAAGACTGCAACTGTCGAAAGATGCAGATGAAGATGATGTTGATCTAACCCAATACAGAAGACTTATTGGATCATTAAGATATCTTTGTCATACAAGGCCTGACTTAGCATACAGTGTAGGTATGGTAAGTAGATTTATGCAGAAGCCTAAGGTATCACATCTAGCAGCAGTGAAGAGGATACTAAGGTATCTCAAAGGAACTTTCGATTATGGAATTTTGTTTCCTATAGTTGATAAAGGAAAAGAATGCAAGTTAGTGGGATACACTGATTCGAGTTGGTGTAGTGATGCTGAAGATCGAAAGTCAACAGCAGGATATGTGTTTATGCTAGGTGGTGCACCAATTGCTTGGAATTCGAGAAAAGAACCAGTAGTGGCATTATCATCATGCGAAGCAGAATACATAGCTGCTTCTCTTTGTGCATGTCAAGCAACCTGGATGGTGAACTTGGTCGAAGAGATAACAGGGAAAGATCATGGAGCAATTACCATGAAGATAGACAACATGTCAGCTATTAATCTGGCAAAGAACCCAATAGCACATGGTCGAAGTAAGCACATCGAAATGAGGTTCCATTATCTTCGAGAGCAGGTAGCAGATGGGAAGATGAATTTGGAACACTGCAGAACTGAGAATCAGATTGCAGACATCATGACGAAGGGAGTGCAAGTCTAAGTATTCAGAAAGCTAAGGGCCATGATGAACATAGACAGTTTAGACACAATGAATTAGGTGGTGTGTTAAATTGTAATTCATATGTGTCAAAGAAGATTTGATTTGGTTTTATATTTAAATAGATTTGATTTAAGTCTAGAATAGATTTGATTAGATTTGATTTAGTAACAAAAAGATAGTTTTGGGCCTTGGGCTTAGGGTGTAAGCTCAGTTATAAATAGAGGGAGTAACCCCTATTTTGAAAGCAAGTCAAGCAAGACAATTCATTGTAATCACAGAATTTGCAGTTGCAAGTGATTAAGAAAGTTTTTCCACAGTTTGTGGACAGAGAGAAACTCTGCAGAAATATTTATCTTGTCTTCTATTATTTGTTTTTCTCATAATTAAATTGTCATTGTGGTCGAAATTCATCATTGTATTAGGTGGATTTACAACATTTGATTCGAAGAAAAATATATTTATTTACTAGTCTATTATTAACATAATAAGTAGGAATAAATTAACCATTGATAATAAAATCTTATATTTCAAAACCCCTTATTTTAATAAAAAAAATTCCATGATTTAAATCTTTTACCATCAAATGGTGATAGTGTATTCATAAAATGACATTTATTAAAATCAAAAGTGGTTGCAATCATCACTCTACCTCTTGAGATAATTTGTCTTATAACACAAGTTAGACTCTATTGTCAATTGTTGGATAAGCTACTCCAAACACAAGAGAGTGGAAGGGGTTGAATTATGTGAGTTTGAAAAACGATGTCCAATTATAAAATTCTTGACAAAAATGAATTGTTTAAAACAATTTTGTAAATTGAACAAAGAATAAGCAACGAAATAAGTACAGAAAACTAAATCAGAGTAGATAAAATATTTAAGCACAACGGAAATAAATAAATAGTGGAAATAAAAAAATATAATATATAAGAGAATTGCACCATAGACTTATTTATGTTCGGCTTAACCATTTGACCTACTCATCTCTCTAAGAATTTATTCTTGGGAATTTTCACTATAGATGTCACTACTAAAAATAATCTCATTTCACCTCGGACGCGAAAAAGATATAATATCGGTTACACAAGCGAGATAACAAAAAACAACATGAAAGTCTGCCACTTTTCTCCTCGGTTATGCAAAAATCGAGGGGTAAAGTGGCACAGGTTATTTTTGGGAATTTGAAAAATGCACGACTTTTTACCTCATTTTTTAACATATAATTGAGGGATAAAGTCTAGTTTACAAAAATAAAAATGACCTTTTTTTCGTTTTAATCTGCAAAGCCTCAAATTTGTTGACAAATTCTAAATATTCTTCAACAACAATAACAACAATAATAACAACAAAAACAAAATCAATGGAATCCTTAAACATTAAACCTCAACAACCAAAACAACAAAAACAACAAAAACAACAACAACAACAACAACAACAACGAAATCCATAGATTCTTTAAACATTAAATCTCAACAATAACAACAACAACAATCAATAGAATAGTTAAATACTAAATGTCAACAATAGCAACAACTACTACAATAACAACAACAACAACAATATTTACGATTTTACTTAATACAACTACAACTAACATTAATAAGTTACTTTCATGATTTCCTTACTAGAGAAAAGACTAAACATTAAAAAACCAACCTTGAAATATTTTCCTGCTCTTGCTTTCATTGTTATTGTTTTCAATATATTTGTTTAAATTTTAGCACTTTGCATCCAAGATGAATAGTTATGGCATTCACGTTTGATTGGCTAGTGAGAGTTTCACGCGGATCACTAATATTTCATGTGGATTGATGAGTTGACAATATCTTGACCATTTTTACTTTATATATGAACGAAAAAGATTTATTACTTAATTTTTTCATCAAATAGGTCATAAATAAAAAAATAAAAAATACGCTACTTTACCCCTCGTTTTTCAGCAAAATCGAGGTAATAGCTCATAAAAAATTTTAAAAAATTTTAAAAAATTAAAAGGTGATAAATGTAGGTGCTAGGATTCGAAGATGCGTCCCTCTAGCTACTTTACCCCTCAGTTTTCGATAAAACCTAAGGTGTGTCCTCTAAATACTTCACCCCTCGGTTTTCAGTAAAACCGATGGAATATATGTTTTTTTAGAGGTTATGCCCACGAACTTTCATACAATAAATTGGAGTTTTACACTAATAATCTTCCAAACCAAACATGAGATTTTACACCAAACTAATCTCAGAGCCAAGAGAGTACTTTAACACCAAGCAAGCTTGCAAATCAAACAAATATTTTCATAGACAACCTCACAAATCAATGGAGAGCTTTTACATCAGGCGCAACTCATTAACCAAATGAAGATTTTATTCGACATTCTCACAAACAAAATGAGAGCTTTCATTGGCTAAGCTCAGAAACCAAACAAGGTCTTCTCACAAAGAATATTACATAAGAGATATATTCTTCTTGCGGAAATTACAATAATACTCCAAACACCATAAGACATAAAAAACGTCTCACAAATATTTTTTACTCTTAAAGTATTAAGGTAATTTAGTGAAAAAGAAAAAATAGGAAAGATGGGAGTAAAAAGTGATAAAGTATATCAAAATATGTTTTCTGGTATTTTTTGAAAGTGAGAAATAATCCTCAATTTATTGTAAAAAATTTGTTCAAAGGAAAATAATTCATGAACTTTTTAATGCTCATAATCGATTATGAGTTAGGTTTAATTGATTACGTGCTTCACAAAAACATAAACCCTAATTTTCAAAACGGAAAACCTTCAACAACTAGTATCTTAATCGATTAGGAGTGTTATTAATAAATTAAGAAGATTCATGACGTGCTGAAATTGATTTGCTAAGGGGGTGAGTGTATGCATTACGTTAGTGAATTAATAATTACTCTATTATTTTTTACAAGACTGACCACTCAAACACATATCAGACGAGCTTTCACACTTCCTTTCTTTCAAAATCTTTAAAGCTTCAAGATTTCTTGCTTGATTCATCAATAATTTAGCACTTCATCTAAGAATTGACTTCTCCTATATGATGAGACTTGATAAGACTTCTTAATAAACATCATCATCAAAGATATTACTTGACTGGAGACCACCAGAGATTCTTCCAACACCGCATGATATTAAGTGTTGTCTTTATGAGATTGAATTTGACATCTTGATCTTCTAAGCCTAACGACTTGATTATAACTTTATATGAAAAACTTCACCTTATAATATTATCTTATTAAAATCCTTGAGGTTATTTGATTGTTGCAAATTACATATTCGCAAGCACATGTATCTATAAAAATCACTTATATAGCATAGCAGAACACTACTCATTGTAAAAATTAACTTATCAAAATATTAACTGAATCCTTAAATATAGGTAACTAATCATAAAGAGAGAACACCATATGTAATATTAATTATAGAAATGAGAAAAAATTTATAATGTCTTTAATTTTAAATATTAGATCAAATACATACAATTTATTTTTCCTATTTCTCTGGAATCAAATATGACTTTTGAAGTCATGAATTTCAATCACAAAGAACATCACCCACAACTACATGCACACTTCCACCAATATATATGATATAAGAATACACATGTTTCTGATTTTCTATCTTCCTCCTTTCTCATGTATTAAATATGACTACAAAAGTTACGCATATCATATGATAATCAGTATTATATAATTTAGCAATATAAAGTGATTGTAAGTTTAATTTCTATTACATTTATATATATTATATATCTACTATTCATCAAATAACATTTTTTTTTAAAACATAGTTGTATAAAATTTTATAACGTTCTTTTATTTTATAATTTAAATATAAAATACATAAGTTACTACTTTAAAGTTAGACACAAACATCATGAGTATTTATTATTTCTTTGGTATCTCATTTAATTTGTTCTTTTTGTATTTTCTAGTTTTTCTTTATTTCTTTCTGCCTTTTGCATACATGCACAAGGAAGGTAACACATATAACAAATTGGGTGCACATGCCACTAATTTTTTTATAATAATTAATGAATAATTTAAATTTTGTTTTCATTAAATGTTAATTATTTCTTCATTGAATATATTATATTGAAAATCAAATACTTGTGCACATAAATGATGAATAATTATTTTTGTCATATAAACATATAATAATTTTTTAAATATTGAAAATATGCGACAATTATAAAATATAAAAGCAAATAGAAAGAAATTATTATTTAAAGATACATTTTAATAAAATAATTTATAGACGTTAAAATGTCTTCAATTTTATAATGTATAATCTACTATAAATTTTTCGTGTTCGATCTCATATGAAAAGATAATAGTATCATAATTTTATAACTTTCATATTATGTTATTATATTTATTTTACCTTTTATATTATAAAATATTCTCACTGTTAATTAAGATTTGAAAATTTTCTATGCATGTATAGAAATAAAATATATTTTGCAAACACATAAATATTGAAAACTATTGTCTAATCTTGTAATTATTAAGATCAATTACTAACATATATTATCTTTATATTAGGTGAAAATAAAATTAATAATGAGTTAAATGAAAATATTTGTTAATAATTATTAAGATCAATTATTAACCAGCATCAAATAAATAAGGATGGAGTTGAATAGAAAGATAATTTAACATCATATTAAATAGTTAAGATTTTTGTTTTTAAGAAAATTATATATATATATATATATATATATATATATATATATATATATATATATATATATATATATATATATATATATATATATATATATATATATATATATATATATATATATATATATATATATATGATAGAGATTGATAATTTTAGTTTTGATAATCCTTTGAACACTCATTTAATAGATTTTTAAGAGTTTTTTTTTTAAGTTTTTGTACATCATCAATATGAAATATTTTTAAGAGTTCAAAGTCTATTATTGCTTTGAATTTATTTATTTTTACTGCAGTAAACGCAATACATGGCATATTTAATTATAGATAACGGGTATTATAATATTGTGAAACACATAATGGATAGATTTTACTCTATTAGAGTAACTTAATCACAAAATTAAACTATGTAATCTTGTATTTGTTAACATTCAATAATAAAATAATATTAATAATTTTAATTCGTTGTCATTATTTATCTCATACATAGTCGATATATATTTGTGAAGTATTAACAATTAATTGAAAGTGTTTTAAATTTGAACTAATGTCGATGAATTAATAAATGTTTCTAACTCATAACGGCTTTTTTCACTTAGATGACCATTTTTCAAATCTTCAACAAATTTTGAATAGAATTGTTTTTCACACAAAGTTTCCAACTTAAAATGGTTTAAACTTTACTCGATTGTAATAAAACATGTCATTTTTTATTTTTGTCGATTCAAAAATTTTGATCCCACGATTATTTTATGTATACTGTTCAACTCGCCAAACATGAGATTCTAGTTGTCTTATGTAGATAAGTCACATTGTCCATGAATTCTAATGAGACAAAGGAAAATTTGATTGGAAGTATAACATTTGTCTTGTACATAATCTGTGGAATCGTTGGTTGATTCTCTTGGTGAATTGTGCATTATACTTGATTTAAAGTGTTATTCCAATTTCTTGTTCTATGATTAATATATTTTTAATCATGCCAATGTAGATTTTATTCATGGAATTCACTTGACTATTGATCTGAGCATAATATGACGCTCAAATAGGTAATTTTATTTTCATGACCTTAATATATTCAACCACTTCCTTTCTAACGAAAACTTTTCTGTGGTAGGTGGTCAGATTTTGTAAATGTTAAATATGTAGATTAAGTAATTATCGACAAAGTAGATCAAATCTTATGGGGTGACATCCTTTACCATTTAGTGAAATAGTTAGAACTTATCGCTCTCCATGTCTATGTGTGTGAGTGTGTGTCTATGCTTCATTGTGTGTCCTTTAAATGAATATGGATGAATATGGAATATAATTTCTCAATCATATTCCCGGACATGGTTTCATTAGGCAATGCATCTCTTTGGGCGGGACATTTTGAACCTCTTGTCCTTCTGACACTCATATCAAGATTTGACAACAAGGATGAAATCATCCACTATTATCTGCCAATAGTACCTCTATATGCATAAGACTGAATACATTTTGTCTCCTAGATGAGTCCCACATATTGCTCTGATCTTCTAAAAATGTTGTAAGCACATCTCATTTAAACATAAGTTTATGCTATCATTAACATTTTTCTAATATAATATTTCTCCTTATGCTACATATTAGAAGTTTGGCACCCGAAATTTCTATCAACAATGTGTTTTGTATTTTCAAAGTAATCTACGAATGGTTTCTTCCAATCATTTCTTGTTATGGTAATTCTTGCGACATAACATCTTTTTCAAGCACAAGGTATGGTATATCCTCTACAGTGACAAGTCCAGTCACTTAATCATTGAATATCTTATAATTAAAAGTCATTGATACAAGTTCATTGGCTCTTGATTATACTTTATATTAATTTCTTCACCTTTTTTTTAATGTGGTTAACTATTCACACTTTTCTTCAACTTCATTCTCTTTCTCAATCTCAACTTTTATAGATGACTATTTTCTTTTTTATTCTCCTAGGACTAACCTTTGTAAGGAATCTCCTGCTCCTTAATTTAATAATATTTAAATTCACCTTTTTTTTTAATTATCTATGGTAGTACCTATAAATCTTTCATTAGGTTGAATTGTTATATGTCTTAGTAATTTCCAATTTAATACTATAAATCTTTAAAGGATGTTTCTTTATGTTTCATTAAGATCTCTTCATTATCTTTGAAATATTCAAAGTTGTATTGCGACATATTCATAAATAGATTTAAGGTTTCCTTCATAGTGTAAAGTTTTCTAGATTATTTTTATTGATCATTTTGATACTGTTGAGGTTGTTGTTAATGTTGATTCTAATATTGTTGTTCAAAGTTACCTTGTAACATCTTCATTAGTTGACTCAATATCTCGTAAATAATAAAGTTTTTCTTAGGTGTCGTTGTTGATTAGGTTGTTGGTGATGTTGTTGTCCTCTTGAATTCTAGATTTGCCTTTAATTATTGCTCAATTCGAATTTCGGTTGGTCTTTCCACTCCAAATTATGTGTTAGATTAAGAATTGCTCATCTGATTATTTCTCATAAAATTGGCTTCTTCATGCGAGAAACCTCAAGAATTGAACTTGCCATTAGCATGATCGAGCCTCGTTAGTAGAACAATTTGTATTTCAATTGGAACATGAACTTCTTCAGTGTTCATTAGGGAGAAATTATCAATAATATCACACCTAAGCCTATTTGATGCTTGGAACAGTCACATCGGGGGTGTCAATGCTCTATTCCTACATCTGTTATCATTTTCATGCTCACATAAGGATGGTCGTTCAATAAATAATCTATTGCTTCACGTTTGAAGACTTTATGGAAAGTCATTGTAAGCAACAGTCCATTTCACATGTCCATTCAAAACTCTTTTTGTCGATATATATTTGTTCACATTAGTTTTTGACAAATATAAATGCTACAAGTCATCATGTAATATCTGTGTTGGAATATTTTTAATATTTCAATAATTATCATGTAGAATATATATTTTAATTATATTAATTATTTTATTAGTTAATGTTTTAAATAATTAACTAATTAAAAAAATTAAAAGATTGAGTAGATTTTATTTAAAAATTGTTTAATTAATTAATTAAATAAATAGATATAGATTTAAATATGAGTGGAGTTCAGGATGATCTATTTCAAAACAATAAAAGTTTTAATTGGTCATCACTCTATAAATAGATTATGATTCTAATATACTATATACAAGCGAATAATATCTTCTATCCAAGTATAATATCTTTAGTGAAGAATATTAAGGCATTATGAGTATTGGTTGAGGAAAAATCACACAAGTCATCAGATATTTTTTATATGTCTATCAACTATGAGGATTACCGCCAAGAAGAATTTTCTCAACAGATCCAGATATTCTTAAAATAAATTTGTAGGTCTTTTAATATTATACTTGTTTGTATGATTATCTGACTTATACATTTCAGTGAACATGTATATTTAATTGACTCTTAATGATTTAATTCTAACAATTAATATCAGAATAAAAATTGAAATTGTCGGTTCTAATATTAACGGAACTAAATTTTTTGAATGAAGTTATAAGCAATTGAGAAAGCTAATTTGTGAATTTACCAAGTGAATGATTTTGTTTAAAATTGAGAAAGTTAGTCGGTGAATTTAAGCTTTTAGATATTTGTATCATGTTAACCGTGTGTTTGATTCATGGATACAAATAGGATTTTTAGGAATGTGAGATTGAATGTTTGCTTGAAGTTTTAATAAATTATTCTTTGGTACTTTTTATTTCTTAGAATATAATTTACTTCTGAAATCTTAAAAATGTATTCTCATGTTAAAGGGTGAGAATCTTATATTCACATGAAAATAATAAATAATAAACTATAACTATCCATTTATATACTATTTTAACTTCTTCTTTTTTTAAATTTTTAAATTATAAATAAAATAAAATTTTAAAATGTTCTAAAAAATATAAATAATTTACCAAATAAATTAATTGAAATTATATTTCAAACAATGATATTTCTAAAAATACACTACAAGAAAAAAGCCCTTTAGCTAGGGGGTTAACTCCTCACTAAGCCAAACAAGTGGTGAGGAGCTTGGGGCTAAACCCCTTCTAAGGCAAAATTTGATTGTCCATTGGCTAGGGGTTTTACACCTAACTAAACACTATGCTGCTTGCGACATTAGCTAGGGGATTTACCCCAAACTAAAAACTAAAATTTATTTTTTAAATTATAAACGTAAATATTTAGTTTTCTTATTATTATTATTATTATTATTATATTTATAATCAATGAATTTCATAATTATAATTTAATAAAATAAAAAATTCAATATTAATAATATTAGTAATATATTTTTAAATATAATAAATACTATAATTTATAATTAATACTATATTAATATAATATTGAATTAAAATAAAAATATTATAAGAACATTGTTTATAATTTATAAACAAAAAGTGTTATTGATAAAGATTAATTTTCTTCATCGGTGTTATTGTCTTCATTGTCATTTTGCACTTGATTATCACGCCCTCCGAATTGTTGCATAAACTGTTGAAAAATACACATAGATTCCTCATATTCTCTAGTTTTTCTTCCTATTTCTTCCTCCATTTCTCTTTGTCTCTTCTTCAATTCTTCTATTTCAGCATTTCTCGCTTCCACTTCACGGGCAGCCTCAGAGTGCGCTAATGATCTCACAGTTTTCATCATGTCTGGGGTAAGTGAAGGTTGAGTCGATGATCCTTCACCATCAGCAATTTGCATTATGAAACTCCTATCACGCTGCCGAATTGTTTTGGCGAGACCTCCAGCACTGTACACTCTCCCATTTTTTCTCTTCACACGAGATACGTCATACCAAGTCTGAAAACTCAGACTAGGATCAGTGGAAAATCCCGACGGAGGTGGTGTATATTCAGGATGCTGTGATAGTCTTAGGGCAAGTTGTTTTTCATACTCCTCATATTAAAAAGAGTAGGTGTTATTGCAATTTAAATTATGCTAGACACAAAAGAAATAAATAAAATGACTAAGTTTAAGAAAAACTTAGTTGAGTTTTTCTTGAGCGCTCATCAACAAACTCCCCATTTTTTTAGATGAGTCTCCTTATGGAACTCATTAAGAAGCGGAGTTATGCCCAACTAATCAGCTAAGTAGATGACATAAAAAAATAGTTATAACATAATCTAAAAATGTTGAGTTAATTAAAAATAATTAAATTTACCATTTTCCGTGCAACATAAGCAATACTAATACTACCATAGGCGTAGTTGCAGCTGCCAACTTCAGAGGCTCTATTTTTCTTGGCCTTTTCAGATGTACTCTTAAAGGAATCGGAATTCCAATGGACAATAAACTTCTCAAATACATCTAGACTTATCCAACGGGGATGCAAGCATTTATTTTCCCAAGTAATTCTAACACGCCTCATCGTGTCAGAAAATCGTTGAGCACATTCAATGGTAAAATCATCTCTTATTTATATATCATCTCTAGGGTCCCAACAACATTTCTCCTTCAAAAAATATGAAATAAAGTTATAATCGTGATTGAGTGAATTACTTTAATAAAGGTAAAAAAGATCAAAAAGATTAAATAAATTTGATTATATCTGAAATAACCTAAACCAAGCCTCCCTCTCATCACCATCAACTACACCATACGTAGGCCAAAATTTGTTATACTTTTCTTTAAGGATCTCAGTGATGCAATTTGCTTCCTGATGTGATAGGTAAAATCTAAGCAACCAAAATATGAGTTAGTATTGATTATAAACGAACAACTAAAATTTATAATTTAAACATAAACACTTACGATGATCCCTCTGGCTGAATGACAAATTGTCCATTCCTCTTCCTAATCACTTGTGGCACATTTCTCAAAATGCGTGCATTCCTATGCTCCTGGTCAGCCTCGTCCTGAACAACCTGCTCTGCATGGTCATCATCATCACCCTGCTCCTCGTGCGGAGAATGCATGGGTGATGAATGTGACGTGCTAGATCCATCACATGGATCCCTATATTGGGTAAATGTTGGATCTATAGTAGGTATGGAGGTGTTATGCACTACGAAAAAAACAATTTTTGGCAGCGCATCTACGAAAGCGCTTTTAAGAGAAAGCGCTTTCGTAGCCTTTAAAAAAAATTCGCTTAAAAAAAGCGCTTTTATAGGGTTTCCTACGAAAGCGCTTTTCAGAAAGCGCTTTCATAGGTATTTGAAATATCTAACCTACGAAAGCGCTTTTGAAAAGCGCTCTTATAGGTGGCCCTATAAAAGCGCTTTTGAAAAGCGCTCTGAAAGGGGGACCTACGAAAGCGCTTTCTAAAGCGCTCTTATATAGGGGACATACGAAAGCGCTTTTTACCTCAGAAACGCTCTCATATATGGGTCTTAGAAAGCGCTTTTAAAAGCGCTTTCGTAGCCTATATCCCTAAATACGAAATTTGCCCTCACTTGTTCATTTCTTCGTCTTCTTCATTTCTTCTTCCTGTTACCGTTCGTCTCATTCCTGCCGCCGTTCACTGCTGCTTCGTCTTCCTTCGTCGTCGTCGTTCTTCCCTCTTCTTCAGTCGTCGCCGCCGTTCACTGCGTTCTTGTCCATCTTGGTAAGTTTCTTCTTCTTCCATTATTTGTTCCGTTATTTGACTGTTTAGTTTCTTCTTCTTCTCATTTCCGTAGTTTGCTCATAGACACTCTTGGAATGTCTTAATAGACTTTACTACTCATCTTTTGCATCATGATATGCAACAATGCAGCATGCAATTGAATTCTGAGTTGAAGATTGTGCCCATGTTCTGTTATAGCTATTCCCAATTGAAATTCTCATGTTATATTCCCAATTGAAGATTGCATCAGTCTTTCTTGTAGAAAAAAACGTTGAAACATAAATTTCTCTACCTTGAACTCATGCTTATGTTGCTTCCACTTCCACCCAAACTCAGGCCATTGTCTTGTCAAGAAATTCTTGACAGTTTGTGCTACTAACTGTGTGTGACTATTAACTGATTCGAGAGATTCGGAAATTTGTTTTGAGTTTTGTAATAGACAATTTGATTTCTCTTCAATGCTATCTAACTTGTCCTCCACATATTGAGCAGAATTTTTCAATTCAGTTACAAGTCTCTCAGTTTCATGTTTAAATGCATGTGTCCTGTACAAATATACAAACTTAGTTCAAGTTGAGGCAAAAACATCAAAGAATCACTCTTTAAAAAAATTGAATTATTGAATAATATTAGAAATTGAAAGAAAAAAAAACTTCACTTAACTTTAGTTGATAGCAAATGTAGTTGATGTATGTTTTATTTCTCCGGGTGCATGCTACATAATTTTGGTGGTAACATTGAAATGGTTTGTGTTTTGGATTATATTTGTGGGTTTATGTTGACTTTGTGAATTCACTATTTCTAATATTTGTGTTGTATTATTGTCATAGCTTTCCTAAACATTGAAAATATATATGTGACATTTATTGTGAACCTTTATGTTAAAATAGTATATATCTTTCGACAATCGATCCGAAATATTGAATAACATTCTATGAATTTGCAGCGTTTCCCGGCCTAGTTCGACGTACGACGCTCATTCTCCGCGTTTCTTAGAGTTCGAAACATCTGAGAGGTAACTTTCTTCCTCAAATTACTGGTATATATTGTGATGAATTTGTCTTAAATTGTCTTTCGTATGTTGCATTTTCTTGATACGGATTCATTCCGTGTATACTTTGCGTTTTGACAGAAAATGTATCACGATGTTCCACAAGGAGATGTTCCACAAGATAATTCAGAAAATGTTCCACAAGGAGATGTTCCACAAGATAATGTTCCACAAGACACTTCAGATAAGGACATCACACGAGGCATAACTATCATGCGAGGAATCATCCGTGATAGAGATAGAGGTATTAAGTATAATGTAGATTGGAATAATGATGACCAACTAATTGGGCCTAATTCTGCAAAGCTGACAAGCTACATCGGTACGCTTGTTCGTATGCACATTCCGATCACCACTACTAGCTGGAAAAAAGGAGAGTTGGATGCTAAAGAAAGAATTTGGACCGAGATAAAGGTATCATATATGGTTGTTGTTATTTGCTTTATTTTGACGAAAATATTGTTTTTAAATTACATATACTAACACCCTCTATGCGTATGTTTTTTTGTAGAGGTCTTTTAACATTGAAGATGCCCGCAAAAAGTATATAATGGGCTTGGCCGGAAAAAGACATAGAGGGTGGAGAAATTTTTTGACAAATAAGTTTCTTAAAGACGATGAAGGAAATTTTGTTGAAGAGGATCCTGAACGACCAAATAAATATGAGAGCTTCATTACACCCGAAGAATGGGTTGCTTTTGTGGGCCAAAGAAGAGACGAGAATTTCAAGAAAGTGAGTGCTGTAAATCGGGATAGAGCGTCAAAACTCGCATATCCATATAAAAAAGGTAGTTTGGGATATGCACGCTTACAAGAAAAAATTGTAAGTAAATCTCAATTCTACGATCTTATTAATTATCTCAATGTGTATTATTAATTTGTAACAATGTGTATTGATGATTTTATTATTTGTAACAATGCGTAGTTGGAGGAGACGCAGAGTGACGAAACATCACTACCTGCACATGTGCTGTGGAACGAAGCTCGTGTTGGCAGAGATAAAGTTGTTAACCCCGATCTGCAACATATTTATGATGAGTGTGTAAGTATACCATTATGTCTTTAATTAATATATAATTAACGTTGTGTCTTTAATTATCGATATTTAAATGAATTACAGGAGACTATATCGCAATCGGTATCCACGGGTGATGACCGGAATATCGGGAGCGTACTCAGTCGAGCACTATGTGTTGCTGAGTATCCGGGACGAGTGAGGGGTAAAGGCCATGGTGTGACTCCTACCTCTCTGTATAACAATCCGAGAAAAAGAAATCCTAGCAATGCAGAAGTGATGCAAACATTGCAGGATTTACAAGCACAAGTCCGTGAACTGCAGAGGGACAAAGAGAGATATATGGCAGAAAGGAGCAGTTCACAGTTGAAAGAAACTAGTGACAAGGCTAGTATCAACTGTCAACAAAATTTTCCCGAGGTAATTAAGATGATAATCCATTATATTTAGAGAAAGTATAATTATAACGGTTATTATTGTCAACATTAAAGGAAGTCTGACGGTTATTATTGGTTTAGGGCATTTCATGTTGTCAGCTGTATCTAGCGTCTCCGACTTATCGGGTAGTTGGCAAGGGAAAAGTGCACAACACCTCGGGAGATTTAATTCACCATAGACCACTCCCGGATGGCCACATGAAGGTATCGGTTGATGTTGTTTTAGATATGAATGCATTGCTACCGGTACCTGACATTGTTGCGGAGACCACATTGCTACGAGATGCAGTAGGATCTTTTGTGGCATGGCCATCAGACCTCATCTGCATAGATGATCAGGTATGTTGAAAACCATTATGAATCTTTAAGTATTCAACTGACAGTTCTGACCTGAATTTTATACATGGTAATTTTAGACTCCTGCAAAACCCGCATCTAAGGATAAAGGGATTTTGCAGCGCGGCGAGTCTATTGCATCGCAAAGACAGGTACTTTTAAAGTGTTTCATTTATGATCGAAATAAAAAACTGCATAACTTTGTATCTTACATAATTCTATATGATTTTTAAGGTACCTTCTCAAGATCAGTCACAGCAGGTGAGCCAGAAAGTTAGTAGGGTTCCACCTAAGGAGAAGGTTCCTGTCCGTAAATTTGTGCCTAGGTATCGACAGTGTCTGGAGACACTAGTTGGCACATCAGATTTGATGAATGATGGAATTCGTCAAATCGATGTGGATGAAATTGTCTTTGGTTTTCCATGTACCGAAACAATTGGATTAGAGGACATGGAACAAATCTTTCATCATCGAGAGTTAGGCATCAGTGTGATGCACTCGTACATCCGATAACTCGATCAATATATTATTTAATTGGTTGAACATTTTTTTAAACATTTAATTGAAATAGTCTAATATTAATTATGTTTTTATTTAAGGATGTTATTTGACAAATTGATGCGCGGGAATCAATTGTCAAATAGATTTTGTTTCGTGTCTTCCTCCCGTGTCAACGGAGCAACAATTTCTAGGGAACCTGATTCAGTAAGAGAACACTTGGTCGAAAGATTCATGACAACTGCCAGTACAGAGAGCTTGTATCTTTTGCCTTATAATACAGGGTTAGATTTTCATTCTAAGCTCCTTTTAATATTTGTATTTTTTACATTAAAATTCGCTTCTAAATTGTTGCTTTAATTTATAGATGTCACTGGTTGTTGCTTGCAATCAATCCCATAAAAGAAGTGGTCTATTACCTGAATTCGGTTGACGGTGATTGGACAAATTATCCGGAAATGAAGCTATTGATTGATACGTAAGTGACATTATTCTAAATATTCGTTTGTGTTTATATATTTAATTATTTCAATGTCATTGTTCTAAATAAATATTTTAATTTTGTCATCAGTTCAATATAAGTATTCCGATGTCAAAGGGAAGCACGAGTACCACGGTCTAAATCAAACAACATTAATTGGATCAAAGTACAGGTATATAAATTTCAACAATTTTGCTTATAATATTTATGCTACTTGATAAATCAATAGATGTGTATAATCTTATTTGTTTTTCTATGTAGTGCCCTCAACAACAAAACGGCATAGATTGCGGATACTTCGTTTTGAAGTTTATCAAAGAAATCATTCAAATGAATGAAATCGAGATTCCAATCACGGTATGGATTTATACTTTGTTTTATTACTTATCGGATTTTGCATATAATTTATTACATTAAACTAAATCATGCATATATTTTGTTTTGTAATGTAGTATTTTGATCAATACAATTGTCCATATTACTCGCCACGTCAATTGGAAGAACTCAAAGAGGAGTTGTGCCAATATTTTATTGAGCTAAGAATCTTATAATAAGGTACGAATACATTGTTGTGTGAAAATTGGTTAATTATGAATATATTGTTTTGTGTATACAACACTGACCGTGTTATTATGTTCATATTGCAGGATCAGGACCTTGGATATATATGTAGATTAGGATTGATTTACTTAGTGTTATATAGCTGATTTCTTAGGGTGTATTTTGTTACGTTTAAAAACATGTTAATATTGAATTACCATGGTGTATATATATTTTGGATATGAATTGGTTATAATGGTATTTGTGTATATATATAATATTTGGTATTTGAATTACATTTGGTATTTGGATTAAAACTAATATATATTGGTATTTCTAGATTAGATTGTAAAATACCGGTTTAAGAATTACAGGTTTGCTGCAAAAAAATGCAGGTTTAGAAATTTTTTAAATTTTAGATTTTTCAGTAGAAAACCTATGAAAGCGCTTTTAAGAAAAAAGCGCTCTCGTAGGCCTACCTATGAAAGCGCTTTTTGATTAAAAGCGCTTTCATAGGTAGGCCTACGAGAGCGCTTTTTTCTGAACAAAAAGCGCTTTTATAGGCCTACTTTAGATTGCCTGACACGCATTCTGAATACACCTATGAAAGCGCTTTTTCAGAAAAAAGCGCTCTCGTAGGCCTACCTATGAAAGCGCTTTTTACCAAAAAGCGCTTTCATAGGTAGGCCTACGAGAGCGTTTTTTTCTGAACAAAAAGCGCTGCTAAAACCTTTAGCAGCGCCACCTACGAGAGCGCTTTTAAAGCCCAAAAAAAGCGCTTTCGTAGGCTATTTCTGGCATAGTGATGCTTAGCCTGGGACATATAAGATGTATGTCCAGGAGGACTAAGAAAAGTTGAGGGGGAAATGTCAGGAAATGTAGAATAAGGTGTGGATAATAGGTATGTGAATGCAGAAGGAGAAGGATGCATAGATGGTGGAGTGGGACACATAGATGGTGGAGTGGGATACATATGTGGTAGAGTAGGATGCATCGATGGTGGAGTGGGACGCATAGATGGTAGAGTGGGATGCATATGTGGTAGAGTAGGATGCATTAATAGTCAAGTGGGATTCATAAGAGGAAGATGTGGTTGTTGACTCAATTGTGGCATAGAAATAAGGTTAGCCGTGTCAGGAACCTCTTCTATAATATACCTCGATCGATTACGGCGAGGCTTATCTATTGGAGTCTTACCCTTATCTTCACGTCAGAGTGGCATTTTTTTCTGTTTTAAAAGACAAACATAAAATAATTGGCACATCAAACTTACAAGAATAATAAATAATAATTCAGGCAAAAATAATATTATTACCCAAGAGTTGTTAGACACGAGTAAAATAATATTACACAAATTATATTAAACAAATTAATATTAAACAAATTAATCATCATTCATGCTCATCTTCACTATCTTCATGAGATATGTTACTATAGTCTTTAGACTCTCCTGACTCTTCATGCTCCTCTTCCACATGTGTCAATGAAATAGTGGTGTCAACTTGTTGACCCTCAACTGCAGTATCACACAAGGTTGTAATCTCCTCAATTTTAATGTCCCCATTGACAGGTGAAATCTCATCATCTTGGAATGCAACATCCTCGATTACATCTCCAGTTTCAATATGACCTATTGGGTTAGACTTAATTGCAACACACCATCCTCGTTTTCGATGTTGAATGGAAGGATAAGGTACGTAATAAGCTTTCTTAACATTATGTGCCATTATGAAAGGTTCATACTCTTTGTACTTCCTGTCCATTCGAACCTCAACAATGTTGTATTTTTTGTATATTTTTGTTCCTCTAGAATATGGATCATACCAGTCACAATAAAACAAGACAACTCTGTTTTCCGAGTCCATATAATTATATACCAACTCGTAAATATGTGTGATAACACCATAGAAGTCGTCGTCACCATCTTCTGTAATTCCTTTTACAACTACACCATTATTTATGTTTTCTTCCCTTCTATCCATGATTTAGTGTGGAATTTATATCCATTTACAAAGTATGTATGCCATTGATTTGTACGTTGATGAGGGCCTTCAGACAAACTCTTCAAATGGATTATTTCAGAACACGATGCAACAATGAGTGATAGCTGTTGTTTGAACCATGCAGGAAAATTGGCATGAGTGTAACCAGTCGATGGTTGTTCGCCTGTGCTTTAGAAATAGTTGGTACTAAATGCCCTATTTCAAAAGTAATAATAGGTTAGAGAATAAGATATTTCAAAGGTAATAAATATATACGTAATTTAATAATCGTGACTTTTCATTCAATGCAACTCTCCAGTTTTTGCGTCAACACATCTTGCCAGGTTTGAAGAATAACCATCAGGCATTTTCAACTTATTTAACCACCGACATACTGTTTTTGCTTCTTGGGGAGTAAGAGTGTAACAAGCCTTGGGTTTTAACAATTTTCCATTTGGTTGAGGTTTCAACTCTAACTCTTTTCGATTACACAAAAGTTTCAAATCATTTCTAGCTTTCTTATTATCTTTTATCTTGCCTTGAACATCCATCACCGTGTTAAATACATTATCAAAAAAATTATTCTCAATATGCATGACATCAAGATTATGACGCAACAAATTATCCTTTCAATATGGAAGGTCCTAAAAAATACTTTTTGTCCAATTGTGTGTGTCCCCGTATCCTGGAATCTTGCATGCTTTACCATGATCTTGGAATTTTGGAAGGTCATAAACATTATTCCATACATCAATTGATGACTGCCGAGGGGAAGGAAGATCTGTTTTTTTTCTTTTTTAAAAGCATTCTTATTTCTTCTAAATTCATGGTTTCTAGGTAAAAACCTACGGTGACAGTCAAACCACGAACTTTTCCCACCACTTTCCAAAGTAAATGCTTTTGTGTGTCCAATGTAATGCGGATATCCCATTTTTCCATGCGTACCCCAACCAGACAATATGCCATATGCAGGAAAGTCATTAATTGTCCACATCAAAGTAGCTCGCATATTAAAGTTTTGTTTGCGCGACACATTATAAGTTCATTCTCCATTCCAAAAGCTCTTCAAATCATCAATTAAAAGTTGTAAGTATACATCTATTCCTGTCTTTGGACTCGACGGTCCTGGAATGATGCATATCAAAAACATGTACGGTTTGGTCATACACATCTCAGGAGGGAGATTGTATGGGGTGACAATAACTGGCCAACAAGAATAGGCAATTGTTGACGATTGGATATAAGGAGTAAAACCAACCGAGCATAATCCAAGCCTGACATTTTTGGGTTCTGCTGCAAAATCTAGATTTACTCTATCAAAGTGTTTCCGTGCCTCCCCATCAGATGGATGTTCCATCATGCCTGAACTTTTTATGTCTGTATGATGCCATATCATTTGGCTTGCACTATGCATTGATGCAAATATCCTTTGCAACCTAGGTATTATTGGCAGATAGAACATCGACTTCACTGCAACTCGTTTTTGCTTTCGATCAACGCCTTTACTGCGAACTAAATACCTCATACTCTTACAAAATTTACATTCCTCCAAAGTCCCATCATTTGTGCCAAACTCGTTGTCATAGAATAGCATACAACCTCCAATGCAACAATCAATCTTTTTTACTTCTAATCCCAACTTCGACACCATCCTCTTTGCATCATAATAACTTGTAGGTATGTTTTCTTTCACAGGAGTCACATCCAACATCATTTTTGCAATGAACTCCAAACGCTGATCTGACACATTCCAATTTGACTTCGCAGCCAAGAGTCTTACATACATTGAGAGCCTAGAGTCAGAAGATCCCTCAAATAATGGTATATTTATCTCTTTCAACAACTGATAAAACTTTTGTGCATTCTCATTAGGAAGCTCTTCCGCATCAAAGTCTTCAGGTTCATCGTAAGCCATATTGACCCCAAATGTGTCACTTACCATATCCTCTACTAGATTAAATTGCTCATGGTATTGCATTTATGCTTGACTACTCGAACCATCTATATTTTTGTCTAGTCCAACATGTGTTTGATTGCTATAAGCTTCCTTATTCATCTCTGACAATTTTTCTCCATTAGATGTCCAAACCCAATAATTTGGCCTAAAATCCACTCTCTTCAAGTGTTGTTTCACTTCACTACGGTCACAAATTATATTTCTACAACCACACTTTAAGCATGAACATCTTACCCCTCCATCTCTACGACACCATTCGTGAGTAAACGCATATGTGAGAAACATATCAAGTCATTCCTTAAATTGTGGTTTAAGCCCGCGTCTTCCCGGAAACATTCTATCATACATCCAACTACGATAGAATTGATAATATTCCATACTGCACATGTATAACATTATTTAGGTTTAAATTTATTAGACAAAAGAGGGAGTAATAATATATCAAATTTTTAAGATTTTATCAATAAATATACTTTAAACTAAATAAGAATACTAAATAACTATAATCATGCACTGTTTTTATTAATAATATAGTATACTAAATAAGTAAGTATACTATTTTTTTATATAAATTAAATATATTATGCTTTATTTAAACTAAATATACTTTTTTTTTATATAAACTAAATATACTTTTTTCATATAAACTAAATATACGATTTTTGAAAATAACTAAATATACTATTTATAAATTAAATATACTATTTTTTTATATAAATTTTAAATATATTTTATTTTATTTAAATTAAATATTTATTAAATATACTAAATAGTTAAATTACATATAAACCAAATATATTGTTTTTTCTATAAACTAAATATACTAATATTATATAGATTAACTATATATTTGATATATTTTATATAAATTAAATATACCTTTTTTATATAAACTAAATATATATTATTTTCCAAAATAACTAAGTATACTATTTATAAACTAAATATACTATTTTTTTATATAAATTAAATATATTCTGTTTTATTTAAACTAAATATTTATTAAATATACTAAATATTTAAATTAGATATAAATTAAATATACTATTTTTTCTATAAATTAAATATGCTATTATTTAGATTAACTAAATATTTATTATATTTCATATAAACTAAATATACTTTTTTAATATCAATTAAATATATAATATTTTCCAAAATAACTAAGTATACTATTTATAATCTAAATAAACTGTTTTTTATATAAATTAAATATATTATATTTTATTTAAACTAAATATTTACTAAATATACTAAATATTTAAATCAGATATAAATTAAATATACTGTTTTTTCTATAAACTAAATATACTATTATTTAGATTAACTAAATATTTATTATATTTTATATAAATTAAATATACTTTTTTATATAAGTTCAATATATTTTTTTTCTAAAATAACTAAGTATATCATTTATAATCTAAATAAATTATTTTTTATATAAATTAAATATATTATATTTTATTTAAATTAAATATTTACTAAATATACTACATACTTAAATTAGATATAAACTAAATATATTATTTTTTTCTATAAACTAAATATATTATTATTTAGATTAACTAAATATTTAGTATTTTTTATATAAATTAAATATGCGTTTTTATATAAACTGTTTTTATGATATATAATATATAATATATAAACTATTTAATATAATTAAATATATAAATTGTTTTAATATAATAAAAATATATAATATATAATATATTTCAGAATAAAAAATTTAATATATATAAATTGTTTTAATAATCTATTCAATATAATATATTTTTAGAATAAAAAAAATATATAATATATAAACTATTTTAATATACTATTTAATATAACAAAATATATAATATATAATATATTTTTGGAATAAAAAAATATATAATATATTTTCAGAATAACAATTAACTTAATATATATATATATATATATATATATATATATATATATATATATATATATATATATATATATATATATATATATATATATATATATATATATATATATATATATATATATATATATATATATATATATATATATATATATATATATATATATATATATATATATATATATATATATATATATATATATATATATATATATATATATATATATATATAAACTAAATCTAACCTACCTAATTATATCAACTAAATTTAATACATACCTAAACCAGTTTAATTTACCTAAATCTAACATATAATTCAGAAATAATTTCAATAAATTACATATCTTATAAAGAAGTTTTATTAAACAAAGCTAGTGTTGATGGAGAAAAATATAATAAATACCTACCAATTTAATCCAACAAAAATTAGAATTTATATATTAATATAACAATATATATCTTAAATAACGTATAGAAATAATTTTATTCCTTTTGAAATAAAAAAATAAAGCTTCCAAATAGAATAAAATGTAGGATTAATGGAGAAAAAAATGAAGGAGAAGAGAAAGTTGAGAGAGTTGCAGAAGAAGAAATTGAAAGATGGTAAAATGGAAGAGAAACAAGAAGTTATATTACGTAATTGATAAATGGTACTAAACTTGGCTTGGAGCTAGCTCCTCGCTAGCTGCCAAACGGTACCATACTTAGTTTGGGACTAGCTCCTCGCTAGCTGCCAACAACTGTTGCCATACTGCAACACGCAAGTCGGTTTAGAGATGGAGCAGAGCAGGATGTGATGTGAAAGTGAGCTTGGGATTAGCCCCTCGCAAAAGTACAATTTTTCTGGTGAGGTGATCGCCCATTGCAAATGACCAACGGCTATTATGTATGATAGGGTGATGCCCCATCGCAAAATGTTTTTTCCTTTTTCCCATGTGTCACCCCTCGCAAGCGTCCAACGAATTTATTTTCAAATTCCCTCCTAAAATTTTGCTATGGGGAACTCCTAGCTACACCAAACTTTAAACCTTATTTCTTTATGTTATTTAGACAGAGGATTATCCAAAGTTAATGGTAATTTTAACTAAGGCTTAACTCCTAACCATTTACCTAAGCTAAGTCAGCTTTTTCTTGTAGTGATAATATTTCCCAAATTATAAATTTAATCCATCAAACAAATACACCCTTATAGTTTACCATTATGATGTAATTTGCTCTAATAATACATTATTCAATTTCATATTATGTAAGCTTGTTTATGGTTTGGTGCCGGAAGTCTGTTTCAAATGACGCATTGAAAAGTTGAAATATAATTGCAATTCTAAAACAAATGAATTTGTGTCTCAGAACCAAATTTAGTGAGAGTGTTTCACGGAACCAATTTTCACTAAATTAGTCTAACTCTAATTCAGTAGTATACCAGAATTATGTAGTTTTTATTTTATTGATAACAAAATCATCATCTATCAAATAAAATAAATCAAAAGAAGTTTTAGGGAAATTTCGTCACGAGAGTCCTTCTTATTTTTATTTTTCCTATTGATAGAATAATTTTTAAAATTATCTTTAATTTTTTAATTTAATTAATTATTTCATTAATTTTTTATTAATATTAATAATAATTGATTTATCATATGCAAAACTTTTCACATGCATTTTTGTTTCTCAATGCATACATAATCATTTGGAAAAGACCGAACAAACCAACCATTTACTTACCAAAGGCAACAAAACCTTCTCACCTCTCACAACCTCTTCACCCACAAAACCCTTAAAATGAATCCTAACAACTGCACCTTCAAGTCACCACTCTTCAACCCCAACGAACTTGAGCTCTTCCGTCGTCTCCAAACTTCGGCTAGCTTCTCAAATCAGGCGAACTCACCAACATCATCAGTGTTCCAATCTCCAAACGCACAGAAGAACACACATGATCTCTTAATATTCCTTTATTTGTCCTCGACGATAATCCTCGCCTTGATCTCGCTATTCAATTTGGGAACCACTATGATCCGCCTTTTTCATTTATATTGTGTGATTTCTATTCATGATGAAGGACAAATTCTATGGAGGATTTGTGTTTTGGTTTTGGTATTTTGATAGTTTTTTTTAGGGTGATACGCTGAAGGTTCTTCCATGAAAGTTGAAAGAGAAAACATATGAGAAAATGAAGAAGAAATTTTTACTTTCTCTCTGTTTTTTTTATTATTTCATTTAATCTCAGTTTAATGTGCTATTTTAATTTTTTTCTTTTTTTTTTCTTTTTCTTTTAATAAAATAACAACGTGACTTTTGATTTGGTCTTTGTTTTTTAAACTAATTAAATAAGATCTTAATTAAAAATTGAAGTTGTGAAGCACTCTCTTTTCTTTTTTGTAGATTTAATTTTTTTTGTTTGTTTTTTTGTTTTATTTTAATTTAATTTTTATTTAGTTGTGAATATTCATTAATTAAATAATAATCAGTCAAAATAATTCTTTTTTACCATAGACGTTTCCTTTGTTTCTTTTTTTTGGTTAAGTTGATTTTTCATTATTTTAGAATAAAATAAAAATTAAGGTTAAATTTAAAAAAATTAAGTTAAAAAAATTATTAAAAAAAAGATTTGAAGGAATGGGGCGTTTCTTCCCCCATAGTTTTGTTTTTATTTTATTTCTTTTATTTACTATTCATTTAAGTCAATTTAGTTAATAAATTTTAATTATTGGTTAATAAATAAATCATAATAACTTTGGATTTGGTCTTTTGTTTTCTTTTTTAAAAAAAAATAATAATAAAATAATAATCAGACTTTTTAGAATCCTGGGCACCCCTTTTTCCTTTATTTCCTTCCGAAAAACAAAATATTACAGAAAAATAAGCTCTGTGTAATTTTAAGATAGAAACAGAATAAAAGAAAAATAAAAATTAATAAAATAGATTTAAGTGTCATTATCAAGATAATGTCCTTAAAAATGAGTTATGATAATTTATTTAATTTGGAGGAAATTTGAGATAATCTTGAACGTTTGATTTGCTGGATTTATAACTTTAAATTTTCATATTTTTTACTTATATTATTATTCACTTTTCCCTTTTATTTCATGTAAATATACTATTTCTATTTTAAAAAAATTGTTTACGAATAAAGTTGTGATTTTTTATAGTAAAATAACTATTAATATATATTTTCTTTTCTATTGATGACTATCTATTGATCACTTTTTTTTGGAATATTTTGTATTTAATGTTTAAATATTATTTAATTTGTTCATGACTCATTTTTTATTTTTTATATGAATGTTATTTATAGAGTATTTGAAATGAGATAAAATGTTATTAGTATCTTAATAATCTTATTAAAGGTTAATGTACAAAAAAAATTTAATATTGTTTTCAATTAATAAAAATATTAAATTATTCAACTAATTTTAATGTGTGTAAATAATTATAAAATATTTAATTTAATAAATCACGTCTCATACCTCGTACGAGTATACACACTAGTATTATTTAATTTAAAAAAATATGCGTGGTCATTTATTCACCTAGTTTTATTTTTATTTTTTTAGTCAATGGTTATATATATATATATATATATATATATATATATATATATATATATATATATATATATATATATATATATATATATATATATATATATATATATATATATATATATATATATATATATATATATATATATATATATATATATATATATATATATATATATATATATATATATATATATATATATATATATTATGTAAATGTAGTAAAAAATTTATGCTTTCTTTTGTCCTTTTGATTCTTTATATGAAATTGTATATTAAGGTTGTTTTATTCCATGGTATGGTGATATTGAGATTGTAATCCTTTGTATTCAAGCAGCATGTTTCTCTATAGATATAAGGGTGTGTTAAAATTAGCCCAGAGATACAAGGGTGTGTTAAAATTAGTCCAATGTGTGTGTGTGGAGGTTGCTTAACAAATGATTTCGACTTAGATCAAAATATGTATTTTAGACTTTTGTGTTTTGGGTTTTGGATTAGGGAGCAAGCAAGTTCAATTATAAATAGAAGGAGTAACCTCTATTTTTGTAACACACGAAGAACTTGTATTCACAGAATTTTGCAGTTGTAAACTGAATAAGATTTTTTCACAGTTTGTGGACAGAGAAACTCTGCAGAAAATCATCAACTTCTTCCCCAATTTCATCAAACTCTAATTCTTTCTTTCATTGCTATTTGTGTATTGATAATAATCTTGTTCATCAAGATTGATAGAAAATTTTTCATATGTTTTGGTGGATTTCCAACATCTGGTACCAAGACCTCTGGTTGAACGATTCAAGGCAAGAAAATCACTATGGCAATGAATCATCTGAATGGGCACTTTCCAGCAAGTCTTCCAATTCTAAAAGTTGATAACTACGAGAATTGGTGCAAACAGATGGCGGTTGTGTTTTTTTTATCAAGATCTTTGGGATCTTGTGAAAGAATGATTAGAACAGGTTGAAGAAGATGCATCAGAAGTAGAAGAGGAATCACACAAAGAATTGAAGAAGGAGAATTATAAAGCTCTCTTTATAATTCATCAATGTCTGATGAGTTCAGACAATTTCGAAAAGGTGAGTAATGTAGAATCTACGAAAGAAGCTTGGGAAATTTTGGAAAAGTCTTTTGGATGCGTTGAGAAGGTGAAAGAGATGAGGTTACAAACTCACAAAAGAACGTATGAGTTGCTTCAGGTGGAATAAAGTGAGAGCATAACTGATTTCTTTACTAGGATTACGAAACTAGTGAATCAAATCAAAGTATGTGGAGAAACGTTAATAACAAGATCAGTTCTTGCAAAGATCTTGAGATCTTTGGCTCTGAAGTTCGACCATGTGGTGGTAGCCACAGAAGAGTTGAAAGATTTTTCAAAATTGACAAAGTAAAAGCTTCAAGGGACACTTAAATCTCATGAATAAATAATTGTTGAAAGAGCTGCAGGCAAGTTGAAGATTGGTGTGGCTTTGCAAGTGTAATAAGCAAAATAAATGAAAGGCAAAGGAAAGTGATTCGACAACAGAGGTAGAGGAAGCTACAACAATTCAGCTGATAGAGGAAATCAACAGGAAGGAATTATGTCGAATCAAAAAAGACCCACATACCAAAGTAACCAAAGAGGTGGTGCTGCATGTAGAGGAAAAGGTGGTGGTCAAAATCCTGACAAGAGTCACATTTAGTACTTCAATTGTCAAAAGTATGGTTACTATTCTAGTGGTTGTCTAGAAAGACAAAAGAAACAAGAAAGTGATGCAAAGTTTGCAAAAAAATGAATAAGAAGAGATGATGTTGATGGTCACAACGAGAGATGAAGAAAGGTTAAAAGATCAATGGTACTTGGACTTAGGATGCTCATCACACATATCTGGAAGAAAAGATTGGTTTGTCAATATAAACTCCTTAATGAAGAATATGGTGAAATTTGCAAATGAAAATACTTTAGCAGCTGAAGGTATTAGTGATGTTATGATTATGAGAAAAGATTGCAAAAGTTCAGTGATATCCAATGTATTGTATGTACCATGCATGAAAAGTAATATGCTAAGTAAATGGTTGTTGGTCGAAAAGAGCTACAAGGTGTTGATCAAAGACAAGTTGATGAGAATTCTCGAATAAAGAGGATGGTTAATCATGAAGGCTCATATGTCTCAAAATAGAACCTTCAAGATTAAACTTAATGTGATGCAAAACAAGTTCCTTGCGAGTGTAGCTAGCTGGGATGAATGGATATGGCATTATCGACTCGGCCATCTCAACTTCAAAGACATCAGAAATTTGAAAAGAAGAAATATGTTTTAGGGTTACCAGAAATCGACATTCCAAATGAAGTGTGTGAGAAATGTGTGCAAGTGAAACAACACATGAATAACTTAAGCAAGGATGCAAGAAGCAAGCCGAAGGTGTAACACCCCCAATTCTACCTGACAATTAATATGAAATCAGAGTTACAAAAATTCGATAACCGAATCAGGATGCTACAAATTCAAATTAAAACAACGGCATTCATTACAGATACATAACACTTTAAACTTGGATGAACCAACATCAATATAAATTAATATTTTAAAACCATCAACTTTCATAACTACGCAGCGGAATCAAATATTTAATTTAAAAGAATATAACATCTTTATCCAACTAAACAACTTCAAATAACAAGTATTTAACGAACAACAACTTAAAATTCAATCGAATGAAATGATAACAACAATAAGACAACAAGCATTCACCCCCCCGAGTGTTACGTATCAGAGAAATGAAACCGACTCAAACTACTGAAGGTAAACCACCTTCACTCCAAATTACCTTCACGTTACCAGCATCGGGTTAACATTCAAACAAAAGGGGTGAGATATCGAACAATATAATCAAATGTATGATAAATATTATATTAGAATCAATTCATACATATTCACCACTTCTCATATTTTTAACAACATAAGCATAATCAGATCAACCACACAACGACTCAGAATGCAACACAAAATACAACTTGTATTTATGTAAATGCATGTGGTATCAATGGAGCAGAACTCCCAACTTAAAAATATGCCAATAAATAGAGGCATTAACAATGCATAAGCCTTCAACTTAATATTTTGCCAATCATGGCCAACTTAATGAGCATCAACTCCAACTTGATATGCGATGTATGCGACACAACATGAATGTAGCAACAACAACAACAAAAAATAACTCAACATAAATCAACGTTGGACATAAGCCTACAACATCAACAACAATTCAACATCAACTAAACATAAATCAACTTTGGCCATGAGCCTACAACATAATATCTGCCAAAATTAGAGACATCTTAACATAAATCATCAACCATCAATTTTCTCAATTTAAAACAACTTATACAACACTGGTATCGACCAAAACAACATATACGAGCAATATGACTAGGAAAACTACGTAACCCTCGACATGCACAACAACCAAGACAGAATAATAACTAACTCATACTCCTCGACACACACAGAAACAAAGAAGAATGAAGTCTAACTTATGTTCCTCAGCACAACCTACAACTTTGTTCCGCTCGACAATTGTACTGTGCTCCTCGGCGCGTCTCGCAGCCTAATGTCGCTTGACATCCAACACATATATCCTCCACACACTTCACAACCTAAATGTCGCTCGACACCTAGCACTACAACATTCTCCCCGACCACTAATTCGACCAACAACACAGAACAACACAACGTCATAACGACCACATCAATACAATTCATACCTTCCGACCAACTGCTCAGAATACCATAATAACAGGAAACTATATTTCCTATCAACAAATTTGTTAATTGTACAAGACAGTCACGCATAAACCCTCCTAAAACAACCACAACAACAATCCCTAATTTCCAGCCAACCGCTAAGAATACCACAATGTCATAACGCCTACATCAACAGGGGATAACTACCCTAACCTATCCATCGATTATACCAGGAAATTATTCAGACAACTCCAAACGCCCACAACATAACAACCGGGCAACTTTCTATAGCAGGTTCATTAAACAGTCGTACGGTAACTCCCTAAACGACCACATCACGAGGAAACAGACAACTTCAATAACAAGTCTAGAACATCAACATGCAACAGTCATATTATGACCAATTCCCACATAATACACATCATAAATCCCATTCTAAGGTCATAACCCCACCCTTACCTTGATTGAAGGTCGCTCTACCAAAATTCTAGCCGACAGCCTTGCTTTGTTCTGCTCGACACCGAACAGCTTGCTCCTCTCTTCGCGCGACTTCACACGGTCATGCACAAGACTCCTTGTTCTCCAAAAACCAAACCTTTGTGTCAGCTTAACCTTATATCATCAATCCTATTGGTCCTAACCTACACACCCCCACTTTACTACTTCCAACCAATAACATAAGTCCAACATAATTATTCAATTAATTCCAACATTATTATTATTATTAATCAACTAATTAATTAATTCATAATAACCTAACAACTTATACCAACAATTCTCAATATCTCACAACTTTTCAACAATTAATCCAAAAATAATTTAATTAAATAATTAATTAAATTAACAGGCATTACAACTCTCCCCCACTTAGAATATTTTCGTCCTAAAAAATTTACCTCATTCGAACAACTCAGGATAAGAGTCTCGCATCTTGATTTCCAACTCCCAAGTCATACTTTCTCTGGCAGCTCCTAGCGATACTACTTTCACCAAAGCAATCTATTTGCCTCTTAGATTCTTCATCTCATGATCCACGATTCATATATACATCGTCTCCACAGTAAGATTATCTCGTACTTACACATCATCCATATGAATCATATGAGATGGATCTGAAATATACTTCCGGAGTTGTGAGACATGAAACACATCATGCAAAGTCGAGATATTAGGCGGTAAAGCCACTCTATAAGCAACAATCCCAAATTTGTCTAAAATCTGATACGGACCAATAAAACGACGAGTGAGCTTCTTAGACTTGAATGCTCGCCCAACACCAATCACAGGTGTAACTCTTAAAAACACATGGTCACCTGCTTGAAATTCTAAATCTTTCCTTCTCCTGTCATGATAACTCTTCTGTCTACTTTGGGAAGCTTTCATCTTTTCTCTAATTAACTTCACCTTCTCAGTAGTCTCTCGAACAAGTTCAGGTTCAAGTACTACACTTTCTCCAGATTCATGCCAACATAAAGGAGTTCTACATCCCCGACCATAAAATGCTTCAAAAGGTGCCATCCCAATACTAGAATGGTAACTGTTATTATAAGTGAACTCTATTAACGGAATATAAGTATCCCACAAACCTCTCTGCTCTAGAATACATGCTCTTAACAAATCTTCTAACGACTGAATAGTCTGTTCGGTCTGACCATCCGTCCGAGGATGATACGCCGAACTCAACCTAAACTTAGAACCTAATTCCTATTGCAAACTCTTCCAAAAATAAGAAGTAAACCTCAGATCTCTATCTGACACAATACATAAAGGAACACCATGCAACTTTACAATTACACAAGTATAAATCTCCTCAAACTTTGATACTGGAAAACTGATGTTAATAGGAATAAAATAAGCCGACTTTGTAAGCCTTTCAACAATCACCAAAATCGAATCATGTACTCTTGGAGTATTAGGTAATCCTGTTAAAAAGTCCATCGAAATGCTATCCCATTTCAATTCTGGAACTTCTAACAGTTGCATCAATCCTGCAGGCTTCTGATGTTCAACTTTCGACTTCTGACAAGTCAAATATGCATACACAAAACGAGCCACATCACTCTTCATTCCAGGTGTGATACGGTGGGAGAACTGACTTGAGGTTTTGCGTTTGTGTTCGCAAATGTTTTGGTTTAGCAAGAGTTGCCACCATCTTTTTATTTTATCCAAAGGAAAGGTCAAAAAGCACAGGAAAGACCTTTGAGATGTTTTCTTGGGTTCGGGGAGTAGATTATGAAAAGGGAAGGTGCAAGCACCATTTTCATCCATGGTTATCCATGGGCTCTTAGTTACTTATTTAGATCACTTGCTTTGCTTTTCCAATTGTTTGAAATGGTGCTTTTGTGTGTGGTTTTGAAAATGTTTTGAAAAGAGGCCATCGTTGTGGCAACCTTTGTAATGATTCTTGTTTGAATGTATACAAAGGTGTATTATCTTTTGAAAAGATGTTTCAATGTTTGAAAGTTTGTTTTTGGGAAATGTTTTAAATTTGTGTTGTGAGGTGTGTTTGAAAATAGCAAGGATGTTTTTTACAAGTTTTGATCAAGTAACTAAGAGTTGTCTACCCTATTTTACTCAAAGATCTTTCCTACACATTTTTAACCATTTTGACAATGTTGTTTTACCTTTGCATTTGGTAAACAACCTTGTATTAGGATGTTAAACGGGACAGGAGTGGGTCATCGTATGGACCATGATAGCAATTGTGCTAAGTATCTTTAGCAATTTTGAGGGACTAGATCATTTTGTATAGGCAACCAAGATAGCATCATCTTGGGACTATGATCTTTTTATTTTGTTTTTTGTTTTGCCAAAGTACTCAACATCCATAACATGACCCTTTTAAAGGCAACAAGTGGATGAAACCCTAGGGGTGCATGTGTGCATTGTGTTATCAATTTTCATGCTTTTTGTCTTTGTATTAGTCAAACTATTTGTTTTGATTTTGGATTTTTGCATACAAACCCTAATCTCTATCATGGCATATTTGAAAGCATAATTGCGTAAAATAAATCTACACTATTACAACATTTGATATGGGAAGGGGGATACAATTTTGAATGGGGGATATTTGCAAGAAAATAAAATCCTAATATTTACTATTACATCCAAATTGAATTCCTTTGTCTCAAATAATAAATGAACAATATTTAAATAAACAAATTAAATATAAATATGCAAAATAATCTAAATATGCAAGAAAAATGTTTTTTTTGTTTATTTATATGCATGTAAAAATATAAAATTTTTAATGTACTAAAAAAAAGAAAATAAAATATCATTTTTTGGAAAGGGTAGAAAACCCTAATTTTGTTTTTTTTAGGAAAATATTAATTATATTATTTATTTACACTAAAATAAAATAATGGAATATGTGCAAATGTCAAAAAAAATGAAAATATATTAGAAAAATATTATTTTATATGTATAAATAATAAAATAAAAATATACAATATTTCTAAAGTGTTTATTTGTTTTTATTAAAGAAAATAAAAAGTATACACTAATTAATCATTATTTTCATGTTAGAAAAATAAAATAAAAATATAAAAATAAATGTGAAAATTTATAAAAATATTTTTGGTATTTTTTATGTTTGGAAAATAATAAAATAAAATCAGAAATAGAAAATAAATGCAAAAATACAAAAGTATAAAGAAATGGGCCAGGGGGGTGCAATCAGTAAAAGGGGTGTGTCATAAACAAGGAGCAAAAGCCCAGCCCAACTCAAAGCTTCGTCTTCAACCTTGGTTCAAAAAAATGTGCGCGCCTGACTTCAAACATTAACAAACTGCATATGTGCTCTAATGCAAAAAACCATAACATCAAAATTGTAGCATTTTTCAAGACGAATCCAACCATGTAAAGAACTCATTCTAACTCTCAAAGAACAGAGAGAATTTCTCTGGCCCTAAATTCTAACCTAATTTTTTCAGGAAGTTCATGAATCAAATTCTCTTAACACGCTTAACTTAAATGAAAATTGAGCATATGTACAGCTTCATGGTTATGAATACTACATTTTTATTCACAAAACTAAGCCTAATGATTCCTAAATAGAGAGATAGGAAGTTGACAAAAACCTATTTCAGTTGACTTCGTGTATGGCAATGTGGAGCTTTTCAGTGAGGCCTGAGATGTTTGGGAGCTTGCTTGAACTTCCTCTGACTTCCCCAATGCCTAGTTTGCCTTGAATGTGCTTGAACAAGCCTGTAGAACTCAACCTGCACAAGCTGAAATCAAAAACGGTAAACCTTGCAAATGGAGTTACAGTCAGTGTTTAAGGGTTGGGATAACTTGGATAGGTTATATGGAAGGTGTTTGAACAAGTTTGAGGAAAAACGCACGAGGGGTTTTTGCTATGGAAGTCAAACTGCATGGAGTACCCTGTTTTGCCAAATGGAAGGTGATTTTGTGCTATGGTAGGATTAAGGGCTCAAAGGCTCGTGTTTAAGGTACAATTCAATGTGTGAAACTTGTCTCAAAAGCTTGCAAGAGTTGGTTCTGTCTGATTTTCCAATTGTGTTGTATTTGACATGTTTCTTGGTTATGAAGCAAAAATGAGAAGTGACAAAGAGCAGGCCTGTACAGGCTAGCTCTAACCCTGCATACATTGTGCAAGCTTGGCCCTAAGTTTGTGGATTTGATTTGCTGTACAAGATCTTGTTCAAGGCTCAAGGATTCTATTTGACATAAAGCAAGATTTTGACAAAAATGGCAATGTTACCTTTTACTATTTTTGGGTTAATCTATTGTATAATCCTCTAATGACAAGAACAAAGCCTAAAACCAATGGATTTGCATTTAATTATTGAGTATGGAAGGGTTTTGGGACCTTTAATCTAGTACAAAGGCTGATTAGAGTTTGCAACTTGTATCAATATGAACATGCCATGGATCAAAAGTGAGTTTTTGCCAACTTCAAGCCTTCGATTCTCCTTAACCACAAATGATTTTGGAGAGTTCTTGGACATTTTGGAAACCTTGTAACATGCTCTACAACCCATATTTGAAATTTATTTTGATATTCCAAGTGGAACTATGTGAACAATTGCCATGAAGATAGGTCAAAATCCTGCCTAAATTAGGGCAAAATTTCACTAAGTTAAAAGTTTCATGGACCCTTATTCCAAAAATCATAACTTGAGATCCAAGCTTTTTTTGGGAAAACTTTTTGAATAAACGTTATAGACTTTGTGGAGGACTACAACTTTCATGTTGGAAGTTTTGTTTGAATCCAAATACATCATGGCGAAAATGTTGGGCAAAGTTGGGAAAAATTAAGAAAATTTCATAACTTAGAAAAATTCTAAGTTATGAAATTTTTTCAATCTTAAACCCTAATTTGCAAAATTTGGTTTCTTGATGAACAAGTTTCATGTTTTGACACATCTTGATGAAAAATGACCCTTGGCACTTGATTTTGACAAAAAGTCAAAGTTTGACTTTTCAGTGTACAGTCAAATTTTTATCAGTTGACTGAAAAATTCATCTGTCAATCCAATGCAATTGAGATCTTTTGAACCTTGTGAATAGGTCAAGATGATGTCATTGAGCCCTTGAATCCATGTTTGAGCCCAATTTTCCATTGGCTAGGTTAAAAATCATAAATTGCCCTTGTGCAGTCAAAACCCTAAAAAACGACCATTTTGCCCTTTTGATGATCTGATCAAATTTCTTGAGGAGTTGTGGTCCAAACTTGATCAAATGGTTCATATGAGCCTATAATGTTGATATGGATCAAAATTTGTGAGGTTTGACTGTAAATTGGCCACAGTTGACTTTTTACCCAATACAATTGATTTCTAGGTCAATTGTCCAATTGACTGGGTAAAAATTTGATTCAAGGCTTGAAACTTGGTAGAGGTAATCTTGTAAGTCCAACATGAAGTATGAAAGTAACTTTGAGCATTGAAAGTCCAAAAATCTTTGTGCAAACTCAAACCCTAATTTAGGTCATCAATGCAAGGAGATGTCTTGAGCAGAGCAAAACCCTAATCTTGTTTGGAGTTTAAGGAGTCTGGTGAGGGGAAATCTTGATAAAATAAGAGGGAAAATTTTGGGGTACAACAGCTTCCCCTATTCAATCTTATTGAACCTGAAGAGTTAGATTGGCGAGTTTGCCTTTCGTGACTCGAAGGTAAAAGAGGATTGGACACTATAGTGCCCGTAAATTTGCACTCGTCAAAATGTAGCTGAGGGAATGGACTTAAAGATGCCATTTTGAGATGGTATAATCTTGCTGGAGATGGGCTTAAAGATGCCATCCAGGACTTGTTTATTGAAAATCATGAAAATGAACACCAGATTGGTATTCGTATCTGGAGCGTATATGGGTTGTATCGGGAGATTGGATCTTTATGAGCAAGGGAATGGAATCCGTATCTGGGGCGTATCCGAGCTGTAACTGTATTTGATTCCTGAATGAATATCAGAATGACTGCCGTGTCTGGAGTGTATCTGTATTGTATTTGAATTCTGAATGGGCGACAGAAAAACATCCGTGTATGAAGCATCTTTGGGCTAGGGATAAATTATGAATGAGTGACAGAATGGCAACCGTGTCTGGAGCGTATCTAGACTGTATCTGAAGTTGAGATCTTGTATGAGTAGCAGAATGACTTCCGTGTCTGGAGTGTATCCGTACTGTAACTGGGATCCGGACAAGTGACAGAATGACTTCCGTGTCTGGAGTGCATCTGAACCTGAAGTTTGATAGTTGAATCTGAATGAGAAATAGAATGGCTTCCGTGTCTGGAGCGTATCTAGTCTGTATCTGATTGCTTAAATCTGAATGAGTAGTAGAATGACCGTTGTGTCTCGGTTGTATCCATACTGTATCTGAAATAAGAGATCTGAATGAATAACAGAATGACTTCCATGAATTGGAGTGTACCCGTACTGTATCTGAAATCTTTAAACATTTGTTAAAGGTAGCTTTTAATCTTATCCTGAAAAGGGTAAAATGTTAGCTAAAACACAAAGTTATGTTGCATGATATGTATGATGCAATAAAGTGTGCTTCATCAATGTTTATGATATATGAATGTAGTGTATGCGCATGTAAGCTGATTAGCTGTCTTGCTGAGGAAAATAAATCCTTGATAGCTGGAGATAATGAAATCTTTGACTGTTGTAAGGGAAAATAAATCCTTGACCGCTGTTGGGGATAGAAAATCCTTGGTGACTTGTGGGGATGAATAAGAACTTTGACAAGTTCTGTGGGGATGTGATAATCCTTCACGACTTTCTGGGGAATAAGGAAAACCCTGACGATCTCTATTGGGGAATCAAAACCTGAGAGGCTTCAACTGGAGAAATGAGAATGAGAATTTTCGTTCTGCTGGGAAATAACTATGTGGGGAGAATGTTTATTCTGTTGAAAAGTTATCAAGGGCTTGGGTTGTATGCCAATCTACTGGGGAATTTGGAGGAAAATGGATGGTACTCCACTGAGGTTTAAGGGCTGAAGTTTTTGACTCCGTTGGGGAATAAAGTTTTATCTTCGCTGAGGGTTTGCAGTTCAAAGTTTTCTGGCTCCGCTGGGGATATGTATTTCAAAGCTTCAACTCTATTGAGGATCTGGATGATGTACTGCAGTGGATTTCCTCTGGAATAGCCTAAAGACATTTTCCTATACTTTTAACCTATCAGTAATTATCCTTTCTCATTTCGTTTTATTTGTAAGCAGTGATTATATTCAAATGCATATGCTCATTTAATAAATCATTGGACATTTTCAAATAAAACACAAGTGTAAAAAGAAAGAAAAGGCAAACAAATTTATGCACTTTGAAGTATCTTTATATTAACTTTGTGTAAGTATTTTGTACAAAGGAGACAGACATCCTAGTAAGAGAATGTTGTCATAAAAATGAGAAAAAATTTATACAAAGAAAGATGGTCATGTGTAATGTAACACCCCTTCTAAAATACCCCGAATAATATTAATTATATCAATGATTAAAGACATATTCCATCAGAGTTAACACGGAACAAGGGATGTCACAATTATGAAATACATAAAACTTCTAATAAAACAGTAGTCATGCTACACTGAGGGTCATTATTCAAATAATTCAATCAAATTAAGACCATGTCTTACACAGCGGAAAATACCATAACCAAAACGGAATAAACCAAAACATAATTATTCCCAATGAAATTCAAAGAAACAATTGAATAATAACTAATTCCTCAACTAAACGTTCCCCAGTGTTACAACCTATCAGAGCACGACACTGACACGCAGACTTAAAGTAACATAGCTCTAGAGCCATCCTCACCAACTCCTGAGCTGCTAACTTTAATCTGAAATCGTTAAAGTAAGGGTGAGATTTCTCATAATTAACATGCATTATAAGCTTCTCAATCAACATTATATCACAAGCATATTATTTCACCCATTTTAGCATAAATTCAGGTTCAACACGCAGTTCCAATCATACAAGTCATTATGCACAAATCAATAATCAACCAAAGAATTGTAACACTGGAAGACATCCTAACATGTTACAATTCCATGCAAACACAAATGTAGACACAATGCATGTGGTACCAACACGTGACCAAGTCACCCAACACTGATCCATCATCAACCGGATACAGCAACCATCGATTCGTCCATAAACACCCGGACACGAATCCACCCTAACCACCCATCATCACCCGGGTATCGGCTAACGGAAATACAAGTCAAATTCCACACAATGGGAATTAACTTCACCAAAACAATGCATATGCACGCACATCACTAGCATGCAACATCAAATCAGTCTATGAAATACATCAATTTATCATAACTGAACCAAAACCAAAAACATGATATCTCAACGATCATGCACACCATCATTAGCAACATAAACATGCCTTTCATTCACACAATACTAATACATCCATCCATCACAAGTTCACTGCTACATACACACCCATGTGCGTTAGCCAATAATCACTTATTTCGGGATCTGACTCATTTTCAAAATAATTTCAGGTTTTAGGAA
Source organism: Vicia faba (assembly GCA_948472305.1). Classification (NCBI taxonomy): domain Eukaryota; kingdom Viridiplantae; phylum Streptophyta; class Magnoliopsida; order Fabales; family Fabaceae; genus Vicia; species Vicia faba. The sequence goes on along the minus strand of OX451735.1, from coordinate 274,601,246 downwards.
ATCTTTTCATTTTATAAAATAGAGCATTAAATTTAAGAAATAACGTCCAAAACGGCACTCAAAACGGACTTACGGTTTGAAAGTTATGAATTTTCAAAGTTTAATATTTTTCAAAAAGTTACAGCAGAACCCGGTTCCTACATATGCAGGAACCGGTTCCTGCGAAGTTCAAAAATCACGCTTCTGGAAAAATGTATGGGAACCCGGTTCCTACCTATACAGGAACCGGTTCCTACGTGCATTTTTGCCATTTTTTATAAATTCACACAGTGGAACCCGGTTCCTCCCCACTGGGAACCGGTTCCCACGACCTGCAGAGTCAAATTCTGCACTTTTGACAGCATTTATTCATTCTAAACCAATTCCAAACATACCCATACGAATTGCAACATGAGAAACACCAAAACACATCCATTTTGCACCATTATAACATCAAACAACATTATTTCATCATTCCTTTTTATCATCTGACACCCTAATGGTTTTCAACCTACAATTCGACACAATAGGGACAATTCTACGGAACCCTAGAATTCCAAACCGGGATTCCCTAACATACTATGATCCATACTATTGAATATCTAAACCGATAATACGAATTAACTAATCGAAATCACCCTTTACCTTGTGGGTTCTTCGAATTCTGACGCTTCCGGTTTTCTCCTTCTTTTTCCTCTTCTCAAATGCACGTATGATGAATATTCCAAAATAACTCTCTTTCTCTTCTTTTTCCTTTTAATACTCCTTTTATTATTCCAATAAAATAATTAAATTAGTAATTAGTAAGAGTAGAGTATTTTACCCCTCACACTCTCTAATCACTCTTCACACCACCAATACTTCTTTCCTTTAATTAATTAAATTAATTCCAATAATCCAAAAATACCAATAATTAAATTTCCAATTAAATTAATAATTAAAAATTCTAATTATTTAATAATCGGATTATTTGGGGTGTCACAACTCTCCCCAACTAAAAGAGTTTTCATCCTCGAAAACATACCTTAGATGAACAGTTCGGGATACGAGTCCTTCATCTGACTCTCCAGCTCCCAAGTGACATTTCCATCTGCTGGTCCTCCCCAAGCCACTCTTACCAACGCGATCTCCTTGCCTCGCAACTGTTTTAACTTCCGATCCTCAATTCTCGTAGGTACCGCTTCCACAGTCAAATTCTCTCGTACTTGTATATCGTCTACCCGAATCTCATGAGAGGGATCAGCAATGTACTTCCTCAACTGGGATACATGAAAGACATCATGCAAATTTGCAAGTGACGGCGGAAAAGCAATCTGATAAGCAACTTTCCTAACTCTCTTGGTAATCTGAAACGGACCAATAAAACATGGAGTCAACTTCTTTGACTTCAAAGCTCGACCAATACCAGTCATCGGAGTAACTCGCATAAAAACATGTTCTCCTTCGCTAAACTCAAGATCTTTCCTCCTCTTATCGTGATAACTTTTCTGACGACTCTGAGAAGTCCTCATCTTCTCCTGAATCATCTTAATCTTTTCTGAAGTCTGTTGGATAATTTCCGGTCCAATCACAACACTCTCTCCAGATTCATACCAACACAACGGTGTCCGACACCTCCTACCATACAATGCCTCAAACGGAGCCATACCAATGCTCGAATGAAAACTATTGTTGTAGGTAAACTCAATCAATGGTAGATAACTATCCCAAGCTCCACCTTTCTCCAACACACAAGCTCTTAACAAATCTTCCAACGACTGAATCATTCTCTCCGTCTGACCATCTGTCTGTGGATGATAAGCGGAACTCAAACGCAACTTAGTACCCAAAGCTTCTTGCAATCCCGTCCAGAATTTAGATGTAAACCTCGGATCTCGATCCGACACAATACTAGAAGGAATACCGTGCAAACTCACAATCTTCTCAACATACAATTCTGCCAACCTTTCCATCGGATAATCCATTCTTATCGGAATAAAGTGAGCTGATTTCGTCAACCGATCAATAATAACCCAGATAGAATCACAATTCTTCTATGTCCTTGGCAAACCAGACACAAAATCATAGAGATTCCATCCCATTTCCATTCCGGAACAAACAACGGTTCCATCAATCCTGACGGTTTTTGATGTTCAATCTTCGACTTCTGACAAACCAAACAAGCATACACAAACTCAGCAATTTCCTTTTTCATTCCCGGCCACCAAAACAACTTCTTCAAATCATGGTACATTTTAGTAGCACCAGGATGAATACTCAATCGACTATGATGTCCTTCTTCCAAAATACTCTTCCTAATCTCTGCAACATCCGGAACACACACCCTATTACCAAATCTCATAACACCATTCTCATCAATCCGGAACTCGCCTCCTTGACCTTGGTTGATCAATGTAAATTTATCAACTAACCCAACATCGGACTTATGTCCATTCCGAATTTCTTCCAGAATACCACTAGTCAGTTTCAACATACCCAATTTCACACTATTCGGAGTAGTTTCACATACCAAACTTAAATCTATGAACTGCTCAACCAAATCTAACTCACGGACCATTAACATCGACATATGCAAGGACTTCCTACTCAAGGCATCCGCAACAACGTTTGCCTTACCAGGATGGTAATTCAAACCGAAATCATAATCCTTTAGAAATTCTAACCATCTCCTCTGCCTCATATTCAACTCTTTCTGATCAAAGAGATACCTCAGACTTTTGTGATCACTGAACACCTCAAACCGAGAACCATATAAATAATGCCTCCACAACTTCAAAACAAACACAACAGCTGCCAACTCCAAATCATGAGTCGGATAATTCCTTTCATGTACTTTCAATTGTCTCGAAGCATAAGCCACCACTTGCTTATCTTGCATCAACACACCACCTAATCCCATTAATGATGCGTCACAATACACAACAAAAGACAGTCGGATTTGGCAAAATCAAGATCGGAGCACTTGTCAACCTCCTATTCAGCTCTTGAAATCCTTTCTCACATTCAACATCCCAAACAAACATCTGACCCTTCCTAGTCAACTTAGTCAACGGTAACGCTAATTTGGAAAATCCTTCTATAAACTTCCTGTAATAACCTGCAAGACCCAGAAAACTACGGATCTCAGAAGCATTCTTCGGCGCTTCCCACTGAGATACTGCTTCTACCTTCGTAGGATCCACAACAATTCCATTCTTGGAAATTACATGGCCAAGAAAACTTACTTCACTTAACCAGAATTCACACTTGGACAACTTCGCATAAAGCTTCTTCTCTTTCAACAATTCCAACACAACTCTGAGATGTTCTGCATGCTCTTCATCGCTCTTCGAATAAATTAGAATATCATCAATGAACACCACCACAAACTTATCAAGATACGGATGGAATATATTGTTCATATACTCCATGAAAACACCAGGTGCATTAGTAACTCCAAACGGCATAACAAAATACTCGTAATGTCCATACCTCGTTCTAAATGCAGTTTTCTGAATATCTTCCGACTTCACAAGAATCTGATGATATCCAGATCTCAGATCAATCTTACTAAATACACAAGCTCCAACTAGTTGATCCATCAAATCATCGATCCTCGGCAAAGGATACCGATTCTTGATTGTAACTTTATTCAGCTGTCTGTAATCAACACATAATCTCATTGAACCTTCTTTCTTCTTAACCAACAACATCGGAGCACCCCACGGCGAAACACTCGGACGAATAAACTTCTTCTCAAGTAACTCCTCCAACTGTTTCTTTAACTCCACTAATTCAGATGCCGACATACGGTAAGGCGCCATCGACACCGGACTAGTTCCAGGAATCAAATCTATAGTAAATTCTACCTCCCTCTTAGGTGGCAATTCACTAACGTCTTCCGGAAACACCTCTGGAAATTCATTCACCACTGGCAATCCATCACTCTTTGCTTTTCCCTCCGCTTCTATTGCAGAATACAACATAAATACCACAGCACCATCTTTCACAACTAGGTTCATCTGTTTAACCGACATAGTCACATCTTCGACACCAACCTCTTCAGGAAAAATAACCGTCTTCACAAAACAGTTGATATGAACCTGGTTGAATTCCAACCAGTTCATTCCAAGGATGATATCAAGTTGTTCTAACGGTAGGCACACTAAATCCATACCGAAACCCCTACCAAAAATCACAATAGGACAATTCCTACAAACATACGAAGTAGTCACTGAACCCGACGCAGGAGTATCAATAACCATACTTCCATCCATATTAGAAATTTCTAAATTCAATCTTTTAGCACAATCCAAAGCAATAAAGGAATGCGTAGCTCCAGTATCAATAATTGCAATCAAAGGTATGTCATTAATAAAACATGTACCCTTAATCAGCCAATCATCTGGCTTAGTCTCTGACCCAGACAATGCAAACACTTTACCACAAGCTTGCTCCTTCTTGGGTTTTGTACACTGAGGACAAGTATGACCTTCTTCACCAAAGTTGTAACAAGTCACCACTCTTACTCTGCAATCATTGGCCACATGGCCGAGTTTCCCACACTTGAAACACTTCTTAGCATTACTTTTGCAATCCACCATACGATGTCCTGTCTCACCACACTTGTAGCACTTAATTGAAGAACTAGAATCTCCTCCACCAAACTTCTTCCAACCACCGGGTCTCTGATTACTTCTATCATAAGGCTTACCACGATCCATCTGTTGCTTACCCTTCCTATCAACATACCCTCGAGCATTCGACTTAGTGCTAGCAAGATCCTCCTCTAAAATCCTACTACAGTCAACCAGATCAGGAAATCTTCGGATACGCTGATACCGAATACCCTGCTTAATCTCATCACGAAGACCATTCTCAAACTTGATACATTTGGAAAATTCTCCATCTGCATCGTTAGTATAATGAGCATAATACTTTGCTAACTCAGTAAACTTCGAAGCATACTCACTGACAGTCTCGTTACCCTGCTTGAGTTCCAGAAACTCAATCTCCTTCTTGCCTCTGATGTCCTCAGGAAAGTACCTCCTCAGAAAAGCCCTCCTGAACACAGCCCAAGTCAATGCAATACCATCTTCTTCCATTTCAGTTCTGGTAGCAACCCACCAGTCATCAACTTCCTCTGCTAACATGTGAGTTCCGTATCTCACCTTTAGCCCTTCAGCACAGTCAATTACTCTGAAGATCCTCTCGATCTCCTTCAACCACTTCTGAGCACCTTCAGGATCACGTGCACCCTTGAACAACGGAGGATTATTCCTCTGAAAATTCCCCAATTGTCGGTCAGCACCAATCACAACTCCCTGCTGGTTCCCTCCGAGTACTCCAGCCAACATTCCCAATGCTTCAGCAATAGCATTGTCGTTTCTTCTGTTACCTCTTTCGGCCATTGTTCTTGTAACATTACAAAACAACCTCATCAGCACACAAGTATCGACAGTGTCATCTTACACTAGTCGCATACAAAAGAGATAACGACACAAGACAAGACCGACTATGCTCTGATACCACTATTGTAACACCCCTTCTAAAATACCCCGAATAATATTAATTATATCAATGATTAAAGACATATTCTATCATAGTTAACACGGAACAAGGGATGTCACAATTATGAAATAAATAAAACTTCCAATAAAACAGTAGTCATGCTACACTGAGGGTCATTATTCAAATAATTCAATCAAATTAAGACCATGTCTTACACAGCGGAAAATACCATAACCAAAACGGAATAAACCAAAACATAATTATTCCCAATGAAATTCAAAGAAACAATTGAATAATAACTAATTCCTCAACTAAACGTTCCCCAGTGTTACAACCTATCAGAGCACGACACTGACACGCGGACTTAAAGTAACATAGCTCTAGAGCCATCGTCACCAAATCCTGAGCTGCTAACTTTAATCTGAAATTGTTAAAGTAAGGGTGAGATTTCTCATAATTAACATGCATTATAAGCTTCTCAATCAACATTATATCACAAGCATATTATTTCACCCATTTTAGCATAAATTCAGGTTCAACACGCAGTTCCAATCATACAAGTCATTATGCACAAATCAATAATCAACCAAATAATTGTAACAATGGAAGACATCCTAACATGTTACAATTCCATGCAAACACAAATGCAGACACAATGCATGTGGTACCAACACGTGACCAAGTCACCCAACACTGATCCATCATCAACCGGATACAGCAACCATCGATTCGTCCATAAACACCCGGAAACGAATCCATCCTAACCACCCATCATCACTCGGGTATCAGTTAATGGCAATACAAGTCAAATTCCACACAATGGGAATTAACTTCACCAAAAAATGCATATGCACGCACATTACTAGCATGCAACATCAAATCAGTCTATGAAATACATCAATTTATCATAACTGAACCAAAACCAAAAACATGATATCTCAACGATCATGCACACCATCATTAGCAACATAAACATGCCTTTCATTCACACAATACTAATACATCCATCCATCACAGGTTCACTGCTACATACACACCCATGTGCGTTAGCCAATAATCACTTATTCCGGGATCTGACTCATTTTCAAAATAATCTCAGGTTTTAGGAAATCTTTTCATTTTATAAAATAGAGTATTAAATTTAAGAAATAACGTCCAAAACGGCACTCAAAACGGACTTACGGTTTGAAAGTTATGAATTTTCAAAGTTTAATATTTTTCAAAAAGTTACAGTAGAACTCGGTTCTTACATATGCAGGAACTGGTTCCTGCGAAGTTCAAAAATCACGCTTCTGGAAAGATGTATGGGAACCCGGTTCCTACCTATACAGGAACCGGTTCCTACGTGCATTTTTGCTAGTTTTTATAAATTCACACAGTGGAACCCGGGTTCCTCCCCACTGGGAACCGGTTCCCACGACCTGCAGAGTCAAATTCTGCACTTTTGACAACATTTATTCATTCTAAACCAATTCCAAACATACCCATACGAATTGCAACATGAGAAACACCAAAACACATCCATTTTGCACCATTATAACATCAAACAACATTATTTCATCATTCCTTTTTATCATCTGACACCCTAATGGTTTTCAACCTACAATTCGACGCAATAGGGACAATTCTACGGAACCCTAGAATTCCAAACCGGGATTCTCTAACATATTATGATCCATACTATTGAATATCTAAACCGATAATACGAATTAACTAATTGAAATCACCCCTTACCTTGTGGGTTCTTCGAATTCTGACGCTTCCGGTTTTCTCCTTCTTTTTCCTCTTCTCAAATGCACGTATGATGAATATTCCAAAATAACTCTCTTTCTCTTCTTTTTCCTTTTAATACTCCTTTTATTATTCCAATAAAATAATTAAATTAGTAATTAGTAAGAGTAGAGTATTTTACCCCTCACACCCTCTAATCACTCTTCACACCACCAATACTTCTTTCCTTTAATTAATTAAATTAATTCCAATAATCCAAAAATACCAATAATTAAATTTCCAATTAAATTAATAATTAAAAATTCTAATTATTTAATAATCGGATTATTTGGGGTGTCACATGTAACAATTCCATGGGGTTCCCATTCTGCTATAGCCTTCATAACTCTGAGTATCTTGTCCATTCGTTGCTTCATTCGACGTTGATTAGGTTGATCAGAAGCCCGAAGCTTGTCTGTGAAGAGATTGTCCTTAAGGTGATCCGATGAGACATAATCATACGCTTTAATTCCCTAACTTTTGCCTGGACCGTCCTTTCGGGTTTTCGATCCACCGGGAAACCCTTTTTTTCCCAAGTCGCGCTTTCGGGTTTTCAACTTGCGGGGTGTACATATATTTTTATTTATCCCTAATATTTTCCTGAACCGCCCTTTCGGGTTTTTGATTCACCAGGATGCCCATTTTAGCCCAAGTCGCCCTTTTGGGTTTTCGACTTGTCGGGTCATTTTTATGCGTAGTATCTTTTGACTATGTCTGCATTCGCAGGGTGCGGCAAGTCATCACCGTCCATGGTGGTCAAGATCATTGCCCCACCAGAAAAGATGTTTTTGATCACAAATGGTCCTTCGTAAGTAGGAGTCTGTTTTCCCCTGGGATCACTTTGCGGGAAGATGATTTACTTGATTACAAGATCTCCGACTTGATATACCTGGTGCCTGACTTTCTTGTTGAAATCCTTGATCATACATTTCTAATACGCCTGACCATGGCAAACAGCAGTAAGTCGCTTCTCGTAAATCAAGTTAAGTTGATCAACCCGGGTCTGAATCCAATCGTCTTCACTCAAACCAGCATCCTTCATAATTATCAAAGAAGGAATCTGAACTTCCATAGGTAAAACAACTTCCATGCCATATACCAAAGAAAAGGGGGTTGCCCCAATTGAAGTGTGTGCCGTGGTACGGTACCCGTGCAGAGCAAACGGTAACATCTCATGCCAGTCCTTGTAGGTGACTGTCATCTTTTGAATGATCTTTTTGATATTTTTGTTCGCAGCTTCGACAACACCGTTCATCTTAGGCCGATAGGGAGATGAATTGTGATGTTGAATCTTGAACTGCTCGCACAGAGCGGTGATCATAGTATTGTTCAAATTTTTACCTTTGTCAGTGATGATCCTGTCGGGGATACCATATCGGCATATGAGGTTCTTCTTGATGAAGCGGGCAACCACATTCTTTGTAACGGATGCAAAGGAAGCTGCTTCGACCCATTTGGTAAAGTAATCAATGGCCACCAGGATGAAACGGTGTCCATTGGATGTTGTGGGCTTGATCTCTCCAATCATGTCGATTCCCTACATCGCGAATGGCCAAGGAGCTGTTAAGACATTGAGAGGGACTGGGGGAATATGTACCTTGTCAGCATAGATTTGGCATTTGTGACAAGTACGAGAATATTGATGACAATCAGCTTCCATGGTAGACCAGTAGTAGCCTGCCCGTAGAATCTTCTTATCCATCGTATGACCACTTGAGTGGGTTCCAAAGGTGCCATTATGTAGTTCAGCCATGATCTGCTCAGCTTCAACCTTGTCCACACAATGGAGTAGGACACAATCAATATTGCGCTTGTATAGGATACCGTTGCTCAGAAAGAACTTGGCCGCGAACCTTCTTAAGAACTTTTTGTCGTTGACTGAAGCTCCTTCAGGGTATTCTTGTGCTTCGAGATACCTTTTGACGTCATGAAACCAAGGTCGGTCCACCACTTCTTCGGTATTAATCTCCTGACAATATGCACGTTCTTCCATTCGTTCAATGGTGATTTGAGGTGCCTCATTATCCCAATTAAGTTTAAACATGGATGACATTGTAGCTAGCGCATCTGCCAGCTGATTCTCTTCTCGCGGGAAGTGCTCGAAGGTAATTTGTTCGAAGTGTGGTAACAATGTCAAGACATGTTCTTTGTAAGGGATGAGGTTAGGGTGCTTAGTATCCCACTCTCCTTTGATTTGACTGATAACCAAAGCTGAGTCCCCAAATACAACCAAAGATTTGATTCCCAAGTCAATAGCAGGCTTGAGACCAAAGATACAAGCTTTATACTCGGCCATGTTATTGGTGCAGCTGAAGAAGAGTATAGCGGTGAAAGGTGTATGGTAACCTTCTGGAGAGATAAGCACTGCGTCGATACCGTTTCCAAGTGCATTGGAGGCACCATTAAAGTACATAGTCCATCGGGATCCTTGTTCAGGTCCGTCATACGGTCTGTTTTCTTCAATGTTGCTCAAAGTCATGATATCCTCGTCGGGAAACTCGAACCTCATAGATTGGTATTCTTCGACAGCTTGATGGGCCAGGTGATCGGCTAGCACACTCCCCTTTATAGCTTTTTGGGTTGTGTACTATATATCATATTCGGTGAGGATCATATACCATCTAGCGATTCTTCCGGACAGAGCAGGCTTCTCGAAGATGTACTTGATCGAATCCATCTTAGAAATCAGTAAAATGGTATGTGTCAACATATACTGCCTTAGCCGGAGAGCAGCCCATACCAAAGCGCAGCAAGTTTTCTTGAGCAGTGAGTATCAGGTCTCACAGTCGGTAAACCTTTTGCTAAGGTAATAAATGGCATGCTCTTTTCGGCCATACTCGTCATGTTGGCCCAGTACGCACCCCATTGAATTATCTAAGACAGTCAGATACATGATTAAAGGCCTTCCTTCGACGGGTGGCATTAATAGGAGGTTCCAGCAAATACTCCTTGATCTTATCGAAAGCAACTTGACAGTCATCATTCCATTTAACCACCTGATCTTTCTTCAACAGCTTGAAGATTGGTTCACAGGTAGATGTTAGGTGAGAGATGAACCTTGCAATGTAGTTTAGGCGTCCCAAGAAACCTCTGACCTCCTTCTCAGTGCGAGGGGCAGGCATTTCTTGTATAGCTTTGACTTTGGCAGGATCAACCTCGATGCCTTTGTTACTGACGATGAATCCCAAAAGTTTACCGGACCTGACTCCGAAAGTGCACTTGCTAGGGTTCAGTCTGAGCTTGTATTCCTTTAACCTGTCAAACAACTTTTGCAGATGGTTGAGGTGTTCTTCTTTTGTCTGTGAACGGGATATCATGTCGTCTACGTAGACTTCAATCTCATGATGTATCATGTCATGAAACAAAGCTACCATGGCTCGGTGATATGTTTCCCCGGCATTCTTCAGTTCGAATGGCATCACTTTATAACAGAAGGTACCCCACTGCGTAACAAAACTAGTCTTCTCCATGTCTTCGGGGGCCATTTTGATCTGGTTGTACCCTGAAAATCCATCCATGAAAGAGAATACCTTATGTTGAGCTGTATTGTCGACCAAGATGTCAATGTGCGGTAGTGGAAAATCATCTTTAGGGCTAGCCCTGTTTAAGTCTCTGTAGTCCACGCACATTCTGACTTTGCCGTCCTTCTTAGGCATGGGAACAATGTTAGAAACCCATTGTGGATAGGAAGTAACAGCAAGAAAGCCAGCATTGAACTGCTTCATCACTTCAGCTTTGATCTTTTCGGACATGTCGGGCCTCATTCAGCGGACTTTCTGTTTGATTGGTGGACAGTCTTCTCTTGTAGGGAGACGGTGAACCACAATATCTGTATCCAGTCCCGACATGTCTTCATAGGACCAGGCGAAGATCTCAACATATTCATTCAACAGTTGAACTACGCGCTCTTTGACACTTGGCTCTAGGTTGGCACCAACTTTAACCTCTTTTTTGTCTTCCTCTGTTCCCAAATTGATAGTCTCTAACAACTCTTCATGGGGCAGAATAACCCTTTCTTCCTGTTGCAAAAGTCTAGCCAACTCTCCAGGCACTTCACAGTCTTTATCACCTTCGTATTCAGCATGATTGACCAGATCTTCAGAGTCACTGAAGGCCATAGCAGAATTGTTACCCATGGAATCCGGAGTGGATGGGTACCTGCATTTTGTGAGTGTGGGTGTGTGTAAGGGATAGCCACCTTTAAACAAATAAAATGTAAAAAGAAAGAAAATGAACACAAAAGTTTATATATGACAACGTCCATGATTCATTAAAAATGGCATATGAAAATGAAGAATCAAAACCCTTACAAATGGACCTATATGCCCCGGGTAAGGCATAAGGCGAAAAGAGTGTACGAATTGTTTAATAGTTATTACAGACCAAACAGGAAATGTTCAAAAGATAAATTACTGATTGATGAAAGTAATGGGAACAAAGTCTTTCGCCTCCCAGTTGTTCAACCCTCCTTCAATAGTTGGAAAGATCCAGTCTTCAAAATTTATTTCTTCTTCATTATCCTCTAAAGCATGAACTCCATGATGAGTGATTTTCAGTGGCGCTCCTCCAGCCCGGGAGCGACGCACAACCTTCTGACTGGAAGCAGTGAAACCCAAGCCGAACTTATCTGTCTTGTAAGGAAAATTTGACAGTTGACCCCATACTGTGCTTCCTCCTTCCTTGATCACAGCCTTCGCATCTTTAAGGGATGACATCCGAGATACAGGTTTGGTAATGATGGGCACATCAGTCATTGTCTTGGCTACTGCAACTTCAGGAGAAACCTCTTCAAAGTGTTGGAAAGGTGTTTCTATGAATTCACCATCCAACTCCACGTAGCGGAAAGAGTTAAGGTGGCTTATCATATACTCCTCCTCACCATGAACTGTTATGATTTTACCCTGGACTGGATATTTGAGCATTTGGTGTAGAGAAGAAGTGACTGCCCCAGCGTTGTGGATCCATGGCCTTCCCAACAAGCATGAATATGAAGGACGGATGTCCATCACATAAAAATTAGAGTTGAAAATTTCCGTTCCCACCTTAATTAGGATGTCCACCTCTCCCTGAACCATCCACTTAGAACCGTCGAAGGCTCTAACAATGATATTACTAGGCTTTAGGGTCAAACCTTCACAGTCCAATGTGTCCAACGCTTTCTTTGGTAGGACATTTAAAGACGACCCGGTATCAACCAGAATGTGCGTAAGAGTGGTCCCTCTGCACTCTACTGAGACAAGCAGTGTGTTGTACCCCAAAATTTTCCCTCCCATATTCCTCAAGATATGTCAAGGATCATCTTCAAATGGTTCAAGGTTGCTCAAGAGGTAGACAGTCAAACCACCTCATAAGCCAGCTGAAATTAGGGTTTTGGTTCTTTCAAGGAATTTGAGGTTTTCAATGGTTCAATTAAGTCTCATAGGCCTATATACATCCTCAAGCATCTACATACCAAGTTTCAAGACTCACAGTGTCAATTTGCACAGTAAAAAGCTCCATTTGATCCACAGTCAACTGCAGGGGCAAAATGGTCATTTTGCAGTCAAAAGTCAGATTTTTTGGTCAACATCTTATTTTGAGTTCACAATCATCATTTGATCAAGTCTTGATCATGATTCCACAAGAATAGCTCAAAAATCATCAAGATGCAAAAAGTTACTATTTTTGGACAGTAGAAAAGTTAACTGTATCTTGACCAGGGCATAACTTTTTCATGGTTTGTCATAAAAATTCCATCCAATGCTCATTTTTAAGGGGATGAAATTTCCTACAACCCATCTTCACACTCCAAGTCCAAGAAATGCTCTCACAAAAAGTTATCAATTTTTACATTATAGGTCAAATTCAAAGGTCAACAAAAATGCACTTTAAGTCAAAGGCCATAACTTGAGATTGGTAAATCCAAATGACATGGGACCAAAGGCATTGGTTAGAGGACTTCAAGAGCTTTCCAAAATGTCCAAGAACATGTTCATATGATCAAAATTGAGCAAGTTGTGCATGGGAGAAGTTGGGAAATTTTTAGGAATTTGCAAAAGTCAACTTTGCTTAAAACACCTTCTTTTTGCTAATGGGCCTCAAATCTCTTCTTGAAACTTCATCCATGGCCTATGCACGACCCATCAAGCTTAATTGAATTTATTTTCTTATTTTTATTGATTAATTGGATTTTTAATTAATATTAATTCATTTAATTAATTTAAATTGTAGGAAAATGCAAGATTTGGTTTTTCAATCTTTTTGTGAAGCAAATATGGTCAAGATATGCTGGCAATTTCATGCTCCAAGTCAAAGATACAAAACATCCAAAATTGGCAACTTTGTTCAATCATGAAGATTCAAAAATATTTGATTTTCAATCAAAGATCTAATCATCATTACAATGGATTCTTGCTCAAGTTTTTGACCTAATTCGTTTCCTCTATATATATGCAAGCAAATCCTAACCTCATGGACGTGAGAAAGCTGCAGAAAAAAGCCATAGCATATTGAAAAAATTCAAGAAAATTGAAAACTGGTTTTTGTATTCTAGGGCGAATTAAGAGTTTTTATTGATTCCAATACATTGCAGGAGAGCCCAGGAAGGTTTTGCAATCAAATTCATACCTTAAAGCTCAAGAAATCACTGAAAACAGAACCACGGTTTGCACTTATTTTCCAAAACCGTATTGCTGAATTCATGCATATTTAACATATTTTCTTGATTGGTTTGTGTTAATAGGGACCATACGAAGCTAATGGTATAACTGAATTGGATTATAATGCCCTGAATCCAAAGATTCCATGAACGATTTCTAGGGTTTATGAGCTTTGAAATTGGGGATTCCTAAACCAGGAAAAATTGAGACTTGTGAGACCCATGGTTGGAATCGTTAGAACAAGACGAACAAAACCAACCCATCGCGAAATATTTATATATACTGAGCTTCTATTCGCTATTTTTCGCCACAATGTTTAGTGGGGGTTAAAAACCCCCGCTATCTAATTCTGAATATGCAGGTACAATGAGGAAGACGATGATGTGTTGATACACCATTAGTTAATTTGAAAACACGCGCGTTTTGTTTTGTTTTCAGCATATGGTTTATTTTTCATATATAATATTCTCTCTCCATCCTATTAACAAACGCGCAGTACAGCTCAGTTGGCCAAAGCATTGAAAGATTATCCCTTGGGACCTGGGTTCGAATCCCAGGTCCCCCCAAAATGTTTATCCTATTTTTCTTCATATAATCACATGCAGGTTTCAAAAGATGTCCACCCTACGCTTCCAAATTCCAGGCGCCAGATGTCATCAAACTGAAATCCAATGGACGTGAGTGGGAGATCACCATAGTCTCCAGTCAACGCCTGTGCATGGGATGGTCATAGTCAACGTGGCTGGAATATTGTTGGGCCTGAGAATTGCATAGTATACCTCCTGATTTGGGCCATCACCCCCACAAGTTTATTTCTTTTCTTTTTTTCTTTTCTTTTTTATTTCTTTCATTAATTATTTATTATAATTATTATTTTCACTAACAAATTAATTTTTCATAATAAATTCAGAAAACTAAAATATAATATTTTTATTATTATTATTTATTAATTTCACCCTTTATTATTTTTGTAAATAAATACTAACATCATTAATTTAGTTTAATTAGGATTAATTTTAACTTTTTTTTTACAATAAATAAAATTAACATAGAATTAGGGTTGTTACTAACTTTTGACTATTTTATTTATTTATTTCCTTGAGACATTAAAAAACCAAAAATATTTCTTTTTATTAATTAATTAGTTTTAGGATTAATTTAATTAAATGCAAAATAACCAAAACTTCTTTCTTTCTCAAAAAAGGGTCAAAACCCTAAGAACTTCTCTGATTCAATTGTTCTCGCGCATATTCTTTCTTGATTTATTTTTTATCATTATTATGTAATTGCTCCGAGGATGTAATAGCTTTAATTAAGACCTTTTTATCGCTTTTATTTAATTTCCCGCAATTTACTTTTCAAGGGTTTGTTTTTGGCGATGTAAATACCCGACGCCTTGTAATAGCGTAGATTTATTTTCTGCAACTATTAAACTGCTAGATGTATGTTAATTAGGTTATGCATGACAAGATTTATCTCTGAAATTAAAATCAACCCGTAGCTCACCATAACATGTGCAAAGATAACTTAACATGAAACCTGACACACTCGCACATGCCACTCTTAGGGTACGCCTCACTTGGTTTCCTCGACGTGGTCATTGAGTATAGGGTGTTTTAGAGGTTGCCCTCCTGTCTAAATATCAAAGTTGCCTCGGAACAGTTGCCTCGATAAAAAATGATCTAGGATATTAGGGTTACCGCTAAGGCGTCCTACCATTGCTTTGGTGGCCACATGTCCCATTAATCGAATTGACCCGAAAACTCCAACGACGGTGCTACCTACTTCTCAATAGTGGGATAGCGCTGTCTAAAGGACATTTACACAGCTTAATTTCTTTTGAGTAGGTAGAGGTTCTTAGATACTTGCTCCTTCAAAACAAAAAATACTTTTCGCACTTACACTTTTTTCAAACAAAGTTTTCAAACAAACACTTCATACACTCTTGAGGACAGATACAAGAGTTAAATCAAAGTTTTCAAACAAAACTTTTTCAAAACCCACAAACACAAGAAAAGCAAAACATTTTGAAAACATAGTGAGTAAGTACCTAAGAGCCCGTGGATAACCACGGATAGAAAGGGTGCCAACACCTTCCCTTTCTATAATCTACCTCTCGAACCGAGAAACATCTCGAAAAGGAATTTTGCTGTGCTTTTGTCCTTTCCTTGTTGGAGAAAATAAAAGACGGTGGCGACTCTTGCTTACTGCGACATTTCGCGAACCAGCATTTCAAAACAGTAAGTTCTATTTCCACCGATCACAGAACTGGCGACTCTGCTGGGGAATAATAAGTGAGGCGTACCTTAGGATTAGATCACTATGTTTTCAATTGTATGCCTTGAATGCTTTAATATTGTAGGCTTGTATCGGAGTTTTATAGATCCTAACCCAGATCTGGGGATACCCTTTAGAAGTAGCAACAAACTGTGAGGGAACTGTGCGGGGTATACCGACATGGTTGAAGCAGTAGCTACGTTGATGTGGCACTTTGGTGAGTACCGGTAACCCTTGAGTCAAGTCAAGGAGAGTACGGGGCCGCCGCGTGGTGTCGCGAAGCATCAACTGACCTTAGAACCTTACTTGACCATCCTGGCCTCTTTAGGGATAGTGAGATGACCGACTTTGGTGCAATCCGAAGTTGGTAGATACTCGATACTACACTCATTGAGGGTTGTTTTCTTGGAATATTTTGGTCGCCAGTTAAGTGGATAAATCAAAACAATGAACATAGAAAACAATCCAATGATATTGAGCTCCTTAGAACCCGGTTACTATTTATAGGACAGGTTTTGAGCCAACCAACTTCAAGGGGGTACTTACCTACGAACCCCATGCAAGCCTAAACCTAAGGACTGGTTTGCTTTGTGTGAATATGACTGTCTGTATATATACTTGCTTACTTTTGCATCCACGTACATAACCTCATAACACATCATAACATCATACCATAGCATTTCCTTAACCATTTCAAGGATCTCAAAGGTTTGTGATGCAGGTCATGATGAACCAAATGTCTAGCAAAGGGCAAAGGGGATTCTTTTTCCTCTAGCCAAGGTTGTTTAGAGATCAAAACACAATAACTTGAGTCAGGGGCTATGACCCACTCGATATGGTAAGCTTTGACTCTTGAAGAAGGACTCTCAGCAACATGAAGTTCCTTCAACCGAGCTACCAGATTAGAATTCTAACAAGTTTCTTTGTTTACCCCACGAGATCCTTGAAAACATTGCATACATATATCATACATATCATTGCATTACAGGTACCATTACAGGTCACTTATCTTCTTCGCTGTTTATTTCAGCAATCATCATGTCTACTGAACCTTCCACTGAACAAGCTATCAAAGCCCTCCAGGCCCAGAATGCCCAGTTCCAGGAGTTGGTTATGAGCCTAGCCCAGGGTCAACAGGATTTAAAGACTCTGATTCTGAAAGAAAGAAAGAAGAAGAAGAAGAGGACCGTCTTGTTCAACACTAGACGCAGATTTGGGAATGGACTGTAGAATGAGGTTGAGTTGACTACCTCATCTGTAGGAAAAGACAGTCCACAAGAGAGAAGGGTTCCTAGTCCCGTGGTCTCCGATAATGAGACGAATTATGATGAAGAACAGTACCCTCCTGCTGAGGATAGGTATAATTAGTTGGAGGACCGTTTGAGCGCCATGGAGATACAGAATGTGCCTGGACTGGACTTTGGAGATCTAGGCTTATCCTCTGGGGTGGTGATTCCCCATAAGTTCAAGGCACCTGCCTTTGCCAAATATGACGGAGCCTCCTGCCCAAAGCTGCACCTCCGGTCATATGTAAGGAAGATCCAACCTTACACAGCTGACAAGAATTTGTGGATCCATTTCTTTCAGGATAGTCTTTCAGGGACTCAGCTCGAGTGGTTCTATCAGCTGGATGGGGTCAGTATCCGCAACTGGGAGGATTTGGCTACTGCGTTCTATAAGCAGTATCAGTATAATTCCGACCTCGCTCCTACGCGTACCCAACTCCAGGGTATGTCACTTGGGATGGGTGAAGGATTTAAAGAATATGCTCAAAAGTGGAGAGACCTTGCTGGAAGGGTGCAGCCACCCTTAACTGATCGTGAACTTGTCGACATGTTTCTGGGGACCCTGTTTGGTCCGTTCTTTAACCATTTGATTGGAAACTCTTCAGCCGGGTTTATAGACCTTATCTTGACTGGTGAGAGAATTGAAGCTGGCATCAAAAGTGGGAAGATTCAAGAAGCTACACCTTCTGATACTCAGAAAAAGCCCTACAATGCAAAAAAAGAGTCCAATGTTGTGTCTGGTAAAAAGAGTCGTCGTGATCAACATGTAGGGGCAACCCAGATCTCCGATCCCATGCCTGTTCAACAAAGACAGAGCAATAGGCGTAGGGTAAGATATCAAGAAAGGCAGTATACTGACATCAACATGCCTTGGTCTCAAGCGTTACAACAATTGCTGAAGGTGAAACTGATCACACTAAAGGATCCTCCTCAAAATCCTGATACTTCCTCTTCCAAGTATAACCCGAGTGTGAGATGTGACTACCATTCTGACAGTCCTGGACATGACACCGACGATTGTTGGAGTTTGAAGAACAAGATCCAAGACTTGATTGATGCCAAGGAAATCAAGTTGGATCACTGATCCTACACCAAATCATTGAGAATGTCTTTTGTTCATTAGAATTTTCAATTTGTAATTTTATTTTGATTGTTCAAACATTTATTCATGTCAAACTTTATTACTTTATCAATGCATTGCATATGTCTGTTTTGAATCAATCCATTCGTATTCACTATATTCAAATTGCTTTCATTTTTTTGTGATGAACAACTCTCGATTAAAAAAATTCTAAACCTTTTGAGGGAGGATGACGAAAACGATACCACGATCTTTATAGTATGCTTTTGAATAGACCCCGCTGATGAGGTACATGCATTGTTTCAAATCCTAAACAGTGGAGTTATAAGGAAGATAATCCCTAGTCAACCCCTTTGAGCCAAAGAAGTTGGAGTTTTTCTTTTCACAAATTAAAACCCTTAATCATAACCTGGGGTAGGGTAGTTTTCTCAGTTGATCCAGGTGCACAATGAATGGCATCAAAGAAGTCCTTCCGAGACAAAAAGACAGTGATGGTTCCCTATAATCGTCAGGACAGGCAGTCGTTATCTTTCAAAATAAAAGCCCAATAAGTCAAAACCTATGAAGGAGACTTACAAAACTGGGGCATCCCGCTGACTGTAATCACAAAAGAAACAGTTCAGGCAAAAAGACAGGGATAATAAAATCAAAAAGAAAGAGGTCCTATAAACTCTTATAAAAATGACTGCCTGTTCAAAATAAATTGTCAATATCCGAACCATCACCGGAATATCAGAGCAAAGACTCAAACAAGATCTAATGCATGATTAGTTGAGTTTAGGATCGAAGAACATCACGAAGAGCGGGTGGGTACAAATAAAATTTGAGCCTTTATCCTTTGTTTCTTAAACTGTGAACCAAGCCACGTTACAACCCTTAAAAGTCCTAGCTGAAGCATGGGTTAGTTCGAAAGCATACTGTTGCAAAAGGTATCCTGACTCCTGTAGGGCTTGCTATAAAATCCTGAGTTGACATCACATTTTACAAAAATTCACTTGTTTTACTGAAAAAATGCATTTTCAAAAAAAACTTCAAAAACAGACATAAGCTTTGCATTCTTAAAATAACTTTGTTTGCATATGACTATTTGTTCAAACAGCAGAGAAATTCACACGACGAATATCTAGTGGACAAAAACCTTCTCAATAAAAAGGATCACATCAAGTGGGAAAACACTTCCAATCCAGGGGCACGACATGAGCATTGTCCATCATCTGGGGCAGTCAAGTCAAGATTCAAGGAATCTCTCAAGATGCCAAATAGCCAGGGGAAAATCCCCGCCTGAGTCACTTGGGGCATTGGACATGAATTCCAGCAACGAATCTTGCATGATCAAGCGAAGATCTTCTGGTAGTATGACAACACGGCACTATCGACAGTGACACTTCCCTACATCCTGAGAACGTGGACATAGTCAAAAAGTACTACGCATAATCAAAGACCCGCTAGGTCGACTGGCCTAGGCAAAAATAAGGGCTTCCCGGCGAACCAAAAGGGTTCGGGCAAAAATAAGGGACGAAAATGAAAAATCTGTACACCCGGCAAGTCGAAAACCTGAAAAGGCGGCTTGGGCAAAAAGGGGTATCCCGATGGACTGAAAACCCGAAAGGGCGGTCCAGGCAAAAGTTAGGGATCAAAGCGTACGACTATGTCCTGTCATCTCATCACTTGCCTACCAGAAGAAGATTTGTCAATCGGCAGTTATCAAGCACCTCATAGGCCTTCTTCTCCCGCAGAAGCTGGGGCAATAAGAATTGTCTAAGCGATCTAGTTACTCTATCCACCGAGGTACCAAGGTAGGTTCAGCTGAAGAATATGACCAAGATACCTTCACTCCCCGCAGAGTAAGACAAGATTCAGCAATACTCTCCCCAAGCAGAGTTGGTCTCCTATCAGCCCTAAAAAGGGCGCAGTATCCCCAACAAGTCAGCAATACTCTCCCCCAAGCAGAGTGGGTCTACCATCAGTCCTGAAAAAGTTGGCTATCCCCAGAAGATCTTAATATTCTCCAGCGGAGTATAAAGATATTCCCCAGCAAGCATCCTCGGCGTTCTTAATATTCATCAATAGAGTATAAGAATGTTCCCCGGTGGAATACAAGATACCCCCCAGTGGAGTCATTTCCCAACGCAGTCTAAAAAAGCTTCCCCTTCAGAGTTGAATCATCTCCCCAGTAGATTATGGAAGCTTATCCCATGCAGAGTACAAATGTCTCTCCTCAGCCATATTCAGAAGGTTATCCCCACCAGAGTCTAACTGGGTTATCCTCAGCAGGTTGCAACTGAAAGATCATCCCCAGCAAAGTTCTTTCTATCCCCAGCGGAGTTCATCATCAAAATCCCCAACAGAGCTTATCAACGGAGTCCCCAGTGGAGTCATCGTTAAAATCTCAGCGAAGCATCTCTTCCCACAGAGTAATTCCCCGCAGAGTAATCTCTTCACCAGGTTTATTCCCCAACGGAGTCATCTTCTCCTACCGGTTATTCTTGCAATCATCTTCGTTCATCATCCCCAGCGGAAACGAAGAACTCAACTCTTCAATATCAACCCAGGATTTAACAAACTCCCCGGCATTTGTCAAGGATTTATTTTCCCAGACGAAAATACATTCATAACCATATCACATTTCACATCTCCTATTTACATACATGATAAAGTGCATACGACACGACCTCATTTATTCTGGAGAACATCATGACATCATGCATCATGACATTGCATACAACTAACTCTTTACCTTTTTCAGGAAAGATTGATCAACAGATAAAAGTCATTACCTTTTGAGGTAGAAGTCATCAAGATTCCTTCATCATCCTTTTGAGGTAGAAGTCATCAAGATTCCTTCATCATCCCGTTGAGGTAGAAGTCGTCAAGATTCCTTCATCATCCCGTTGAGGTAGAAGTCGTCAAGATTCCTTCATCATCCCGTTGAGGTAGAAGTTATCAAGATTCCTTCATCATCCCGTTGAGGTAGAAGTCGTCAAGATTCCTTCATCATCTCGTTGAGGTAGTATTCGTCCAAGGTTCCTTCATCATCCTGCTGAGGTAGAAGTCATCAAGATTCCTTCATCATCCTTTTGAGGTAGAAGTCATCAAGATTCCTTCATCATCCCGTTGAGGTAGAAGTCGTCAAGATTCCTTCATCATCCCGTTGAGGTAGTAGTCGTCCAAGATTCCTTCATCATCCTTTTGAGGTAGTAATCGTCCTAGATTCCTTCATCATCCCGTTGAGGTAGAAGTCGTCAAGATTCCTTCATCATCCCGTTGAGGTAGAAGTCATCAAGATTCCTTCATCATCCCGTTGAGGTAGAAGTCGTCAAGATTCCTTCATCATCCTTTTGAGGTAGCAGTCGTCAAAGATTCCTTCATCACCCTGCTGAGGTAGTAATCGTCCAAGATTCCTTCATCATTCCTGCTGAGGTAGTAATCGTCCAAGATTCCTTCATCATTCCTACTGAGGTAGCAATCGCCCAAGATTCCTTCATCATTCCTGCTGAGGTAGTAATCGTCTAAGATTCCTTCATCATCCCGTTGAGGTAGTAATCGTCCAAGATTCCTTCATCATCCCGTTGAGGTAGTAGTCATCCAAGATTCCTTCATAATCCCGTTGAGGTAGTAGTCATCCAAGATTCCTTCATAATCCCGTTGAGGTAGTAATCGTCCAAGATTCCTTCATCATCCCGTTGAGGTAGAAGTCACTCAAGATTCCTTCATCATCCCGTTGAGGTAGAAGTCACTCAAGATTCCTTCATCATCCTGTTGAGGTAGTAATCGTCTAAGATTCCTTCATAATCCCGTTGAGGTAGTAATCATTCTAGATTCCTTCATCATCCTGCTGAGGTAGAAGTCGTCTTAGATTCCTTCATCATCCTGCTGAGGTAGTAATCGTCCCCGATTCCTTCATCATCCTGCTGAGGTAGTAATCGTCCCTGATTCCTTCATCATCTATTTGGAGTAGCAATCGTCTCAGATTCCGTCATCACATCATTATAAAAAAAAACCTTTCTTAAGTTCCAGATCAACACCTGTAACTAGCCAGGAAATATCTGTGGACGACTGATTATAGGTTAACACCTGAAACCAGATAGGAAAACCACCTATATGAGCTGATTGTAGATCTATACCTGACACTAGACAGGAAAGTTATCTACATTGAAGAGATTGAAGATTAATACCTGAAACCAGACAGGAAAACTATCTTTCTTTCTCAAGTCAGAGATTAATACCTGAAACCAGCCAGGACAACTATCTCATCGGCCAGCCTTCTTAAGTTCCAGATCAACACCTGTAACTAGCCAGGAAATATTTGTGAACGACTGATTGTAGATATATACCTGAAACCAGACAGGAAAGTTATCTACATGAAGATATTGAAGATCAATACCTGTAGCAAGCCAGGAAGACATTCTTCCTTTCTCAAATCAGAGATTAATACCTGTAACCAGCCAGGACAACTATCTCATCTGCCAACCTTTTTCAAGTTCCAGATCAACACCTATAACTAGCCAGGAAATATCTGTGGACGACGGATTGTAGATTAATACCTGAAACCATACAGGACAACTATCTACTCAACCATCATGAAGTAACCCTACACCGGTTCCTTCTCTTCCAAGATGCAGTTTTACACAGACTCATCATCAGGCAACCCTACACAGGTTCCTTCTTTCGACCTACCAAGTTACAATTCAACAAACAGTTCCAGATGGCATCTATAAGCCCATCCCCGACAATATTATGTCACATCTCCAGATGGCATCTATAAGCCCATCCTTCTATCCATCACATCTCCAGATGGCATCTATAAGCCCATCCTCCTATCCATCACATCTCCAGATGGCATCTATAAGCCTATGCTCCTATCCATCATCTCTCCAAATGGCATCTGTAAGCCCATTCCCGACATCACACTGCTGATACTACACTATGCGCGTGCAAATTTCTGGGCACTTTAGTGTTCAATCATCTTCCACCTCCGGATCACGAAAGGCACGCAAGCCAATCTACATCCTCAGGTTTAAGAAGATTGAACAGGGGCAACTGTTGTACCCCAAAATTTGCCCTCCCATATTCCTCAAGATATGTCAAGGATCATCTTCAAATGGTTCAAGGTTGCTCAAGAGGTAGACAGTCAAACCACCTCCTAAGCCAACTGAAATTAGGGTTTTGGTTCTTTCAAGGAATTTGAGGTTTTCAATGGTTCAATTAAGTCTCATAGGCCTATATACATCCTCAAGCATCTACATACCAAGTTTCAAGACTCACAGTGTCAATTTGCACAGTAAAAGCTCCATTTGATCCACAGTCAACTGCAGGGGCAAAATGGTCATTTTGCAGTCAAAAGTCAGATTTTTTGGTCAACATCTTATTTTGAGTTCACAATCATCATTTGATCAAGTCTTGATCATGATTCCACAAGAATAGCTCAAAAATCATCAAGATGCAAAAAGTTACTATTTTTGGACAGTAGAAAAGTCAACTGTATCTTGACCAGGGCATAACTTTTTCATGGTTTGTCATAAAAATTCCATCCAATGCTCATTTTGAAGGGGATGCAATTTCCTACAATCCATCTTCACACTCCAAGTCCAAGAAATTCTCTCACAAAAAGTTATCAATTTTTACATTATAGGTCAAATTCAAAGGTCAACAAAAATGCACTTTAAGTCAAAGGCCATAACTTGAGATTGGTAAATCCAAATGACATGGGACCAAAGGCATTGGTTAGAGGACTTCAAGATCTTTCCAAAATGTCCAAGAACATGTTCATATGATCAAAATTGAGCAAGTTGTGCATGGGAGAAGTTGGGAAATTTTTAGGAATTTGCAAAAGTCAACTTTGCTTAAAACACCTTCTTTTTGCTAATGGGCCTCAAATCTCTTCTTGAAACTTCATCCATGGCCTATGCACGACCCATCAAGCTTAATTGAATTTATTTTCTTATTTTTATTGATTAATTGGATTTTTAATTAATATTAATTCATTTAATTAATTTAAATTGTAGGAAAATGCAAGATTTGGTTTTTCAATCTTTTTGTGAAGCAAATATGGTCAAGATATGCTGGCAATTTCATGCTCCAAGTCAAAGATACAAAACATCCAAAATTGGAAACTTTGTTCAATCATGAATATTCAAAAATATTTTATTTTCAATCAAAGATCTAATCATCATTACAATGGATTCTTGCTCAAGTTTTTGACCTAATTCGTTTCCTCTATATATATGCAAGCAAATCCTAACCTCATGGACGTGAGAAAGCTGCAGAAAAAAGCCATAGCATATTGAAAAAATTCAAGAAAATTGAAAACTGTTTTTTGTATTCTAGGGCGAATTAAGAGTTTTTATTGATTCCAATACATTGCAGGAGATCCCAGGAAGGTTTTGCAATCAAATTCAGACCTTAAAGCTCAAGAAATCACTGAAAACAGAACCACGGTTTGCACTTATTTTCCAAAATCGTATTGCTGAATTCATGCATATTTAACATATTTTCTTGATTGGTTTGTGTTAATAGGGACCATACGAAGCTAATGGTATAACTGAATTGGATTATAATGCCCTGAATCCAAAGATGCCATGAACGATTTCTAGGGTTTTTGAGCTTTGAAATTGGGGATTCCTAAACCAGGAAAAATTGAGACTTGTGAGACCCATGGTTGGAATCGTTAGAACAAGACGAACAAAACCAACCCATCGCGAAATATTTATATATACTGAGCTTCTATTCGCTATTTTTCGCCACAATGTTTAGTGGGAGTTAAAAACCCCCGCTATCTAATTCTGAATATGCAGGTACAATGAGGAAGACGATGATGTGTTGATACACCATTAGTTAATTTGAAAACATGCACGTTTTGTTTTGTTTTCAGCATATGGTTTATTTTTCATATATAATATTCTCTCTCCATCCTATTAACAAACGCGCAGTACAGCTCAGTTGGCCAAAGCATTGAAAGATTATCCCTTGGGACCTGGGTTCGAATCCCAGGTCCCCCCAAAACGTTTATCCTATTTTTCTTCATATAATCACATGCAGGTTTCAAAAGATGTCCACCATACGCTTCCAAATTCCAGGCGCCAAATGTCATCAAACTGAAATCCAATGGACGTGAGTGGGAGATCACCATAGTCTCCAGTCAACGCCTGTGCATGGGATGGTCATAGTCAACGTGGCTGGAATATTGTTGGGCCTGAGAATTGCATAGCATACCTCCTGATTTGGGCCATCACCCCCACAAGTTTATTTCTTTTCTTTTTTTCTTTTCTTTTTTATTTCTTTCATTAATTATTTATTATAATTATTATTTTCACTAACAAATTAATTTTTCATAATAAATTCAGAAAACTAAAATATAATATTTTTATTATTATTATTTATTAATTTCACCCTTTATTATTTTTGTAAATAAATACTAACATCATTAATTTAGTTTAATTAGGGTTAATTTTAACCTTTTTTTACAATAAATAAAATTAACATAGAATTAGGGTTGTTACTAACTTTTGACTATTTTTTTTATTTATTTCCTTGAGACATTAAAAAACCAAAAATATTTCTTTTTATTAATTAATTAGTTTTAGGATTAATTTAATTAAATGCAAAATAACCAAAACTTCTTTCTTTCTCAAAAAAGGGTCAAAACCCTAAGAACTTCTCTGATTCAATTGTTCTCGCGCATATTCTTTCTTGATTTATATTTGATCATTATTATGTAATTGCTCTGAGGATGTAATAGCTTTAATTAGGACCTTTTTTTCGCTTTTATTTAATTTCCCGCAATTTCCTTTTCAAGGGTTTGTTTTTGGCGATGTAAATACCCGACGCCTTGTAATAGCGTAGATTTATTTTCCGCAACTATTAAACTGCTAGATGTATGTTAATTAGGTTATGCATGACAAGATTTATCTCTGAAATTAAAATCAACCCGTAGCTCACCATAACATGTGCAAAGATAACTTAACATGAAACCTGACACACTCGCACATGCCACTCTTAGGGTATGCCTCACTTGGTTGCCTCGACGTGGTCATTGAGTATAGGGTGTTTTAGAGGTCGCCCTCCTGTCTAAAGATCAAAGTTGCCTCGGAACGGTTGCCTCGATAAAAAATGATCTAGGACATTAGGGTTACCGCTAAGGCGTCCTACCATTGCTTTGGTGGCCACATGTCCCATTAATCGAATTGACCCGAAAACTCCAACGACGATGCTACCTACTTCTCAATAGTGGGATAGCGTTGTCTAAAGGACATTTATACATCTTAATTTCTTTTGAGTAGGTAGAGGTTCTTAGATACTTGCTCCTTCAAAACAAAAAATACTTTTCGCACTTACACTTTTTTCAAACAAAGTTTTCAAACAAACACTTCATACACTCTTGAGGACAGATACAAGAGTTAAATCGAAGTTTTCAAACAAAACTTTTTCAAAACCTACAAACACAAGAAAAGCAAAACATTTTGAAAACATAGTGAGCAAGTACCTAAGAGCCCGTGGATAACCACGGATAGAAAGGGTGCTAACACCTTCCCTTTCTATAATCTACCTCCCGAACTGAGAAACATCTCGAAAAGGAATTTTGCTGTGCTTTTGTCCTTTCCTTGTTGGAGAAAATAAAAGGCGGTGGCGACTCTTGCTTACCGCGACATTTCACGAACCAGCATTTCAAAACAGTCAGTTCTATTTCCACCGATCACACAGTGCATCATTATGCTTTCTTCCCTTAGATGTTAGATCGGAATCAGAGAAGCCAAGATCATTGTCCGCTGTAAGGCTAGCTACACACTCTTGAAACTGATCCACAGAAGTTCCTTGAGGCACGTGCGCCGTCTTCAGGAATTTGATCAAGGCTATTGCATGAGCCTCGGAGCAGAGCAATAGGGCCAGCATGGAGATTTTTGAAGGGGTTTGCCCCAGCTTCTCTACAAAATCATAGTCGTTTTTCTTAATTATCTTTAAAATTTCCTCCATTTCCTTTTGGGTGGTCTCGGGGATAACCAAAGTCTGAGCCCTCGTCCTGACGGGCGCTTCTTGGATCCCCTTACCTTTATCAGCAGTAACAGCAGAGGGTGTAGCTTCGGGAGTAACAAGTTCTTCAATAACTGGACTTCTACAGATATCTTGACTGGCACAGGAGCACTTGAGGGTCCGAAAATTGCCCTTGGAGGAGCAATCTCCGGAGAGAAGGTTCTTCCGCTACGAGTGATCTTACTTGTCCCTGCAATATTTCCTACATCAGGAGTTTCTTCATCGGAACTTTCTTCAACTGATTCTACCTGCTTAACACCGTGGTAGAATATCTCTCCTCCATAATTCCACGGTATTGTCTTGTTGGACTTATATGGGATAGGCCCCGGCATAGTAATCTTCAGCGGTACACACTTTGGATCAGGTGTAATCTTAACAGGTCTTTTGGAGACCTTGGAAAGATTGTCGGAAATGGTGATTATAGCAACATCATTGATTGGAGTAACAGGAGTAACAAGAGTAATAGGAGTTTTCTTGAAGAGGATTTCTTGAGTATCCATCAAGCGTTGGATGCCTGACTTCAATAGCGGACAGTCGGATTACAAGGTCGAACAAAGGTAACAATCTTTTTCATAACCCGGGAAAATCCCGGTGTTGTACCCCAAAATTTTCCCTCCCATATTTCTCAAGACATTACAAGAATAATCTCCAAGTGGCTCAAGATTGCTCAAGAGTTGGACAGTCAAATCATCTCCTAAGGCAGTCAATCTCAAATTAGGGTTTTGTGTGGCATCAAGGTCCTTACATCCAAGTGACCCCAAGTGTTCCCCAATGTCCTAATATGTCCTCAAGGTATTCCATGTCAAATTTCAAGCCTTGCAGAGGAAGTTTGGTCAGTCAATTGCTCAAGAGGTCCAAAAATTGACTGTGCTAGGGCAAAAGTCAACTATGACCCAAATACAGTCAAACTTCAAGATTTTTTGTCAAAATTATCATTTTGAAGGATATTTCATAATTTGATCAATGGTTGATCATGATTCATCAAGGATTGCTCAAGATTCATCAAGATTCAAAAGTTGCTAAATTAGGGTTTTATAGGAAAAGTCAACTCAACTTTGACCAAGCATAACTTTCTCATACTTTATGAGAAATGACCCATACAAATCTCATTTTGAAGAGGATTCAACTTCCTACAATCCATCTTCACACCCCAAGATCAAGAAATGCCCTCACAAAAAGTTACAAATTTGGACATTATAGGTCATTTTTGAAAGTCAACAAAAACACCTTTTTTTGCCAAAGCTTATAACTTGAGCATGGAATATCAAAATGAGATGATACCAAAATGGTTGGTTATAGGACACCTCAAGGTTTCTAAAAAGTCCAATAACACCTCCAAAGGTTCAAAATTGAAGAAGTTATGCATTGTTGAAGTTGGGCATTTTTCCAAAATTGCCAAAAGTCAACTATCCCCAAAACATCAAATTTTGTCAAAAGGGCCCACTTTTTTCCACTTGATTTGATCTTGTCACACTACACACGTGTCCTATCTTCAGTTTTATGTCCACTCATTGATTTTTCTATTTTATTTGATTTTTATTGAATTAATTCATTTTTAATCAATTTAAATCCAAATAAAATCCAAATCTTGATCAATTGGAATCTTTTTTATTGATACAGGTCTTAATTATCATCATGGACAAGATCAAACTCGAATCAAGCCATATCATGCACAAAATATTGGTTTTTGACAAATTTGGAAGCTTTTTCATGGAAGATCAAATCATATCTTCAAATCATCAATGCATAAGGATTCAAAGCCCAAAACCTGACCTAATTCATCCCATGTTACATATACAACACAAAGCATACGAGTTCAGGACCTAGAGGCGGCATAAACATCAAAACCAAAACTTGAAAAAGCTTGAAAAAGCTTGGAACTGAAATTTTGGTTAGAGGTGAATTCAAAGGAAAAACTCAACGCTATCTTCTTGCTAGACATCCAATGAGTCTATAGGAATCAAAAGCAAGGTCCCAGACCCTCTCCAACGCGCTGTAAGTCTCTTGAAACACGACCCTGCACTTGAAATCGTTGCTCCATATTTCTGCATCTTTTGAACGAATTTTTGGTAAAATCATGCTTATCATTCAATTTCCAAACTTTCTGCAATATTCAATTGTATTTTTATAGCCTGTAATGCCATACCCGAAACTAGGGTTTTTGGTTCTTGTTTTTAGGCGTTTCAGTTTCAGGCACAATTGATGCAAACAATGGACATGGGTGTGATCGGGGAAAGGAAACGATCATGGCTGTGGTTTTAGTTTGAGTTTTCATGGCCTGGAGAAGATTTTAGGATTGACCTAGGGATCTAGTTGTGGATTCAAATCCGCAGGAAAAAGAACCAGGTTGTATTGGAGAAGACGAAGGCGTGTCTCCCTCCCATTGGCCCGTTCATATTTTGCGCTTATTTTTTTATAATTTCTGGCATTTGTTTTGTTTTCCAATATAATAGTTGTTGTCTAATCCACTAACAATTGAAAGGGCGTGGTGTAGTGGCAAGCGCGTTATTCAGTGGCTCATGGGACCTGGGTTCGAATCCCAGGTCCCCAACATATTTCTTGTATTTTTCTTACAGATGATCCAATGCAAAGCCAACGGCGTGGTCCATCATACTCCTTCAGATCCCAAGCGCTAGATGTCCT
This sequence comes from Vicia faba, assembly GCA_948472305.1. NCBI lineage: Eukaryota > Viridiplantae > Streptophyta > Magnoliopsida > Fabales > Fabaceae > Vicia > Vicia faba. The sequence continues at coordinate 274,571,055 of OX451735.1, read as the reverse complement.
CCAGGCCAAATCTAATGGCCCAAAGGTGATATCCACCATACACCCAGGGTCAACATGTCACATGGAATTGCAAAAGTCAATACAGGCATGCGCCTGTTGGGCCAAAGAATTGCCAATCTCACTCCCTTTCCAGGCCAACACCCCCCTTGAGTATTTCTTTCTTATTTTTTATCTTATTTTATTTATTTGTTTTACTAATTATTTTTATTGTTTAATTGATCAATTAAATTATTTTCCTCATAAAATCAAAAACACAAAAATATATTTTATTTATTAAAATTAAATTCATGACTTTATTTTTGTAAATAAATTAATTTAATCAATTTAGCTTTAATTAGGTTTAATTTTTAATATTTTTGCAATATTTAAAATCAATTTAGATGATTAGGTTTTATTAACTTTAAATCAATTTATTTTATTTCTTTAAATACTCAAAAAATCCAAAAATATTTTTTTTTTAATTAATTAATTAATTTAGATTTAATTCCATTTAATTCAAAAATAACAAAAAAATCACTTTCTTTCAAAAAAGGGTCAAAACCCTAAAAAATGCATTCGATTTAATTTTTCGCGCGCGATCCATTTATGATATTGATGTAATTGTTTCCCGAAATGTAATAGTTAAATTAGGACTTTAACTATTTATCGCTTTATTTTACTTTTTGCATTTTAATTTCAAGGGTTTGTTTTTGGCGATGTAAATACCCGACGCCTTGTAATAGTTTAGATTTAATTTCCGCAATTTAATTTCCGCAAACTATTAACTGTTAGATGTTTGATAATAGGGAATGCATGACAAGATCGAATGTATGAACTTAAAATCAACATAGCTCACCCATGACATGTACAAAGATAAAATTAACCGAAATAACACATTCGCACATGCGCACTCCTAGGGTACACCTCGCTTGATTGCCTTCGAACGTGGTCATTGAGTATAGGAAGTTTTAGAGGTCGGCCTCTTGTCCAAAGATCATAGTTGCCTCGGAAAAATGATCTAAGACATTAGGGTTACGGCTAAGGCGTCCTAACATTGCTTTAGTGACCACACGTCCCTTACAAACCCACAAACATGAAGAAAAGCAAATTTTGAAAACACTTTGAGCAAGTACCTAAGAGCCCGTGGATAACCACGGATAGAAAGGGTGCTAACACCTTCCCTTTCTATAATCTACTCCCCAAACCCGAGAAACATCTCGAAAAAAGGAATTTTTATGTGCTTTTTTCCTTTCCTTGTTGGATAAAATAAAAGACGGTGGCGACTCTTGCTTACCGCGATATTTTGCAAACACAAACGTAAAACGCAAACCAGCATTCCAAAAACAGTCAGTTCTCTCCCACCGTATCACAGAACTGGCGACTCTGCTGGGGATGTATAAGTGGGGTGTACCTTAGGATTAGATCATTGTGTTTTCAATTGCTTGCTTTGCATGATTTATATTTGTGTGCTTGTATCGGAGTTCTATAGATCCTAACCCGAATCTGGGGATACCCTTTAGGTAAGTAGCAATAAACTGTGAGGGAACTGTACGGTGTAGACCGATACGGTTGAAGCAGTAGCTACGTTGGTGTGACACTTTAGATTGTACCGATATCCCTTGTGTTAGAACGAGGAGAATATGGGTCATCTAAGGGGTCATTAAGCACCAAAAGACCTTAGAACCTTTAAATTGACCAACTTGGCCATAGAACAGTAGCAGTATGCTACACTCATTGAGACTAAACTCTCGCGATATTTACGGCCGCAAGAAAAGGTTGCTAAACTGGAATTATGACCGATTGAGGGTAGTCAGTGATATAGAGATCCTCTAGAACCCGATTACTATTTTTAGGATAGGTTTAAACCAACTGAACTGAAAGAGGGTAGTACCTAAGCTCCTTGCCAACCTGAAATCTAAGGGCTCTCTGTGTGACTTGTGTGCCTTTACCATGTTTGCTGTTTGTGGATACTTGTGGTGTGCTTACTATCATGACATCATGAAATCATAACATTGTATACATCTTGCATAAGACTAACCTATTTCAAAGATAGGAGGGATTCATCTTTGTTCTGTTTTGTAGGTCATCATGATGCCCATGCGTAGGAATACTATTCAGATCAATTTTGTTCAGGTTCCCACCTTGCTTAAAGATCTGATTGCAAAGATGCCTGATACTACTTCCTTCATCAGGAGGTATAATTATCTTCTCAGTTTGGTCACCTCCAAATTGGACGAGCAGATGATGAGTTACCTAGTCCAATTCTATGATCTGCTGTATCATTGCTTTACTTTCCAGGACTACCAGCTGGTTCCCACCTTAGAAGAATTCTCTGATCTGCTCGGTATCTCCATTCTAGAGCAGACCCCGTTTACTGGTTGGGAGAAGGTTCTTAGGCCCGAAGAGATTGCTGCAGCCCTTCATTTGACCAAGGAAGAGGTAATGACTAATTGGGAGACTAGAAATGGAGCAAAGGGCTTTCTGACTAATTTTTTGGTTGGTAAAGCTAACTATTTCTGGGATAGTCTAGACTTGAAGGAATTAGAAGATATTCTGGCTCTTCTGATATATGGCTTGGTATTGTTTCCGAACTCTGACTCTTTTGTTGATATGAATGCGGTAAAAATCTTCATCTCTCACAATCCTGTACCCACTCTCTTGGGTGACATCCTTCATCAGCTTTATGCTCGTACTTCCCGAAAGCGGGGAACCTTGATGTGTTGTGCTCCATTATTGGAGAGGTGGTTTATTTCGCACTTTCCCAAGTCAGTGCTGAAAAATAAAGAAGGCATGGGCTGGGCTTATAGGGTTATGTGTCTCTCTCTCATAATGACATTATCTGGACTCTCAAGGGTATGGATGAAGAGGCTATCGTTAATCGTTGTGGGGAGTATCCCAATGTTCCACTATTAGGAACCCATGGAGGAATTTCTTACAACCCATGCTTAGCTCTACGTCATTTTGGGCGTGCCAGAAGAGAAGGACCTCATGAGATGCTAATGCCTAGTATCATCTTTGATTTTCAAGGGGATAGCGACGAGCAATGTCGCAGATTCATAAAGGCCTGGGATAGAGTTCACAGATCTGATCCACACGAGCTGGGTCCAAAGACTTCCCTTCCAATGGAGCCATATCTCAGATGGGTCCGTATCCGTGCCCAGAAGTTGGGTATGCCATATGAAGTTGTCCGACCTATCATTGTTGAAATTGCTAACGAAGAAGGGGTTCTTCCAACCATCCTCCATCCTCATATGCCCACTGACATTGGGGCACTGAAGAGATCTTGGATGCAACTGAGGGAAGAACGAGATTCTTACCGAGAGAAGTTCAATGAGCAAGAGCAGAAGGTCCAGAGGTTGACTAGGAAGTTGGAGAACAAGCGGATTCTCAACGACTATGTCCGCACTGATAAGAAGAGACCATGGGAGCATTGATTGACCCTTGATTGTTTCTTTTCCAGTTTTCATTTACTTTTCAGTATTTCCATTCTTGTAACGCCCTGAGGGCATCAGTTGAATAATTTGAATTTTGAAGTTTATCTAATAAAGTGTGTTTCCTTTCTTGTTTACAAATTTGAATCTCCCGATTGTCTTTAAAATCATAAATCATACGCATTTCATCCCATGCACTCCATAACAGGTACCCATTACAGGTCTCTTATCTTCTTCGCTGTTTATTTCAGCACTCATCATGTCTGCCGAACCTTCAACTGAGCAAGCTATCAAGGCCCTCCAGGCCCAGAATGCCCAATTTCAAGAGTTGTTCATGAATCTAGCTAAGGGTCAGCAAGACCTGAAGACCCTGATTCTGAAAGAGAAGAAGAAGAAGAAGAAGAAGAAGAAGAGGACAATCCTGTTCAACACGGGGCACAGGTTTGGAAACAGGCTACATAATGAAGTTAATCTGACCACCTCATCTGGAGGGAAAGATAATCAAGAGGAAAGGAGGGCTCCTAGCCCCGTGGTCTCCGACAACGAGAGGGACTTCGATGAAGAACAATATCCTCCTGCTGAGGATAGATACAAGCAACTGGAAGACCGGTTGAGTGCTATGGAAGTTCAGAAAGTGCCTGATCTGGACTTTGGTGATCTAGGTCTATCATTTGGGGTGGTGATTCCCCACAAATTCAAGGCACCAGCTTTTGCTAAGTATGATGGAGTTTCTTGTCCGAAGATGCACCTCCGCTCATATGTGAGGAAGATTCAACCGTATACCGCTGATAAGAACCTATGGATCCATTTCTTTCAAGATATTCTCTCAGGGACTCAGCTTGAGTGGTTCTACCAGTTAGACGGAGCCAGTATCCGTAGTTGGTAAGATTTGGCTACTGCATTCTATAGGCAGTATCAGTACAACTCCGACCTTGCTCCCACACGTACCCAACTCCAGGGTATGTTAATGGGAACGGGCGAAGGATTCAAAGATTATGCTCAGAAGTGGAGATACCTCGCCGGAAGAGTACAACCACCCTTGGCTGATCGGGAGCTAGTTGACATGTTTCTGGGGACCCTGTCTGGTCCATTTTTCAACCACTTGATTGGAAGCTCTTCATCTGGGTTTACAGATCTTATTTTGACCGGTGAGAGGATTGAGGCTGGTATTAAGGCTGGTAAGATACAGAAGGGTGCCTCATCAAGCACCGAGAAGAAGCCATTTAAGAAATAGTCCAGTGCGGTATACAGTTCGAGAAGACAGAATAGACCTGAACACCGCCAACCTGTTAATGCGGTTGTTATTTCAAAACCTGCTGGTGCTCCGCAGTACAACAATCAACAGAAGGATGAGAGACCTCGAAGGCAATTCACCTGTCTCAGCATGACTTTGTCTCAGATTCTGCCACAGCTGCTGAAGACCAATCTGTTGATTCTAAAGGAAGCCCCAAAGAATCCAAATACAACGTCTCCGAGGTATAACCCTAATGCCCCCTGTGCTTATCACTCTGATAGCCCGGGGCATAATACATATGATTGTTGGGCTTTGAAGAATAAGATACATGACTTAATTGATGCGAAGGGGATTGAGTTCGAGGCGCCCGAGAGGCCTAATGTTGTGACTACTCCTATGCCCAAGCATGGAGTAAACTCTATAGATGAAGACTCGTTTGTGGTTTCTGTAAATGTTATTGCTACCCCTTTGATGACTGTAAAGAAGAACCTTTTGCTAGTCGGTTTATTTCCGGGCTGTGGCGAAGGTTGCCGTATGTGTTCCGTTCTACCTACCGGTTGCCATCTCTTGAAGTCAGGTGTCCAACGCCTGATGGATAGTAAAGAAATTCTGTTCGAGAAGACTGTTGTTCCTCTAGTTCATACTGAAGAAGTTGCCATCATTACCATTTTCGACAATTCTTCCAAGGCTCCCTCGAGGAAGCCTGTTAGAGTTACATCTGTTCCGAGAATCGCACCTGTGATCATCACTGTTCCGGGGCCCATCCCCTACACCTCTGATAAAGTTGTACCTTGGCACTATGGGGCTGATGTTTATTTTCATGGAGTTAAGCAAGAGTTGGATGCTGATACTGACGTCAGCAATATTGTTGGACCTGCTAAAGTCACCCGCAGTGGAAGACTTTTCTCGCCTGATATCTCTCCACCCACTGCCCAAAGACCTGTCGTTATTACACCTTCCAGTGTACCTGCTACCATTTCGGTTCAAGTTCCCATTCTTACCCCTGTCGCCGAGTCATCTGACACTTGGGGCAAAGGGATCACCACTGATGTGCCTTCCCAGATGGAGGCACCGAAGACGATTACTGTTGAAGCTTCTAAGCAAGAGATGGAAGAGATCCTGAAGATCATCAAAAAGAGTGACTACAACGTAGTTGAGCAGCTGGGGAAAACCCCATCCAATATATCTATGTTGTCACTGTTGTTATGTTCATAGGCCCATGCCAAGGCTCTGATTACATTTATGAAAACCGCTCACGTACCACAAGAGACATCAGCTGATCAGTTTACAGATTGCGTGGCTAATTTAACTGCTGATAACAGGTTGGGTTTCTCGGACGCCGACTTGACTGCTAAAGGGAAGAACCACAATGATGCCCTGCATGTCTCCATTGAATGCAGGGGCACTACTCTTTCTCATGTATTGGTAGATACTGGTTCCTCATTGAACGTCTTGCCAAAGAAAGCTCTAGACCGGTTGGATTGTGAAGGGTTGGAGCTGAAGCCAAGCAACATCGTCGTCAGGGCCTTTGATGGGTCCAAGAGAATGGTGCATGGAGAGGTTGATATCCCGATCAAGGTTGGTTCCCAGGTATTCAACTCTACATTCTATGTGATGGACATTCGTCCATCTTATTCTTGTTTGCTGGGTCATCCATGGATCCACAAAGTCGGGGCCGTAACCTCAATGCTCCACCAGAAGCTGAAGTACCTGGTCAAAGGGAAGATTGTGACAGTACAAGGAGAGGAAGAATACATGGTTAGCCACCTCAACTCTTTCTGATATGTTAAGATGGATGGGGAGTTCATTGAGACCTTATTCCAGCATTTTGAAGAAGTTCCCCAGACACTGGCGTCAACTGAGGCTTTTGTTGAAGACTCTCCTATGAAGATGGCTTCCTTTAAGGATGCCCGGGCTGTTGTCGAGAAAGGTGGGTGTGAAAAATGGGGCCGACTCCCTGATTTTACACAGAAGAATAACAAGTTTGGTTTGGGTTTCACTGCAGAAGCTCAAAGGGCTGTTCGGAATGCACGAATCGGAAGACCTCCCGTGTTCATCAGCAACTCGGAAGTGAATGCCATTGAAGACGATGTAGAAGAGTCTGAATTCGACAGCTGGATCCACTACACCAAATTTGTCTTTTAGCATCACCCCTACTAAAGCGCTTTTTGTAAAAAGCGCTGGTATAGGTTGCGCTAAAACAAAATAAAAAAACACGCTAAAAAAGCGCTCTTAAAGGGGGGGGGTTACAAAAGCGCTTTCAGAAAGCGCTCTTAGAGGCTGGGGTACGAAGGCGCATTTGAAAAGCGCTCTTATAGTGGGGGGGTATGAAAGCGCTTTCTGAAAGCGCTCTTATAGGGGGCTTATGAAAGCGCTTTCAAAAGCGCTGATATAGGGGGTGGGGTACAAGAGCGCTTTTATCCTCAAAAGCGCTGGTATAGCCTTAGTTACGAAAGCGCTTTTCAAAAGCGCTGTCATACCCTCTTTACAATTAAAATTTTTTAAAACAAGAAATCGTTCATTCTCACAAAATCTTGCATTCTCAGAAAACTCTTGCATTCTCAGAAAACTCACAAAATCGTTTCAAAATCTTGCATTCTCAGAAAACTCACAAAATCGTTTCCAAATCCCTAATCGTTGAAAACTCACATCGTTTCAATCGTTCTCCGTTCTCAATCGTCTTCTTCGAAAGAAAAAAAGCTTGGAATACTTAAGGATCAAGAGCTTGCTTCATCAATTCGTCTCCAATATTTCATCATCATCTTCTTCCTAGAGGTGAGTTCATAGTTAAATTTTAGCTTTGAGAGAAAAATCCATGGTTGGGAAGTTAGGGTTTGTGTTGTTGTTGTTATGAACATGAAACTTGATGACGATACATGCTTACTTGTGTGATTTCATGTTGAATGTGTTGTGGTGTTGGTATTATAATTATTTTGGATTATGTTGGAATCATGAGATATGTTTGATTGTTGTTGATTCTTGAGAGTTTACATGTGGATTTCACTAATGTTAGAATATGGTTAGCATGTTATGGATTATCGAGTTAACAAGTTGAATTCTTCTCATCATAGATAAGATGTTTCCTTTTCATGTGATTAATTTGGTTTAGGCCTTATCTGCTATTGGATGTAAATATTGAACTCTTGACTTACCCTTGAATATTGGTACTCCAAAGCAATCGAAGTTTGTGTGACTTGTGTTGAAACCAAAGATGCATGCAACTTGTGGATAGCCTAAAAACCAAGGATACCTTGCATTTTGTGGGACTAGGGCGATGGCATGAATTTTAAGCATATTCATGTAATAATTTGTGGATAGGATATGCATCACTTTTGGTAGCTTTACAAAATATCTGAGATCATCTACAAAGAAAGTGTGACTTGGAAACTTAGTTTTGTCATGAGCGATACATGTAATATGTCTTTGTTCAATCATGTTTGCAAATTGTCTTCTTAAGCATCTTCAACAATGCAAAATAGTAAAATAGAAATGGAATTTCCTTGTCTTATTCCTCTAGAACAGTTGAAAAAGCTTGTTGCCTTGTCATTAACTAAATTGATAATTTGGTTGAATGAAGTATTGTTGTAATTCAATTGCAAAATATAATATTAAAGCCAAAGTTCTTAAGCATATAGAATAAATAACTCCATTTTGAGTATTGGTAATGAATTGGTTATGTGTGTTTTTGAATCATATTATGAATTGTTGTTTGTGTTTATTGAATGATAATTGAGCAAAAACTATGATGAAAAGTGAAGTTAAATCTAGATTTGTACTAAGTGAATGACTTAGAAAGATAACTTAGGTAATGAAAATGATTTAGGTAGTGTGGCTTGGACGCAATGATACCTCGGTGTGTATCACAGACAAGTATTCGCTTGATTTTAAGAATAGTTGAGCATATTTTAAAGTTGTTGTGTTCTCTTGACAGTTGTTTTAAGATAAGTTGTCGACTAGACAAAACTTACTAAGGCGCAAAATCCTCTAAGATTATAGTTTTGGAGGGTTTTCAACGTGCAGTGGGCAAGAGAAGTCAACAAAAAGGTAGTTTAGGATTTTTACGTTTCCATTAAATCTTGCTTAGAGAAGCTATTTGATCATTTTCCATATCTGGGTTGTAGCAATGGAAGCTCATAATTCTTAATAAGTTATTTTCTTGTTATACTTGCAGCTGACTCAAGCTGATGTGAAACACTTCTTTGAGTCTATCTGTGGAGAGGTTTGTAGTTTTTTTTTTGTGTGGAATCAAGCTTATAATGCTTATTGTTGTTTGAATATTTAGTATCTAGCGAGATATTTTCCTTTGAAGCACGGTCACAGACCCTAGACACAACACCGACACTGATGCATCGACACCGGTAATAATTTAAAAAAGTGAATGAATTGGATGTAATCACGTGTGTCGGTGTTGGTGTCGTGTCGGACACCTGACACGCCTCTGTTCAGAGGTGTCGGTGCTACAGGGATATTTTCCATAAAATCAGTGTGTTCCATGGTTTCAATCTTGAGTTTTTTGTTGAGGCAAAGTTGCGTCAGCTTGAGTTTTTTTGTTGCGAGTTGAATTTAACTATCCTGTAAAATCTTTTTCATTATTGTGGTGTATTATCTAGGTTCAACGACTGAGGCTTCTTGGGGATTACCATCATTCAACTCGGATTGCTTTTGTTGAGTTCACAGTGGTAATTATTACTCACGAGCTTTACAACCTTCTTATCTTTGTTTAAACAACTCTGGTTTGCTTAGCTAATTTAATTTAAACATCCTCTATTGCTTTATGAAGTTATAGCCCTCAGATTGAGTGCTACTACTTGGTTTGTACTCTCTAGTTATTGTTCGCATTAAATGCAGTCACCCCTCCCTCCCTAAACAACTTCGTTCTGTTTGTTCTTCTGTCAGTAATCATGTTTCTTAGTAATAGTAACTCCACATTGTCTATATAAACAACTTATTACGAGCTTATATAAAGTTTTCCATTACTCACTCTTTGATTGTAGAAACTGCTTAAACAGAAGCTCACATACAACATGCTTAACTAAGTTTTTTATCACGAATGCCCTCATAGTCATTAGTCATCCATGCCTGGGCTTCCCTAGTTTGAATTAGCGGAGTTATTAATTATAAGTTCATTTGGCTTTTGTTTTGAGCATGCAGATTTCAATTTAGTCGAACTTTTGAAAATTAATTTCACCGTGCAAATTATTTTCTCTGAAGATTTGTACTGTAAATCCCCTCTAAGCTGTTTATTTCTTTGACATTTGCTTTTAAGATTATATATCGTGGCTGTATGTTAGCAAAAGCAGCTGTCTCAATATTTCTTTTCTCTACTGTTTGTTTTCCCCTGCGTTGTTTCTTTATTGGCTGTCTGAAGATTTTCTTGCCTCATTCTTTCAGGCTGACAGTGCAATTGCCGCCCTAAGCTGCAGTGGCGTGATTTTGGGTGCTCTGCCTATAAGGTTAGCTTGATTTTGGGTGCTCTGCCTATAAGGTTAGCTTGATATATCTTTCTGAAGTTTAGGAAACATACCTCTTTAGACTTGATTTCGATATGATATTTTGTAGTCTGAATTATTTAGAAAATATGAAACAAAGTTATTTTTATAGGGAAACATTGACGGTTAATTAGTGGATGTTGATGATAATTAGCTTGACATGGAAATACATTCAAGGCCATGTGTCGGATTTGGTCATTTCTCTGATTGAATGGATCAGTAGACCTTCTTACTGACACTATAGAAGGTACGGTTTCTTTTGAAGTTTTCTTTGCAACTCATTTGTCGATGTATTCTATTTTGATTTTGAATTTCATTTCATCTTTCAGGGGGAAGGAAACCTTCAGTTGCTGCTATTGATGGTCTTGCCCTGGGTGGAGGGTTAGAGCTTGCGTGGTTTTGAGAATAAAGTTTTGGTATTGCTTCTCAATCGTCTTCCATCTTTGCTGCTGCTTTTTGCTGTTTTGCTATTTGAATTGAATCTACTCACATCTTCGTCTAAGGTGATTTTCATTATTTTATTATTATGCCTTACAGTGTAGCTTTTTTGGTGAATATCATTATATTATATATCTTTTTTTGAATTTCTTTTCAATATGCTTGAAATAGATAGATCAATCAATGTCTCTAATATTGCTCTTTAGATATTGTTTAACATCCAGCATATGGCTTAGTAGTAGTAAGCTTAGATGCTGAGTTTGTATAGTTAAGAGTGTGAATCTGCTGAAATTAAATGCTGAGTTTGTATAGTGAAGTGAAAATATGGATTAAGGGATAAAATGTGTATAATTGATATTGATATAACTGTAATCATAGTAATCACTAATTACATCCTAACCCCCCAAAAACTTTCTATCATTGTTATTTTTACTTTATATTTTTTTATGTTCAAAACATTTTTCAAACAAAGCTCTTGTTTGCTTAGAATAGTAATTATTACATATAAATTATATTATCATCTTTCCTCGTGGACTCATAATTTTAGTCATTGTATTTTGATATTTGTTGACACATCTACTACACATACAATAAAAATTTTAAACAAGACTATCAAAAATTAAGTTCAAACTTAAAACATCTTTTTATTTAAAAGAGATTTCTTACAATTTTAATTTCATATATTTATCTATCGTTAAGTGAGGTACTTACTAACTTTGTGAATTGAATTCGCCATAGGGGTTACTTGTGAAGAGTGAAAGTTTGACCGTTTTTGTTTAGCTTAATTAAGACATGGATAAGACATGGATGAATTCAAACCGATTGTCGAAAGAGTACGAGAAAGGGGTATGGGAATTTGTTGAGTTTGCGGTTGCGCACTCCAAAGACCCGCTTTGAATGCCGTGTCCTTGCTTGGGTTGCTGTTATGCCGGGGGTAAGGTTGACGGGAATCAGTTGGGATCTCATTTACTACGGTTTGGAATTGATAGAAGTTATACATGTTGGACAATGCATGGTGAGAAAAGTACCGGGAATGCTGAGTCGAGTTGTAATAGGAAGTATGCTTCAAACGACGATTGCACAGACACATACGATTGTGATCGAGTCGAAGAGATTGCAGAAGCGCTTGAAGAAGATCTTGCGGATTGTCCCAAAATGTTTGAGAGGTTGGTAAGCGATGCAGAGAAACCGTTGTATGTTGGTTGTTCAAAATTCACAAGATTGTCTGCGGTGTTAAAGTTGTACAACTTAAAGGCGGACAATGGATGGTCGGATAAAAGTTTCACAGAGTTATTAGCCCTTATGAAAGATATGCTACCAGAGGATAATGTTCTTCCCAATCGAACGTATGAAGCCAAAAAAATGTTGTCTTCTATTGGAATGAGCTATGATAAGATACATGCATGTCCAAACGATTGCGTTTTGTTTCGAAACGAGTATGCAGCGTTGAATGAGTGTCCTAAATGTGGTGCCCCTCGATATAAGAAAAAGTTGTCTCCTGCTAAAGTCTTATGGTATTTTCCTATAATTCCGAGATTTAGACGCATGTATCGTAGTGAGACCGATTCAAGACACTTGACTTGGCATGCAGATGAAAGAATTATTGATGGAAAGTTGCGACATCCGGCAGACTCACCACAATGGAGTAAAGTTGATACTGAATATCCTGAATTTGGAAAAGAAGCAAGAAACCTTCGGTTGTCATTGTCTACTGATGGAATGAACCCGCATGGTATTCAAAGTATCTCGCATAGCACATGGCCTGTGATTCTTATGATTTATAACTTACCTCCGTGGCTATGTATGAAGCGTAAGTACATGATGTTATCTATGCTAATTTCTGGGCCTAAACAACCAGGGAATGACATAGACGTATACTTGGCACCTTTAATCGAAGATTTAAAGTTTTTGTGGGAGAGAGGTGTGGAGGTTTACGATGGGTATAGGAAAGAAAGTTTCAACTTGAGGGCGATGTTGTTTGGAACAATTAATGATTTTCCAGCATACGGAAATCTATCCGGGTACAGCAACAAGGGTCAAAAGGCGTGTCCTGTTTGTGAAGATGAAACCGATACGACACGATTGGCGCTTTGTCAGAAGAATGTCTTTCTCGGCCATCGTAGATTCTTAAATTCTAATCATCACTACCGTGGGTGGAGAAAAGCATTCAATGGAGAGGCCGAACATCGTACATCCCCGCCTTTTTTGTCAGGTGATCAAATTTTTGAAAAGGTGAAAGATGTGAGCACTCAGTTTGGCAAGCCTTTTGCACATTCAATTGTCAAGGGTGGGTGGAAGAAGAAGTCAATTTTCTTTGAACTTCCATATTGGAAGTCGTTGTACGTAAGACATTTCCTGGATGTTATGCATATTGAAAAAAATGTATTTGACAGCGTTATAGGTACGCTACTCAATATACAAGGAAAGTCTAAGGATGGCGTTAACATAAGGAATGACATGGTAAACATGGGGATGAGAACTGAATTGGGGCCCGTGACGAAAGGAAGACGAACATATCTGCCACCTGCTGTTTACACTCTATCTAGAAAGGAGAAGAAAACATTGTGTAAGTTCCTCAGTGAAGTAAAAGTTCCAGAAGGCTACTCTTCAGATATTAGAAGACTTGTGTCCATGAAAGACCTCAAGTTAAAGAGTTTGAAGACGCATGATTGCCATGTTATAATGGAACATTTTTTACCAATAGGTATACGTTCTATTCTTCCAGAAAAAGTAAGAAGCGCAATAACTAAGCTGTGTTTCTTCTTCAGGTCTATTTGCAGTAAGGTGGTCGATCCCGCGATCTTACCAACATTGCAAAATGAGATAGTTGTTACTTTATGTGATCTTGAAATGTATTTTCCTCCCTCGTTTTTTGACATAATGGTTCATCTAGTCGTTCATCTTGTGAAAGAGACACAACTGTGCGGACCAGCTTATATGAGATGGATGTACCCTGCTGAACGTTATATGAAAATATTAAAAGGGTACGTGAAAAACAGAAGTCGACCAGAGGGTTGTATTGCCGAGCGATACGTTGCTGAAGAAGCGGTTGAGTTTTGTACTGAATATCTGTCAAATGTTCAATCAATTGGACTCCCCAAATCTCATATTGTCGAAAAAAAAGAAGGAAAAAGGCTAATTGGAAATAAAGTTGTGACAGTATCAATGGTCGAACGGGATCAAGTGCACTTGTATGTTCTGCACAATGAGATTGAGGTTGAGCCGTTTGTTGAAATGCACAAAGTTGTTCTCCGAGATTTAAATCCAAATAGAAATGAGAACTGGATAGTACGAGAGCACAATCGAAGTTTCATACCGTGGTTTAGAGATCATATTTATTCAAAGTATCGTTCAGATCCTGCTTCAGTAACAGAAAGGTTGAGATGTTTAGCATATGGTCCATCTGTAATTGTGCTTTCTTATAGCGCATACGCAATTAATGGATACACATTTTATACCAAAGAACAGGATGATAAAAGTACTATGCAAAATAGTGGTGTTACCTTGGTAGCTGAAGCTATGCACATATCAAGTGCGAATGACTTAAATCCGAAATTTTCAAATTTGTCATATTTTGGGGTTATCGAGCGCATTTTGGTGTTTGATTACGCGAAGTTTCAGATTCCTGTATTTGGTTGCAAGTGGGTTGAAAATAATAGTGGCGTACGAATGGATAAGTCAGGATTTTTGCAAGTGGATCTCAATAGGGTAGGGTACAAAGATGAGCCTTTCATTCTAGCCTCTCAAGCTAAACAAGTGTTCTATGTCAATGATCCGACAAGTACGAAATGGTCTATAGTGCTTTTATCTAACAAAATAGTTGATGAAAAAATTGAAGATCAAGGTGATATTGGTGTTGGCATTGAATCTTGTACAAGAAACGATCAAAATGAGAATGAATCTTGTATTAGAAATGATCATAATGAGGGTATTTGGATCAATCCAACCGTCCGCATTGTTAAGAGACGCGTAGTACACAATCCTACCAAGAAAAGAAAGAGACGTTAGTGATAAAGTAATGGTCTCGATAACCTTCACTCGCTTATGTTTAGTAATGGTCTCATTTTTATATTTTTTAATTATTATATTTAGTAATCTGGCATCGAATATGTGAAAATCTTACAATTTGTACTTTAAAACAATTTGACTAAAAATTAAGATTTATTAAATGAACATGCTTTTAATATTGATAGAGTATGCATCCCCTCATCTTTGCCTAAAAGAAATATCATGAAAAAGTAATATTGATTGTATCACATGCTTTTATTTTATTAATATCTTCACGTTGAACAATTAATAATGGATTGATTTTTTTTCTTCTTATAATAACTTCTATGTTGTAATTTTTTGAAATGTTTCTCATATAAAGTTAGTGTTAATAGTGTACTAATGTGCTTTAGTTTGTTTGATACAGGTTCAATGGCTCCAGATAGAGATGCTCCACCTGAAAACCCACCTGAAAACTCACAAGAAAACTCACAAGAAAGAGTTGCTTCGGATACAAATGCTCCACCTGATACTGAAGCAAAAGAGGTTGCACGAGGCATCACTATTATGAAGGGAATCATTCGACATAGAGACCAAGGATTAGTATACCGATTGGAATGGAATTCTGATAAACAACCAATTGGTCCTAATTCTGCAAAGTTGACAAGTTATATTGGTACACTTGTCCGTATGCATATTCCGGTCTCCGTAGCTACCTGGAAATCGAAAACGAAAAATTTAGAATTGGAGGAGAAAAAACAAGCGATTTGGGAAGAGCTTCAGGTATATATCATATATGGTTAATTGTTGTTATTATCTTGACGATAAATTGTTTAAATTACTTATACTAACACACTATGCGTACGTTTTTTTGCAGAGGACTTTTGAGATACCAGATGAACGTAAAAGCTACATACTTAGTTTGGCCGGCAAAAGATATAGAGGGTGGAAAAGTTTTTTGACAAACACCTATCTTAAGGATAAAGATGGAAAATTTCTTGAAGAGGCACCGGGACGGCCAACAAAGTATGCGACCTTCATTGATGAAGCAGATTGGGCTGAGTTTTTAAAGCAAAGAGATGAAGCTTTTCAGAAAAAGAGTGCCACGAATAGTAAGAGAGCATCCAAACCCGCGTATCCATACAAAAAAGGGCGTTTGGGATATGCACGCTTAGAGGATAAAATTGTAAGTAAATAGAAATGCGTTTTAATTAATTGTCTACATGTGCATGTTTTAATTGACAATTTTATCGTTTGTGTCAATGCATAGTTAGAGGAGACTAAAAGTGAGGAAGCTTCACTTCCTGTACATGTGTTGTGGAAGGAAGCTCGTGTGGGCAAGAATCAAGCTGTCGATCCCGATGTTCAGAGAGTTTATACTGAATGTGTAAGTATAATACTGTGTCTTTAATTAAATCAAATGTTTTTTAATATATAAATGATTTTTTATCTCCACTAATAATTATTTAAATGTAAATGAATTACAGGAGACCTTGTCGCAATCGGCATCCACCGGTGAGGAGAGCGTACTTAGTAGAGTACTAGATGCTCCCGAGTATCCCGGTCGGGTGAGGGGTAAGGGTCATGGTGTGACTCCAACCTCTTTTTATAAGAGTTCTAGGAGAAGATCAAATCTTACCAATGAAGAAGTGTTGCAAAAGTTGCAGGAATTGCAAGCACAGGTCTCTGAATTGCAAAGAGATAAAGATATGTATATGAGAGAAAATTGCAACACTTCATCGGTGAGAGAAACTAGTGATAAGGCTAGTATCAACTATCAAAAGAAATTTCCCGAGGTAATTATAAGTTTTTTTCCTTACAAACTGTTCTATTTTATTAATGATAATGACTTTATATTTTCTATTTGTTTAGGGCATTTCATCTTGCCAACTATACTTATCGTCACCGAATTATCGACTAGTTGGCAAGGGAAAAGTGCACAACACTTCGGGAGATTTACTTCACCACAGACCGCTCCCGGATGGACACCTGAAAGTATCGGTGGATGTTGTATTAGATCGTGATGCGATTCTACCGGTACCTGACATGGTCTCAGAGACGACATTGCTGCGAGATGCAATAGGATCATTTGTTGCATGGCCCTCGGAGCTCATTACCATTAGTGATGAGGTATACTGAAAACGATTATGAATCATTTAGTTTTCGAATGTCAATTCTAAACCGTTTATTAATTATTTTTTACATTTTAATTTTAGACTGCTCCTATAAAACCCGCAATTAAGGGTAAAGGGATTTTACAGGAGGAGGAGTCTGTTGCATCACTAAAAGAGGTACATTTAAAGTGTTAATATATAGTCTGAATCTAAATCTGCATGATTTTATATTTTACCTAACTTATATGATTTTTAGGCATCCGCTCGGGAGTCACAACAAGTGACGCAGCAGGTTCGTAGCTTACCACCCACTGGTCCTCCGAAGCAAGCGGCAAAAAAAGGCGGTGCTTTTGTGCCTCGATACCGTTCGACACTCGCAACAATGGTTGATATGTCCGATTTGAAGGATGGTGGTTTACGTGAAATCAACATGGATGAAAGTGTCTTCGGTATTGAATTCCCGTCACATATTACATTTGATGACTTGGAAGAGATTTTTAGGCATGATCAACTAGGCGTCAGTAATATGCACTCATACATCCGGTAATATTCACTCATCCGATATATTATTTAATTAGTCCCACAATATAATTTATTTACACATTTCAATGAAAATAATCTAATGTTTATTATGTTTTTATTTAAGGTTGTTGTATGACAGAGTGTTGCGCGGGACTGCATTGTCTAACAGATTCCGTTTCGTGTCTTCCGCCCATTGCAGCGGAATGACAATTGCTTCGGAACCGGAATCAGTTAGACAGCGCTTAGTAGATAGATTCATGTCCACCGGCAATACAGAAAGTCTGCATCTTTGGGCGTATAATACCCGACCAGTAGGGTTAGTTTCTCATTCTTGGTTCATCTAATCTCTGTTTCTTTTGTGTATAGCAAAATTTTCATATAACCTATTGTTTTAATTTATAGAGCACACTGGTTGCTGCTTGCTATCAACCCGATAAGAGAAGTCGTGTATTATCTGAATTCGGTAAATGGTGAATGGACCAATTATCCGGCTATGAAGGAAATCGTTGATTTGTAAGTGGGATCGTTCTAAATATATATTCGTGTATATTTATATATTTTCTTATTTGTGGGATTGATCTAAACATATGCTTTTATATATTTAATAATTAGATCAATACAAGTGTTCCGTAGTCAACGGGACGCACAGGTATCCCGGACTAAATCAAACAACATCACTTGGATCCAAGTGCAGGTACATTACTTTTCACAATTTTGCTTATAATATTTATGCTACTTGGTAAAACAAGACAACTATAGAATCTTATTTGTTTTATTATGTAGTGTCCGCAACAGCGAAACAGTTATGATTGCGGATACTTTGTTTTGAGGTTCATGAAAGAAATTCTTCAGGCGAATCAATTAGAGATTCCGCTCACGGTATGAATTTATAACTTAAGATAATTTCATATAATTTATTACATTTAACTAAATATATCATTTATATTATGTTTTTGTTTTGTAGTACCTTGACGAATTCCGTGCTGCTGGGTACCCGAAGCTTAAGTTGGAAGAAATTAAAGAAGATTTGTGTCAATATTATATTAAGCAATTTTTCATGTAGGATTTGTGTCGATTTGAACTATAATATTATTGATGTAATGATGTATATATATAATTTTGGATATTATAATGGTATTATATTAGTATATATATTGTCTTACTGATGGCTGAAATAATAGCGTCGAAAATATATTACAGGTCAAAAATATATTACAGGTCGAAAATATTACAGGTCGAAAACATTACAGGTCGACTGGGAGGATTAAATTATAGGCTGTACATAAAAATACCTCATTTAGAAACGACAGGGCTTTTAAAAAGCGCTCTTAAAGGTCCACCTACTAAAGCGCTTCTTAGTAAAAGCGCTGCCAAAGACCAGTAAAAAAGCATAAAAAATAAAAAAAAAAACGCAGCATACAAAAGCGCTTTTGGAAAAGCGCTCTTATAGGGGGGCCTATCAGAGCGCTTTTTCCATAAAAAGCGCTCTCATAGGGGGGCGTACCAGAGCGCTTTTACAAAAGCGCTTTTGTATGCTGCGTTTTTTTTTTAATTTTTTATGCTTTTTTACTGGTCTTTGGCAGCGCTTTCTGGGAAAAGCGCTCTTAAAGGGGGGTCTACCAGAGCGCTTTTTCCAGGAAAGCGCTCTTATAGGGGGTCCTACCAGAGCGCTTTTTCCAGGAAAGCGCTCTTAAAGGGGGGGTCTACCAGAGCGCTTTTAGAAGCGCTTTTGTTACCTACGCCAGCGCCAGCTATTAAAGCGCTTTTAAACGCTTTTAAAGGCCAAAATAAGCGCTTTAAAAGCCCTTTTCCGTAGTAGTGATCTATCCTACGACTGACGGTGGACAATGCAACTGGACAACAAAGGACTTCATCCCTATTACTTTTGTTACCCAATAATGAAACTTTTTTGTTTTGAATATGTAACAGACAATGTTTTAAACTTTATGGCCCGGTGTCTTACCCGGGGCACCGTGGCTTCATTTGTGAGGGCTTTATGTGTGTCATTTTCATATATCATTAATAAAAGCATTGGACGCTTTTTGCATTTCAAATTTTGGGCTCCTTGTTTTTCTTTTATTTTATATTGCAAAACAGCTATTTTATACACACTCACGTATACAGGTCCACATCCACTCTGGATCTCACTGGTAACGGCTCTGCTACTGCCAGTTATGACTTTGAAAATCTGATCAACTTAGTTGAAGACGAAGGTGAAGATAATTGCGAAGTTCCTGGTGAACTTGCAAGACTGTTACTTCAAGAAGAGAGGGTTATTCAGCCACATGAAGAGCCGTTGGAATCAGTGAATCTGGCTACAGATATAGACAAGAAGGAAGTCAAGATCGGTGCAAATCTGGAGCTTAGTGTGAAACAACGGTTGATTCAAATGCTGCATGACTATGTTGAGATCTTCGCCTGGTCTTACAAAGATATGCCTGGGTTGGATACTGATTTTGTGAATCATCGCCTGCCTACCAAGGAAGACTATCCTCCAGTGAAACAGAAGGTCCGCCGAATGCGCCCAGAGATGTCTGAGAAAATCAAGGCTGAAGTTATGAAACAATTTGACACCAGTTTTCTAGCAGTTACTTCTTACCCGCAATGGGTGGCCAATGTGGTTCCTGTATCGAAGAAGGATGGTAAGGTTCGAATGTGTGTTGACTACAGGGATCTGAACAGGGAAATCCCCAAGGATGATTTCCCTCTACCTCATATCGACGTTCTGGTTGACAATACTGCTCAGCACAAGGTATTCTCCTTTATGGATGGTTTCTCCGGTTATAATCAAATCAAAATGGCTCCCGAGGACATGGAGAAGACCACTTTTGTTACTCAGTGGGGTACCTTTTGCTACAAGGTCATGCCTTTTGGGTTGAAAAATGTTGGGGCAACGTATCAGCGTGCCATGGTTGCTTTGTTTCATGACATGATCCATCATGAGATCGAAGTATACGTTAATGATATGATTGTAAGGTCCCAAACTGAGGAAGAACACCTTGACCATCTGCAGAAGTTGTTTGACAGGTTGAAGTTGTACAAGCTGAGGTTAAACCCGAACAAGTGCACCTTCGGGGTGAGATCTGGTAAGCTACTGGGTTTTGTCGTAATCGACAAAGTATTTAAGTGGATCCAGCAAAAGTGAAGGCTATACAGGAGATGCCAGCCCCCAGAACAGAGAAAGAATTCAGAGGCTTCCTGGGACGACTGAACTACATTTCCCGGTTCATCTCGCACCTGACTGCTACTTGTGAGCCAATCTTCAAGTTACTGAAGAAAGATCAAGTAGTACGTTGGAATGATGAATGCCAGGCCGCTTTCGAAAGGATCAAAGAGTATCTCCAAGAGCCACCTATTCTGATGCCACCAGTTGAAGGGAGACCTTTGATCTTATACTTGACAGTACTCGACAACTCAATGGGGTGTGTGCTGGGTCAACATGACGAGTCTGGCCGAAAAGAGCATGCAATTTACTACCTTAGCAAAAAGTTTACCGACTGTGAGACCTGATACTCACTGCTCGAGAAAACTTGTTGCGCTTTGGCATGGGCTGCTCGCCGGCTGAGACAGTATATGCTGACTCACACTACTCTATTGATTTCAAAGATGGATCCAATCAAGTATATCTTCGAGAAGCCTGCCTTGTCCGGAAGAATAGCGAGATGGAATATGATCTTGACTGAGTATGACATCCAATATACGACCCAAAAGGCAATTAAGGGAAGTGTGTTGGCAGACCATTTGACACATCAGGCAGTGGATGCGTACCAGTCTATGAACTTCAAATTTCCGGATGAGAATATCATGTTGATAACTGATTGTGAGACACCTGGGCCGGATGAAGGACCTGAGGAAGGATCCCGATGGTCTATGTACTTTGATGGAGCTTCGAATGCTTTAGGTAATGGCATTGGCGCCGTGATCATATCTCCTAAAGGCTTTCATACTCCGTTCACCGCCCGACTATGTTTCAACTGCACCAACAATATGGCGGAGTATGAAGCGTGCATCATGGGTCTTCGAGAAACAATTGACCTAAGGATTAAGTTTCTAAGTGTCTTCGGAGAGTCCGCTCTCGTGATCAGTCAGATCAAAGGCGAGTGGGATACAAAACACCCAAATCTTATTCCTTACAAGGAGTATGTGTTGACGTTGCTTCCCCATTTCGAGGAGATAACCTTTGAACACTTCCCTAGAGAGGAGAATCAGTTGGCGGACGCGCTGGCTACGATGTTTTCTATGTTCAAAGTCAATTGGGACAATGAGGCTCCCCAGATTATCATTGAAAAATTGGATGAAACTGCACATTGCTGTGATCTTGAGACTGAAGAGGTGACAGAAAAGCCCTGGTATCATGAGGTGAAAGGTATCTTGAAACTCATGAGTACCCCGAGGGTGCATTTGTTAATGACAAAAAATTTCTGAGAAGGTTCGCGGAGAAGTTCTTCATCAGCAATGGTATCCTTTACAAGCGCAACCATGATTCGACCTTACTGCGTTGTATGGATAAGAATGAAGCAGAAAGGATCATGGCGGAGTTACATGAAGGTACTTTCGGAACTCATTCTAGTGGACACACCATGGCAAAGAGAATCCTTCGGGCATGATATTATTGGTCCACAATGGAAGCCCACTGTTATAAGAATTCTCGAACATGTCACAAGGGCAAAGTCTATGCTGATAAGGTGCACATACCTCCATTTCCTCTAAACGTCTTGATGGCACCTTGGCCTTTTGCAATGTGGGGCATTGATATGATTGGCGAGATCATACCTACAGCATCCAACGGGCATCGTTTCATCCTGGTAGCAATTGATTACTTTACGAAGTGGGTGGAAGCAGCTTCCTTTGCTACTGTAACCAAGAACATCGTGGCACGGTTCATTCGGCACAATCTGATTTGTCGATACGGTATACCGGAAAGGATCATTACGGACAATGGTACCAATCTCAATAACAAGATGATCACTGAACTCTGTGAGAAATTCAAGATACAACATCACAACTCTTCTCCCTACCGGCCGAAGATGAACGGGGCTGTAGAAGTGGCTAATAAGAACATTAAGAAGATTGTGCAGAAGATGACAGTGACCTATAAAGACTGGCACGAGATGTTACCATTTGCTCTTCATGGGTACCGTACCTCAGCGTGGACGTCAACAGGGGCAACACCCTATTCCTTGGTTTTTAGCATGGAGGCAGTCTTGCCCATTGAAGTTCAGATACCCTCTCTTCGGATCATGAAGGATGCAGGCTTGAGCAAAGATGACTGGATTCAGACTCGGCTTGATCAGCTGAACCTAATCGACGAAAAGAGACTTACTGCTATTTGTCATGGTCAGACGTATCAAAAACGCATGATCAAGGCATTTAACAAGAAAGTCAGACGACAAGAATATCAAGTTGGGGACCTGGTAATCAAGCGCATTATTCTACCTCAAGGTGATCCCAGGGGCAAATGGACCCCTACTTACGAAGGGCCATTTATGGTTAAGAACATTTTCTCAAGAGGATCTATGATTCTAACCACCATGGATGGTGACGACCTTCCTCACCCCGTCAATGCAGACATAGTGAAAAGATACTACGCATGATCAAAGACCCGCTAGGTTGACTGGCCTAGGCAAAAATAAGGGCTTCCCGGCGAACCAAAAGGGTTCGGGCAAAAATAAGGGATGAAAATAAAAAAATCTGTACACCCGGCAAGTCGAAAATCTAAAAAGGCGGCTTGGGCAAAAATGGGTATCCCGGTGGACTGAAAACCCGAAAGGGCAGTCCAGGAAAAAATTAGGGATAAGCGTAACACTATGTCTTATTGGATCACTTTGCATCCAGACTTCGGTATCGACTATCAAGCTCCGACGGCACTAATCAATCTTATTCATCTTCAACCAGTAGCAAAGTGATGAGATGCTCGAGGACATAAAGGCAATAGCAGAGTTGGAACCTAGTGGGATCATTCACATAGCTGTTTTGTTTCTTTTTACAAATTTTGTAAATTCTATTTGTTCACCGGCGTTCTCTTACTAGGACGTCAGCCTCTTGTACAAAAAACGCCTATTTACAGGCCAAACTTCAAAATCAATGCAATTCATTTTTAGACAAATCTCAAACTGTTTTTTCCTTTATCTGTTTTTTTCGCAAAGAACGTCCAATGTTTGTTTTTGATATATGCATTTGACATTAATTGCTGATCATAAATATTTACATGCGAAACAAAAGATGAATTACTGGTAATATCATAAACAGGGGCAATAAGAAGTGTCCAAACTATACATTTGCTCTGCCCACCAGGTACCAAGGTATATTCAGCTGAAGAATATGGCTAAGATATCTTCACTCCCCGCAGAGTAAGACAGTAACGGTAGCTTTCCCCCAACTGAGACTTACAACCGTGAACGAATCAACAATACTCTCCCCAAGCAGAGTTGGTCTACCATCAGCACTAAAAAGGTCTTAATATTCCCCAGCGGAGTATAAGAATATTCCCCAGCAAGTATAAGAGTATCCCCGACAGTCTTAATATTCCTCGACAGAGTATAAGAATGTTCTCCGGCAGAATACAAGATACCCCCAGTGGAGTCAATATTTCCCCAGCATGGTCTAAAAAAGCTTCCCCAACAAAGTTGAATCATCATCCCCAGTAGACTCTGGAAGTTTATCCCCAGCGGAGTACCAAAACAAATCTCCCCAGCCAAATTCAGAAGGATTATCCCCACAAGAGTCTAACAGGATTATCCCCATCAAGTTCCAACTGAAAGATCGTCCCCAGCGAAGTTCTTTATGCTTTCACAAACAAGAATCCAATCCTCAACAGATTCAGTATCACGAGCAATGGTAATCCATCCCCAACGGAGTTTATCAGTGGAATCTTCAGCAGAACATCTCTTCCCCATAGAGTAATTCCCCTCGGAGTAATCTCCTCATCAGTTTATTCCCCAACGGAGTTATCCTCTCCTGCAAGTTTATCATCTTCGTTCATCATCCCCAGCGGAAACGAAGAATCCAACTCTATTCTCCAGCAGCTATCCGAGATTTATTTTCCCCAGCTAAAACATTACATTTCCATACATCATGATACATGCATATACGCATCATACCATACAATCTCATTTATATTGAGAACATCATTGCTTGATCCATATCATGCATTGCATATGACTGACCTTTACCTTTTAGGAAATATGCAGTCAAATTCTCAACTATATGGAAGACCTTCTCATGACCAGTTAAATCGATTCCTAAAGATTTTTCTGATGCCAATTCAGTCAAAGGAGACAAGACCAGTTAAATCGATTCCTAAAGATTTTTCTGAGGCTAACCCAGTCAAAAGAGACAAAACCAGTTAAATCAATTCCTAAAGATTTTTCTGAGGCCAATCCAGTCAAAAGAGACAAAACTAGTTAAATCGATTCCTAAAGATTTTTCTGAGGCCAACCCAGTCAAAAGAGACAAGACCAGTTAAATAGATTCCTAAATATTTTTCTGAGGCCCATCTAGTCAAAAGAGACAAGACCAGTTAAATCGATTCCTAAAGATTTTTCTGAGGCCAACCCATTCAAAAGAGACAAGACCAGTTAAATGGATTCTTAAAGATTTTTCTGAGGTCCATCCAGTCAAAAGAGACAAAACCAGTTAAATCAATTCCTAAAGATTTTTCTGAGGCCAATCCAGTCAAAAGAGACAAAACCAGTTAAATCGATTCCTAAAGATTTTTCTGATGCCAATCCAGTCAAAAGAGACAAGACCAGTTAAATCGATTCCTAAAGATTTTTCTGATGCCAACCTAGTCAAAGAAGACAAGATCTCCTCTGGTTCAGTCAAACCGCCGATAAGATCTCCCTGATTCGTATTCCAATTGAAGTTCAGACCACCTACCAACCATCTCCAAATGGCATCTGTAATCCCATTCCCGACATCACAAGGCTGATACTACATCACGCGAGTGCAAATTTCTGGGCACTCTAGTGTTCAATCATCTTCCACCTTCGGATCACGAAAGGCTCGAAAGCTAATCTATATCCTCAGGTTTAAGAAAATTGAACAGGGGCAACTATTTTACACCAAAATTTTCCCTCCCATATTTCTCAAGACATTACAAGAATAATCTCCAAGTGGTTCAAGATTGCTCAAGAGTTGGACAATCAAATCATCTCCTAAGGCAGTCAATCTCAAATTAGGGTTTTGTGTGGCATCAAGGTCCTTACATCCAAGTGACACCAAGTGTTCCCCAATGTCCTAATATGTCCTCAAGGTCTTCCATGTCAAATTTCAAGCCTTGCAGAGGAAGTTTGGTCAGTCAATTGCTCAAGAGGTCCAAAAATTGACTGTGCTAGGGCAAAAGTCAACTGTGACCCAAATACAGTCAAACTTCAAGATTTTTTTGTCAAAATTATCATTTTGAAGGATATTTCATAATTTGATCAATGGTTGATCATGATTCATCAAGGATTGCTCAAGATTCATCAAGATTCAAAAGTTGCTAAATTAGGGTTTTGTAGGAAAAGTCAACTCAACTTTGACCAAGCATAACTTTCTCATACTTTATGAGAAATGACCCATACAAAGCTCATTTTGAAGAGGATTCAACTTCCTACAATCCATCTTCACACCCCAAGATCAAGAAATGCCCTCACAAAAAGTTACAAATTTGGACATTATAGGTCATTTTTGAAAGTCAACAAAAACACCTTTTTTGCCAAAGCTTATAACTTGAGCATGGAATATCAAAATGAGATGATACCAAAATGGTTGGTTATAGGACACCTCAAGGTTTCTAAAAAGTCCAATAACACCTCCAAAGGTTCAAAATTGAAGATGTTATGCATTGTTGAAGTTGGGCATTTTTCCAAAATTGCCAAAAGTCAACTATCCCCAAAACATCAAATTTTGTCAAAAGGGCCCACTTTTTTCCACTAGATTTGATCTTGTCACACTACACACGTGTCCTATCTTCAGTTTTATGTCCACTCATTGATTTTTCTATTTTATTTGATTTTTATTGAATTAATTCATTTTTAATCAATTTAAATCCAAATAAAATCCAAATCTTGATCACTTGGAATCTTTTTGATTGATACAGGTCTTAATTATCATCATGGACAAGATCAAACTCGAATCAAGCCATATCATGCACAAAATATTGGTTTTTGACAAATTTGGAAGCTTTTTCATGGAAGATCAAATCATATCTTCAAATCATCAATGCATAAGGATTCAAAGCCCAAAACCTGACCTAATTCATCCCATGTTACATATACAACACAAAGCATACGAGTTCAGGACCTAGAGGCGGCATAAACATCAAAACCAAAACTTGAAAAAGCTTGAAAAAGCTTGGAACTAAAATCTTGGTTAGAGGTGAATTCAAAGGAAAAACTCAACGCTATCTTCTTGCTAGACATCCACTGAGTCTATAGGAATCAAAAGCAAGGTCCCAGACCCTCTCCAACGCGCTGTAAGTCTCTTGAAACACGACCCTGCACTTGAAATCGTGACTTCATATTTCTTCATCTTTTGAACAAATTTTTGGTACAATCATGCTTATCATTCAATTTCCAAACTTTCTGCAATATTCAATTGTATTTTTACAGCCTGTAATGCCATACCCGAAACTAGGGTTTTTTGTTCTTGTTTTTAGGTGTTTCAGTTTCAGGCACAATTGATGCAAACAATGGACATGGGTGTGATCAGGGAAAGGAGACGATCATGGTTATGGTTTTAGTTTGAGTTTTCATGGCCTAGAGAAGATTTTAGGATTGACCTAGGGATCTAGTTGCGGATTCAAATCCGCAGGAAAAAGAACCAGGTTGTATTGGAGAAGACGAAGGCGTGTCTCCCTCCCATTGGCCCGTTCATATTTCGCGCTTATTTTTTTATAATTTCTGGCATTTGTTTTGTTTTCCAATATAATAGTTATTGTTTAATCCACTAACAATTGAAAGGGCGTGGTGTAGTGGCAAGCGTGTTATTCATTGGCTCATGGGACCTGGGTTCGAATCCCAGGTCCCCAACATATTTCTTGTATTTTTCTTACAGATGATCCAATGCAAAGCCAATGGCGTGGTCCATCATACTCCTTCAGATCCCAAGCGCCAGATGGCCTCCAGGCCAAATCTAATGGCCCAAAGGTGATATCCACCATACACCCAGGGTCAACGTGTCACATGGAATTGCAAAAGTCAATACAGGCCTGCGCCTGTTGGGCCAAAGAATTTCCAATCTCACTCCCTTTCCAGGCCCAACACCCCCCTTGAGTATTTCTTTCTTATTTTTTATCTTATTTTATTTATTTGTTTTACTAATTATTTTTATTGTTTAATTGACCAATTAAATTATTTTCCTCATAAAATCAAAAACACAAAAATATATTTTATTTATTAAAATTAAATTCATGACTTTATTTTTGTAAATAAATTAATTTAATCAATTTAGCTTTAATTAGGTTTAATTTTTAATATTTTTGCAATATTTAAAATCAATTTAGATAATTAGGTTTTATTAACTTTAAATCAATTTATTTTATTTCTTTAAATACTCAAAAAATCGAAAAATACTTTTTTTTAATTAATTAATTTATTTATTTAATAATTAATTTAGATTTAATTCCATTTAATTCAAAAATAACAAAAAAAATCACTTTCTTTCAAAAAAGGGTCAAAACCCTAAAAAATGCATTCGATTTAATTTTTCGCGCGCGATCCATTTATGATATTGATGTAATTGTTTCCCGAAATGTAATAGTTTAATTCGAAATTTAATTATTTATCGCTTTATTTTACTTTTTGCATTTTAATTTCAAGGGTTCGTTTTTGGCGATGTAAATACCCGACGCCTTGTAATAGTTTAGATTTAATTTCCGCAATTTAATTTCCGCAAACTATTAACTGTTAGATGTTTGATAATAGGGAATGCATGACAAGATCAAATGTATGAACTTAAAATCAACATAGCTCACCCATGACATGTACAAAGATAAAATTAACCGAAATAACACATTCACACATGCACACTCCTAGGGTACACCTCGCTCGGTTGCCTTCGAACGTGGTCATTGAGTATAGGAAGTTTTAGAGGTCGCCCTCTTGTCCAAAGATCATAGTTGCCTCGAAACGGTTTCCTCGGAAAAAAGATCTAAGACATTAGGGTTACCGCTAAGGCGTCCTAACATTGCTTTAGTGACCACACGTCCCTTAATCGAATTGACTCTTAAAACTCCAACGACGGTGCTACCTACTCATCCATAGTGGGATAGCATTGTCTAAAGGACATTAGCACAGTTTAATTCCTTTTTCGAGTAGGTAGATGGTTCTTAAGTACTTGCTCCTTTTAAAACAAAACAAAACTTTTCACACTTACACTCCTTTCAAATAAAAAACTTCTTTCAAACCCACAAACAAGAAGAAAAGCAAATTTTGAAAACACTTTGAGCAAGTACCTAAGAGCCCGTGGATAACCACGGATAGAAAGGGTGCTAACACCTTCCCTTTCTATAATCTACCCCCCGAACCCGAGAAACATCTCGAAAAAAGGAATTTTTCTGTGCTTTTTTCCTTTCCTTGTTGGATAAAATAAAAGACGGTGGCGACTCTTGCATACCGCAACATTTTGCGAACACAAATGCAAAATGAAAACCAGCATTCCAAAAACAGTCAGTTCTCTCCCACCGTATCACACCCGGCTTTCAACAGATTCATCTTGATCATTGGCAACAGAGTCATTAAGTCATCAACATCGGTAACATGAAGATCTTCTACAATAGCATGGACATTATGACCATGCTTTGGCATAGGAGCGGATATCACATTAGGTTTTTCGAGGGCATCAAACTCCACCTCCTTGGCATCTATTAAATCCTGGATCTTGTGTTTAAGGGCCCAACAGTTATTGGTGTCGTGCCCCACACTGTCCGAATGATATGCATATTTTGCATTTGAATGATAATAGGGAGAAGAGGTATTTGGGTTTTTCGGCGCTTCTTTTAAGTTGGTAAGGTTTAACTTTAACAGATGAGGGAGAACCTGAGCAGGTGTCATATTGATCCGGGTGAATTGCCGTGTAGGCCTTTCCACCCTGGTTTGGTTAGCTCTGGGTTGACTGCTTCGAGGTTTATCGGCTGAGGAGTTCTGGATCATCACAGCCCTCACCGCTGGTCGGCGCTCCATTCTTCCTTGATTTCTATGGGTGTAAACAACAGAAACTTCTTTCTTGGTTGGGAAGGTCTTCTTGATAGTGGTGGAAGCAGATGCATCCTTCTGAATTTTACCGCTCTTAATGCCAGCTTCGACCCTTTCACCCGTCAGAATTAGCTTGGTAAACCCTGCAGATGAGCTCCCAATCAAGTGATTAAAGAATGGACCTGACAGGGTCCCTAAAAACATATCAACCGACTCTCTTTCAGACAATGGTGGCTGCACCCTTCCAGCCAAATCCCGCCACTTCTGGGCATACTCCTTAAAGCCTTCATTAGAGACCATGCCCATACTCTGTAATTGAGTACGAGTAGGCGCTAAATCTGCATTATATTGATATTGTCGATAGAAAGAAGCAGCCAAGTCCTCCCAGTTATGCACATCAGATCTTTCAA
This sequence comes from Vicia faba, assembly GCA_948472305.1. Classification (NCBI taxonomy): domain Eukaryota; kingdom Viridiplantae; phylum Streptophyta; class Magnoliopsida; order Fabales; family Fabaceae; genus Vicia; species Vicia faba. The sequence continues at coordinate 274,541,275 of OX451735.1, read as the reverse complement.
GCTGATAGAACCAATCCAATTGCGTACCCGACAAACTATCTTGAAAAAAGTGAACCCACAAATCCTTATCAGAAGAGTGAGGTTGGATCTTTCTGACGTAAGACCGTAGATGCATCTTCGGACAGGACAAACCATCATATTTAGCAAATGTAGGTACTTTGAATTTAGGGGGAATGACGATCCCAACAACCAACCCTAGTTCTTTGAAATCCAGCCCAGGTACTCTTTTTACCTCCATGGCTGCCAGCCGATCTTCCAGATTCTTATACTTATCATCTGCAGGAGGGTACTGCTGCTCAGAGTAATCTTCCTCCTCCTCTTCTTCTTCCTCTTCAACTTCAGACTCGGAGGGCATTGCAACTCCCTTCCCTTTACCAACCCCTTCATCAGACGTCAAGGGGAAATCCAGGACTCTCCTAGCTTGGTTCTCAAATCTTCTTCCCATAGTGGCCACACCAATTATTTTCTTTTTCTTCTTTTCTTTTTCCTTCTCTTTCTCTAACAGTGCTTTAAGGTCCTCTTGACCCTTTGCTAAGGTCATGAGGAGTTGTTGGAATTGTGAATTCTGTGCTTGTAGATCTTTGACCGTCTGCTCTATATCCATCTTGCTGAAATAGATAGTAGAAAGATAAGGAAACCTGGTGTGAAGACCTGTTTATGCATATGATGAATGATATGTATTCATGTAATGCATTTAAGGATTCAGAAATTCAAAGTTGTTGCAAACAAAAAGAACACACGTCATATTAATAAGAAGAAATTTGTTAGTACATAAATGCCCCATGGGCAAAATATTACAAAAATCTTAATGTAAAAAGACGTTGCGCATCCTCTTTGGTGCGATGTAGGTGTTAAAAGTCTGCTCTTCATGGAGTCGACGAGTAAGTTCCAAAACCTTCTTCTCACTGGCGTAGAAGCTGGCTTCAAAAGTATTCCGTTCTTCCTTGAGCTGTATCCAACTTTTTTGCAAATCCTCCAATGATGTTGGCATGTCAGGATGTAGGAGGGTGTATGGAACCTCTCCTTCCATAACAGGCTCTTTGATCATAGGCAGAATGTAGGGGTAAGGCATCATAAGACTCTGGGCGCGGGTTCGTACCCACTTGAGACAAGGCTCAAGGGGGATGGAATTCTTGTGTCCCAGTGTCTTACTGCCCACTTTGTTGGGCATCCTCCAAGCTCGGATAAACCTTTGTCGAAGTCCTTGAGCGTCGTTGTCGAAGTCAAAAACCAAGTCTAGAATCAGCATGTCATGAGGGCCATCCCTTCGAGCATACCCAAACTGTCTCAGAGCTAAACAGGGGTTTTAGGTAATGCCTCCTCTAATGCCAAGTAGCAGGACATTAAGGAATTATCTGCAACGATCAATGATGATGACATTTTCTCTGGACCTAGAACACCAATGAACATCAGAATATGTAAGAGTCATCAATCGTTGCGACCACCTCAAGCCTTGTTCATTCTTCAAGACTGACTGGGGAAGGTGAGAAATAAACCACCTTGCTAGAAGATGAGTACAGCACATGAGAACATCTCTTTTCCTCATTGTTCGTGTGTGAAATGAGTGTAAGATGTCCCCAAGAAATGTAGGCACAGGATTCTGAGATATGAAAATCTTAACAGCATTCACATCTATAAGTTGGCCAGGGTTTGGGAACAAGACCAATCCATAGATGAGAAGTGCTACAATTTCCTCAAAAGCTTGCAGATCTAGAGAATTCCAGCAGTCTTGTGCTTTCTCAAACAGAAACTTTGCTAAGAAACCCTTGACACCACTTCTGGTTTCCCAATGACCTTTGATATCAAATGGTTGCAAGTGTAAGGCTTGAGCAATATCTTCAGGCTTTGGCTCTCTTTCCGTACCGTTGTAGGGTAGTTGATGGAGAATAGGAATCCTCAGGAGTTGAGAAAATTCCTCCAAAGTAGGCACTAGTTAGTAATCAGGAAATGTAAAGCAATGGTGTAGGGGGTCAAATAACTGGAAGAGAACTTTCACCATGTCTTCTTCAATGTTGGAGTTGACCAAGTTGAGAAGTCTACCATGTCTTTCAATGAAGGGAGAATTCTCTTGAATCTTGGAAGTAAGCTCCTTGAGTTGAGGAGGGATTCTCACAAGGTTGACCTGAATAGTTTTTCTGCGGAGTAACTCCATGACCTACAAAACAGGAACAAAGATGAAGATTCAAACCCTTGAAATGGTTAGTGGATGCATATGATGCTTCATGATGTTCATGATGTATGCACAAGTATATGTACAAGCAAATCACACAAGATCCTAGTTTCAGGCTTGCATGGGGTTTCATAGGTAAGTATCCTCTTGAAGTTTAGTTGGCTCAACCTGTCCTATAAATAGTAACCGGGTTCTAAGGAGCTCAATATCACTGGATTATTTTCTGTGTTCATTGTTTCAGTTTAGCCACTTTACTTGCGACCGAAATATTCCAAGAAAACAACTCTCAATGAGTGTAGTATCGAGTATCTACCAACTTTGGACTGCACCAAAGCCGGTCATCTCACTACCCCTAAAAAGGCCAAGATGGTCAAGTAAAGGTTCTAAGAGTTCATTAGTGCTTCATGACATCACTCAGCGGCCCCGTATTCTCTTTGATTGACTCAAAGGCTACCGGTACCCACAAATATGTCGCACTAATATAGCTATTGCTTCAACCATGTCGGTATACCCCGCACAGTTTCCACAACGTATTGCTATTTACCTATGAATGTTTCCCAAAAATCTGGGTGGAGGATTCAAACCCAAACAAGAGAACCAAATGTAAAGCAATCAAAGCAAACAAGATAAGCATGTAAAGGTGATCTAAACCCTAAGGTTACTCCACTTTTCAAATTTCCCCAGTAGAGTCGCCAGTTCTGTGATACGGTGGGAGAACTGACTTGAGGTTTTGCGTTTGTGTTTGCAAATGTTTCAGTTTAGCAAGAGTCGCCACCGACTTTTTATTTTATCCAAAGGAAAGGTCAAAAAGCACAGGAAAGACCTTTGAGATGTTTTCTTGGGTTCGGGGAGTAGATTATGAAAAGGGAAGGTGCAAGCACCCTTTTCATCCATGGTTATCCATGGGCTCTTAGTTACTTGTTTAGATCACTTGCTTTGCTTTTCCAATTGTTTAAAATGGTGCTTTTGTGTGTGGTTTTGAAAATGTTTTGAAAAGAGGCCATCGTTGTGGCAACCTTTGTAATGATTCTTGTTTGAATGTATACAAAGGTGTATTATCTTTTGAAAAGATGTTTCAATGTTTGAAAGTTTGTTTTTGAGAAATGTTTTGAATTTGTGTTGTAAGGTGTGTTTGAAAATAGCAAGGATGTTTTTTTGCAAGTTTTGATTAAGTAACTAAGAGTTGTCTACCCTATTTTACTCAAAGATCTTTCCTACACATTTTTAACCCTTTTGACAATGTTGTTTTACCATTGCATTTGGTAAATAACCTTGTATTAGGATGTTAAACGGGACAAGCGCGGGTCATCATATGGACCATAATAGAAATTGTGCTAAGTATCTTTAGCAATTTTGAGGGACTAGATCATTTTGTATAGGCAACCAAGATAGCGTCATCGAGGGACTATGATCTTTTTGTTTTGTTTTTTGTTTTGCCAAAGTACTCAACATTCATAACATGGCCCTTTTAAAGACAACAAGTGGATGAAACCCTAGGGGTGCAATGTGTGCATTGTATTGTCAATTTTCATGCTTTTTGTCTTTGTATTAGTCAAGCTATTTGTTTTGATTTTGGATTTTTGCATACAAACCCTAATCTCTATCATGGCATATTTGAAAGCATAAATGCGTAAAATAAATCTACACTATTATAACATTTGATATGGGAAGGGGGATACAATTTTGAATGGGGGATAATTGCAAGAAAATAAAACCCTAATAGTTACTATTACATCCAAATTGAATTCCTTTGTCTCAAATAATAAATGAACAGTATTTAAATAAACAAATTAAATATAAATATGCAAGAAAAATATATTTTTTGTTTATTTATATGCATGTAAAAATATAAAATTTTTAATGTACTAAAAAAAAGAAAATAAAATATCATTTTTTGGAAAGGGTAGAAAACCCTAATTTTGTTTTTTTTAGGAAAATATTAATTATATTATTTATTTACACTAAAATAAAATAATGGAATATGTGCAAATGTCAAAAAAATGAAAATATATTAGAAAAATATTATTTTATATGTATAAATAATAAAATAAAAATATACGACATTTCTAAAATGTTTATTTGTTTTTATTAAAGAAAATAAAAAGTATACACTAATTAATCATTATTTTCATGTTAGAAAAATAAAATAAAAATATAAAAATAAATGTGAAAATTTATAAAAATATTTTTGGTATTTTTTATGTTTGGAAAATAATAAAATAAAATCAGAAATAGAAAATAAATGCAAAAATACAAAAGTATAAAGAAATGGGCCAAGGGGTGCAATCAGTAAAAGGGGGGTGTCAAAAACAAGGAGAAAAAGCCCAGCCCAACTCCAAGCTTCGTCTTCAACCTTGGTTCAAAAAATGCGCGCACCTGACTTCAAACATGAACAACCTGCATACGTGCTCTAATGCAAAAAACCATAACATCAAAGTTGTAGCATTTTTCAAGACGAATCCAACCATTTAAAGAACTCATTCTAACTCTCAAAGACCAGAGAGAATTTCTCTGGCCCTAAATTCTAACCTAATTTTTTCAGGAAGTTCATGAATCAAATTCTCTTAACACACTTAACTTAAATGAAAACTGAGCATATGTACAGCTTCATGGCTATGAATACTACATTTTTTATTCACAAACCTAAGCCTAATGATTCCTAAATAGAGAGATAGGAAGTTGACAAAAACCTGTTTCAGTTGACTTCGTGTATGGCAATGTGGAGCTTTTCAGTGAGGCCTGAGATGTTTGGGAGCTTGCTTGAACTTCCGCTGACCTTCCTCAATGCCTAGTCTGCCTTGAATGTGCTTGAACAAGCCTGTAGAACTAAACCTGCACAAGCTAAAATAAAAAATGGTAAACCTTGAAAATGGAGTTACAGTCAGTGTTTAAGGGTTGGGATAGCTTGGATAGGTTATATGGAAGGTGTTTGAACAAGTTTGAGGCAAAACGCACGAGGGGTTTTTTCTATGGAAGTCAAACTGCAGGGAGTGCCCTGTTTTGCCAAATGGAAGGTGATTTTGTGCTATGGCAGGCTTAAGGGCTCAAAGGCTCGTGTTTTAGGTTCAATGCAATGTGTGAAACTTGTCTCAAAAGCTTGCAAGAGTTGGTTCTGTCTGATTTTCCAGTTGTGTTATATTTGACATGTTTCTTGGTTATGAAGCAAAAATGAGAAGTGACAAAGAGCAGGCATGTACAGGCTAGCTCTAACCCTGCATACATTGTGCAAGCTTGGCCCCAAGTTTGTGGATTTGATTTTCTGTACAAGATCTTGTTCAAGGCTCAAGGATTCTATTTGACATAAAGCAAGATTTTGACAAAAATGGCAATGTTACCTTTTACTATTTTTGGATTAATCTATTGTATAATCCTCTAATGACCAGAACAAAGCCTCAAACCAATGTATTTGCATTTAATTATTGAGTATGGAAGGGTTTTGGGACCTGTAATCTAGTACAAACAAGGCTGATTAGAGTTTGCAACTTGTATCAATATGAACATGCCATGGATCAAAAGTGAGTTTTTGCAAACTTCAAGCCTTCGATTCTCCGTAACCACAAATGATTTTGGAGAGTTCTTAGAAATTTTGGAAATATTGTAACATGTTATACAACCCATCTTCGAAATGAATTTTGATATTCCAAGTGGAACTATGTGAAAAATTGCCATGAAGATAGGTCAAAATCCTGCCTCAACTAGGGCAAAATTTCACTAAGTTAAAAGTTTCATGGACCCTTATTCCAAAAATCATAACTTGAGATCCAAGCTTCTTTTGGGAAAACTTTATGAATCAAAGTTGTAGACTTTGTGGAGGAATACAACTTTCATGTTTTAAGTTTTGTTTGAATCCAAATTCATCATGGTGAAAATGTTGGGCAAAGTTGGGGAAAATTAAGAAAATTTCATAACTTAGAAAAATTCTAAGTTATGAAAATTTTTCAATCTTAAACCCTAATTTGCAAAATTGGGTTTCTTGATGAACAAGTTTCATGTTTTGACACATCTTGATGAAAAGTGACCCTTGGCACTTGATTTTGACCAAAAAGTCAAAGTTTGACTTTTCAGTGTACAGTCAAATTTTGATCAGTTGACTGAAAAATTCATCTGTCAATCCAATGCAATTGAGATCTTTTGAACCTTGTGAATATGTCAATATGATGCCATTAAGCCCTTGAATCCATGTTTGAGCCCAATTTTCCATTGGCTAGGTTAAAAATCAGAAATTGCCCTTGTGTAGTCAAAACCCTAAAAAATGACCATTTTGCCCTTTTGATGATCTGATCAAATTTCTTGAGGAGTTGTGGTCCAAACTTGATCAAATGGTTCATATGAGCCTATAATGTTGATATGGATCAAAAATTGTGAGGTTTGACTGTAAATTAGCCACAATTGACTTTTTACCCAACATAGTTGATTTCTAGGTCAACTGTCCAATTGACTGGGTAAAAATTTGATTCAAGACTTGAAACTTGGTAGAGGTAATCTTGTAAGTCCAACATGAAGTATGAAAGTCACTTTGAGCATTGAAAGTCCAAAAATCTTTGTCCAAACTCAAACCCTAATTTAGGTCATCAGTGCAAGGAGATGTCTTGAGCAGAGCAAAACCATAATCCTGTCTGGAGTTCAAGGAGTCTGGTGAGGGGAAATCTTGATAAAATAAGAGGGAAAATTTTGGGGTACAACACCAGGCCACTAAAACAAATTCTTCAAATCCTGATACATTTTTGTAGCTCCCGGATAAATGCTTAACTTGCTTCTATGACTTTCCTCGAGAATCACTTTCTTCATCTCTGCATCATCATGAATACAAATCTGATTAAAAAATCTCAACACACCTTGCGTATCTAACTTAAAATCACTATTCTCAGACTAATCGATCCCAACCATAGAATCTACCAGTTTTACATCCAACTTTTGAGCTTCTTTGATACTGTCCAGAAACTCACTGTTAACTTTCAGCATCCCTAACATAACACTCTGCGGTGTCACTTCGCAAACTAAGCTCATATCTCGGAACTGTTTAATTAATTCCAACTCTTTAACCATCATTGCTTACATATGTAATCTTTCGACTTAACGCATCAGCCACCACATTCGCTTTTCCTGGATGATAATTCAAACCGAAATCGTAATCCTTTAACAACTCAAACCATCTTCGTTGTCTCAAATTCAATTCTTTCTGGTCAAATAGATATTTTAAACTCTTATGGTCACTAAATACTTCAAATCTAGAACCATAAAGATAATGCCTCCAAATCTTCAACATAAAAACAACTGTAGCAAGCTCTAAACATGCGTAGGATAATCTTTTTCATGAGTCCTCAACTGCCTTGATGCATAAGCAACTACCTTATCATTCTGCATAAGCACACCTCCTAAACCTATCTTAGAAGCATCATAATATACCACAAAAGGTTCTTCGGGATTAGGTAATGTCAAAATCAGAGCTGACGTCAACCTCATCTTCAATTTTGTAAAACTTCCTTCACGCTGAACATCCAAATAAAAGCTCTACCTTTACAAGTCAACTTAGTCAACGAAAGTGCCAACTTAGAAAAACCTTCGATAAACCTTCTATAATAACCATCTAATCCCAAAAAGCTTCTAATCTAAGTAGCCGACTTCGGAGTTTCCCATTGTAGCACAACATCTACTTTAGATGGATATACAACAATGCCACTACCTGAGATAACATGGCCAAGAAAACTAATCTCCTTTAACCAAAATTCACACTTAGACAGCTTTACATACAACTTCTTCTCTTTCAAAACATGTAATACTATTCTCAAGTGTTATGCATGCTCTTCTTCCGATTTAGATTAAATTAAAATGTCATCAATGACCACCATTATAAACTGATCCAAATAAGTAAGAAAGATACGGTTCATGTCATGCTCTTTGGCATTTCTGACAAAACTTAGGTTTCGATTTATACTCCACCTTTTGTTTCATACGTTCTCCTTCAGTATTCTTGATTGTGACTTCCTTTGCTAGATCTTAAGTTATGTCAACCTCCACTAGAATTCAAGCATAAGAGAACCTCAATTTGTTTGTTGCGCAGTCATCAGTAACTAGTGGTGTTCCCAAGGCACTTTAAATTTTACTTAAGCTCCTAACACCCCATAGATGAAAAGGAAGTTGTGGTAACTTCACCCGTATAGGAATTTTCCTCAAGATATCCCTTTTTATGGAGAACTTGGGCTTTAAATCCTTTAGGAGCATTGGCATATTGTGGATAGTGTATGTCCCCTTCATTAGAATTGATTCCTTATCATGAAACGAGTGGAATCTCAAGATGAAATAACCTTTCGCATTATAATACATATATGGAAGTTGTACATAGTTCCAAGTTCTTAGCATATACTGTTTAACAATATTCATAGTTAAACCCCATCTAACACATACATAATCAAGGCAGATTCCTAAAACTTTACCTCTTATTTGATATCTTCTTCTTCTATTTCAATTTCTACTTTTCCATCCATAATTTTTGGTGTGACAAACTCCATAGTCAATCCATTCACATGATTCCTATTGTTGTTGATCACATCAACCCAGAGTTTTGATGACTCAGCCACTTTCGTTTCATTTTCCTTGTGTACTTCAACTTTTGGGGTTTTCGATTTCTCCTCGTATTGCATGCTTTCCTTCTGATTGCTTTCTCTGTCTGACTCTCTTGTGTCCTCCTCTTCTATCTGTGAGCTCTTTCCCGAGTGAATCGAGATATTTATGTGAATTTCTGGTGGCTAAGGCACCTTTTTCGGTCGCCCTCACCCCCCTTTGCTTCGCCGTCATCAGAGCTTTTTTATGATAAAGTAATTTTTAAAAGAGAAAAAAAATTGAAAGATGAATAAAGTAGTTTTTGAAAGTTGTTCTTCAAATTCAAAAATAAAAGAGAAATAGAAGAAAAAATATCTCCAACTTTGATATTTGAACTCGACAAATATCCAATACCAATAATATCAATGAGTAAAGCAGACCGTAAAAGAAAAAAAAAATTAAATAGTCATTTTTAAAATTAATCTTGTAAAATCTTCATAACTTTTTCTTTTCATACAATACTTATTATCTTTTTAATATTCATGAAGTGATCAAAATAATTTATAATAAATAAGTTGATATCAAAATGGGTATTTGGTCCAGTGGTATGATTTTCACTTACGGTGCGAGAGATCCCGAGTTTAATTTTCGGAATGCTCCTTTTTCCATTTTTTGGTGTTAAATCTCAATATAGAGAATTTAACGTGCCACGCCCAAAATTATATATGGCACCCCAAAAAAAATTTTATTCCACTTTTATCCTTGATTGAGTTGAACACAATTTTCGGTGGAAGGATTGAAATTTCCGATTCCACCCAAATTTCTGGATACCCCTACAGAATTTCTGATACCGTAAATTTCTGGCACACCCCTACGAAATTTCTGGTACCGTAAATTTTCGGTAGTATATTTACAATTTCCGGTATATCGAAAATTTTAATTAAATTGAAATTTCCGATAGTATTAAAAACATGTTTTTTTGAACGGCTGAGATTTTGTCGACATATTTGGGTGATTCTGATTGCACCGACACATTTGTGTGATCTAGAATGCATCACCGCAATAAAACCATCTATGTCTCTTGTTCTCACTGCAAAATAAAAAAATATCAGAAAAATATAAAATACCAGAAATTTCTAAATTTTCGATAATTTTTCAAAAAAAAATTGAATTAGCTACAGGAAATTTCAAAATTTCCGATATCATGTGACGCACCGGAAATTTCAAAATTCCCGGTATAAATGATAAATGAAAATATTGAATATTTCGACATTTTCGGTAAAAAAATACCGGAAATTTCACAAAAATATCGTAAATTCTAATTTGTTCGCAAAATTTTCGTTATTGCCTTCGAAATTTTCGATATCGTCCAAAAATTTAAAAAATCTGATTGTCTACGGGAATTTGAAATCTGTAGTGAATGATTTACATCTGGACAATTTGATCTTTTTATACCCTTTGAAGGGTGTCATCTATAATATGATGGATGACATGTTAGTTTTTCTTATATATATCAATAGTTATTTTTTTTAATGGGCTATTGAGCTGAATAGCCTTTGGGCCTATGACATATAGAGATAATGTCCAACACCGGTAACCGTGGACGAATATTATCTTCATATTCATAACAGAACAAAACTCTATGATAATTTTAATTCTTAAATAGACTTTCATCATTCCAATTCCCGTATAATATCAAAAGGAAAAGACAAATTACAGTACCATATAAAAATAGATAAATTAAATGAACCATAAAGTTGGACAATACACATCTTTGGATAACAGATAAAGTATTGATAAAAATAATAAATGTTTTCATAAATTAAGTTGAACATAACTACTATGGTAAAGTTCATTTACGCGTCAAAGATCAACAATTTTGTATATTAATTTTTTAGAGGAAAAAACAAATCCTAGGATAATTGGATTCTCTTTTATTTTTTACCAACATTAACTAACATAGCAACTATAATCCACTTTTTTGTCTTAATCTCAACTTCATATCCACTACTACTATTATATTACAACATAGATTCATCTCCATAGCCTCAACCTCAACCCATCATTCATTTTTCATTTACATTATACCTCAAAGAAAGAAAGTATACATATAATCTATTAATATACATTGCTTGCAGTTCATCAATTAAATAAGAAGCAGAATAGTTAAGCATATGGCTGGAGAAGGTGGAGGAAGAAGCTTAACTGAAACTCCTACTTGGGCTGTTGCAGTTGTTTGCTTTGTTATACTTTTAATATCTATTGTCATTGAACACATCTTCCACTTCATCGGAAATGTATATATACATCTATGCATATATCTACACATTCAAAATTTTCGTTTAAGTATGATTTAATTCATATATACTATTAGTATATTAATGCTAATTTTTAATCATGCAGTGGTTGAAGAAGAAACACAAAAGCGCGTTACATGAGTCGCTTGAAAAAATCAAATCAGGTGTGAATTAAATTTTTTTTATAAATTTTTATTAAAAATTTGAGTTAGTTTTGATGTTATATAATATTGAATTTTTTTTTGTGTTAATCGCAGAGTTAATGTTATTGGGGTTTATATCATTGCTACTAACAGTAGGAGAAGGTTTAATATCGAAGATATGTATATCCGAAAAGGTTGCAGCCACATGGCATCCATGTAGCAACAATGTACTTAAAGACAGAGATTCCGATGATGAATCCGGTGGCCGTCGAAGATTACTAGCGGATCCGCGACGTATATTGGCCGGTGGAGGAATTGATAAATGTGCGGAAAACGGAAAAGTAGCATTTGTGTCGGCCAGTGGAATTCATCAGCTACATATATTTATCTTTGTTTTGGCAGTTTTTCATGTTCTTTATTGCATACTTACTCTGGCTCTAGGTAGAGCAAAGGTAAAGATTAAGCACACATTAATTATATACTATAGTTTATTTTCCTTATCTCTTTGCTTACATAATTTGATCAATTATAACACAATAGATGAGAAGATGGAAAAGATGGGAAGAGGAAACCAAGACACTTGAGTACCAATTTACACATGGTTAGTTAGTCCTAAAACTATAGTATATAGTTTTTTTTTCTATAAGAAATGTGTTAAAACTAATAGTATATAGTATTAATTAATATTTATTGGTGCATTGTTTGTGAATGAAAGATCCTGAAAGGTTTAGATTTGCTAATGAGACTTCATTTGGAAGAAGACACTTGAGATTTTGGACCAAAAATCCCATACTCATTTGGATTGTAAGTAAAATTCAAACCCATTTTTTGAGCTTTTTCATTATCTCATACATTTATATTTTCTTTGGTTAACATAATTGCATTTTGTAGGTATGTTTCTTCAGGCAATTTGTAAGATCAGTTCCTGAAGTGGATTACTTAACTTTAAGGCATGGATTTATGATGGTATCAATTTTCTCTTGCTAGCTACAATTTCTAATTAGTAATGATACTTGTTTGTTATGAAATTTCTTATATGAAATTCAACATTATGTAAATATAATTTATATTATATGATAATTTTAGGCACATTTGGCACCTTCAAGTCACCAGAAATTTGACTTTAGACAATATATTAAAAGATGTTTGGAAGAAGACTTCAAAGTTGTTGTAGAAATCAGGTTAATTTTCTTCTACATGTATCTTTTTCCTTTTATGATTTAACATTTAGAAGTTTGATAAATTATTATATGAAGTATAATTAAGTACTCTCTTTTAATTTTTCAGTCCTCCACTTTGGTTCATTGCAGTGTTCTTCCTCCTATTCCATACTCATGGTAATAAACAAGTGGCTAATCTTATAATAACTCATAATTAAGATAAAATTATTTCACTAATTATTATCATGTTTATATACTTACAATTACATGCCTCAATTTATGTATGAACAGGATGGTACTCTTATCTATGGCTACCATTTGTTCCTTTAATTGTAAGTACATGCAATAAAATAGGTTATATAATTAATTAATAAAAAATGGTCACATGAATTAAATCATGTCCTAATTAAATTGCAGATTGTTCTATTGGTTGGAACAAAGTTGCAAGTGATCATAACTCAAATGGGTCTAAGAATTTCAAAACAAGGAATGGTGGTAAAGGGTGAGCCAGTGGTGCAACCTGGGGATGATCTCTTTTGGTTTAACAAACCTAGACTTATTCTTTACCTTATTAATTTTGTACTCTTTCAGGTATATTATATTTGTGTTTATACTAATCACATCAATTTAATTTAAAAAATTAGTGGCTAATCCAAATATCTTATGTACATTTTGTTACATATTTATTGAAACAGAATGCCTTTCAGCTTGCTTTCTTTTCATGGACTGCAGTAAGTGATCATATCCATATGAAAACTCATATAATTTAGTATTTAATTTTATGATACATAGATAAAACCCAAATTTTGAATATGGTTTGTATTATTATTCCAGTTTCAATTTGGATTGAAATCATGTTACAATTCTCGTTCAGAGAATGTGGTGATTAGAATTTCTATGGGGTGAGTCTCATCTTCATTTTAACTGTTTCAAAATTCGAACTCGCGCCTATCTAATTTAACTGAGTTAATATTTTGGTAGGATCATCGTTCAAATTCTTTGTAGTTACGTGACTCTTCCTCTCTATGCTCTTGTCACACAGGTAATTAATTTCATGCGTTAAGATAATAACTTCTTTCACAAGTTATAGTATATACTAACTCCTTTCTTTTTTAAACAATTAAAAAAATTAATTTTTTTATTTAAATTAGATGGGTTCAACCATGAAGCCAACTATATTCAATGAAAGAGTAGCCACAGCTCTAAAGCATTGGCATCAGGATGCAAAGAAGAACATAAAGCAGAACCGTGGATCGGGCTTTCAAAGCCCAATGTCAAGCAGGCCGGCCCACATTCTTCGTCATTGTCGCAGCGAAATTGACTTATCTCCAACAAGACTTGACTTTGAGACGTATCCTCCATATGAGTCTTATTCACCGTCACCTTCCAACTCTCACCACCACAAGGTTGAGACTAGTGCTGCTTCTCCGGGCTCGATTATTCTTCATGAAATGGAAATGGGCCATTTGGGCCGTGATAGACAACAAGAGATCGTTGAGCCCAATTGTGTTACTGTGGGCTTGGGCCAGCCTCAGTTTGTGGTTGATGTCCAACATAGTGACGAATTTTCATTTTCGAAAATGGCAACAAATCAATTAGAATGAATTGTGAGATAAATTTGGAGAGCAATATTTTGGTCAGTTAGGGGCATATATGGTTCTGTGAAGTAGGGATTTTTACTAAATATTTAATTGATATTCCTATTATAGTATACGTAGGTGATTTTTTATCACGATACATAAAAAAAAATTATTCATATTAATATAAAAATTGATTACAACGTATATTTTAATTTTTGAAAATATTTACTAAACTAGATATCTATAACAGTTTGATTTTGATCTTGCCACTGTTGATTTCTTGACTGCATGTGTCTGATGCACTGCTTAACACGTTGTGAATCACCTATTTCTAACTGCTGACACATAGAATAGGCATCGGACAAAGAAAACCATGGACAGCTTCTGTATGTCTTTTTAAATTATGTCATTTGTTTTGTTTTTATCTTTTTATAGGATGTAGATCTTCTAAACATTGTTTTTTATATTTTATGTTGTCAAGTTGAAAATAAAACATACCACACAGAAGAAAAATATACCAGGGATAAAGAAGAAAAACAACCAATCAAGTTGGAACATGATCATATTTTAATATATTGAATTTAAAATTTCTCAAATCTCATGTTATTAGAATATTTTTTTGTTTGAAAAAATTCCTTATTTCCACCTTGCTTACTTTAGAAATCTTGACTAGTTTACTTTATTATATAAGAAAATCATTTGTTTCATTTCAAAACTAAACCAAAAACTATTTTATTAGTTTTTTCTTCCTCACTCTCATAACTCTACGTTTTTTAAATTATCGAAATGTCAACTTTTTCCCTTTTCTTTCTACTCGTTGAATTTTTTGAGTATTTTCTTGAATTCTCTTTAGAGAATTATGTTAATTTCTCCTCATCTTAGTTGAGAAATTTTCAAATATTAATTTTTGAATTCTCTTTGGAGAATTATTTGAATTTCTCTTTGTTGAAGAAATTATTATAAGTGGTCAAACAACCATTATTAAATTCTCTTTTGAGAATAATTTCAATTTCTCTTTGTCCAAGAAATTATTACAACTGGTCTTTGTACCAGATACTACGAGTAGTATTGATACCATATTTAAATGGTCATGTACCATCAAAAAGTGTATTTCTTGACTTATTATCTACCATGCAAGTAGTAATCGTACAATATAGAACTTGATTGTTTTATCCTAGAGGCAGCGAGGTAGTTCGACTGCTTTGCATAATTTTGAGCAGTGCCGCGAAATGTCTTAAAGAGAGCGACCTAGTTCGCGACTCAACCTGATAATTTCTTTGGTGGCAAATATTTCAAAATCCAAAAATAACAATTTTAAGACGTTTCAAAGTGGCATGGCTATCGAAGAAATTACTAGTACTTTTGTGAATATTGTCTTTGAGAAATCATTCATATTTGAGGGAAGTCACTTCAAACGTTGGCAACAAAAGATGAAGTTCTTAACATTGAAAAAAGTTGCTAACTTTCTGATCGATGACATTCTGTTTCTCCTTCTGGATCAATCGAACAAAGTAACAGTAATAAATCTGGAGATTTAGAAGGAACACTTAATAGTGTTGAAGTTGAATCTGTTGCACGGATTAAAGCAAATAATTTACAACATCGGAAAGAAATCACCTTATAGAAAGAAAATGAAAATCTCTATAAAATCATATTTTGAATAGACTCGCAAATGATTTGTATGATAATTACAGTTGATGTGATAGTGCAAAACAAGATTGAGTGACTTAGAAAAAGAAGTATGACATAGAAGCTGGAGCAAAGAAGTATATTGTTAGCCGCTACTTCAAGCATCAAATGGAAAAGATGAAAGGTCGATGGAGGCTCAATGTTACGAACTTTAAAAGATTGTGTAAAAGATCATCACAAAAGGTATTTGTTTAAATGAACAATTTCAAATTACTTTTATTATTGACAAACTACCCCATAGTTTGAATGTTTAAAAAAAGTTGCTTCGCCACAAAACAAAAGAGTTTTTGATTGAGAATTTGATTATTCGTCTTGAGTTAAAAAAAAGGAATCTTAGAGACAATATCAAAAAGAAAAAGTCTTGGTTGTTTCAAACAACAAAAATAAATTCGGTGTAGTTCGGAAGCCATTTGACAAATGATTAAAGAATCAGAATCACAATATTGTGAAACGAATTAAGAATGGAAATCTTTGTATAATCAAAATTGCTCCAACTAGGCAACAACGACCATCTCAAAGAAATGATGTTGGTTTCCCTTTGTTTTAACTTTGGAAAATCAAGTCATATGACTAAGAAATATAGAAGTAAGCTTGAACTAGGTGCTGCCCCTAATGCACATGTCAACCTGACTAATGAGTAATTTATTTCTATGGTCATTGAAAACAACATGGTTGATGGATATGATGGTTGTTGGATAGATATCGACATCTCTCGTCGTGTCTGTTATGATCGTGTTATGTTTAAAATATACACGAATACTAAAGATAAGAAAGTGTTGTTGGGAGATGGTCACATCACTAATGTTGTTGAAATTGTAGACGTGGAGCTAAATTTCACCTTCAAAAAGATTTTAATCTTAAAGAACGTTATGCATGTTCCTAAGATTACAAAGAATATTGTTTTTGGTTTTCTTTTAAATAAGACAAGGTTTAGTCAGTCTATTGGGATAGATTTGTACACCATTACGAAGAATGAAATTGATATGTTTATAAAATTTGTAAAGAATTTGAAAATAATATAATAAGAATTTATAGTGATAGAAAAATTGTATAATTCTAGTTTATTAATGAACTTTATACATGGAATTGTACATGAAACGACTTCACCATATTATCTTGAAATAAATGGTAAAGAAGAAAGAAAGAATAGAACTCTTACTGAACTTATTGTTGTAATTATTATGAATTCTGGTGCTACACCTCACCGGTGAGGAGAAATTTTATCGACTGTTTGCTATGTTCTGAATAGAGTCCCCAAGTTAAAATGTAAGATCTCTCCTTATGATATATTAAAGAAAAGACAACCAAATTTGTCTTATTTGAGAACTTGGGGCTGTCTGACTTATGTCAGAATTCCGGATCCGAAACGAGCTAAACTCGCTAGTAGAGCATATGAATGTGTTTTCATTGGGTATGCAACAAACAGTAAAGCATATAGGTTTTATGACCTAAAGGTAAAAGTGATCATAGAATCAAATGATGCTGAATTCTATGAAGATAAATTTCCTTTCAAATTGAGAAATAGTGGGGGCACACGATTGAGTCACATTTCTGTGTGTGATCGGTGGATCTGGGACTGACTGTTTAACGCTGGTTCGCGAAATGTCGCGGAAGCAAGAGTTGCCACCGTCTTTTATTTTCTCCAAATGGAAAGGACAAAAGCACAGAAAAATTCCTTAAAGAGATTGCTCTCGGTTCGGGAGGTAGATTATAGAAAGGGAAGGTGTTAGCACCCTTTCTATCCATGGTTATCCATGGGCTCTTAGATACTTGCTCACTTGTGTTTTCAAAAATGTTTTGTTTGCTTTTCAATTGTGGGTTTAAAAAGTTTCTTTTGAAAATTCCAGTTCGACTCTTGTATCAGTCCTCAAGAGTGTTTGAAAAATTGCTTTCGAAAGCTTTTTGAAAGTGTCGGTGTGAAAAGTATTTTTTGATTGGTTTTGAAATTAGAGCAAGTATCTAGAGTCGTCTACCTACCCTAAGGAATTCGTCTGTGTAAATGTCCTTTAAAGTAATGTCATCCCACCATTGAGAGGTAGGTAGCACCACCATTGGAGATGTTCGGGTCAATTCGAGGTTCGGGACATGGTGATCACCAGAGCAATGGGAAGATACCTTAGAAGCTACCATCATGCCAGGTTCCCGGATCATGAGGACTTACTAAGACATCCTCTACTCGACGATCACCTTTCGAGGCAAGGCAACAGTGAGGCGTACCCTAGGGGTGGTGTGTGATTTGTGTGTCAGATTCATTTATTTTTGTCTTGTCATGTCATGGGTGATCTACGCGTTTGTTTTTATTTTTGTCATTCATTCTTGCATGCCATTATTAACAGTTAAAAAAAGTTGCGAGAAATGTAAAGTTCCTAAACTATTACAAAGGCGCGGGTCCACATCGCCAAATTTAATCCAGGACCCGATTTGACAAAAAATAAAGAAATAAAGTGCGAGAAATATAAAATGTCCGAGTTACATGGCTTTGGGAGAATTACATAAATATTTAAAAGAAGGAATAAAGATGCGCGAATTGAATTAAAATTGAAAGCGAGGGCGTTGGACCCTTTTTAATGAAATCACATTATATTATTAAATTAATGAAATTAAAATGAAAAAGAAATTATTTTTGAGGTTTTTTGTATTTATGGTTTTTTATGTGAATTAAATGAAATTTAAACCTAATTCTAGCTATTTTTTAATTTATTAAGAAAATATGAAAATTACCTAAAATTAAACCTAATTAATTAATGCAATTTGATTTATAAAAAATAAATAATTAATTATGATGAGGAGAAAATAAAAGAAAAAGCAATTAAAGTAATTAAAACCTAATTCTACAAATTTTAAGTTTATTGGAAAATATTAAAGTTAATCCTAAAAAAAAACTAATTAATTAATGAGACTTTATTTGCAAAAATATTAAAATAAAATATGTTTTTGATTTTTTTATGACTTTCTGATTTTTATATTATTTTTATATTTTATGAAAACAAATTAATTTAAAGATTTAAATAAAAATTAAACAAAATAAATAAAATAGAAAAAATATGGAAAAAGACTAAGAAAGCAAACCATGGGGGGTTCTGTCCCCAAATTGGAGGTATAGCTCAGCATTTTCGGCCCAATTGATTTCTGGCCTTATTGACTTTTCTGCTAGCGTGTAGCTCCATTGACTAACGCCCATGGTGTTCTTCCAATCAGTGCCTTTGGATTGAGGTTACAGGCCATGTGGCACTCTTAGATTATGGAGTGTACGCTGGAACTCTGGGAGCGAGCTACACATAAGCATAATTAGAAAAAATAATATGGAAAGGGAGGGGGACCTGGGATCGAACCCAGGTCCTGTCGCTTACCAATCCAACGCCTTGACCAACTGTACCACACACGCACTTTGTTTATTATATAACCAACAATTAATATGAAAGAAAATAAGCGTTAGTAGGAAATTTTAGCGCGCAATTCAAATACTCCAACCAGATGGTGCCACATAGTCTTCTTCTTCCTCGTTCCTGAAATAAAAAAGGATTAACGGGGGTTTTGAACCCCCCCAAAATACACCATTTTTCAAAATAGCGATTAGGCTATGGTGCTTCATAAATTAGGCGCGATAGGGTAGTTCTATTCGTCCAAAAATATCCAAAGTTGACTTTTGAAGCAAAGTTGACTTTTCAAAATATCCAAAAATTTCCCAACTTCCACAAGGCATATCTTGCTCAATTTTTAAGCTTTGATCATGTTCTTGGACATTTTGGAAAGGTCTTGAAGTCCTCTAACCAATGCCTTTTGTCCCATGTCCGTTTGACTTACCAATCTCAAGTTATGGTCTATGACTTAAATTCCCTTTTTGTTGACTTTTGAAAATGACCTATAATGTTGAAATTGATAACTTTTTGTGAGAGCATTTCTTGGACTTGAAGTGTGAAGAGGAGTTGTAGGAAATGTCTTTCTATTAAAAATGAGCTTTGGATGGAATTTTTCTGATAATCCATGTGGAAGTTATGCCCTGGTCAAGTTACAGTTGACTTTTCAACTGTCCAAATATGGAAACTTTTGCATCTTGAGACTTTTTGAGCCAAGCTTTGAGAATCATGATCAAGCATTGATCAAATGATGTTTGTGGCTTCAAAATGAGATGTTGACCAAAAATTTGAACTTTTGACTGTCAAATGACCATTTTGCCCCTGCAGTTGACTGTAGTGCAATTAGGGTTTTTAACTGTGCAATTTTGTGCTGTAAGTCTTGAAACTTGGCATAAGGATGCTTGACAATGTTTATAGGCATGTGGGACTTGATTGGGCCCTTGGAAACTTCATTTACTTTGTCAGAACCAAAACCCTAGTTTTGACTGTTAGGAGGCCCTTGAACTGTGCAACCCTTGGGGAGATTTTGAAGCTTTGACTTGGCAAATTTTAAAGAATATGGGAGGGAAAATTTTGGGGTACAACAGTTGCCCCTGTTCAATCTTCTTAAACCTGAGGATGCAGATTGGCTGACGTGCCTTTCGTAATCCGAAGGTGGAAGATGATTGAACACTAGAGTGCCCAGAAATTTGCGCTCACATAGTAGTGTGATGGGGGAATGGGCTTACAGATGCCATTTGGAGATTGACGGATGAGACGATGGGCTTATAGATGCCATGCTAAGAGATGATGGAAGGTGGATGGGCTTACAGATGCCATCTGGATGTTGATCGCATAAGAGATTCCTTAGCGGGAACTTGTGTACCTGCAAAAGAAAATGATTACCTGACCTGTGACAGGAGCTGGTCTTCAAACTCTTTGTATGGATGTGTCCTGACTGGTTACAGGAGCTGGATCTGGATCTTTAAAAGGTGATGAGTGAACCAGGGATGGTTACTACCTCAACAGGAACGGTGAGAGAACCTTGGACGATTACTACCTCAACAGGAACGCTGAGAGAACCTTGGGCGACTTCAACCTCAACAGTAACGCTGAGAGAATCTTGGGCGACTTCAACCTCAACAGTAATCATTGAGAGAATCTTGGGCGACTTCAACCTCAACAGTAATCATTGAGAGAATCTTGGGCGACTTCAACCTCCACAGTAATCATTGATAGAATCTTGGGCGACTTCAACCTCAACAGTAATCATTGAGAGAATCTTGGGCGACTTCAACCTCAACAGTAATCATTGAGAAAATCTTGGGGCGATTACTATCTCCGCAGTAACGGGGAGAGAATCATAGGCGACTACAACCTCAACAGTATCATTGAGAGAATCTGGGGACGATTACTACCTCCGCAGTAACGGGGAGAGAATCATAGGCGACTTCTACCTCAACAGTATCATTGAGAGAATCTTGGATATCTTCTACTGAGTCTTCATCAGGAAAATCTGTTAGGGGTCGATTTAACTGGACTAGAGAAGGCCTTTGACTGGATAAGAAACAGAAAATCTTAGGGTCGATTAACTGAACCTGTCTAGGTCTTGAAATCTTCATCTGGATAAGAAACAGGGAGGTCTTAGGGTCGATCTGACTGAACCAGAGAAGGCCTTGGACTGGATAAGAAACAGAAAAATCTTAGGGTCGATTTAACTGAACCGGTCTAGGTCTTGAAATGTCTTCAACTGGATAAGAAACAGGGAGATCTTAGGGTCGATCTGACTGAACCAGAGAAGGCCTTGGACTGGATAAGAAACAGAAAAATCTTAGGGTCGATTTAACTGAACCGGTCTAGGTCTTGAAATGTCTTCAACTGGATAAGAAACAGGGAGATCTTAGGGTCGATCTGACTGAACCAGAGAAGGCCTTGGACTGGATAAGAAACAGAAAAATCTTAGGGTCGATTTAACTGAACCGGTCTAGGTCTTGAAATGTCTTCAACTGGATAAGAAACAGGGAGATCTTAGGGTCGATCTGACTGAACCAGAGAAGGCCTTTGACTGGATAAGAAACAGAAAAATCTTAGGGTCGACTTAACTGAACCGGTCTAGGTCTTGAAATAGCTGAGAACTTAACTGAATCTTTTCCTGAAAGGTAAAGGTCAGTCATATGCAATGCATGATATGGATCAAGCAATGATGTTCTCAACATAAATGAGATTTGTAAAGTATGATGCGTAGATGCATGCTATAATGTATGAAAATATGATGTTTTATGAATGTATCTTTTTGTCTTTGGAAAATAAATCCTTGACGGGTGCCAGGAAGTCATATCCTGGGCTGATGGTGAAGAGTAGATCTTTGCTTCTGCTGGGGATGATAGTTGCAAGAATACCGGTAGGAGAAGATGACTCCGTTGGGGAATAAAATTGGCGAATGGATTACTCTGCGGGGAGAAAAGTACTCTAATGATCTTGTTGGGGAGCAATACTCTGTGGGGAGAGAGATACTTTGTTGAGTTGTTGATAATAACTTGCTGGGGATACCCTGGTTGTGTTGGAAGTGTTAATAGACTTCGCTGGGGATAAGAAGACTTCATCGAGGACGATCTTCTCGTGGATTTTGGCTGAGGATAACCCAGTTATATCCTGGTAGGGAAATAACTCTTTAAATAAAGCCGCGGGATGCGTTCGTGCTCTGCGAAGGATAAGCTTCCAGAATCTACTGGGGATAAGCTTACTGCTTGGGGAGATGAATTCCAATTTTCCTGGGGAACTAGATTGGACTCTCATGGGGAAGTTTTGAGATGTATCGGGGAAATGACTCCATTGAATGTTTGATATACCGCCGGGGAACAATCTTTAGACCAAGACTGCCGGGGATGCTTGTTAAGAATGCATATATACTGCTGGGGAACGTTGAGATCTGCGGGGGATACCCAACTTCCTTAAGGTTTGATAATAGCTTTGCTTGAGGAGAGTATACTGCTTGCTGGCTCACTCTCTGGGGAATTAAGATATTTGGTTATGTTCTTTAGCTGAACCTACCTTGGTACCTTGGAGGACAGAATCATTAGATTGCTTGGACAACTCTTTATTGCCCCTGTTTCTGAGGTGAGAGTGGAAGACCTGTGAGGGTAATTGACAAATCTTCAAGTGACGAGATGCCAGGACATAGTCGTACGCTTTGATCCCTAACTTTTGCCTGGACCGCCCTTTCGGGTTTTCAGTCCACCGGGATACCCATTTTTGCCCAAGCCGCCTTTTCAGGTTTTCGACTTGCCGGGTGTACATATTTTTTCATTTCATCCCTTCATTTTTGCCCGAACCCTTTTGGTTCGCCGGGAAGCCCTTGTTTTTGCCTAGGCGTGTCAGCCTAATGGGTCTTTGATTTTGCGTAGTATTTTTTCGACTATGTCCACGCTCTCAGAATGCAGGGAGTTGTCCTTGTTAGAAGTGTTTTGTCATGCCACCAGAAGATGTTGGATTAGGCAAGATTCGTTGTTGGAATGCCCCAAGTGACCTAGGCGGAGATTTGCCCCAGGCTACTTGGCCTTTGAGAGATTCTCCGAATCTTGACTTAACTGCCCCAGATGATGGCTAATTGTCATGCCATGCCTCTTGATTGGAAATGCTTTTGTTCACTAGGTATTCATCGTGCGAATTTCCCTGCTGTTCAAACAAATTGTCATATGCAAACAATGTTATATCAAAAATGCAAAGCTTATATCTGTCTTGAAGATTTTGAAAATGCATTCTTTTTCATAAAACAAGTGAATGTTTGTAAAACGTGATGTCAACTTCGTATTTACCGTAAGCCTTAAGGAGTCAGGATACCTTTCGTAACAATATGCTTTCGAACTAACCCATGCTTCAGCTAGGACTTTTAAGGGTTATAACGTGGCCTGGTTCACGGTTTAAGAAACAAAGGATAAAGGCTCAAATTTTATTTGTACCCACCCGCTCTTCGTGATGTTCTCCAAACCTAAACTCAGTTGATCATACGTTAGACTTTGTTTGAGTCTTTGCTCTGATTCTCCGATGATGGTTCGGATGTTGATAACTTAATTTGAATAGGCAGTCATTTTTTGTCGAGGGTTTGTAAGACCTCTTTCTTTTTTTATTTTTGTTATCCCTTTTCTTTTTTTTACCTAAACTGTTTCTTTTGTGATTACAGTCAGCGGGATGTCCCAGTTTCGTAAGTCTCCTTCATAGGTTTTGACTTATTGGGTTTTTATTTTTTGAGATATAATGACTGCCTATCTGTATTGATTATTCGGAACCATCACTGTCTTTCTTTATTTTGTAAGGACCTCTTCGGCGCCATTCGTTATGCATTTGGATCAACTGAGAGACTACCCTGCCCCAGGTTATGATTAAGGGTTTTAAATTTCGAAAAGAAAAACTCCTACTTCTTTGGCTCAGAGGGGTTGACGAGGGATTATCTTTCTTATAACTCCAGTGTTTAGGGATTGAAACAATGCATGTACCTCATCAGCGGGGTCTGTTCAAAAGCATACTGTAAGGATCGTGGTATCGTTTTCGTCATCCTCCCTTAAGAGGCTTAACATTATTAATCGAACGTTTGATCATCAGAAAAAATATGAAAATAATTTGCGTATAGTGAATACGAATATATTGCTTCAAGACAGACGTATGCGATGCATTAATGAAATAACAACGTTTAACATGAGTAAATGTTTGAACAAAAGAAAATTACAACTTGAACATTCGAATGAACAAAAGTTTTCTAGTCTCGGGGCTTGTCACTTCAAATGGTGAGCCCCGGAGGGATGGTAGAAAAATTCAGCCTGACCATCTTGTGTGAACTCCAATGCCCCTTCATCAATCAGGTCCTGGATCTTGTTCTTCAGAGCCCAACACTCATTTGTATCATGTCCTGGACTGGCAGAGTGGTAGGCACACCTTTTATTGGGATCATAGATAGGAGATGTTGTGTTGGGGTTCTTGGGATGAGCCTTTAATGTGATCAAATTCAATCTCAACAGGCGTTGTAAAGCTTGAAACAGCGACATGTTGAGCTGGGTAAATTGCCTCCTGGGCTTGTCTAGCTGAAGCTGGTGACGTTGCTGCTGAGTTTGTGAAACTGAAGCCATTAGAGGAGCTCTCCCCTTACCTCCTTGTCTCAAAGATGGTTGAATGATGACTGGCCCTTCAACCTTAGATGTTTGCCCCAGTTGGTTACCCCGAAGCAGTTGGTGTTAGAACAAAGTTTGAATCTACTACCCTATATTTGAGTTTTGATGATAACAAAGTGAAAAGATATAGTATTTATAAGTTTCATGAATGAACTATCTACTGCCTAAAATTATTATGTTCTGACTTGCAGATACTCTGATTGATATAAGCAAGATCACATCTATTCAGCATCAGAATTTGATTTCATACACCAGCATCAGAAGTTGCTAGATCAGAACGTCAAAATCAGATGATCAACTCACGTACATGCTGAAGCCTGATGAACAAGACTGCGCTCAACACTCTGATACAGAAACACAATAGTTCATCAGCAGCGAAGCAGAGTCAGAATGAGCCAAGCCAGAACTTGCATTAAGTAAGCAACGGTACTGTGCATTGAAAGCAAATTAATTCCAACGGCCTCATTCCAGACAAGATCTGCTCAATAAGGAAAGCTTGTTATTAGCATTGAATCAAGAATATTGCATCCAACGTTCATCATCCCAATGCTATATAAACAAGGCTTTGAAGATTGAAATGGTTAATGCTCTCCAAATCTCTACACGCACAAAAGCTGAACCATAATCTTCGTTCTTTGAGTTTTGCTAAACCACACACTCTGATATTTCATTACTGTTTAGCAATCTAGTTTCTAAGCTTCAATTTGTGTATACATCACAGTTGTGATAAAGTTTTGTAGAAAACATCCACACACATAGTTTTATCTCTTTGTAAGAAAGTGTTACCTTGACAAACCGGGTTGTGGTTTGAATCAAGAAGGCTTTAGCAGTTGTTAAAGCAGTCTGTAATATTCAGTTGAATATAGTGGATTAAGACCTCGTTGGAGAGAGGCGAAATCACCTTGACGGGTGGACTGGAGTAGTTTGAGATCAAACGAACCAGGATAAAAATATCTTGTCAATTGCTTTAGATTTCAGTTTTACAATTCAACCCCCCCTTCTTGTGTTTTTCACCACTTCAATTGGCATCAGAGCGCCTGGTTCTGAGCTAAAACACTTAACCGTGTCAGTACAAGATCCAGCGTCAGAAAAACACAATGGCAGGAAACAATTCTCACATCAGCAATGACAACAATGAGGACAGAGACAGATTCAGTGGCAAACCTCCAGTCTTTGATGGAGAAAACTTTGATTACTGGAAAGACAGAATTGAAAGCTTCTTTCTGGCACATGATGCTGATCTATGGGATATGGTGACAGATGGATACACGCACCCTGTGAATGCAAGTGGTCAGAAGATTGATAGAAAAACAATGTCTGATCAACAAAAGCGTGACTTCAAGAATCACCACAAGGCCAGAACCATCCTCCTCAGTGCCATCTCCTATACTGAGTATGAAAAGATCTCCAACAGAGACACAACAAAGAATATTTTTGATTCTCTCAGAATGACGCATGAGGGCAACGTTCAAGTCAAAGAAACAAAAGCTCTGGCGCTCATTCAGAAGTATGAGGCGTTCAAAATGGAAGAATCTGAATCCATTGAAACTATGTTCTCTAGATTCCAGATTCTGGTAGCTGGTCTCAAAGTTCTGGACAAAGGGTACTCTACTGCTGACCATGTCAAGAAAATAATCAGAAGTTTACCCAAGCAGTGGAGGCCTATGGTTACTGCTCTGAAGCTAGCTAAAGATCTCAACAAAATCACTCTGGAGGAACTTATCAGCTCCCTCAGAAGTCATGAGATAGAGCTAGAAGCTGATGAGCCTCAGAAGCAAGGTAAGCCTTTAGCATTAAAATCTAACAAAAAATTTGAGTCTAAAGTTTTGCAGGCAGTTGAAGAAACATCTGATGGATCATCATCAGAAGAAGACGAACTTTCCCTTCTCTCCAGAAGAGTAAATCAACTGTGGAAGCAAAGACAAAGGAAGTTCAGGAATCCCAGAAGATCTGATCAGAACGAGTCTTCCTCCAGATACAGAAGGACAAATTCTTCCTCTGGATACAGAAGATCTGAAGGCTCCTCCAGTAGCAAAAAGCCAAACACCAAAGACATCATCTGCTATGAGTGCAATGAGCAAGGACACTACAAGAGTGACTGCCCAAAGCTTCAGAGGGAAAAGCCCAAAAAGAAGTTTGGAAGAGAGAAGAAGAAAAGTCTCATGGCCACATGGGATGACTCTGACTCGTCTGAAGCTGACTCAGAATCAGATGATGAAAGGGCAAACATAGCTCTCATGGCTAACATTTCAGAAGATAGTGAAGCTTCTGAATCAGACTCAGAATCAGACACTGAAGAGGTATTTCCTAACTTCGCTGTTAACTTTACAAAGGCTGAACTTGCTGAAAGCCTTAATGAGATTCTGGAACGTTATCAGCAGATTAGAGCTAAATTCAGAGACCTGAAAAGGAATCTTGAATCTGACTCTAATAAGTCTGAGAGTCTCAAATTGGAAAATTCTGAGCTGAGAAATAAGATTTCAAAATTAGAAAACACTTTACAAAACTCTCAGAAGGAACCAATTTCTGAAACTCCCAGCAACGCTGATGAGATCATCAAGGAGTATGATCACAGTTTCCAGAAGTTCCTAGCTAAAAGCATAGATAGAAGCAGAATGGCTTCAATGATCTATGGAGTTAGCAGAAACGGCAGGAAAGGAATAGGATACCAAGGTAAGGTTCCTACACCAAAGAATGTCATGGACTTAACCATTAAACACACTCCTCTAAATTCACACTTTGTGTATGGTCACACACATGATATCAAATTTACTAGCAGTAAGCACTCTGTGAAACCAAAATTCAACCAGAGTTTTGGTAAAACTAACAAATCAGGACCCAAGAAAATCTGGGTACCTAAGGATAAAATAATACATGTTGCAGATATCTTTAGCAGCAAGTCAGAAACACCAGTCATGGTACCTGGACTCTGGCTGCTCACGACACATGACAGGAAGAAGGCATATGTTCCAAAGCCTGGAACTTAAGCCTGGAGGCCACGTTGGCTTTGGAGGAAATCAGAGGGGAAAGATAATTGGCTCTGGAACTGTAGGTAATGGAAATCTTCCCTCTATTAATAATGTTCTGCTAGTAGATGGATTGATGCATAATCTGTTATCCATAAGTCAATTAAGTGATAACGGTTATGATATAATCTTTAATCAAAAATCATGTAAAGCTGTTAGTCAGAAAGATGGGACTATCCTGTTTAATGGTAAGAGGAAAAACAACATTTACAAAATCAAACTTTCTAAACTAAAGAGTCAGAATGTAAAATGTCTTCTGTCTGTTAACAACGAGCAGTGGATCTGGCACAGAAGATTGGGGCATGTTAGTATGAGAAGAATATCTCAGATTAACAAACTCAATCTGGTCAGAGGACTTCCTAATTTGAAGTTCAATTCAGATGCTCTGTGTGAAGCATGTCAGAAAGGCAAATTTGCAAAACCTTCTTTTAAATCCAAAAATGTTGTTTCCACCTCTAAGCCATTAGAACTTCTGCACATTGACTTATTTGGACCAGTTAAAACTGCTTCAGTCAGTGGTAAGAAGTATGGGTTAGTAATCGTAGATGACTATAGCAGATGGACATGGGTAAAGTTCTTAAGACACAAGGACGAGTCACATTCTGTGTTTGTTACCTTCTGTAACCAAGTTCAGAATGAAAAGGATCTTAGAATCGTTAAAGTCAGAAGTGATCATGGTGGAGAATTTGAAAATAAAGATTTTGAGTCATTCTTTAATGACAGAGGCATTCTGCATGATTTCTCTTGTCCTAGAACTCCCCAACAAAATGGAGTTGTAGAACGAAAGAACAGAACATTGCAAGAAATGGCCAGAACCATGATCAATGAGACAAACGTTTCTAAGACTTTCTGGGCAGAGGCAATCAACACAGCGTGCTACATTCAGAATAGAATCTCAATAAGACCTATTCTGGAAAAGACTCCATATGAATTGTGGAAGAACAGAAAGCCCAACATTTCATATTTTCATCCATTTGGATGT
Source organism: Vicia faba (assembly GCA_948472305.1). NCBI lineage: Eukaryota > Viridiplantae > Streptophyta > Magnoliopsida > Fabales > Fabaceae > Vicia > Vicia faba. The sequence continues at coordinate 274,512,690 of OX451735.1, read as the reverse complement.
ACTTGCTTTATATTAAATACAAAGAATTATTTGAACAAGTTTGACTCTAAGGCACAGAAGTGTATTATGTTAGGATACTCTGAACGCTCAAGAGGGTACAGAGTATACAATACAGAAACACAGATTGTGGAAGAATCAATCAGTGTTCGTTTTGATGATAAGCTTGACTCTGAAAAGTCAAAGCAGAATGAAGTTTTTGCAGGTATAGAAATTGAATTTGCAGGTTCTGAAGACAAGTCATCAGAAGCTCTCAACACAGACATTCCTTCAACATCTGAAAGGAGCACTGCTAGAAATCCTACAACAGCTGCTGATCAACCTCAGAAGAGATTACCCAGAAGCAGCTTGGATCACCCAGAAGAGACTATCCTAGGAAGAAAGGAAGATCCAATCAGAACAAGAGCAAGCTTCAGAAACTCCGAAGAAACTCTTATGGGACTGGTGTCTCTGATTGAACCTTCTTCTATTGATGAAGCACTTCTGGATAATGACTGGATTCTGGCAATGCAAGAAGAGCTGAATCAATTCACCAGAAACGACGTATGGGATCTCGTTCCCAGACCAAAAGGATTCAACGTCATTGGAACAAGATGGGTGTTCAGAAACAAGCTAAATGAACAAGGTGAAGTCATCAGAAACAAGGCACGACTGGTTGCACAAGGTTATAGTCAGCAAGAGGGGATAGACTATACAGAAACCTTTGCCCCAGTCGCCAGGTTAGAATCTATCAGACTTTTAATTTCATTTGCTGTTAATAGAGGCATCACTCTGTATCAGATGGATGTCAAAAGTGCATTCTTAAATGGTTATATAGAAGAAGAAGTTTATGTTCACCAACCCCCAGGTTTTGAAAATACAAAACATCCAGAACATGTTTTCAAACTAAAGAAGTCACTGTATGGTCTGAAACAAGCTCCCAGAGCTTGGTATGAAAGGCTAAGTAACTTTCTGCTTGAAAATGAATTCACCAGAGGGAAAGTGGACACTACTCTATTCTGTAAAACAGTTAAGAGTAACATCTTAGTCTGTCAAATCTATGTTGATGATATCATTTTTGGTTCTACTAATCCTTCTCTTGGAAGAAAATTTGCTAAGTGTATGCAGGCAGAATTTGAGATGAGCCTCATGGGGGAACTGAAATTCTTTCTGGGAATTCAGATCAATCAAACTCCAGAAGGAACTTACATTCATCAGAGCAAATACATCAGAGATCTTCTGAAGAAATTTGACCTGTCAGAATGTAAGCCATCAAAGATTCCAATGCATCCCACGTGCATTCTGGAAAGAGAAGAGGTAAGCAAAAATGTAGAACAGAAAGTCTACAGAGGTATGATTGGTTCTCTCCTCTATCTGACTGCTTCAAGACCTGACATACTATTCAGTGTTTGTATCTGTGCTAGATTCCAATCAGATCCTAGAGAATCTCACTTAACAGCTGTTAAGCGAATTTTCAAGTATCTGAAAGGTACTACTAATCTGGGTTCGTTTTATAGAAAATCTAGTGATTACAGCTTAGTAGGCTACTGTGATGCTGATTTTGCTGGAGACAGAGTGGAACGTAAAAGTACTTCTGGAAGCTGCCAGTTTCTGGGAGAAAATCTGATCTCTTGGTCCAGCAAAAGGCAATCAACAATTGCTCTGTCAACAGCAGAAGCTGAGTACATAGCAGCAGCAGGATGTAGCACACAAATGCTCTGGATGAAAAGTCAGCTTGAAGATTTCCAGATTTTTGAGAGTAACATTCCTATACTCTGTGATAACACTTCTGCTATTTGCTTAAGTAAAAATCCTATTTTACATTCTAGAGCTAAGCATATAGAAAAAAAACATCACTTCATTAGGGACTATATTCAGAAAGGTATTTTGAACTTAAAATTTATAGATACAGACCATCAATGGGCTGATATCTTTACTAAACCCCTTTCAGAAGATAGGTTTAATTTCATTCTGAAACATCTCAGCATGAAAGTGTGTCCAGAGTGAACATGTTTTAATTCCATATATTTACTTTCAGAATGTAATTATTTTACTGTGAACTTCTGATCAATCTCCTTTCAGAAAGATAGAACATGCAGATTGTATCAGATGCAAGTCTAAAGATCTGAGAGTCTAAGCTCAAAGACAGACGTGCTGATCACTACATCAAACAAGTGTCATCCAATCATCAGCATATCTCTGAAGCAGAACGCGTGCACGCTTCTGAGAAGGCAAAGCGCTGATTGGGTGCATTGAGACACATGTCTGGTAACCGTTTTTAAGTATCTTTCTCAAATCCCCCAAAATCAGCAAGCATTTAATGAAAAGTAATCATGCTTTTAAATGGCAATCATGATTTTTCTCTCTCTTAAAAACGTTTATCTTTTCAAAATAGTTTTGAAAACTCTATTTAAGCACATTAATCTCTCATTCTTATTCTTTACGCTTTCTCACTAACACTCAAGCATCTTCTGCATATTTCTGAGTTCATCTCTTGCAAACCTTTTTCCTCAGTTCATTCTCAAAACCCTTTAGTGTGAACATGGCAACCTCCAGTAGCGTTTCTGCAAGTAATCAGAAGAAAGCAACTTCTGAGCAATATCAAGTGCCACTCAGAACTCTCCTCACTCCGGTGAAGAACCTTGAAGTGCACTCTGAGTTAATCATTGATTTTGAAAGCTTGAAGGAGAATGGTTTTGACCTAACTGAAGAAGTTAGGGCTCAAAAGTGGGAAAGGTATTTCGATAGGTTGGTTGGACCAACATTCCCAGCGCTGGTCAAGGAATTTTGGATTCACGCCAAGGTTTCAACACATCTAGTCATCTCTTCTGTTATGGGGAAGAAGATTGTGATTTCTGAAGATCTCATTGCAAGGCTAATCGGTCAAAGTGGTGGTGGCGTCCGTTGTGTGGACATGGCTGAAAGATGTGCTGATATAGGTGTGGTAGCTAACAGGATTTTCACTCTTGGGATGCCCAGCAGCAAGATTAAGGATCTGAAGGATCATTTCAGAGTATGGGCTAAGATCATTCTGGGGTGCTTCAACCACAGGAAACCAACAAGTTCTCCTGATTACATAAATGTGGATCAGCAGTTTCTGATCTACTTTATTGATCAGAAGATAAAGATCAATCTGGCTCACTTCCTGTTCAACCATCTCAAAACCAGTGTGAAAGAAACAAGGGAAGAAGAAAGAACCAAGAGGGATTGGATACCTTTTGGAAGGTTGATATCAGATATTCTGACAGAGAATAGACTGATTGAGCATCTGATAGAAGCTCAAGAGCTGAGCACTATTGAACCAACAATTGGGAAACCTCTGAACGCAAAGAATCTGAAAAAGATGAAGCTGATAGAGAATATTCAGAAGGAACCCAGAGCTACTTCCACTGCTGATATCTCCATCAGAAGAGTGCCTCTGAGTGATTTTCCGTTATTTTCTGAAATTGAATCCAAACCAGAGATGTTTCTCAGGTACCCAGATGCGTACAAGGCAGATGATACAGATCCAAAGCTGAATATCAGAGATCTGCATCAACCCCAACCAGAAGTGACTCTGAAGAAGACAAAGAAGAGGAAAGCGCCATCAGAAGGATCATCTCAGCAGACTCCAAAGAAAAGAGGTATCTCATCTGCTGCCCCTATTTCAAATTCTTTTACTATTCCAGCATCTATCCCTCCTCAAACCTCTCATAGAATATCATTTCCCATCCCTACCATTGATGAAACCGTACAAGAAGAAGACCCTTCTGAGGCATTAAAACTCAGAAGACCTAGAACCAAACACCCCAAACAACCAACAATTTCAACAACATCAGCACTTGACCAAGTGCTGTCTGATATTGAGCGTCAACATGCCTCTGCTCAACCAAACTCTAAACCACAAAATGTTCCTCCTCCACAACCAGAACCACAGCAATCTGCTGAAGAACCAGAACAACAACAATAACCAGAACCAGAACCACAACAACAACAACCACTCACAGAAGAACCTCTGATCCCTGAGCAATCAGAGATTCCAACTCCCTCTCCCCAACTAGAAATTAATCCACCTTCACCACAAACAGAGTTTCACCACTCTGAAACTCCTTCTCCTCATCAATCTGAACCTCATTCACCTCAACCATCACCGCTGGCAATTCAGTTGCCATGTGGAACCACTGTTGTCATGCCCCAGTTACCATCCTCATCAGAATCGACACCACCAAATACTCCCAAAACACCACCCACTCCAATCGAAATATCTGACTCTGATACTCCCTCTCCAAAACAAACAGCTGCTCAGAAAACCTCTGAAAACCCCAGCAGGACTTTCATTGACTTAACCAGTCTTGACCGTCTTGCTGATCTGAAACACAAAATTGCCATCCCAAAACCAAAGCAACCAGATGTTGGCTCTGGTATTTTGAATTTTGAAACAGGTGTGCTGCAATGGATTGCTTCTTTGAAGCAAGTCTGTCCTGGGATGATTGACCCAGCTGCTTCTGATCATCTCTGGTCACAGTTCAGACTTTGGGTACGTGCTGAAGCCCTCAAGTTGCAGGATATCAACTATGAGCAGGCACAACAAAATTTCAGCAAGCTTCTGAATGAAGTTGGAAGTATGCTTTTGAAAGAGGACGTGCTCCCTCTGGACAGTGAACCTTGGTCTGAGAAACAGCAAGCTGCAAAGGTGCAACCATCAGAAGAAGACAAGACCATTCAGGCTGAAAGTCAAGCAGAGGATGTCGCTGAAAGTTCTGAGAAGCCTCCTCCTTCTGATGCTTCTCAAGCTGCCTTGGACAGGCAGACTCTGGAAGAACTAAGGCTAAATGACATGCGTCTGCAGCAGCGGATGGATGAAAACGATCAGAAGATGAAAGAGAGAATGGATGTGCAGGACAGCAAGATTGACACTGTTGTCAGCATGGTGCATAAGCAGAATGAGACTTCTGAAAAGATTCAAGCCATGCTGGAGAACCTGTTCACACGCTTTCCTCCTCAACCTTAATCTTTTTCATGCATGACCTTTGTTTTTTTTCATGTTTTCCTTGATTTTCTGATGTACTGTTTGATTATGTTTTGTAATATTTTCTCGTTTTGACTCTGAACTATCTTAATATGATTAGTTTTTCTGATCTTAATTGTTTTAGCACATCACCAACACTTTTTGATTGCTGAAAAAAAGGGGGAGAACAAGAATGATATTTAAATCAATAACGGGCTAACTAGACAGAAATTCTCAAACATTCTAACTCTATTACTTGAAATGTTTTTTCTGTTGTGTTTAAAGTCTACAGGCACAAGGAAGCTCCTGGACACTCTGAAGACTAGAAGCTCTGATCAATATGAAGTTGCTCTGATCAATATGAAGTTCTGATCCGCCCTAATATTCTGATCCAAAGCAAAGCTCTGACAAGAAAAGCTCTGAAGCTCTGCTCTGACATAAAGCTTCTGATAAGTCAAAGACTCTGATACTCTGATTCAAAGAAAGGCAAAAAGATCTGATCCTGAAGAACACGTATAATCAAAGGGAAGTAATAAACTCAGGGGGGAGTATTTCCTTACTCCTTATTCTTTTACTTCTTATTCTGATACATATTCCAGATACCTTTTCACGTTATTTTAATTTAAAATATCTAGTTTTTGTCATCATCAAAAAGGGGGAGATTGTTAGAACAAAGTTTGAATCTACTACCCTATATTTGAGTTTTGATGATAACAAAGTGAAAAGATATAGTATTTATAAGTTTCATGAATGAACTATCTACTGCCTAAAATTATTATGTTCTGACTTGCAGATACTCTGATTGATATAAGCAAGATCACATCTATTCAGCATCAGAATTTGATTTCATACACCAGCATCAGAAGTTGCTAGATCAGAACGTCAAAATCAGATGATCAACTCACGTACATGCTGAAGCCTGATGAACAAGACTGCGCTCAACACTCTGATACAGAAACACAATAGTTCATCAGCAGCGAAGCAGAGTCAGAATGAGCCAAGCTAGAACTTGCATTAAGTAAGCAACGGTACTGTGCATTGAAAGCAAATTAATTCCAACGGCCTCATTCCAGACAAGATCTGCTCAATAAGGAAAGCTTGTTATTAGCATTGAATCAAGAATATTGCATCCAACATTCATCATCCCAATGCTATATAAACAAGGCTTTGAAGATTGAAATGGTTAATGCTCTCCAAATCTCTACACGCACAAAAGCTGAACCATAATCTTCGTTCTTTGAGTTTTGCTAAACCATACACTCTGATATTTCATTACTGTTTAGCAATCTAGTTTCTAAGCTTCAATTTATGTATACATCACAGTTGTGATAAAGTTTTGTAGAAAACATCCACACACATAGTTTTATCTCTTTGTAAGAAAGTGTTACCTTGACAAACCGGGTTGTGGTTTGAATCAAGAAGGCTTTAGCAGTTGTTAAAGCAGTCTGTAATATTCAGTTGAATATAGTGGATTAAGACCTCGTTGGAGAGAGGCGAAATCACCTTGACGGGTGGACTGGAGTAGTTTGAGATCAAACGAACCAGGATAAAAATATCTTGTCAATTGCTTTAGATTTCAGTTTTACAATTCAACCCCCCCTTCTTGTGTTTTTCACCACTTCAGTTGGTTGATGAGAACTCCGAGCTCTTCCTGTCTTTGAGCTAAGCCTTGAATGATAGTCCCCTGCCCCAGCATCTGGATTTTCAATGCATCCACTTCAGCTTGCAGATGTTTCAGTCGTTCGTCCTCAGCGCTGTTCCTGACCAAAGTCTCCATGAGAAGTGTCCTTAACTCCTCCTGTCCCTTGGATAGATTCAGGAGGATTTCCCCGAACCGAGTCTCTTGAGCAAGAAGGTCCTGGTTATCTTGTTGGCAAGCCATTGCTGAAATAAACAGCGAGAACAGTAAGTGACCTGCAACAAGGATACCTGTTATGCAATGATGTGTATGATATATATGCAATGTTTTCAAGGATCTCGCGGGGTAAACAAAAATTGTTAGAACTAGGTAGCTTGATTGAGGGAACTTCATGTTTGCTGAGAGTCCTTCTTCAAGGGTCAAAGGCTCACCATATCCAGTGGGTCATAGCCCCTGACTTTAATCATCATGTCTGGTTTTGATTTCCAAACAACCTTGGTTAGGGGAACCTTCTTCAAGAGTCAGAGCTCACCATATCAAGTAGGTCATAGCCCCTGACAACTTTGTCTAGAGGAAAATAAATCCTCTTTGCCCCTTGCTGGGATAGTTGATTCACCATGACCTGCATCACAAGCCCTTGAGATCCTTGAAATGGATTAGTTTTTTATGCAGGATGTATGCAATGGTATGATGTCATGCTATGCATGGGGTAATGCAGGTAAAGCCTGTTACGAGTCCCAATTAAGGACTGCAAACCAAAACCTGTAAGAAACTCAAGTAAAACCTGTCATGAGTCCCAATTAAGGACCAAATAAAACCTGCAAAACACTCAGTAAACCCTGTTATGAGTTCCAGTTAAGGACTATAAACAAAACCTGCAAGGAACTCAAGTGTCAGATAACAAGCATGCAAGTAGTCAAGTTGGAAGGCACACAAGTCACACAAGAGAAACCCTTAGAGTTCAGGCCAGCATGGGGTCTGGGTATTACCCTCTTGGAGTTGGTGGGCTCAACCTGTCCTATTAGAAGTAACCGGGTTCTAAGGGTCCCAATATCACGGGATTGCTTTCATTGTTCCTCGTTTCGATTTAGCCACTGAACTGGCGACCGAAATATTCCAGGAAAGCAACCCTCAATTGAGTGTAGTATCGAGTATCAACCAACCTCGGACTGCACCAAAGTCAGTTATCTCACTACCCTAAAGAGTCCAAGATAGTTCAATTAAGGTTCCTAAGGTCTGTTGATGCTTCACGACACCACGCGGAGGCCCTGTACTCTCCTTGACTGAACTCAAGGGTTACCGGTACACACCAAAGTGCCACATCAACGTAGCAGACTGTTTCAACCATGTCGGTATAACCCGCACAGTTCCCTCACAGCCTTGTTGCTACTTTCTAAGAAGGTATCCCCCAGATCCGGGTTAGGATCTATAGAACTCCCAAGACAGTCCCACAATTTAAAGCAAGCAAAGAAAGCAATTGAAAACACAGTTATGAACTAGCCCTAAGGTACACCTCACTTTATAGTTTAGTCCCTAGCAGAGTCGCCAGTTCTGTGATCGGTGGATCTGGAACTGACTGTTTAACGCTGGTTCGCGAAATGTCGCGGAAGCAAGAGTCGCCACCGTCTTTTATTTTCTCCAAATGGAAAGGACAAAAGCACAGAAAAATTCCTTAAAGAGATTGCTCTCGGTTCGGGAGGTAAATTATAGAAAGGGAAGGTGTTAGCACCCTTTCTATCCATGGTTATCCATGGGCTCTTAGATACTTGCTCACTTGTGTTTTCAAAAATGGTTTGTTTGCTTTTCAATTGTGGGTTTAAAAAGTTTCTTTTGAAAATTCCAGTTCGACTCTTGTATCAGTCCCCAAGAGTGTTTGAAAAATTGCTTTCGAAAGCTTTTTGAAAGTGTCGGTGTGAAAAGTATTTTTTGATTGGTTTTGAAATTAGAGCAAGTATCTAGAGTCGTCTACCTACCCTAAGGAATTCGTCTGTGTAAATGTCCTTTAAAGTAGTGCCATCCCACCATTGAGAGGTAGGTAGCACCACCATTGGAGGTGCTCGGGTCAATTCGAGGTTCGGGACATGGTGATCACCAGAGCAATGGGAAGATACCTTAGAAGCTACCCTCATGCCAGGTTCCCGGATCATGAGGACTTACTAAGACATCCTCTACTCGACGATCACCTTTCGAGGCAAGGCAACAGTGAGGCGTACCCTAGGGGTGGTGTGTGATTTGTGTGTCAGATTCATTTATTTTTGTCTTGTCATGTCATGGGTGATCTACGCGTTTGTTTTTATTTTTGTCATTCATTCTTGCATGCCATTATTAATAGTTAAAAAAAGTTGCGAGAAATGTAAAGTTCCTAAACTATTACAAAGGCGCGGGTCCACATCGCCAAATTTAATCCAGGACCCGATTTGACAAAAAATAAAGAAATAAAGTGCGAGAAATATAAAATGCCCGAGTTACATGGCTTTGGGAGAATTACATAAATATTTAAAAGAAGGAATAAAGATGCGCGAATTGAATTAAAATTGAAAGCGAGGGCGTTGGACCCTTTTTAATGAAATCACATTATATTATTAAATTAATGAAATTAAAATGAAAAAGAAATTATTTTTGAGGTTTTTTGTATTTATGGTTTTTTATGTGAATTAAATGAAATTTAAACCTAATTCTAGCTATTTTTTAATTTATTAAGAAAATATGAAAATTACCTAAAATTAAACCTAATTAATTAATGCAATTTGATTTATAAAAAATAAATAATTAATTATGGTGAGGAGAAAATAAAAGAAAAAGCAATTAAAGTAATTAAAACCTAATTCTACAAATTTTAAGTTTATTGGAAAATATTAAAGTTAATCCTAAAAAAAAACTAATTAATTAATGAGACTTTATTTGCAAAAATATTAAAATAAAATATGTTTTTGATTTTTTTATGACTTTCTGATTTTTATATTATTTTTATATTTTATGAAAACAAATTAATTTAAAGATTTAAATAAAAATTAAACAAAATAAGTAAAATAGAAAAAATATGGAAAAAGACTAAGAAAGCAAACCATGGGGGGTTCTGTCCCCAAATTGGAGGTATAGCTCAGCATTTTCGGCCCAATTGATTTCTGGCCTTATTGACTTTTCTGCTAGCGTGTAGCTCCATTGACTAACGCCCAGGGTGTTTTTCCAATCAATGCCTTTGGATTGAGGTTACAGGCCATGTGGCACTCTTAGATTATGGAGTGTACGCTGGAACTCTGGGAGCGAGCTACACATAAGCATAATTAGAAAAAATAATATGGAAAGGGAGGGGGACCTGGGATCGAACCCAGGTCCTGTCGCTTACCAATCCAACGCCTTGACCAACTGTACCACACACGCACTTTGTTTATTATATAACCAACAATTAATATGAAAGAAAATAAGCGTTAGTAGGAAATTTTAGCGCGCAATTCAAATACTCCAACCAGATGGTGCCACATAGTCTTCTTCTTCCTCGTTCCTGAAATAAAAAAGGATTAACGGGGGTTTTGAACCCCCCCAAAATACACCATTTTTCAAAATAGCGATTAGGCTATGGTGCTTCATAAATTAGGCGCGATAGGGTAGTTCTATTCGTCCAAGCTTCCTGATTTCAACCATGGCACTGAGAAGTCTCAATTTTATAGTATGTGAAAGTGCCCAATTTGAAATTTGAGGAACCCTAATAATCGTCCATGGTGAAATCGCGTATGAGTGATGAAAACTTAATCAAACAATAGGGTTAACTTCAGAATGACAAGAGCAACACAAAACAAGCATTAAATTTGAAAATTATGGCATGAATGATCAGATGCGTTTAAGCAAAAAAGATGAAACCGTTTGACAGCTAGGTACCAATTCTTGAGGTTATGGACGTGGAAAGGTATTCAGTTAGCTTCAGTAATGTCTTGGCAAGCTAATGGGATCAATCTTTGCCTCTGAATCGTCCTCTAAGGCCACTTTCAGTTTTGAACTTTTTTGATAAAATTGCAAGTTTGGTTCTTGAGATGGGGCGCAGCATTCATGTTCTTGGCATTAGGGTTATCATGTATATATATGTGTGAGTGTTTTAGGTCAACAAAATAAGCCAAATATCCATGGAATCAATGCTTTTGATTTTGTGATTTTGCATAATCTTTTCAAATCTTTTTTCATGCAAATTTGATACAAATCATGTTCAATTGCCTTGATTCTTTCCAAATCTGATCATGCACGAAATATTGAGTGTATTTCATGCATAAAAAGATTTAAAAACTTAGGTTTGATATTTTTCATATATTTTAATTAATTAAATGAATTATTAGCAATTAAAAATTCAAATAAATAAATAAAAATGATGAAAAACTTCCCTTTGGGCCAAATGGTCGTGCATATGCTTTGGATGATGGATTTTGGAAGAAAATGTGGCCCATTAGCAATTTTAAGTCATTTGAAGCAAAGTTGACTTTTCAAAATATCCAAAAATTTCCTAACTTCCACAAGGCATATCTTGCTCAATTTTTAAGCTTTGATCATGTTCTTGGACATTTTGGAAAGGTCTTGAAGTCCTCTAACCAATGCCTTTTGTCCCATGTCCGTTTGACTTACCAATCTCAAGTTATGGTCTTTGACTTAAATTCCCTTTTTGTTGACTTTTGAAAATGACCTATAATGTTGAAATTGATAACTTTTTGTGAGAGCATTTCTTGGACTTGAAGTGTGAAGAGGAGTTGTAGGAAATGTCTTTCTATTAAAAATGAGCTTTGGATGGAATTTTTCTGATAATCCATGTGGAAGTTATGCCCTGGTCAAGTTACAGTTGACTTTTCAACTGTCCAAATATGGAAACTTTTGCATCTTGAGACTTTTTGAGCCAAGCTTTGAGAATCATGATCAAGCATTGATCAAATGATGTTTGTGGCTTCAAAATGAGATGTTGACCAAAAATTTGAACTTTTGACTGTCAAATGACCATTTTGCCCCTGCAGTTGACTGTAGTGCAATTAGGGTTTTTGACTGTGCAATTTTGTGCTGTAAGTCTTGAAACTTGGCATAAGGATGCTTGACAATGTTTATAGGCATGTGGGACTTGATTGGGCCCTTGGAAACTTCATTTACTTTGTCAGAACCAAAACCCTAGTTTTGACTGTTAGGAGGCCCTTGAACTGTGCAACCCTTGGGGAGATTTTGAAGCTTTGACTTGGCAAATTTTGAAGAATATGGGAGGGCAAATTTTGGGGTACAAAACTGTGATAAGAAGCACAGAAAGCAACGACAATGTAGAAACAGAACTTCAAAGAAGTAAACGAGTAAGAGTTGCTAAAGACTATGGGCCTGATTATGTGGCTTATAATGTAGAAGAAGATCCAATGAATATTCAAGAAGCCTTGTCATCTCTGGATGCTGATTTATGGCAAGAAGCTATCAATGATGAGATAAAATCTCTAGCATCTAACAAGACCTGGCACTTAGTAGACTTGCCTCCTGGTTTCAAACCAACCGATTGTAAATGGGTTTTGAAAAAGAAACTAAAACCCAATGAAACTATTGATAAATACAAGACTCGCCTTGTTGCCAAGGATTTTAGACAAAGAGAAAATTATAGATTTCTTCGACACCTTTTCTCCTGTCACTAGAATTACATCCATTAGGGTACTTATTTCAATAGTTGATATTTATAACTTAATAGTACACCAAATGGATGTTAAAATAACTTTTTTAAATGGTGACTTAGAAGAAGAAATCTATATGGAACAACCGGAAGGGTTTGTGATCTATGGACAAGAAAACAAGGTTTGTAAGTTAAATAAGTCTTTGTATGGACTAAAACAAGCTCCTAAGCAATGGCATGAAAAATTTGATAACTTAATGATTCAAATGGGTACAAAGTGAACGAAAGTGACAAATGCATTTACTATAAATCTGAGAATCGCATATGCACTATCATATGTCTCTATGTAGACGATCTACTCATATTTGGATCAAATATTCAAACCATTAATGATGTGAAATCACTGTTGTGCAACAACTTTGATATGAAAGACCTCGGAGAAGCAAGTGTGATCCTTGGTATCAAGATCACGAGATCCGAACAAGGAATTTCTTTGGATCAATCACACTATATGGAGAAGATCTTAAAGAAATATAAATATTTTGACTGTAAACCTGCATGCACACCATATGATCCAAGTATGAAACTGTTTAAGAACACGGGAGAAAGTGTCACACAATCTGAATATGCGAGCATCATTGGAAGTCTTAGTTATGCCACTGATTGTACTAGACCCGACATTGCATATGTCGTAGGATTGTTATGCAGGTTTACGAGTAGACTGAGTAAAGAGCACTGGTAAGCTATTGAACGAGTCATGAGGTACCTCAAAAGGACCATGGTCTCGGCCTATATTATCAGAATTTTCCTGCTGTACTAGAAGGGTACAGTGATGTAGATTCGAATACTTTGTTAGATGATTCCAAAGCTACTAGTGGCTATATATTTAGTATAGATGGAGGAGTTGTATCTTGGAAATCAAAGAAACAAACTATCCTAGCTCAGTCCATAATGGAATCTGAGATGATAGCACTAGCCACAACTAGTGAAGAATCAAGTTGGTTGAGATGCTTGCTAGATGAGATCCCTTTATGGGAAAAACCTATGTCAGCTATGTTGATCCACCGCGATAGTACCGCGACTATTGCAAAAATTGAGAACCGTTACTATAATGATAAAAATGTCAAATAAGAAGAAATCACAGCACTGTTAGAGACTGTATCTCTAAAGGAGCTGTAAGAGTGGATCATGTACGCACTGATGAAAATTTAGCAGATCCTTTGATGAAAGGATTAGCTAGAGAGAAAGTCTATAATACATCCAAGAAGATGAGACTAATTCCTATAAAGAAATGAGTTACTCATGATGGTAACCCGACCTAGATGACTGAAGATCCCAAGAAATAGGTTTAATGGGTAATAACAAGTTGTGAGTAATATGAGATGATCATGCAAGTAAAGCATGAATCCTGAAGTAATAAGAGGATGAGATAATAGAAGCTCTTAATGAGATCTATACTCTATATGAGGGAGTACCTAGGCTATATGAGTACTTTTGATAGACTCACCTTTGTGATTGTGGAACTTGGGTCGGTTCTTATGGAATTGTGAGACAGAATTCCTAGAGCCTTCACTAAACCGAGATACACATGCAGAGCCATTAAAGCACAGGCTATTAGAATATACCATAAGAAAAGGTTATGTGCGTGTTTGATGTCTGAGATAAAGTTCAAGTCATTTGTGTCACTCTTGTTGAATCAGGATCCTACTTGCTATGCAAAGGTTCAAGTCGAGACACCTTTGTTTATGCACAATCTTAGAAACTTTTGACGTTACTTCTAAAATCACTTTTTTTTTAAATTCAAGTGGGGAATTGTTGAAATATGGCCATGTTCCAATATGTTGAATTTAAAAATTTCTCAAGTCCCACATTGTTAGAATATTTTTTTGGTTAAAAAAACTCCTTAATCTCACATTGCTTAGTTTAGAAATCTTGGCTAGTTTACTTCATTATATAAGGAAATCACTTGTTTCATTCCAAAACTAAACCAAAAACTATTTTATTAGTTTTTCCTTCCTCACAATTATAACTCCGCGTCTTTCAAATTGTCATAGCGTCAACTTCTTCTCTTTTCTTTCTACTCGTTGAATTTTCTAAGTATTTTCTTGAATTCTCTTTAGAGAATTATGTTAATTTCTCCTCATTTCAGTTAAGAAATTTTCAAGTATTAATTTTTGGATTCTTTTTGGAGAATTATTTGAATTTCTCTTTGTTGGAGGAATTATTATGAGTGATCAAACAACTATTATTAAATTCTCTTTTAAGAATAATTTGAATTTCTCTTTGTTTGAGAAATTATTACGACTGGTCTTTGTACCAGATACTACGAGTGGTATTGATACCATATTTGAATGGTCATGTACCATCAAAAGGGTGTATTTTAAGACTGATTATCTATCATGCAAGTAGTAATCATACAATATAGAATTGAGTTGTTTTATCTTGGAGGCGGCGAGATAGTTCGACTGCTTTGCATAATTTTGAGCAGTACCACGAAACGTCTTAAAGAGAGTGACCTAGTCCGCGACTCAACCAGGTAATTTATTTGGTGGCAAATATTTCAAAATCCAAAAAGAATAAGTCAATGACAAACAACAAAATCATGCATAAACATATTTGCATTATTTAGCATTATTTAGTATACGAAAAAAGTATATATAGAAATAAAAGGCAAATAAGTTTTGATATTAAAAGAGATTGAACTCATGATTTTTGCAATCACAAGATATTATCTATCCATTAGAAAAGCGAAAAACTATTTTATTCAATTAATTTAAGTGGAAGTAAAATTATAATAGAAAGGATAAAATAAAGAATTTTTATTCAATTCAGTTTAAAATGATCTGTTCTAAAAGAGAGAAACTATTTGATCTCGTATCAATCAAGAGTCAATAACAAAGAAATTATAGATTAGTTTAAAAAAATTATTCTTCAAGTTTAAAAGAACATTCCTATTTTCTATCCAATTTGTGACTCAATCTCTCATTATCTCACACAATACATGAATCACACAAAATTCTAACGTATTTACAAGTGTTTTTTAAACCTTAATTTACAATTAAAGTCAAACCAAATTTACAGAATGGTTAATCCTAAGAATTTTGTCATTGTTTCTATAAGTTTTTATCTCTATGAATTCTTGTTACTCGATAAAAGAAATAGAGAAAAATACATAGAGAAATATACTTTGCTTGAGCTGTAGATAAAATATCGCATATTATTGATTTTCTTTTTTATCTTAGAACCGACCTTCTTTTTCACAGTTTATTGACAATTGAATATTTAATAACAAACATTGCAATGGTCTCCCACTCTGATCCAACAATGAAAATATACTTACATATATCAAGTCAATGAGAATATTAAGAGTGAAATTTTATGTACAAATTATGTGTAATTGAGAGTGATTTGTATTTTAATTTTTATAGTAGACCTTTAGTGTTTGAGGCCTTAGAATCTTCTCCAAGGGACACATGTCTTAAAGGATAGTTGTCAATAGATCATGTGGCTATGTTATTTAATGGTCCATGATGACTGCGCAACCTCGATATAAATCGTCTATATAGTAATTTTATCTCCTCGACGACTTTTAACAATCAGATTTTAGATACTTAAATTCTAGTGAATTAGACATTAGACTTGACTAGAACGATAACCCTCAAGTCTGTCTCGTTGAAGTCAGATTATAACTTTATTTATCAATTTTTCCAAACTTCATATACATACCTCCTACTTAACACTTATATTATAATTTTTACAAAAGACGCAATAAAAAATATATTTTAAAATAATAAAAAAATTAGAAGAACTTTTATTTTCGTAAGTGATTACTAACCAAAGACTTAAAGAGTAAATAAAATGGTATTTAATTCTCGAATTAGTATTCAATATTTTATTTTCAAATCACATAATTGGTGATAAAAACATTAAAATAATAACAAGTGTTTAAAAACTTAGGGACAACCCAATCCAAGGGGCGCCCCTTTTCAATTTGATCATTATCTGATCCGCTGCTATTCTCTTATCTTTAAATATCATTATCATTCATTATTTGAGTATCACTTGGGTCCTCAGTTTTACTCAGACAAAGAAACCGTTACTAATATCGATAGAGAGATGGTAGTTTTGCAGGAATTGTTTACAAGGTTAAGTCACCATTGGTATGCAATGATGGTGTGCATGGTAGTGGTTATGCTGTTGGTTGCAATAGCTCATCGAGTTGGTTTTGATGATATTCAGAAACCAAATAGCAGCTATCACGACCGTACATTACGACGTCTTCGCGCTTTTCATGGTCCATCTCTTCGTCTTCGCTCCCACCAAAACACCAACTCTCACTTCTAGGTTCCAAACGATGTTTAAATTTATCATATCATGTACTCAATATCTGCCATGTATACAGCCTTTTTTATTTTTTGCACAGAGATAAACTCCATCTTCTATTTGAGTTTTCTTCTTAATTCTTGAGGTTTCTTGTGTTTTTTTTTTTCTTCCATTATTTCAGTGGGTGGTTGTTTTGTATTGAAAAATATTTGACTCGCACAAAGAAATATATTAAATTGAAAAAACAATGTTAACTTGTCTTTTAAATAAATAGGTTAAGAAATTCATAAATAAAAAATGAGAAACATTTGTAGAGAAACACACATAAAGAAATATCTAATAAGAACAGAAATTTTTTTAAATTTATTTAAAATTTAATTTCTTTTTAATTAAATTTATGAATGATTGTGATAATAAATGAGAGAAAAAAATTTATATTTATTTTTAATTAATAAAAAATGTATGATTAATTGTATACAAAACTATTTTTATGTTTTTATTTACCTAACAACTTTTCATAAAAAAATTATGTTGAATATAAAAGTTTTTGTTTGAAAATTATGTATCGATTTGATTGAAAATAATTTAATTTTTTTAACACAATTTTTGTTGATAATTTTTTAGCACGTGTCTTTAGATCACAAATTAACATTATTTATAAAAATTTATATAATGGATAGTTATTACTTTATTTTATAAATATTATAATTTGTTCATTTTACACAAATCAAAAGTATTGTTATTCAAAATTAATGAATAATTATATAAAACTATATGAATATGAAATAAAGAAGGTTGTGGAAACTAAGTTTCCTACATGATTAAGTGAGGAAATATCTTGAATTAAAGGTTGTGATTTTGATGTTTCTTGAATTGGAGACGTTGATCTTGATTTGATGTTGTTAATTTTCAAGGCGGTGGATTTAAGGGGTGTATGTATGGTTAGCGCTTCAACGGTTAAGTCAGTTAGGGTTCAGATAATCGTAGTAAAAAGGGAGATTCGAGATTGTGTACCTAAAAATAGGGGTGGCAAAATAGGGCGTGGTCTGTCGGGCCGACCCGCGCATCAGCCAAAAATGGTGAGTTGGGTTGGGATTTTGGACCCGCTGTCCACCAAAGTCCGCCCTGCTAAAGACCTCCACCCGCCTCGCCAAAGTCTGCTGCCTGCCAAAGCCCACCGCGTCTATTCGTTCAACTTGTCTCACAAGCCCACCCTTTTTTAGTTAATTCTAATAGGCTCAATTCTTGATGGTTTTAGTATACATTTATTTGTGAATATATGCAATACTTTTTTTAAGTAAATTTTGTTAAAAAGATGCTTTATAAAAATTTTTTCTAAAAAATAAGTGAAAAATCTAATTGAAATGTAAAAAAAAGCCTTTTAATATATTAAAAAATGAAAAATAAATAAATAAAAAAGTAAGAAGGAAAGCCCGCCGCCCGCCAACCCGCCACCTTGTCGAGGCGAGTTAGATTCTTATGACCAATTCCACTTCACGGGCTTTCCCGCCCCGCTCTTTTTTTACGGGTTTAAGGAAGGGTTGGCGGCCTGTTTGGCCACCCCTACCTGAAAAGCCCTTGAGAAGATATTTATACCTTGGGGTTAATAGAGCGAGCAAGATAAGTTAGCCTTGTCCTATTGGGCCTTTGGTCAGTATAAAATAGCTTCCCCAAAGACTCGTCGAGACTCTAGATGCTAGGGGAATCTTTTTGCAGTCTTGATCGGCATTCAGGAATGGATGTTTATGCTTTAGCAGGCATGTTTCGCTTTAGTTTTACCAAAGAGTAATGGAGAACATGAGCATTAAATGCAGTCTCATTGATGGGAAAAATATCAAGTATACTATTTTTACCTTGTAGTAATAATAAAAAATTCCTCGAATGTCGATCTCAAGGAATGCATGTAATTATCGAGTTCAATTCACGTTCAATTAAACAAAAACATTAACTGGGATTTTGGTTTAGGAATCGTCACTTAGCAGAAATAAAATTAAGCAGAATGTAAATTAGGGCTTTTTCACAGATATGAGGAGCATGCTAGGGCATGGTGTATAATTTGCACTATGACAAACTTGAATTATGATCTCTTTAACAAGTTTATATCCTTCAATTACCAGCCCTTTAGATTATCTTCCCCTAAGTCTTTAGGGGGAAAACCTTTAACCATCCATCCTAAATCCCAAGTCCTTAGAGATATCTGATGGAATCAAGTGTTTATTTTATCAAAGGTTAAATCTGGTAACTATAGGGTATCCCTAGTCCTAGGTGATATCTATTATAGCCTAATTATACAAAAACCTTAACAACCGCAGTCCAACTGGTTGTTAATCGTAAAGAAATCATAATTTGTCCGACCAGGAAGGCATAAAAACATTGTACAATTAAATCAAATAGAGAAGATTATTGCATAAAAGAAATTCAGGAATCAAAATCATTTACAAAGTCAAATCAGGGACACCCCTTAGAATTGGAGGGATTAGCTACTCATATTGTTTAAAATAATCACAAGATAAAGATTATACATTACAAGTAATTGGATAGCTTCGATCTACAATTGCTTCCGCTCATGAGAATCTTCCGCTATTCAAGAACCTTGATCTCCTCAATCTTCAGTCATGTAAACTATTCTTCGCTGTCAAAAAGTTTCTTTTTCCTTCTCACAAACAGGTTTTAATAGTATTAGGTCATCCCTTAGCAATGCAAAAATGTCCAAAGTGCCCTTAATGATTCAAGACCCTTAAAACCCCAAAAAACTGAATTCCTAGCGCCTTGGCCGACACGGGCTGTGTCATGCAACAAGTGCACTCGTGTCAGCCTTTGTTTCTTGCTTCTAATCAAGCTTTAATGCATGTGTTTTGACACGGGCCATGTTGTGCGACATGGGCACCAGTGTCAGCGTCTTTGACTTTGCTTTCTCACGCTCTAGTGCAGTTGGTTTGACACGGGCCGTGTTAGGCGACACGGTCGCCCGTGTCAGCCCCTGGTAACCATGCTTCCCAAGTTTTCCCCCTGACACAACTCGTGTTAGGTGACACGGCCACCCGTTTCAGGGATCCTATAGCACTTCGTTCAAAACTCTGAATTCTACACTTTTTTTCCATGATTTGTCCTGTTTTATTCTTTTGAACCTGAAAACACTAAAACACTAAAACACAAAACCAAAGCATAAAATGAAGTAAAATAAAATAAAACGCTCGTCAATTAAAAGAAATGATAACTAAAATCCATGCTAAATACCTGTGTAAAAACCACTAATCAAACTCCCCCAAACTTAAACTATTGCTTGACCTCAAGCGACCATTACAAGAACTCATGAAAATCACAGAAGCTGGGTACTCAACGTGAGATATCCGTTCAAATTGATCAAAAAGCAGTTTGTCCAATGTTCGCATGATGCCAAGAGTTTGTTTAAGAACCTTTAAATCTAGAGCTTCCTCTTCAGATGCCTCTCTAACTCTGCTATGTACTTAAGTCTCTATCCGATTTTCCTCCTTTTTCGTTCAAACAGTCAAATTAAGGAAATGAGAATTATTATGATCATTATATGCACAAGACTAATCAAGAATTTTTGCTTAGGCATCAAATAGCAGCATTGGCTACTTTTAATTACCGCTGAAATTTTCAAACATTTACAGTTATATATTGTCCTTTTCGATGACGTTTGGGGATCAACCCCTTTTGGGCTGAATAACTGGGTGAGGGCTACCTAACTTAGCGAGCCAGTTGCCTTTTACCACCTTTTCATCATTTGGTGCAAAACTTATTTATTTCTCCATCAATCATACATGCATGTGAATCTATATTATGCCATACTATGAGGATAAACTACTTCAGGAGTACTTCTCAGGATTCAAGCACTATATTACAAATCTACATGTTAGACTTGTATCACTGTCATATTATTTCAAACTTCCTACCTCCTAAAAACCATCCCTTTGTCTCTATATACTATTCCTGAACTCTACGAGAAACAAGTTCTTGAACAAAACAATTTTTTTTGGCAAAATTTGGGAAGGACTTCAACTCGTGGATTTACACAACACTTAGCATAAAACTAACAAACAGGTCGAACAAAAAACCAGTAAACAGAAAATCAATAACCCCCCCCCCCCCCCCCAAACTTGAACTAAACATTGGCCACAACATTTCAGAACAAGCTCGAGAAAGGTGACTCACAGAGGGAAATGCAACACCAACTACTGCCTCCTAGATTTCACCAGTAAGGCTCCCTTTTTATTACCAGCAGACAAAATGAAACAAATACAAAAAGAAACTAAGTTATTTAAAAGCGTGGGTTACCTCTCACAAAGCACTTCCTTTAATGTTGCATGACTCGACGATTCTTCCCCTTATGGGGGGTACTTCCTCTTTCACACCTTGTTGCTTGTCTTTTCTGCAACCCAGAACTCATTCAGATAAAAAGAATTTACCACTTTGTACTGGCAGTCCCTTCCAACTTCCGTCTTCTCACCTTTTAGTTTCCTTTTCTTTCTCTTCTTGACTTCTGAACTGAACTTAG
This sequence comes from Vicia faba, assembly GCA_948472305.1. Classification (NCBI taxonomy): domain Eukaryota; kingdom Viridiplantae; phylum Streptophyta; class Magnoliopsida; order Fabales; family Fabaceae; genus Vicia; species Vicia faba. Next base: position 274,491,635 of record OX451735.1, on the reverse strand, counting down.
TAGTTTTTGTTGATGCCACCCGAGAGCTTATGCTAGAGACTTTTTCGGGGGGGGGGGATTTTAAACTTCTGATATCTCCTGCTAATTTGACCATACCAGCTGAAGCTTGATTCTTTTCACCTACACCCTGCTTTTTGATCTCGAACACCTTCAAAGCTATCGCATCATCAAATGATTTCAGTGTCAGACTACCTATCTCGATATCAAAATTGCATTGACTAGCCAGCATAAATGGTCAACCAAGAATGATAGGAGTTTGTTCATCTTCAGGGATGTCCATGATCTGAAAATCAACTGGGAAAACAAAATTGTCAATTTCTACTAATACATCTTCAACTATCCCATATGACTGCTTGATGGTGTGATCAACATATTTTAATTCCGTCCCACTCTCACTTATCTTCTCAATACCCAGCTTTTTGAAAATAGACAATGGCATCAAACTCACACTAGAACTAGAATCAACCAAAACCCTCTTGAAAGTTCTGTCTTTTATGGTGCATAGTATTGCAACTGACCCGAGATCCTTCTGGTTGACAGGTATTTTCCTCTCGCGTGCAATTACACACAATTTCTTATCACATGGTATTGATCCCTCTCTTGTTGATCTCTTCTTTGATAATGCCTCCTTCATGAATTTCTTATACAAAGGCATTTTCTCGAATGCTTCAAAGAATGATATATTGATCTCTAGATTTTTGAACAGTTGGACAAATTTATCAAACTCTTTATCTTTTGTGTCCTTGTTTGAAATTCGAGATGGATACAATAACTTGATTTCTGGTTTAGTTTTCTCTTCAATTGGCTTTACATGTGATACCACTTCTTCTTGTTTTTTCTTGTTCTTTCTCATTTCCAACTCTACTTATATGATAATGTCATCAAACTTCACCTTATCTTATTTTTCTCTAGCAAGTTTCTCACTTCTTGTTTTGACAACATTCACATTCTCGTGACTTTTTTGATTTTCTTGTTCTCGCAACACTACCTGTTGTGCAATCTGACCCATCTAAACTTCCAAATTTTTTATTGCAGTTGTGGTATTCCTGTGATTAATCCTTGTCTCTTGTTGAAATTTAGAGGTATGGGCTACCATCTTTTCAATAGCCACCTCCCATTTTTCCTTCTAAAGAGCTTGTTGCCGCTGATCTTTCCAGGAGAAGTTAGGATGATTCTTCCACCCAAGATTATAGGTGTTAGAATATGGGTTATTTTGCCTCAAGAATTTTATCCCCTCAATTTGTTGTGGAGTTGTAAGACATTGCACCATAAGGTGCGGTCCACTACAAATTTCACAAGATACCTTTTGTACCTGTTGAACCTCAGCTACTTGTTGAGTACGCACGTTCATTGCTTTCATCTTTTTCTCTACTTCTGCAACAATTGCTTCTTCAATTTTCAGATGCTTATTAATTTCCAACTTCAAATGAATCACTCCCTCTGGTTTGCTTACAACTCTATCATATAGCTCCAGATGTTCATTTACAGCAATGGCTTCAATAATCTTCTTCACACCAGTGGCTATTGTAAAGTTGGATAAGCCATCAACTATTGTATCAATAAGCTTCTTTGTCTTCATTCGAAGGTCATTTACAAACATTTGCATTTGCTCCGTTTGACCCATGTTGTGAGTGGGACAGGCTACTAATAACCTCTTGAACCTCTTATAAGCATCACATAGTGACTCTCCTTCCTCCTGTTTAAAATTCATAATATCATATCTTTTGCGAATGTAAAAAAAGAAGGAAAGTATTCATCAAGAAAAGTCTTCTCCATCTGTTCCCAAGTGGTGATACTTCCAGCAGGTAATGAGTAAAACCACTCTTCAGCATCTTCAGACAGCGTGAACGGGAACATCCTTAATTTCTTGGGTTCTTTGGAGTGCCCCTCAATCTTCAAAGTAGTACTCATGGTGAGGAATCTCTGTAAATGATTTTTGGCATGTTCATTGATCTTTTCCTGTGAAAGATATGTTCTCAAGCTGGATGTTGGTTGAAGGATGCAGTTTAAAATTTTCAACATTGACCAGTTGATTCACAATAGTCAACCGACCTCCTGGAGAATTTACTCCTCTGTAATCCCCAAGAAGTCTCTCTGATGGTGGTGGGTCTTCAGCCATTATTTTTTTCTTTTCAGACTCTGAACCTGAATGATCTAATGAACCTTTTGATTCATGTCTAACTAACCGAGCTTGTATGTGCCTTGTGTGAAAAGTTCTTTAGATTTCTGGGTCAAAAGGAAATTCAGCCGAGGGCTTTCCTCGCATGCAAAGTGTGATACGGTGGGAGAACTGACTTGGGTTTTGCGTTTGTATTCGCAAATGTTGCGGTTAGCAAGAGTCGCCACCAACTTTTTATTTTATCCTAAGGAAAGGTTAAAAAGCACAGCAAAAACCTTTTGAGATGTTTTCTTGGGTTCGGGGAGTAGATTATAGAAAGGGAAGGTATTAGCACCCTTTCTATCCATGGTTATCCATGGGCTCTTAGTTACTTGCTTAGATCACTTGCCTTTGTTTTCAATTGTTTGAAATGGTGCTTGAGTGTGAGTGGGTTTGAAAATATTTTGAAAAGAGGCCAATGTGGTGGCAACCTTTGTAATGATCCATGTGGGGATGTATACAAAGGTGTATGTATTTTGAAAAAGGTTTTCATTTGTTTTTGAAAGTTATTTTGAAAGTGTAGTGTTGTGTGGTTTTGAAATTAGGCAAGTGTTTTGTTTTGCAAGTTTGATTCAAGTAACTAAGAGGTTATCTACTCCTAAATTTCTCAAAAGACTATTGCTATGTTTTAACCCTTTTAACAAGTTTGTTCCACCATTGTATTTGGTGGACAATCTTGTGTTAGGATGTGAGAGGGACAGGCGCGGGTCATCGTTTAGACCATAATTGCAACGGCGTTAAATGTCTTTGGGCAATTTTCTTTAAGGGACTTGATCATTTGTTTTTGTTTGTTTTGAAAAAAGTTTTGTCGAGGGGACTATGATCATTCAAATTGTTTACTCTGCCCAAAGAAGTTCAACATACAATATGGCCCATTTATTTGAAGGCAACAAGTGGAATACCCTAGGGGTGCAAGTGTGAGATGTGTTGTTTATTTTCATGCTCATTTATCTTGTATTAGGTCAAACTATTTTTTTTAATCGTTTTTTCGCATACAAACCCTAATTCTAACATATTATCATTAGGAAGCAATAAAGTGCGAAATTAAAATTACTAAGCTATTACAAAACCAAATATGGGAAGGGGGGTACAAATGTTCAAATGGGGATATTGACAAGAATTTAAATCTAAATTATTACATCATTTTGAATATTTGCAATTAATCAATGTGCAAAAATTAAATAACAATGCAAGATGCAAAAGAAAGTGTTTTGTATATGTATGAGAAAAATATTATTTATGTAAAAGAGAAAAGAAAATAAAAAAATATTATTTTTTTGGAGTATTTTGATTTTAGGGCAAAAACCCTAATTTTAAAAGAAAATGCCTTATTATCTAATTTAATACAACTATTTATTTATTATTTTTTTAAAAATAAAATAAAATGAAGTATATTATGGAAAAAGTATTTTTGTATCAAACATTAATAAAAATAAAATTCAAGTATTTTCTTACATTTTTAACTTAAATATATTGATAAACATATATATATATATATATATATATATATATATATATATATATATATATATATATATATATATATATATATATATATATATATATATATATATATATATATATATATATATATATATATATATATATATATATATATATATATATATATATATATATATATATATATATATATATATATATATATATATATATATATATATATATATATATATATATATATATATATATATATATATATATTAAATCTTAAATATGTATTATACACAAAATAAATATATATTTAATATTTTAATAAAATAAATAAAAAGAGTATTTTTTATGTGAAATATTTTAAGAAGGTAAAAAATAATAAAAATGCATTTACACTATTTATATATTTATTCTAATAATAGTATATATATAATGTTTATGTATAAACAAAGGTAATAAACAAATAAATATGCAATAAATACAAAAAATGATGGAAAAAATATTTTCAAAATTTTAATGTGCTGAGAAAAAATAAACAAGTCAAACAAAAAAAGAAAAAGTCAAAAATGTTAAAAAATGAACAAATGGGCTCAGGGGGGGTGAGAAAATGGAAATATGGTGCAAAAAGAAGAAACCACACAGGCCCAGCCCATGTAGCTTCATCTTCAACCTCAGAACACTTCCTTGTTCAAAAAAACACGCGTTTTCTAACTCCTCATTCCTTGATCTTTTGCCAAATCTTCCAACATGAAACCTGTAGAGCTTGAAACCACGGTTCTAGACATATAAAGAAGTCAAGCTAACTCTCAGAAATGAGAGAGAATTTCTTCTCTCCCAAATCCAGACCTAATTTTTTAACCATGTTCAGACATAAAATTCTCTAAGCACACGAAATATAAATGAAATCTAAACATATGAGCATGTTCAGGGCTATGATTGTGACATATTTTCTTCACAAACCTAAAGCTAACAATGCCTAACAAGAGAGATAGAACTCCATGAATGTACCTGTTCAGTTGGAATCGTGCTTTGCAATGGAGGATGTTTCAGAGTAAAATGATGATTGGTATAGCTTCCTTGAAGTGTAAGGATGCTTTTCCAAGTCCTACTTTGTCTTGAAACTCCCTGAATCGAGCTAGTGAACTCCAACTGCAAAACAGAAAATTAAAAATGGTGAAGTGGCTTGGAGATGTTACAGGTCAGGTTTCAGGACATGGTTAGCTTGCATATGTTGTAAGGAAGGTAGAGGAACAGGTTTGGACAAGAATGCTCGAAGGGATTGAGAGATAGCACTCAATCTGCAGGGGTTCCCCTGTTTGTGCAGTTTTGTGGTGTTTCTGAGATGGAGAGTGCTTGAGAGGCAAATGGCTCGTGCAAAAGCTTGGTTGGGTAGTTTGGAATGTGTTTGATAGCTTTTGTGTTGTGTCTCTATGCTGAAGAGAGAGTTGTGATAAGTTATGGACTTTTCTTGAACTTGAAGCAAACAAAAGCAAGTTGAGGTTTTAGGTTAGTAGGGGGCCTCCTAATGTGCTGCATAATCTTCTCTTGATCAGAGCAACTTGTCCATAATCTTGTGCCAAAAGGATTTTGCTTGTACCTTCTTGATTTTCAATTGGACATAAAGCTAACCTTTTCAAGAATGGAAAGTTTACTTTATCTAAAAATGGATCAATCTTGTGTACAATGCTTGAACTCATGGAACAACACTTTGGCACAATGAACAAGCATTAAATTAAGGAGTGTAATTTGGTGTAAGGACCTGTAAAGTAGCACAAACTATGCTGAGTTCAAATTTGCAAAGTTATGGATATGGAACTTGGTCATGAACAAAGTGGTTTTTTGCTATATTGTGAAATTCGATTCTCTCTAACAATGAGGTTGTTTGAGAAGTTCTTGGACATTTTGGAAAGCTTGGAATGTGTAATACAATCCATCTTTGAAATGCAAATTGAAATTCCAAGTGGAAGGGTATGAAAAATGGCCTTGAAGTGGGGTAGAAAACCTTGTCAAAATAGGTTAAAATTTCACTAAGTTAAAAATGGTTTAGTGCCCTTATTCAAAAAATTGTAACTTGAGATACAAGCTTCAAATGAGAAAACTTTGTGAATCAAAGTTGTATATTATGCAACAAGCTACAACTTTCATGTTTTGACTTTTGTTTGAATCCAAATGGATCTTGGTGAAAAGATGGGGCAAAGTTGGGAAAAAATTAGGGTTTTTCATAACTTAGAAAAATTCTAAGTTATGAAAAATTCCATTTTCAAACCCTAATTTGCATTTTGTGATTTCTTGGTGAACAAGTTTCATGATTTGGCAAGTTTTGATGAAAAATGAATCTTGACTCTTGATTTTGACCAAAAAGTCAAAGTTTGACTTTTCAGTGTACAGTCAAAATTGATCAATTGACTGGGAAATTCAACTGTCAATCTTGTGTACTTGGGATCTTTTGAGCTTGATGAATGTGTCAAGACCATTTCATTGAGTCCTTTAGGCTATATGTGAGCTTGGTTTTCCATTGGCTAGGTCAAACAGTCAAAAATTGCCTTTGTGCAGTCAAAACCCTAAAAATGACCATTTTGCCCTTTTGATGATCTGATCAAGTTTCTTATGGAACTGTGATCCAAACTTGATCAAATGGTCCATATGAGTCCAATATGTTGATGTGGGTCAAATTTCATGAGGTTTGACTGTCAATTGGCCACAGTTGACTTTTTCCCCAATACAGCTGATTTCTAGGTCAACTGTCCAATTGACTGGGCAAAACTTGGAATCAAGACTTGAAACTTGGTATAGGTAAGCTTGGGAGTCCAATATGAAGCATGAAAGTCATCTTAGGCCTTTTAGGTCAAAACATCCTTGGGCAAACACAAACCCTAATTTGAGTCCACAGTGCAAGAAGAAGTCTTGAGCAGAGGAAACCCTAATTGGATCTTGATCTTCAAAGGTCTTGTGATGAGAAAATGTTGAGGAAATGGGAGGGCAAATTTTGGGGTACAACAGTTGCCCCTGTTCAATCTTCTTGAACCTGAAGAGTTAGATTGGCAAGCTTGCCTTTCGTGACTCGAGGGTAAAAGGAGATTGGACACTAGAGTGCCCAGAAATTTGCACTCGCATGCTGGAGTCTCAACAATGTGATGTCAGGAATGGACTTATAGATGCCATTTGGAGAGGTAGTGGACAGGGAGATGGGCTTATAGGTGCCATCTGGAGATGTGATAGAACTTTGTCGGGAATGGGCTTATAGATGCCATTTGGAAGTGTTGATCGCATAAGAGATTCCTTAGCGAGAACTTGTGTATTTGAGAAAGACGAATGTTTTCCTGGCTTGTTACAGGTGTTTGATCTTCAATCTCCTCATGCAGATATGCCCTGGCTAGATACAGGTATCGAATCTACAATTGGTTGCTCACAGATATGCCCTGGCTGGATACAAGAATCGAATCTGGAAATAGTCGTTAATAGATGTGCCCTGGCTGGATACAGGAATCGAATCTTCGAACTCTTCAGACGTGCCCTGGCTAGATACAGGAATCGAGTCTGGAAACGTGGTCAACAGATATGCCCTGGCTGGATACAGGAGTCGAATCTGGAAATGTTGTAGTTGATAGATGTGCCCTGGATGGATACAGGAATCGAATCTTCGAACTCTTCAGACGTGCCCTGGCTAGATACAGGAATCGAGTCTGGAAACTGATCACTCTTAGATGTGCCCTGACTAGATACAGGTATCGGATCTGGAATTGCGACAGTTGACGGTAATTGTTTTTGGGATTGTCTCTTTCCTGAAAAGGCAAAAACGTAAGTTGTATGCAATGTCATGATGTATGATATGCATGATATCATGATGTTCAACATGAGATGTTGTATGCGTTTCACCATGTATGTAAGCAAGATGTATGAAAATGTGAAATGTTTATGGATGTAATTTCGCCTTAGGAAAATAAATCCTTGACGATCGGCCGGAGAATTGCTCTGTGGAAGAGATACTTGGCCGAAGTTTTGATGCGAGGCCTGTTGAGGACTCTAATGATGGATTCCGCTGGGGATTATGACGATATACTCCGTTGGGGATTGGAGGAACTTTGCCGAGGGCGGTCTTCCGTGGTTTTTAGCTGAGGATAACCCAGTTATAAGTCCTTGTGAGGAAATAACTCTAAATAAAACTCGGGAGAGACGTCCGTGCTACGCAGGGGATAAGCTTCCAGAATCTACTGGGGATGAGCTTTAAGACCTGCCGGGGAATGTTGTGTCCTTTTAGGATCAACGGGGAACCAACTCTGCTTGGGGAAAGTATTGCTGAACCTGATTTACTCTGTGGGGAATTTGAGATGATCTGGCTATATTCTTCAGTTGAACCCACCTTGGTACCTTGGCGGACAAAACAACCAGACTGCATTAGACAACTTCAATTGCCCCTGTCTCTGATGTCACCTGTAATAAATCTCTTATTTTATATGCAAATATTTATGAATCAGCAATTTAATGTCAAATGCATATATCAACAATGAACATTGGACGTTCTTCGCAAAATAGAAAAAATAAAACAATGGTAATTTGTATGGACAAGTGAATTTGTATTGATTTAAATTTTGCCTGTGAGTAGGCGTTTTTGTACAAGAGGCTGACATCCTAGTAAGAGGACATCGCCAAATAGTATAGAGTTTACAATTTGAAAAAAGGAAACAAAACGGCTATGTGAACAATCCCACTGGGTTCCAACTCTGCTATTGCCTTTATGTCTTCGAACGTCTCATCGCTTTGCTACCTAGTTGAAGATGAAGCTGATTGGTCAATGCCGAAATCTGGAGCCAGATAGTTGATGCCGAATTCTGGATGCGAAGTGATCCAATGAGACATAATGTTACGCTTTTATCCCTAACTTTTGCCTGGACCGCCCTTTCGGGTTTTCAGTCCACCGGGATACCCATTTTTGCCCAAGCCGCCCTTTCAGGTTTTCGACTTGCCGGGTGTACAGATTTTTATTCATTTCATCCCTTATTTTGCCCGAACCCTTTTGGTTCGCCGGGAAGCCCTTATTTTTGCCTAGGTATGTCAACCTAGCGGGTCTTTTATTTATGCGTAGTATTTTTTCACTATGTCTGCATTGGCGGGGTGAGGAAGGTCGTCACCATCCATGGTGGTTAGGATCATGGCTCCTCCTGAGAAAACACGTTTAACCACAAATGGCCCTTCGTATGTAGGGGTCCATTTGCCCCGGGGATCACTTTGAGGAAGGATGATGCGTTTGATTACCAGGTCCCCAACTTGATACTCTTGTGGTCTGACTTTCTTGTTAAATGCCCTGATCATCCGTTTCTGATACGTTTGACCATGACAGATAGCAGTGAGCCTCTTTTCGTCAATCAGATTTAATTGATCAAGTCGAGTCTGGATCCAATCATCTTCATTCAAGTCCGCGTCCTTCATTATTCGGAGAGAGGGTATCTGGATTTCAATTGGCAAGACTGCCTCCATGCCATAGACTAAGGAGAAAGGAGTTGCCCCGGTTGACGTCCTTGCTGAAGTGCGGTACCCATGAAGAGCGAATGGTAACATCTCGTGCCAATCTTTATAGGTCACTGTCATCTTCTGCACAATTTTCTTGATATTTTTATTGGCTGCCTCTACAGCCCCATTCATCTTCGGCCGGTAGGGAGAAGAATTGTGGTGCTGTATCTTAAATTGTTCACAGAGTTCGGTGATCATTTTGTTATTGAGATTGGTACCATTGTCCGTAATGATTCTTTCCGGGACTCCATACCGACAGATCAGATTATGCCGGATGAAACGTGCCACGACGCTCTTGGTTACGGTGGCATAGGAAGCCGCCTCAACCCATTTTGTGAAGTAATCGATCGCCACCAAGATGAAGCGATGCCCATTGGATGCCGTTGGTCGGATCTCACCGATCATATCGATGCCCCACATTGCGAAAGGCCAAGGTGCCGTTAGGACATTCAAAGGAACCGGAGGGATATGCACCTTGTCAGCATAGATCTGGCATTTATGACAAGTTCGGGAGTGTTGGTAACAATCGGCTTCCATTGTGGACCAGAAATATCCTGCCCGAAGGATTTTCTTAGCCATGGTGTGTCCACTGGAATGTGTTCCAAATGCACCTTCATACAGTTCCATCATGATTTTCTCCGCTTCAGCCTTATCCACACAACGTAGCAGAGTCGAATCATGATTCCGTTTATAGAGAACGCCGTTGCTGAGGAAGAATTTTGCAGCAAACCTCCTCATGAACTTCTTATCATTGACAGATGCCCCTTCAGGGTATTCCTGAGCTTCCAAGTACCTCTTCACCTCATGATACCAGGGTTTCTCAGTGACCTTCTCAACCTCGAGCTCGCAGCAGTATGCCGGTTCATCCAACTTCCAGATTATGATTCGGGGAGCCTCATTGTCCCATTTAACTTTGAACATTGAAGACATCGTGGCTAGTGCGTCCGCTAGCTGATTCTCCTCTCTGGGGAAATGCTCAAAAGTTATCTCTTCAAAGTGGGGAAGCAAGGTCAACACATACTCCTTGTAAGGAATAAGATTCGGGTGTTTTGTATCCCACTCGCCTTTGATCTGATTGATCACGAGAGCGGAATCTCCGAAAACACTTAGAAATTTGATCCTTAAGTCGATTGCAGCTTGTAAACCCATGATACATGCCTCATATTCTGCCATATTGTTGGTGCAGCTGAAACATAACCGGGCGGTGAGGGGAGTATGAGTTCCCTTGGGAGATATGATTACAGCGCCGACGCCGTTACCCAAAGCATTGGAGGCTCCATCAAAATGCATGGACCATCGGGATCCTTCCTCAGGTCCTTCATCCGGTCCAGGTACTTCACAGTCAGTTACCACCATGATATCTTCATCCGGAAAATCAAAGTTCAATGATTGGTAATCGTCCACAGGTTGGTGTGCCAAATGATCGGCCAGTACACTTCCCTTAATTGCTTTCTGAGTTGTATACTGGATGTCATATTCTGTCAAGATCATTTGCCATCTCGCTATTCTTCCAGATAGAGCGGGCTTTTCAAATATGTACTTGATGGGATCCATCTTTGAAATCAATAAAGTAGTGTGAGCCAGCATATACTGTCTCAGCCGGCGAGCAGCCCATACAAGAGCGCAGAAAGTTTTCTCAAGCAGTGAGTAACGAGACTCACACTCGGTAAACTTTTTGCTCAAGTAATAAATAGCGTGCTCTTTTTGGCCAGACTCGTCATGCTGCCCCAGCACACACCCCATTGAATTGTCAAGTACTGTCAAGTATAGTATCAGAGGTCTTCCTTCCACCGGTGGCATATGAATGGGTGGCTCTTGGAGATATTCCTTTATCTTTTCAAAGGCAGCCTGACATTCATCATTCCAGCGTACTACTTGATCTTTCTTCAGTAATTTGAAGATTGGCTCACAAGTAGCAGTCAGATGTGAGATGAATCGGGCAATGTAATTCAGTCGTCCTAGGAAACCTCTGACTTCTTTCTCTGTTCTTGGAGTCGGCATCTCTTGTATGGCTTTTACCTTGGCAGGGTCCACCTGAATACCCTTATCACTTACAATGAATCCTAGCAATTTTCCGGATCTTACCCCAAAGGTGCATTTGTTGGGATTCAACCTCAGCTTGTATAACTTGAGTCGGTCAAACAACTTCCTCAGATGGTCAAGGTGCTCCTCCTCAGTTTGAGACCTTGCAATCATGTCATCAACGTATACCTCAATTTCATGATGGATCATATCATGAAATAAAGCAACCATGGCACGTTGATAGGTTGCCCCAGCATTTTTCAATCCGAACGGCATGACCTTATAACAGAAGGTGCCCCACTGAGTCACAAATGTAGTCTTCTCCATATCCTCTGGAGCCATCTTGATTTGATTATACCCTGAAAAACCATCCATGAAGGAGAACACCTTGTGTTGAGCTGTATTGTCAACAAGGACATCAATGTGAGGTAGGGGGAAGTCATCCTTGGGGCTGGCCCTGTTCAGATCTCTGTAGTCAACACACATTCTGACCTTACCGTCCTTCTTTGGTACCGGCACCACGTTGGCAACCCACTGAGGGTAAGAAGTCACTGCAAGGAACCCGGCATCAAACTGTTTCATAACCTCAGCCTTGATCTTTTCAGACATCTCCGGACGCATCCGTCGGACCTTTTGCTTTACCGGAGGGCAATCTTCCTTGGTTGGTAGGTGGTGAACTACAATGTCGGCATCCAAACCAGGCATATCTTCATAGGACCAAGCAAAAATCTCCATGTAGTCTTGTAGCATCTGGATCAATCGTTGCTTCACGCTGAGCTCTAGATTGGCACCAATCTTGACCTCTTTCCTATCTGTCTCAGTACCTAGGTTAATTGTCTCCACCGGCTCTTCATGTGGTTGAATAGCCCTCTCTTCCTGGAGTAGCAGTCTCGCCAGTTCACCAGGCACTTCGCAATCATCTTCACCTTCGTCTTCGGCCAAGTTGATCGGATTTTCGAAGTCATAACTGGCGGTAGCAGAGCTGTTACCAGTGAGATCCAGAGTGGATTGAAACCTGTATAAGTGAGTGTGTGTAAATATAGCTGTTTTGCAATATATATAACACAGAAAGGAAAAGAGCACAAGATTTGAAATGTAACAAACGTCCAATGTTTTGATTGATGATATATGAAATGTCATACAAAAAGCCCTCACAAATGGAGCTACGATGCCCCGGGTAGGACACCGAGCCAACAAAGTTTTAACATATTGTTTGTTACAAATTGGAAATCAAAAGAAATTAATTACTGCGTGACAAATGTGATAGGGGTAAAATCCTTTGCCGTCCAGTTGCTTGGTCCGTTGCTGTTAGTCGGGTAGATCCAACTGTCAAACTCTGCTTCCTCCACATCCTCCTCGATAGCATTCACCCTTGAGCTGGAGATAAACACCGGAGCCTTTCTGATCTTCTCTTTGCGCACAGCCTTCTGAGCCTCTGCAGTAAAGCCTAGCCCAAACTTGTCGTTCTTCTGAGTGAAGTCAGGAAGCTGACCCCAGTTTGCACAATTGCCTTTCTGAACCACAGCCCGGGCATCCCTTAGGGAAGCCATCTTCAAGGAAACATTCTCTTCGACTGTTGCTTCTGCTGCTGCTGAAATTGGATGCACCTCCTCGAAATGCTGAAAGGGGGTTTCAATAAACTCCCCATCCATCTCAATGTATCTGAAGGAATTCAAATGGCTCACCATATACTCCTCTTCTCCTTGCACAGTGACAATCTTTCCCCTGACGGGATACTTCAGCTTCTGGTGCAAGGTAGAGGTCACTGCCCCAGCTTTATGGATCCAAGGTCGACCCAGCAGACAAGAGTACGATGGACGTATATCCATCACATAAAAGATAGAGTCAAACACTTGAGAGCCCACATGGATAGGGATGTTAAACTCTCCATGAACCATCCTTTTAGAACCGTCAAAGGCCCTGACGATGATATTGCTGGGCTTCAATTCCAGGCCTTCATAATCCAGACGGTCTAAAGCCTTTTTCGGTAGAACATTCAAAGAAGAACCCGTATCCACCAATACATGCGCCAGAGTAGTGCCCCTGCATTCGATAGAGACATGCAGGGCATCATTGTGGTCTCTTCCCTTCGCAGTCAGGTCAGCATCTGAGAAACCCAAGCCATTGTCTGCTGTCAGATTTGCTATGCAATCGGTGAACTGGACTGCAGACGTCTCTTGCGGCACATGGGCCGTCTTGAGAAATGAGATCAAGGCCTTAGCATGGGCCTCGGAGCATAGCAATAAGGAGAGCAGGGAGATCTTGGAGGGCGTATGCCCCAGCTGTTCGACAACATTGAAATCACTTTTCTTTATTATTTTCAGAATCTCCTCCATTTCTTGCCGGGAGGCCTCAGCATTTATGGGTATTGGTGCCTCCATCCGGGAAGGCTCTTCTTCAATCCCTTTGCCCCGAGCATTTGATGACTCGGCAGCAGGGGAAACAATTTGGTCAGCAACAGGAACAGGTAAACTTGTAGGTTTTATAAGGAGGGGTTTTCGAATAGCGGGCGGCGCAATATCAGGCGAGAAGAGCCTGCCACTGCGGGTGACCTTGGCTGGACCAGTGATATCGCAGATACTGGCGCCAGTGTCGAATTCTTGCTTGATTCCGTTTACATACACGTCTGCCCCATAATGCCAGGGGACAACTTTATCAGATATGTAGGGGAGAGGCCCCGGGACAGTAATAATCACAGGTGCAACAATCATGATTTGAACAGGCTTCTTCGGGGGAGCCTTGATTGGATTTTTGAAGATGGTAACCACAGAAATTTCTTTTATCGGAACCAACTGAACAGCAGACTTCTTAAACAGAATCTCCTTGCTATCCATTAGGCTTTGGATGCCTAACCTCAGCAAGGGACAACCAGACAGGGAAACAGCACAGAACAGGCAACCTTCACCGCAACCCGGAAATAAACCGGCCCGCAGTAGGTTCTTCTTAACGGTCTTCAGAGGGGTAACAACTTCATCTACCGAAACAGCGTACATTTCTTCCTCAACGACATTTACTCTATGCTGGGGCATAGGAGCAGTTACGACATTTGGTCTCTCCGGCGCTTCAAACTGAATTTCCTTTGCGTCGATCAGATCTTGCACTTTGTTTCTCAAGGCCCAGCAATCATCAGTAGTGTGCCCGGGACTATCAGAATGATAAGCACACCGGGCATTTGGGTTATATTTAGGAGACGCAGTGTTGACGACCTTAGGAGCTTCTTTGAGGGTCACCAGGTTGGTGGATAACAGTTGGGGTAAAATTTGAGATAAGGTCATACTCAGTCGGGTATACTGCCTCTTGGGCCTTTCGCTTCTTTGTTGATTGTACTGCTGAGGAGCAACAACAGGTTTGGAGATGACCAAAGCATTGACGGCTTGGTGACTTTCGGGCTTGACTTGTCTTCTAGGACCATAGACGGCACTTGCTTCCTTCTTAAACGGCCTCTTCTCAGCACTTGTGGAGGCAGCCTTTTGTATCTTGCCTGACCTGATGCCAGCTTCAATTCTTTCTCCTGTCAATATCAAATCTGTAAACCCAGCGGAGGAGTTACCAACCAAATGATTGAAAAACAGACCAGACAACGTCCCTAGAAACATATCAACCAGCTCTCTGTCAGTCAATGGAGGCTGCACCCTGCCAGCCAAATCTCTCCATTTTTTAGCGTACTCTTTGAACCCTTCACCCGTTCCTAGAGACATACCCTGAAGTTGGGTACGCGTAGGAGCGAGATCAGAATTGTATTGGTATTGTCTGTAGAATGCGGTTGCCAAATCTTCCCAGTGTCGGATGCTAGCTCCATCCAATTGGTAAAACCATTCAAGCTGTGACCCTGAGAGGCTATCTTGGAAGAAGTGAATCCAAAGGTTCTTATCCGCCGTGTAAGGTTGGATCTTCCTTACGTACGACCTCAGATGCAGCTTTGGGCAGGAGACCCCATCATACTTGGCGAAGGCGGGCGCCTTAAACTTGTGTGGAATTACTACCCCGGAAGATAACCCCAAATCTCCGAAATCCAGTCCCGACACATTCTGAATTTCCATGGCGCTTAAGCGGTCCTCCAATTGCTTGTATCTGTCAGCAGCAGGTGGGTATTGTTCGTCGTTATAGTCCGTCTCGTTGTCGGAGACTGCGGGACTAGGAGCTCCTCCCCCTTGGGGACTGTTTTTCTCAGCAGAAGAAGTAGTTGGATCAGCTTCATTGTGGAGTGTGTTCCCAAATCTGCGTCCGGTGTTGAATAATGCAGTCCTCTTTTTCTTCTTCTTCTTCAGGAGTAGAGTCTTCAACTCTTGCTGACCCTGGGCTAGACTTAGGACCATCTCTTGAAACTGTGCACTTTGGGCCTGGAGGGCCTTGATTGCTTGCTCACTGGAGGATTCTGGATTCATGATGACTGTTCAAAATAAACAGCGAAGGAGATTAAGCAACCTGTGAAATAGGGTACCTGCTATGCATATGGTGCAATGGAATGCGTATGTTTTATGTTTTCAAAGACAAACAAGATTCAACTTTGTAGACAAAAGGGAAACACACTTCATTAGATTAAAATTTTCAATTGTTCAACAACTTGCCCTTAGGCATTACAGGAATGGAAAATACTGGAAAGGAAATAAACTACAAAAAGAAACAATCAAAGCTCATCAATGCTCCCATGGCCTCCTCTTTTCAGTGCTGATGTAATTGTTCAGGACCCGTTCTTCTTCCAATTGCTTAGTCAGCCTCTGGATCTTCCGTTCCTGCTCGTTGAACTTCTCTCGATAGAAATCCCGTTCTTCTTTTAGCTGCGCCCAAGATCTCTTCATGGTGTCAAAATCAGTAGGTATCTGAGGAGGGAGGACAGTTGGAGGAACCCCATCTTCATCAGGAGACTCAAGAATGAGGGGTCTGACAGCTTCGTAGGGCATACCTAACTTTTGAGCATGGATGCGGACCCATTTGCAATAGGGCTCCATTGGTAGAGAAGTCTTTGGTCCCAACTCATGTGGGTCAGATTTGTGGATTCTGTCCCAAGCTTTAATGAATCCCTGGCGTAGTTTGTCACTGTCTGCCTGAAACTCAAAATGGAAGTGAGGAACCAGCATTTCATGAGGCCCATCTCCTCTGGCTCTTCCAAACTGGCGGAGAGCTAAACACGGATTGTAAGAGATTCCTCCTTGGATACCAATCAACGGGACATTAGGGTATTCCCCGCAACGGTCGATAACAGCTACCTCATCCAAACCTCTGAGAGTCCAGGTGATGTCATTATCAGTGAGAGACATTAACCTCCGAGCCCAACCTTTCCCTTCTTCATTCTTCAGCATGAACTTGGGAAGGTGCGAAATAAACCACCTTACTAGCAAAGGAGCACAACACCACGGAGTTCCCCGTTTTCGAGCAGTACGAGCATAGAGTTGTTGTAGAATATCACCCAAAAGAGTGGGTACCGGATTCCGAGACATGAAGATTCTTATGACATGGATACTGATAAAGGTGTCAGGGTTGGGAAACAGCACCAGACCATAGATCAAAAGAGCTAGAATATCCTCATATGCCTTGAAGTCCAAGTCATTCCAGAAATCATTAGCCTTGCCAACCAGAAATTTGACCAAAAAGCCCTTAATCCCATTTCTAGTTTCCCAGTTGGACAATACCTCTTCTTTGGTCAAGGGGATAATTGCAGCAATCTCTTCAGGCCTAGGAGTCTTTTCCAAACCAGTGAATGGAGTTTGTTCCAAGACAGGGATCCCAAGCAAATAAGAAAATTCTTCCAGGGTGGGAACCAGCTGGAAGTCTTGAAAGGTGAAGCAATGATACAGAGGGTCATAAAATTGGGTCAGAACACTTATCAGTTGTTGGTCCCATTTTGCAGTGATCAAGCCAAGGAGAGAACCATGTCTGTTGATGAAGGAAGAAGTGTTTGGAATCCTTCCAACCAAATCCTTGAGTAAGACTGGTGGTTGAACAAAGTTGAACCGGACAGTATTTCTACGCACGGGCATCATGATGTCCTACAAAACAGAGCAAAGATGAATCCTTTTTGTCTTTGAAATGGGTTAGCCTTTTATACAGGATGCATGCAATGGTATGATGGCATGATGCTATGATGAAGCACACCACAAGTATTCACATAGGCAAATAAGGCACACAAGTCACACAGGACACCCTTAGGTTTCAGGCCAGCATGAGTTTCAGGTATTACCCTCTTTTGGTTTTGTTGGTTAAAACCTGTCCTATCAAAAGTAACCGGGTTCTAGAGGATCTCAAATCATTGGCTACCCTCAATCGGTCATAACTCCAGCATCGCAATCTTTTCTCGCGGCCAGAACCATCTCGAGAGTTTAGCCTCAATGAGTGTAGCATACTGCTACTGTCCTAATAGCCAAGTTGGTCAATTTAGGGTTCTAAGGTTGGTTGGTGTTTAATGACCCCTTAGAAGACCTATATTCTCCCCGTTACAACACAAGGGATATAGGTACAGACTAAGATGCCACACCAACGTAGCCACTGCTTCACCCATGTCGGTCTACGCCGGACAGGTCCCTCACAGATTATGCTACCTAAAAAGGGTATATCCCAGATCCGGGTTAGGATCTATGAACTCCGATGCAAAGCCCACAAATATAAAAGCAAACAAAGCAAACAATTGAAAACAAAAGTGATCTAAGCCCTAAGGTTACTCCACTTTTAAAAGTTATTCCCAGCAGAGTCGCCAGTTCTGTGATACGGTGGGAGAACTGACTTGGGTTTTGCGTTTGTATTCGCAAATGTTGCGGTTAGCAAGAGTCGCCACCGACTTTTTATTTTATCCTAAGGAAAGGTTAAAAAGCACAGCAAAAACCTTTTGAGATGTTTTCTTGGGTTCGGGGAGTAGATTATAGAAAGGGAAGGTATTAGCACCCTTTCTATCCATGGTTATCCATGGGCTCTTAGTTACTTGCTTAGATCACTTGCCTTTGTTTTCAATTGTTTGAAATGGTGCTTGAGTGTGAGTGGGTTTGAAAATATTTTGAAAAGAGGCCAATGTGGTGGCAACCTTTGTAATGATCCATGTGGGGATGTATACAAAGGTGTATGTCTTTTGAAAAAGGTTTTCATTTGTTTTTGAAAGTTATTTTGAAAGTGTAGTGTTGTGTGGTTTTGAAATTAGGCAAGTGTTTTGTTTTGCAAGTTTGATTCAAGTAACTAAGAGGTTATCTACTCCTAAATTTCTCAAAAGACTATTGCTATGTTTTAACCCTTTTAACAAGTTTGTTCCACCATTGTATTTGGTGGACAATCTTGTGTTAGGATGTGAGAGGGACAGGCGCGGGTCATCGTTTAGACCATAATTGCAACGGCGTTAAATGTCTTTGGGCAATTTTCTTTAAGGGACTTGATCATTTGTTTTTGTTTGTTTTGAAAAAAGTTTTGTCGAGGGGACTATGATCATTCAAATTGTTTACTCTGCCCAAAGAAGTTCAACATACAATATGGCCCATTTATTTGAAGGCAACAAGTGGAATACCCTAGGGGTGCAAGTGTGAGATGTGTTGTTTATTTTCATGCTCATTTATCTTGTATTAGGTCAAACTATTTTTTTTTATCGTTTTTTCGCATACAAACCCTAATTCTAACATATTATCATTAGGAAGCAATAAAGTGCGAAATTAAAATTACTAAGCTATTACAAAACCAAATATGGGAAGGGGGGTACAAATGTTCAAATGGGGATATTGACAAGAATTTAAATCTAAATTATTACATCATTTTGAATATTTGCAATTAATCAATGTGCAAAAATTAAATAACAATGCAAGATGCAAAAGAAAGTGTTTTGTATATGTATGAGTAATCAATGTGCAAAAATTAAATAACAATGCAAGATGCAAAAGAAAGTGTTTTGTATATGTATGAGAAAAATATTATTTATGTAAAAGAGAAAAGAAAATAAAAAAATATTATTTTTTTGGAGTATTTTGATTTTAGGGCAAAAACCCTAATTTTAAAAGAAAATGCCTTATTATCTAATTTAATACAACTATTTATTTATTATTTTTTTAAAAATAAAATAAAATGAAGTATATTATGGAAAAAGTATTTTTGTATCAAACATTAATAAAAATAAAATTCAAGTATTTTCTTACATTTTTAACTTAAATATATTGATAAACATATATATATATATATATATATATATATATATATATATATATATATATATATATATATATATATATATATATATATATATATATATATATATATATATATATATATATATATATATATATATATATATATATATATATATATATATATATATATATATATATATATATATATATATATATATATATATATATATATATATATATATATATATATATATATATATATATATATATATATATATATATATATATATATATATATATATATATATATATATATATATATATATATATATATATATATATATATATATATATATATATATATATATTAAATCTTAAATATGTATTATACACAAAATAAATATATATTTAATATTTTAATAAAATAAATAAAAAGAGTATTTTTTATGTGAAATATTTTCAGAAGGTAAAAAATAATAAAAATGCATTTACACTATTTATATATTTATTCTAATAATAGTATATATATAATGTTTATGTATAAACAAAGGTAATAAACAAATAAATATGCAATAAATACAAAAAATGATGGAAAAAATATTTTCAAAATTTTAATGTGCTGAGAAAAAATAAACAAGTCAAACAAAAAAAGAAAAAGTCAAAAATGTTAAAAAATGAACAAATGGGCTCAGGGGGGGTGAGAAAATGGAAATATGGTGCAAAAAGAAGAAACCACACAGGCCCAGCCCATGTAGCTTCATCTTCAACCTCAGAACACTTCCTTGTTCAAAAAAACACGTGTTTTCTAACTCCTCATTCCTTGATCTTTTGCCAAATCTTCCAACATGAAACCTGTAGAGCTTGAAACCACGGTTCTAGACATATAAAGAAGTCAAGCTAACTCTCAGAAATGAGAGAGAATTTCTTCTCTCCCAAATCCTGACCTAATTTTTTAACCATGTTCAGACATAAAATTCTCTAAGCACACGAAATATAAATGAAATCTAAACATATGAGCATGTTCAGGGCTATGATTGTGACATATTTTCTTCACAAACCTAAAGCTAACAATGCCTAACAAGAGAGATAGAACTCCATGAATGTACCTATTCAGTTGGAATCGTGCTTTGCAATGGAGGATGTTTCAGAGTAAAATGATGATTGGTATAACTTCCTTGAAGTGTAAGGATGCTTTTCCAAGTCCTACTTTGTCTTGAAACTCCCTGAATCGAGCTAGTGAACTCCAACTGCAAAACAGAAAATTAAAAATGGTGAAGTGGCTTGGAGGTGTTACAGGTCAGGTTTCAGGACATGGTTAGCTTGCATATGTTGTAAGGAAGGTAGAGGAACAGGTTTGGACAAGAATGCTCGAAGGGATTGAGAGATAGCACTCAATCTGCAGGGGTTCCCCTGTTTGTGCAGTTTTGTGGTGTTTCTGAGATGGAGAGTGCTTGAGAGGCAAATGGCTCGTGCAAAGCTTGGTTGGGTAGTTTGGAATGTGTTTGATAGCTTTTGTGTTGTGTCTCTATGCTGAAGAGAGAGTTGTGATAAGTTATGGACTTTTCTTGAATTTGAAGCAAACAAAAGCAAGTTGAGGTTTTAGGTTAGTAGGGGGCCTCCTAATGTGCTGCATAATCTTCTCTTGATCAGAGCAACTTGTCCATAATCTTTTGCCAAAAGGATTTTGCTTGTACCTTCTTGATTTTCAATTGGACATAAAGCTAACCTTTTCAAGAATGGAAAGTTTACTTTATCTAAAAATGGATCAATCTTGTGTACAATGCTTGAACTCATGGAACAACACTTTGGCACAATGAACAAGCATTAAATTAAGGAGTGTAATTTGGTTTAAGGACCTGTAAAGTAGCACAAACTATGCTGAGTTCAAATTTGCAAAGTTATGGATATGGAACTTGGTCATGAACAAAGTGGTTTTTTGCTATATTGTGAAATTCGATTCTCTCTAACCATGAGGTTGTTTGAGAAGTTCTTGGACATTTTGGAAAGCTTGGAATGTGTACTACAATCCATCTTTGAAATGCAAATTGAAATTCCAAGTGGAAGGGTATGAAAAATGGCCTTGAAGTGGGGTAGAAAACCTTGTCAAAATAGGTTAAAATTTCACTAAGTTAAAAATGGTTTAGTGCCCTTATTCAAAAAATTGTAACTTGAGATACAAGCTTAAAATGAGAAAACTTTGTGAATAAAAGTTGTATATTATGCAACAAGCTACAACTTTTATGTTTTGACTTTTGTTTGAATCCAAATGGATCTTGGTGAAAAGATGGGGCAAAGTTGGGAAAAAATTAGGGTTTTTCATAACTTAGAAAAATTCTAAGTTATGAAAAATTCCATTTTCAAACCCTAATTTGCATTTTGTGATTTCTTGGTGAACAAGTTTCATGATTTGGCAAGTTTTGATGAAAAATGAATCTTGACTCTTGATTTTGACCAAAAAGTCAAAGTTTGACTTTTCAGTGTACAGTCAAAATTGATCAATTGACTGGGAAATTCAACTGTCAATCTTGTGTACTTGGGATCTTTTGAGCTTGATGAATGTGTCAAGACCATTTCATTGAGTCCTTTAGGCTATATGTGAGCTTGGTTTTCCATTGGCTAGGTCAAACAGTCAAAAATTGCCTTTGTGCAGTCAAAACCCTAAAAATGACCATTTTGCCCTTTTGATGATCTGATCAAGTTTCTTATGGAACTGTGATCCAAACTTGATCAAATGGTCCATATGAGTCCAATATGTTGATGTGGGTCAAATTTCATGAGGTTTGACTGTCAATTGGCCACAGTTGACTTTTTCCCCAATACAGCTGATTTCTAGGTCAACTGTCCAATTGACTGGGCAAAACTTGGAATCAAGACTTGAAACTTGGTATAGGTAAGCTTGGGAGTCCAATATGAAGCATGAAAGTCATCTTAGGCCTTTTAGGTCAAAACATCCTTGGGCAAACACAAACCCTAATTTGAGTCCATAGTGCAAGAAGAAGTCTTGAGCAGAGGAAACCCTAATTGGATCTTGATCTTCAAAGGTCTTGTGATGAGAAAATGTTGAGGAAATGGGAGGGCAAATTTTGGGGTACAACACAAAGGTTAGGAAAATTCGCGAGTAATAAAAATATAAAATATAAAAATTATAAAAAGAAATTTTAGTTGCAGAGCAGAAAATTTTAATTGAACTCAAATTACTTTCAATAACTCGGAAGTCCCCGACAACGGCGCCAAAAACATGATGGAAAAAATAGCAAGTG
This sequence comes from Vicia faba, assembly GCA_948472305.1. NCBI lineage: Eukaryota > Viridiplantae > Streptophyta > Magnoliopsida > Fabales > Fabaceae > Vicia > Vicia faba. The sequence continues at coordinate 274,469,142 of OX451735.1, read as the reverse complement.
TACTACTTTTGCCTTGAAGTAATAATGGTAAATTCCCCGAATGTAGATCTCAAGGACTGCATGCAATTATCGAGTTTAATTCACGTCCAATTAAACAAAAACTTTAACTGGGATTTTGGTTTAGGAATTGTCACTTAGCAGAAATAAAAATAAGCAGAATATAAATTAAGACTTTTTCACAAATATGAGGAGTATGCTAGGGTATGGTGTATAATTTACTCTGTAACAATATTGAATCCTAATCTCTTCAACAAGTCCATATCCTTCAATTACCAACCCTTTAGATTATCTTCCCCTAAGTCCTTAGTGGGAAAACATTTAACCATTCATCCTAAATCCTAAGTCCTTAAAGATATCTGATGGAGTCAAGCCTTTATTTTATCAAGGGTTAAATCCAGTAACTATAAGGTATCCCTAGTACTAGGTGATATCTACTATAGCCTAATTATAAAAAAAACCTTAACAATCGCGGTCCAGCTGGTTGTTAACCGTAAATCAATCCTAATTTGTCTGATCAAGAAGGCATAAAAATATTGTACAGTCAAATAGAGAAGACTATTGTATAAAAGAAATCCAGGAATCAAAATCATTTACATAGTAAATTCATGGAAACCCCTTAGCATTAGGGGTTTAGCTACTCATATTTTTAAAAATAATCACAAGATAAATATTAAACATTACAAGTAATTTGGTAGCTTCGATCTTCAATTTCTTCTGCTCATGAGAATCTTATGCTCTCCAAGAACCTTGATCTCCCCAATCTTCAAGCGTGTAAATTATTCTTCGCTGCCAAAAAGATCCTTTTTCGTTCTCACAAACAGGTTTTAATAGTATTAGGTCATCCCTCAGCAATGCAAAAATGTCCAAAGTACCCTTAATGATCCAAGACACTTAAAACCATAAAAAATAGAATTCCTAGTGCCTTGGCCGACACGGGCCGTTTCATGCGACACAGGCACCCATGCCAGCCTCTGTTTCTTGCTTCTAATCAAGCTTACATGCAGGTGTTTTGACACAGGCCGTGTCGTGCAACACAGGCACCCGTGTCAGCATATGTGACTTTGCTTTCTCACGCTCTGGTGCAATTGGTTTCCCACGACCGCCCGTGTCAGCCCCAGGATTTCATGCTTCCCAAGTCTTCCCCTTGATACAGCCACCAGTGTCAAGGCTCCTGTAGCACTTCCTCCGAAACTCTGATTCTGCACTTTTTTGCCCTGATTTGTCCTATTTTATTCTTTTGAACCTGAAAACACTAAAACATAAAACCAAAGCATAAAATGAAGTAAAATGAAATAAAACACTCGTCAATTAAAAGAAATGATAACAAAAATCCATGCTAAATACTTGTGTAAAAACCACTGATACTCATCATTGAAACATTTCTTTCTTTTTCTCTTGATGTGTGACTTGAAAAGATGGAGAGTGGTGCGACGCTGCTTACTCTGTACTTGAGTTCACTATAGCTAAGTTGTGTTTCCAAGGTGAAATTTGACCATTGATCTGCACTTTTGCTTACTTTAAATATGATCTATCTGTCTGCCTTTGCCTATATAAGGGTAGAAGGAATTTGGGAGAAATTTTTGCAACCTAGTAGATTGAATTTCCCTTATTTTCTTTGAACCTTTCCCTCTTACTTGAGAGTGTTTTTCTTGGAGTAACTTTCATTACAAATTCAAATCTTTCAAGCCTCAACCTTCAGCCTTTGAATCCTTGTCTTTAATCCACACTTTAAGGTACTTTCCTCCAACTCAAGCTTTTTTCTTCAAGTATTTATTGTCTCCATGTTAATATGATCGATAACCCTATTATCATATAGAGTAATTCATAGGGTAATGCTTATTCCTCTTCGAAAATGGAAATTGAGTCTGAATCTTATTCGCTTTCTTCTATTAGTGGGGACTTTAAACCGGAGGTCTTCTCTCTGATTAATTATTCAGAAACATAAGAAGTATCTAGAGGTTATCTTTCATACAGAGCTCATTCCAAGGATTCTTTAGAGGCTCCATTTTCATGGAAAGCAAATGGGGTGAATATTTTGTTGAGAAACTGATGTCTCTCTCTGTCTTTACTAAGACATAAATACAAGTTGCCTAGCAAAAGATAAAACGTGCAGGTAACTTTGTCAGGGTATATCGGGGAATGAATGACCATGATCCTAGAGATGGTGAAATCGTGCATCCTTTGAAATGTCGGGGATAATCTAATGTTGTGTCTTGGATTAGTCATAATGACCATTTTAAAGCTGATGAACTGGCTCGAATAGGACATCAGTTAGTTGAGTCAGATAATGCCAACATATACCATTCGGTGGCTGTTGAAGTGGTAGGGACTCCTATCACTATGAATGTTGTTGAGGCTATAATCAATGTTGACATTATGGTCGTAAATTCCTTGGATTGGTCAATTCTTCTTGTAGGTATAGCGGAGAGGATATGCAGCTCTTTAGAAGGTTACTTTGTTCCTCTGTATGAGTTCCTCTTTACCAGATTAGGGTGCGTCTACCATTTTCTGATTTCGAGGTAGATGTGATGAACCTTTAGTGGGTTTCCCCCTCACAACTCCATTCGAGATCTTGGGGTTATATGAAGGTGTTCCAACTCTGTGTCGAGCATAAATCTTGGAAACCTTCTTTGGATCTCTTTTTCATCTCATTTACGAGGTTCGTACCTCTCAGGATGATACACAGGATCAATGATTGATCTTTATTTCCCCCCAGTTCCCTTGGCTTTATTATTTTACCAATGCTCGGGGTGAATTCCTTAGGAATTTCGTGCCGGTGAAACCTATCTCTAATGGGGCCCATTTTTCTTTCTGTTTGACTTCTTCCCCAATAGAATTTGCTCGCTCTTGCAAGACTGTATTTTTGAAATAATGGTCTCGAGTTCACTTTTGTTGACCTCTTGCTTCTTAATATATTGGGTTAAGTCCTTTGTCCCCTAAGGAGGTGGAACTGAAGGATGACCTGCTTGCTTGGTATCAGGGGCACATTTATGACGAATGATTTGATGATAGCGAAGTACCACCTTCTAAAGAAAGGTCCAGTACTACGTGTACCAAAAATGCATCTCCTTGCATGAGAGAGACTTCTATGCCATGTGTCAGCTCTATTATGAAAGAAAGTGGGGTCCACCAGCAGAATATCCATGTGCAAATTGAAATGCGGTCCAGTTCAAGCATATCCTCTTTTATATCTATATCTCGCCGATCTTGATTATTCAATTACATACCTATCAGCAATAGCATATCATGTTACCACTCGAGAGCTTGTAGTTGTGGATCTTCCAGATCTCTAAGATAGATTTGATCCCACGGACATAGAGTTTCATATTTCTAAGAGCAGACTGTTTGATCAAATCAAGGATCAGACCACTCTTGGTGTTCGAACTAGTCATTAATGGTCGACTTCATTGGTATCCTTTTAGTATGAATTGCAAAAACTTTCATTTTTAGTGTCTCATCTTATCTAGAGAAGCGTGAAAGCAACTGTCAAGGCCTTAAAGTTGTTTCAAGAAGAATATATAGCAAAAATACATTTCAACCTGACACGTATCAAAGGAGCAAAGAAGGAGGGAGGTAGAAATAGCATTAGCAGGAGCAACATGAAGTGTAGCAGTCTCTCTTGTTCTCGAATCATCGCACTATGAATTGAAGTGGATTAACACTTATGTGATTATCAATATGTCCGTTCATGCAGAGAGAGACAAAAACTCTCTTTTGAGGATGGGGAACCGGGGCACCCCTTTTTTTGACAAGTGTAACTTGTATCTTGCAGATAACATGGACCGGTTACAGAAGTTTCTTATGATTGCCAGGGATTAAGGTCTTACGACTGAATCGTCAGGTTAAGTGATGGCGACTTCTGCTGCTATGACTACTCTTGCCGTGGTGGTCCAGTCACCGACTACAGTTACTGCTATGATAGTAGTTATTACTATTATCCCATGTATAACTCTTAAGGTAAAACAACTAACCATTGGCGGCTGACCTTTCTGTTTGTGAGCTTTCACCATATCTTTCTCCTATCAAGAGGAATCAGAGTGATTGCAACTCTACTTCCTGAAGAGGGTACTTTCAAACATGCTCCTTTGTCGAAAGACCTAGAACCTTTGAGGAATTTATTTTTGTTGTGTCCACTAAGGACCTAGCTTCCATTCAAAACTTGTCTGTGGCTGACAAGCGACGTATTTTTGCAGATACTTCTCCTACCCTATTTCGGGATGCATCTATGGTTTAAATTATAGTCGTTGACCAATATGATGTGTTAGGTTCTAGTGACCTTGTCAGGGAGTGAGATGAAATGAATGAGAGGTGTGAGACCCTTGAGTGGGAGAATTCCACGACTGATAATGAATTGGTTGAGTTAAGGATAAAGGCCAAGCTTATTGATTCTCTGCAGAAGAAGGTGGATCGATATAGATCTTCCTCGTCTTTGGATGCTCATATAGCATAGATGGAGGCTTATTTGGTCAAGGTAGAAAAGTTATGGAAAAAGGCTTCTAAAGTTGCAGCAAAGGCATAATGTGAGTTTGAAACATATCAGACAGCTCTTCAGCAGAAGAAGTATGAATGGACCAAAGTTTTTAAAGACCTTGTTGTACCCCAAAATTTCCCCTCTCATTTTACTCAAGGCATGCCCATTTAGGTCCTCAAATTGCTCAAGAATGACTAAGAATTGACCAGGCAAATTCTCCTCCTAAGACAATGAACCTCTAACTAGGGTTTCAATTTTCATCAAGATGTGTGAGCTCCAATGGTCTAAAATGATTTCCAAGGTCCTAATATGTCTTCAAGATTGTCCATGAAAAATTTCATGCTTTACACTACAAGTTTGCTCAGTCAACTGCTCAAATGCTTGAAAATCAACTATACTAGATCAAAAGTTAACTCTGGCCCATATACAGTCAAACTTCAAGATTTTTTGTCAACATCAACATTTTGAAGTGATATCCATCATTTGATCAAGGTTTGATCATGATTCCTCAAGAAATGCTCCTAATTCATCAAAACTCAAAAATTGTTAATTAGGGTTTCTATAGGAAAAGTCTACTGAACTTTGACTAGCTATAACTTTCTCATACTTTGATAACACACAAATATATGATATTTTTAGCTTGATTTACATAAATTATTTCCCTTATTTTATTTTAATTGTATTATTTTATATAGGTATTACGCGAGTATTCATTTATTTTGTAGATAAATGTTAAGTTAAAGACTTTGGAAGAAATGAAGAAAAAGGATGCAAAAATAGCAAAAGGGCCAAAGAAGAATAGAAGAAGAAAGTATAAGGCCATCACAAGGCGTGAGCACGTGGCCCACTAGAAAGGACCTTGACGATTGTCAAGGCACGCTGCCGGTCGTCACGAGCGTAATAGACCAAGTGACCATCGTCACTTGGACTTGACGAACGTCACAGGCCCACCTTTTCCTTCTTTGACCACGTAGTCTGCAAATCCAACGGAAGAGAACCAGTTCAAACACAAATCCAACGGCCATCCTATTTCTAAGCTCCACTCAGTCAACACATGAAGAATGTAACCAACTCAGTGGTCCTATTATTTCTCAAACAAACTCAAAGTGTTCCTATATTTTCTCAAACCGACGTATCACAGAGAGAGCTATAAATAGGACCTTAGACACAACGAACTGGGGGTCGGACTTTTGATATATTTTGAGAATTCATTTTCCTTAAGCAATTTTTCTTTGAGAATTATTCTTTTTCCTGAAATTTTATATTTCCTCTAGCATTTATTTTCTGTACAATTGTCTCTATTCCTGATCGAAGCAAAGCCTACAGCTTGTGGAGGAGTGCTTCTAGTCAAGAGTTAGAAGTAATTGTACCCGTATCCAGAATTATTATCCTCAGGTTTATTTTTATGAATTGTTATTGCTTTTAATTAATATAATCATGTTTATTTTGTTTTGCCTTTGGAATTGTTCTGTGATTTGGTCTGATATTATGCTAGGCTAGAATTCGTATACCGGTATGTAAGGTCACATAACCAAGGGATCGAGTGACTCAGTTGGGTAATTTTTACTACAAAACCTTTTTCTGGTCTATGTTACTAATTTTAATCGATAAATTGTTTTGTTACGAAAGTAAAGAACAGATAGAGGTTAGGGTCAACAAAGAGGAAGTTTGAGATCTTTCAACTGGACAATAGTAATTAGGAATTGGCTTAAAATATAGCGGAAGCACTTTAAATTTAATTAAGATTCTATCCGGTTTTCAAAAAGTGTTTTTAACTCCTGCGGGATGGCGGAAGCGTACGTTAGGACTTAACTGCATAGCCTAGATCAATAAAACGACAGTGTGAGACTGGGGCTTTTAAACTAAATAGATTTTACTGGAAGTTGTTTTGAAAATACAAAGACACCCAACTGGTTGCTAGTTCCCGAGGTCCGACCATTACATACTGGTAGTTCCGCTTACTGATAACTAAAATTAAACTTAATTTAGTATTTAGTTTCCCTACAACCCAATCAAACGTTCATTAGCTTTAGATTTGCAAAGTAACAATAGAAGACAGTAGTTCGATTCATCAGTCTCTGTGGTTCAATATCTTTTAAAACTACACGATAAGACTGTGCACTTGCAGTCTGAATCATTAGATACCTCAGTGTAATCCGATCAAGTTTTTGGCGCCGTTGCTGGGGACTGATTTAAGTCGATATCGCTACTCTTTTGTTACGCAGTAGAGACTAGAGTAAAACCTCTCTATTTCTTTTTCTATTTATTTTCTTATTTTTATGCCAAACACTCGTTCGCAAGGCGATCTGTTATATATACAAATCAATGATATCAAGCGGTATCTCAGACTTAGACGCCGCATTCAAGAGTATCATCTCTTGCATAATACTCCACCTCGTGAATCACTCGAATCTCCTGTTCCTCAACCAACCGAAGAAATGGCTGCACAACCTGCTCCACGTCCGCTCAAATCCTATGTTATTCCTTCGCAAGATGAACCGCATAATAGCATTGCTGCTCCTCCAATTGAGGTTAACAACTTTGAACTGAAACCTTCTTTGTTGTCTGCTGTACAACAGAACCAATTTTCTGGTGGGTCAATGGAAGACCTCAATATTCATTTATCAATATTTCTGCAGTACGCGGATATGATTAAGAACAATGGGGTCAGTCAAGAGGCAATAAGACTTCGTCTTTTCCCTTTTTCTCTAAGAGACAGAGCCCGAGCTTGGCTCCAATCTCTACCCGCAAACTCTGTTACCACATGGGATGAGCTGAAGAAATTTTTTCTTGCAAGGTATTTCCCGCCAAGTAAAACAGCTATGCTAAGATCTCAAATAAGTGATTTTAGACAAAAGGTAAACGAGTCCCTTTTCGATGCTTGGGAATGATACAAGGATCTGATGAGACTATGCCCGCATCATGGCTTGGAAGAATGGTTAATTATCCATACCTTTTATAATGGTCTCCTTTACAATACAAGATTAACGATAGACGCTGCTGTAGGAGGCACACTTATGGATAAATCCTACACCGCTGCCTATGCTCTCATAGAAAGTATGGCTCAAAACCACTATCAGTGGGGAAGTGAAAGAGGACAAGTAGACAAGGCTACCACAGAGAAAACACCGACGAAAGGAGGCATGTACGAGATAAGCGATCTAGAAAGCGCCCATGCTAAGGTAGACGCCCTCATCCTTAAGAGTGATAACTTGACCGCAATACCTCCAGCCACCGTGGCTGCTATAACTCCAAATTGCGAGATATGCGGAGTGCTTGGACATGCAGTTACCGAATGTAAGATCTTGGCAGGAACTCCAACTGACCAAGTAAGTTATGCTCAAGGAAATCCTTACTCGAACACATACAAGCCTGGATGGAAGAATCATCCAAATTTCTTGTATAAGAACCCCAATGCGTTGTATGCTCCAAACCAAACACCTACTGTGCCACCTAGATATCAGAAACCTCCTGCAAATGCTCCTAATGTGCCTAGAAAATCAAACATAGAATTGATGATGGAAAACTTCATAGCTACCCAAGCGCAAACAAACAAAGACGTCCAAAATCAAAACATACACACTAACGAGCAGATAAAACAATTAGCGAACAAAATAGATGCTTTGGCCACCCACAATAAAATGTTAGAAACCCAAATCTATCAAGTGGCTCAACAACAAGCACCTACAGCTGCACCGGCCGATACATTTGCTGGTCAACCACAACCTAACCCGAAAGGGCATGCTCATGCCATCATATTAAGAAGTGGAACTGAGTTAGATGGACCGACTGAACCAAGACTTACAAATCCAGGTATGTACCAAAGATCTAAAAAACCAGTTGAGAAGGAGAATCAACCCAAGAAGGAGGAGGAGGATAAATAAGATAAAGGAGGAGAGGTCGAAGAAAAAGAAAAACCTTATGTGCCTCCACCGCCTTATAAACCCCAAATCCCATTTCCTGGAAGACTAGCTAAACCTAAGAACGTATGGCAATTTAAAAAATTCGTTGAACTTCTGAAACAACTTAATATAACAATTCATTTCACAGAAACCATAACTCAAATGCCCTCCTATGCCAAATTCCTCAAGGAAATCTTATCTAACAAGAAAAAGCTAGAAGCTAACGAAACAGTCACACTTACTGCCGAGTGTAGCACAATTATCCAAAACAAGATGCCTCCTAAGCTGAAAGATCCTGGAAGCTTATCTATACCTTGTCATATAGGAAAGTTTGTCATAGACAAAGCCCTGTGTGATTTAGGAGCTTGTATTAGCGGCATGCCTCTGTCCATATGCAACAAACTTGAAATTGGAGAACTAAGACCAACAAAGATGTTCGTTCAATTGGAAGACCACTCTGTTAAATACCAATTTGCAGACTACATGGTCAAAGAAGGAAAAGGTGGGCCTGTACGAATATGTAAGTTCTACATCCCTACAGATTTCATAATCATGGACATTAGAGAAGACGAAAGTACACCTATCATTTTAGGAAGACCATTCTTAGCTACCGCTGGAGCCATCTGTTGGCTCCTAAATTCGACACCCTTGTTTTTATTGATATCAGCCATTAAAGCTGAAGGATGGTTTCGACCAACTGGGTCTGTCGAAATGCCCATCAGAAGATGGCAATGTACTTAGAGAATTTCTTCTAAGTAGGAATCTTGTTGCCTTCGACGTCGAAGGTGCCTCTCGACGAAGGAGTTCGATTGTTCAGAGTGGAACGGTTTGAGATTCAAACGCTTGGAGGGAAAACGGTTCCCAGCGGTTACCAAGTGCAACGTGCCAAGATCTGGAGCGTCGAACGCTGTGAACGTGCCAAGTGGAGTCATCTCGAAGCAGTGTAACTGCCCGACGGTTACTTGGGATGTGTTTAGTATAAATATTAGTAGTTCACGCAGTTTTTCGCGTGTGTTCACAATTATATACAAGTTACTCATATAGATTCGAGTACCCAGCGTGAGAGAAAGAATTGTTGAGAATGTATGTGTGAAACACCACTTTAATTAATCAAAGTCATTTATTTTCCAGAAACTTTACTTGCTTTCTCCTTTACTTTTCCAGTCGAAGCCTTTCATTTCAAGCCTTTCTTTATTTTATCAAGTTCTCTTCTTCATGCAATTTACATAAAGCTTCTTTATTTTCTCGTCATTTAACCATTACCAAATTTAGTCAAAACCCCAAAATCAACCATGTCTTAGGATCAATCTGATCGATCCTGCGAGTCACCAAATAAGTAACCTTTTGGAAGATCAGCGGTTGTTTACCAATTCCCACGGTAAACACCATCATAGATGTAAAAAAGGGCAAACTAACTTTTGAAGTAGGTAAAGAGAAAGTCGAATTTATTCTGACATAATTCCTACAAGTGCCTGCCATAGATGACACATGTTATCTGGTAGACATCATGGACGAATGTGTGAGGAAAATTGAATGGGAACCGATACCTTGTTCTGAAACCATGAAGATTCCCACACCTCTTATATTCGAAGATAACGAATGGTGTCCCGAATACCGAGACGACATATCAGCGAGCAATGAATTCCATCTTCAATGATTTTATTAACACCTTTATGCAAGTATATATTGATGACATTGTTATAAAATCTGTTTCCAGGAAGAACCATATAGACCACCTTCGACAATCATTCGAAAGAATGAGAGAACATGGTCTGAAGATGAACCCTTTGAAGTGTGCATTCTGTGTAAAAGCTGGAGATTTCTTGGGCTTCGTTGTCCACAAGAAAGGAATCAAAATCAATCAGAACAAGACGAAGGCAATTCTGGAAGCGAAAGCGCCAGCAAACAAAAAGGAACTGCAATCTCTGTTAGGCAAGATAAATTTCTTAAGGAGATTCATATCTAACCTAAGTGGGAAAGCTCAAGCCTTTTCACCCTTACTTCGATTGAACAAAGAGGGATTCGAATGGGGGCAAGAGCAACAAGAAGCCTTCGACAAAATCAAAGGGTACCTCACAAAGCCACCTATTTTGGTGCCTCCTTGTAGCAACAGGAGTATGAGATTGTACATAGCTGCATCCGACAAAACTTTGGGAAGCATGTTAGCCCAAGAAGATGAAAATGGAGTCGAAAGACCCATTTACTATATTAGTAGAGTTTTGAACGATGCAGAAACTAGATATAGCGAAGTTGAAAAATTGTGTCTATGTCTGTATTTCTCTTGTACAAAGCTCAAACAATATATAAAACCAGTTGATGTGTATGTTTCGTCTCATTTTGATGTTTTCAAGTACATGTTGTCGAAACCCATCTTGCACAGTCGAATTGGCAAGTGGGCACTAGTATTAACTGAATACTCCTTGACCTTTATGCCTCTTAAGGCAGTGAAAGGACAAGTGGTGGCAGACTTTATAGTCGACCACTCAATTCAAGTTGAGAGTATTAATTATGTGGAGATAGAGCCTTGGAAATTCTACTTCGATGGTTCCAGCCATAAAGATGGAACAGGAGTAGGAGTCTTGATTATTTCTCCAGAAAAAATTCCAACAACATTCAAGTACAAGATATCAGGTTCTTGTTCGAACAATGAGGCTGAGTATGAAGCTCTAATTACTGGCCTTGAGATATTGTTGGAATTGGGGGCAACTCGAGTCTAAATAATGGGAGACTCAGAGTTAGTCATTAAGCAAGTCACAAAAGAATATAAATGCATAAGAGAAAATCTCATTATGTACTTTGTGATAGCAAATCGTTTATTGAAAAAATTTGAAATGGTCAACATTCGACACATACCCAGATTGGAAAATCAAATAGCCAATGATTTGGCACAAATTGCATCTGGATACAAAATTTCAAAAACGAGATTACAAAGAGCAATCGAAGTTCGAGAAAAGATAAAAGCAACTTGTCTGTCACCAACAGACTTGGAATCGACAAGACTAGGGTATGCTGATCAAAGTAACTTCGAAATTTCGTTCATAGACAATTTGTCAGAGCAAGATTGGAGGAAACCCATTGTGGATTATCTTCAAAATCCAGTAGCTTCGACAGAACGAAAAACAAAATATAGGGCGTTGAGTTACGTACTCATGGGTAATGAGTTATTTAAAAAGACGCCTGAAGGGGTATTGCTAAAGTGCTTAAGTGAAACTGAAGCATACATAGCCCTTTCGACTACGCACGCTGGAGCATGTGGGGCTCACCAAGTAGGCCATAAGATGAAATGGTTGTTGTTTCGACAAGGACTATACTGGCCCACCATGTTGAAAGATTGTATCGAGTTCGCCAAGGGTTGTCAAGAATGCCAAGTTCATACAGGCATCCAACATGTACCAGCAAGCGAACTTCACTCGATAGTGAAACCTTGGCCCTTTAGAGGATGGGCGTTGGACCTTATTGGAGAGATTCGACCAGCATCATCAAAGAGCCAGAAGTATATATTGGTGGGCATTGATTATTTTACTAAGTGGATCGAAGCTATTCCTTTAGTCAACGTAGACCAAGAAAATGTCATTGAATTTATTCAAAAGAACATTATCTTTAGATATGGAATCCCTGAAACTATAACTACTGATCAAGGATCAGTTTTCACCGGTCGAAAGATGCAGGAATTCGCTCAGGAAATAGGCTTTAAACTCCTAACATCGACGCCTTATTATGCACAGGCAAACGGCCAAGTCGAAGCGGCGAACAAAGTAGTGATTGGCTTGATAAAAAAGCATGTTGGGAAGAAGCCAAAAAATTGGCATAAGACGTTAGACCAGATCTTGTGGGCCTGTCGAACGTCCCCAAAAGAAGCCATAGGTACAACACCATATAGGCTAACTTTTGGTCATGACGCAGTGTTTCCAGCAGAAATTTGTCTTCAATCTGCAAGGGTTCAGAGACACCATGATATCCCCTCTGAAGTTTATTGGGATATGATGTTAGACGAACTAATAGATTTAGACGAAGAAAGACTGCGCGCTCTCGACTTACTAAGGCTTCAGAAGAAAAGAGTGGAAGACTCTTACAATAAAAAAGTGAAACCTAAGGCATTCTCGCCTGGAGAATTAGTTTGGAAGGTAATTCTTCCCATGGATCGAAGGGATCGAAGCATGGGAAAATGGTCACCCAAATGGGAAGGACCATTCAGAATTATCCAAACTTTTTCTGGTGGAGCTTATGAAGTCGAAGAGTCAGGTGAAGATAAAAGGCTCTTGAGAGTAAATGGCAAATATTTGAAAAAGTATAAACCTATGCTCCAAGAGATTAAAATAAATAGCAAGTAATGACTAAATTAACCATAAATAGCCAAAATGGAAAATTTTATAAATTAGCCAAAATGGCAATATTGTCAAATACACATTACAATACATGGTTAAAGAGCTGAGTCAATCAGAAGGGGATGGAATCTTTGAGTCGAAGGTACTTAGCCTGCTGCAACTCCAGTCTTTTGTTGCACAAGGCATTCGCCTGAGCAAGCTTGGCAATTTGGTCGTCGAAGGCTTGGGCTTTCTCAGCAAACTCTAGGCCTTGTGTGATTTAAGCTTGACTCTCGGTGTCTGAAACCGTCGAGAGAAGCTCCTCCTCGCGCTTAGTATTAGCGTTCATCTTGGCTTCCAGCTCTTAGATTTGCGCCTTTATGGAGGCATTGTCTCGATCTATGGCATCAATTTCTTCTTGCTTAGACGCCTTTTGCTTCGACAACTCTGCAATTCGAGAAGTCGTCTCTGCTACAGCAGTCCAGGCAGAAGAACTTTTGCCATATAACGCTTCGAGCTGGCTGTTGAAGCCCCTCTGTCGTCGATAGTCTGCTGAGACTTGATCAATAATGGAGTATAACTCCATGATAAAGCTCGAAACCTCCGGAGTCACAGCTAGCAAGTTTACTGCATTCAAAACAGCTCCCAAACACGACGGAGCAGTAGGGTCCCCCTCCAAAGCTTTCATCAAATCTTTCTTGAAGAACTGAGCTTTGACCTTCATCAAAGCCTCATCGAGAGGAGAAGTCTCAGTGGACTTCCCCGATTGAGTAGAAGCCTCCTGACTAATATCAGATGAACTTCCCTTGCTCTCGATAATGGTATTCAGATAGCCAACGGGATCAGTTTGCTTCAAGAGTGCTAAGTCTTCTTTGGACCTATGCTTTGTTGAGGTGGTAACCTTTGCAGCAACGTTGTTTTGGGGTTGAAGCTGTTGAGCAGCGTCTGCATCGACATGACTATCTTCGAATTGAACTTCAACAGCGCCAGCGTCAGCGTGATCCCCTTCATCATGTTGTTCCTCCGACAGATCGACCACTTGAATCTCCTTTGGCTGTTGTTCTTCTGTTTCAGCATTGGCTTCATCTGTTTCAGCATTGGCTTCATCGTTCGCCAATTCCTTCTCTTGTGGCCTACTGAGTTCAGCAGAATCTAGTGTTTCAGAAGTCTTTGGCGCTGAGCTTTCAGTGGTTTCCTGGAAAAAGAAGAAGAAGAATCTTCTAGGTTAGAAAGAGACATAATCGAACGTGAGCATCGACACCTGAGTTAAAAAAGGTCAAAGAAATTACCTGCAGAGGAACTTCAGCCCCAGGGCTGGAATTGTCGCTTTCGACAGGTTTATTGAGCAAAACATTTAGTTCCTCCTCCGTTGGCTCTTCAATAATTACTGGAGGTGGCCTGGGTTTTCTCCCATCAACCTTTATTCTGATTGTGGGTCGAGTCTCAGGAGAAGGAACATCCTTCTTCAGTTTTCGCCTTTTAAGAGGAGCAGGGGGAGAGTCGTCTTCTTCGTCACTCCCAGATTCGACCGTCAGTGCAGGTCGTTTCTTGGGTGAAGGTGCCTAAAAACCAATTGGAGTTCGATTTAGATGCTACATCGAAAGTCAGATTGTTAAAACCAGAAGAAAATAATACAAGTCTGGTTACCGGTGCTGAAGGTTTTTTCGAAGGACCTTCCCCCTGATGGCTTGTTGTAGTTTTCGCCGGTGCTATAGTTTTCGCCGGTGGTGGAGGTTTTGTCAAGGGACCTCCTCCCTGATGGCCTTCTGCAGCTTTCTTGGCTGCAGGCTTTCGAACAACTGAAAGAAGACAAGTTATAATTAACAGACTACCAGTCGAAATGGAGAGACAAAATAATTTTGATATTGAACTTACATTTCTTTATTTTGTCCAGGACTAGAACGAAAGACTTCTGAAGTTCGTCCACAAAGTCTTTCTCGTCGAAGAACTCTTCAGCGTAGTAACTCTTTCACCAGTCTTCGAAGGATGGTGAACAGAGAAAGTTAAGCTGATAATCGAACAGTGAAAGGATTGTTCGACCTGCATACCTACCAATATGCTTGGTGGCAGCATCTTCAGTATAGTCGTTGCAAAAATATAACATGGATTTCTCCCTGGGAAAAATAGGAGAAGGAAGTGTTTGAATGATACCAAACTGTCGAGAGACCAAGTTTGGTTGATCGCGATCAAGCTCAAGTGAGTCTTGGAGCTTTTAAAGCGCAGGGGCATTATTCTAGGTGTGAGAAATGCTTCCCACATTATTGTGTGTTCTTCGACCTGAGGGTCACCTGACGACTTAGGATGGGGCCTCGTGAACCATTCTGGACCAACCTTTCGTCGAGCGAAGGGAGCCATGGTCGAAGCAAATTCTTTTCTTCTTGCAAACATCAAGACGAAGTTTGCAAAAGTCTGTTGAAGCTCCAGCCCATCTTCAGTCGGGGTCAGTAGAGCTAATCTGGTGCCTTCGATGCGCCTATTTGCTATCTCCGGAGCTTGCTCATTTATTTGAGTCTTCTTAGGTAAGAAAGACTCGAAAGTGGCATTGAGCCATAGCTGAAGTAGCCAAAAAGGTCCTGCAAGCAGCAGACTGGCTCTATTCTCGATGATCTTCAACAGGGTCGCTCCGCTGCTGATCGACTCGTACAGATTCGCCAAGATTAATTCTGCCAAACAAATATTTTGGCCATGGTGGAGTTGGGTGGCGAGGGTGACCATCTTCTTTGTCACCTGTAAAGACTTTGTGCAGAAAATAAAGCGTGACAGCCATAGGGCTAGAAACGCGATATGCTCTACATCCGACACAGTGGCTGTCGACCTATCATGGTAATGGTTGATATAGGTGGTGTAGGTGGGTTTCGTAGCTGCGAATCCAATCTGATCCTCCGACATTTCCTCTGGGTCGAAATAATCCCCAGTGGGTCGAAGGCCAGTGATGGCAGCCACGTCGAAAAGCGTGGGTGTTAGCATTCCACAAGGAAGGTGGAAAGTGAAATGAGTGTAATCCCAGAAAAGCAAGGAGGCGATCAACATCTTAGGGGAGTAGTTGAGACCCGTCTTCGACAGCATAACCAGGTCGTATATCCCCAGGTCCTTCCAGATCGAAGCCTGGCTTTTTTCCATTTTTTCTAGCCAAGCACTGTAGTCAGGAGTGAGGCTAGGGCTAGACCTGAAAGCCCTAACACCCCTATTGAAGAAGCGAAGATCTATCTTCTCCTTAGCGGGATCTTCGTTGTCCTCTGCATCTTTTTTAGAACACCCAACAGGTTTGAGCTTTTCAAGCACTAGAAAGAAGCTTTTGATCTTCATGGCTTCATCGATGCATGGGGTGAGCGGGCCAGACATGGCGAAGATTTAGTTGGAGTATCCAACCGGAATCATGAGTTGGTGTGAATAAGCTTCACGTTCAGCAGTTTCTAGGGGTTCAGGAACCCTTCGTTGGCCTGTAGGAGTAACTATGGGGACAGTTGAGAAGATCTTGGGTTTAGCATTTCTGGAAGGGATGTTAGAACTAGGAGCGGTAGAGGAACCTGAGGCCATTGTTGATGTTAAGGTTGAAGATGAAGTGAAGAACAAGGTGTTTGCAAGTTTGCAGAGATTTTGTGTTCAACAAGGAAGTTTGAAGGCAGGATAGCGTGAAAAAGTCCCACAATGGGTACTTGGCGCTATTTATAGTGGTTGGGAAATCCCCAAATTCGAGGCCATTTAATGTTGCAGAAGATAGTGGGACACGTGGCGTCCCCCTGTTGACATAGCCGTTCTGCAGAAATGAAAGGGTGCAGCGTGCGCCCTCGTTTTTGGGAAATTGTCATGATGACAATTTGTGAAAAGACATTGGGCACGCTGCACGCCGTACTGAGGTGACGTCTTAGGTACGGATCAAATGATGGCTTTTTCTTGGGATTGTCAGTGGTTGGTAGAAGACAAAAAGTGCACAGTTTAATTTGTGGCTAAGAATGAAAAGACAGGTGTCGAATGGAATCTCAAAGAATGCCTTTTTCTTTTTAGAGTCGAAATAAGGCATTCTTGGGGGGCAATTTGTTGGCTCCTAAATTCGACACCCTTGTTTTTATTGATATCAGCCATTAAAGCTGAAGGATGGTTTCGACCAGCTGGGTCTGTCGAAATGCCCATCAGAAGATGGCAATGTACTTAGAGAATTTCTTCTAAGTAGGAATCTTGTTGCCTTCGACGTCGAAGGTGCCTCTCGACGAAGGCGTTCGATTGTTCAGAGTGGAACAGTTTGAGATTCAAACGTTTGGAGGGAAAACAGTTCCCAGCGGTTACCAAGTGCAACGTGCCAAGATCTGGAGCGTCGAACGCTGTGAACGTGCCAAGTGGAGTCATCTCGAAGCAGTGTAACTGCCCGACAGTTACTTGGGATGTGTTTAGTATAAATATTAGTAGTTCACGCAGTTTTTCGCGTGTGTTCACAATTATATACAAGTTACTCATATAGATTCGAGTACCCAGCGTGAGAGAAAGAATTGTTGAGAATGTATGTGTGAAACACCACTTTAATTAATCAAAGTCATTTATTTTCCAGAAACTTTACTTGCTTTCTCCTTTACTTTTCCAGTCGAAGCCTTTCATTTCAAGCCTTTCTTTATTTTATCAAGTTCTCTTCTTCATGCAATTTACATAAAGCTTCTTTATTTTCTCGTCATTTAACCATTACCAAATTTAGTCAAAACCCCAAAATCAACCATGTCTTAGGATCAATCTGATCGATCCTGCGAGTCACCAAATAAGTAACATTTTGGAAGATCAGCGATTGTTTACCAATTCCCACGGTAAACACCATCATAGATGTAAAAAAGGGCAAACTAACTTTTGAAGTAGGTGAAGAGAAAGTCGAATTTATTCTGACATAATTCCTACAAGTGCCTGCCATAGATGACACATGTTATCTGGTAGACATCATGGACGAATGTGTGAGGAAAATTGAATGGGAACTGATACCTTGTTCTGAAACCATGAAGATTCCCACACCTCTTATATTCGAAGATAACGAATGGTGTCCCGAATACCGAGACGACAATCTAAGCGAATGCTTAGCTCTGACACCTGACCACATGCCTTGTCCGAGAAAACAAGCCTTGGATCTTAAGCCATTACCTAAGACACTTAGATATGAATTCCTCGACACCGAGCTTAAACGACCTGTAATTGTCAATGCAGACTTAGGACAACAAGAAACAGACAAATTATTACAAGTCTTAAGAAAATACCCATCTGACTTGGAATATAACATTACGAATCTCAAAGGAATAAGTCCTTCCATTTGTATGCATCGCATTATGTTGGAAAACGACTGCAAGTCTTCTAGAGAACATCAATAAAGAATTAACCCAATATGGAGTACCGTAGTTAAAGACGAAGTAAAAAAACTTCTGAACGCATGAATCATATACCCAATATCTGATAGTCAATGGGTAAGCCCAGTACACTGTGTACCAAAGAAAGGAGGTATAACAGTCACAACAAACAAAGCAGGCGAAGCTGTAGCAGAACGAACCGTAAGCGGAGCTAGAATGTGCATTAACTATAGGAAGCTAAACAAAGCCACTCGTAAAGACCATTTTCCTCTACCGTTCATCGATCAAATGCTTGTGCGATTGGCTAAGCACTCTCATTACTGTTACCTAGACAGTTACTCGAGATTTTTCCAAATTCCTATTCACCCTGATGACCAAGAGAAAACAACATTCACATGTCCTTATGGAACTTTCGCCTACAGACGAATGCCGTTTGGATTATGTAACACTCCCGCCACATTTCAGAGATGCATGATGGCAATTTTTTCTGATTTCATAGACAATACCATGGAGGTATTTATGGACGACTTCTCTGTATGTGGAGAGAGTTTTGAAGATTGTCTAATAAATTTAGAGAAAGTTTTGGAGAGATGCGTGAAAGTGAACCTCGTTCTGAATTGGGAAATATTTCACTTTATGGTCAAACAAGGAATTGTGTTAGGACAAGTCGTGTCTGAGAGGGGGATTGAAGTAGATAAAGCAAAGATCAAAGTCATAGAAAACTTACAACCCCCTAAAACAGTAATAGAAATACGCAGTTTCTTAGGACACGCCGGTTTCTACCGACGATTCATAAAAGATTTCTCGCAAATTTCTAAACCTACACTACCCTCCCTATGAAAGACGTTGAATTCGATTTCGATGACAAATGCCTAAGGGAATTTAACCAATTAAAAACAGCTCTTATATTCGCACCAATCATGCAACCACCCGATTGGAGACTACCATTTGAAATCATGTGTGACGCAAGTGATTACGCCGTAGGTGCAGTCCTGGGACAAAGAAGAGATAAGAAGTTTCATGTGATATACTATGCAAGTAGAACCCTAGACCCTGCACAGATGAATTACGCGACCATAGAAAAGGAACTTTTAGATGTAGTCTTTGTGCTGGACAAATTTCGCTCCTACCTCATGGGCGCGAAAATAATCATTTATACAGACCATGCAACTATTAGATACCTGCTAACCAAGCAAGATTCAAAACCAAGACTATTGAGATGGATTCTACTTTTACAAGAGTTCGATTTAGAGATTAAAGACAAGAAAGGTACCGAGAACGTAGTAGCCGACCATTTATCTAGAATGGAGAGGCTGAAACCAGAGGAGGTGCCCATTAATGATGACTTCCCGTATGAACATCTGTTAGCTCAGATGGACTTAGGAGGTGCCAACGTAGAAAACCCTAAATTAAATCCAAACCAATTACTTTTAGAACTTGACACACATGCTGTTAGCCGTGATTTACAAGAAAGCCAAGACGCAATAGATAATGATATGAACGAAATTGTGAACACCGTCCGAACAAATCAAACCTTACCATGGTATGCAGATATAGCAAATTACTTAGCCGCAAAAATCCTACCCCCTGATATGACCTATCAACAAAAGAAAAAATTCTTTCACGATCTGAAACATTACTTTTGGGATGAACCTTTACTATTCAAGAGAAGTGCCGACGGTATTTTCCGAAGATGCGTCCAAGAGAGCGAAATTGAAAACATTATTTCTCATTGTCATGACGCCCCTTATGGAGGCCATGCGAACACATCTAAGACATGCGCTAAAATTCTGCAATCTGGTTTCTATTGGCCAAATCTATGGAAAGATGTGCACATAGCCATTCTTAACTGCGATCGATGGAAATGCACTGGAAACATTTCCAGACGTGATGAGATGCCTCAGACTGGCATTCTACAAGTCGAAGTCTTTGATGTGTGGGGAATAGACTTCATGGGACCATTTCCGTCATCATTCAGAAATAAATACATACTCGTGGCTGTAGATTACATTTCAAAATGGATCGAAGCAATAACTTCTCCAACAAACGACACTCGAGTCGTGATTAAACTCTTCAAGAATATTATCTTCCCAAGATTTGATGTACCCAAACAAGTCATAAGCGACAGTGGCTCACACTTCATATCCAAAATCTTTGATAAACTCCTAACCAAATATGGGGTGAAACACCGCGTAGCAACACCATACCACCCCCAAACAAGCGGGCAGGTGGAAGTCTCAAATCGGGAAATAAAACAAATATTAGAAAAAACTGTCTCCACGTCAAGGAAGGAGTGGTCGGCCAAGTTACCTGAAGCACTATGGGCTTATAGGACGGCATTCAAGACGCTAATTAGAACAACACCTTTTAAACTCGTCTATGGTAAGTCATGTCACCTGCCATTGGAAATAGAACACAAAGCTTATTGGGAAATTAAAACCCTAAACCTAAGCTACACCGCAGTAGGTGAGAAAAGGATCCTCGACATAAATGAACTGGAAGAGCTAAGGTTATACGCATATGAGAATGAGAGGATCTACAAAGAAAGGACGAAGAAGTGGCATGACAAACGAATCTCAAGGAAGGAGTTTAATGAAGGAGATGTAGTTCTCTTATTCAACTCCCATTTAAAACTCTTTCCCGGGAAACTCCGTTCAAGATGGTCTGGACCCTTCAAAGTGACCAAAGTCTTTCCAAGTGGCGCCATCAAGATCAAAGGAAAGTCCACAAACCCATTCATAGTAAATGGCCAACATTTAAAACATTATCACATCATTGAAAAAAAAGACTACGTTGCGAGTTTAACGCTTATAGAGCTACCGCCCGAAATAGGAGACTAATTCACGTCTGAAATGATGTCGAGCTAACGACATTAAACAAGCGCTGTGTGGGAGGCAACCCACAAGTTTTTCATTTATTATTTAATTTCTTTTAAAATCTCTTTATTTTTTTTATTATTCTGATTATTATTACGATTCCTAGATTATTATCATTACATATTTTATTTGTTTTCTTTTCTTTATTTACTAATTTTAGTACCGACTCACAGGCACTAACTAGCTAGACTAACTTATGGATACTATCACCTTCGCTACTGGGGCCCAGCAGAGGCATTATGAGATACTAGCTCAGCGCCAGATGAATTTGACGACGTATGTGCATGATCCCACGTTAACAGTTCTAGGTATTAGGGAGAGTGTTTATTTTTTGTTTAACCAGATAGGTTGGGAAGGATTCCTTGCCCATAAGTACCCCACCTATCGAAACCTTACCCTAGAATTTCTGAGCTCACTCCATTATAAACCTACCCAAGGATTAGGGCGTAGTAGAGGCAAATGTCCTTCAGACTATTCGGCTTTACCCACCATTTCACCGTTCGTTGTCTTGCTGAGCTGCTAGGATTTCCTAGATCCATAGATGCTTACATGGAGACCTAGGACGACGACTACCTTGATTTCGAGCTAAACAATTTTTGGAGGGATATAGTTGGCCAATACCCTGAGGACCCTAACCGCTTGGATGTGACTGATATCCATAACCCAGCCATTAGATATTTCCACCACATCTTAACTTTTACCCTATTCGGAAAACCTATAAACCGACACTCAGTTTCTAGGGATGAGCTATTTATTATATACTGTGCTTTCCAGTATAGACCCGTAGTTGGTGCATCATTTATGATCGCCAATATGTTTGCCATAGCCCAGTGTTCCCATGGACCTATCTGTGTCGGCGGGCTAGTCACCATGATAGCCGAGGCATTATCCCTGAGATCATCATTATCACGCCTTACGCCATATGGCAGATACCATACCATGGACATACCTTTCTGTTTTAACATTACTCTCATAGGTAACCTAGACCCACCTCACTTTCAGCTTCTAGTGCGAGATGATCCTGTCTACTACTTTACCTTGCCTAGCCCAGAGAACACGAGCATCCATAACAAGAAAAACTGGTTGTGTAACCTCGAGAAGACAGATGAGCATGACCCTGAGAGTGAGGAGAGCGACCCTTCCACACCTCCTGGTTACCATGAGTATACTCCACTAGACAACCCTACACCTCCCCCTGTTACCGAAGCTGTCAACGTTCCTATGGTAGATCATGCACATACTATCAAGACACTGCATTCTGATGTTACTGCGCTCCGAGGAGAGCTCACCGCTGTTAGAGACAACATCGGCACACTTCGTCGCGATTTCTTTTATTTCATGGATGTCGTCACTGAGCAGTTCGACCATATCTATCAACTCCACCTCCAGGAGGCCCATGTGATCGCTAGTTTTGTTCCTGTGCCTCCCTAGTGAGGACACTGTTTGTTCTCAGTATGGGGGGGGGGGGGTTACATTATTATTTTGATGCTCATATTTTTCGGATATTTTGTTACAATCGGTTCTAAATTTTTCGAATATTTATTTTATTCAATAGTATTTATTTATTTCATTTCGCATTTCATATTCCTATTTTTCATTTTTGGTTAATATCTTTAGTTAATTTTTTTTTCTTTTTCTATTCGATTATCATTCCTCCGATTCCACTCGAAGCATCATATTGATACGCTTACACTAACTCCACAAAATATTGATTACAATACTAACACTCGATTGTATGCACTAAATATTATCGAATAAACGTATTATCTATATTTTTTTCAATGTATCAATAATGACTCCTATCATATACCCTATAAATTGTGTGCCACTAACTATTCATATAAATATATAAACCATGTAACATTATATAAACTATATGAATAAATAAAAAAATAAACAAATAGCTTTAACATTGCACGCGGTCAGACAATCCAGCACGCGCCTTTGACCTTGACAAACGTCAGGAAGCATGTGACGAGCGTCAGAAGCTTGTCCCTTTGACCCTGACGAACGTCAGGAAATGCGCAACGACCGTCAGTCCCTGTCTCCCAGGATTCCTTCCCGTGACCGTTTGAACCATTAAACGAAAATTTGACTAAAAACCCCCATTACTCCATTCATCCATAACTTCTATAACCTCCCATATTCAAAATTTCTCATAAACCTCATTCATTTCCCACTCATAAAATCCATCTATTTAAACCCTTTTTTCATTATTTAGTTTTCACCACTACCACCCATCTTCCTTCCATTTCTTCATCACCATTACATTTTCTTCTTTGTCAAAATCACAATCATGGCCGCCCAAAGGAATCCACCCCGCGAAAGAAACCCACCAAATCAAGAAGAACCCGACATGAGCCATCTCGTGTTCCGGCAAGGAGAAATAGGCGAACTTCAAAGAGAACGGTACATAAAATTCTATCATCGAGGTTTGACACCCATAAGATTTGTCGACAACAACTGCTTGCAAGAATTGGGGTTACGAAACAATATGCAAGGCTTGCTCGATAAAGCTGGCCTGAGCTTTATAAGCACTTTGAACACACCATCCTACGAGGCTATGACGTTGGAATTCATGAGTTCCTACGCCTACCACACTCACGACGATGCTGATGAACACCTAACTAGAGCCGCTCAATTTCGGATGTTCAACCGAGAATACAGGCTTAGCCATGAAAATATGAGCAAAATGTTTCGTTTTCCCTGTGGAAATGATGTGCAATAACGTATTCCCCCGAAGATAGATTGGAATGGAAGTGCATACGCAATATGGGAAAGAATAATCGGTGAACCCAATGTTATTCCTGAAGCACGCTATGCCTCTCACATTCACAACCCAAATATTTGCTTCTTACACCGCATTATGGCCAACACGGTGTTTGGAAGGGCAAACAACAACAAAGTCAACACTAAGGAGTTGTATGCTCTTCACTGTGCCTTTTCACAAGATCTTCGTCTTAATCCCGTTACATTAATGATGGCCCATATTCAAAAACTTGTCACGAGAGATGGGACTACACCTTTTTGTATTAGAGGCATTGTCACCACCATCGCAGTTCACCTGAATTGGGGGGAAAGGACTCAACTCCTACCTTTGCTGCCAGCAGTTTATATGGACATTGATAACTGTAGAGCTGGCCGCCTGATCAAGGTAAGAGAAGCTGGAGGTTACTATCTGATGGTGAAGAATGAAAAAGTTCATAGCGTCATCTTTCCAAATCACAGTCGTACAAATTTTGGCAATCCTGATAATTGGCTTTACAACTTGAATGCACCCGAACCTGGAGTAAATGAGCAAGGAAATCAAGGTGAGGCCAACAATGCTGCTGTTAATGAAATTGAAGAAGAATTAGAGCAGCAAGATCCCCAACCATAGCATGCCAACAATCCTGCCACCATTGATGAAATTTATGCTGCAATAATGCAGCAGAACCAGCTGTCCACTCAATGCTACCAAAGCCTCGAGACGCGCCAAATTGAGATGTTGATGTTAGAACAAAGTTTGAATCTACTACCCTAAGTTTAAGTTTTGATGATAACAAAATGCTAAGATATATTAATTGTATGATTCATGTAAAGACATATATGTTGCCTAAAAAATTACATTCTGTTTTACAGAAACTCTGATGGGTATCAACAAGAGAACATCATCATCAGCATCAGAAGATAAGATATCAACATCAGCATCAAAAGATGTTATATCAGATTCCAGAATCAGAAGATCAACTTGTGCTTACGCTGAAGCGTGATGAACATATCTGCGCGTAACAATCTGAACTCTGATCAAGACAACAGTTCATCAGCACCTAAGCAGCGTCAGAATGAGCCAAAGCCAGAACAAGCTTAAGTGGCAACGGTACTGTGCATTCAAGATGCTTTATTACCAACGGCATCATTCCAGACAAGATCTGCTTAATAAGGAAAGAATGTTATTGGCATTGAAACGGAATTACTACTCCAACGTACCTTATTTCCAATGCTATATAAACAAGTCAGTGAAGATTGAATTGGCTAATGCTCTACAACCTTCTACACGCCTAAAGCTATTCATCATCTTCCTCACTCTCAGTTTGCAAAAGCTCTCAAATTCTTTACTCAATTATTTTAGCACTCTAGTTCTCATAAGCTTAAATTGTGTAGTATCACAGTTGTGATAAACAGTTTTTGTAGAAAACATTCACACACCTAGATTTCAATTCTTTGTAAGAAAGTATTTCCTTGAGAAACCGGTTTGTGGTTTGACTCAAGAAGGCTTTAACAGTTGTTAAAGCAGTTGTAATATTCAGTTGAATATAGTGGATTAAGACCTTGTTGGAGAGAGGCGAAATCACCTTGACGGGTGGACTGGAGTAGTTTGAGATCAAACGAACCAGGATAAAAATACCGTGTTGACTGCAATTGATTTCTAGTTTTTACAATTCAACCCCCCTTCTTGTGTTTTTCACTTCTTCAATTGGTATCAGAGCGCCTGGTTCTGAGCTAAAACACTTAACCGTGTCAGTACAAGATCCAGCGTCAGAAAAACACAATGGCAGGAACTTATCAACACACCAGCAATGACAACAATGAAGACAGAGACAGATTCAGCGGCAAACCTCCAATCTTTGATGGAGAAAATTTTGATTACTGGAAAGACAGAATTGAAAGCTTCTTTTTGGCACATGATGCTAATCTGTGGGACATGGTGACAGATGGATACACGCACCCAGTGAATGCAAGCGGTCAGAAGATTGACAAGAAAGCAATGTCTGACCAACAAAAGCGTGACTTCAAAAATCACCACAAGGCCAGAACCATTCTTCTCAGCGCCATCTCTTACGCTGAATATGAAAAGATCTCTAACAGAGACACAACAAAGAACATGTTTGACTCACTCAGAATGACGCATGAAGGCAACATTCAGGTCAAAGAAACTAAAGCTCTTGCGCTCATTCAGAAGTATGAGGCATTCAAAATGGAAGAAAGTGAATCCATTGAAACAATGTTCTCAAGATTCCAAATTCTGGTGGCTGGTCTCAAGGTTCTGGACAAAGGATACTCTACTGCTGATCACGTCAAGAAGATCATCAGAAGCTTACCAAAGCAGTGGAGGCCAATGGTTACAGCTCTGAAGCTAGCTAAAGATCTCAACAAAATTTCTCTGGAGGAACTTATCAACTCCCTCAGAAGTCACGAGATAGAGCTGGAAGCTGATGAACCTCAGAAGCAAGGTAAGCCTTTAGCATTAAAATCTAACAAAAAATCTGAGTCTAAAGTTTTGCAGGCAGTTGAAGAAACATCTGATGGATCCTCATCAGAAGAAGACGAACTTTCCCTCCTCTCCAGAAGATTGAACCAACTATGGAAGCATAGGCAAAGGAAGTTCAGGAATCCCAGAAGATCTGATCAGAATGAGTCTTCTTCTAGATACAAAAGGACAGATTCTTCCTATGGATACAGAAGATCTGAAGGCTCCTCAGGAAGCAGAAAGCCAAACACCAAGGACATCACCTGCTATGAATGCAATGAGCAAGGACACTACAAGAGTGACTGCCCAAAGCTTCAGAGGGAAAAGCCCAAAAAGAAGTTTGGAAGAGAAAAGAAGAAAAGTCTCATGGCTACATGGGATGACTCTGACTCGTCTGAAGCTGACTCAGAATCAGATGATGAGAGAGCAAACATAGCTCTCATGGCCAACATTTCAGAAGACAGTGAAGCTTCTGAATCAGACTCAGAATCAGATACTGAAGAGGTATTTCCTGACTTTGCAATTAATTTTACTAAGGCTGAACTTGCTGAAAGCCTTAACAAAATTCTGGAAAGGTACCAGCAGATTAGAGTTAAATTCAGAAACCTGAAAAGGAATCTTGAATCTAACTCTGATAAGACTGAGAGTCTTAAATTGGAAAATTATAAGCTGAGAAATAAAATTTCAAAATTAGAAAATGTTTTACAAAACTCTCAGAAGGAACCAATTTCTGAAACTCCCAGCAGCACTGATGAGATCATCAAGGAGTATGATCATAGTTTCCAGAAGTTCCTTGCTAAAAGCATAGATAGAAGCAAAATGGCTTCAATAATCTATGGAGTTAGCAGAAACGGCAGAAAGGGAATAGGATACCAAGGTAAGGTTCCTACACCAAAGAAAGCCATGGATTTAACCATTAAACACACTCCTCTGAACTCACATTTTGTGTATGGTCACACACATGATATTAAATACACTAGCAGTAAGTATTATGTGAAACCAAAATTCAACTAGAGTTTTGGTAAATCTAACAAATCAGGACCCAAGAAAATCTGGGTACCTAAGGATAAAATAATACATGTTGCAGATATCTTTAGCAGCAAATCAGAAACACCAGTCATGGTACCTGGACTCTGGCTGCTCGCGACACATGACGGGAAGAAGGCATATGTTCCAAAGCCTGGAACTTAAGCCTGGAGGCCACGTTGGCTTTGGAGGCAATCAGAGGGGAAAGATCATTGGCTCTGGAACTGTAGGTAATGGAAATCTTCCCTCTATAAATAATGTTCTGCTAGTAGATGGATTAATGCATAATCTGTTATCCATAAGTCAATTAAGTGATAACGGTTATGATATAATCTTTAATCAAAAATCATGTAAAGCTGTTAGTCAGAAAGATGGGACTATCCTATTTAATGGAAAGAGGAAAAACAACATCTATAAAATCAAACTTTCTGAACTGAAAAGTCAGAATGTAAAGTGTCTTCTGTCTGTTAACAACGAGCAGTGGATCTGGCACAGAAGATTAGGGCATGTTAGTATGAGAAGAATATCTCAGATTAACAAACTCAATCTGGTCAGAGGACTTCCTAATTTGAAGTTCAATTCAGATGCTTTGTGTGAATCATGTCAGAAAGGCAAGTTTGCAAAACCTTCTTTCAAATCTAAAAATGTTGTTTCTACCTCTAAGCCATTAGAACTTCTGCACATTGACTTATTTGGACCAGTTAAAACTGCTTCAGTCAGTGACAAGAAGTATGGGTTAGTAATCGTAGATGACTATAGCAGATGGACATGGGTAAAGTTCTTAAGACACAAGGACGAGTCACACTCTGTGTTTGTTACCTTCTGTAACCAAGTTCAGAATGAAAAGGATCTTAGAATCGTTAAAGTCAGAAGTGATCATGGTGGAGAGTTTGAAAACAAAGATTTTGAGTCATTCTTTAATGACAGAGGCATTCTGCATGATTTCTCTTGTCCTAGAACTCCCCAACAAAATGGAGTTGTAGAACGAAAGAACAGAACATTGCAAGAAATGGCCAGAACCATGATCAATGAGACAAACGTTGCTAAGATCTTATGGGCAGAGGCAATAAACACAGCGTGCTACATTCAGAATAGATTCTCAATAAGACCTATTCTGGAAAAGACTCCATATGAATTGTGGAAGAACAGAAAGCCCAACATTTCATATTTTCATCCATTTGGATGTACTTGTTTTATGTTAAATACAAAAAAATATTTGAACAAGTTTGACTCTAAAGCACAAAAGTGTATTATGTTAGGATACTCTGAACGCTCAAGAGGGTACAAAGTATACAATACAGAAACACATATTGTGGAAGAATCAATCAGTGTTCGTTTTGATGATAAGCTTGACTCTGAAAAGTCAAAGCAGAATGAAGTTTTTGCAGGTATGGAAGTTGAATTTACAGGTTCTGAAGACAAGTCATCAGAAGCTCTCAACAAAGACACTCCTTCAACATCTGAAAAGAGCACTGCTAGCAATCCTACAACGGCTGCTGATCAACCTCAGAAGAGACTACCCAGAAGCAGCTTGGATCACCCAGAAGAAACTATCTTAGGAAGTAAGGAAGATCCAATCAGAACAAGAGCCAGCTTCAGAAACTCTGAAGAATCCCTCATGGGACTTGTGTCTCTGATTGAACCTTCTTTTATTGATGAAGCACTTCTGGACAACGACTGGATTCTAGCAATGCAAGAAGAGCTGAATCAATTCACCAGAAATGACGTATGGGATCTTGTTCCCAGACCAAAAGGATTCAATGTCATTGGAACAAGATGGGTGTTCAGAAACAAGATAAATGAACAAGGTGAAGTTATCAGAAATAAAGCACGACTGGTAACACAAGGTTATAGTGAGCAAGAGGGAATAGACTATACAGAAACCTTTGCTCCAGTCGCCAGGTTAGAATCTATCAGACTTTTAATTTCATTTGCTGTTAATAAAGGCATCACTCTGTATCAGATGGATGTCAAGAGTGCATTCTTAAATGGTTATTGTTGTACCCCAAAATTTGCCCTCCCATTTCTCATTGATTTCTCATCACAAAGCCCTTGGAGATCAATATCCAGTTAGGGTTTCATCTGTTCAAGACTTCTCCTTGCACTATTGACTCAAATTAGGGTTTATGTTTGCACATAGATGTTTTGACCTAAATTGCCTAAGATGACTTTCATGCTTCATATTGGACTCCCAAGTTTATCCACATCAAATTTCAAGTCTTGATTCCAAGTTTTGCCCAGTCAATTGGACAGTTGACCTAGAAATCAGCTGTATTGGGGAAAAAAGTCAACTGTGGCCAATTGACAGTCAAATCTCATAAAAAATTGACCCACATCAACATTATGAACTCACATGGACCATTTGATCAAGTTTGTATCACAATTCCATAAGAAATTTGATCAGACCACCAAAAGGGCAAAATGGTCATTTTTAGGGTTTTGACTGCACAAAGGCAATTTTTGACTGTTTGACCTAGCCAATGGAAAAACAAGCTCACATATGGACTCAAGGACCCCATGGAATTGTCTTGACATGCTCAACAAGTTCAAAAGATCCCAAGTACACAAGATTGACAGTTGAATTTCCTAGTCAATTGATCAATTTTGACTGTATACTGAAAAGTCAAACTTTGACTTTTTGGTCAAAATCAAGAGTCAAGATTTATTTTTCATCAAAACATGCCAAATCATGAAACTTGTTCACCAAAAAATCAAAAAATGCAAATTAGGGTTTGAAATGAGAATTTTTCATAACTTAGAATTTTTCTAAGTTATGAAAAACCCTAATTTTTTCCCAACTTTTCCCCACTTTCTCACCAAGATTCATTTGGATTCAAGCAAAAGTCAAAACATGAAAGTTGTACCTTATTGCATAATATACAACTTTGATTCACAAAGTTTTCCCAAAAGAAGCTTGTATCTCAAGATACAATTTTTGGAATAAGGGTACTAAACCATTCTTAACTTAGTGAAATTTTGACCTTTTTACGCAAGGTTTTTACCTAACTTCAAGACCATTTTTCACATACTTCCCCTTGGAATTTCAATTTTAATTTCAAAGATGGATTGTATTACACATTCCAAGCTTTCCAAAATGTCCAAGAACTCATCAAACAACCTCATGACTTGAGAGATTCGAATTTTGCAATATGGCAAAAACTCACTTTTGAATTGGCCAATTTCCATGTTCATAACTTGTGCAAATTTCTCAAATCAGCATGCAACTTGATTACATGCCTCTAAACCATTCAAAACTCATAAATTTAATGCAAACTCATTGTGCCAAGACCATGTTCTATGTGTTCAAGCATTGCATAATGGATTAATCCCAAAATAGATAAAGCACTTTAACCATTTTTGCAAAAGTAAGCTTTATGTCAAAATGAAAATCCAAGAAGTACATTTGAAATCTCTTTGGAACAAGTTTATGAGTTAATCACTCTGATCAAGACAAGGTTTTGGCAGCATGTTCAAGCAAGTTTAGAATATTTAGTAAAAAATAAAAAAATATACACACTTTATTTTTTATTAACATTTAATAGTAAAAATATCATTTTGACAAATATACTTCATTTTTATTTTTATTTCATATATAATTGATAAATATTAGTATATATTAAATAATTAATACTTTTATCTAAGAAAATTAGGGTTTTGCCCTAAACATTAAAAAGCTCCAAAAATAATACTTTTTTTTATTTTGTTTATTTGATATAAAAATACTCTTTTTGTCATATACATAAAAACATTTTTTGTATCTTGCATATTTATTTTATTTCTATTTAATTTATGTAATTAATTATCTTGTAAATATTCCAAAATTGATGTAATAGCTAGGTTTAAATTCCTTGTCTAAATATCCCCCCATTTGAACATTTGTACCCCCCTTCCCATATTGTGTTGTAATAGTTTAGAACTTTATTTTTCGCACTTTAATGCTTTCTAAATATACCATGTTAGAATTAGGGTTTGTATGCAAATAAAAAGAACAAAATAGTTTGACCTAATTTCAAGATAATCAAAGCATGAAAAATGGACAACACATACCACACTTGCACCCCTAGGGTATTCCACTTGTTGCCTTCAATAAATGGGCCATATTGCATGTTAGGTCTCTTTGGGCAAAAAACAAAGCAAATAATTCAAATGATCATAGTCCCTCGATGACGCTTTCGAAAAGTTGCCTAAAATAATCAAGTCCCTTAAAAGAAAAAATTGCCCAAAGATACTTAGCACTATTGCAATCATGGTCTAAACAATGACCCGCGCCCGTCCCTTTCACATCCTAACACAAGATTGTCCACCAAATGCAATGGTGGAACAAAATTGTTAAAAGGGTTAAAACATAGCATAAATCTTTGAGAACTTTAGGGTAGATAGCTCTTAAGTACTTGTCAACTTGCAAAACAAAACACTTGCCTATTTTTCAAACCATACTTCACAAACACTTTCAAAACAAACTTTCAAAGAAACCTTGAAACATCTTTTCAAAAAGACAAACACCTTTTGTAAAACATTCGAGTAAAGAATTGTTACAAGGTAAGCCTAGACAAGGCATCTTTTTTCAAAACATTTTCAAAACCTTACACAAAGCACCATTTCAAACAATTGAAAACCAAGGCAAGTTGATCTAAGCAAGTACCTAAGAGCCCATGGATAACCATGGATAGAAAGGGTGCTAATACCTTCCCTTTCTATAATCTACTCCCCGAACCCAAGAAAAATCTCAAAGGTTTTTGCTGTGCTTTTTAAACCTTTCCTTAGGATAAAATAAAAAGTCGGTGGCGACTCTTGCTCAACTGAAACATTTGCGAAAAACAAACGCAAAACCATAGTCAGTTCTCCCACCGCATCATAGAACTGGCGATGCTGCTGGGGATAACAAAGAAGTGGAGTAACCTTAGGGCTTAGATCACCCTCTTGCATGACTAATTGTTTGATTTGATTGCTTTATATTTTGGCTCTCTTGTTTGGGTTTGCAAATCCTACACCCGGATTTTGGGAAACATTTCATAGATAGCAATACGTTGTGGAAACTATGCGGGGTATACCGACACGGTCGAAGCAATAACTATATTAGTGCGACATATTTGTGAGTACCGGTAACCCTTGAGTTCAATCAAGGAGAGTACGGGGCCGCTGAGTGATGTCACTAAGCACTAATGACCTAGAACCTTACTTGACCATCTTGGCCTTTTATTAGGGGTAGTGAGATGACCGGCTTTGGTGCAGTCCAAAGTTGGTAGATACTCGATACTACACTCATTAAGGGTTGTTTTCTTGGAATATTTTGGTCGCTAGTTAAGTGGCTAAACCGAAACAATGAACAATGAAAACAATCCAATGATATTGAGCTCCTTAGAACCCGAATACTATTTATAGGACAGGTTTTTAAGCCAACTACACTCAAGAGGGTACTTACCTATGAAACCCCATGCAAGCCTGAAACTAGGGTTTGGTGTGAATTGCTTGTACATATGTTTTGTGCATACATCATAAACATCATAAAGCATCATATGCATTCACTAACCACTTCAAGGGTTTAGATCTTCATCTTTGTTCTTGTTTTGTAGGTCATGGAAATTCCTCGCAGAAATACCATCCAAGTCAACCTTGTGAGAATTTCCCCTCAACTCAAGGAGCTCACCTCAAGAATTCTGGAAAGCTCATCCTTCAGTGAAAGACATGGTAGACTGCTCAGCTTAGTCAACACCAACATTGAAGAAGACATGATGAAAGTGCTATTCCAGTTCTTTGACCCCCTTCACCACTGTTTCACTTTCCCTGATTACCAGTTGGTGCCCACTTTGGAGGAGTTTTCTCAACTCCTGAGAATTCCTATCCTTAATCAACTACCCTTCAACGGTACGGAAAAGGAACCAAAGCCGGAAGATGTTGCTCGAGCATTACATCTACAACCATCCGACATCAAGGGGCATTGGGAAACTAGAAGCGGCGTAAAAGGATTCTTAGCCAAATTCTTGTTTGAGAAGGCACAAGAGTATTGGAACTCATTGGACCTACAAGCCTTTGAAGAGATTGTGGCACTCCTTATCTATGGGTTGGTCTTGTTCCCAAATCCTGACCAATTGGTAGATGTCAACGCCGTCAAAATCTTCTTGTCCAGAAATCCAATACCAACATTGCTTGGGGACATTCTTCACTCATTTTACACACGAACAATGAGAAAGAGGGGTGTTCTCATGTGCTGTACTCCTCTCCTTGCAAGGTGGTTTATTTCGCACCTTCCACAATCTGTCTTGAAGAATGACCAAGGCTCAAGGTGGTCTCAACGATTGATGACTCTTACTCACTCTGATGTACATTGGTGTTCTCGGTCCAGAGAAAATGTCATCATCGTCGATCGTTGTGGAGAGT
This sequence comes from Vicia faba, assembly GCA_948472305.1. Taxonomy (NCBI): domain Eukaryota; kingdom Viridiplantae; phylum Streptophyta; class Magnoliopsida; order Fabales; family Fabaceae; genus Vicia; species Vicia faba. Next base: position 274,435,640 of record OX451735.1, on the reverse strand, counting down.
TTCCTAATGTTCCTTTACTTGGAATCAGAGGAGGTATCACCTACAACCCTTGCCTAGCTTTGAGGCAATTTGGATATGCACGGAGGGATGGCCCTCACGATATATTGATTCCTGACCTAGTTTTTGACTTCGACAACGATGCGCAAGGACTTCGCCAAAGATTCATCAGGGCTTGGGGAAGGCCCAACAAGGTTGATAGAAAGACTCTGGGACACAAGAACTCCATCCATCTTGAGCCTTATCTCAAGTGGGTACGAGCCCGAGCCCAAAGTCTGATGATGCCTTATCCTCATGTTCTCCCTGTGATTAAAGAGCCTGTTAAGGAAGGAGAGGTTCCCTACACCATCCTACATCCTGACATGCCTACATCGTGGGAGGAAATGCAGAAAAGTTGGATTCAGCTCAAGGAAGAACATAACACTTTTGAAGGTAGCTTCTACGCCAATGAGAAGAAGTTTCTAGAGCTTACCCGCCGACTCCATGAGCAAGAGGCCCTCAATACCTACATTGCGCCAAAGAGGATGCGCAATGTCTTTTTACCTTGAGAAATTGTTTTTGTAATATTTGGCCCATGGGGCATTTATGTACTAACAAACTTCTTCTTATTAATATGACATGCGTTCTTCTTTGTCTGCAACAATTTTGAATGTTCTAAATCCTTGAATGCATTGCATACATAAGCATATCATTCATCATGTGCATAAGTAGGTCTCACGCCAGGTTTCCTTATCTGTCTGCTGTTTATTTCAGTAGGATGGATCTCGAGCAAACAGTCAAAGACCTGCAAGCTCAAAATGCACAGTTCCAGCAACTCCTGACGACCTTGGCTAAAGGTCAGGAGGATCTCAAGAACTTGCTGGGGAATAAAGACCCAGTGAAAAAGAAGAAAAAGAGACTCGGGGTGGCTACTTTAGGGAGAAGATTTGACGGAGAAGCTCGGAGAGTGCTTGAATTTCCTCCTACTTCTGATGAAGGGACCAGTAAAGGAGGTGGGGCTGCGGTACCTTCCGAGTCCGATGTGGAAGAAGAGGAAGTCGAAGAGGATGAAGATTATTCTGATCAACAATACCCTCCAGCTGATGATAAATACAAAGGTTTAGAAGACAGGTTGGCCGCCATTGAGCTACAAAGAGTACCGGGTTTGGATTTTGAAGACTTGGGTTTGGTCGCCGGGATTGTGATTCCCCCAAAATTCAAAGTGCCAGTTTTTGTGAGGTATGATGGGCTGTCCTGTCCAAAAATGCATCTCAGGTCCTACGTGAGAAAGATCCAACCCTATACGGCAGATAAAAACCTTTGGATTCATTTCTTTCAAGACAGCCTTTCTGGGGCTCAACTGGAGTGGTTTTATCAGCTAGAGGGAACTAGCGTCCGAAGTTGGGAAGATTTGGCCACCGCCTTCTACAAACAATATCAGTACAATTCTGACCTTGCTCCTACTCGTACCCAACTTCAGGGTATGTCATTAGGAACAGGCGAAGGATTCAAAGAATATGCACAAAAATGGAGGGATTTGGCTGGCAGGGTGCAGCCTCCTTTAACCGACCGTGAACTTGTTGATATGTTTCTAGGGACCCTATCTGGGCCATTTTTCAATCATCTAATTGGTAACTCTTCCGCGGGGTTTACCGATTTGATCTTAACAGGCGAAAGAATAGAAGCTGGCATCAAGTCAGGAAAGATTCAGAAGGGTGTTGCTGTAAGTGTTGAGAAGAAACCTTTTAAGAAGGAAACGGCTGTGGTATACTCCCAAAGAAGAGCAGGGAAGACTGAGCGTCGACCGACCGTGGGGGCCGTAATGATTCAAAACCCTTCAAATGAGCAGCCTCGCTATAACCAATCCAGACCAAATCAACAACGGGTGGAACGGCCACAACGGCAGTTCACTCGTATTAATATGACTCCAGCGCAAGTGCTTCCCCATCTGTTAAAGTTGAATCTCGCCACTATCAAAGAGGCACCAAAAAATGTGAATACGTCCTCTCCGCATTATCATCCTAACACTAAATGCGCCTACCATTCTGACAGTGTCGAGCACGACACCAATGATTGTTGGGCACTCAAGCATAAAATCCAAGACCTGATAGAGGCGAAGGAGGTGGAGTTTGACGCTCCGGAGAAGCCTAATGTGATATCTGCTCCCATGCCGAAGCACGGCCAAAATGTCAATGCCATTGAAGAAGATTTGTATGTTGCTGATGTCAATGATCTGATTACTCCATTGTTAACCATCAAGTTGAATTTGTTAAGGGCCGGGATCTTCCCGGGATGTAAAGAAGACTGCTATTGTTGTTACTCTCTGCCGTTTGATTGTCTGTTATTGAAGAAAGGCATCCAAGGCCTTATGGATAGTCGACGAATTTTGTTTGAAAAAGTTTCTGCTGTTCCAACCCATATCGAAGATGTCTCAATCATAACCATTCACGCCAATCTTTCCAAGGCCGTCAGAAAGCCTGTTGAGATTACACCAGCTACGAAATCTGTTCCTTTGAAGATAACAATGCCAGGGCCTGTCCCCTATGTTTCTGAGAAGTCGATACCATGGAACTACGGCGGCGACGTCTACTACCATGGTATTAAACAAATCTAAATAACTGAAGAAAGTTCGGATGATGAAGAAGCCATCATTAGTAACATTGCAGGCACGAGCAAAATCACCAGGAGCGGGAGAATATTTTCTCCAGAGATTGCCCCTCCAAGAGCAATCTTTGGACCCTCATCTGCCGACAAGGTCATCCCTGCACCAATAAAACTCTCTGCTAGAACCCCTTTGATTGAAGATGTTGTTGTTCCTAGTACTGTCCCTCCTACCACTGCTGACAAAGGTAAGGGAATCCAAGATGAGCTCGTCAGGACGAGGGCTCAACCCTTGGTCATCCCGGAGACCTCCAAGAAGGAAATGGATGAGATCTTGAGGATAATCAAAAGGAGTGATTACAATGTGGTAGAACAACTGGGGAAAAACCCCTCAAAGATCTCCATGCTGGCACTACTACTTTGCTCGGAAGCGCACGCTAAGGCTCTGATAAAATTCCTGAAGGCAGCCCATGTGCCCCAGGAAACTTCTGCAGATCAATTTCAAAATTGCGTGGCTAGCCTTACTGCGGACAATGGATTAGGTTTCTCTGATGCCGACCTAACTCCTAAAGGTAGAAACCACAATGATGCTTTGCACATTTCAGTCGAGTGCCGGGGAACTACTCTCGCATATGTCTTGGTCGACACTGGTTCGTCGCTGAATGTACTGCCTAAGAAGGCCTTGGATCGACTAGATTGTGAAGGGTTGGAGTTGAAGCCGAGTGATATTGTTGTCAGAGCTTTCGATGGTTCGAAGAGAATGGTCCATGGGGAGGTTGAAATTCCCATCAAGATAGGCACTGAGGTGTTCAAATCTACTTTCTATGTGACGGACATCCGTCCGTCATGCTCTTGCTTGCTGGGTAGACCTTGGATACACCATGCTGGGGCAGTCACCTCCTCCTTACATCAGATGTTGAAGTATCCTGTCAAGGGAAAGATCATTACCGTCCATGGCGAAGAGGAGTACATGATTAGCCACTTGAATTCTTTCCGGTATGTGGAGGTTGAAGGGGAGTTCATTGAGACGCCTTTTCAGCATTTCGAAGAAGTCCTTCCTGAAATAACAGTAGCAAAGTTGGCAGCGGAGACACCGAGGCAGATGGCCAGGATGGCATCTCTAGAGGACGCGAGGGCCGCAATAAAGGAGGGGAAGAATTCAGCGTGGGGGCAGTTACCTGACATTCCACATAAAATCGATAAATTTGGATTAGGGTTCACTACCGCAGGCCAGAAAGCTATGTGCCGTTCGAAGATTGAAAGAGCGCCAGTCAAAATTTCTCCCTACGGAATCAACGCTTTGGAGGATGAAGACAAAGAGAGCAACATTGAAGAGTGGATTTACCCGACTGTCAAAGGAGGATTGAGCAACTGGGAGGCAAAAGAATTTGTCCCCATCACTTTTATTCATCAGTAATTTATCTGTCAAACATTTCTTATTTGGTCTGTAATATTTATTTTCAAACAATCCGTACACTATCTTTTCACCTCATGCCTTGCCCGGGGCATGTAGGTCCATTTGTAAGGGTTTTGATTATTTTTCACATCCATATGCCATGTTTAATGATTCATTGGACGTTTTTCATTTGATAAACTGCTTATGTTCATTTTCTTTCCTTTTGCATTTTTTGTTTAAGGATGGCTATCCCTTACACACACCACACTCACAAATGCAGGTACCCATCCACTCCGGATTCCATGGGTGACGATTCTGCTATATCCTTCAATAACTCTGAGGATCTGGTCAATCAAGCCGAGTATGAAGATGACGAAGGTTGTGAGGTACCAGGGGAACTAGCCAGACTTCTACAGCAAGAGGAAAGGGCCATCTTACCTCACGAAGAGTCATTGGAAACTGTCAACTTAGGGACCGAGGAAGACCGGAAGGAGGTGCAAGTGGGTGCCAATCTGGAACCAAGTGTCAAGGAACGCCTGATACAGTTGTTGAATGAGTATGTTGAAATCTTCGCTTGGTCTTATGAAGACATGCCGGGTTTAGACACAGACATCGTGGTTCACCGTCTCCCCACAAGAGAGGATTGTCCACTGATCAAGCAAAAAGTCCGCCGAATGAGGCCTGACATGTCTGAAAAGATCAAAGCAGAAGTGATGAAGCAATTCGACGCTGGCTTTCTGGATGTTACGTCCTATCCTCAATGGGTCGCTAACATCGTGCCAGTACCTAAGAAAGATGGCAAAGTCAGGATGTGTGTGGACTACCGGGATTTGAATAGGGCCAGCCCCAAAGATGATTTTCCGCTACCTCATATTGACATTTTGATCGACAACACAGCTCAGCACAAAGTGTTTTCCTTCATGGATGGATTCTCGGGCTACAATCAAATCAAAATGGCCCCCGAGGATATGGAGAAAACAACTTTTGGCACACCATGGGGCACTTTCTGTTACAAAGTGATGCCGTTCGGGTTGAAGAACGCAGGGGCAACTTATCAACGCGCCATGGTAGCTTTATTTCATGATATGATACATCATGAGATCGAAGTTTACGTAGACGATATGATAGCTCGGTCACAAACAGAGGAAGAGCACCTTGAACATCTAGAAAAGCTGTTTTCCAGATTAAAAGAATACAAACTCAGGCTGAATCCAAGTAAGTGCACTTTTGGAGTTAGGTCTGGTAAACTTCTGGGATTCATCATAAGCAACAAAGGCATTGAAGTCGATCCAGCAAAAGTGAAAGCAATACAAGAGATGCCTGCTCCCCGTACTGAAAAGGAGGTTAGAGGGTTCTTGGGGCGCTTGAACTATATTGCCAGATTCATCTCTCATCTGACTTCTACCTGTGAGCCAATTTTCAAACTCTTGAAAAAAGATCAGGTAGTCGAATGGAACGATGATTGCCAAGCTGCTTTTGATAAAATCAAGGAGTATTTGCTAGAACCTCCTATTCTGATGCCACCCGTCGAAGGAAGACCATTGATCATGTATCTGACCGTCTTGGATAACTCAATGGGGTGTGTTTTGGGCCAGCATGACGAGTCTGGTCGAAAAGAGCATGCTATTTATTACCTTAGCAAAAAGTTTACCGACTGTGAGACTCGCTACTCACTGCTCGAGAAAACTTGCTGCGCTTTGGTATGGGCTGCTCGCCGACTAAGGCAGTATATGTTGACTCATACTACCTTGTTGATTTCCAAAATGGATCCTATCAAGTATATCTTCGAAAAGCCCGCTTTATCGGGAAGAATAGCTAGATGGCAAATGATCCTGACTGAGTATGACATCCAGTACACCACCCAAAAAGCCATAAAAGGGAGTGTACTAGCTGACCATCTGGCTCATCAAGCTATCAAAGATTATCAACCCATGAGATTTGACTTCCCAGACGAGGACATCATGAATTTGGACAACATTGAAGGTAACGGACCGTATGACGGACCCGAAAAGGGATCCCGATGGACCCTGTACTTTGATGGTGCTTCAAATGCACTTGTAAACGGTATCGGTGCGGTACTCATCTCCCCGGAAGGTTGTCACACACCTTTCACGGCCCGACTTTGCTTCAGCTGCACAAACAACATGGCTGAATATGAAGCTTGCATCTTTGGTCTCAAGGCTGCTATAGACTTGGGGATCAAATCTTTGATCGTATTTGGGGATTCGGCTTTGGTTATCAGTCAAATCAAAGGAGAGTGGGATACCAAGCATCTTAATCTTATCCCATACAAAGAACATGTCCTGACATTGTTGCCTCATTTCGAGCAAATTACCTTCGAGCATTTCCCGCGAGAAGAGAATCAGCTAGCAGATGCTCTAGCCACAATGTCCTCCATGTTTAAACTCAACTGGGATAACGAGGCTCCCCAAATCACCATCAAGCGAATGGATGAACCGGCACATTGCCACGAGATTAATACCGAAGAAGTAGTGGAACAACCTTGGTTCCATGAAATCAAAAGGTATCTCGAGACTAGAGATTATCCCGAAGGAGCTTCCGTAAATGACAAGAAGTTCTTAAGGAAATTTGCTGCCAAATTCTTCCTGAGCAACGACATCCTTTACAAACGAAGCCATGATTGTGTATTACTCCGATGCGTAGACAAAGCTGAAGCAGAGTTGATCATGACTGATATACACAGCGGCACATTTGGCACTCACTTGAGCGGGCATACAATGGCTAAGAAGATCCTAAGGGCAGGCTATTATTGGTCTACCATGGAAGCTGACTGCCATCAACATTCCCGTACTTGCCACAAATGTCAAGTCTACGCTGACAAAGTTCATATCCCTCCGGTTCCTCTCAACGTTCTGACTGCTCCTTGGCCATTTGCAATGTGGGGCATTGACATGATTGGAGAGATCAAGCCCACGGCTTCCAACGGATATCGCTTCATCCTGGTTGCCATTGACTATTTCACCAAATGGGTCGAAGCAGCTTCCTTCGCCTCTGTTACTAAAAATGTGGTTGCCCACTTCATCAAGCAAAATCTCATATGTCGGTATGGTGTTCCAGACAGGATCATCACAGACAACGGTACAAATCTGAATAACACGATGATCACCGCTTTGTGCGAACAGTTCAAGATTTATCATCATAATTCATCTCCCTATCGGCCGAAGATGAACGGTGCTGTTGAAGCTGCGAACAAAAAAATTAAGAAGATCATTCAGAAAATGACAGTCACTTACAAAGATTGGCATGAGATGTTACCGTTTGCTCTACATGGATACCGTACGACGGCACGTACTTCAACCGGGGCAACCCCATTTTCTTTGGTATATGGCATGGAGGCTGTCCTGCCTATGGAGGTTCAGATTCCTTCTCTAAGGATTATGAAGGACACAGGTTTGAATGAAGATGATTGGATGCAGACCCGACTTGACCAACTCAATCTGATCGACGAGAAGCGACTCGCTGCTATATGCCATGGTCAGGCGTATCAAAAGCGGATGATCAAGGCCTTCAATAAGAAAGTCAGACGTCAGGTGTATCAAGTCGGAGATCTCGTAATCAAGCGGATTATCTTGCCGCAAAATGATCCCAGGGGCAAATGGACTCCTACATGTGAAGGACCATTTGTGATCAAGAGCATATTTTCTGGTGGTGCAATGATTCTGACCACCATGGATGGCGAAGATTTGCCGCACCCTGCGAACGCAGACATAGTCAAAAGATACTACGCATAAAATAACCCGACAAGTCGAAAACCCGAAAGGGCGGCTTGGGCAAAAATGGGCATCCCGGTGGACCGAAACCCGAAAGGGCGGTTCAGGCAAAAGTTAGGGATAAAAATAAAAAAAATCTGTACACCCGGCAAGTCGAAAACCCGAAAGGGCGGCTTGGGCAAAAAGGGGTTTCCCGGTGGATCGAAAACCCGAAAGGGCGATTCAGGTAAAAGTTAGGGAATTAAAGCGTATGACTATGTCTCGTCGGATCACTTCAAGGAAAATCTCTCCATCTACCGGTTCCAGGTTTCCGATCAATCCAGTCATCAGCAAACGAAGCATTGAATGGACATATATTTAGAGTTGTGAAGGCTATAGCGGAATGGAATCCCATGGAATTATTTCATATAGCCATCTTTATTTTGTATAAATCTTTCAAGTATTTACGACAAAATCCTCTTACTAGGATGATTGTATCCTTTGTACAAATATACTCAGAGAAAGTTAATACAAATACTTTTCCCAAAAATTTGTGTCATTTCCTTTTCTTTTCTCTTGCACTATTTGTTTTATTTTGAGAAACGTCCAATGTTTTGTTAAATAGGCATATGCATTTGAACATAATCATTTCCTTACAAGAAAGAGGATTACTGATAGGTCAAAGGTGCAGTTGGATATCTTGATACCCTTCAAAGGAAACCCCCAGGAGATTTGGAATCCATATCCCCAGCAAACCCTAAAGCTTATCCCCAGTAGATTTTGGAAGCTTATCCCCTGCAGAGTACAGACGTCTCTCCCGAGTTTTATTCAAAGTTATTCCTCACAAGGGCTTATAACTGGGTTATCCTCAGCTTATTGCCACGGAAGATCGCACTCGCCAAAATTTTTCCTACCTCCAGCGGAGTTCATCAGAGTTCCCCGGCATAACTTATCAATACAATCCCCCAGAGGAACCTATCTTTGTTATCCCCAGCCAGGGAATCCTCCAGAACTCAATTCCCCTCAGAATTTAAGTTTCAGTATCCCCAGCCAAGCTAAAACTTCAAATTATCAATCCCCAGCGAAGCCAGACTAATGAACCTTCTCCCCACAGAGTTTTGGGAGGGCAAATCTTGAGTTCCCCAGTGAAGTCTCCAGAGATACTTCCCACCAAACTGAAGATTCTCAGTCTTACATCCCCAGCATGAGTCTATTAGATTGGAACTCCCCAGTAGAAGTCATCAGGAATTCCCCAGAAGATTGGTATGCAACCCAAGCTCTTTATTCTCCAGCAACAACCAGGAATTATTCTTCCCAGCAGCAGTCAAGATACTTTTATCTTCAGCCATCCCGGATTCATCTATCCTTTGCAAGACAGCTCTCCAGCTTACATGCGCATCCATTTACATTCATATCATATAACATACATTGTATCATGCATCATGACATTGCATACAACTAACTCTTTACCTTTTCAGGTAAGACTAGTCGACAGACTAAAATCATTATCTTCCGAGATTCTTTCCAGGAATAGTTCAGATATGACCCAGACATGGCAACATTCTAGTGCTTATTCCAGATTTATCCAGATGCAGTTTTACACGAGTTCATCATCAGGGAACCCTACACCGGTTCTTCCTCAAAATTCAAGACTTCTGAAAACAGTTCACGGGTTCTCCAAGTAACGGATGTTAACCTGTCACTTGTTCAGATTCTTCTCAAGACTTCTGAAAACAGTTTATGGATTCTTCCCAACAACGGATGTTAATCTATCGCTTGTTCAGATGCAACTTTTGAAAACAATTTACGGACGCTTCCCAACAACGGATGCTGCTCTATTGCTTATTCAATTTCAAGATTTCAAGATTTCTGAAAACAATTCACGGGTTCTCCAAGTAACGGATGTTAACCTGTCACTTATTCAGACTCTTCTCAAGACTTCTGAAAACAGTTTATAGATTCTTCCCAACAACGGATGTTAATCTATCACTTGTTCAGATGCAACTTTCAAAAACAGTTTACGGACGCTTCCCAACAACGGATGCTGCTCTATTGCTTATTCAACTCCGAGATTTCTCGGGTCCTCCAAGTAACGGATGTTAACCTATCGCTTGTTCAGTCTCTTCTCAAGACTTCTGAAAACAGTTCATGGATTCTTCCCAACAACGGATGTCAATCTATTGCTTGTTCAGACCCCCAATTCAAATGTGGTTCAAAACATGGACACTTTTCTGATACTCATTTTCAGATGGCATCTTTAAGCCCATCCCCGACAAGTTTTTGTCACTCTTCCAGATGGCATCGTTAAGCCCATCTCCAAATGGCATCTCTAAGCCCATTCCCGCATCCATTGCTTTGACGAGTGCAAATTTCCGGGCACTCTAGTGTCCAATCTCCTTTTACCCTCGAGTCACGAAAGACAAACTTGCCAATCTAACTCTTCGGATTCAAGAAGATTGAACAGGGGCAACTGTTGTACCCCAAACTTTTCCCTCCCATTTCTCATTGATTCCTCATCACAAAGCCCTTGGAGATCAAGATCCAGTTAGGGTTTCATCTGTTCAAGACTTCTCCTTGCACTGTTGACTCAAATTAGGGTTTATGTTTGCACAGAGATGTTTTGACCTAAATTGCCTAAGATGACTTTCATGCTTCATATTGGACTCCCAAGTTTATCCACATCAAATTTCAAGTCTTGATTCCAAGTTTTGCCCAGTCAATTGGACAGTTGACCTAGAAATCAGTTGTATTGGGGAAAAAAGTCAACTGTGGCCAATTGACAGTCAAATATCATAAAAAATTGACCCACATCAACATTATGAACTCACATGGACCATTTGATCAAGTTTGGATCACAATTCCATAAGAAATTTGATCAGACCACCAAAAGGGAAAAATGGTCATTTTTAGGGTTTTGACTGCACAAAGGCAATTTTTGACTGTTTGACCTAGCCAATGGCAAACCAAGCTCACATATGGACTCAAGGACCCCATGGAATTGTCTTGACATGCTCAACAAGTTCAAAAGATCCCAAGTACACAAGATTGACAGTTGAATTTCCCAGTCAATTGATCAATTTTGACTGTATACTGAAAATTAGGGTTTGAAATGAGAATTTTTCATAACTTAGAATTTTTCTAAGTTATGAAAAACCCTAATTTTTCCCCAACTTTGCCCCACTTTCTCACCAAGATTCATTTGGATTCAAGCAAAAGTCAAAACAAGAAAGTTGTAGCTTATTGCATAATCTACAACTTTGATTCACAAAGTTTTCCCAAAAGAAGCTTGTATCTCAAGTTACAATTTTTGGAATAAGGGTACTAAACCATTCTTAACTTAGTGAAATTTTGACCTTTTTAGGCAAGGTTTTTACCTAACTTCAAGACCATTTTTCATATACTTCCCCTTGGAATTTAAATTTGCATTTCAAACATGGATTGTAGTACACATTCCAAGCTTTCCAAAATGTCAAAGAACTCATCAAACAACCTCATGACTTGAGAGATTCGAATTTTGCAATATGGCAAAAACTCACTTTTGAATTGGCCAATTTCCATGTTCATAACTTGTGCAAATTTCTCAAATCAGCATGCAACTTGATTACAGGCCTCTAAACCATTCAACACTCATAAATTTAATGCAAACTCATTGTGCCAAGACCATGTTCTATGTGTTCAAGCATTGCATAATGGATTAATCCCAAAATAGATAAAGCACTTTAACCATTTTTGCAAAAGTAAGCTTTATGTCAAAATGAAAATCCAAGAAGTACATTTGAAATCTCTTTGGAACAAGTTTATGAGTTAATCACTCTGATCAAGACAAGGTTTTGCAGCATGTTTAGGGGGCCTCTACCTGTCTAGAACACAAAGTGGCCATTGCTTGCTTAAAGTGTAAGAAATAAGGCATATCACAACACAACTTTCATCTCAGCAATAGAACCCTTAAGCAAATATTTTGTACACATTCAAGACATCCTAACTGAGCTAGCACACGACTCCAACACCTCCATTTCCCTCTAGAATACAGAACCACCCTCAAACTGCCCAAACAGAGCTCCTACTGCAGTTTGAGTGCCAACTCTCATCCCTTTCATGCATTCTTGCTAAAAGCTCATCAAACACATTCCCTAGCATCACTTGAAGCTAACCCAAACATAAAACACGACCACTTGAAGCTAACCCAAACATAAAACACGACCTGTAACTCCTCTAATCAGTTCCACCATTTTCACTTTCTTGTTTTGCAGTTGAAGGTCCATAGCTCGATTCAAGGTGTTTCAAAGCAAAGTAAGCATTGGAATAGCATCACTACACTTCAGGCAAGCTGTACAGATCATCATCTTGCCCTGAAAGCTCCCGCATTGCCAGATACAACTTCAACTGAACATGTATCTTCTTGAACTTCTAACTCTTAGTTTAGGCATCATTAGCTCTAAGTTTGTGAATAAGAAGTGTTCTACTCATGCCCCTGAATCTGTACATACTTTTACTTTTCATTTATTTTGCCTGAGCTATGAGAATTTAAGGTGTGAATGTTGATAAAAACTTAGGTTAGGATTTGGGAATGATGAAATTCTCTCTCATTTCTGAGAGTTAGGATGAGTTCTTTACATATTTAGAATCGTGATTCAATGCTTAACATTTCTTATGTTGTAAGTATGTGCAAAAGATCAAGGAATTCAGATGTTTGAATTGATGTTCAGGCGCGTGTTTTTGAACATTTTTCTGTCCAGAGGTTGAAGAAGAAGCCACATGGGCTGGGCCTGCTTTGATATTTCTTTTCACACCATGTTTTGGGTTTTACACCCCCTGAGCCCATTTTGTTTGTTTTATTGATTTTTTGACTTTTCTTTTTTTCATTCTGGTTTATTTATTTTTCCTCATGATATTAAAAATATAAAAATAATTTTTTACACCATTTTTGAATTTATAGGCATTTATTTGTTTAGATTAGTTATTTGTACATAAATAATTATATAAACTCATTTCTTACTTAAAATACTAGAAAATAATGTAAGCATATTTTATTTTCATTTTTATTTTGTTTTATCTTCTTAAAATATTTTGTATAAAATATACTTTTTTTATAAATATTAAATATTATTATTTTTGTATATATGATACATATTTATATATATATATATATATATATATATATATATATATATATATATATATATATATATATATATATATATATATATATATATATATATATATATATATATATATATATATATATATATATATATATATATATATATATATATATATATATATATATATATATATATATATATATATATATATATATATATATATATATATATATATATATATATATATATATATATATATATATATATATATATATATATATATATATATATATATATATATATATATATATATATATATTTATTACAATATTTAGTAAAAAATACAAAAATATACACACTTTATTTTTTATTAACATTTAATAGTAAAAATATCATTTTGACAAATATACTTCATTTTTATTTTTATTTCATATATAATTGATAAATATTAGTATATATTAAATAATTAATACTTTTATCTAAGAAAATTAGGGTTTTGCCCTAAACATTAAAAAGCTCCAAAAATAATACTTTTTTTTATTTTGTTTATTTGATATAAAAATACTCTTTTTGTCATATACATAAAAACATTTTTTGCATCTTGCATATTTATTTTATTTCTATTTAATTTATGCAATTAATTATCTTGTAAATATTCCAAAATTGATGTAATAGCTAGGTTTAAATTCCTTGTCTAAATATCCCCCCATTTGAACATTTGTACCCCCCTTCCCATATTGTGTTGTAATAGTTTAGAACTTTATTTTTCGCACTTTAATGCTTTCTAAATATACCATGTTAGAATTAGGGTTTGTATGCAAATAAAAAGAACAAAATAGTTTGACCTAATTTCAAGATAATCAAAGCATGAAAAATGGACAACACATACCACACTTGCACCCCTAGGGTATTCCACTTGTTACCTTCAATAAATGGGCCATATTGCATGTTAGGTCTCTTTGGGCAAAAAATAAAGCAATTAATTCAAATGATCATAGTCCCTCGATGACGCTTTCGAAAAGTTGCCTAAAATGATCAAGTCCCTTAAAAGAAAAAATTGCCCAAAGATACTTAGCACTATTGCAATCATGGTCTAAACGATGACCCGCGCCCGTCCCTTTCACATCCTAACACAAGATTGTCCACCAAATGCAATGGTGGAACAAAATTGTTAAAAGGGTTAAAACATAGCATAAATCTTTGAGAACTTTAGGGTAGATAGCTCTTAAGTACTTGTCAACTTGCAAAACAAAACACTTGCCTATTTTTCAAACCACACTTCACAAACACTTTCAAAACAAACTTTCAAAGAAACTTTGAAACATCTTTTCAAAAAGACAAACACCTTTTGTAAAACATTCGAGTAAAGAATTGTTACAAGGTTAGCCTAGACAAGGCATCTTTTTTCAAAACATTTTCAAAACCTTACACAAAGCACCATTTCAAACAATTGAAAACCAAGACAAGTTGATCTAAGCAAGTACCTAAGAGCCCATGGATAACCATGGATAGAAAGGGTGCTAATACCTTCCCTTTCTATAATCTACTCCCCGAACCCAAGAAAAATCTCAAAGGTTTTTGCTGTGCTTTTTAAACCTTTCCTTAGGATAAAATAAAAAGTCGGTGGCGACTCTTGCTCAACCGAAACATTTGCGGAAAAAAAACGCAAAACCATAGTCAGTTCTCCCACCGTATCACAGTTATACAGAAGAAGAGGTTTATGTGCACCAACCCCCTGGTTTTGAAAGTACAAAACATCCATAACATGTTTTCAAACTAAAGAAGTCACTATATGGTCTGAAACAAGCTCTCAGAGCTTGGTATGAAAGACTAAGTAACTTTCTGTTAGAAAATGAATTCACCAGAGGGAAGGTGGACACTACCTTATTCTGTAAGTCAGTTAAGAATGACATCTTAGTCTGTCAAATTTACGTAGATGATATTATTTTTGGATCTACTAATCCTTCTCTTGGAAGAAAATTTGCTAAGTGTATGCAGGCAGAATTTGAGATGAGCCTCATGGGAGAATTGAAATTCTTTCTGGGAATTCAGATCAATCAAAACCCAGAGGGAACTTACATTCATCAGAGCAAATATGTCAGAGAACTTCTGAAGAAATTTGACCTCTCAGAATGTAAGCCATCAAAGATTCCAATGCATCCCACGTGCATTCTGGAAAGAGAAGAGGTAAGCAAAAAGGTAGAACAGAAGGTCTACAGAGGTATGATTGGTTCTCTCCTTTATCTGACAGCTTCAAGGCCTGATATCTTATTCAGCGTATGTATTTTTGCTAGATTCCAATCAGATCCTAGAGAATCTCACTTAACAGCTGTTAAGTGAATTTTCAAGTATCTAAAAGGTACTACTAATCTGGGTTTATTTTATAGAAAATCCAGTGATTACAGCTTAGTAGGCTACTGCGATGCTGACTTTGCTGGAGACAGAGTAGAGCGTAAAAGTACTTCTGGAAGCTGCTAGTTTCTGGGAGAAAATCTGATCTCTTGGTCCAGCAAAAGGCAATCCACAATTGCGCTATCAACAGCAGAAGCTGAGTACATAGCAGCAGTAGGATGTAGCACACAAATGCTCTAGATGAAAAGTCAGCTTGAAGACTTCCAGATTTTTGAGAGTAACATCCCTATACTCTGTGACAATACTTCTGCCATTTGCTTAAGTAAAAATCCTATTTTGCATTCTAGGGCTAAGCATATAGAAATAAAACATCACTTCATTAGGGACTATATTCAGAAACGAATTTTGAACTTAAAGTTTATTGATACAGACCATCAATGGGCTGATATCTTCACTAAACCTCTTTCTGAAGATAGGTTCAATTTCATTCTGAAACATCTCAGCATGAACCTCTGCCCAGAGTGAAAATGTTTTAATTCTATATATTAACCTTCAGAATGTGTTTTCCTTTTACTGTGAACTTCTGATCAATCTTCTTTCAGAAAGATAGACATGCAGATTGTATCAGATTCTATTCTTAAAGATCTGAGCGTTTCAGCTCAAGGATAGACGTGCTGCTCACTAAATCAAACAAGTGTCATCCAATCATCAGCAAATCTCTGAAGCAGAACACGCGTGCACGCTTCTGAGAAGGCAAAATGCTGATTGGGTGCATTGAGACACATGTCTGGTAACCGTTTCAAGTATCTTTCTCAAATCCCCCAAAATCAGCAAGCATTAAATGCACGTAATCATGTTTTAAAATGTAATCATGAATTAATTCTCTTTCTTAAAACCGTTTACATTTCCAATTTTTTTTTTTGAAATCTATTTAAGCACATTAACATCATTCATTAAACTTTTACCGTTTCTTACAATCATCCAAAGATTTTCTGCATTTTTACTTGTGTAATCATCCTTATCAAAAGAAACCCTTTTTCTCAAATCTTTTTCCCAAAAAACCCTAAGTGTGAACATGGCAACCTCTAGCAATGTTTCTGCAGGTTCTCAGAAGGAGGCTTCATCTGAACAATACCAAATTCCCTTTAGAACGCTCCTTACACCAGTGAAGAACTTGGAAGTTCTGTCTGAACTGATTGTTGATTTCTCCAGTCTGAAAGAAAATGGATTCGATTTGACAGAAGAAGTTAGGGCACAAGGATGGGAGAGATACTTTGATAGGTTGGTGGGACCAACGTTTCCAGTATTGGTCAAGGAAAGTCAATAAAGATCTGATCCTGAAGAACTCCACTGTGTTCTTTGCATATCATCTGTACTGTTTGTCTGGCTCTGAATTTAATATAACAAGTTTTTCTGCTCTGATTGTTTTAGCTTATATTACTTGCACTTTTTGATTGCTGACAAAAAGGGGGAGAACAAGAATGATATTTTTCAATAACGGATTACTGAGACAAAAAAAAAGTCTCAAACATTCTAACACTCTGATATACTTGAATGTTTTCTGTTTTTGCATAAGGCTACAGGTACAAGAAGTTAATCACCTCTGATACACTGAAGCTCTGATATTCTGATCTGAAGCTCTGATATTCTGATGTTCAAAGAAAGTCAATAAAGATCTGATCCTGAAGAACTCCTAGAATTAAAAAGGGAAGTAATAAATTCAGGGGGAGTATCTCCGATCTAAACTCTGATATCTCCTTATCCCTTATCCCTTATCTTTGATAACTTCCTAATTAATTCTGATACTCTTTACTATTTGGTTATCTCTGATACTTTTCACGTTAATTTTCATTTAAAAAATATCTAGTTTTTGTCATCATCAAAAAGGGGGAGATTGTTAGAACAAAGTTTGAATCTACTACCCTAAGTTTAGTTTTTGATGATAACAAAATGCTAAGATATATTAATTGTATGATTCATGTAAAGACATATATGCTGCCTAAAAAATTACATTATGTTTTACAGAAACTCTGATGGGTATCAACAAGAGAACATCATCATCAGCATCAGAAGATAAGATATCAACATCAGCATCAGAAGATGTTATATCAGATGCCAAAATCAGAAGATCAACTTGTGCTTACGCTGAAGCGTGATGAACATATCTGCGTGTAACAATCTGAACTCTGATCAAGACAACAGTTCATCAGCACCTAAGCAGCATCAGAATGAGCCAAAGCCAGAACAAGCTTAAGTGGCAACGGTACTGTGCATTCAAGATGCTTTATTACCAACGGCATCATTCCAGACAAGATCTGCTTAATAAGGAAAGAATGTTATTGGCATTGAAACGGAATTACTACTCCAACGTACCTTATTTCCAATGCTATATAAACAAGTCAGTGAAGATTGAATTGGCTAATGCTCTACAACCTTCTACACGCCTAAAGCTATTCATCATCTTCCTCACTCTCAGTTTTCTAAAGCTCTCAAATTCTTTACTCAATTATTTTAGAACTCTAGTTCTCATAAGCTTAAAATATGTAGTATCACAGTTGTGATAAACAGTTTTTGTAGAAAACATTCACACACCTAGATTTCAATTCTTTGTAAGAAAGTATTTCCTTGAGAAACCGGTTTGTGGTTTGACTCAAGAAGGCTTTAGCAGTTGTTAAAGCAGTTGTAATATTCAGTTGAATATAGTGGATTAAGACCTCGTTGGAGAGAGGCGAAATCACCTTGACGGGTGGACTGGAGTAGTTTGAGATCAAACGAACCAGGATAAAAATACCGTGTTGACTGCAATTGATTTCCAGTTTTTACAATTCAACCCCCCTTCTTGTGTTTTTCACTTCTTCAGTTGAATCTCATGCAACAAATGCAGAGAGACCAAAGCAACTATGCTCACAGGCACGATCAAAGTATGCTGGAATTCACCGCAGGAATAACGGAAGATATGCAAGCCTTAACACTTCATGTCTAAGACTTGCATAACATTATTTCTCGTGGTAATGGAGTCGAATCTTCCAGAAGCAGTGAGCAAGCACGTAGAAGAGCAAGGACACGTGGCAGATTTCGAAGGCAAGAGGAGGAAGAATAATTGTCTAGTTTCCACTTCCCTTTTTCATCTTCTGTCAATACATTGAGGATAATGTATGATTCAAGTATGGGGGAGGAAGTATTTCCCTTTCCTAGAAATTTTTATTTTTCTTTGTAATTTCCCTTCTGTCATTTCTAATTCAATAAATAAATTTGTTATCAATTTATCTATTGAAGCATTGTGCTGTTTTTCCGATTCCTCTATCTTTTGAGCCCTATCAAATTATTTTATGCATAACTTGACTCACTTGACAAGTACATAGGCTGCAAGATCTTTAATAGTTAGGAATTGTGGCAAGATTAAGCGAAATTACTACCATCTAGACATTCTACAACCCCAGAGTATGATAGACTAGTTCAGGTACCTGTTATTCCAAAACCCTGAGTTTTAGTTTTTGTAGTAACCCTGAGTAGTTTATATTAGCAGTCAGCACCGTCTTAAACACAAACTACGCAGGAAGTTGATGAATATAAGTGGATGATCTAATTTATTATTTCAGAAAAATGTTACAAGCTTTAAGAAGATACGTAATACACCAATTAAATTGGGCGATCCTTACCCGATCGTTTAATCCAAAGGATGTAAGCCTTACAAAGTAACATTACAAATCCTTTGGTAGATGGTTTAGGAGCGTCTGGTACTGAACTTGGTAGGGAAGATTACGGTCTGATCCCCCGCATCTTACCATGGATAGAAAAAGGTTGCCACATTACTGTACCAGAAACCTAAGTGCTAAAAAAGGGATCATAACCACTAACCGGCTGTTCTGCTATGTGCGTGCAAGGATAAAGGGCTTAATGTGATTGCGCTAGAATGAAAGGGACGAAACGAGACAAATACTCGAGGTAGGCTATGATAATATCTGTAACTAATTTATGTAAAATGGGATTACCTAGTGTCATTACCGTAGTAATGAAGCATGAATCAAGCTTTCAATTTTATGACAAAAACACAATGCAACTGTATATGAGTTGATTTGAGTCACGTATGTGCATCTGACCATGTTTAGAAAAACATCGTACCGAGCATTTGCTTGAGGACAAGCAAAGTTCAAGTATGGGGGAGTTTGATAACACACAAATATTTGATATTTTTAGCTTGATTTACATAAATTATTTCCCTTATTTTATTTTAATTGTATTATTTTATATAGGTATTACGCGGGTATTCATTTATTTTGCAGATAAATGTTAAGTTAAAGACTTTGGAAGAAATGAAGAAAAAAGGGTGCAAAAATAGAAAAAGGGCCAAAGAAGAATAGAAGAAGAAAGTATAAGCCCATCAAAAGGCGTGAGCACGTGGCCCACTAGCAAGGACCTTGACGATCGTCAAGGCACGCTGCCGGTCGTCACGAGCGTAATGGACCAAGTGACCATCGTCACTTGGACTTGACGAACGTCACATGCCCATCTTTTCCTTCTTTTACCATGCAGTCTGCAAATCCAACGGAAGAGAACCAGTTCAAACACAAATCCAACGACCATCCTATTTCTAAGCTCCACTCAGTCAACACATGAAGAATGTAACCAACTCAGTGGTCCTATTATTTCTCAAACGAACTCAAAGTGTTCCTATATTTTCTTAAACCGACGTATCATAAAGAGAGCTATAAATAGGACCCTGGACACAACGAACCGAGGGTTGGACTTTTGATATATTTTGAGAATTCATTTTCCTTAAGCAATTTTTCTTTCAGCATTATTCTTTTTCCTGAAATTTTATATTTCCTCTAGCATTTATTTTTTGTATGATTGTCTCTATTCCTGATCGAAGCAAAGCCTACAGCTTGTGGAGGAGTGCTTCTAGTCAAGAGTTAGAAGTAATTGTACCCGTATCCAGAATTATTATCCTCAGGTTTATTTTTATGAATTGTTATTGCTTTTAATTAATATAATCATGTTTATTTTGTTTTTTCTTTGGAATTGTTCTGTGATTTGGTCTGATATTATGCTAGGCTAGAATTCGTATACCGGTATGTAGGGTCACATAACCAAGGGATTGAGTGACTCAGTTGGGTAATTTTTACTACAAAACCTTTTTCTGGTCTAAGTTACTATTTTTAATCGATAAATTGTTTTGTTATGAAAGTAAAGAACAAATAGAGGTTAGGGTCAACAAAGCGGAAGTTTGAGATCTTTCAACTGGACAGTAGTAATTAGGCATTGGCTTAAAATACAACGGAAGCACTTTAAAGTTAATTAAGATTCTATCCCGTTTTCAAAATGTGTTTTTAACTCCCGCGGGATGGCAAAAGCGTACGTTAGGACTTAACTGCATAGCCTAGATCAATAAAATGACAGTGTGAGATGAGGGATTTTAAACTAAATAATTTTACTGGAAGTTGTTTTGAAAATACAAAGACACCAACCGGTTGCTAGTTCCCGAGGTCCGACCATTACATACTAGTAGTTCCGCTTACTAATAACTAAAATTAAACTTAATTTAGTATTTATTTTCCATACAACCCAATCAAACATTCATTAGCTTTAAATTTGCAAAGTAACAATAGAAGACGGTAGTTCGATTCATCAGTCTATGTGGTTCGATATCTTTTAAAACTACACGATAAGACTGTACACTTGCAGTCTGAATCATTAGATACCTCAGTGTAATCCGATCATACTTTACCATAAATTTTTCCACCAAGTCACATTTTTAAGAGAATCCAATTCCCTACATCTTCTCTTCAGCCCTCAAATTCAAGAAATGCATCAATTGAAAGATACAAGCTCAGACATTATGGGTCCTTTCAAAAAGTCAACAAAAACACCTTTTCGGTCAAAGCTGCTTACATGAACATGGAAGATCCAATTGAGATGAAACCAAAAGGGTTGTTTAGAGGACATCCTAAGCTCTCTAAAAAGTCCTGGAATACCCTCATAAGGTTAAAATTGAGAGAGATATGCATTGCTAAAGTTGACCAATTTTGAAGAAGCGCATGAAGGAAATATTGATCAAACTTGGATTTTTTCTAAATGGGCCTATCCTTTTGTGATCCAAACTTGTTTCTAACTTGCTCCACGACCTCTAAACCCATCCATGCCCTATTTGGTAATTTATTTTATTTATCTTGATTTCCAGTCATTTAAAATTCAATTTAAATTAAATAAATGATTAAAAAATATATAAAGATTGTGTGGGATTGGTTTCCAATTAAATGTTGAATATATATTCAGTTTATAACAAGGAAATCTCATGGAAAGAGGCAAGATATATGATTTGGTCCAAAAAAGCAAATATTCACATAATTGGAAATCAAATATTTTTCCATGAAAACCATTGTTGTCTCTCCTTAATGCTTACCCTAATTTGATTTACTACTTAAGCAGAAACATCCCAGCCTAAGGGGATACACGCAGCTACGTCAAAAAGAACCCTACCAAAGTTCAAAAATTCCAAAGAAGAGTGGAAGTTTGTACCATACGATGCAGCGGTTTCCAGGCCAAACAAACTGCATCATTCACTCTCTATGGCCTTCTGGAGGTCATCCATGTCATCCACAAGGCGTGCAACACTCTAGAAGGCCAGACCCATGCATCACCAGACTTTGGTAAAGCTTGGCTTCGAAACCTTTCAAATACATGATATAAATTAGTTTTCGTTCCATATTCATGTTATTATCATTGCTTGTGAGCATTCTAACGTGTTTCATGTAATGTACAGGTCCAGAATCTCTAACCACCATTGTTAGGGTTTTGAAACATGAGAGTTTTGTTTTCAGGGTTAGAAACACTTTCAGGCCAATTTAAGGCCAGAATTGAATTCAGGGCTCGATTTTGTGTAGGATAGAACCTTTAACTCTTCGCAAATCTCACGCTTTTGCAGGTTTGGCAATTTGAGTCTCCCGGAGAGGATGACCGGAGATCCACTCCAGCGTCGCTGACTTGTTTGACTCCTTTTAGAGCATGCGTGGCATTTTGATATAATTTGATTGGCTCATTTGGATTGCTGACATGCACATTTTGTTGACTAGGATATAACATTGATTTCCCTTTATAATATTTTTGTGTTATTATGATAATGAATTAACAAGAAGCGTAGTTGGAAAGGAAAGTAAGCATATGAGGGAAGGGACCTGGATTCGAATCCTAGGTCCAATGTTCTTGCATTTTTTTCTATTGTGTTTCAGGCGGATTCCCTGTGGTGCATGGCCAAATACGCATCATACATCTCCAGATCCCAGCCATTGGATCTTAGTGAATCCAGATCCAGCGCTCCTAGAGCGTTTCCCCAGGATGGATCTCCAAAAAATCAAAAACATTGGATCATACGCAGGTCATTGGGCCAGCACATCTGGGCCTAACAATTTCCAGATTACACCCCCTCAATGCTTCACTATATCAGGCCCATTTTTCTTTTTGTTTTAATTTCTTTATTTTAGTTGTTTTATATATTTTTAAATTCGTTTTTATTTTTATCATAAAATCAATAAAAAGTCACAAAAAATAGAATTAGGTTTTTCATAATTAAAATTAATTTTTATAATTTAATTATTTTAACTTGTTTTCCTTAAATTAAAATTAATTAGAAATTAAGATTAAATTTCAAATCTTTTTCTCATTAAAAATACCAAAAAATATTAGTTTTATTAGAGTTAATTGTAATTAATTTTTTTCTGTTTCCTTTTTAATTTATTTAATTAGGATATTATTATAATTTAATATTTTCATAAATAAATAAGAACAAACAAAAAAGGTTTTTCTTTTAACTTAGAAACATTCTTTAGGGTTTAGACGCTCTTTCCATTCTCCGCGCGCTTATTATTTTCCGTATTCTTTTTTTCAATTATTGTATTTGTACACAGCTTGCAATAGCTTTTAACTTAGGTTTTATTTACTGTTTTTTTATCCCAAAAGTTTTGGTTGTGTATCCCCCTCCTCGAGGCCCTCTAATAACTAGGTTTAATTTCTGCATTTTAAATTCTTGCGCTAATATTTGAACTGCTTAGATTAATAGGATTGCATGGAAAGATTTGAAATTAAAATGTTAGATAACCATAAATGCGTAAGATAAATGAAATGAATAAATACACTTGCACATGCTCACCCCTAGGTTATCTCCCGCTTCAGTTGCCTTCGAAAATGGTCACTATTCTCGAAACGTGAGAATTTTTAGTGGTTGTCCTTTGGTTCAAAAGATCACAAGTCCCTCAATGACCCTTTCGACATTGCCTCAGTAAAAAAGGTGATCTTAGAGTTTTAGGACAGTTACTAAAAGTTCTTGCCCAGTTGCCTTAGTGACCAAAAATGTCCCTTCGATAGTCCCTAAACATCCAAAGATAGGGCTACCTACTCACTGATAGTAGAATAGCACTATCTAAAGGGAAGGAGGAAAAGAACAACCTCATTCGAGTAGGTAGATAGTTGTTAGATGCTTGCTCAAACAATTTTTACACTTACACAAAAACTACTTTTAAAAAACAATTTCAAAACACTTTGTATACTTTCTCCACTACCACGAGAAACATTGCAAAGTTCACCGTACTAAGGCGTTTTCAAAACATTTTCAAACATAAAGCACAAGGTATTTCAAAATGAGCTAAATATCTAAGAGCCCGTAGATAACTACGGATGGAAAGGGTGCTAACTCATTCCCTTTCCATAATCTACCCCCTTACTCAGAAAACATCTCGATAGGTCTTTTCTGTTCTTTTCACCCTTTCCTTAATTTGGATAAAATAAAAGTCGGTGGCGACTCTTGCTTACTGTAACATTTGCGAATACAAATGTAAAACCAGTATTAACAGTCGGTTCTGCCACCGTATCACAGAACTGGAGACTCTGTTGGGGAGACAGAAAGTGGGGTTTACATTAGGGTCTAGTTCATTTCTAATTTGCTTTTCCTTGTTTGTTTTGATTACTTTACTTTTGAAGGCTTTGTTTGGGTTACTATATATCCTACACCCGAACTTGGGGCACATTTTAGGTAAGTAGCAATAGATCGTGGAAATTGTGCGAGGTATACCGACACGGTTGAAGCAATAGCTATGTTGATGCGACACTTTGGTTGGTACAGGTAGCCCTTAAGTCAATCAAGGAGAATACGGGGCCGCTGTATGGTGTCATGAAGCATCAATTTACCTCAGAACCTTTAATTGAACAACTTGGCCATTAGGAAGTAGTGAGATAGTCGTGTTTGGTATAGCCCGAAGTCAGTTGATACTCGATACTACACTCATTGAGATTTGACTCCCGAGTTTTTGTTTGGTGGCAAGTCAGTTGTCTATCGGAATGAAACTTGTGGGAAAGATCAGTGATATTGAGGTCCCTTAGAACCCGATTATTATTTCTAGGACAGGTTGAACCAACTAAACTTCAAGAGGGTACTTACCTTGAAACCCATGAAAGCTTTAAACCTAAGGTCTTTGTGTGATTTTCTTGTGTTGGCTATATTTGTGTTTTTCTTAGCATAATCATGATTATCATAGCATGATAACATGGCATATCATACTAACCATTTCAAGGATTTTTGGGGCTTATATTTGTCTTGTTTTGTAGGACATGGCATCCACTCACAAGAATACTATCCAAGTCAACCTCGTAAGGGTACCTCTTCAACTTAAGGAATTAGCATCAAGAATTCCTGAAAGCTCTCCATTCACTAGAAGACATGGTCGACTTCTTAACTTGGTCACCTCAAACCCTGATGAAGAAATGTTAAAGGTGCTCTTTCAGTTCTTCAACCCTTTACATCACTGCTTCACCTTTCCTGATTACCAGTTGGTGCCCACTATGGAGGAGTTTTTTCAGTTATTGGGGATGCCCATTATTGATCAGTTACCCTTTAATGTTATGGAAAAAGACCTAAAACCTGAGGAAATTGCTCAAGCTCTGTCTTTACAGCGGTCAGATGTTGTGGCAAATTGGGAAATAAGAAGAGGCGTCAAAGGGTTTCTAGCTAAGTTTCTATTTGAGAAGGCTCATCATTTTTGGGATACCCTGGATTTATAAGCTTTTGAAGAAGTGTTGGCCCTTCTCATCTATGGGATGGTACTATTTCCTAATCCGGACCAACTCATAGATGTGAATGCGATCAAGGTTTTTCTATCCCACAATCCGGTGCCTACTTTACTTGGAGACATTCTACACTCTCTGCATACTCGCACTATAAAGAGAAGAGGAAATATTTTATGTTTCACTCCTCTATTGGCTAGGTGGTTTATTTTGCACCTACCTCGATCTGTTGTGAAGAATGAGCAGGGAATGAGATGGTCTAATAGGTTGATGTCCCTCACACACTCGGATATTCATTGGTGTCCTTGGTCCTAGGATAATGTTTCCATCATCGATCGCTGTGGGGAATTCCCTAATGTCCCTCTCCTAGGCATTAGGGGAGGAATAACTTATAATACTTGTTTGGCATTGTGACAGTTTGGGTATGCTAGGAGAGATGGTCCTCATAATGTATTGGTTCAAGGCATTGTGTTCAACTATGAGAATGATGTTCAAGGTTACCGTCAGAGGTTCATACGAGCTTGGGGCATGGTAAACAAAGTGGATAGCAAGAAACTAGGGCATAAGAACTCCATCCCTTTGGAGCCTTATCTTAAGTGGGTGCGAGCATGCACTCAAAATCTCATGATGCCTTATCCTGCCATTCTACCCATCATCATAGAACCTGTTGTAGATACAAATGTACCTCATACTATTCTCCATCCTGACATGCCAACTACTCTCGAGGAATTGCAGAGATCTTAGATTCATCTTAAAGAGGAACGAGACACCTTTGAGACTCAGTTATACGCCAGCGAGAAGAAGGTTTTAGAGCTCACCAGGATACTTCACAAAGAGAAGAGTATAAATGCCTATATTGCTCCAAAGAGAATGCACTCGTGGGGAGTTTGACTCCTTTTTTGCTTTGAGAGTTTATTTTTGCTTGGTTTCTCCTATTGTAAGCCCAATAAGAATCTTTGTAGCCGTTGAAAATTCTTAATGCAATTAATGTTTGCTCTCTTTCTGTTTAGGAAAATTTAGGTCTTAGAAATCCTTGAAAACATGGCATACGCATATCATACATATCATTGCATAAATAGGTTTCAAGACAAGTTTATTATTCTTTTCGCTGTTTATTTCCGAAAAATAAATGGCTCTCGAACAAACAGTGAAGGACCTCCAAACTCAAAATGCTCAGTTTCAACAAATGATCATGGCTCTGGCCAAGGGGCAAGAAGAGCTGAAAGCCCTGGTCGTCAAAGAAAAGACCAAGGAGCCAAAGAAACTAGCTGGTGTAGTGAATTTGGGAAGAACAATCAGAGGACTAGTGCGGCGAGCTTCAGAGCTAGCAACTTCGTCAAAAGAAGGAGACACTCAGGAAGGGGAGAAAAGAGAGGAAGACCCCAGCCCAAAGGGATCTGATTATAATGAGGAGCAATATCCTCCAGCTGATAATAAATAAAACAGTTGGAGGATCGTTTGAATGCAATGGAAATCCAGAGGGTACCTGGGCTGGACTTTGAAGAGCTGGGTTTGGTTATTGCGGTTGTCATCCCGCAGAAGTTTAAGGTTCCGGTGTTTGCTAAGTATGATGGGGTCTCATGTCCTAAGATGCATCTCCGATCTTATGTAAGGAAGATTCAGCCTCACACAACTGACAGGGATTTGTGAGTCCATTTCTTCCAAGACAGTCTATTCTGGACTCAGCTAGAGTGGTTCTATCAGCTGAAGGGAACCAATATTCGTAACTGGGAAGACCTGGCTGCTGCTTTCTATAAGCAGTACCAATATAATATTGATGTTGCTTCGACCCGTACACAACTCCAAAGTATGTCCATGGGT
Organism: Vicia faba; assembly: GCA_948472305.1. Lineage (NCBI taxonomy): Eukaryota > Viridiplantae > Streptophyta > Magnoliopsida > Fabales > Fabaceae > Vicia > Vicia faba. The sequence goes on along the minus strand of OX451735.1, from coordinate 274,408,629 downwards.
TCTGGCGAGGACTTTAAAGACTACACCCAGAAGTGGAGAGACTTAGCAGGAAGAGTCCAACCTCCTCTGTCTGACAGAGAATTGGTGGACATGTTTTTGGGTACTCTATCTGGTCTGTTTTTCAACCATCTGATTTGAAGCTCCTCAGCTGGTTTTACTAAGCTGATCTTAACCGGAGAAAGAGTGGAAGCTCGGATTAAGAGCGACAAGATTCAAAAGGATACCTCTTCAAGTGCAGGAAAGAGACCTTTCATGGGAAAGAAAGAGGTCAGTGCTGCTTATAGTCAAAGAAATCAGGGCAAAACCGAACGCCTTCCAATGGCAGGGGCTGTAATGATATCCAAGCCTGCAGTTACTCAACAGCGGAACAATCATCCAAGAGCATAAAGGCTTATAAGACAGTTTACCCGGATCAATATGACCTTGTCTCAAGTTTTACCACACTTACTGAAATCCAATCTGGTAACTTTGAGGGAAGCTCCCCAAAATCCCAACACTTCATCTCCTCGCTATAATCCAAAGGCTCAGTGTGCCTACCATTCTGAAAGTCCAGACTATGATACAAACGACTATTGGGCTTTGAAGAAAAATGTGTAGGATTTGATCGAGGCAAAGGAGATTGAATTCGATGCTCCAGAGACTCCTAATGTTATAACTTCCCCCATGCCCAAGAACGACTATGGTGTTAATGCTGTTAAAAATGATATGTTTGTTGCTTTTGTTGATGAGATCGTTACTCCTCTCATGACTGTTAAAAAGAATCTTTTGCAAGCCGGTTTATTTCTGGGCTGTGTTGAAGGTTGCCACTTATGTTTATCTCTACCAACTGGTTGCCATTTGTTGAAAGAAAGTGTTTAGCGCCTGATGGATGATAAAAAAATTTTATTTTAGAAGACTCCAGTCATAAGTGTTTCATATAAAGACGTTTCTATTATAACCATTTCTGCCAATCCTCCTAGGGTCTCCACCAAAAGACCCGTCAGGATTACATCTATTCCAAAGTTTACTCCCCTGATCATCACCATGCCAGGGCCAATACCATATTCCTCGAATAAAGATGTTCCCTGGAATTATGGTGCTGACGTCTATTACCATGGCGTCAAGCAAGGCCTATTGGATGCCAAAGACAAAGTTACTGAAGGTACTGATCCTGACGTCGACAATATCGTTGGGACCAGTAAAATAACAAGAAGTGAAATAGTTTTCTCTCCCGAGATCTCTCCTCCTAAAACTACTACTACTCCTGTGATCATTCCTGCTGCTGCTCCTTCTAATACTCCCATTACTACTCCTGTGATTGTCCCTGCTGCTACTCATGTCGGTATTCCTATGACAACTCCTGCTGCCACCCCTGTCACCGAGTCGGCCGGGACTCGGGGAAAAGAGATATTGGTTGAGCCTGTCCAGACGAAGGCGCATCCAGAAGCTATCCCTGAGGTTTCTAAGAAGGAAATGGAAGAAATCTTAAAAATTATTAAAAAGAGTGACTACAATGTGGTTGAACAACTGGGGCAGACTCCTTCCAAGATCTCAATGCTGACCCTACTGTTGTGCTCCAAAGCCCATGCAAAGGCTTTGGTAAAATTCCTCAAGACAGCTTATGTGCCACAAGAAACCTCCATTGATCAATTCGAAGATTGTCTGGATAATTTGACCGCTGATAATGGACTGGGTTTTTCTGATGATGATTTGACACCCAGAGGAAGAAAACACAATGATGCGTTGCATGTATCCATTGAATGCAGGGGCAATACTTTGGCCCATGTTCTAGTGGATACTGATTCATTGCTGAATGTTCTGCCCAAGAAGCCTCTTGATAGATTAGATTGTGAAGGTTTGACTCTGAAGCCTAGTAAGATTGTGGTGAGGGCTTTTAATGGTTCAAAAAGAACGGTACACGGGGAGGTGGACATCCCTATCAAAGTTGGTTCCCAAACCTTTGAATCCATCTTCTACGTGAAGGATATCCGACCATCTTATTCCTATTTGTTGGAATGCCCTTGGATCCATGGGGCTGGAGCTGTTACTTCCACTCTGCATCAGATGTTGAAGTACCCAGTGAAGGGAAAGATTGTCACAGTACATGGTGAAGAGGAGTACATGGTAAGCCACCTGAACTATTTCAGGTATGTAGAAATAGACGGCGAGTTCATCGAGACCCCTTGTTAGAACTTTGAAGAGGTGCCTCAGACCATGGCTGCAACAGAGACTGTTACCAGTCTGTTGAAGATCACCAGACCTCCATTGAAGATGGCTTCTCTCAAGGACGCCAAAGCAGTAATTGAAGAAGGTGGGTGTACCATTTGGGGCCAACTCCCTGACATTCCATACAAATATAATAAGTTTGGTTTGGGTTTTACTTTAGGAGCTCAAAGAGCTGTTCATCGTGCTTGTTCCTGAGGACCTCCCCTACGCATCAACAATCATGGGGTCAACGCTTTAGAAGACAGTGATGGTGATTGTGACATGGACAACTGGATCTTCCCTACTACCAACGGTGGACCCAATAATTAGACGACTAAAGAATTTGTGCGGATTACTTTTATTCAGGAGTAATTGTCTTTCTTGTTTTTGGATATGTAATAAATAAATAATATAAACTTTATGGCCCTGTGTCTTACTCGAGGCACAATGGTTTATTTGTGAGGGTTATCATTTTCAATCTCATATGTCATTTAATAAAGCATTGGACGTTTTTGCATACAAATTTTATGCTCTCTGTCTTTCTTTTCTGCTTTTTACTTTATCAATGCAGCTATGCTCTTACACACACTCGCATATCAAACTGCAGATCCACATCCACTCTGGATCCCATTGATAACTGTTGTGTTATTACCAGTTATGACTTTAAAAATCCGATCAACCAAGTCGAGGATGAAGGTGAGGAAGATTGTGAAGTATCAGGAGAAATTGCCAGCCTGTTACAACAGGAAGAAAGGGCAATACAACCCCATGAAGAGCCAGTTGAAACAGTGAACTTGGGTACTAAGAGGACAAGAAAGAAGTCAAGATAGATGCCGATCTGGAGAATAGTGTCAAGGAGCGTTTAATACAAATGTTACATGATTATGTGGAGATCTTTGACTGGTCATACAAAGACATTCAAGGACTTGACACTGATATTGTGGTTCATTTCCTGCCGACAAAAGGGGACTGCCCTCCAGTAAAATAGAAGGTTCATCCTATGCGCCCTAAAATGTCAGAGAAAATCAAAGACGAAGTCATGAAACAATTCAATGCCGGTTTCTTAGCTGTTACTTCATATCCACAATGGGTTTCTAACGTAGTGCCGGTACCTAAGAAGGATGGTAAGGTACGTATGTGTCTGGATTACAGAGACTTGAACAGGGCAAGCCCCAAGGATGACTTTCCGCTTCCCCACATTGACGTTCTGGTTGACAACACTACACAACATAAGGTATTCTCCTTCATGGATGGCTTCTCAGGGTATAATCAGATCAAAATGGAACCTGAGGACATGGAGAAGACAACCTTCATCACACAGTGGGGCACTTTCTACTACAAGGTTATGCCCTTTGGGTTGAATAATGCTGGAGCAACCTATCAGCGCGCCATGGTAGCCCTATTTCATGACATGATCCATCATGAGATAGAGGTCTATGTTGATGATATGATAGCCAGGTCTCAGACCGAAGAAGAGCACCTTGATCACCTACAAAAGCTATTTGAAAGGCTGAAGAAGTACAAACTGAGGCTGAACCCGAATAAGTGCACCTTTGGAGTAAGATCTGGTAAACTCTCAGGCTTTGTTGTCAGCGGTAAAGGTATTGAGGTAGACCCCTCAAAAGGTAAAGCTATACAAGAAATGACAACTCCTCGCACTGAGAAGGAGGTCAGGGGGTTCTTGGGACGCCTAAACTACATTGCTAGGTTCATTTCTCATCTGACCGCTACTTGTGAGCCAATCTTTAAGCTACTGAAGAAAGATGAAGCAGTGAAGTGGACTGACGAATGCCATAATGCCTTCGACAAAATCAAGGTATATCTTCAAGAGCCTCCAATTTTAATGCCGCCAGTTGAAGGAAGACTTCAGATCATGTACTTAACGGTATTAGATAACTCAATGGGGGTGTGTGCTGGGGCAACAGGATGAGTCTGGTCGAAAAGAGCATGCAATATACTACCTTAGCAAAAAGTTTACCGACTATGAAACAAGATACTCACTGCTCGAGAAAACTTGATGCGCTTTGGCATGGGCTGCTCACTGACTAAGATAGTACATGTTGACTCACACTACCTTGTTGATCTCTAAAATGGATCCTATTAAGTACATCTTCGAGAAGCCCGCTCTCTCCAGAAGAATAGTGAGATGGAAAATGATCCTGACCGAATACGACATTCATTATACCTCCCAGAAAGCAATTAAGGGAAGTGTACTAGCTGATCATTTGGCTCATCAGGCTATGGACGACTACCAATCCATGAATTTTGACTTCCTGGACGAGAACATCATGTTAGTAACTGATTGTGTAGAACCTGGACTGGATGAAGGACTTGAAAAAGGATCCCGATGGACTATGGTTTTTGATGGAGCTTCCAATGCACTTGGCAATGGCATTGGTTCCATGATCATCTATCTTGAAGGATGTCATACTCCTTTCACTTCTCGATTATGTTTCAATTGTACCAACAATATGGATGAGTATGAAGCATGTATCATGGGTCTCAAAGCTACAATTGATTTAAGGATCAAGTTCTTAAGTGTATTCGGAGACTCGGCTTTGGTAATCAACCATATCAAAGGAGAATAGGACACGAAGCATCCTAATCTTATCCCTTACAAAGAACATGTGTTTACACTGATTCCACATTTTGAATAAATTACTTTTGAGCATTTTCTATGAGAGGAAAATCAACTAGAAGACGCGCTAGCCATTATGTCATCCATGTTCAAGGTCATGTGGGTTAATAGGCTCCTCAGATCACTATTGAGAGAATGGATGAACCAGCATAATGTCACGAGATTGATACTGAAGAAGTAGTGGACAAACCTTAGTTCCATGAAGTCAAAATATATCTCGAAGCACAAGAGTATCCTGAAGGAGCTTCAGTAAATGATAAGAAATCCTAAGAAGATTCTCTGCCAAGTTCTTTCTCAGTAATGGAATCCTCTACAAGCGCAACCACAATTCTACTTTACTTTGATGTGTAGACAAGAATGAAGCGGAGAAGATTATGGTTGATTTACATGAAGGTACCTTTGGAACCCATTATAGTGGACACATTATGGCTAAAAAGATCCTACGGGCGGGATACTATTGGTCCACTATGGAAGAATACTGTTATCAACATTTGCAGACTTGTCACAAGTTCCAAATTTATGCTGATAAGGTGCACGTACCTCCGGTTCCCCTAAACATCTTGACTGCTCCTTGGCTGTTTGCAATGTGGGGCATCGACATGATTGGAGAAATCAGACCTACCGCTTCCAATGGGCATCGCTTCATCCTTGTTGCTATTGATTACTTCAAGAAGTGGGTTGAGGCTTCCTCTTTTGCTTCTGTTACCAAGAATGTTGTGGCGCGTTTCATCTAGCATAACCTTATTTGTCGATATGGTATCCCCGAAAGAATCATTACAGATAATGGTACAAATCTCAACAACACTATGATCACCAAACTCTGTAAGCAATTCAAGATCCAACATCATAATTCTTCTCCTTAACGGGAAAAGATGAATGGCGCTGTAGAGGCTGCTAATAAGAACATTAAGAAGATCATCCAGAAGATGACGATGACATACACAGACTGGCATGAGATGTTACCATTTGCTCTTCATGGTTACTGATCCACAGTACGCACATCAATAGGGGCAACTCCTTTCTCTTTGGTATATGGTATGGAAGTTGTCCTACCTATTAAGGTCCAGATCCCTTCTTTGAGAATCATGAAGGATGCAGGGCTGAATGAAGACAAATGGGTTCCAACTCGACTTGACCAACTAAACCTGATTGATGAGAAAAGGCTTGCGGCTGTTTGTCACGGTCAGATGTACCAGAAGCGTATGATTAAGGCTTTTAACAAGAAGGTCAGACGTCAGATATATTAAGTTGGTGATCTAGTAATTAAGCGCATCATACTGCCACAAGGTGATCCCAGGAGATAATGGACTCCCACATAAGAAGGGCCATTTGTGATCAAGAACATATTTTCTGGTGGAGCCATGATCTTAACCACTATGGACGGTGACGACCTTCCTCACCCTGTGAATGCGGACATAGTTAAAAGATACTATGCATGAATAAAGACCCGCTAGGTTGACTGGCCTAGGCAAAAATTAGGGATAAATACAAAAATATCTGTACACCCGGCAAGTCGAAAACCTGAAAAGGAGCCTTGGGCAAAAAAGGGTATCCCGGTGGAATGAAAACCCGAAAGGGCGCTCTAGGAAAAAGTTAGGGATTTAAAGCGTATAACTATGTCCCGTTGGATCACATTGCAACTAGACTTCAGTATCAACCATCAAGCTCAAACGGTACCAATCAATCCAGTCAGCTTCGAATAAGTAACAAAGTGATGAGACGCTTAAGGACATAAGGGCAATAGCATAATTGAAACTCGATGGGATTATTACACATAGCTGTTTTCTCTTTATACTATAGTTTCCACTTTTACGACGACATTCTCTTACTAGAATGTCAGTTTCTTTTTGTACAAAAACGTCAATGATAGTCAAACTTCAAAATCAATACAAATCATTTCATTGAAAGTACAAAACTATTTGTTTTCTATTTTTCTGTTTTGTTTTGCAAAAATGTACAATGATTATTTTTGACATATGGATTTGAATATGATTACTGTTTACAAATACTTGCATAAAAAACAGAAAGACAGTTGCTAATGACTTTAAGAAACGGAATAATGCCTAAAAAGCCATCTGTAGCCCCCATAATTACTTTCTCCAGCAGGTACAGAGGCAAATACGTCCTGATGTAAAGTCACCGCTACGCCCTCAGCACACATCCTAGTGGTGCCTATATCCCCGCAGAGTGAAAACAACTGAAGTTTTGACCTCTTCTGCCCCAACAGAGTTTTTATAATGCCAAACAGTTTATAAATCCTCATCCCCGGTAAAGTTTATTTCTCTAGCTGTGGAAGTTCATCCCCCAACGGAGTTTATTTCTCTACATTTGGTAAAATATTCCAACAGAGCATCTTCTCCCCAACGGAGCATTCTCAAGCAGAAGTCAAAGATCCCCGGCAGAGTATCCTCAAAAGGAAAGAGGAAATTCCCGAAAAATCATCTCCCCAGCAGAAATGAAAGAACCACTTTCCTCATCTACCAAAAAGCAGTCCGGGATTCAGCTTCCTAGTACTCTCCAACAGCAGTCAGGGACTTAGTTTCCCAGACTAGGAAATGTCGCAACAGCATTCCATGTTCATACATCATGACATGCGCATACATATTGCATACAACACAATCTCATTTATTTTGAGAACATCATTACACAATGCATTTCATACATCATGACATTGCATACAATAATTCTTTACCTTTTCAGGAAAGATCAATCAACAAACATCATTAACTACTTATATGGCCAGACAGTCTTCTCAAAGGATACATATGACGAAGGGCTATTTCAGCATTTTCCTCAAAAAGATAATTCAAGACCTCTGTTGGTTCAGTTTTAAATCAACCAATGATTTATTGTGATTCTTTTCCGGTAGACACTTTCTCTGGTTCAGTTAAATCGACCCTAAGATTTCTATGATTCTATTCTAGTTAAAGATAATTCAAGACATCTATTGGTTTAGTTTTAATAGACCAATGATTTATCCTGATTATTTTCCGGTGGACACTTTCTCTGGTTCAGTTAAATTGACCCTAATATTTTCTGATCCTTATCCAGTTAAAGATACTGTAAAGCCTAGAATCCAACCAGATAGTAGTTTACTCCGTCAAATTACCCAAAGCTTGGAACCCGACCAAATAACATCTTAATCTCTTCAAATCAATGAAGCCTGGATACGACTAGATAACATTTTAATATCTATAATTACTACGAATCCTGGAACCGACCAGATAGCAGTTAATTTCATATTCCCCCGTAGGTCACTGTGATGCATGGAATACGACCAGATAGTAGTCAGCCTTATTGTCCTCAGCAAGTTGCTGTAAAGCCTGGATCCCAACCAGATAACAACTCACTTTCGTCTCTCCAGTCAAGAGATAACTCCCTAGTAGAGTAATGGACAACTAAATCTCCTAGACTCTATTTTCTGAAATAGAGACCAACATTCCTCAGCGGAGTCCTCCTCAACGACAGGAACAGGGATCCCCACAAAGGAATCTCTCATGAAATCAGCATGTTCTCTAGATGGCATATTTAAGCCCATCTCCGAAAGTCTTCTTTCACCTTTTCCAAATGGAATTTGTAATCCTATTCTCGATATTATCAACCAACAATGTTACTTCAGGTGAGTACAAATTTCTGGGCACTCTAGTGTTCAATCATCTTCCACCTTCAAATGACGAAAGGCAGACAAGCCAATCTAAATCTTCCAGTTTAAGAAAATTGAACAGGGGCACCAGTTGTACCCCAAAATTTTCCCTCTCATTTTACTCAAGGCATGCCCATTGAGATCCTCAAATTGCTCAAGGATGACTAAGAATTGACCAGACAAATTCTCCTTCTAAGGCAATGAACCTCTAACTAGGGTTTCAATTTTCATCAAGATGTGTGAGCTCCAATGGTCTCAAATGTTCTCCATGGTCCTAATATGTGTTCAAGACTGTCCATGACAAATTTCATGCTTTACACTACAAGTTTGCTCAGTGAACTGCTACAATGCTTGAAAATCAACCATGCTAGGTCAAAAGTCAACCGTGGCCCATATACAGTCAAACTTTAACATTTTTTTGTCAACATCAACATTTTGAAGTGATATCCATCATTTGATCAAGTTTTGTTCATGATTCCTCAAGAAATGCTCCTAATTCATCAAAAGTATAAAATTGCTAATTAGGGTTTCTATAGGAAAAGTCAACTGAACTTTGACCAGCCATAACTTTCTCATACTTTATCAGAAAGTTTTCCAACAAGGCTCATTTTGAAGATAATCCAATCCCCTACAACTTCTCTTCAGCCCTCAAATTCAAGAAATGCATCAATTGAAAGATACAAGCTCAGACATTATGGGTCCTTTCAAAAAGCCAACAAAAACACCTTTTGGGTCAAAGCTCCTTACATGAACATAGAAGATCCAATTGAGATGAAACAAAAAGGGTTGTTTAGAGGACATCCTAAGATATCTAAAATGTCCTAGAATACCCTCATAAGGTTAAAATTGAGAGAGATATGTATTGCTAAATTTGACCAATTTTGAAGAAGCGCATGAAGGAAATATTGATCAAACTTGGATTTTTTCTAAATGGACCTATCCTTTTGTGATCCAAACTTGTTTCTAACTTGCTCCACGACCTATAAACCCATCCATTCCCTATTTGGTCATTTATTTTATTTATCTTGATTTTTAGTCATTTAAAATTCAATTTAAATTAAATAAATGATTAAAAAATATATAAAGATTGTGTGGGATTGGTTTCCAATTAAATATTGAATATATATTCAGTTTATAACAAGGAAATCTCGTGGAAAGAGGAAAGAGATATGATTTGGTCCCAAAAAGCAAATATTCACATAATTGGAAATCAAACATTTTCCATGAAAACCATTGATGTCTCTCTTTAATGCTTACCCTAATTTGATTTACTACTTAAGCAGAAACATCCCAGCCTAAGGGGATACGCGCAACTGCCTTAAAAAGAACCTACCAAAGTTCAAAAACCAAAGAAAAGTGGAAGTTTGTACCATACGATCCAGCGGTTTCTAGGCCAAACAAACTGCATCATTCACTATCTGAGGCCCTCAAGAGGTCATCCATATCACCCACAAGGTGTGCAACACTCTAGAAGGCCAGACCCACGCATCACTGGAGTTTAACGTGTTTCATGTAAGGTACAAGTCCAGAATCTCTGACCACCATTGTTAGGGTTTTGAAATGTTAGAGTTTCATTTTCAGGGTTAGAGACACTTTCATGCTAATTTAAGGCCAGAATCGGATTCATGGCTCGATTTTATGTAGGATAGGACCTTTAACTCTTCGCAAATCTCACGCTTTTGCAGGTTTTGGATTTTGAGTCTCCCGGAGAGGATGACGGGAGATCCACTCCAGCGTCGCTGACTCGTTTGACTCTGTTTGGAGCATGCATGACATTTCGATATAATTTGATTGGGTCATTTACATTGCTGACGTGCGCATTTTATTGACTAGGATATAACATTGATTTCCCTTTAGATTATTTTTGTGTTATTATGATAATGAATTAACAAGCAACACATTTGGCAAGGCAAGCAAGCATATGAGGGAAGGGACTTGGGTTCGAATCCCAGGTCCACCGTTCTTGCATTTTTTCTATTGTGTTTCAGGCGGATTCCCTGTGGTGCATGGCCAAATACGCATCATACATCTCTAGATCCCAGCCATTGGATCTTAGTGAATCTAGATCCATCGCTCCTAGAGCGTTTCCCCAGGATGGATCTCCAAAAATTAAAAAATATTGGATCATGCGCAGGTCATTGGGCCAACATATCTGGGCCTAACAATTTCTAGATTACACCCCCTCAATGCTTCACTATATCATGCCCATTTTTTGTTTGTTTTAATTTCTTTATTTTAATTGTTTTATATATTTTTACATTCATTTTTATTTTTATCATAAAATCAATAAAAAGTCACAAAAAATAGAATTAGGTTTTTCATAATTAAAATTAATTTTTATAATTTAATTATTTTAACTTGTTTTCCTTAAATTAAAATTAATTATAAATTAGGATTAAATTTCAAATCTTGTTCTCATTAAAAATACCAAAAAATATTAGTTTCATTAGAGTTAATTGTAATTAATTTTTTTTCTCTTTCCTTTTTAATTTAGTTAATTAGGATATTATTATAATTTAATATTTTCATAAATAAATAAGAACAAACAAAAAAGGATTTTCTTTTAACTTAGAAATATTTTTTAGGGTTTAGACGCTCTTTCCATTCTTTGCGTGCTTATTACTTTCAGTATTCTTTTTTTCAATTATTGTATCTGTACACAGCTTGTAATAGCTTTTAACTTAGGATTTATTTAATGTTTTTTTATCCCAAAAGTTTTGGTTGTGTATCCCCCTCCCCGAGGCCCTGTAATAGCTAAGTTTAATTTCTGCATTTTAAATTCTTGCACTAATATTTAAACTACTTAGATTAATAGGATTGCATGGAAATATTAGAAATTAAAACGTTAGATAATCCTAAATGCGCAAGATAAATGAAATGAATCAATACACTTGCACATGTTCACCCCTAGGGTATCTCCCGCTTCGGTTGTCTTCAAAAATGGTCACTATTCTCGAAACGTGATAATTTTTAGTGGTTGTCCTTTGGTTCAAAAGATCACAAGTCCCTCGATGACCCTTTCGACGTTGCCTCGGTAAAAAAAGTGATCTTAGAGTTTTAGGACAATTACTAAAAGTTCTTGCCCAGTTGCCTTAGTGACCGAAAACGTCCCTTCGATAGTCCCTCAACATCCAAATATAGGGCTACCTACTCACTAATAGTAGGATAGCACTATCTAAAGGAAAGGATAAAAAGAACAGCCTTATTCGAGTAGGTAGATAGTTGTTAGATGCTTGCTCAAACAATTTTTACACTTACACAAAAACTACTTTTCAAAAACAATTTCAAAACACTTTGTATACTTTCTCCACTACCACGAGAAACATTGCAAATTTTGTCGCACTAAGGCGTTTTCAAAACATTTTCAAACACAAAGCACAAGGTATTTCAAAATTAGCTAAGCATCTAAGAGCCCGTAGATAACTACGGATGGAAAGGGTGCTAACACTTTCCCTTTCCATAATCTACCCCCATTACTCAGAAAACATCTCGAAAGGTATTTTTCTATTCTTTTCACCCTTTCCTTAATTTGGATAAAAGAAAAGTCGGTGGCGACTCTTGCTTACCGCAACATTTGCGAATACAAATGCAAAACCAGTATTAATAGTCGGTTCTGCCACTGTATCATAGACCTCAAGGAAGACATTTCTACTGCATAGAAGAAATACCGAGAGTCCCTTCAGCATGCCATGGAGTCCATGAACCTGGTCTGGGATCAGGCGTTGGAGCATGCACGAGGATTCTGTTATGGTATTTGAAATTCTGGTATCAGATATGTGATGTCGAAAGAGATGTCACGACACAAATATCTATTTGCAAGTAAGGTGCAATAAAATCAAAAGCAGTAAAAACACGAGAGATTGTTCACCCAGTTCAGTGTACAACAACACCTACTCTGGGGGCTACCAAGCCAGGGACAAGTTCACTAAATAGTATCAATTCATAGACCCTTAGTAAATAACCAGTTTATGATCTAATCACTTAATCACTACCTAAGCTAAAATTCTACCTAAGACTCACCTAGGTATGAGGCCATCCTCAAGTCCCTTAAATCACTCACATAATTAATAAGTTTGAAACACTTCAATCATTCAATGCTTAAAAGCTTATGAATGACACATAATTAATAACCTAAATAACAACTCAAGTACTTAAACTAATATTTAGAGTGTATTACAAATAACAAGCCTAAACTTCTAATCAGAAAGAAAGTATTCTTCTTTTAAAAATTGCTTGACTTTGAATAAGGTAACGATTCCTTATATATGCGCAGCTTTGGGCTTGGGCTTGAAAACAAATATTCAAATATTTTTAATATTTCCATAAAAATAGGCTAAGATGCAATTTGAAAAATATTCCTCCATATTTTTCGCATCCTGTAGTTCATAAATCCTGAGTTATAGAGTGCTGGAAATCAGGAAACAAAAGACTTAACTGATTTTGGGCTGAGATCAGTTCAGTAGGCAGATGTCAAGACATCTGCTTTGACATTATTGAAAACAGTTTTGCTCCAAGTGTTAAGACATTTAGCAGAACATTAACAAGTCTTGTTTTACCAAAATTGCTTCCAATAAACACTTACAAACTCCCCCTTTGGAAAATTTTAGCTAAAACATTATTAGAGTATTTTATCAGAGCAGCAACATAATTATCATAGCATTATCAGGGAAGCAGCAAGCAAGGCATTCAAAACATACATTCAGTTAGCAGTTAGCTATTAGCACATGGAGATGTCTAAACATCTTCTGGGACATGAGGCTCCCCCTAAAGTATTGAGCTCTCCCTCAATCAATGGTCAGTGGTTAGTCAGTCACTCACTCACTTTCTCTCCCCATTTTTAGTCATAATATGCCAAAGGAAAAATGTAATCAAAGGAATATCAGTATTAGGGTACATACCATAAAATTCAAATGTCAAGAACATGTAAGTTCCAAAAAAAAAGGAAACAAATTGTTTAGAGAAACATCAAATAGTCTAACTATCATCCTGACCAGTTGGCTTGGTTGAACCAGAATTTCTTTCCTCACTGGAATCTTCACCTTCAGAGCTCACTGCATCATCAAGGTTGCTATCCTTTTGCAAGTCCTTGATCATCTTTTCAAAGACTAGCTTCCTAGCTGAGCTCACTCTCATCACATCATCTAATTCCTTGCAAGCTTCCTTTAGTTCATTGATCATGTTATCCTTAGTGGAAGTCTTGTCAGCAGAAGCAGATGTTAAAACAATGTTTGGGACATGTTTTTCTAGAAAAGAGCTTAAAGTGGAGGGTCAAGGAAGATTCCCTTTTGCATACAACATCATTCCCACTTAGGATTCCAGGATGCTGATTTAGGATAATTCCATAGAGGAGGGAAGGAAAAGCAATTGGCATCTTGATGGCACAAGTTCCTGCATGTTTGATGGTCTGATCAAAGATATAAGTCCCATAATCAAAAGTTTTTGGTTTCCAATAGCATAAATGAACTTTCCTAAACCAATGGAGATGGTTGAGGTGTGATTAGTGGGGACCCGATTTACAACTCCAATCCTGTGTAAAATAGCATATTTTACACTAAGTTTGCTGACAGGAAGTTTGTTTTTCATTGGCCACTCACTTACTTGATTGGAAATAATGGCTCTACATACTTGATTGTCTGTAACTTCCAGCTCACAACAGACATCTTCAGACCTATCTAGAAACTTGTTTATAATGGCAGGAGAAAATTCAACACACTTTCCTCTAACAAAAACATTTCTATATTCCTTACTCTTATGGTCAGCATAATCAACAGGAATATTAACAATAAACTCCTTAATAAGAGTTTCATAGCAATTTGCAAACCTAGTGACCATTTTCATCAGTCCAGCATATAAGACCAGCTCCATGATTTCCTTACACGCCAAGGCACCAGCTCCCATCTCTCTCTCCAGGGCAATCCTTCTTTGATACACATACTTCCACTTTTCAGCATTCCCAACAGAGTGAAAGGAGATGTTGTCAAGTGGGGCATCAGGAACCCTAACAGACAATTTCTTAGTTGCAGACTTTTTGATAGGAGAGATGTCCTGGACATCTTGCTCAACATCATACTCAGAGTCAGTATCTTCAACTAGAACAACTTTCTTCTTACTCTTGGACCTTTTTACAGCATCCTCATCATCATCAACAGAGGTAACAGGTCTAGCTTTTCTATTGCTAGAAGGAGGGACCACTTTACTTCCTGCTTTTGGGGGTCCATACACGGTTTTCTTCTTGATAGTCTTGGGAGGGGGTGTAATGCTTGCATTTTTCACTATCCTGGACTTTAGCCTTCTAGCAATACGAGGTACAACATTAGCGATGAGCTTATTGTCAGAGAGCTCTTCAACATTGATAACATCCACAACATTGTGAGATTCTCCATCCTTGGAGGCAGCATCATTTTATTTTACATTTTAATCATCTTGATCAACATTTTCTTCTTCCATATCTTTTAGGCTAGAGGTAGCAAGCTTCTCAAGTTTGCTATCAGCAGTATCATTCTTGGTTGATTCGGCAGCATCATTTTTGGATGATTCAGCATCATCATTCTTAGGATTACATCCTTTGTCAGCTAGAGGGGGCATGCGAGCAAGGGGAGTATAAATCCCAGGCACAACAAATCCTTCATTTAAAACTCTGTCCAGAAGCCTTCTGATGCTTCTATCAACATTGACAGCTTCTTCTTCAGTTCTATTGTCAGTAGCAAAATAGGAGTTTCCTTTATCATCGGTTGATTTCTTGGCTGGTGATGACCTAGGTTTCTTGACCTTTTTATTAAGCGGAGAGATCGTTGATAGAGGAGTAACATCTAGTACTTTGTCAAGAGAAAGATTTTCATTTGAAGATTTTGAGGAAGATCATGTGTGATGTTGAGACATGTTTGAAAAATTTATGGCACGGATATGAGGAATGGAAAGGGTTCTTCTTCTACTGAGGAGAATGAAGAGTTTGTGAAAGTAGAGAGAGGAGAAGTAGTAGCGTGTGAGAGACAATTTTAGGTAGTCTTGTAATGATTATTTTCTAAAATTTATGTGTTGGAAACACAAACAATACAATATCACTTTAATCATATTCCCACACACTTTTAATTTCTACAAACCCTCATATAAACAAATCCCTAATTTTCCTCTTAAATTCTCAAATTGATTAGCATCCAAGGCCTTTGTGAAGATGTCAGCCAGTTGCAATTCAGTGGCTACATGCTCTAAGGCTACAACTTTTTCTTTAACAAGCTCTCTTATGAAGTGATGACAATGTCAATATGCTTGGTCCCACTATGTTGAATAGGATTCTTTGAAATGTTTATGGCTCTTAAATTATCACAGAATAATGTCATGACATCTTGTTTGACATTGTATCCTGTTAACATTTGTTTCATCCAAACCAATTGAGAACAACTACTTCCTGCAACAATGTACTCAGCCTCAACAGTGGATAGAGACACATAATTTTGCTTCTTGTTGAACCAAGATATAAGGTTATTTCCCAGAAAGAAGCATCCTCCTGATGTACTCTTTCTATCATCAGCACTCCCTGCCCAATCGGCATCACAAAAACCAGTTAAGGCATAATTTGAGTACAACATCCCATAGTCACTTGTCCCATTCACATATTTGAGAATCCTCTTTACATAGTTGGCATGGCTAACTTTGGGATCAGCCATATATCTTGCACACACTCCTACAGCAAAGGCAATGTTTGGTCTGCTAGAAGTGAGATATATAAGACTTCCTATCATGCTTCTGTAGAGACTTTGATCTACACTCACTCCTTTTTCACCTTTAGTCAACTTCAGATGTGTGGGAGCAGGGGTTCTTTTGTGACTTGCATTCTCCATCCCAAACTTCTTTACTATATTCTTGGCATATTTGCTCTGAGATAAAAATATGGAGTCTTCCATTTGTTTAACTTGCAGGCCAAGAAAATAGGTTAGTTCACCAACTAGAGTCATTTCAAATTCAGACTGCATCTGCTTAAAAAAATGTTGAACCATCTCATTTGACATCCCACCAAATACAATATCATCAACATAGATTTGAGCAATCATAATCTTCCATTCTTCTTCTTTGACAAAGAGAGTCTTGTCTATGCCACCTTTCCTATATCCATTTTCCCCAAGGAATACTGTCAGCCTCTCATTCCAAGCTCTTGGAGCTTGCTTCAATCCATACAAAGCTTTCTTCAGTTTATAGACATGTTTAGGAAAGCTTGGATCAACAAATCCTTTTGGTTGCTCAACAAAAGCTTCTTCGTTGAGGTATCCATTCAAGAAGGCACTTTTTACATCCATTTGAAACAATTTAAATTTCAAAATGCATGCAAATCCTAACAGAAGTCTGATTGATTCAAGTATAGCCACAGGAGCAAAGGTTTCATCAAAGTCCACTCCTTCAATTTGAGTTTATCCTTGAGAAACTAACCTTGCTTTATTTCTAGTGACCACCCCTTTTTCATCATATTTATTCTTGTATACCTATTTAGTGCCAATCACATTTGTCCCTTCAGGTCTTGGGACTAGATCTTAAACTTCATTCCTACTGAATTGTTCCAGCTCCTCTTGCATAGCATTAATCCAAAACTCATCAGTTAGGGCCTCTTTGACATTCTTAGGCTCAATTTTTGATACAAAGCAAAAGTTAGAAATTCCTTCTCTTGATCTGGTAATAACTCCCTTGTTTGGATCTCCTATGATGAGCTCCTTAGGATGATCTTTCTGAATTATGATTGAAGGTCCTTTATTGAGCCGATTAGGATTAGGATCTTCTTGAGGAGAATTAGAATCAATACTTGTGTCATTTGATTCAGTTATACTATCAGGAAAAGATGTTCCAACATCTTCTGAGAAATCTTCTTCAACATTCCATCCTCTATCATCAATAGTGACATTTATTGACTCCACCATTAATTTGGTTCTAGAGTTAAACACTCTGTATGCTCTACTGTTTGTAAAGTATCCCAGGAATATTCCTTCGTCACTCTTGGGATCCATCTTCCTTCTTTGTTCGCGATCAGCTAAGATGTAACATTTACTTCCAAAAACATGAAAGTATTTTACACTTGGTTTTCTTCCCCTCCATGTTTCATACAGAGTAGCTGAAGTGCCTTTCCTTAGAGTGACTCTGTTATGAATGTAGCATGCAGTATTCATAGCTTCAGCCTAGAAATGGTAGAGAAGCTTTTTAGCATGAATCATGACTCTGGCAGATTCTTGGAGAGTCTTATTCTTGCGCTCTACAATCCCATTCGGTTGAGGAGTAATGGGAGAAGAGAATTCATGGCTGATTCCTTCAGAGGAGTAAAACTCAACAAATTTGTTGTTCTCAAATTCTTTTCCATGACCACTCTTGATTCTTATGACATGACTTTCCTTTTCCCTTTGAAGTTTTTAATAAAAATCATTGAATACTTCAAAAGTTTCTGATTTTTCTCTAATAAAGCTTATCCATGTGTATCTAGAAAAGTCATCTACAACAACATAGGCATACTTCTTACCACCAAGACTTTCAACTTGCATAGGACCCATCAAGTCCATGTGAAGAAGTTCTAATACTTTTGATGTAGTAAGATGTCGAATCTTTTTATGTGACATCTTAGTCTGCTTTCCAATTTGACAATCACCATATACCCTTCCGTCTTCTATCTTGAGCTTAGGAATCCCTCTCACTGCTTCTTCAGATATAATTCTCTTCGTACCTTTCAGATGCAAGTGCCCCAATTTTTGATGCCATAGTTTAACCTCATTCTCTTTGGCTGAAACACATGTTGATGAGAGGTTTAACTCTTGAGGAACCCATAGATAATAGTTGTCTTTAGATCTGATTCCTTTCATGACAACTTCATTCTTTTCATTGCACACTATACATTCTTCTTTAGAGAAGTTAACTTTGAATCCTTGATCACATAGTTGGCTTATACTTATTTGGTTAGCTGTTAACCCTTTTACAAGTAACACATTATCAAGTTTAGGAACTCCTGAACAGTCAAGCTTGCCAACACCTTTGATTTCTCCTTTTGCTCCATCACCAAAAGTCACATAACTGGTGGAATGAGATTTGACATCCACCAACAGATTGTTGACACCTGTCATGTGTCTGGAACAACCACTGTCAAAGTACCAGTCATCTTTGGTTGATACTTTGAGAGAGGTGTGGGCAATGAGACTTCTAACATTAGACTTATGAACCCATTGTTTCTTCTTTTTGCTGTTTTGGGGAATCTTATCATTTTTGGGAGGAGGAGAATTTTTAGGATACTCATACAGCTTGAAACAGAAGGGCCTTATATATCCAAGCCTTCCACAATGATGACATTTCCAAGGATGGGGATTCTCTCTGGTGTGATTAAGCTTTTTCTTCCTATGATGTCCTTTATTCACATGGGGTTTCCCAAGATATCCTTTCTTATCATGATGTTTGCCCACATGTTGAGACATCTGATTCAACATCTTTGGTTTAGCCTTGGCATGTGTGAAAACAGATGCAGGCTGTTTGCCATGATGTTCATTCTTTATATGATGTCTACCAGGATGTCCTTTCTTACCATGATGTTGATACATTTGATTCGACATATTTGGTTTAGGCTTGGCATGAGTGGAAACAGATGAAGGCTCTTCTTAGTTAGGTTCCTTTTTCTCATTGAAACCTAAACCACTCTTATCTCCTGTCACTCTTCCTGCTTGGAGAATTTCATCCAATGTGTCAGACCCATTATTCAGCATCTTGAGAGATTTGACTTTCTATCAAGATTTGAATTTAGAGAGGTCACTTCACTTTCCAGATCAAAAATAGTTTTAAGGTGCTCTTCCCTTTCCTCCTTCAGCTGAGTTATAAGGGCTTTCTGTTTCTCCCCTTCAAGACATACTTCTGCACTTCTGAGACATAATTCTTTGTATGAAGCAACTAACTCATCAAAGGTTAATTCCTCATCACTAGACTCTTCATTAGATACATATTTTCCTGTCAATGCTTTCACATATTTGGCAGATTCTTCAAGATCACTCTCTGAGTCCTCTTCAGACCAAGTAACATATATATTCTTCTTCTGTTTCTTTAGATATGTAGGACATTCATCTCTGATGTAACCAAAGCCTTCACATTCATGACATTGTATTCCCTTCCCTTGAGAATTTTTTTCTTCAGCCCTTTTTCTTCCCATGTCAGATGAGATGTTCTTGACATTTGACCTTTGGTTCATGTCCATTATTTTTATCACTTTATTAAATTGTCTTCCAAGCATAACTAGGGAATTTGATATTCCACCATTTGAATCCAGATCACATTCCTCTTCTTCATCTTCAGTATTGGATACAAAAGCTATGCTTTTGTTTTTCTTCTCAGATCTTTCATTTATGCTCAATTCAAATGTTAGAAGGGATCCAACAAGTTCATCCACTGTCATTTTGTCAATGTCTTGGGCTTCTTCTATAGCAGTTACCTTCATACCAAATCTCTTGGGAAGAGACTTGAGCATCTTTCTCACTAATTTGTCTTCAGGTATTTTCTCTCCTAAAGCACTTGAAGCATTAGCAATTTCAAGGATGTTCATATGGAAGTCATTTATACTTTGATCATCGTTCATCCTTAAGTTCTCAAATTTTGTGGTGAGCAGCTGAAGTCTTGACATTATAACTTTGGATGTGCCTTCATGAATAGATTGAATAATTCCCCATGCATCCTTAGCAACTTCACAAGTATTCACCAATCTGAAAATATTCTTGTTAATTCCATTGAATATGGAATTCAAGGATTTAGAATTTCCAAGAGTAATCTCATCTTCTTCCTTAGACCAATCTTCTCCTGGTTTCAATTCAGAAGTAGGTTCTCCATTTTCTCCCAATTTAATAGGGTGTTTCATCCTCTTAAAACAGCTTTCTAAGCTCTGATGTCTAAGGACTTTAGAAAGGAAACCATATGTGGTTTCCAGTAGTCATAATTACTTCCATCCAGAATGGATGGTCTGTTCACAAATCCTCCTTCCTTGTCCATGTTACCAGAAAGTATCTTCCCTGGATCTCACCCAGATAAAGAGCATGATGCCTGCTATGATACCAATTGAAATTCTGGTATCAGATATGTGATGTCGAAAGAGATGTCACGACACAAATATATATTTGCAAGTAAGGTGCAATAAAATCAAAAGCAGTAAAAACACGAGAGATTGTTCACCCAGTTCAGTGTACAACAACACCTACTCTGGGGGCTACCAAGCCAGGGACAAGTTCACTAAATAGTATCAATTCATAGACCCTTAGTAAATAACCAGTTTATGATCTAATCACTTAATCACTACCCAAGCTAAAATTCTACCTAAGACTCACCTAGGTATGAGGCCATCCTCAAGTCCCTTAAATCACTCACATAATTAATAAGTTTGAAACACTTCAATTATTCAATGCTTAAAAGCTTATGAATGATACATAATTAATAACCCAAATAACAACTCAAGTACTTAAACTAATATTTAGAGTGTATTACAAATAACAAGCCTAAACTTATAATCAGAAAGAAAGTATTCTTCTTTTAAAAATGGCTTGACTTTGACTAAGGTAACAATTCCTTATATACGCGCAACTTTGGGCTTGGGCTTGAAAACAAATATTCAAATATTTTTAATATTTCCATAAAAACAGGCTAAGATGCAATTTGAAAAATATTCCTCCATATTTTTCGCATCCTGTAGTTCATAAATCCTGAGTTATAGAGTGCTGGAAATCAGGAAACAAAAGACTTAACTGATTTTGGGCTGAGATCAGTTCAGTAGGCAGATGTCAAGACATCTGCTTTGACATCATTGAAAATAGTTTTCCTCCAAGTGTTAAGACATTTAGCAAAACATTAACAAGTCTTGTTTTACCAAAATTGCTGCCAATAAACACTTATAATATTTTTGTCACCACCGAAAAATTAGACCTTTTCGAGCCTTTCCTGGAGAATATGTCGGGGTGATCCGGGCACGTAAGATTCAAGAGTAGATGTTTGAGGACCTTTTGTCCCCTTTCTCCTTTTTATTTTGTTTCGATAAGATTTTGTCAGGCCTTTGATCCTCGACTTGTAATGAATATTTATTTATATTATTAACTTTCGCATGCTTGTGCTCTTGGTTTCATATTATGCTTCTTTCAATCGTAATTTTCATTCATATGAGAGCCACAAAGTGTTAGGGTGTGATTATGAGCCCTACAGTTTGTAGAGTTTGTTTGCTACAAAAAGCAATAAGAGATATTTTCTTAAAGTGTAAATAACTTCAAGTTCTTAAGGAAGCCGTGTTTGGTTGTTTTATTCATGATCGTGTCGAGTTAAGAAGTGCATATTTTGTTAAGAAGATGTTGGTCCAGTTAAATGCGACCATTCGACTGATTTGTAATAGTGAGGAATGAAACTGGCTAGATGTGGCCATGCTTTGAACCTACATTTACAATAAAAGGGGCATGAAACTGGCTAGATATGAACATGCTTTCAGTTGCTCTCCGTGTCAAAGAGGATCATTCCATGGTCAAAGGTAGAGGATTATCGTCCCTTCCCCCGATGTAAAACTCATATCAAAGTGGGCGTCTCCAGGCTCCACCAATCACGTCCCTTGCATGGGCTAGATCGTAAGGGTGCACTAGCTACATATAAATGTGTGTAGTTCTTTGACAGGGGGTATTTAAACGATATATTTGGATGTGCAAAGCGTCTCTAATATCACCCCTTAGGGAATTGGTTGTTGTAGTTGGATGTGCAAAGTGTCTCTCATAGCTCCCTTGAACTCTTTAGGTGCGCTCAGTGTTATAGAGAATTGATTATTTTAGTCAGATGTGTAAAACGTTTCTGATAACACCAATGAAATCTTTATCTCAAGCATCAACTGTGTTGGTTGTATCCTAGTTCACTGTTACGTGCATTCACTTTGGTTCCCTAAAGAGGGAACTAGATAGAAAGAAAAGCAGAAAGAATAATATATATATATATATATATATATATATATATATATATATATATATATATATATATATATATATATATATATATATATATATATATATATATATATATCATGATTATATCAGTAATTGCTAAAATCTGATCCAATCTTTGATCATAGATTCTTCCAAAATTAAATAGAAGAGGCTTGATGCATCAGTCCTAGATGTCGAGCAACATTATGGGACATCGTGTTCAACACATGTTCCTTCTGCACCTTCATACAACTTTAGCAAGCTATATCAATCATGAACACTTCTTCTATGTTGTTTTTCAAAATGCAGCCAATCCAAAAGACCATTTCACAAATAACTTCAATCCCCATATGGCAAATTCTAGCAAAACAACTCTTCAATATATAGAACTTTGTTCAAATCTTCAAGCTATAACACTTTTTTCAAAACAGAACAATTGACAACAAGTAGATTCACTGGCCTTCATCCACAGTAGAAACCCTGGTCTTCATTAGACTTTCAGTTAGCAGCAACAAAATTTTTCAATGTATATATCATATTTTAAGCACAACAGTAATAACATAATTCAATAACATCAAGATCAGATGCTTACACATAATCCATCGAGTTGCTCCAAACCAAACATCTAATCTAACATGCAAGCATTCACATACTTAATCATGCATGTACCCAATTGGCACATTGTTAGTAGCATACAATCCTACTAACTAACAATCATTAGTATACAATAATTCATAAACTTAGTCATGCACAACACAAACAACTGATAGTTAATGATTAAGATATGTAAAATCTACTTACACAAGTAAACTAACTTTCAGATCTGTTTGCACATATACAAGGGTCGTATGTCATGCTTGATGCTCCAGCGTGAAGCATAACATTAGTATTTCCTAAACAAATGGAACTAAAAATCCCCAGGTCTACTTCCACACAACAAATATATCACTTCTCCCCATTACTCCCCTCTTTTGCCATAATTTGGAAAAGGGTTAGTACTTCAAGGAAGTCAACATGCATATAGGATAACATGCACACGGTCAGTCATGCAAAGGTTAGTATGTTAGCACATAGACAAGTAGTTCATGAGGAAAATCACTAGAACGACATCAACAGATGCATATCATCATTACAAAACCCACTCTCAAGAGGCTACAAAGCATTTATAGATCCAATACAAAAGATTCCAAAACATGAACTAACAACCTGAATTAACAAGATTATAAACTCCCTTCATCTGAAGAAGTCCAATAGCTCTTCAATAGAAGCTTCTACCTCTCTTATCTTATCAAGATTCAAGTTTTTGAGCACCATCTTCTTAGTGCCATAGTTTTCATCCATGATGGTGACGTTGCTCCCAGCATCTCCAGCTTTCTTAACCTTATTTAACCATGGCTCCAACATCTCACTAATATCCTTAGGGAACACAATTTCTTTTATAGAAATGCATCCATTGGACCGATTAGCTGAATCTTCAAAATTTTGACTCATGTTGATATAAGGTGTTTGAAGAATCAGAGAAAGATATGTAATCTCAGAGTAGACCAAAATAAGATTTTTGTTTTTCTTGCTAGTAACGACAATCCAATTATACCACTCCTGATATAACCAAAGAAACTTCCTTATTTTGTGAGTTAAAGTAGTCTTAGGGAAGAGAAATGCTTTTTCTATTTTGACACAACTCCCTACCATTGATTGTTACAGACTCTGAAAGATGCAAATACCAAGGGCATACCTTAGTATTTTGAATTGAGTTTTATCCAAAGCTTTAGTGAGAATGTCCAAGATAAATGTCATGACATCTTCTGTCACATTGTACTTCTTCATCATCCACTTCACCCTTAGTAATAACTTATCACATCTTCTTGTAAGGCTCTTCCAATCATTTCTACTATCACTAGTGTAACTTGTCATGAGGTTCTCCATGTTTGTTACACATACTTCCTTCAACAATTGTATTTCTTCCTAAAATGATAATACTTTAATTGACATCTTCCTCTAAAGGCCTATTCTTTTATGATACAAACATAATCCATTTAGCATTATTTCATAGGGATTGGAAGGTAACTCTTTATCATTCAGCCTTTTATGTATGTTGCACATAATGATCAAGGTGTCACTAGGCAAAAAATAACCTAGCGTCTAAATGCTCGAAATAGAAAAAGAGTCGCCACCGATTTTTTTATTCTTAAGGAAAGGGAAAATAACAATAAAACCCTAAGAAATGAGGATAAGATGGTCATCACAACCAAGTACGAGTTCGAGAGTTAGTTATGAAAGGGGAATGTATTAGCACCCCTCATATCTGTTGTACTAAACAAATGTTTAATTAGCTAAGTTTGAATGTGTTCATAAATGTTTATTTTTTCTTATGCTTGCTTTTATTTACAGGGGAAAATGAATTAGATGATTGAAAAAATTAGTTTTTGTTAGTGTTCCCACCAAGATTTTGAAATACCTTGCCTACGTATTTCCAAGTGCAATGAGAAATTTGGAGCATCGTAGTTCATGGTAGAAAACAAGTGTTTGTTGGTTGTTTTTAATTTAAGAAAATGTTTCGACGCACGGGGGAGGAAAATGACTCATTTTATATGTTCAGTGTTTTTTAAGAGAAAGATGAGTATTTAAGTGGAAAGCGATATGACTTGTATCCCAATACTCTGGGACCTACAGAAACATACATCCAAGATGTCCTCTTTAACCCATTTTTTATGAAAAGGGGTTTGTGGACCGAGTCTAGATCTTTCAAAGGTAACGAGTACTCGAAAGGCGAGTTATATGGATAATATCCAAGTACTTGGGAATCTACAGAGACATAAGTCCAAGAGACCTTTGTCTATCTTTAATTGACCAATCGAGTTCGAGTGTTTTTATCATGTTAATGATTTAAAAAGTTTAATGATGTATGCATAATGTATTGTGAAATAGTTTCAAGTTTGTGACGAAACAAGTGTTGACCTAAAAGTGTTGGGATTTATCTACAACGATGCAAATGTTTTAATTTAATCGAGACAAAACCCTAATGAATATGTACAAGCTTAATTAAATGAAATAAAGATGTATTTTTGATTTTTCAAATATTTTTTATTGATTTTTTTTTGTATTTGTTATTGAGTAAACAAAATTAAGTGACTAAGTGAATAAATAAAGCTAACGCATATTACAACACTAACTTCACTAGGGTTGACCCTCTAAGGTACTCATAGTCGCTAGCTATCGCATCGCGAAAAAATACCCGAGCGTAACGAACACTCGAAATAAACAGAGTCGCGGCCAGAGTTTTATTTTTAAAGGGAAACATCGATAAAACCCTTAAAGAACAGAAATATGGTCGTCGCAACCAAATTCAGGTTTGGGAGTAGGTTATGTGCGAGGAAGATATTAGAACCCCACAACATCAGTTATATCTACCGAGAACCGTTTAGTTAATTTTATAAAATGTTAGCTTGAAAAGGTTTAAGTTTTTTTTTAAAAGTGTTTACAAAAAAAAAAGATAGATTTTTTATTAATGTATTTGATAAGATGTTAAA
Source organism: Vicia faba (assembly GCA_948472305.1). Lineage (NCBI taxonomy): Eukaryota > Viridiplantae > Streptophyta > Magnoliopsida > Fabales > Fabaceae > Vicia > Vicia faba. The sequence goes on along the minus strand of OX451735.1, from coordinate 274,382,697 downwards.
TCTTGCTCCTGTGTACTCTCAAGTGCAATGGAAAACTCAAAGCCCTGTAGTTCGTTGATATAAAATGTTTGTGTGTTGGTTGATTTTAATTGAAAAAATGTTTTGACTTGATCGCGCTAGGGCTGAAAAAGAATTTGATTAGTAATAATTGATTTTTAGTGGGGACAAATAACCGACCTTAGACAAAGTGTACAACATGCGATTATTTGAGGACAAATCAAATGTGCATCCGATCATCCTGTTGCATCCAAGTTTTGAATTTAGAAAATTTTGGCGAAAGAAAAATTATTGGACTTAAACAAGGTGTGCACCTTGAATCCGATTAATCAGACGAAACGAATATCCATTCGATCATCATTCTAGTCCAGAATTTTTATTAATAAGTTTTAAACAAAAGTGAATTAATCAAAATTGAACAAGGCGTACGCCTTGTGTTTGATCATTCTAGATGAAGCGGATGTTCATCTGATCATCATTTTAATCTTAGTTTTAAATGTTTTAAAGCGAAAAACGAATAATCGGTCTTTAAACAAGATGTACATCTTAAGTCAGATTATTCTAGACGAAACAGATGTACATCCGATCATCATTTTAGTTTGAGTATTTTATTAAAAATTTTAATTTGAATTGGATTCAATTTCGAAAGCGTGTTTGATTGCATAACTTGATTGAATCGTTAAAAAAATTTTGGATGGAAAAATGTTTTGAATAAAGTTCATATTAATTAATTAATTAATTTATTACTACTTTATTAATTGAAAAAATAACAAAACTAGTAATAATAAAAAAACCAAAATAAAGTCGAGGGATGTAATCCTAATTAAGCAGTGAAAAAAGTGAAGAGGGACAAGGCCAAAGTACAAAATAAACCATAAAAAATGATGATGACGATGACGACGACGACGATGATGATGATGATGATGATGATGATGATGATAATAATAATAATAATAATAATAATAATAATAATAATAATAAAATAATAATATTAGGGGTCTAGAGGTTATTATTGGGAAAATAAAGAAGTGAAAAGTTGAATCTTAGTTTTGAAATGATCGTGAAACAGAGGAAAAGAGTGAGAAGAGAAGTTAGGGTTAGGGGAAGATTTTCATCGAAGAAGATAAGAAAAGCTCGAGTTGGGAACCATCAAACTAAGGTAAGGATGAGGTTTCAAATTTCTAAGGGATTGCATAATGATGGGTATGTTGGGGATTTAGAATTTGCCATAGTTGTGTGTTCTCTATTTCATGATGTTTATTTTTGGGTGATTGAACTCTTTGATGAATTATTGACATGTTTGTGGTTGGTTTTGATGAAATTGATGACATGAAATGATTTGGAATGTTAGGTAATGTTTATGAAATTGGTATAATTGGGTGTCAGTGTCGATGTTTGTAATAACATATGAAGTTGAGTTGATTTATGTGTGTAATTGCATATTTGGTGTAATAGAAATGTTGCGATAGTGTACGTGAAATAATACTAAAGTTGAGAAACCGAAATAAGCATTGTGGGATGTTTGGGGTGGTTTGAAAGGTGAAAAGAAGTGATTTTCGTACTTAAAATAGCAGACTTTTCACTGTTACAGTGAGGAAACCAGTTTCCAGTATTGGGGAAACCGATTTCCTGAATGAAAATTCAAAAAATGGCTACTGGAAGTGTGGAAACTGGTTCCAGTATTGGGGAAACCGATTTCCTGAAGCTGACAAACTTTTTTTCAAAACTTGAAAAATTCATAACTTTCGACTCGGGTGTCTGTTTAATGCACCGTTTGAACCTACAGAAAGGTAATAGAGTATACTTTCATGAAAAAATGGTTTTATGTTCTAGAAATAAACTTAATTAGTGTGTAATGAGGTTTTGTGGTGTCAATGTATGATACCGGTGTTTGCAGTTTTATTAGAACTTTGAAAATTCATAACTTTCAAACTATGAGTTCGTTTTGGATACTGTTCAAAGCGTTAGAAAGTTAGCGCAATACTCTTTTCAATAAAAATAGTTTTATTCGAAGTAGGTGATTTAATTACTATATGGTTGTGTAAAATGACATGTATTTTTGGTGTTGTGTTGCTTATGATGTGTATCAATAATACCTTGCCATATGGTGTGCTATGCTCATTTAAATGTCGAGTTTATATATTGTTTACATGACGATGAAGGACTGTAATTGAGATTTTGTTAAGATGAAGAGCTTGTGTTAGATAACATACAATGGAATTTTGTTATAATTAGATTAAGGGTATTATTGCGTATTTATATTTTTCTATATATTAACTTGGTAAACCTGTATTTGATACTTTTTCAATTATAATGGAAACCTTAGTCATTTTCTCTTTTCACTATTTCTAACATGGTATCAGATCATGGTTAATTCAGGTTTGGTTATGTCATATTTTTTTCTTCGGTTATATTTGCAATTGTTATTGAGTTGTATAAATTTGCATAAGTTTGTTTTTGGTCGTTGATTGTTACCAATGTGACGTAAGTACCGTACCGAAAAGTGCCCTTTGTGTACATTGGTTTGTTTCTACACGTATTGAAAAAAATTAGAAGTGACTACTGAAGAAATTTATTTCTACACCTATGGAAAAAATTGGAAGTGCCTAGTGAAGCAATTTATTTCTACATCTTGGTAGTTGGAAGATATTGGTTATTGTGCACTTTATTTCTACATCTTGGTAATTGGCAGTATTTGATTAGTGAAGCTTGCTATTATACTAAAAAATTTATTCTCAATATTTTTTGAAATGAGTTGTTCTTATTTAATTATATAATACTGCAATGGCTAGTGATAAAGATGACTCTCTTCAATTTATTAGTGTTGAATTAAATGGAAAAAATTATTCATATTGGAGCTATGTAATGAATTTTTTTTTAAAGGAATGAGGATGTGGAGTTATGTTGATGGAACCTCGCTTAAGCCTACTGATAAAAGGATGGAAAATATGATAAGGGTCTAGAAACATGGGATGTTAGTAATTCTAAGGTTCTTACTTGGATTAATAACTCGATTTCTCAGTCGATAGGCATGCAACTTACAAAATATGATACTGCTAAGGAAGTTTGAGACCATTTGAAACGTTTGCATGTTACATCTAATTTTGCAAAACAATATCAACTAGATTGACACCCGGGCCCTAAAGCAGAACAATATGACTATACAAGAATCTTATTTGGCCATGTTAAATTTGTGGGATCAATTGGCACTCACCGAATCTGATGATTACGTGCTTTCAAAGTATAGATTGGTCCTAGAGAAGAGTAACCGTTAGTTCAATTTTTGATGGCTCTTCGAGGCGATTTTGAAGGGCTTCGTTGGACTATCTTACATCACACTCCTCTTCCTAGTGTTGATTCAATAGTTAATGAGTTGTTGGCAGAAGAAATAAGACCCAAGTCTCACTCTCTGTAATAATCAACAAAAAATATAAATTCGCCACCATTAATTTTTATCCTAAGACGAGAATATAATAAAATAACTCTAATTGATGATACAGAGATTCTAAGTTCTTGACTCACTTTAGATGAAGGGAAGGTGTTAGGCACCCTTCACTACCTTGTTCACAAGGATACTAGGGTTTATGTTTAAGGTTTAGGAATAGGTTTTTAATTTTTTAGTTAGGGGAACTCGCCACGGTTTTTAAGTCGTATGCCTATGTATCCTCTTATGAGGAATCAGAGTCCCAATTCGTAATTCATAGTGTTTGTTGGTATTTTTTTATAGGATTGTATATAATTGATTTCGAATTTATCCTTGAACCTTGTCTGGATTTTGTAAAGAGTGATCATAGACGTAATTCACAGTTAATTTTGAAAGTAATTCTCCTTAATCCTTTTTATGAAAATATCTTGAGTTTTGTTATGTTAGTAGGAAAAGTGATTTGTTGTTAGTTAGCTGCTTTAGAGTGATGATATTATGGCCTAAGTTCAGAAATTGAACTCGGCCTGCTTTCGTAGGAGGGGGTTTGAATATTAAGGCTGAGTGGTGTATTAGAAAAAAATCTGGACCCAAAGATATTTTGAGTCCAAATTGGCCGAGGGGTGCATTTTGCAACAGGGTAATAGGAGGGTCTGGCAAGTGAGGACCCAAGTTCAGATATTGAATTGGGTCCAAAATACAGGTGGGGGGGGGGTGTAAACTTAATTTAGTAGTAAAACACAGGGGTGTGTAAGTAGTAAGGGCCTAAGTTTAGAAATTGAACTTGACCCAATTAAGCAGCGGGGTTTAGTAATATCTTTGTAAAGTATTAAATTAATTAACTGAGAAAAAATTGTTTTTATTTTTGTTTACAAATGATGAATATTTTGATTTAATAATTATAAAAAAACTAATTAAATTTTGAATTCAACGTGAATCTCTTTCCATTGGAATTGAAACAAAATCCAAATTTGACTTTTTCAAAACCAATCTCCTATTTTTTTTTTAAAACAAAATACGGAAGACTAACAAAACAGAGACTATTCTCTCTTCCACATATATCAACATATCTCAAAAGCACATAAGATGCATTTTTTCAAATTAACAATATCTCTAATCTAAAAGCCACAACATAGAAGGAATTTTAAATATAAAAAATAAATATAATTAACATACTACCATGCACTTACTTGACTATAGAGAGAGTGTAGTTCTAAATCCATGTTCTTTTCACTGACACACTCCACTTTCTTTTTAACACTTTCTTCTCAACTTCTCTTATTCTTCAATCAAATTGCTCCTTGTATCTTCTCTATAAACTCCAAGACACAAACAAAAATTTGGACTTAGATTTGAATTAAAGAAAAGATGGAAGGTAGCTTGCACACAAGAGATTCACGACGTAAGAATTGTAGTTGTTGCTTGGTAATCTTGTTCGTCGGTGGAGCAAGTACATGATGGTACGTGTCTGATCTAGTTGGAGCTGTGGAGGTTATGTGTGATAGTGTTAGAAAACCCGCCCCTCAATTGTGAGGAAAAAAAATAGGTATTCTGTTCAGAACTCTAAAATAATTGTTGATCTCCAAATGATTGTTGATGGAGACTTCAAGGTTTCTTTTTTGTTGTTCTTCGATGTGAAGAACAACAACTTTTAGGAGAACTCTAGTGAGTTATTAATCTGCAAATGATTATTGATTCCCCAAATGGTTACCGATGACAAATTTAGGATGAAGACAACCCTATTTATAGATTTGAAATTAGGTTAAAGACACCCCAAAAAGGAAATAGTCCACACCAAGAAAAAACCAAAGTTTATGATTTTATTTTGGTCAGCAAGCTAACCAATTAGAAGTGAGTTATGACACAAATCGATACACCTTGACCAATAAGAAACAATTAATAATATTTTTGGTAATTATTATAATTCTTGCACTCAATTTTGATAAAAGTGTATCAAATCAAATAAATAATTATTTTTAAAAATGTATTAATTAAAAATACGAAAATAATATTTAAATAATAAAAAAACATGATTTTGCTGATTTTGAAAATGATTATAAAATAGAAATAGTTAGTAAAAAAAAATATCCAAAGTGCATCAAGAGAGATTGACCTATTTTTGACATGATTTTGAAGGTTGGAAATTGATTGAAATTTGGTCCATAACTTGGTGAACAAGATTGTGAATCTAGCCTTGTTTATGACTATTTTAAATATTGAGATTGATTTGAAAATATTTTATTTATTTTTTCCAAATTTAACTATTAAATGCATAGAAATCAAATATTTGAAAAAAAATAATTAAAAATAGCCTTAAAATAAAAAATGAAAATAATAATAAAATAATCTAAAAATGACCTTTTTATCCTTTTTAAATAAAAAACACAAAAGAACAATAAAATATAAAAGGTAGCACAATGAGAATTGAACCCACAACCTTATGCTCAATATTTTTACTGATGATCTCTTACCAATTGCGATATCTTAATTATTTGAAATTAAAGTAGCATTTAAAATTTAAAAGGAAGATATAATATTTGCTATTTTAAAAGAAATATATAAATAATTCAAAATAAACTATTATATACCTTTTAAATAAGCAAAACTAAATAAATCAATGTTGGAAAAAACTAAGCATAGATACAAAGTGAAAAAAGAATATAAATAAATAAATTTATTGTTTTTTAAATAATAATTTTATTTATTATATCAAAGAGACATTTTAAATTTCTAGAACTAATGACTTTTAAATGACTGGATATTTGACTATAGATAACGAGAAAAATAGGCGGGTAAATTTGGAGTATGGCACTCTCATTCGCATCATGAAAGAGGAAATTTCTTGCATTCTCCACCTGTCTTTGCTGCTCCTTTTAACAAAGGAAAACCACAAGGAAGAGTTGGTATTGATGAGTGTTCTTTTTGCAAACCAAAGAGGCATTAGAAAGCGCAATGTCCAAAATTATTGAAGTCAGGGAGAAAGAATTTTAAAACTCCATTGTCCCATGTTGTTGCTGATGCTCCTTGTTATGTGCAGGATTCACAATTCGAAAGGAAGATTGGGACAAGCCGTAGACAGGGGGAACTATATGTTTTGGACGAGCTAAAAGTTCCAGATATTGCAGCCTCAACATCCATTGTTGATTTATCATCATTTCGTTTGAATTCATCCTTAACTAGTTTTTATTTTTGACATTCTCGGCTTGAACATGTTTCCGCATCTAGATAAAAATATTTGGCTTCTACTGGAGCTTTAGGAAATTTAAACTAGTGATATTTCTGATTGTTGTGGTTGTAAACTTGCTAAATTTTTTTCTTTGCCATTTAGTAAAAGTATTTCTGTTTCAAATGCACCTTTTGATCTAATTCATTCTGATGCGTGGGGTTCATCACCGATTCCTACTAAATGTGGATCTAGATATTATATCTCCTTTATTGATGATTATACTCATTATTGTCGGGTTTATCTTATGAAAAATCATTCTGAATTTTTTGATATCTATCATATTTTTTGAGCTATGGTTAAAACTCAATATAATGTTGTTATAAAGTGCTTTCATTGTGATTTATGTGGTGAATATAACTGTAATAAATTCTTAGAGTTACTTGCTAGTGATGGTACTATTAATCAAATTTCTTGTACGGATACTCCTCAACAAAATGGTGTTGCTAAAAGAAAGCATCCTTATATTGTTGAAACTGCTCGTTTTTTTTTCTGCTTCAGTTCCAAGTGAATTTTAGGGTGAAGCGATTTGTACTGCTATCCATGTCATTAATAGAATTTCATCATCCGTCACCTCAGGTTTGTCTATGCTTGAAACCTTATATGATTGTACTCCTGATTATTCTTACTTAAATGTCTTTGGTTCTACTTGTTTTGTTCTTCTTCCACAAGTAGAACTTAGCAAATTGTCTCCTTGTTCTGGAATATGTGTTTTTCTTGGTTATGCGGATGGTTAAAAGGGTTATCATTGTTATGATCCTACTAAAAATAAAATGTATGTTTATCGTCATGATGTATTTATTGAACACATATCATTTTACTCCCTTTCTTGTGATTTGCATACTCATACTAGGTCTGAGCTTATTCATATCGATCCTTTTTTCTTTTGATGATGATATTTCTCGTGATTGTAATGTTGAGAATTGCAGGGTTGATACTAATGTTACTCCAGATGCATATGTATCTACTGTCCCCACGGATTCCCAACAACCCCCTGTGATTGTTGATCCTACTCCTAATATAACAACAACACCACCACCTCCTCATCCCCCCTCCTCGTCGTTGTCCTTCACGTGATTATAAGACTACTAAGTTGCCCGATTATGTTTATTCCACTAACTCTAACTCTTTTGCATCCTTTCTAACCTCTATTCATAATATGTCTTTTCCATCTTCCTATAAGGAAGCTATACTTGATCCTCTTTGGCAACATGCTATGGCAGAGGAACTTGCTGCTTTGCACAAGACAAATACTTCAGAATTAATACCTCTTCCACTAGGAAAACATGATATTTGGTCTCGTTGGGTATACAAGATCAAAACTAAATCGGATGGATCAATTAAGAGATATAAAGCTCATCTTGTTGCTAAGGGATTTTCTCAACAATATGGTATGGATTATGAAGAAACTTTTGCTCATATGACCAAGATGACCACTATTTACACTCTTGTTTTTGTTGCATCTATTCGTCAGTGGCATATTTCTCAAATGGATGTAAGAATGCATTTTTGAATGGTGATCTTCTTGAGGAAGTTTATATGATTCCACCTCAAGGTGTTTCTCATAATCAAGGGGAAGTGTGTAAGTTGAAGAAATCCCTATATGGTTTGAAACAGGATCTGTGAACTTGGTTTGCAAAGTTAGTTTGGTTTACAAAGTTCACTATTGTGATTACATCTCTTGGATTCTACCCTAGTGATCATGACTCTGGTTTATTTGTCAGGTCCACTTCTCATGGTCGTATTATACTTTGCTTGTATGTTGATGATATGATTATTACAGGTGATGATATTGGTGGGATTATTAAGTTGAAGTTACAATTATCTAAGCAATTTGAGATGAAGGATTTAGGAACACTTTGTTATTTTTTAGGGATTTAAGTTTCCTACTCTCCTAGAGGCTATCTTCTTTCTCAATCAAAGTATATTGGTAACATTATTGAGCAATCTCACTTATCTGATACTCGAGTAGCAGATAGCCCTCTTGAGCTAAATGTGAAATATGCTTCTTCTGATGGAGTTATTCTACCAGATCCCACCTAGTTTCGTACTTTGGTCGGAAGTTTGGTGTACCTCACTATTACTAGACCTAAAATTGCTTATATTGTTCATGTTGTAAGTCAAATTGTTCTTTCTCCTACTACAATACATTGGGAAGTTGTTCTCCATATTCTCCGTTATCTCCGAGGAACCCAGTTTCAAAGTCTCTTGTTTTCGTCAACCTCTTCCTTAGCATTAAGTGCTTACTTTGGTGTTGATTGGGATGGTGATCCTAGTGATGGTAAGTCTATTACAGGGTTTTGTATCTTTCTTGGAGACTCTCTCGTCTCTTGGAAGAGTAAAAAACATGATGTTGTTTCTCGCTCATATACAGAAGCAGAGTATCATGAAATGGCTTCTTCCACTGCTAAAATAGTTTGGTTGCGTTGGTTACTCTCTGATATGGGTGTCTCCCTTTATGAAACAACTCCTATATATTATGATAATAAGAGTTCCATTCAAATTGCTCATACCTCAATCTTTTATGAACGTACAAAACACATCGAGATTGATTGTCATTTCACTCGCCATCACTTTCAACAAGGCACTATTACTTTGCCCTTTGTTTCTTCCGCAGATTGCTGATTTGTTCAAAAAAACTCATTCAATCAAGGTAATGTTAGATAGTATACAATGGGCTTTTGTTATAACTGGGTTAAGGGTATTATTATCTATTTATATTTTTCTATATATTAACTTGGTAAACCCTTTATTTGATACTTTTTCAATTTTAATGGAAACCCTAATTGTTTTCTCGTATCACTATTTCTAACAGCTTGTATGCTGAATTGCAAAGAATTGTTAATCTCGATTATGTGCTGTGATGACATGCTTTGTGAATTGTAATACCATGATGTTGTGTTGTTATACTGTTGTAATTGAAATTCTGGTATAATAGAACTCAAATGTCCTATGACATGTTGGGACATCTAATCTGAACATAAGAAACACAACAATGTATAAACATATAAACAATACTGAAAAAGATAAACAACACACCAAAATTGTTAACCTAGTTCAGAGCAACTCTCATACTCTGGGGGCATACCAAGCCAGGGACAAGTCCACTATGATAGTATCAATTCATAGACCCTACAATAAACATACAAGTTTACAGTCTACTTACTTAATCATTACTCGTACTATACTTTTATCTAAGACTCACCTAGATATGAGGCCCTTCTCAATCCCTCATCAATCATAAACAACGATTAGTTAAACACAATTTTGAACAAATAGGAAGACACACTTCCATGACAATACCTAACTAAGACTCAAAGTTAAACTCCCACGCTTACAACTTTTCTCCTAACTAAGAACAACAACTTTGAGTTACTTCAAAGCTTCCTCCAAGAACCATACTCAAATCATTACCTACAGGTTTCTAAGTGAGAACACAATGACCATCTCAGAACTCAAGTGGTTCACTTACACCAACTCTCCTAGAGAGTGGCTACAGATTCAACCCTAATGATTACATCTTTTCAAAACATGGACGGTACCTTTCTTAGGTTACAAAGACTACTATTTATAAATATATCCCAACTGGATTTGGACCTTCAATCACAGCTCATCAATTGTTACAATTCTACAGAAGATTTTGCATAACAATAGGTCTTCAATCAAATCTTCCTAATTTATCTCCATAATTAGAAAGTGAATATTCTTCATTATTCTTCTTGATTCTTATTGACCTATAAAATAGTGCCACATAGGATCACATAATATTCCAAAAATATTCTGCATCAGTTAAATCATAATAGAATTAATCTGTCCACTTCAGCTTAGGTGCGATGTCGTATGCTCCTTCATAGGACATCTTATACGACATTTGTTCCAGATGATGAGAACTTCTCAACTTAACATGTCTCAACAAAAGATAAGACTTCTTGCTCAACCCGTTCCTGTTAGCAAGTTAACATCTCCTATCTAACATATTGTTGTCTTATTTGTTCTACAAAAATTAATGCCAAAAACTTCATAATGTCACAACATGTTATCTAACATCACATCCTCATAAGAGGCATAAGATTGCCAAAAATTTGAACAACACACAAATAATATTTATACCATTGCAACAAATATCCACAAATAAATGCATGACTCCACTGTCATGAATAACCAATTCTCCAGCTGAAGATGAAAACTTGAGAACTAGATGAAAACACATGAAAGACTTCATGCTTTCATGTTGAAGAATAACACTTTCCAACATATGCTAAACTCCGACTCCCTCAGTAGAGTCAAAACATAGTCAAACACTCTCACTCCTTGAGAATACATCTAAGAACTATGACTCCTTCAAAACATAATGACACATTTGATCACTGTACTTTCATAACGACATTTTGTATCAGGACCTTTTGAATATGCAAGATGTCATGCATACTAGGTGTGAAGTCACTCATAGTTTTCAAAACTTCTTAGTTTGATTAAAAGCTTTACTAAGATCCAGATTATCAACACTCATCCGGAGTGACTTGGAGCATAAGAAAAACACCTCCTCAAAACACTCCGCTCAGACCTGAGTATCTGTCAGAAGTCTTCTGCCCTTACGTCCACTAGTAGTTACTGATACTAGTGGAGTCTTAAACAAAGTAGTCATGCACTCACCAAGCATACTATTGTAGACAGGATTAGATTCTCCACATTCTAATCCACTTAGTCAGAAATTCTACTTCTGACAATAATGCTTGAGCATCCAACTTTGCATGCATAATCCCAAGCATTAAAAATAAAACAACCATCAGCGATCATGATGTTATAACATCACTTGGAACACCATCTTCTTAATACAGAACCCAATAATATTGGTTCTTAAATCATCATTCAAAGGACTCATTATGCATATAAATCCTTTATGAAGCTCCCAATAGAACACACAGTCGGTGCCTCAGGCTATACCAAACACCTGAATGTTATGGAGAGAAATAAACTCTCACATACTCTCTAAAACACAATGTTCAGAATGAAAAAATGCATAACTCCTTAGAAAAATACTTAGTCTTCCGTCAAAGTACTCATCATCAGTCTCATGCACAACTTCTTTAAAGGATAAACAAATACTCAGCTCCTGTCAAAGTATTCATTACAGGTCAGATAAGATTACCTTCTCACACAAGGTAGGAAATTTGGTCTAAAATCCTTCTTCTACATACGTCTGGCACCCTCGCTGATGACATTCATTCACACCATAAAATATTCCAGATTAGGTCAGCGGCTTGACCATAAACTCAATTCTGGAAAGCAGTAACTTCCTTGGCTGAAGGAATAAAACATAATTTGAGACGACGTTCCAACATCAGATCCAACATCAGTCTCAAACACATGGATTTTACCATTAACTATGTCTGGAGACACCATAGTAATCCATAACTCTTACAAGGGATACAAGAGGATCAACCATCAAAATATGGTCAACCTTTAAACTCAGACCAATACATGCAGAGCATGCACACCTCAAGAAGATTTCTTCTTATAAGCACAATGTTTAAACCTCCTATCTGAATTTGAGGTGTTGGATGCCATATTTATGCACCTAAAGAGGAGATCCCTTCTAACAGGTATCTGGAGAAGACTTCAACAATAAAGGCATTTATTGGTCAACACGAAATAGACTGTTCAGAATAAGTCTGCTTCTCCAACACACAAAGGTTCCCTTCAATCCTTGCAAAACATATGTTTCATTATGTGAGGACACCATATAACTGAACCCTAGTAGAGAGAATAACTTCCCATAGATACCAGGTATTTTACCCTAAACTTTGCTCTCCCTTTTATTCAAGACATTCTCCTAGGGTTCTCAAATGCTCAAGGTTGCTCAAGAATTGATCAGACAAATTCTCCTCCTAAGCAATGGACTTACAACTAGGGTTTCACTTTTCTCAAGGAATATTGGGTTTCTAAGGTCTCAAATGGTTTTTATGGTTTCTTATAGATCTCCAAGAATTCTTATGCCAAATTTCAAGGCTTGCATCACAAGTTTGCTCAGTCAATTGCTCAGATAACTAAAAATCTACTATATTGGGTAAAAGGTGAGTTGTGGTCAACATATAGTCAAACTTCAATATTTTTGGTTAACGTTAAGATTTTGAAGTCAAATTCATCATTTAATCAAGGGTTGATCATGATTCATCAAGAAAAACTCTCAAGTCATCAAAAGTCAAAAGTTGTCAAATTAGGATTTTCTTAAGGAGAAGTCAACTAAACTTAGACCAAGCATAACTGTAATATGGTGGGATAATTGACTTGGTGTTTTGCATTTGATTGCAAATTTTGCGGATAGCAAGAGTCGCCACCGACTTTTCTTTTATCCAATAAAGGAAAGGGTGAAAAGAACAGGAAAGACCTTTTGATAATTTTCTTGAGTTTGGGGGATAGGTTAAGAAAAGGGAAGGTGTTAGCACCCTTTCCGTCCGTATTTATCTATGGACTCTTAATTTCTAGCTCACTTTGAAATGCTTTATGTTTGTGTATGTTTGAAAATGTTTGAAGATGTTTTGAAAAATGGTAATTTTGTAATGATTCTCGTAACGTTGAGAGTGTATACAAAAATGTTTGTTGTTGTAAATATTTTGAAAACATCTTGATGCAGATGTTGTACCCCAATTTTTGCCCCTAAGATCCCTCTATCATCTCATATAACCTCAATCACAACAAGATCACACTAGGGTTTAGTTCTTCTCCTTATCTTTAGCTTTGCTCATGGGGAATCACCAAGCATAATGACTTGTATTTTGTGATCATCTATGTTTTGTATTGACTAACTTTTAAGTAATAAATACAATGAATGTTTTCCCTAATGTATGATATTATAGGTGAAAGCACAACATATTCCATCAAGTTGATCTATAGGTTAATGAGTTTATTTCCATGCCTTCTTCAACAAAGTTTCATTGAGATTCAAGTTTCATCATTGAATATTCTTTGAAGTAATATCATGACAAAGTCTATTATGATTTATGATTCCTCAAGTTGTCAAAGATAGCTCAAATATGTAAGGGTTGGCTGAAGAAATTTTGACCTAATTGGATGAGTTCTTAATTTCTTGATCACAAGTGAATATTTCCATCAACTCTCAATATTTGGAAGTGGTTATGGTTGCTATGGTTCCTTATTATCATCATCAACAACTTATATTTACATGATAGAAGTATTTGTGCAAGAAAGTTTGTCAAAATTGAAAAGGTTTTCCAAGGCATATTGTTGCTCTTGGAGCTAGGGTTTTGAACTTCTAAGGGCTATATCTTGCTCATATTTTGGTATTTTTGAATGATTCCAAAGGAATTCTCCTCTTGAAATGGTCATCAAAAAATCACTTTAAAAGTTTCAAGAAAATTTTATATGGAAGATTCCTAATGATTGAGAAAGATTACAACTCCTCTAGATAGGCCATCAAATTCCCTTATGTTATTTCAAAAGATCATAACACTGTCAATTTTATCTCTTTGAGCCCATTATTTTTCCACAATGATGTTAAATATGTGAACTTCAGCCCTTCTTTTATGTGGAAAGCTTGAAAATGGATGGAAGATGTCTTAAGGACTCAAAAGATTATAGGTCATCTCATAAATTTTCACCAACTTCACCAAGTCATAACTTTCGCATTTTTTGGAGATTTTAAACGGTTCAAGTCTCAAATTGTCGTTCAAGGGATCTACTTCATGCCAACTTTTTTGGTCCAGAGCAAATTTTAAATGGAAGACCATGTTTAGATGCAAGACATTATAGGTCATTTTTGAAGAAAAACTTAGAATTTTTCTAAGTACAAAAAGTCAACATCTTTTTCTTAACTTTGACTCATCACAACTCTTAGCTCAAACATCCATTTCATTCCATTCTTTGCATATTGTAAATTTTGTGATCTTATCTTTCTAATGCATCAAGAATCAAGTCCTAAGGTTCCCTAAATTGTGCACACCATGATTTCAAAGTTGGTACCTTGGAACTGAAGTTTCTCAAATAGTCAGAATGCAATTTCCATAATTCGACTTCTAATCACCAAATTTGTGCGTGTTTTCTACTTAAACATGATTAGCATAAGCGTGTGGATGATTTAGAGTGTTAAAACGCATCATTTGGATGAGTTTTGATGCACATGTGATCACACTTATTTCATGAAAATAGGTGTGCATGATTTCCTTCCAAATTCCATCATTCACCCCTCCTCTTAATTCCATTCACTTCTCTTATAAATACAGGCTCTATCCCACTCATTTTAGCATGCTTAGATAGCCAGAATCACCCTGCCAAACTTTCTGTTGAACCCACTTTTCTGCAACTTCGAATTTGGTTTTACATCTTTCCTCAATCCATTTTCTTTGTCAATTCTTCATCCTTGAACTTCACTGAAGCTAACAGAAGAAGAACCAAGCTCTAAGACTTCCTAAATTGTGCTAGCCAAGTCATGTTTCAGAGCTTTGAATTTGAACTTTAATAGGTAGATTCCTTCACCAATTCTCTCAAACTTTGGTACTGTAATGGAGCTCTCATCATTCTGATTCTAGTCGCAACGTTTGTTTTCAACTGGAAGTGAGTTTTGGCCATAAATTTTCAAATCCCTTTTCAAATATTTCCTTCCAAAACGACTGAGCTACACCTTATATAATTTTTTCGCGAGGGTACCATTGGAATCATCTTGAAGAGACGAAGCGAATGGTACTGGTCTCGAGCTCTAATTTTTCCATTTCATGAACCTGTAAATTGCTTGGACAGAGGTTGAAGATGACCTACGTGTCTGTCTTCAACCAATGACAAACTGCCACACATTTCTTTCAAATCTATTTAATAATTGATCAAGTGTGTTATTTCCTAAAGACCATGATATGCACATTGCGTGTAATCCATTGGATTAGCTTACTAACACGTTTTGACTCTCATCCAATGGTCTACATCTTTTTGGTTTTTATTTTATTTTCTGATTTTATATTTTATTTATTTTAAACTTCAAAAATTCATTTTAACTTCAAAAAATCTGAAAAAAATTCTTAAAAATACTTTTAATTTTTCTCTTTCTAATTATTATTTTTTCACAATTTTATTTTGTGTTTTGATATTTTTTTAATATTTTTTCACTTTATTTGAGTTGTTTTAAATGTTTAAAAATACTTTTCTTAAATTTTAAATTTTGAAAAAAATATGAAAGGATCCAATGACCTATTGACAAATGTTGGTGACCTCATTTTACTTTCATTTCTGACTTTACTATTTTTCACAATTTTTGGTTTATTTTTCCTATTTCTTTTAATTTAAAAAAAAGTTTCTGACTTTAAAAAATTACCAAAAATTTTATAAAAATATTTGAGCTCATTTCTGATTTTTCTATGGTCTCATTGAATTTTTCTTGGATGTTTTCAATATAGTTGCTATTTTTCCCTTTTATTTTCATTTAAAACCATTTCAAATTTTTTTCTTTTATTTTTAAATACAATTTTATTTTTGTATATATTCTGACTGATCTTGAACTACGAGATTTTGATCATGAGCTTCATTAACATCATTGGATCTTGGGTGTTGAGTTTAACTCCACCAAAATGGATGATTGATTTTAATGATAGCTTGATTAAATTTTTGGTTCAAATGTGGTTTAATTCTTATCCCTTCCCTCTTTATATTATCCCCTTCTTACTTGTACTACATCTTGTTGGAGAATAATTTACATATCATTTCTTTAAACATATGGTACATAGATTGCTATTGACTGACCTCAAAATAGGTGTGACTTCAACATAAGTCCACTTAAGATTGCTTAACATAGCGCTAAATTTTGTCCTGATTCAAGAAATGATCATTCGTGGCCCAAACCTATGTTTGCAAGCCCAAGTATGTTAATTCTAAACCTTTGATCCAATAATCTTGTGATTCATTGTTAGGAGGCTTTGGTCTTATAATTCCTCTAATGAATCATCATAAGCTTTGGTCAAAGTGAATCACTTAAACATGATTGATCATTGTTGCCTTGAGATTTTGAAATGAATGATATACTTGAAAAAAAGAAAATGAAACTTGTTATTGAGAGGCTATGATTTTATCAATCTTCTAATGAGTTTTCAAATGCAAGCTTCAAGATGGTCATTAGACTAACATCTAATTACTAATTCATTAACATTTGAATTTTTATCTTATGCCTTTATTTTATGCTTTTATTTTATGCCTTTACTTTATGAAACATTTTTATTTTAGCATTTATATTTCATGCTATTTTCATATTTTCTCACTTGAGCATTTACTTTTATGTCACTTTATTTTGCTCACTAGATATTTTCATTTCTTTTTGAAGATACCTAATAATCAACTTGAACCATAAAAAACTTTAATGTTACTTGGACTATTTGGTTACTATCCTTGACATTATGGAGATTGTGGACTTCTTGGACTTAGGATTAGAGACCTTGGCCTACCTTGAGACTTTGTGACTTTCATTTCTATTTTGTATGGAGTTCTTGGGGTTTACCCCAAGACATTGGGTTATTTGTTGGCTTTGTGTGTAGGTTGTTTTAATTACATGCTTTGTCTGTGATATGGAATTCATCTGTATACAACCGTTACTCTGCCTAATTTTTGTGAAAGACCTAATGAAATTGAAGCTTGGTTTTCTTAAGAGGTTTATTATCTTTGCTTGTTTGATTTCAATCTAAAGGATGGGAATTCTACATTGACTCATTATTTCAAGTGTTGGCTTCTTGTTGGTTAGACGGTTCTGTTCCCTAGCTTTTACTTTCATGCTTTAGGATAGTCCCTTCATCTCCTCCCATCTTCTTTAATTTCAAGGTCTTCTCCCTCCTTTTCAAAACTATTCTTGTTTTCTAAACTTGAACCGCTTTCACAATAAACTTGGACTTATGTCCATGAATTTTCAAAAATATTTTCTTAATCAAACTTTAACCAACTTAATAATACTTTTGACATTTTTTTTGTGAGAAGAATAAAAGTTAATGAATCTCATTCAAATTATTTTGCCACTTTGGCTTTTTTATCTTTAAAATTTTCTCAAAATATTAGACTCTTGTCAATCCTTGTAGTGATGCGAACTGCTATACTTCTACGATATGTAGTGAAGTGAGATATTTTCTACTTGGGTGTTGAGCAAGACTTTATTGATTTTAAAATCCAAGCCATATCCTCCACGTTGAGATGATGAAAATTCTCCTTTCTCATAATCGTGGATAGTAAGTATGTTCTTCCACTCGGATAAGACGATAATGTCTCGTCTCTTAAAATTAACCAACACACTTGTCTTTTAAATTTTTTAAAGGTGAACTACGAGTACCCTGATCCCCTATTACACGGAAGGTGGTATGTAGGCACTAAAGGTTCACAACCACGGAGGGTGCAAAAATCATAAAAAAATACTTCTTTTCTCATCCTCACAATCTATTTTTGTATACAACATTTATAGCCAAAATACAAAAATTTTCAAAAAGGTTCCTACGGAGTACCGTAGATGTTTAGGGTGCTAATACCTTCCCTTTGCATAACCAAACCCCGAACTTAGATTCTCTCTCCGCTCTTTTTTGGGTTATTCTATATTTTCCCATTCCTTTGGAAACAATAAAGCATAGTGGAAATTTTTATTTGATCTATGCGAGTCAAGTCAATCCAATGGCTTAGTCTCAACATTTCTATCGCTACAGAAAAATGGCAACTTCACTGGAGGCAGATTGACCTATTGCTGGTCCATCCTTAAGTGGGTTGAACCTATTTTTTGTTTATATTTGTGTATGTACTATTACTTGTTATATATTATGTGTTATATATATGTTTGTCTGGATTTTCCTGGTTTTCAGGGTGCTTGGTGATTTCTCATAAGTCCTCTACCCAGACTTAGGCAAACTTAAGATAGGACGGGCGATATAGTCATGTTAACTTTGAGGGAGTAATCCCAAAAAAGGAGACATGAGATCCCCCACTCAGTGGAGGCCCCTTTGACTGTAGTGTCATTTACCGAGTAATCGGAAAGATGTGCTGCTTTTGACCCGGGAGCCTGCTGAAACTGAGGACCGTAAAACCTTTAACCCATCTTGGTCTTTTAGGTGTAGTGCAGAAGCTATGACGGAGTAATCCGGAAGTGGTTGTGATGCAATACTATGCTCAAACGAGTTTTTCTTGAGAATATTACTAATTACTGAGTTAATCAGGATGTTCGTAATATCCGAAGGAAGGATGTAGACTCTGGGAACCTCTTAGAACCTTATTCGGTAGGTGATAAACTATTAGACCATACCTTGTGGGTAGTAACTTTAACCTCATGCTAGTGATGTCAAACCTATGAACCCCTTATGTTTGTGATCTTGTGTGTGATTGTTGCATCATGCATTCATGCACCCACGAGAATCTTTTAAGACATTGTGGTTCAAGGGACTTAAAGGTGACTCTTTGTGAACATCTCAGTACTTTTGACCATGGATTCTGGAAAAAGAAATACTCGGAAGTACAGTTTCAAGAATCCAAATATAGATGATTTGATGAGTCTAATTCTAAAGATTGAGAGTTCTACAAATTTCCGGAAGAAGTATGGATCCATCATGCCTCTCATGAAGCTCAGGATGAAGGAGGGTATTCTCTCAACTTTGGTCCAGTTCTATGATCCGATGTATCGGTGTTTTACCTTCCCCGATTATCAGTTGATGCCTACATTAGAGGAGTAATCTTATCTATTGGGTTTACGTGTTACTGATTGTGTTCCTTTCACCAGTTTGGATGGGCAGCCAAAATCTCATGAGATTGCTGCTTTAGTTCATTTAGGAAAGTCTGAGGTTGAAGCCCACGTGACTACCAAAGGAGGGATTAGAGGATTACCCGCTTAGTTCTTATTGGAGAAAGCCCGTTAATTTGGTAGGATGAAGAGTACAATTGCTTTTGAGGCCATCTTCGCTCTACTTGCCTATAGATTGTTCTTATTTCCGAATGTCGACAAATTTGTGGATGTCAACGCCATCAGGATCTTTTTGATAGGAAAAAAAATCCCTACATTATTAGGAGATACTTATTACTCCATTCATCTTCGGGATTCTTATCATGGATGGATGATCATATGTTGCACGCCTTTGTTGTATCAGTGGTTTATTTCTCACTTGCCTCGATATGATGCTTTCTGGGATGTCAGGAAGGAACACGCTGGGCACCAAAGATTATGGACCTCACTCATTCATATATTGTTTGGTACCATCAGGCTTACCATGATGTGGAGATTGTTGATAGTTGTGGTAGTTTCCCTAATGTACCTCTTCTTGGTACAAAGGGAGGAATCAACTACAATCCTGTTCTTGAACGACAACAACTTGGATATCCGATGAGGGATAAGCCAAATAGTATTCATCTGAGTGGTTTCTTTCTTAAAGATGGAGAGAATCACAAGGAAGCTAAGGAGAAGATTGAAAAGGGTTGGCGTCATATTCACAGGAAAAGTAGGAAGGACTTGGGACCTAAAGGAGCTGTTTCTTTGGAGCCTTATCTTTAGTGGGTACAAGTAAGAGCCATCCAGTTAAAGATGCCATATTCTCGTGAAGCACCTATGCCTGATATGTTTGTGAAGACCACTCCTCCCACTTTGGATGATGTGGAAGAGCTTCAGCAGGCCCTAGTCAGGATGCAGTAGGAGAAAAAGGCTTGGAAGAATAAGTGTCAAACTTTAGAGATATCCTACCCGACATACTTGAAGGAGAATGATGACCTAATTGAGATTCTTGAGAGTCGTGTTGTAGATATTATGGAGAAGCAAGAGGATTTATTTTCCTCTAGAGCTCAGTCAGGACTTAGTCATTCACTTCCCGACTCTGGAAATTGGAAAGAGGTTGCCGACAGGTATGTAGAAGAAAACAGGAAGCTAAAGGCTCGGATTACTAGACTCACAGGAAATCATCAGTGTGTGGAGTGATCTTCATCAGCTTTGCTTTCTTAGAATTTTTAGATTCTATCTTCTTTTTGTACTTGGGATTGTTGAAACTTGTACTGAAAAAGTTGTAATCAGTTTTGAAGTTATTATAATGAGATTTCCAATATTTCAAATGCGGTAGTACTTTAATATTTGGAAAATTGTCTATAATTCACTGAGTCCCTCTAATTACTAATAAATCATGTGAATTTAATATCATGTATCATCTTGTACATATTTCTTGAATTTCTTTTCATACACAGATGTCTTACTAAATTTCTATGCTTCGTTCAACAAGCTATCTCACCGGTATAATACTCGAGCTAATTCCAAGAAGAAAATGGAGAATCTTGAACAAGAGAATCACGAGCTGCATGACGAGGTTACTGCTCTGAAGGTAGGTATGGCTAATTTAAATGCTTTGATGGAATCACTGGTGGATGCTCAAAATCAGCCACCTCTTGCTCAACTTCAACAAACAACATTTGCTTTTGAAGGTCCATCAATTCCCGTTTCTGTTGTCCCAGTTACTACTGCTCAGAATCGTATGCCTTAGGGTTATCCATGGGGAATGCCATAAAAATTCATGCCAGAAGGTTTTAATCTTGATGCTCCAGTTGCTCTAGTTGTTCAAGCTGTTACTACTCCTGCACCTCCCGTGGTGCATATTACTCCTGTTGCTAGAAATGAGATTCACTATGCTTCACCTCCTTCAGTGAATGTTGTGCCGTTTGTTAATGATGAAGTTTATCATCCTATTCTCCTGCCAAGTGAAATCTTGGGCTTCTATGATCGAATGGACGATTTTGACGACCAGTTTGATAAGATGCTGAAAGAAATGAGGGCCCTCAGAGGAAAATAATTGTTTGGGAAGAATGTGAAAGATCTGTGTTTGGTTCCAAATGTGAAAATACCTGCAAAGTTCAAAGTACCAGAATTTGAGAAATACAAGGGCAATACTTGTCCTAGAGCTCACCTTGTGATGTATGAGAGAAGGATGTCTACTCACACCAATGATCAACGCCTGTTAATTCGCTTTTTTCAAGATAGTTTGACTGGTGCCACATTGCAGTGGTATATGAGCTTGGATAGTGCCAATATTCATACTTTCAACGACTTGGGTGAAGCGTTTATTAGACAGTACACGTATAACATGGACATGGCAGCTGAACATGATCAACTCAGGGTAATGGTCTAGAAGGACAAAGAGTCGTTTAAAGAATATGCACAGAGATGGCGTGAAGTAGCCACCTAGGTAATCCCTCCAATGGAAGAAAAAGAGATGACAAAGATTTTTCTGAAGACTCTAGGTTCCTTCTACTATGAAAGAGTAGTGGCGAGTGCACCAAGTGATTTTACCGAAATTATGAGCATGGGCATTTGTTTGGAAGAAGTTGTAAGAGAGGGTCGCTTGACAAAAGGTGAAAATTCCGACAGTACGAAGAAACCATCATACGAGTTTGCTAAGAATAAAGAAGGGGATACAAATGCTATTATTCAAGAGATAAGGTTGCTTCGGTAACTCCAGTTGTCAATGTGGCTTCGACCATAATTTCTTATTAAAGATCATCCCAGCAGGGAAATCAAGGGTAGAATCAGAAGAGAGAGCCTTTTGACTCTATCCCCATGAGCTATGCAGAGTTACTCCCAACATTGATTCGGAAAAAGTTGGTTCAGACCAGGCCTCCCCCTGCTATACCCTCGTCTTTGCCTTGATATTATAAGGCAGATTAGACGTGCGATTTCCACCAGGGAGCACCAGGGTACAATCTGGAAAACTATTATCCTCTAAAATCTGAGGTACAAAAGATGGGGAGATCTGGCCTTCTATCCTTTAAAGATGTTGGCCCTAACGTGAAAGATAGTCCTTTGCCAAAACATGGAGGAGAAAATGCGGTAAACATGGTTGCTGGTTGTCTAGGGGACTTCTGAATTTTTGATATCAACCTGGTTAGAGGAGACTTTGTAAAGATGCATGCTGACCTCTGAAAGTTTAGTTACTATATGCATGACCATGCTGGTTGTGGTATTTGTAGTACAAATATACAAGGGTGTGATAAGATAAAAGCTGATCTTCAGGAAATGATGGACGAAGGTCTCATTCATATAATCAGGCGTAGGGAAGAATACGAGGAAGATGTGAATACGGTCTTTGGATGTCCTGGAGAATTCCAAATCTTTGACGTGAACCATATGAATGATGATTTGGTGCAGTTACACGCTACTTTTCGTCACATGAATGGTCAAGTAGAAAACCATTATGGGTCTTGTCAAATCTGCTGCAGAGATTCTCGTGGCTGTTCCATTGTGAGAAGGGGTATTCAGTCGTTGTTGGAAAATGGTACTATCAAGGTTTCAGGCCATATAGATGATTACAACGGGATTAATGTGATTGAAGATAGTTCGATTGAGATTGTATCAGATGACGAGTAAGCTTTTGCATATGAATTCTTTTCCTCAGGTGAATATGTATTTTCCAGCAACGATCTTGTGATGTCTAAATATTATGAAGAGGGAGTGAATGTTATTGTGCCTTGTTTCAATGTTTTCTCCCCTTTTGAGATTGAATATCATAGAAAGCCAGTTGCTTCTTTAGTGGTGATATGTTTGTCGGGTCCCGTTCATTATGAGTCAGACAAGGTCGTGCCATACAAATACAATGCTACAATTCTAGAGGATGGTGTGGAAGTTCCCAACAAGCTATTGTCTGATGTCAAGAATATTGCTAAAGCCAACCGAGTGATCTGTAGTGGCTATGTTTTCGCACCGGTTATGCGAGGGAATGTTAATACTGATGAAAGGATTGCTGAAAGTGTTGAACCTAAAAAAGAAGTGGGGGAATCTAGTGGTACTACACTGGAAAAAGACGTGGATGATATATTGAAGATTATCAAGATGAGCGACTACAGGATCATTGATCAATTGTTGCAGACACCATCAAAGATATCTATTCTAGCCTTGATAATGAACTCTCCTCCCCAAAGAGAATCTTTGATGAGAGTATTAGATCAAGATTTCGTGGAAAGTGATTCGCTGTTGGACCAATTCAGCAGTGTGGTAGGGAATATTACATCCTGTAATAACCTAAGTTTCTCTGATGACGAATTTCTCGATGAAGGAAGGAATCATAATCTGGCTCTCCATATCTCCATGAACTGTAAGTATGATTCATTGTCAAATGTGCTGATTGATAATAAGTCCTCTTTAAATGTCATACCGAGGAGCACGATGTTGAAGCTGAAGAATCATGGAGCTCCCATGCACTCGAGTGGTATAATTGTAAAAGCTTTTAATGGATCAAGGAAGTCTGTTATTGGGGAAATAAATCTGCCTATTCACATAGGCCCGCACTTGTTTCAAATTAGCTTCCAAGTTATGGATATTGTGCCCGCTTACAGCTATTTACAAGGATGACCATGTATACACGAGGCAGGGGCTGTCACTTCAACTTTACACTAGAAGTTGAAGTTTGTTCGTGAAGGAAAGGTGGTCATCATAAATATAGAACAAGCATTGATAATATCTCATTTATCCTCTTTCAATGTTGTGGAAGCGGATGAAGATACTATTGGAAATTAGTTCCAAGCTTTATCCATTGATAATATAAGAGGAAATGAGAATTCTATAGCTTCGTTTAAAGATGCTCAACAGGTAGTACGTAATGGTCCTAATAAGGTATGGGGGCAGATTGTAGATCCACCTGTGAATAGGAATAAAGCTGGTTTGGGATTCTCTGTGAAGCATGATAAAAGTAAGAATATGAACCCGAAGTCTGCTTTGGGCAAATATCAAGATATCTTTCATATTGGAGGTTATCTTTATCCAATTGTTCCTGGGATCAATGTCATTGTGGAAGACGAAGCAGAGCAGGAGATGCCAAACTATGTGACGCATGGAGTTAGAGTTCAAAATTGGACCACGATTGATGTTCCCTCTTGAATTCATGTCTCAAAGTAATTTGTTTTTGTTAATCTTTTCAAAAAATCTTTCATTCTGCCCAAGGTGAAAGTTGATATTGTATGGGCTTATCTATTTTCTTTGATCTTTAAAATAAATAATAAAAGTTGTCTTTTATTCCCAATTTGTGTCTTTATTTTCTGATTTTTCTTGAAAAATGGTAATCAGAAAAAACCTTTCAAAATAAATAAGTAACTGTAATCTGCATAATCACTTGCTATATGTGTCAGTTTCTAAACGTAATCACAAATCACATGTGCAAATTAATTAAAAAACCCGTTGAATACAATGACCCTGCACCCTCTCCCATCTTTGAATATCCTGTGTATGGGGCCGAAGAAGAAGAATATGATTAGATTCTAGAGAAGGTTTCACGGTTGCTTGAGCGCGAGGAAAGTGCCATTCAGCCATATAAAGAGCCATTGGAAGTGATTAATTTGGGTTCAGAGGAAGATCCAAAGGAATTCAAAATTGGAGCAATGTTGCATCCCGATGTAAAGAGAAGGATGGTTAAATTGTTGAAAGATTATATGGATATATTTGCTTGTTCATACAAAGACATGCCTGGTTTGGATACTGATATTGTGGAACATCATTTGCCGCTAAGGCCAGAGTGTCTGCCAATCAAGAAGAAATTGCGAAGAGCTTACCCTGATATGGTAGTGAAAATTAAATAAGAAGTGTTCAAGCATATTAATGCCGGTTTTCTTATGACATCAGTGTACCCTCAGTGGATTGCCAATATTGTCCCAGTACCAAAGAAAGACGAAAAAGTTCGTATGTGCGTTAATTATAGAGATTTAAATAAAGCTAGTCCAAAAGATGATTATCCATTTCCACATATTGATATGTTGGTTGACAGTACAGAAAAATTCAAAGTATTCTCGTTCATGGATGGATTTTCCGGATATAATCAAATTAGAATGGCTCCCGAGGACATGGAAAAAACAATGTTTATCACACCCTGGGGAACATTCTGTTACAGAGTGATGCCCTTCGGGTTGAAGAACGCTGGTGCAACGTACGAGAGGGCTATGACAACCCTATTCCATGATATGATGCACAAGGAAATTGAGGTATATGTTGATGATATGATTGATAAATCCCAGAATCAAGAAGGGCATATATAAGATTTGTTGAAATTGTTTCAGCATTTGAGGAAGTATCGTCTCCGCTTGAATCCAAATAAATGAACCTTCTATGTCCGATCAAGGAAACTGTTAGGTTTCATTGTCAGCCAAAAAGGAATTGAAGTTGATCATGATAAAGTCAAAGCAATTCAAGAAATGCATGCGCCAAGGACTGAAAAACAAGTTAGAGGCTTCCTTGGACGGTTGAATTACATTTCCAAATTTGTCTCCCATATGACTGCAACATGTGGACTAATCTTTAAGTTGTTAAAGAAAGATCAGGGTTGTGTATGGACAAATGATTTCCAGATGGAATTTGAAAGTATTAAAGATTATCTTCTTGAACCTCCTATCTTACTCCCTCCTGTTGAAGGAAGACCATCGATTATGTATCTGACAATGTTAGATGATTCTATAGGTTATATTTTTGGACAACAAGATGAAAGAGGGAAGAAGGAACATGCCATTTATTATCTCAGCAAGAAGTTTACTGATTGTGAGTCGTAGTATTCTATGCTGGAAAAGACATGTTGTTCTCTGGCATGGGCGGAAAAGTGGTTGCGGCAATATATGTTGAATCATACTACTTGGTTGATTTCCAAAATGGATCCAATTAAGTATATTTTTGAGAAGCCTGCTCTCACTGAGAGAATTTCCTGTTGGAAAATGTTGTTGTATGAATATGATATCAAATACCATACTCAAAAATCTATAAAAAGTAGTCTGTTAGCTGATTATCTTGCTCACCAACCGATTGATGATTATTAGCCGATTAAATATGATTTCCCTGATGAGGATGTGATGTTTTTGAAGGTAAAAGATTGTGAGGAACCTTTGCCCGGGGAAGGTGCTGATCCTGAATCTCGATTGGGTATGGTATTTGACGGAGCTGTGAATGCTTATGGGAAAGGAATTGGTTATGTGATTATCACTCCTCATGGATCACATATCCCTTTTACCGCAAAGCTAACATTTGATTGTACCAATAATATGGCAGAGAATAAAGCTTGTAGCATGGCTGTTGTACCCCAAAATTTTCCCTCCCATATTTCTCAAAACATTTAAAGAATGATACTCAAGATTGCTCAAGGTAGTCCAAGGGTTGGCCAGACAAGCTCCCTCCCAAGGCAGTCTATCTCAAATAAGGGTTTCATGTTGCATCAAGATACTTGAGTCCAAGGGACCCCAAATGCTCAAAATTTTCCTAATATGTTCTCAAGATCATCCATGTCAAGTTTCAAGCCCTACAGAGGAAATTTTCTTAGTCAATTGCTCAAAGGCCCAAAAATCGACTGTGCTAGGGCAAAAGTCAATTGTGGCCCACATACAGTCAAACTTCAAGATTTTTTATCAACATCCTCATTTTGAAGTATATTTCATCATTTTATCAAGGGTTGATCATGATTCATCAAGGATTGCTCATAATTCATCAAGAATCAAAAGTTGCTAAATTAGGGTTTTGTAGGAAAAGGCAACTCAACTTAGACCAAGCATAACTTTCTCATACTTAATGAGAAATGACCCATCCAAAGCTCATTTTGAAAAGGATACAATTCCCTACAATCCATCTTCAGCTCCCAAGTTCAAAATATTCACTCACAAGAAGTTATGAATTTGGACATTATAGGTCATTTTGAAAAGTCAACAAAAATACCTTTTTTGTCAAAGCTTCATACAGGATTATGGAATATCAAATTGAGATGATACAAAAAGAGTTGATCAGGGGACATCTCAAGATTTCTAAAAAGTCCAAGAACATCTCCAAGGAGTCAAAATTGAAGAAGTTATGCATTGGTGAAGTTGACATTTTTTGCAAAATTGCCAAAAGTCAACTATCCCTAAAACTTCAAATATTTTCAAATGGCCCCAATCTTTTTCAATTGTTTTGAGTTGGCAACATAGTCCATGAGCTCTAGCCTTTTCCACTTGTCCATATATTATTTTTATTATTTATTTTGATTTTTATTTGAATTAATTCAATTTAAATCAAAACAAATCATATAAAATCAAAAATATTGAAAGCAAGAGATTTTGTGCTTATTTCAGGTTCCAATTACAGCTAGCAAGTAATCAAACTCGTGCAAGGCATTAGGGTGGACAAAAAGATTGGTTTTAGGCCAATTTTGGAAAGATTTAAAGGAGGATCAAATCACAATCAAATTCATTGATGGAGGAAGATTGGATGCATTCTTTCAAACCTAATTCACTCCTTGGCACAAATAGAACAAAGGCAGACCATAAACTAGGTTAGAAACAGGCGCAGCAAGCAAAGCAACATTGGAAAAAAATCAAGAAAAGTGTAAGATCGAATTCCTATTTCCAGGCATCCTCTGTAAGTTTAAGAATGCGCCTAAGAGGGGGGTGAATTAGGTGGTGGTCGATTTTTGACTTATTTTATACTTTCTGGTTTTGATTTAGTGCTTTGAAAACTGTAAAGTGCAGAAAGTAAAGAGACACGGAGATTTATCCTGGTTTCTTCCACACCCCGGAAGTACGTCCAGTCCCCTTACAAAACATGCAAGAGATTTCACTATTTTGTTAGAACTTTTACAAGACTCTTCCTAGTCTTATCAAATAAAGAACCTAACAAATACCAAGAACACCCTCTTGGATTTCCAATAAGTCTCTTGAGAACAATCCTCTCAAAAGATACCTCTTGTTTCCAAAAATAGACAACAAGGTACAAAAGTAGTCTAATACTTAATTCCAACAATCCTGGAAAAAAGTTACACTTTGTATAATTTTATGAAGTATGATTTCTTGAAAGATGTTGATCACATAGAGTGACTTCTTTGAAGTTTCTTCTTTCTTCTCTTGTAAGCAATTCAAATTGCTTGCTTGCCATGATCCTTGAAGATTTGAGTGAATGATGCTTTAAGCTAATTCCACTTCTTTTCCTTCTTGCCATAGTACTTGTTTGTCTTTCATCAAACTAGCTTGTTTGTCTTTCATCAAAACTAAAGTTGATTTGAGGCTTGATATTACATTCTCCCCCTTTTTGATGATGACAAACCATCTTTCTTTATGAGTTGTTCAGATTTGGAGCAAAAGGAGTTTTCTCCCCCTATGGAGAAAAAGTTTTGAAAGCTTGCCCTGTAAAGAAAATTGAAACAAATAACCATAAAGTGCTATCACATCCTTCTCCCTCTTTGACATTATCAAAAAGAAGGGAAAAATGCAACAAAAAATGATACTTATAACATTTTGAAACATATATGAACAAGAACTAAAAGGCAGATGTTTAAAAATAGCGAACAAAGTTCAAATACAATAGACTAACACTTGAATGATTACAAAACAAAAACATAATGATAAATAACAAGAATTCAATAATATTGGTCATTGGAAGGGTCCTGGATATGGAAATTGTTGTTGTAGAGGTGGTTCGGTGTATTGAGGAGGCGGAGGTGCTGGATTGTTTGGATCGTATGGAGGGATATGAAGATGTGAATAGAGATATGAAAACTGTTGGTTCACATCATTCTGGAAAGCATTGATGCGAGATGAGGTAGAGTCATTTATCTCGATCCATCGAGCATTGATGTTAGAATTGAGAGAAGCAAACTGTTGCGTCACGTAATCTATAACATCTTGATTTGTCGGACCAGAAGAGGCAGCAGGAGGATGAAATTCATTGTCTTCTTCATCTGCATTATTGCCTTCATCACCTACAACATCCTCTCCAATGTATGTGATGGTTTTTACTTCAGCATTGAAATGAATACCCATCCTAGAATCAACATTTTTGATGGAGATCCTATTGGTGATTGGATCCATTTCAATCCGCTCAAACCCTGTAAAGTCTATATCAAATGCTTCCATGATCCTTGTAATGAAATATGCATATGGTAGAAAAGTGGCCCTTGTGGCAACTCTTAGCATATGCACCACAATAAGTTTAGCCCAGTTTACCGCAATACCATTTTTCCTCGCATATAGAATTTGCAGTTCTTGGTCGGTCACAATACAATGATTTCCTGCTCTAGGAAACAAGATATATACTAGAAAATAGTGAAACAATCTATCATCAATATGAAAATTACCAGCACTCCAAGTGTCCCAAGCCGGAATAACACCGCCAAGACTACGAATCCGCTTTGCACGATATTCAGATTCAGATAACCTGCCAATGCTGTAGAAGAACTCTCGCGTCTTGTAATTTTCCCAATCAGCATCCTCTGGGTCATAGAGGGTACTTCCAGTATATGGAATGTTCAAAATTTTGCCAATAGTTTTGGAATGTAGAGGAATTCTTGTTCCGAGCACATAGGTATAACATTTGTTGTTATCATAGTGCATATTGTTGTAGAATACTCGTACTAGATCCGGGTAATAGTAACCACGTGATGATATTAATGGTTCTAACCCATAAGCAATTAAATCCCTTTGAAACGAGAAGCATTCATCTGGAAAGGTAGATAACATACCGAATTTTGGAGCTGAGATAATTTTCTTTTGAAAATGCTTGATAAATCTTTCACGGTGTGAATCCGAGAGGTACTCAAGCAAAGAGTTTGCAGCGGCTGCAACAGTTTGCTTCTTCCCTTTTTCTGAGGCTGTTGCTTTTCTCTTGGGAGCCATGGATATGGTTAGGGTTTTTGAGTGAGGGTGATAGAGAATTTTTTGTTTTGCTATGAGAAAGGGAGTGAGTTTGGGTGTTATGAGAGAGTTTTGGTGAGATTAAATAATAGAGAGAGTAAGTGAGGTCTTTATGAGGTTTTAATTGAGTGGAGTGGTCAAGATTCCATGAGAGGCCAATAATAAGGTGGGAGGTTGAGAGGCAAGGAAAGTTTGACCAATATATTAAAAGCTCATAAAACTATCACATGCTGAAAAAAAATTAATTTGCATAGAGAAAAAATACATAAAAATGCTTCAGCTTCTGTGGTAAATCGATTTTCCCCTTGGTTAAATCGATTTACACAACAGAATTTTTATGAAAATTAATTTTTGTTCAGTGGTAAATCGATTTACATATTGTGTAAATCGATTTACACAAAAGGATTTTATGAGGAAAATGTTTTGCTTCAGTGGTAAATCGATTTATACACCAAGTAAATCAATTTACTTAAAGGAAAAATTTTAAAAATAGTAATTTTAACATTTGACACATTGTTTAAATGCATGTATATGTATATTAAAGTATAGTTAATGATAGAGCGCACCTTATATATCTTGTTCATCTAGGATTCCGAGTTCACGACGAATTTTGAAAAATGCATCCTTTGCAAGTGGTTTTGTGAAAATGTCCGCGAGTTGATTTTGAGTATCCACAAAAGTAATCTCGACATCTCCTTTGAGTACGTGATCTCGGATGAAATGGTGTCTGATGTCAATGTGTTTTGTCCAGGAATGCATAACTGGATTTTTCGTAATATTGATCGCGCTTGTGTTATCACATCGAAGCGGAATGCATCCAAGGTTTACTCCATAGTCAAGTAACTGTTGTTTTAGCCAAAGAATTTGAGCGCATCCACCTCCAGCCGCAATGTATTCTGCTTCGGTAGTGCTGAGAGTGATGCTTGCTTGCTTTTTGCATGACCATGAAACCAAGGAATTTCCGAGAATGTGACATGTTCCACTTGTACTTTTGCGATCAGTTTTACAACCTGCATAGTCAGCATCAGAATAACCAACTAGATTACACATACTACCTTTTGGATACCATAATCTGACGTTGGTTGTTACTTTGAGATATTTTATTATGCGCTTGACTGCTGCAAGGTGAGACTCTTTAGGATTGGCTTGATATCTTGCACATAGGCAAACGCTGAACATGATGTCAGGTCTACTTGCTGTTAAATAGAGGAGTGAGCCAATCATTCCATGATACATAGTTATGTCAATAGAATTCCCTGATTCATCTAGATCAAGATAGGTGCCGAATCCCATAGGAATTGCACTTTCTTTGCTGCTTTCCATCTCAAACTTCTTTATAAGGTCTATGCAATATTTTGATTGGTTTACGAAGATACCGTGTTTGAGTTGCTTAATTTGAAGACCGAGAAAGAAATTCAATCTTCCCATCATAGACATCTCAAACTCTCCTTGCATCATAAATGAAAATTCCTTACACATATTTTGGTTAGTTGAACCAAAAACAATAGATTTGTACAAGTAAAGTATGATGATTAACATTTTTTATGAAGAGAGTGGTATCAACTTTACCCTTTACAAACCCTTTTTCACATAGGAATGCGCTTAGTCTATCATACGATGCCCTGGGTTCTTGCTTTAGCCCATAGATAGCTTTCGTTAATTTGAAGACATGATTAGGATGTTTGAAGTCTTCAAATCTTGGAGGTTGCTTTACATAGACTTCTTCATTTATGAATCCGTTGAGAAATGCGCTTTTTACATACATTTGAAAGAGTTCAAAGTCCAACGAGCATGCATATGCAAGTAATAGTCTTATTGCTTCCAAACGTGCTACCGGAGCAAAAGTTTCTTCAAAATCAATTCCTTCCTCTTGGTTGTATCCTTGAGCAACTAGTCTTGCCTTGTTTCGAGTGATTATACCATTTTCATCCATCTTGTTTTTGAATACCCATTTGGTTCCAATGATACGTTTATTTCCTGGATTAGGAACAAGTTCCCAAACTTTGTTCCGTTCGAATTGGTTTAGCTCCTCTTGCATGGCAAGGATCCATTGATCATCTTCTAGTACTTGAGCCACTTTAGTAGGTTCAACTTGAGATACAAAAGCCATATTTAAGCATGCATCCTTAAGATTTAGTCGAGTAGATACCCCTTTGCTAATATCTCCAATTATGTTGTCAATTGGATGATCACGATGAGTTCTCCATTCTTGAGGAAGATCATCATTATTTTCATTTTGGTGTGAAAGTTCATGTGTTTGTTCCGGGTTGACAATTTTTCAACCTTCGCAAGAATTCTCATGAGGTAAATCTATAGAATCATCATCATCATAAATAACAACTTCCTCCTTGGAGGTGTTAGATTCATCAAAAGAAACATGCATTGATTCTTCTATAGTTAAAGTTCTTTTATTGTAAATTCTAAAAGCTTTGCTAGAAAGGGAGTAACCAAGAAAAATACCTTCATTCGATTTTTCATCGAACTTACCGAGATTGTCTTTGTCGTTGTTAAGGACAAAACATTTGCACCCGAAAATGTGAAAGTGAGAGATATTTGGTTTTCTTCCTTTGTAAATCTCATATGGAGTTTTCTTTAGTATAGGTCTTATGATCACGCGATTGCTTACGTAACATGCCGTGCTTACCGCATCCGCCCAAAAATATTTAGGCAAACTTGAGTCACTTAGCATGGTTCTTGCAAGCTCCACTAAAGACATATTTTTCCTTTCAACTACTCCATTTTGTTGTGGAGTTCTTGGTGCTGAAAAATTATGGAAGATCCCATTTTCTTCACAAAATTCTTCAAATAGACTGTTTTGGAACTCTCCACCATGATCACTTCGGATTGATGTTATCTTTAATGATTTCTCATTTTGAACTTGTTTTGCATATCTCTTGAATGCCTTGAATGCGTCATTTTTGTGCACTAAAAACAAAGTCCAAGTAAAACGAGAAAAATCATCTACAATAACTAAAGCATAAATGTTACCTCCGAAGCTTCTTGTTCTAGATGGACCAAAAATATCCATGTGCAACAATTGAAGTGGTCTTGTTGTTGAAACCACATTCTTTGGTTTGAAAGTTGATTTGGTCTGTTTTCCCTTTTGGCATGCACTACATAATTTGTCTTTGATGAACTTCATCTTTGGTAGACCAATAACTAAGTCATGCTTAACCAATTTGTTCAAGTGCTCCATGTGTATGTGATCAATCCTCTTGTGCCATAACCAAGCGTTATTGTTGTTTACCATAAGACATTGTACCTTCATAGACAAATCATCTAGAGTAATCATAAAAATATTGTTAGATCTTATACCTTTGAGTTTTACCTCATTGGTTGCCTCATCCATAATAAGGCATTCTTCTTTGTTGAATTTGATCTTGAACCCTCTATCGCAAAGTTGACTTATGCTAAGAAGGTTGTGCTTTAATCCTTCAACATAGAGAACATCCTCAATTTGAATGGATGGAGGTGTGCCAACTATTCCAACGCCAAGAATCTTTCCTTTGGTGTTGTCTCCATAGGTGACATACCCTTTGGCTTTATGTACTAGATATGAAAATTGGTGTGCATCTCCTGTCATATGCTTTGAACATCCACTATCAAGATACTAAAGATTTGATGTTGACTTCAAGCATACCTACAAAAACAAATTATTTCTTGTTAGGTACCCAAGTGGCATTGGGTCCTTCATAGTTAGTTCCCTTTTTCACCCATGCATAGTGTCCACTAGCCATACTGAAATTTCTAATATAGCATGCATTGGGTGTGTGTCTTATAATACCACATTAAAAATAGTTTGGAACAAATTTGCTCTTGTATCTAGGAATTTCTTTTCTTTTAGATACTTTAGGTTTTTTCTTTTGATTATTATGAACAACTTGCTTCTTTTCTACTATCTTTTGATTGGAACTATTACTAGCCTTTACAAAAACAGTGGGCTTGTTACTTGGTTTCTTAGAATTCACATAACCAAGACCTCTTTTATCATTTGGATAACGTTGTTGGCTTAGTAATCCTTCCAATCCTATTTGTCCTTTTTCATATCGTTCAATGACTCTTTTCAATTGAACAATTTGAAAGACATTTGATTCACACTTGGAGCATGCAAAGTTTTCCTTTTCTTTTATAAAATTCTGTTTTTGAAGATCAAAATCTTTAGTCACGGTGTCAATTTTTTCGAGACAAATTAGAAGTTATTTTTCTTGGTTTGACACCTTTTTGTATAAACTTTTGCATTCTTTCAAGAGTTCATCAATTGCACCTTGAACATCATCATCAAAAAGAGTAAAATCATTACTAACCTCTTCTTCATCGTCGGAGTGATGCGATGCCATTAAGGCTAAATTTGCACATTCGTCGCTTTCCGATTCCGATGAACTACTCATATCATTATCTTCCCATACTATGTAGGCTTTCTTTTGTTTTGAGTCCTTTCCTTTGAATCTGTTTTTCTTTGGGAGATTTGGACAGTTTGGCTTGATATGTCCTTGCTTTCCACATTCATAACATGATACATCTTGTGTTGATGTGGAGGCTTCTCTTTTCTTGAAGTTCTTTCTCTTATGTGCATGAGATCTGCCCTTGTCATTTCTGCCAAAAAACTTCCCAAGTCTTTTAACAAGAAGCATGAAAT
This sequence comes from Vicia faba, assembly GCA_948472305.1. NCBI lineage: Eukaryota > Viridiplantae > Streptophyta > Magnoliopsida > Fabales > Fabaceae > Vicia > Vicia faba. The sequence continues at coordinate 274,347,822 of OX451735.1, read as the reverse complement.
TTTCATCTTCTTCCGGATTGTCTTCTTTTACAACTTCCTTTGAGTCAATTTTTAAAGCAATGTTTTTGGAATTCTTTTCTAGATTCTCATGTTTTTCAAGTCTACCGAGTTTCGTTTCGTATTCTTGAAGTTTTCCAAATAATGTAGCGGAAGTCATTGCGGAGAGACTCTTCTTTTCCGAGATTGCCATTACCTTTGGTTTCCATTCCCTAGTCAATGATCTAAGGACTTTCAGGTTGAGTTCATCATTTGTCAAGGTTTTACCAAGAGCACTTAATTGATTTGTCAAATGCACAAATCTCTTTTGTAAGTCAAGAATGGATTCTCCGGGATGCATTCGAAATAGTTCATATTCTTGACTTAGGGTATTTAGCCTTGATCTTTTTACTTCAGCCGTTCCTTCATGAGTTTGAACCAAGGTATCCCATATTTCCTTTGTTGTTCTGCATGTCGAGACACGGAAAAATTCGTCCATACTAAGTGCACCTTGAAGAAGGTTTATTGCCTTTTTGTCATAGAGAACTTTCTTTTTATCATCGTCGTCCCATGCAGTTTTAGGATTTGAAGAGCCAACGCCATTGATTACCGTTATCGGAATAAATGGACCATTTTCAACAGCATCCCATACTTCTTCTCCTTGTACTTCTAGATGCGCCTTCATGCGTATTTTCCAGAAGTCAAAATATTCACCACAGAATAGAGGAGGCTTGTTGTTACTACCACCATCTCTGAAAACTGGTTGATGATTTGCGGAAGCCATTCTGGATCTCTAGGAGCAGGTTACCTATAGCCTGCTCTGATACCAATTATAAGTTTAATAATGCGCCTAAGAGGGGGGGGGGGGGGGGGGTGAATTAGGTGGTGGTCGATTTTTGACTTAGTTTATACTTTCTGGTTTTGATTTAGTGCTTTGAAAACTGTAAAGTGCAGAAAGTAAAGAGACACGGAGATTTATCCTGGTTCCTTCCACACCCGGAAGTACATCCAGTCCCCTTGCAAACACGCAAGAGATTTCATTATTTTGTTAGAACTTTTACAAGACTCTTCCTAGTCTTATCAACTAAAGAACCTAACAAATACAAAGAACACCCTCTTGGATTTCCAATAAGTCTCTTGCGAACAATCCTCTCAAAAGATACCTCTTGTTTCCAACAATGGACAACAAGTTACAAAAGTAGTCTAATACTTAATTCCAACAATACTGGAAAAAAGTTACACTTTGTATAATTTTATGAAGTATGATTTCTTGAAAGATGTTGATCACATAGAGTGACTTCTTTGAAGTTTCTTCTTTCTTCTCTTATAAGAAATTCAAATTGATTGCTTGCCATGATCCTTGAAGATTTGAGTGAATGACGCTTTAAGCTAATTCCACTTCTTTTCCTTCTTGCCATAGTGCTTGTTTGTCTTTCATCAAACTAGCTTGTTTGTCTTTCATCAAAACTAAAGTTGAGTTGAGGCTTGAGATTACATCCTCAAGGCCTTCTTTCTATCCCAATCGATTCCTGGGAGTGTCAGCAAGCTAAAGCAATCAAGAACCAAGCCGTTCAAGTCCCAAATCGCACTGTAAGTCGCTCACGACATAACTCTTTTCTTGAATTCCAATAGCATGATTTAAGCATTGTTAGGATGAATTAATCACATATTCTTGATCTATGAGACATTTGCAAGCTTTCTGCATGATTTAATTTCATTTATATGGCCTGTACTAAAATTCACTATGGCTAGGGTTCGTAGCTCCGTTTTAGGGTTTTTGTTTGCAGGAGAAATTGGCCTTGATAAAAGATACCATCATGTTCAGAATGATGAGACGAATCCAACCATGGTGTTAGGTTTCATTTATATGGCCCATGGAGGATTTTGGAACGAGCACTGCCTATAGCTACGGACAAACGTCTGTAGGTAAAAGTGTTTCACTTTTACCCACGGTGCAAGGAAGAAGATGACCCATGTGGCACCCCTCCATTGGCTTGTTTGAATTTTCGCGCAAAAATTTCACTGCTTCGCTTATTTCATATATTATTATTATTATGTATATTATGTACAAACAGAAACGAATGGTGCAGTGGTAGCCAGGCATCGTTTAAGGCGTGGGAGTGCTTGAAGTCAGGGGGTTCGACCCCCTGCCTCCAACCATTGTATTTTTCTTGATTTGTTTCAGGAAATCACATGCGTGCATGAATCCAAGGAATATTATACTCCCTCCAGATCCAGTCAACCAAGTGTCAGATGGCCAAATCCGATGGTCATCATCTGAAGGTGCACCATGAGCCACAGTCAACATGCAACATGGGATCCTCAAGGTCAACGTGGACCTTCTCTTTTGGGCCCAAAATTCTAATTTTTGCACCCCTCCAAATGTTCAGGCACATTCTCTCTTTTCTATTTTCTTTTCTATTTTATTAATTTTAATTTATTTATTTATTTACTAACCAAAAAATAATTTTCTTTTTATCAAAAAAATCACCAAAAATATTATTTTGAACCAATTAAATTTAAGATATTTATTTATTTAGTAAAAAATTAATTAATTTAATTAGGTTTGATTAATTTAGAAAACTTTAATTATTTTGTATATAACTTAAAAATAATTAGAATAAATAGGTTTTATTACTAACTTAATTATTTTATTTTCCCCCCTAAAATAATCGAAAAAACCAAAAATAGGCTATTATTTTTATTAATTAATTTAATTAACTAATCAATTTTTACATTTAATTTAGGAAACTTATTTCTTTATTAAAAACAACAAAAAAACATTTTCTCTTTTTTATTAGGTTAGAAGGGTCAAAACCCTAATTTCTCGTCGATCTAATTTTCATCGCGCGCTTTATTATTATTTTATCCAATTATTGTATCTGCTCACAGTTTATAATATTTTAATTAGGACGTTATTTCCATTTATCGCTTTACTTTTCAAGGGTTTGTTTTTGGCTATGTAAATACCCGAAGCCTTGTAATAGCGTAGTTTAAATTCCGCTAAATTATGCAAAATATTAACTGTTAGATGTATGATGATAGGATGCATGACAAGAATGTATGGTTAATTTTAAAACAGTTAGATCACCCTAAATGTGAAAAGTTAAAATAATCTGAAATTGAATCACTCGCACATGCGCACTCCTAGGGTACACTCCCACTTGGTTGCCTTCAGTAAACGATCATTGAGTATAGGATGCTTTAGTGGTCTTCCTTTTGTCTAAACAAAGATCAAAGTCCCGATTCGGAAAAGTTGCCTCGGAATGGTTGCCTTGGAATGGTTGCCTCGAATAAATTGATCTAAGACATTAGGGTTATTACTAAGACGTCCTAATATTTCTTTAGTGACCGTACGTCCCTTTCGAATTGACCCTTAAAACTCCAACGACGGTGCTACCTACTCACTAATAGTGGGATAGCACTGTCTAAAGGAAACAAGCATAGAACGATTCTTTTTTCGAGTAGGTAGATTAGTTCATAGATGCTTGCTCATCCCAAATAAATTTTTCACACTTACACTCCTTTACAAACAAAGTTTTCAAAAACACTTCATTACACTCTTGAAGACAGAAGCAAGAGTTAAATCGAAGTTAAAACAAAAACTTTTCAAAACTCACAAACACAAAGAAAACAATTTTGAAAATGATGAGCAAGTACCTAAGATCCCGTAGATAACTACGGATAGAAAGGGTGCTAATACCCTCCCTTTCTATAATGTACCCCCCGTACTCAGAAATATCTCGAAAAAGGAATTTTTATGTTCTTTTTTCCTTTCCTTGTTGGATAAAATAAAAGACGGTGGCGACTCTTGCTTACCGCGACATTTTGCGAATAAAAAACGCAAAAACGCAAACCAGTATTAACAGTCGGTTCTGGCCACTGTATCACAGAACTGGCGACTCTGCTGGGGATTGATAAGTGGGGTGTACCTTAGGATTAGTTCATCATATTGTTTTCAATTGTTTGATTTGATTGCTTTATCTTTGTGGGCTTTGAATCGGAGTTACTATGGATCCTAACCCGGATTTGGGGATACCTATTAGGTAAGTAGCAATAGACTGTGAGGGAACTGTACAGCATAGACCGATACGGTTGAAGCAGTAGCTACGTTGGTGTGACACATTAGTTGGTACCGATATCCCTTGTGGAGGAACAAGGAGAGTGTAGGGCTGCTAATGGGTCATTAAGAATCAACTGACCTTAGAACCTATAATTGACCAACTTGGCCATAGAAAGTAGCAGTATGCTACACTCATTGAGACCATACTCTCGTGATGGTTCCGGCCGTAAGAAAAGATTTCTAAACTAGAACTATGACCGATCGAGGATGATCAATGATATTGAGAACCTCTAGAACCCGGTTACTATTATTAGGACAGGTTGAACCAACTGAACTTCAAGAGGGTAATACCTAGACCCCATGCAAGCCTAAACCTAAGGCTGTTTGTGTGACTTGTATGCTTTCAACTTGAACTACTTGCACATTTTTGTTATCTGACAACATGAGTTCCTTGCAGGTTTTGTTTACAATCCTTATCCAATAACTTGAATTTCTTTCCGGATTTACTTGTTTACATCACCTCGCATTTTTGCTTAAACGTATATCATACACATCATAACATCATGCCTTAACATTTCCTTAACCATTTCAAGGATCTCAAGGGTTTGTGATGCAGATTATGGTAGATCATACGTCTAGCAAGGGGCAAGGGGATTTATTTTCCTCTAGACAAAGGTCGTATAGAGATCAAAACACGATAACTTGAGTCAGTGACTATGACCCACTCGATATGGTGAGCTTGACTCTTGAAGAAGGACTCTTAACGACACAAAGTTTCTTCAAACAAATTCTAACAGTTTCTTGTTTACCCTGCAAGATCCTTGAAAACATTGCATACATATATCATACATAACAAGTCTCTTATGTTCTCGCTATTTATTTTAGCAATGGCTCTCCAACAAGACAACCAAGATCCTCATACTCAATAAGTTCAGTTCAGGGACATATTCCTAAACCTATCCAAGGGGCAAGAAGAGTTGAAAACACTCCTCATTGGGAATTTGGTCAAGAAAAATCCTAAAGACAATAAAGACGAACGGCTGGAACAACTGCAAGCTGAGGTAGATGCAATAAGAACCCAAATGCTGGGGCAGACAGCCCTTATCCAAAGCTTAGCCCAGGAACAAGAAGGGCTGAAAACCATTATCAACCAGCTTCATCAGGACATATACAACAGTATGAAGCAAATAGTCGAGGCCGGGGACGAAGTTATAGATTAACCTCCGAGAAGACAAGGGTTTGGTTTGGTGAAGAATGGACCTCTCCAAGTTGCTTCTACCTCAGGGGTCCAACAACAACCTTGCCATAAACAATGGGTTAACCAGAGTAAGCCATATACACCCAAGAGGCAGTTTACCAAGCTCAACATGCCGCTGTCTCAAGCTTTACAACACCTATTGAGGATGAATCTGGTGACGTTGATAAGACCTCATCCAAATCCCAAGACTTCTTCACCTAACTACAATCCTGATGCAAGGTGTGCATATCACTCCAGCAGCCCGGGGCATGATACTGACGAATGTTGGAAGTTGAAGTACAAAATTCAAGACCTGATTGACGAAGGAGCTTTGGAATTCACACAAGATGGTCAACTGGAATGTTTCTGTCAATCCTCCAAGGCTCACAATTTGAAGTGACAAGTTCTGACAAGAGAGGCTTTTGTTCATTAGAATTTTTAATTTGTAATTTTCTTTTGATTTATCGAATATTTATTCATGTCAAACTTTGTTGCTTTATCAATGCATTGCATATGTCTGTTTTGAATCAATCCATTCGTATTCACTATATTTAAATCGCTTTCCTTTTTGTGATGATTCAACTCTCGGTTAAAAAACTCTAAGCCTTTATAGGGAGGATGACGAAAATGATACCACAATCTCTACAGTATGCTTTTGAACAGACCCCGCTGACGATGTACAGGAGTTGTTTCAAATACTAAACAGTGGAGTTATAAGAAAGATAATCCCTCGTCAACCCCTTTGAGCCAAAGAAGTAGGAGTTTTTCTTTTCACACAAATTAAAACCCTTAATCACAACCTGGGGCAGGGTAGTTTTCCCAGTTAATTCGGGTGCACAATGAATGGCATCAAGGAAGTCCTTCCAAAACAAAAGACAGTGATGTTTCCCTATAATCATCAAGACAAATAGTCATTATCTCTCAAGATAAAAGCTCATTAAGTCAAAACCTATGAAGGAGACTTACATAAAAACTGGGGCGTCCCGCTGACTGTAATCACAAAAGAGACAGTTCAGGCAAAAGATAGGGATAATAAAATCAAAAAGAAAGAGATCCTACAAACTCTCAACAAAAATGAATGCCTGTTCAAAATAAATTGTCAGTATTCGAACCATCACTGGAATATCAGAGCAAAGACTCAAACGGGATCTAATGCATGATTAGCTGAGTTTAGGATCGAAGAACATCACGAAGAACGGGTGGGTACAAATACATTTTGAGCCTTTATCCTTTGTTTCTTGAACCGTGAACCAAGCCATGTTATAACCCTTAAAAGTCCTAACTGAAGCATGGGTTAGTTCGAAAGAATACTGTTACAAAAGGTATCCTGACTCCTGAAGGTCCGTTATAAATCCTGAGTTTACATCGCATTTTACAAAATCTGCCTGTTTTACGGAAAAATGCATTTTCGAAAATTTTAAGACAGAAATAAGCTTTGCATTGTTAAAATAACATTGTTTGCATATGACTATTTGTTCATTAGTAGAGAAATTCGCACGACGAATATCTAGTGAACAAAAACCGTCTCAAAAAGGATCACCTCAAGTGGAAAAACACTTCCGACCAAGGGGCACAGTTTGATCATTGTCCATCATCTGGGGCAGTCAAGTCAAGATTCAAGGAATCTCTCAAAGATGCCAAATGGCCAGGGGAAAATCTCCATCTGAATCACTTGGGGCATCGGACATGAGTTCCATCAATGAATCTTGCATGATCAAACAAACATCTTCTGGTAGTATGGCAACACAACACTACCGACAATGACAACTCCCTACACCCTAAGAGCGTGGACATAGTCAAAAAATACTGCACATGAACAAAGACCCGCTAGTTTGACATACCTAGGAAAAACAAGGGCGTCCCGATGAATCAAAAGGTTCGGGCAAAAATTAGGGATAAAAACAAAAAATTTGTACACCCGGCAAGTCGAAAACTTGAGAAGGCGGCTTGGGCAAAAAAGGGTATCCCGGTGGACTGAAAATCTAAAAAGACAGTCCAGGAAAAAATTAGGGATTAAAGCGTACGACTATGTCTCGTCATCTTGTCACTTTCCTACCAGAAGAAGACTGATCATTTCGATCGAAAGTTACCAAACACCTCATGAGTTGGGATAACACTCGATCCACAAGGCCCCTACAAGCATTTTCTCCCACAAAAACAGGGGCAGAAAAGTCTCGATGCAAAGTCATCGTCATATCCGCGGCATGCGTCCCAATAATGTTCACTCCCCGCAGAGTAAGACAAAGACAATGATGTTAGTTGTCCCAAACAGGACACAATTCTCCCCAGCAGAAGCTCACAACCGCGAATGAGTCAGCGATATTCTCCCCAAGCAGAGTTTATCTACCATCAACACTGGAAAATTATCCCCAGTGGAGTTTGAAAAATTATCCCCAGTAGAGTCTAAAAGATTATTCCCCGTGAAGTCGCAACTGGAAAATCATCCCCAGCAGAGTTCATTCGTTTTACAAACAGAAACTCAACTCCCAACAGGGTTCATTACCACCAGCAATAGTAATTCATCCCCAGCTAAATTTGTCAGCGGAATCCTCAGCAGAGTATCTCTTCCCCACAGAGTCATTTCCTCATTAGTTTATTCCCCAGCAGAGTTATTCTCTCCTGCAGGTTTATTCTCACAATCATGTTCATTCGCTATCCACAACGGAAACGAAGAATTCAACTTTTGTTTTCTCCAGCAGTAATCCGAGATTTACTTTCCCCAGCTAAAAACATCACATTTCTATACATCATGACATGCATACGCATCATACAACACAATTTCATTTATTTTGAGAACATCATTGCTTGATACATATTATGCATTACATACAGCTAACCTTTACCTTTCAGGAAGGATACAACCGAATTCTCACAAAGTTCAGAGCTATGAAGCCTTTACCTCAGTTGAATAATGGATGACCAAAGTTCCTAAATGTCAACAGAGATGGTTCCCCAGTTGAATACGGACGACCGAAGCTCCTAAAATTCAACTTTCCTCTTCAACAGAGATGTTTCCTCAGTAGAATAACGGACGAGCTCCTAAATTTCAACAAAGATGATTCCTTTGTAGAATAACGGACGAGCTCCTAAATTTCAACAGAGGTGTTTCCTCAGTAGAATAACGGACGAGTTCCTAAATTTCAACAGAGATGTTTCCTCGGTAGAATAACGGACGAGTTCCTAAATTTCAACAGAGATGATTCCTCAGTAGAATAACAGACGAGTTCCTAAATTTCAACAGAGATGATTCCTCAGTAGAATAACGGACAAGTTCCTAAATTTCAATAGAGATGATTCCTTAGTAGAATAACGGACGAGTTCCTAAATTTCAACAGAGATGTTTCTTCAGTAGAATAACGGACGAGTTCCTAAATTTCAACATAGATGATTCCTCAGTAGAATAACGGACGAGTTCCTAAATTTTAACAAAGATGTTTCCTTGATAGAATAACAGACGAGTTCCTAAATTTCAACAGAGATGATTCCTCAGTAGAATAACGGACGAGTTCCTAAATTTCAACAGAGATGTTTCCTCGATAGAATAACGGACGAGTTCCTAAATTTCAACAGAGATGTTTCCTCGGTAGAATAATAGACGAGTTCCTAAATTTCAACAGAGATGATTCCTCGGTAGAATAACGGACGAGTTCCTAAATTTCAACAGAGATGATTCCTCAATCGAATACGGATGACCGAAGTTCCTAAAATTCAAACTGAGACGACTCACCCGCAGAATAACGGACGACCGAAGCTCCTAAAATTCTATTTCTCCCAAGATAGAGATCAACATTCCCCAGCGGAATCTTCCTCAACGACAGGTACACAAACTCTCGCTAAGGAATCTCTTATGCGATCGACACTCCTTCAGATGGCATCTTTAAGCCCATCCTCTCATCAGCAATTTCCAAATGGCATCTGTAAGTGCATTCCCGATATCACAAGACGGACACCACTTCATGCGAGTGCAAATTTCTGGGCACTCTAGTGTTCAATCATATTCCACCTTCGGATCACGAAAGGCACGAAAGCCAATCTACATCCTCAGGTTTAAGAAGATTGAACAGGGGCAGATGTTGTACCTTAAAATTTTCCTTCCCATATTTCTCAAAACATTTCAAGAATGATACTCAAGATTGCTCAAGGTAGTGCAAGGGTTGGCCAGACAAGCTCCCTCCTAAGGCAGTCTATCTCAAATTAGGGTTTCATGCTGCATCAAGATACTTGAGTCCAAGGGACCCCAAATGCTCAACATTGTCCTAATATGTTCTCAAGATCATCCATGTCATGTTTCAAGCCCTACAGAGGAAATTTGCCCAGTCAATTGCTCAAAGGCCCAAAAATCAACTGTGCTAGGGCAAAAGTCAACTGTGGCCCACATACAGTTAAGCTTCAAGATTTTTGGTCAAAATCCTCATTTTGATATATATTTCATCATTTTATAAAGGGTTGATAATTATTCATCAAGGATTGCTCATAATTCATCAAGAATCAAAAGTTGCTAAATTAGGGGTTTATAGGAAAAATCAACTCAACTTTCTCATACTTCATGAGAAATGACCCATCCAAAGCTAATTTTGAAAAGGATGCCATTCCCTACAATCCATCTTCAGCTCCCAAGTTCAAAATATTCACTCACAAGAAGTTATGAATTTGGACATTATAGGTCATTTTGAAAAGTCAACAAAAACACATTTTTTGTCAAAGCTTCCTCCAGGATCATGGAATATCAAATTGAGATAAGACCAAAAGGGTTGATCAGGGGACATCTCAAGCTTTCTAAAAAGTCCAAGAACACCTCCAAGGAGTCAAAATTGAGGAAGTTATGCATTGGTGAAGTTGACCTTTTTTGCAAAATTGCCAAAAGTCAACTATCCCTAAAACTTCAAAATTTTCCAAATGGGCCCAATCTTTTTCACTTGTTTTGAGTTGGCAACATAGTCCAAGAGCTCTATCCTTTTCCACTCGTCCATATCTTATTTTTATTATTTATTTTGATTTTTATATGAATTAATTCTATTTAAATCAAAATAAATCATATAAAATCCAAAATATTGAAAGCAAGAGATTTTGTGCTTATTTCAGGTTCCAATTACAGCTACCAAGTAATCAAACTCGTGCAAGGCATTAGGGTGGACAAAAAGAATGGTTTTAGGCCAATTTTGGAAAGATTTAAAGAAGGATCAAATCACAATCAAATTCATTGATGGAGGAAGATTGGATGCATTCTTTCAAACCTAATTCACTCCTTGGTACAAATAGAACAAAGGCAGACCATAAACTAAGATCGAATTCCTATTTCCAGGCATCCTCAAGGCCTTCTTGCTATCCCAATCAATTCCTGGGAGTGTCAGCAAGCTAAAGCAATCAAGAACCAAGTCATTTCAGTCCCAAATCGCATTGTAAGTCGCTCACGACATAACTCTTTTCTTGAATTCAAATAGCATGATTTAGGCATTGTTAGGATGAATTAATCACATATTCTTGATCTATGAGACATTTGCAAGCTTTTTGCATGATTTAATTTCATTTATATGGCCTGTACTAAAATTCACCATGGCTAGGGTTCGTAGCTCCGTTTTAGGGTTTTTGTTTGCAAGAGAAATTGGCCTTGATAAAAGGTACCATCATGTTCAGAATGATGAGACGAATCCAACCAAGGTGTTAGTTTTCATTTATATGGCCCATGGAGGATTTTGGAACGAGCACTTCCTATAGATATAGACGAACGTCTGTAGGTAAAAGTGTTTCACTTTTACCCACGGTGCCAGGAAGAAGATGACCCATGTGGCACCCCTCCATTGGCTTGTTTGAATTTTCGCGCAAAAATTTCATTGCTTCACTTATTTCATATATTATTATTATTATGTATATTATGTACAAACAGAAACGAATGGTGCAGTGGTAGCCAGGCAACGTTTAAGGCGTGGGAGTGCTTGAGGTCAGGGGTTCGACCCCTTCCTCCAACCATTGTATTTTTCTTGATTTGTTTCAGGAAATCACATGCGTGCATGAATCCAAGGCATATTATACTCCCTCCAGATCCATCCAGCCAAGTGTCAGATGGCCAAATCTGATGGCCATCATCTGATGGTGCACCATGAGCCACAGTCAACATGCAACATGGGATCCTCAAGGTCAATGTGGACCTTCTCTTTTGGGCCCAGAATTCTGATTTTTGCACCCCTCCAAATATTCAGGCCCATTCTCTCTTTTCTATTTTCTTTTCTATTTTATTTCTTTTAATTTATTTATTTATTTACTAACCAAAAAATAATTTTCTTTTTATCAAAAAAATCACTAAAAATATTATTTTGAACCAATTAAATTTAAGATATTTATTTTTTTAGTAAAAAATTAATTAATTTAGTTATTTTGTATATAACTTAAAAATAATTAGAATAAATAGGTTTTATTACTAACTTAATTATTTTATTTTTTTCCCTAAAATAATAAAAAAAAACAAAAATAGGCCACTATTTTTATTAATTAATTTAATTAACTAATCAATTTTTGCATTTAATTTAGGAAACTTATTTCTTTACTAAAAACAACAAAAAAACATTTTCTCTTTTTTATTAGGTTAGAAGGGTCAAAACCCTAATTTCTCGTCGATCTAATTTTCATCGCGCGCTTTATTATTTTTTTATCCAATTATTGTATCTGCTCACAATTTGTAATAGTTTAATTAGGACGTTATTTCCATTTATCGCTTTACTTTTCAAGGGTTTTTTTGGCTATGTAAATACCCGAAGCCTTGTAATAGCGTAATTTAAATTCCGCATTTTAAATTATGCAAAATATTAACTGTTAGATGTATGATGATAAGATGCGTGACAAGAATGTATGGTTAATTTTAAAACAGTTAGATCACCCTAAATGTGCAAAGATAAAATAATCTGAAATTGAATCACTCGCACATGCGCACTCCTAGGGTACACTCCTACTTGGTTGCCTTCGGTAAACGGTCATTGAGTATATGATGCTTTAGTGGTCGTCCTTTTGTCTAAACAAAGATCAAAGTCCCGATTTGGAAAAGTTTCCTCTGAATTGTTGCCTCGAATAAATTGATCTAAGACATTAGGGTTACTACTAAGACGTCCTAACATTGCTTTAGTGACCGTAAGTTCCTTTCGAATTGACCCTTAAAACTCCAACGACGGTGCTACCTACTCACTAATAGTGGGGTAGCATTGTCTAAAGGAAACAAGCATAGAACGATTCTTTTTTCGAGTAGGTAGATTAGTTCTTAGATACTTGCTCATCCCAAAAAAAATTTTCACACTTACACTCCTTTACAAACAAAGTTTTCAAAAACACTTCATTACACTCTTGAAGACAGAAGCAAGAGTTAAATCAAAGTTAAAACAAAAACTTTTCAAAACCCACAAACACAAAGAAAACAATTTTGAAAATGATGAGCAAGTACCTAAGAGCCCGTAGATAACTACGGATAGAAAGGGTGCTAATACCTTCCCTTTCTATAATCTACCCCCCGTACTCAGAAATATCTCGAAAAAGGAATTTTTCTGTGCTTTTTTCCTTTCCTTGTTGGATAAAATAAAAGACGATGATGACTCTTGCTTACCGCGACATTTTGCAAACAAAATACGCAAAAACGCAAACCAGTATTAACAGTCGGTTCTGGCCACCGTATCACAATGGGTCTCGAGGAGGCTATTGATCTCATAATCAAAGTTCTAGATGTATATGGCAATTCAACTTTAGTAATAAATTAGATTAAAGGAGAATGGGATACTCGTCACCCTGGCTTGATTCCCTTCAAAGACCATGCTAGAAGGTTATTACCCTTCTTTAATAAAGTTGAGTTCCATCATATTCCCAAAGATGAAAATCAAATGGCGGATGCTTTGGCAACTCTGGCTTCTATGTATCAAGTAAATATTTGGAATGATGTGGCTCGTATCACAGTGAGATGCTTGCATAGACCGACTCATGTGTTTGCAACATAGGAAATGTCAGATGAGAAACCTTGGTATTATGATATCAAACATTTTCTCCAAACTCAGGAATACCCGACTGGTGCATCAAATAAAGATAAAAAGACATTGAGAAGGTTGAAAGGTAGCTTTTTCCTCAATGAAGATGTGTTATACAAAAGAAATTTTGACATGGTCTTGCTTAGATGCGTGGATAGACACGAAGCATACATTTTGATGCATGAAATTCATGAAGGCTCGTTTGGTACTCATGCCAATGGACATTCAATGTAAAAGAAGATGCTTAGGGCATGTTACTATTGGCTGACAATGGAATTTGACTGTTAAAAATTGGTAAAGAAATGCCATAAGTGCCAGATTTATGCTGACAACATTCATGTGCCTCCGAAACTTCTCAATGTTATTTCTTCCTCGTGGCCTTTCTCTATACTGGGTATGGACATGATTGGAATGATTGAACCTAAGACGTCAAATGGATATGGTTTTATCTTGGTAGTAATCGACTACTTCACCAAACGGGTAGAAGCAGCTTCATATGCTAATGTCACTAAGCAGACTGTAGTGCGCTTTATCTAGAATAATCTTATATGTCGGCATGGTGTGCCAAGTAGGATTATCATTGACAACGGCTCGAAATTGAATAATAAGATGATGACAAAGCTTTGTGAAGAATTTAATATTGTCCACCATAATTCATCTCCCAACAAGCCAAAGATGAATGGGGCTGTTGAAGCTGCTAATAAAAACATCAAGAAAATCATCCAGAAAATGGTTGTTACTTATAAAGATTGACACAAAATGCTCCATTTTGCTTTGCATGGATATCAAACATCTGTCCGCACTTCAACAGGGGCTTCCCCATTCTATCTTATGTATGGCATGGAATAAGTGCTTCCCGTTGAGGTTGAGATTCCCTTTTTACGTATGATGATGGAAACCAAGTTGTCAGAGGATGAATGGGTCCAGAACAAGTTTGACCAATTGAATTTGATTGAATAAAAGAGAATGACAGATTTATGTCATGGTCAATTGTACTAGAAGAGTATGACTAAAGCTTTTGATAAGAAGGTCAAGCCTCGTGAATTCAGAGAAGGCGACCTCGTGCTCAGGAAGATCATATCTTTTAATGCTGATTCCAGGGGCAAGTGGACTCCAAATTTTGAAGGCCCATATGTTATCAAGAAAGCCTTCTCTAGCGATGCATTAATTCTTGAAACTATGGATGGCGAGGACTTCCCAAGTCCTATGAATGCTGACGCAGTCAAGAAATACTTTGCCTAAAGAAATAAAAGAATAGCTCGTTAAGTTGAAAACCCGAAAGGGCGGCTTAGGCAAAAAAGAGCGTCTCGGTGGACTGAAAACCCAAAAGGGGGGTCTAGGCAAATATTAGAGACATAAACATAATAGGTTTTCCCCGCTAGGTTGAAAACCCGCAAGGGCAACCTAGGCAAAAGTTAGGGGTTTATTGGCAAGTAACTACATCAGACAAGACTTGATCATTGAAGCAACAATCTTCTTGGATCCTTGTCACTCTTCAACCGAAGTCGTTGCTCAGGAATTCAAAGTTGTTAGGGAGAATATTGGTCATTGTATTTCAATATGTCTTTTCCAATATATATTACCATTTTTCAAACTTTGTAATCATCTATGGAGTCTCACCATTTGCAGACTACCATTCTATTAATAAAGTTTGAGCTTTTATCCAATTCTTTGCAATTCTTATTTTATTCTGCTTACAAAGACTCCATTTATTATTGATATGATTTTCGAAACAAAAAGATTAAATGACAAAATCATTTTTTGAAAAGAATTTACATATTACTTCTTACTTTAGATTTTGTGACTCAAGGAGAACAAAAAAAGTTATTCCAAGGATGGACGACCTCTGAAATTGTGGAAGTATGTATTCCCCAGGAAGGTTCTCCCAAGTCGCTTTTGTTGGTATGCATATGATCTTCTTGTGTTTCTCAGATAGTTGAAGATGATACCAATTGATGTATGGTGCGGTGTTGGGTTTGAGATCCCACTTTCCCCAGTCAAGTCTTGCTTCATTTTGATTTCTGGTTTGCATGGTCTGAAGTCTCTATACTAGATTCCCCAGTAAGGTCTTCGCTCATATGACGAAAGTTCCTTCCTCTTTGTGTGTTGAGATGGAATCATTTGTAAAACGTCACCCTTTACATTGTTGGCATTATTGTTGTTGTTCATTTCCCAGACAACTAAACGAGGGCAACATCTTTTCTAAGAAGTGTTGAAACAATTGTCAAATTTTGGATTTTCTACGGACAAGTGCTGGGTTTGATTTAAAATCCCCATAATTTTGATTTATTGTTGTATTGTTTGATGTCTTAGATCCCCAAGTGAAGTTGAAACACTGTTTCTCTATAAGAGTTGTCATCCCCATGTAATTTCATAATTTCTCCACAGGGAAGTTTATGTAATTATCACTCTTGGTATTAGAGAATGTTTTGGGCTTCTCTCAACGATGTGGTGTTGGACTCCCCAATAAATCCAGCACGAGTTCCCCAGGTAATATCTCAAAAACATGGTATTTTTTCCCCATTTAGGTCGATATTGCAATCCCTAGTAGAAGTACAGACGTTGAAGCATTTGTTTTCCCTCATTAAAGCCTGTACGATGTTCCCTGGTGAAGCCTGGAGGAGGATGTTAGATCCCAATATTTGCACTGATTCTTTTGTCTTGATTTGATTATTTTCGGATTGTATTTCTTCTCAGTGAAATTGAGCCATGGAACAAGACTTTGTTAGTGTTTACTCTCTTAGATATTTTCCTTCTGGATATGGTTTAGATGAGTATTAACTTTACCCAATTTGGTTTTTTCTGTTTATCCCCAGTATGGTGTAATAGTTTTTTCAGCATATACATGATAACATTCATACATGCATCATGCATAGCTGAATTAAATTCGTTATTCACTTGCATCCATTGATATTTTATTGGCATATCACTCTATTTGTAGAGTTGTGTTACCCTCTCTCCATTAGATTGTCAACTTTAAGCAGAAAGTGTATATTCTTTCGATTTCCCCCACTGAGTTATCCCTCGTGGAAGGTTTTTTCCTATTGAGTTCTTTATCTTAGTGGAATGTGATCCCCTTTTGAGTTTATTTCTCATCAGGTTCTATCTCGGTTGACTGTTTCACTCTGATTTATTTCTGGTTTGAATCTGCGATCCCCAACAACATTATTATTTTGATTTCTGCGAGCTTTAAGCCCTAGTTTGAGAATGTGCATTTATTTTGCACGTGAAGACTTTAGTTCCTTAGCCAGAATATATTGGCATTCCCCCCATGAAACCCCGTTTCTTTCCACAAGAAGCCATATTTCTTTCAGGAGGCCATTATAATTCCTTTTCATAACAGCAAGTGGCTGTCTCTTTATTTGAGCAACTTGTACTTCCCCAGTAGGTCTGTTAGTTCTCAGAGAGGATTCATGATTTGTTACTCTAATGAATGGTAGTCTCGTCAGTATGGGAGATAGTTAGTTGTTGAGATTTGTTACTCCAATGAATGGTAGTCTTGTCATTATGGGAGATAGTTCGTTGTTGAGATCTTTTTCTGATGGATGGTAGTCTCGTCATTATGGGAGATAGTTTGTTGTTGAGATTTGTTACTCTAATGGATGGAGGTCTCGTCATTATGGGAGATACCTCGTTATCACATCTAATATTGATGTTTGATTGTATTTCCCTACCACCTTTTTCTCCCAGTGGGTCGACTTTACCTTTTTTTCTATCTTCTCTGGGAGTGGATAGTTTCAGTTATTTGTTGATCACTTTTATCCTTGATCTTCTCTCCTCGATGTCTTAGTTGATGTTACTTTGTCTTTTCCTTGGGCTTTACCCCAATAGAATCAAGTCTTTTGTTTTCCAGTGATTTATTTTCCTGGTATAATCTTCTTTTGATCTTTTATTCTCTGTATCCCCAGTGGTGTATTGTATCACCCTTGGATTTGTTCATTTGCATGCATAATCATAAACATTGCATGGCATCTTAGGGCCAAAAATAGTGTTTGTTTTATATTTAAGTATCTTCAATCACGTTGATACGGAGATTTTAACTTTTGTATCTCCGGATAGAAGACACTTAAATAAGGGCAACTATTGTAACCCAATTTTTGCCCCTAAGATCCCTCTATCATCTCATATCAACTCAATCACAACAAGATCACACTAGGGTTTGGTTTTTCTCCTTATCTTTAACTTTTCTCATGGGGAATCACCAAGCACCTTGACTTGTATTTTATGATCATCTATGTTTTTTATTGATTAACTTTTAACTAATAAATACAATGAATGTTTTCCCTAATGGATGATATTATAGGTGAAAGCACAACATATTCCATCTAGTTGATTTATAGGTTCATGAGTTTATTCTATGCCTTCTTCAACAAAGTTTCATTGAGATTCAAGTTTCATTATTGAAGATGCTTTGAATTAATATCATGACAAAGTCTATTATGATTTATCATACCTCAAGTTTTCAAAGATAGCTCAAAGATGTAAGGGTTGGCTGGAGAAATTTTGACCTAATCGAATGAGTTCTTGATTTCTTGATCAAAAGTGCATATTTCCCTCAATTCTCAATATTTGGAAGTTGTTATGATTGCTATGGTTCCTCATTATCATCCTTAACAACTTATATGTACATGATAAAAGTATTTGTGCAAGAAAGTTTGTCAAAATTGAAAAGGTTTTCCAAGGCATTTTGTTGCCCAAGGAGCTAGGGTTTTGAACTTCTAAGGGCTATATCTTGCTTGTCTTTTGGTATTTTTGAATGATTCCAAAGGCATGCTCCTCATTAAAGGGTCATCAACAAATCACTTCAAAAATTTTAAGAAAATTCATTTGGAAGATTCCTAATGATTGAGAAAGATTACAACTCCTCTATATAGACCATCAAAGGAAACTACCGACATGAAAGTTGTATATCTCAATGAGATCTAAAACATTGTAGGGCAGAACTTTTCCTAGAAATGCTTGTATTTGAAGTTATGAATTTGTGAAGACATGCTCATTAAACTTGAAGACTTAGTGAAATTTTGCCCTAGTTTAGGCAGGACTTTGACCTAACTTAATGGAAACTTTTCACCTAGTTCCAATTGGAATTTTCAAAAATGTCCAACATGAAGGTTGTAAGGGATGTTACAACTTTCCAAAATGTCCAAGAACTCATTGAGATCATACTTGATCTAGTAGAATCGAAGGCAAGAAGTTAGGGTTTCAAACTTGAATTACAAGCCATTTTCTTGATGAACACATAATCCAATCTCAATGTTATGCTGCATAATCTTGCTTTGCAGGCCTTCTAACTTGTGTATCTATCCATAATTAATGGATTACATAAACTTTTGAGCTATGATCCAAGTGGTTTAAGCATTGTCCAAGTCAATTTGCCATTTTGGGAAGAAAGTTAACATTGCCATTCTTGAAAAGCAACCTTTATGCACAAAGTCAATTCTTGAGCCTCTCACTTGTTCCCTCTGATCACACTCCATCTACAAAGTCAAAAGCAAGCTTATTTAAAGTGTAACCACTCTACAATAGCAAGTACAAAGGCATGGAAACTTGTTTTGTTAAGAAAATCACATGTTGAGCTTAAACATGTGAATTTGAATTCTGATCAACTACAAGTCTCAAAACCATTTGCTTATAAATAGGGATACTATTTGCAAGCTAATACATGAGCTCAAGCACCCTGAAACTCTCTCAAACACTTGCAAGCTAGAAATTGCCCAAAAACACCATTGATGCATAATTTTTGACTTTGAACTTGTAACTCACATTTACCTCTTGTGTTTTCATTCCTAATCAATCACAAAGCTTCTATACCTCAAATATAGTCCATCCTTGTCCTTGTTCAAGAACTGTAACACCATTTTCATCAAACTCCATAACCAAAGAACAAAGTCTGCAAGTTGACTTCTCCAGGCCATTTTAGCCATCCTCATTCCAAACTAATCATTGCATTAGCTTACTGGAGGTTCATTGAAGCTAACATGATCATCACAACTCCTTGAAAGTTGCTCAAACTCATTTCATGATTTCCTGTTTTGAGGTATCTTTTCTGAACTTCTATCTTTTTATTTAGGTATTGTTAAGCTTGCATTTGTGAAGATAAACTGTAGATATCATTGTCCTGAAACTGTACATGTCCATAGATTTCATTTATATTGATTGAGCTTAGAGAATTTTAGGTTTGAATCTCTGAAAAAAGTTAGGTCAAAATTTGGTACTTTTAGAAATTCTCATTCATCTTTGATTTATAGCTTATGATATTTATATGGTTGGATTCGTATGGAAAATGGAGCAACTTTCATGTTTACATCATTCATTTTTGTTGAGAAATGAGTGAGTTACAGGAACCATGGCTGGAGGTTGAAGATGAAGTCATTTTTGGGACTGGATTTATGTTATATATTTATTGTTTCAACTATATTAACGGGTGTACAACCATCACAGTGGCAAAGGCAATGCACGTGTATGGTAGAGGTCATGGGTTTAAGTCCCAGCGCTGCCTTTTGTTTTAATTTCCAAGGTTTTTATTTCTTTTTGTTTCAAACAACCAGCGCCGGGGCTTAGTTACCGGGCCTTGCCATTTTTGCTGCACCACACCCCCTGCTTGCTTGCTACAACACAGACCCAACCCCTTTTTTTATTTTTTATTTTTTCTGATTTACAAAAAAACATTAGTGGGCCTAATCAAACAAAACTATTTTTTTCTAATATACTCCCAAAATCCATTTTAAACCCCCATGAATTTTATTTTTATATTTATATGTTATTTTATTTTTCTTTATTATTTTCATTATTATTATTATTATTATTTTTATTAATAAAAAATCCAAAAATATTTTTATTTATTATTTACACACTTATATTTTTATTTTCTTTATAAAAAATAGACAAAAAACATTTTCTTAACAAATTAATTTCTTTTTCTTAATAAATTAATAATTAGATTTAGGTTTAATTATTTTTATTTTTATTTAGAATTAAATTAGAAATTAGGTTTCTTTTAGTTAATTAAATTCCATACCATTTTTATTAAACTTTAATCTTTTTTTTCTAAAAAACCTAAAAAAGACTTTCTAACTTAATTTTCTTTTCCTTAATTAGTTTAGGTTAATATTTAATTATTAATTTTCTTTTAGGTAATTAGGTTAAAATCCTTTCCTCAAAATCCAAACAAAAATCATTTCTTTTCCATTTATCTTCTTGTACATTATATTTTTATTTCTTGTACATTATTCAATATGGTTGTAATAGATAATTAGGACTTTAATTTCTTGCAAATCCCTATTTGTAAATTTGTATACCCCATCCCCCTAATGATGTAATAGCGTAGTAATTTTACTTTCCGCAATTTATCGCTTTCATATAAATGCTAGTAATTAGGGTTTGTATAGAAAGATAAAATAAACAAGTAGATAACCCTAATCAAAGATTAAATGCATGCAAATCAAACACACTATTCACACATGCACCCTTAAGGTTAACTCCACTAGTTGCCTAAAAAATGGTCATGTTATGCATGTGAGATGTCTTAGCAAAAAAAAATAAAAATACAAGATCATAGTCCCTCGATGACGCTACAAATGTTGCCTTTCAAATGATCTTAGTCCCTCAAAGAGAAATGCTAAGACATCTCACAACATTGCTATCATGATTATACGATGGCCCACGCCTGTCACTTTACATCCAAAGATAAGGCTTCTTACCAAATTAATGGTAAGATAGCAATATCAAAGGAAGGAAGAAATGAACAAAGACTTTTGAGTAGGTAGATTGTTCCTAGTTGCTTACTCACTTTCAAAACGAACATCCTTGCTCATTTTCAAAACAAACACCAAACACTTTCAAAAACAAACTATCAAAACATAAAATATTTTTAAAAGTCCAACACTTTGTATACGTTCTTACGAACTAGAACCATTATAAAGTTTTCCTAAACGAAGGCACCTTTTCAAAATACTTTCAAAAGCACCACAAAGCATATTTTCAAACAAAAGCATGTGATCTAGAAAGTAACTAAGAGCCCATAGATAACTATGGATGAAAAGGGTTCTAACACGTTCCCTTTTCATAATCTACCCTCCAAACTCAAGAAATAATCTCAAAGGTCTTTCCTGTTCTTTTCCAGCTTTCCTTTTGGATAAAAGAAAAGTCGGTGGTGACTCTTGCTAACCGCAACAATTGCGATAAAATGCAAAATATCCCAAGTCAGTTCTCCCACCGTATTACACTAAGTGAGTTTTTTACTAATAAAATTAAGTACACAAATAAAATTTGGTTATTTTAATAAAACTAATAATGAAACAATTTTTTTTTGTATTTTTAATATTTTTATTGTTGTTGAAAATTTTTTGAAAAGAAAATAAAAACCTATTCTATTTAAAGAAAAGAAAATAATTGAATAAAATAAAAGAAATTAAATTATATATTTTGCGGTTTTTTTTATATAAAGAAAATTAAAATAATTAAAAAAACAGGGGGGTGCGGGCAGAATTTTGGATGGGCTAGAAGGGTTAGCTGGCCCAAGTTCAAAAAAGCATGTTATATAAAATTAATTAAAAAAATACAGTTGGGTCGGACCGGGTCAAGGCAAGTCAGCGGGTTGTACAACCCTAGATGCAGCCGCTCAATACTTCTTTCTTCCTCACACTATGTTTTCTAATTTTCTTTGTACTTTCCTTACGCAAAACAACAACAAGAACTTCTAACAACACCTTCAACTCCTTCCTCTTCTCTTTGTACGATTTTCCTTCTACTTTTACTTTCTGCCGCTTTCTCACATCCCTGGACACCCCACATATAACCATTCTTCACACACTTCTTTCTCACGAAAATTCCTCACAGTGAACAACCAGGTCTGAAGCTCTCAAACCTCTATGCTTCTTTGGCCTAGAATCAAGACCAAGGGAAAAGAAATAGACTCTCTCTCCCTCACAGTTACATCAACAGAAAAATTAAATCCAATATAACCACGAAATCGATGATACGCTAGGGAATGTTCACCGTTCAAATATCAGAATAGAAAAGATGATGGAGAATAGAGGTTACCTACAATGATGAAGTCTTCACTTGAAAATTATCAACGTGAATAGTGAATTCCTCCCATCTCTTCCCATTTTCACTTCTTCTACTGTGTTTCAAATGTTATGTTGATATCCGCTGAGAAAAGGTTGTGATGCTTATCGTTCCTCTGTGTTACTGTTGTGTTGCAGCCTGCTTCTGTTAAATTGTTGAAAAGCAAGTTATCGTGAAACTGCAGGTATTGTATGATGATGTTGTTGAGGTTTAAGGGCCGTGTGTGGTATCGATTAGTGTGGAAGCAGAGAGAGTTTGAAGTTTGTTGGAGTGAGGTTCTGTAAGTAATTTTTTACTAGTTTTTGCTTAACAAAACTCTTGCTTCTTCTATAATCTGAAAATGGTTTATATAGGTGGATTAATGGGTGTTTTTTGGGTGAAAAGGGATGACATTTGAGCTGTTTTGAAATACTATTTTAGCACTTTCTTGATGTAGTTATGTTTTGCTGAATTTGTGTAATTTGTTGGACTGTTTTGACAGGTTTATAGGCTGGTTTCTAGTGGTGCAGGGCAGAATGTTTGCAGGTTTTTGGATTGGTGTAGGCAGCAACAACAGGGCTGTTTTGTAGTGGTGCATGGCCGAATTTTTGCAGGTTTTTTGGACTGGTGTAGGCAGCAACAACATGGCTGTTTTGTAGCAAGTGGACAACAACTTTGGAGAAGTTTTAAAGATGTGAGAATAAGCTTTGGCAAATGCTTTGGACATTAGATTTTAGGTTTGTGGGCCTTGGTTTTTATGTAAAACTACCTTGAGTCATTCATACTTGTATTGATCTTGAATTATTTGTATTTGATTTTCAATCTATTTTGCACTTTTATGGATCTTGAATGAATGAAAATTATTTTGAATCATTTTAACTTTGCCCTAATGAATGAATTTTGGATGAAACTTTTGTTGGACCTTGAATGAATCTTGGATAAGTTTGTAAACTTCAAATGAAATTTGAATGAAGTCTCTTTCCTTTTGTTCCAAAATTCCAAAGAATCATGGAATGGTTTTGTATAGTGTAATGTTGTTTGAATGAAAATGTTATCTTGAAACATTAAATGAATTTAGCCTTTTGATAAACGAAAAAATGAAAATCCCCAAGTCTTGTTTTCTACTTGAATGGTGCTTGAATGATAAGACTTTTCTTGCGAAAACCATGATGAATGATTTCTTTTGACATGACAATTCTTTTGTATCTTGAGCTTCAAGCAATTCTCATGAACCTTCTTCCCACCTTTGTATGCTTGAATTGGTCTTTAAGAAAAAACTTTATGCCTTGAGAACTTTGATAAACAAATAGGCTATGCATTTGATAAATTTAATCAATTATGATACATGTCTCAACTTTATCCACATGAATGGAGTTTGAATCTAGGAGTTAAAAACATTCCAAGTCGAGAAATGACCTATAACGATTAAATAAATTGCAAGGTCTTGTAAGCACAATTTGCTTTCGATCCTTGAAGAAAACTTGTAGACGACATTGATTATGACAACATGTAAAAAGAATCATCACAAAGTTATGAATATTGTAGAAGTTACGATCCTTGGAAGTCAGGCAACAAAAAAACTTGAAATTAGGTCAAAGCCCACAAAGCGACCTCTAAAGTATTCAAATTTTTGATGATCTTTCGCATATAATCAGCTCTTGACTTGTAAAGAGAAGTTGGAAATGACGTCAAGGAGAGTCATACGCAAAATAACCACTAAAAATATTTAATAATGAAGAAGTTACAATCATTTGAACTTGATCTTGAAAATGGTGACTTTTTGGTCAATATAGTTGATTTTCGGTCATCTGAGCAATTGACTGAGCAAACTTGTGATGCAAGGAATGGAATTTGATATTAGTGTTCTTGAATACATAGGAAGCACCAATAAATCCACTTGAGACCTTAGAAACCCAATCTTGCTTGAGAAATACAAAACCCTAGTTGTGGACCTATTGCTTAGGAGGAGAATTTGTCTGATCAATTCTTGAGCCGCCTTGAGCATTTAAGAACCCTAGGAGAATATCTTGAATGAAAAATGGGAAGGAAAATTATAGGGTACAACAGCTTCCCCTATTCAATCTTCTTAAACCTAAAGAGTTAGATTGGCATGCCCACCACTCGTGACTTGAAGGTAGAAGATGATTGAACACCTAAGTGCCCAGAAATTTGCACTCGCCTGCGCGTGAGGTAACACTTTTGGTGTTGGGAATGAGCTTAAAGATGCCATTTGGAGAGATGGCATAGAATCCTCAGATATGGGCTTATAGATGCCATCCAGGATAGTGACAGAATATTATCGGAGATGGGCTTATAGATGCCATCCAGAGATGATGGAGAGTCATCGGAGATAGGCTTATAGATGCCATCCAAAGTAACTGTTGATAGAGGCACCAATATGAGTCTACGCTCGACTGTATCTGAGGAGGTATCAGAATAAATCTACGTTTGATTTAAATTGAGCCTGGGAAAATCTATTCGGAGAAGTATCAGAATAAATTTATGGTCGATTTAATCTGAGCCAAAAGATAATTGTGCCCGTCTTCAACTGGGAGAAGTATCAGAATAAATCTTTGGTCAATTTAGTATGAGCCAACAGAAGCTTGAAAGAAATGTTTTTCCTGTAGATAGTCGCCCCGTCCTGTTTCGGTAATTGATCTACAATCGGTTTGTTGGTAAACCCATCCTATTTTGGGAGTTCATACCATTGGTGATAAAGATGGTCGCCCCGTCTTGTTTCGGGAATTTGATATTTATCTGACCAAAGAGAAAGAAAAATAGTTTCCTCGTCCTGTTTAAGGAGTTAATCTTCAATCTGATCATGTAGATAGCCACCCCGTCCTGTTTCAAGAATTTATCTATAATCAATTTGTTTTTTTACAGATAGTTGCCCTGTCTTGTTTCAAGAATTAATTTGTGGATGGTCATACAGATAGATTCCTCGTCTTGTTTCAGGAATTAATATGGAACCTGCCTTTTGTTGTCCGTCGAGATAGTTTCCCTGTCTTGTTTCGGGAATTAATATCTGAGCTGGTCACATAGATAGTTGCCCCGTCTTGTTTCAGGAATTAATCTTGGAACTATTTGAGAATTGTTGATGATATTCATCTGTTGATTGATCTTTCCTGAAAAGGTAAAAAGTTAGTTTTATGCAATGTCATTATGTATGAAATGTATGGCGTAATGATGTTCTCAAAATAAATGAGACTATGCTATATGTGTTTCGTATGTATATGTTATGACGTATGAATATGAAATGTTGTTGAAGTGTAACTGTAAACCCGTGCAACATCTTTGTCTGGGAAAATAAATCCCTGACTATTGCTGGAGATGAAGAGTATGTGTAATACGGTGGGAGAACTGACTTGGGTGTTTTGCGTTTTATCGCAATTGTTACGGATAACAAGAGTCACCATCGACTTTTATTTTATCCAATAAAGGAAAGGGTGAAAAGAAAAGGAAAGACCTTTGAGATATTTTCTTGAGTTTGGGGGGTAGGTTATGAAAAAGGAAGATGTTAGCACCCTTTTCATCCGTAGTTATATACGGGCTCTTAGTTGCTTGCTAGATCACTTGAAAATTGCTTTGTTTGAAAATGTGTTTTGTGATGGGTGTAAGTTTGAAAATATTTTATGCCTTTGTTTCGGAAAACTTTGTAATGATTATCGTATCTATAAGAATGTATAAAAAGTGTTAGTTTTGAAAATAGTTCAAAGAGATGTTTTTTGAAAGATGTTTTGAAAGTGTAAGTGTGGAAATGTTTTTAGTTTGCGAGCAAGCAATTACGAGCGTCGTACTTACTCAAAAGGTCTTTGTTCTTTTCCTCCTCCTTTATATGTTGCTATCTTACCATTGATTGGTAAGAAGCCCCATCGTTGGATGTGAAAGGACAAGCGTGGGTTATCGTATAGTCATAGAAGCAACTTATGAGACGTTTTAGCAATTTTCATAAGGGACTAGATCGTTTATCGGAGGCAACATTGAGGGATATCGAGGGACTACGATCTTTTTTATCGAGGGTCTTTGCTAAAACGTCCATATTCGAGGGACATGACTATATCCCGAGGCAATAAGCGAGGTTACTCTAGAGATGCATGTGTGTGAACAGTGTGTTTGATTGCATGCATTTTTGTCTTTGAAATTAGGGTTTTCTAACAATTGATTTTATCTTTCCATACACACCCTAATTACTATCAATTTATATTAAAGCGGTAAATTGCGAAAATTAAAATCCTAAGCTATTACATCATTAGGGGATGGGGGATACAAATGTACAAAGGGGATTGCAAGAAATTAAACCTAATTATCTATTACAACGATATTGAATAAATGTACAAGAAATGATATGAATATAATGTACAAGGAATATAAAAAAGAAATGGAATTTGCTTTGGATTTTTGTTAGGAAAATTATTTTGACGTAATTAACCTAAACGGATATGATTAATAAAAAATAAGAAAATTAATCCTAAGTTAAAAGGAAATCAATTTAATCAAGAAATCATTTTTTAGGTTTTTTTATGGAAGGCTTTCGGTTAATTAAAATAAATATGAAAAAAAAGCAAAATAGAGAAAAAACAAATCTTTCGACAGCAAGTGTCGAAGCATGTTTCGAAGCATGTTTATATGCATTGAACATAACCTTCTTTCAGCCCTGTAACTCAATGTGAATCGAAGCCCAAAGTTAACCCTGTAACTCAGTGTGAATCAAAGCATAAACTTGACCCTGCAATTCAGTGTGAATCAAAGCATAAAGTTGACCCTATAACTCTGAATCGAAGCATAAAGTTATGTGTCGAATCACACACCCTTTTTCCCTTTTGTTTGGGCCTTATGTTTGGGCCTGTCGAATCACGTTGTAAATATTTCACTCCAACATTATTTTATGGTTTATACATGTTTGTTCTTAACATTAAATTAACAAGAAAGGAAAACAAACAAAAGGTGAGCTTCAAAGGAAATGATTATTACATGTTATCTTCGAAGATGAATCATCAATGATGCTTGAAACGAAAGGTTTAAAGACAAGACGACTTACCTTGAAGTTGGAATGTGTGCTTCGAACTTGAGTTGCTGCCTTGAATGCTCTTGGGTTCGAAAGGAAAGAATAAAGGTGTTGTGTTTTTTGGTTCTGGGTTCAAAAGAAAAGAACATAGGTGTTGCATTTTTTGGTTTTGGGTTTAAGAGTGTCTCAAGGCTCCAGCCTTCGTGTTCACTCTTCTCTCTTTTTTTTCTTCTCCTCTTTCCTTGTTCAAAATCCCCCCTTGCTGGAGTTTTTTTTTTTTTTTGGGGGGGGGGGGGGGGGGGACAAATAAAATTTGAACAGTTTGGGTATGCTCTTTTCATAGCTTTCGAGGTGTATCTCTTATATGCTAGTTTGGTGCAAATATGGGACTAGTTCAGGAGTTTGCAGCAGTTTTGGAGTGTTGTGGCAGCTTGGTGCATGGTTGTTTCATAGCAGTGTAGCAAACTGCTTTTTGACATAGTTTTAGGCTGTTATGTGGACAGTACAACAAATTTGGGCTTGGCAGCAAGTAGGAATTTATTCAGCAAGCATCTTGAATAATTTAGCCTTTCATTTTGATCACATAGATCCACAACCTTTGACCAAACTCATCAACAAACAAAACAATATTTGTTTCCACCAATTGTGTTCTCTTCGAATGGACCACTTACAACCTTCGACCAAACTCATCAACAGACGAAACAATATTTGTTTCCAATAAATGTATGTTCTTCGAATGGACCACATGTACCACTTACTTTGTCTATTCGTTTTAATCACATAGATCTACAACCTTCGACCAAACTCATCAACAGACGAAACAACATTTGTTTCCAATAAATGTATGTTCTTCGAATGGACCACATGTACCACTTAATTTGTCCTTTTGTTTTGATTGCATAGATCCACAACCTTCGACCAAACTCATCAATAGACGAAACAATATTTGTTTCCAATAAATGTATGTTCTTCGAATGGACGACATGTACCACTTACTTTGTCCTTTCGTTTTGATCACATAGATTCACAACCTTCGACCAAACTCATCAATAGACGAAACAATATTTGTTTCCAACAATTGCATGTCCTTCAAATAGACCATATTCATCTGAATGTACCACTTTGAGTATGCAAGATGATCTCATTCGCATAGTCAAAACGAAAGAATATCTGGATTGCTTTCCTACCAGACAAACTTCACAAATCTTTTTCAGGCATCTCAAGACTCGGAATACTAGTAACCATATCTTGAGTAATCAGCTGATTAAGTGGTTGAAAGTTCAAATGTTCAAACTTAAAATGCCACAACCAACTATCCTTGTGGATCAAAGCAAGTTTCTTAAAGAAGACATTGCCCAGTCGAAGCTTGTGGATCGAAGCAAACATGAAAATAGACTTGTAATCCATAGTGTCGAAACTATGTGTGTCAAAGGTTTTAGAGGTGGATCGAAGCAGGTTACTTTGAAGGAAGCCATTGCCCAATCGAAGCTTGGGGATCGAAGCAAGCTTGAAAATAAACTTGTAATCCATAGTTTCAAAACTATGTGTGTCGAAGGGTTTAGAGGTGGATTGAAGCAGGTTTCTTTGAAGGAAGCCATTTCCTAATCGAAGCTTGTGGATCGAAGCAAGCTTTCTCTTCTTCGACTTGTCAAAATCTACAAACCACCCCTTTCGATCAGTCATGTAGTTCAACCAGCTTGAACCAGATTTTGAATTTGACATAATTATCTGCAGTTGCACACTTTTTCTTTTATCTGCTTTGCCCTTTTGACAGTTTCTTCTTCCTCCTTCCGAAGATTCAAAAGTTCCAACTTTCGACTTGATGCTTGAAAGTCCAATATTATCCATAGAAACTATATGGGGCATTAAAAAGTCCAATTGTACTTGTGCAAACTTAAGCTTTTGGAAATCTTTGTGAGGAATGGCTTGAGAAAAGAGAGGGAAAACTTTAGGGGTACAACAACTTCCCCTGTTCAATCTTCTTAAACCTGAAGAGTTAGATTGGTGAGTCCGCCATTCGTGACTTGAATATGGAAGATGATTGAACACTAGAGTGCCCAGAAATTTGCACTCGATTATGTGTTAGTTAATTGTATAGGGAATAGGCTTAAAGATGCCATTTGGAGAGATGATGAAGAGTTTTCAGAGATGGGCTTATATATTCCATCCAAAGTAACTATTGATAGGGATCAGAAGAAGTATCAGAATAAACCTTTGGTCGATTTACTCTGAAGGAGTAGATGTAGTGGGATGAGTATCAGAATAATATCCATAACAGGATCGTATCTGACGCGTATCTAAAAGATGTATTGAATGAGTGTCAGAATGACATGTGTCTCTGGATCGTATTCAAACTGTATTTGAAAAATGTGTTGAATGAGTGTCAAAATGACATCCGCATCTGGATCGTATCTGAACTGTATTTGAAAAATGTATTGAATGAGTGTCAGAATGACATCTGTCTCTGGATCGTATCTGAACTATATTTGAATGAATCTGGAATAAGTTATCAGAATGTTATCAGTCTCTAGATTGTATATGAACTGTATCTAGAAGAGAATTTGGAATAAGTGTCAAAATGTCATCTGTCTCTGAATCGTATCTGAACTATATCTATAAGAGTCTGGAATAAGTGTCAGAATGTCATTCGTCTCTGGATCATATCTGAACTGTATCTAGAAGAGAATCTATAATAAGTGTCAAAATGTCATCCAACTCTGGATCGTATCTAAATTGTATCTAGAAGAGAATCTGGAATAAGTGTCATAATGTCATCCGTTTCCGGATCGTATCTGAACTGTATCTAGAAGAGAATGTTTCAGAATGTCATCTGTCTTTGGATCGTATCTGAACTGTATCTAGAAAATTATATTGAATGAGTGTCAAAATGAAATCCGCATATGGGTCGTATCTGAACTGTATTTGAGAAATGTATTGAATGAGTGTAAGAATGACATCCGCATCTAGATTGTATCTGAATTGTATTTGAAAAATGTATGAGAAGGAACCCGTGTAGGATTTCTTCATGATGAGCGCGTGCGAAGCTGCATCTAGGAATGTATGAGAAGAAATCTATGTAAGATTGCTTCGGGATGAGTCCATGTGAAACTACATCTGGAAATGCATGAGAAGGAGCCTGGGTAGGGCTGCTTCATGATGAGCCCGTGTGAAGCTACATATGGAATTTAGAAGGAACCTGTGTAAGATTGCTTCATCATGAGCCCGTGTGAAGCTGCATCTGAAAATTAGAAGGAACCCACTTTTTGTTGGTCGTAGAGATAGTTGCCCTGACTTGTTTCAGGAATTAATCTCTGACCTATTTGAGAAAGAAATATAGTTTCCCCGACTTGTTTCAGGAGTTAATCTTCAATCTGCTCACGTAGATAGTTGTTTTGTCTTGTTTCAGGTATTAATCTACAATCGGTTGTTCACAGATAGTTATCCTGTCTTATTTCAGGTATTAATCCGGAACCTGCTTTTTGTTGGTCGTAGATATAGTTGCCCTGGCTTGTTTCAGGAATTAATCTCTGACCTATTTAAGAAAGAAAGATAGTTTTCTCGACTTGTATCATGAGTTAATCTTCAAACTTCTTATGTAGATAGTTGTCCTGTCTTGTTTCGAGTATTAATCTATAATCGATTGTTCACAGATAGTTGTCCTGTCTTGTTTTAGGTATTAATCTGGAACCTGCTTTTTGTTGGTCGTAGAGATAGTTTCACAGGCATGTTTCAGGAATTAATCTCTGACCTATTTGAGAAAGAAATATAGTTTCCCCGACTTGTTTTGGCAGTTAATCTTCAATCTGCTCATGTAGATAGTTGTCCTGTCTTGTTTCGGGTATTAATCTACAATCGATTGTTCACAGATAGTTGTCCTGTCTTGTTTCAAGTATTAATCTGGAACCTACTTTTTGTTGGTCATAGAGATAGTTTCCCTGGCTTGTTTCAGGAATTAATCTCTGACCTATTTGAGAAAGAAAGATAGTTTTCCCGGCGTGTTTCGGGAGTTAATCTTCAATCTGCTTATGTAGATAGTTGTCCTGTCTTGTTTCAGGTATTAATATATAATTATTTATTCATAGATAGTTGCCCTGTCTTGTTTCAGGTATTAATCTGGAACTTGTTGAAAATTTATGATGATATTTGTTTGTTGATCTTTCCTGAAAAGGTAAAGATTTTAGCCGTATGCAATTTCATGATGCATGATGTTCTCAAATAAACGAGATTGTGCTATATGTATTTTGTATACATATGCTATGATGTTTGTATAATAATGTATGAATGCAATATATGAACTGATCAGCTGTTATTTGTAGCGTTGAATTGAGGGAAAATATATCTCTGTGTGTTGAAGGGTTTAGAGGTGGATCGAAGCAGGTTGCTTCGAAGGAAGCCATTTCCCAGTCGAAGCTTGGGGATCGAAGCAAGCTTGAAAATAAACTTGTAATCCATAGTGTCGAAACTATGTGTGTCGAAGGGTTTAGAGGTTGATCGAAGTAGGTTGCTTCGAAGGAAACCATTGCCCAATTGAAGCTTGTGGATCGAAGCAAGCTTTCTCTTCTTTGAAGTTTCAAAATTTGCCAACCACCCCTTTCGATCAGTCATGTAGTTCGACCAGCCTATACTAGAGTTTGAATTTGACATAATTATCTACAGTTGCACACTTTTTCTTTTATCTGCTTTGCCATTTCGACAGTTTCCTCTTCCTCCTTTCGAAGATTCAGAAGTTCCAACTTTCGACCCGATGCTTGAAAGTCCAATATTATCCATGGAAACTATATGGGGAATTAAAAATTCCAATTGTACTTGTGCAAACTTGAGCTTTTTCAAATCATTGTGAGGAATGCCTGAGAAAAGAGAGGGAAAATTTTGGGGTACAACAGTATGTGTGTCTTCAATCTTGTCTAGAATTATTCAGCTGGGGATTCCTGCTTACTTGCTTGAGGAAACTCTGCAGGGGATGTATTGATTACTGTTTGGGGATTATAGTTTAGGAACCTTGGTCGTTTGTTTCTCTACTGGGGAGTTTATTTCTTATGTACCCTGAATGGGGATAAAAGAGATGGTTAAACTTTCGACTCGTCTGGGGAGAATTAATTCTTATATACCCTGACTGGGGATAAAAGAGATGAATAATCTTCCTACTTATCTGGGGAGGATAAAGTTAACTGGTATCTGGTCGGATTTCTGGTTTTGCAGTAACTTTCTGGGGATAGTGATGACTTCACTTGGGAAGAGGAATTTTGTCTGTGATTTGTAGTAGTCTGAGGAATAGACTCGAGCTGGGGAATTTGTAATTGGTTGGGGAAATAAACCCTGTTGTCGAAGAAGTTCTCTACTGAGGAAACAAAATCTCCTGGGGAAATTGAATTAGCTAGAGAGAAGAACTCTGTAGTGGTTTTACAGTTTTCAAATTCAGTCGGGGAAGAGAATTTCCATGAAGTGTACTGATTGGAACTCCGTAGGTAAATTATGGGGAATGTATCCTTTGTTGGGGATGAATTTGTGAAGATTATTTTGTGTGGATAATCTCATAGGAGTAGCTCTGTGGGAATTTATGAATAGCTTGAACATCATCCAAAATCCTAGAATCTTGAGTAAATGCCCGTTCCTGTTCTTATGCACATATTTCTTAATAGTTAATCATGTTCATATGCATATGTTCATTCAATTTTAGTCATTGGAAGTTTTTGCAAACAAAACAGAAAAACAAAAAGTTTGAACTTCAAGGTGTATTTGTATTGATAATTTGCCTATAAACAAGCGATTTTGTATAAAGAGACGGAAATCCAAGTAAGAGGAAGTCGTCGTGAAATGAAAAGAGTTCAAAGTAAAACCAAATATATATAGACATGAGGAAATGATATAATTGGATTCCAAATCCACTATTTCCTCTATGTCTTCGAACATCTCACCCCTTGTTGTTTGAAGAAATTGATTGAACTGATCTGTACCATTTGAACTTTTGACTTTGGTAATAAAGCTGATTGTAAGTGATAAACAGAGACATAGTCGTACGCTTTTAATCCTTAATTTTTTACTGGACCGCCTTTTTGGGTTTTCAGTCCTCCGGGATACCCTTTCTTACCCAAGCTTCCTTTTCAGTTTTTCGACTTGTCAGGTGTACAATCTTTTGTATATGTCCCTAATTTTTGACCGAACCTTTTTTTGGTTCTCCGGGATGCCCTTATTTTTTCCTAGGTATGTCAACCTAGCGGGTCATTCTTATGCGTAGTATTTTTCGACTATGTTCGCATTCACAGGGTGCGGGAAATCTTCACCTTCCATGATGGTCAGTATCATAGCATCACCCGGGAATACTTTCTTGACAACAAATGGCACTTCGTAGGTGGGAGTCAATTTCCCCTGGGATCACCTTGTGGTAGAATGATGCACTTTATTACCAAATCACCAACCTGGTATACTCGATGCTTGATCTTCTTGTTGAAAGCTTTGATCATACGTTTCTGGTACATCTGATCGTGACAGATAGCAACCAGCCTCTTTTCATCAATCAAATTCAACTGATCCAACCTAGTATGAATCCATTCGTCTTCATCTAAGTTTGCTTCTTTCATAATCCTTAGAGAAGGGATTTGAACTTCAATAAGCAGGACAACTTCCGTGCCATAGACCAAAGAGAAAGGGGTTTCCCCAGTTGATGTTCACGCTGAAGTACGATAGCCATGAAGAGCGAATGGTAACATCTCATACCAGTCTTTGTAGGTCACCACCATCTTTTGCACAATCTTCTTTATATTCTTGTTGGCAGCTTCCACTATGCCATTCATCTTAGGTCTGTATGGAGAATAGTTGTGATGCTTGATCTTGAATTGCATGCAGAGTTCAGTGATCACGGCGTTGTTGAGGTTGGTACCATTTCCAGTGATGATTCTCTCAGGGATGCCATATCGACAAATGAGGTTATGCTTGATGAATCGGGCCATGATGTTCTTGGTAATTGAGGAAAATGAAGCTGCTTCAACCCATTTTGTGAAGTAGTCAATGGCAACGAGAATGAAGTGATGTCCATTAGAAGCAGTAGGATTGATTTCTCCAATCATGTCAATGCCCCACATTGCAAATTGCCAAGGAGAAGTCATAATGTTTAAAGGTATTGGAGGCACATGAACTTTATCAGCATAGATCTGGGACTTATGGCAAGTCCTCGAGTGGTGATGACAATCAGTTTCCATGGTCGACCAATAGTAACCAGCTCTCAGAATCTTCTTGGCCATAATATGTCCATTGGAGTGAGTTCCAAAGATACCTTCATGCATATCCTCTATAATCTTCTCTTCTTTCTTCTTGTCCATACAACGAAGCATAATTGAAACATGGTTGCGCTTGTATAAGATCCCATTGGTTAGGAAGAACTTGGCTGAGAACCCCCGCAAGAATTTCTTATCATTGATTGATGCCTCTTTAGGGAATTCTTGCGCTTCAAGGTACCTTTTCACTTCATGAAACCAGGGCTCCTCTTCTACTCCATCGGTATCAATTTCATAGTAGTGTGCATGTTCTTCGAATCTTTCAATTGTTAATTGAGGAGCTTCGTTGACCCCTCCAACCTTGAACATAGATGACATAGTGTCTAAGGCATCTTCCAACTGATTTTCTTCCCCTGGGATATGTTCAAAGGTAATCTCTTCAAAGTATGGGATCAAGGTTAGCACAAGTTCTTTGTAAGGGATAAGATTTGGATATTTTGTATCCTACTCTCCTTTAACTTCACTGATCATAAAGGCTGAGTCTCCATATACGCTTAAGATTTCGATTCTTAGGTCAATAGCAGCCTTAAGACCCATGATGCACGCTTCATATCAGTCATATTGTTGGTATAATCAAAGCAAAGTCTGGCAGTAAAGGGTGTATGGCAACCTTCAGGGTAGATAATCACAACACCAATTCCTTTTCAAGTGCATTAGAAGCCCCATCAAAAAGCATAGTCCATCGGGATCCTTGCTCATGTCCCTCATACGGTCTAGGTTCTTCATAATCTGTTACTAGCATGATGTTCTCATCCGGGAATTCAAAGTTCATAGAGTGGTAGTCATCTACAACTTGATGCGCCAAATGATCTTCCAATACACTTCCTTTAATTGATTTTTATGTAGTGTACTGGATATCGAATTCAGTTAAGATCATTTTCCATCGGGCTCTTCTTCTAGAGAAAGCTGGCTTCTCGAAGATGTACTTGATGGGATCCATTTCAGAAATCAATAGAGTAGTATGGGCCAGCATATACTGTCTTAGTCGGCGAGTAGCCCATGCTAAAGTGTAGCAAGTTTTCTCGAGAAGTTAATATCTTGTTTCACAGTTGGTAAACTTTTTGCTAAGGTAGTATATTGCATGCTCTTTTTGACCATACTCGTCATGTTGCCCCATCACACACCTCATTGAATTCTCTAACACTGTCAGGTACATGATCATAGGTCTTCCTTCAACTGGTGGCATCAGAATTGGAGGTTCTTAAGGTACTCTTTAGTCTTATCAAAAGCTATTTTGCAGTCATCATTCCATTTTACTACTTGATCTTTCTTCAACAACTTGAAGAGTGGCTCACTAGTAGCAATCAAATGAGAAATGAATCGGGCAATGTAGTTTAGTCATCCCAAGAAGCCTCTAACCTCCTTCTCAGTATAAGGAGATGGAATTTCTTGGATAGCTTTTACTTTTGCAGAATCAACTTTAATACCTTTGCCACTGACGACAAAGCCTATGAGCTTACTAGACCTTACCCCAAAGGTGCATTTGTTTGGATTCATCCTCAACTTGTATTTCTTTAGCCTTTCAAATAACTTGTGCAGATGGTGAAGATGTTCTTCCTCAGTTTGTGACCTGGCTATCATATCATCAACATAGACTTCTATCTTATGGTGTATCATGTCATGAAATAAAGCCACCATAGCCCATTGATAAGTTGCACCTGCGTTCTTCAACCCAAAAGGCATGACCTTATAATAGAAGGTCCCCCACTGTGTGACAAAGGTAGTTTTCTCCATGTCTTCAGGCGCCATTTTGATTTGGTTGTACCCGGAGAAGCCATCCATGAAGGAGAATACCTTGTGTTGAGCAGTGTTGTCTACCAAGACATCACTATGTGGTAGTGGGAAGCCGTCTTTAGGGCTCTCCCTATTTAAATCCTTGTATTCTACACACATTCGGACCTTACCATATTTCTTTGGCACTGGAAAAATATTTTCAATCCATTGGGGATACAATGTCACTGCCAAGAAACCTGCATTGAACTGTTTCATTACCCCAACCTTGGTTTTCTTTGACATATCAGGATGCACGCGACGAACATTTTGTTTGGTCAGAGAACAACCCTCTTTCATTGGCAGATGATGAACCACTATATCTGTATAGAGCCATGGCATGTCTTCATATGATCAAGCAAATACCTTAACACATTCATGTAATATTTGAACCAATATGATCTTGACACTATCTTCCAAGTTGGTGCCAATCTTGGCCTCTTTCTCATCTGCTTCAGTACCCAAGTTTATCACCTTGATCGATACTTCGTGCGGTTGGATAGCCTTTTCCTATTGTATCAGGAGTTTGGAGAGTTCTCCAGGTATCTCACAATATTCTTCACCTTCAATTTTGACTTGATAGATTGGATTTTCGAAGTCATAAACGGCAATAGAAGAATTGTTGTCAATGAGATATGGAGTGGATGTGGCTCTGCAAATGTGTGTGTGTGCATGTAAGGTCACATGGCTATCTTGAAAATGCAGTAAAGTAAAAGAAATACAGAGAGTGCAAAATTTGAATGCAAAATCGTCCAATGTTTTCATTAAATGAGAAGATGATATATTAAATGACAACCCTTAACAAATGGACCATTGTGCCCCAGGAAAGGCACGTGGTTTAAAGTCATTATTTTAAAAGAAATTACAGACAAACTTTTTAAAGCAATAAAAATAGGAAATAACAATTACTCCTAGATGAAGGAGATTAAGATAAAGTCTTTGGTCTTCCAGTTGTTGAGTCCACCGTTAGTAGTTGGGAATATCCAATCGTCCAAGCCACCTCAATGGCAGTGTCCTCCAAAGCGTTGACTTCATTATTGCAAATACAAAAAGGTGGTCCTCCAGCACGAGCACGTCAAACCTCTTTCTGAGCCTTGGAAGAGAAACCCAATCCAAATTTATTAGATTTGTATGGGATATCAGGAAGTTATCCCCAGATAGTGCACCCTCTGTCTTCTACAACAGCCCGAGCATCCTTCACAGAGGCCATTATTGGTTTGTCCTTAGCAATCTTAGGAGTAGCAGAAGTAGCTTTAGCAACAACAATCGTTGAAGGGATTACTTCAAATGCTTGGTAGGGGGTTTCAATGAATTCTCCATCAATTTCAACATATTTGAAAGAATTCAAATGGCTGACCATATATTCTTCCTCTCTGCTGACTATGACGATCTTCCCTTTCATTGGGTACTTCAACTTTTGATGTAATGTAGAAGTAATGAACCTGCCCCATGAATCCATGGGCGTCCCAGCAAGCAATAATAGGTCGGGCGGATATCCATTACATAAAATGTGGAGTTGAAAACTTGAGATCCCACCTTGATCGGCATATTAACCTCCCCATGTACCATCCTCTTTGACCCATCAAAGGCTCTTACCACAATATCGCTTGGTTCCAACACCAGCCCTTCACAATCCAGTCTATCCAAAGCACCCTTGGGTAATACATTCAGGGATGACCCAGTATCGACTAACACATGCGCCAAAGTAGTTCCCTTACACTCAATAGAGATGTGCAAAGCATTGTTATAATTCTTTCCAGTCGGAGTTAAATCTGCATCAGAAAATCCCAAACCATTATCAGCAGTTAGGCTCGTAACACAATTCTCAAATTGATCCGCAGTGGTCTCTTGTGGTACATGGGCATTCTTCAAAAATTTCAACAAAGCTTGGGCATGTGCTTCACAATATAATAACAAAGACATCACAAATATTTTGTAGCCTCTATCAGTAGCCACATATCCCCGCTCATCACCTCCGCTCAACCATATTGTCCTCCAAATCTCTTCCTCCATCCGAATACTCAATCCATCTCAGCTCTCTCAAATTCTTCATGCAGTCGGTCTAGGGTCTACTTCCTTCAAACTCTCCGCGTCCTTTTAATTCGTAGCATGGTACAGTTCTGATCAAATCAAAGCACGGTGTGGAGATTTTGCCGCTTTCCAAGAGTTTAAATAGGTTTTAGGCGAGGTCTGACCTATGGAGAAGAGAAAGAGTGACAAGATAATAGAGGTGTTGTCTCGCGGTGACTGGACATTAGATGCATCATCGTTATCATAATGAACTGCATCTATGGCTGAGGGAAACAAGTATGCATCCGATAAGGGTATGTAGGCGTTATATTTTTTTACTACAGAAATGTTTGATTTGCTGAAACATGAGACCTTGTTGTTCTTCTTTTTTTTTTGCAGATTTATTGTTGAGAAACAAAAATTGATAAAGTTGCAGATGAAAGTGATGGCAGTGTGTGTTGTATAGAGATGCTGATGGATGACGTTGTTAGTACGGTAATGGAGAAAGAGAGATGAATTTTTTCAATTTATTTTGGTGAGTTTTCTTTCAAAGTTCTTCTGGTAATTACCCCTTTCGAAATCTGAGTTTTAATTGTGGGTTTCGCAATCAATTTCTGGTAA
Source organism: Vicia faba (assembly GCA_948472305.1). Taxonomy (NCBI): domain Eukaryota; kingdom Viridiplantae; phylum Streptophyta; class Magnoliopsida; order Fabales; family Fabaceae; genus Vicia; species Vicia faba. The sequence continues at coordinate 274,308,824 of OX451735.1, read as the reverse complement.
ATCGTTCTTCTATGACCTTTCTCTAATAAACTGTGTTAGGCAACTAATTGCTGAAACTATCATGCAGGTACAGGAAATAAGAGAAAAGAGGAAAATTAAAAGTCTGAATCACAATATAAACCCTATTCCTAGCAAGTCCCATACCCTTTTCATCACATAAGCATCAAGAGTAAAAAATGAAAGAGAAAGGGCAAACCACTGAGAGATTCAACGATTTTCTGGTGATACTTCTTTAGGTATGGTTCTCTTTTATCTTCTGTTAATTCTTCTTCTTACGCTTTCGATTGGTAATCCGGTTGAGGAATAAATATGATGGTTGTTTGATTGTCGAGGAAGATGATTGAACTAGTTGAAATATTATTGCTTATGCATTGCACTGGTGTAGTTTTGGTTACACCTCAGTGTATGAGAAGGATGACAATTGCAGGGTGCTTGGGATATGCTGGTTGTAAACTGGCGGGTTGAAGAGTAGAGTATGAAGTGATATAGAGGATATTTGGAGAGGTTGGAGGGCTTCCTCCACATTTGTATTTGCCTATGTATATATGGTGGTTTTTCTTTGAAGTATTTTATGTATCTCTCTCTTTGATTTTTGTTATGTTGGTTGTGTTCTCTTTGTTGGTTTTCAGGCTGGATGGTTCTCTCCCTTTCTCAAAAAAAACGTATTTTCAATGAGACAATGGTTCTTCTTATCATGAGATAAGGATGGAAAATTGGAGGGAGTTTTGTGAATTTGAACATTGTTAGTATGCTGACTTTGGGCCTTTTGAGTACACGTTCTATTTGCCTATTTTGACATCATTTCCAGGCTATTTGGAGCAGGTGTGGCACAAATGAGGTGCAGGTTTTGGCATGTTCTGTTTGGTTTGAAGCAAATTTGGACTGTTTTGGTTAGGTGACATCTTCCTAAATCATATTCTTTTCCTTTTTGTCTCTCTATGATGAAATCCATTTTTCTTTTTGACAATTTTTGAAGGATTTGTCATTTAGGAACATGATGACATAAGGGCTATGAATCAATGCTAGCTTGCATTGTTTTGTGAATTATTTCTATTGTTTTTGGTTTTGGCCTTACTTATATTTTCCAATCTTTCTATTGTTGGCTACTTTGTTGCTGCTATTTTTGCTTTTTTTTAGGCTGCTGTTTTGCTTTGTTTGTGCGACACTTGTTTGGCTTGTTGATGCCTTTCTGGTTTTGCTTTATTTATGATGCATTTGTTTAGCTTGTTGCTGCCTTGCAGTTTGCTGTTGTTTAGGCCGCTGTTGGCTGCTTTAGCAGCCTGCCTTAGTGTTATGCTGCTGTTGTTTTGTTTGTTTTACTGCCTTGGGCAGTTTGCTGGTTTTTGTTACTGTTCGAAAGTTTTGTATGTGTTTGCAGTTGGAAAACATTTATGAATTTCTGTTCCCTTTTGTGAACCAAAAAGATCAAACTTTTTGTGATTTTCAAAAGTAGGAGATAGTCCATGATTAAAAACAAAACCTTTTAGTTCTGATTCCAAATGCAAATCCTAATGATGAGCTTTCTTGTTTAACAAATAATTATTGCTTGAATTTTTCTCATGTTGATTGTTTGCTAATTTTTTTCCTTTTCTTGTTTCATGAACACGAGGAGTGCATGGCAAGCGAGACAAGGTAAAAAGACGAAGAGAAGACAATGGCTAGCAAGGAGTGGATGAGTTGCTTGAAGATGAAGCAAAGAAGACTTGAAGAAACAAATATTATTTATTTCTTTGTAAACTAAACAATTGTAGTTCGTATTTCACATTGTAATCCCTTTGTTAAATTGTCCACAAAAAATGTAATTTGAATGATATTTCTTTAAATCGTATGAATGATGAATTTGTTGTACAAAAATTAGACAACTCTTGAATCTTGTTTGAACTTTGAAATTCTTACTTGAATAATTTGAATGTATATCTTGCCTTTGTAGCTTGAATTTCAAGAAATCACAAACAACTGTTGTAACTTGTATCCCAAGAACCTTACACCTTATCTTTCAATCTTCAATCTTCATATCACGCCTAAACCAAACTTTCCCTCTCAACAAGAAATTTAACTCTGATATCTAAACCACAAGTAACTTGTAACTTAAGCAACAAAAACATGCCTTGATCGTCATGAATCTCTAACCTTATTTCTTACACCCAAATTCCATGTTCATCAATTTAAACTTTAAACTCCTGGCTTAGTGAATTAGAGATCTTAAAAAGAAAACTTGAAGTGCGAGGAGATATTAGACATGAAACCCCTAACTAAATGTAATCGACTTCGAGTTATCCTTGAGGCATGTGTAAGAAACAGTTCACTAAAATCAGGGAACCAAAACCCTAGCATCTTGACCAATAAATAGGAAATAAACCCTAATCCTAGCTCTGATGGATTCGAGCGAGAAACAACCTTGTAACTTGATAAGAAAGAAATCCATGATACCTCAAGAATCAACCCCACGATCCACTAACTAAGAACCAGATGAATTTCCCTTTTACCTAATAAGAAAACTTCAAAACAAAATTAGACATAAAGAGGGCACAACCCTAATACCTTAATCTAAGGCGCCTGATTCCATGAGATGCGGGATATGAAAATGACTTAGTAAAAAGGATGCAAATGGTATGCGAAGTTCAAAGCCGAACATAAGAAAAAGGAGGTAGGGAAAATTTGGGGTACGACAGCTGCCCCTATTTAATCGTCTTAAACCTGAAGGTGAGATTGGCGTCAGCCTTTCGAAAGTTCAAGGTGGAAGATGATTAAATACCAGGACCCGAAATTTGTCCTGGAGAGATGGTGTGAGTGTTATTTATTGGTGTGAGTGTTATTTATTAGTGTGAGTGTCTACTGGGGAAAGAAAAATTGGTCTTATGGTGGACTGGTCATGATGGATAAACATGGTTGAATAATGGTAGCTCGTATTGGGGTGACGGTGCCACTGCAAGGTTCTCAAGGGAGTGGGCGGTAAAGTGGCTGAAAAGATATGGTTGATGATGTCGTGGTGACTGAAGGTAGGATTACTAACAACATAATAACTTAAAGATGATAGGTAGAATTTGACGACATCAGAGAATCTATCGTGCGAGATTCATAACCCAAAAAGAAAGGTAAAGACAATGGGTAAAGATCAGCGTATGATCTATGACCCAAGAAAGATAATATGAGGGTAAGACCTACGACCCTAGAAAAGATAATGCGAGAGTAAGACCTATGAGCGACCTACGACCCTAGGAAAAAAAAGTGAGGGTAAGACCTACGAGCGGCTAACGACATTAAAAACAAGATGCGGTTAGGGTAAAGTCTACAGATGACCTACGACCCTAAGAATAAGATGAGGATAGGGTAAAGTCTATGAACGACCTACGACCCAAAGAGAGATAAAAAGTGAAGGTAAGATCTATGGACGACCTACGACCTTAGAAAAGATAACGCGATGGTAAGATCTACGAACGATCTACGACTCTAAAAACAAGATGAGAAGAGGGTAAAGTCTACAGACGACCTACGACCCTAAAAACAGGACGATGAGAGGGTAAAGTCTACGGGAGACCTACGACCCTGAGAGAGATAAAGTGAAGGTAAGATCTACGGACGATCTACGACCCTAAGAAAGATAACGTGAGGGTAAGACCTATAAGCGACCTACGTCCCTAAAAACATGATGAGGAGAGGGTAAATTCTACGGACGACCTACGACCCTAAGAACAAGATGAGGAAAGGCTAAAGTCTACAGATGACCTACGACCTTAAGAGAGATAAAAAGTGAAGTTAAGATCTATGGACGACCTACGACCTTAGAAAAGATAGCGCGATGGTAAGATCTATGGACGATCTACGACCCTAAAAAAATATGAGGAGAGGGTAAAGTCTACGGACGACTTATGACCCTAAAAATAGGGCGAGGAGTGGGTAAAGTCTACTGGAGACCTACGAACCTAAGAGAGATAAAGTGAAGGTAAAACCTGCGGACGATCTACGACCCTAAAAATAAGATGAGGAGAGGGTAAAGTCTATGGACGACCTACGACTCTAAGAGAGATAAAGTGAAGGTAATATCTACAGACGATCTACGACCCTAAAAACAAGACGAGGAGAGGGTAAAGTCTACGAACGACCTACGACCCTAAGAGAGATAACGAGAGTATTGAGAGTTGGGGAGTACAATGTACTGACACCATGGTTTATTTTAGTCGGTAGTTTAATAACAGATATTTAACTGGGAATTATGAGGATGATATTTTTGTGGATGTTTTGTTGATTTGGGGCTTTCGAGCAAGGTACCAAATCTGGCTCATGCTTCACATGCATTTGAAGTGTGGCATGATGATCCGTGGATATGTTATGCATTTGAGGATATAATGCAATATGCAGTGATGAGTATTGTATGTGAAGTTCCGAATTCTAAGCTCATTGGGATTCGTTGCTCGTCGTCTTGAGGTACCAATATGGACTGATGTTTGAAATATGAGAGAAAGAGTTAGCCTTGTCGAGTTCACTGGGGATTAAATATTGCTGAGGATAAGTAGCTTGATCTGAATTTATTTATATGTTGGACTTCTTGTGAATAACTGAAAAGAGACATGGATCTTATCAAATTCCCCAAGTTTCTCAGCGTTGGTGAATCGGGCACTCGGTCGGCTGTAAGGAGGCAACGAGGATGAAAGCTTGGTCAAGGTGACCGTTATGACTTGCTACCTGCACAAAAAAACTAACACTTGAACGCCATGGATTTCCCCTGGGATGCCTTCATATCCATGTAATGTAGTGTTTCTCATCTTAGCTTGTGATTATTATTGACTTATTATTTTCAATGCAACACTTAACAAAGAATTTAAATCACAATTCACATACGATAATAAAGTAAAAAGGACAAAAACTTTTTGGTGGAAGGGAAATTTTTTATTAATGAGTTTGGCCTGTGAATAGGCATTCGTACATGGAAACAACCTCTAAATGAGGAGGTTGCGAAGAAAATACAAAATAGAACGAGTAAAAATGGCAATAAGAAAATCTCGAACTTCCGTTAAAACTAATATTGCTATAGTTCCCATATCCCGAGTCATCCTAGTGTCGTGCTTCCAAAGGATAATAGTTGAATTGTTCCATCCCGTATTAAGAGGGTGTACGTGAAGAGTCTTCAGACTGTAGTCTCTCTCTTTTTGTCCCTAATTTTTGCATGGATCGTCCTTTCGGGTTTTCAATCAACCAGGATACCCATTTTTGCCTAAGCCGCCCTTTCGGGTTTTCAACTTAGCGGGTTACTATTATTTTTTTATTTTTTAGCCCTAACTTTTGCCTAAGCCTCCCTTTCGGGTTTTCGACTTAGCTGGTCCTTTTATGTGTAGTATTTTTTGAATGAGTCTGAATTGAATGGAAGCGAAACGTCTTCCCCATCCATGTTTGTCAGGATTAGAGCACCTCCTGAGGAAGCTTTCTTCATGATGTATGGTCCCTCATAGTTGGGAGTCCAATTACCTCTTGGATCAGTATGGATTGGGAGAATCTTACTTAAGACCAGGTCACCTATATGGAACTCTCGAGGCTGAATCTTCTTGTCAAACACTCTCTTGAGACGCTGTTGATATAACTGGCCGTGACAAATGGCTGCTAGGCGCTTTTCTTCGATAAGATTGAGTTGGTCGAGTCTCATTTGAATCCATTAAACTTCATCAAGTTTAGTATCCATTAGAACCCTCAAGGAAGGAATCTCCACTTCGACCGGGAGTACCACGTCCATACCATAGACTAGTGAAAACTAAGTTGCCCTAGTAGAAGTACGCACTAAAGTTTGATAGTCGTGAAGGGAAAATGGAAACATCTCATGTCAATCTTTGTATGTTGTCACCATTTTCTGGACGAGCTTCTTTATGCTCTTGTTAGCATCTTTGACTGCCCCATTCATCTTTGGACGATAAGGTGATGAATTATGGTTCTCAATCTTGAATTCTTCGCACATTTCCTTCATCATCTTGTTGTTGAGATTCGACCCGTTATCAGTGATGATCTTGTTAGGAGTTCCATACCGGCATATGATTTCTCTTTTGATGAAGCGGGTAACAACTTGCTTGGTCACATTCTTGTACGAAGCGCTTCCACCCACTAGGTGAAGTAATCAATAGCAACAAGAATAAACATATGTCCATTTGAAGTGCTTGGCTCGATGCATCCAATCATATCAATGCCCCACATTGCAAAGGGCCACAGTGAAGTCATCAAATTCAAAGGAGTGGGAGTAACATGTATCCTGTCTGCGTAAACCTGACATTTGTGACACATCTTTGCATATACACAATAGTCGCTTTCCATTGTCATCCAGAAATACCCTGCTCATAGGATTTTCTTGGCCATGGAATGTCCACTAGCATGAGTCCCAAAAGAGCCCTCGTGTATTTCTCGTATAATGGATTCTGCTTTGTGTCTATCCACGCATCTGAGTAGAACAGAATCATAGTTTCTCTTGTACAGAGTGTCTCCTGACAGTAAAAACTTAGACGCCAACCTTCTAAGATTCAGCCTATCACAAATTATAGCACCTTTGGGGTACTCTTGCTTCTGAAGATATCTCTTGATGTCGAAGTACCACAAACTTTCGCCTGATACATCTTCAGTTGTGAGACAATGAGTAGGGAAAATGTGCGTTGGTTCCTTGTAACGACAGATCCTTATATTGGGTGCATGATTCGGGTAACTGACTTTAAACATTGCTGCTAAAGTGGCCAGAGCATCTTCCAGTTGATTTGCTTCTCTAGGAATATGCTCAAAGGTGACCTCTCAAAAGGGGGCAACAACTCTCATATGTAATCTCGGTATGGAACTAAATTAGGGTGTCGTGTATCCCAATCACCTCGTACTTGATGTATCACTAAGGCAGAGTCCCCATAGACTTCAAGAATCTTTATTTTCAAATCAATGGTTGCTTCAAGACCCATCACACAAGCTTCGTATTCAGCGACATTATTCGTACAATCAAAACATAATCTGGCAGTGAAAGGTATGTGAGGATTGCATAGAGAGGTCAGAACTTCCCCAATTTCATGGCCCATAGCATTTGATGCACCATCGAACGTAAGATTCCATGGCACCCCTGGTTCAGGTCCTTCATTATCATCAAGTTTCATAACGTCCTCGTCTAGAAAATCGAACTCCATGGACTGATATTCTTCCAATGGTTGGTGAGCGAGATGATCAGCGAGAATGCTACCTTTGATAGCTTTTTATGTGACGTACTGGATGTCATACTCAAACAAAAGCATTTGCCACCGAGCCAACCTCCCTGTAAGTGCTGGTTTCTCAAAGATGTACTTTATCGGATCCATCTTAGATATCAGAAGTGTAGAATGTGTCAACATATACTACCTCAAACGTCGAGCTGCCCACGTAAGATCACAACAAGTCTTCTCAAGTAAGGAATACCTTGATTCACAATCAGTAAACTTATTGCTCAGGTAATAAATGGCGTGTTCTTTTCGTCCAGTATTATCATGTTGTCCGAGCACACAACCCATAGATCCTTCAGGCATAGTCAAATACATAATGAGAGGTCTTCCTGGAACTGGTGGTATGAGTATTGGTGGTTCTTGAATATACTGCGTAATCTTCTCAAAAGCGTCTTGACAACTTTCATCCCAACTGTTGCACCCCAAAATTTTCCCTCCCATATTCTTCAAGAAATTGCCAAGCCAAGTCACAAAATTCCCCAAGGGTTGTACAGTGCAAAGGTCTCCTACACAGTCCAAATTAGGGTTTTGAGTCTGATCAAGGAAAAGAAGTTTTCAAAGGCCCAATCAAGTCTCAGATGCCTACAAATATGGTCAAGTCTCCTCATATCAAGTTTCAAGGCATTCAGCTCAAAATTGCACAGTCAAAACCCTAAATTGCACTACAGTCAACTGTAGGGGCAAAATGGTCATTTGGTAGTCAAAAGTTCAAATTTTTGGTCAACATATCATTTTGAAGCCACAAACATCATTTGATCAATGCTTGATTATGATTCTCAAAATTTGGCTCAAAAAATCATCAATATGCAAAAGTTTCCTTATTTGGACAGCTGAAAAAGTCAACTGAAATTAACCAGGGCATAACTTTCACATGGATTATCAGAAAAATTCCATCCAAAGCTCATTTTGAAGAGAAAGACATTTCCTACAACTCATCTTCATACTTCAAGTCCAAGAAATGCTCTCACAAAAAGTTATCAATTTCAACATTATAGGTCATTTTCAAAAGTCAACAAAAAGGGACTTTAAGTCAAAGACCATAACTTGAGATTGGTAAATCCAAATGACATGGGACCAAAGGCATTGGTTAAAGGACTCAAAGACCTTTCCAAAATGTCCAAGAACATAAGAAAAGATTAAAAATTGAGCAAGTTATGCCTTGTGGAAGTTGGGAAAGTTTTGGATATTTTGAAAAGTCAACATTACTTCAAATGACCTAAAATTGCTAATGGGCCCATTTTTCTTCCATGATTCATCATTCCAAGCATGTGCACGACCACTTGGCCCAAAGGGAAGTATTTTCTCATTTTTTATTTATTTATTTGAATTATTATTTATATTAATTCATTTAAATTATTTAAATATATGGAAAATATTTAATTCACCCTAACCAATCTTTTGGTACACATTTCAGCCTCAATATTTCGTGCACATCCTAACATGGAAAGATTTGGTTTGATTTAGGCTAATTGACACAAAAATACATGTGAAAAAGATATGGAAAGATCTTATGAAATCAAATTTGCAAAAACCATTAATTCATTGGATTTGCTCTACTTTTGTTAACCTAATAGCTTCAGTACAAATGCTAGAAGAGAACCCTAATCATAGGGACTAAAAGCTGCGCTCAAGAATACCTTACAAACTTGGAATTTTTGTCAAATAAAGCAATTCTGAAAACGTGGTTAGAGGACGATTCAAGCCTTAATCTTGATTCCAATAGCTTCATTGTGGTTCACTGATCATATTCCAATTCATAACACTCATCAAAAGGCAAAGAATCGCTGTACAGAACTCAAAATTTTCTCACAAAATTGCATACACGCATCTTGATTTTAAGGCATTTCCATGACATTTGGTTTACATATTCTTATTCAATGATGCTTTCTGATGCTTACCATATGATTTAATTACGTTTTTACGCACTATATACAAATATGCCATAACTGACTTTTAGGGTTTTCAGAGTTCTTGAATTGGGGTTTTTCACCCAAGGAAAAATTAGGACTCAAAGTCACCACCATTGCAATCAACATGCTCCAACGAACAAGAAGCACTAGTCGCGATTAATTTATGAGCTACATAGGCCTATTCGCTATTTTCTGGTAGCTGGCTTAAGGCAACGCGTCTAAAACCGTTGCTCAATGTTTTATCTTTCAGGCACGCGAGGAAGACGATACCGTGTCAGGGAGTGATTGGTTCTTTTTGAATTTCGCGCTAAAATCTTATCTATATGCGTTACTTATCTTATATTATTTGTTTAATGCTTAATGTTAATGCGCGTTAATTGGCACAACTGGTCAGGGAAGGCATTGGCAAGGCATATGACCTGGGTTCGAGTCCCAGGTCTGTACAATATTTCATGTTATTTTTCAATTCCAACTCCTATGCAGCGCCAGTAATAATACACACCATACATCCTCAAAGATCAACCAGCCACGCGTCCTGGAGATCAAATCAAGGGCATAGATCAGAGGTGTACCATAAGCCTTAGTCCAAAGCGCATACGTGGCCTGGAAAAGTCAGCGCATCTCATGCTTAATTGGGCCAGGCTATTCCAAGTTACACCTCACAATTGGGACTGAAACCCCCTGGTTTGCCATTTCATTATATTTTGTTTTATTTTCTTTTTTTCAATTTATTGTTTTATTTTTGCTTTATTGTTTTAATCAAATTAATTAATTTTCTTTTTTACAAAAATATAAAAACATCACAAAAAATCAGAAAAAGATGAAAAATATAATAAATATTTAATTTAATTATTTTCATAAATAAATTAACATGTAAATTAATTTAGTATTAATTTAGGTTGCATCTTTAATTCTTTTCATAATAAAATAATAAAAATATAGAATTTAGGTTTAATTAAGATTTTCATTCCTTTTAATTTTTCTTTTTTATCATGATACTTATTTATATTTTATTTTCATAATTGATTGTACATAAATAACTTAGGTTAAATTAGGTTAAAAACTTCGAACATTTTTAATAAGTTTAAAAAACAATTAGAATTAGGGTTTACATCCAATTTTTAGTTTTAATTAATTCTTTTCTCTCTTAAATCATAAAAAAAACATAAAATACCAAAAACATTCCTTTTTTTCTTTAATTTTAATTCCTCATTAATTCTAATTAATTAATTCATTAACTTTAAATATTTTTTGCAAAAGGGTCCAACGCCCTAGTTTTGTTGTTAATTCCTTTATTTCGCGTATTTATTTATTTCGCTCAGATAATTATGTATCTCTCCCAAAGCTGTGTAAACAATTGTTCGCACTTTTATTTCTTTTGCTTTATTTACTTTCCGTCAAATCGGGTCCGGTTTAATTTTGGCGATGTGGACCCGCGCCATTTGTAATAGCCTTAGATTTACTTTCCCGCAAATATTCTTTTAACTGTTAACAAAGCATGCAAGAATGAATGGCCATAATAAAATCAAGCGTAGATCACTTTAACATGACAAGACAAATATCAATGAAAATAACACACAAATCACACACAACCCCTAGGGTACGCCTCACTGTTGCCTTTCGAAAGGTGATCGTCGAGTAGAGGATGTCTTAGTAAGTCCTCATGATCCGGGAACCTGGCATGAGGGTAGCTTCTAAGGTGTCTTCCCATTGCTCTGGTGATCACCATGTCCCTACAAACTCGAATTGACCCGAACACCTCCAACGGTGGTGCTACCTACCTCTCAATGGTGGGATGGCACTACTTTAAAGGACATCTACACAGACAAATTCCTTAGGGTAGGTAGACGACTCTAGATACTTGCTCTAATTTCAAAAACAAATCAAAAAATACTTTTCACACCGACACCTTTTCAAAAAGCTTTCGAAAGCAATTTTTCAAACACTCTTGAGGACCGATACAAGAGTCGAACTGAAATTTTTTCAAAGAAACTTTTTAAAACCCACAGTTGAAAAGCAAACAAACTATTTTGAAAACACAAATGAGCAAGTATCTAAGAGCCCATGGATAACCATGGATAGAAAGGGTGCTAACACCTTCCCTTTCTATAACCTACCTCCCGAACCGAGAGCAATCTCTTTAAGGAATTTTTCTGTGCTTTTGTCCTTTCCATTTGGTGAAAATAAAAGACGGTGGCGACTCTTGCTTCCGCGACATTTCGCGAACCAGCGTTAAACAGTCAGTTCCAGATCCACCGATCACAGAACTGGCGACTCTGCTGGGGACTAAACTTAAAGTGAGGTGTACCTTAGGGCTAGTTCATAACTGTGTTTTCAATTGTTTTCCTTGTGTGCTTTAAAATTGTGGGTTGCTTGGGAGTTCTATAGATCCTAACCCGGATCTGGGGGATACCTTCTTAGAAAGTAGCAACAAGGCTGTGAGGGAACTGTGCGGGGTATACTGACATGGTTGAAACAGTCTGCTACGTTGATGTGGCACTTTGGTGTGTACCGGTAACCCTTGAGTTCAGTCAAGGAGAGTACGGGGCCTCCGCGAGGTGTCATGAAGCATCAACAGACCTTAGGAACCTTAATTGAACTATCTTGGCCTCTTTAGGGTAGTGAGATAACTGACTTTGGTGCAGTCCGAGGTTGGTTGATACTCGATACTACACTCAATTGAGGGTTGCTTTCCTGGAATATTTCGGTCGCCAGTTCAGTGGCTAAATCGAAACGATGAACAATGAAAGCAATCCTGTGATATTGGGAACCTTAGAACCCGGTTACTTTGATTAGGACAGGTTGAGCCCACCAACGTCAAGAGGGTACTACCCAGACCCCATGCTGGCTTAAACCCTAAGGGTTTCTCTTGTGTGACTTGTGTGCCTTTGTACTTGCCTACTTGCATGCTTGTTAGCTGACACATGAACTACTTGCAGGTTTTGTTTATAGTCCTTAACTAGGACTCATGACAGGGTTTACCAAATTTCTTGCAGGTTTTGTTTATAGTCCTTAACTGGGACTCATAACAGGGTTTACTAGATCTCTTGCAGGTTTTGTTTATAGTCCTTAATTGGGACTCATAACAAAGTATACTGAATTTCTTGCAGGGTTTGTTTATAGTCCTTAACTGGGACTCATAACATGGTTTACCAACATCACCCCATGCATAGCATGACATCATACCATTGCATACATCCTAACCCATTTCAAGGATCTCAAGGGCTTGTGATGCAGGTCATGATGAACAATTATCTAGCAAGGGGCAAAGAGGATTTATTTTCCTCTAGCCAAGGTTGTCAGGGGCTATGACCCACTGGATATGGTGAGCCTTTGACCCTTGAAGAAGGGCTCTACAACAGGAAGTTCCTTCAATCAAGTTGCCAGTTTCCAACTCTAACAAGTTTCTCTGTTTACCCTGCGAGGTCCTTGAAATCATTGCATGCATGTCATACATCTCATTACATTGCAGGTATCCCTTTGACAGGTTGCTTACCCTTCTTCGCTGTTTATTTCAGCCGATCGTCATGAATCCTGAATCATCAGCTGAGCAGTCTATCAAGGCCCTCCAGGCTCAGAACGCCCAGTTCCAAGGTTTGATCATGAACTTGACCCAGGGGCAACAAGATCTGAAGGCTCTGCTCTTGAAGAAGGAAAAGAAGAAGAGGAGGACTGTTTTGTTCAGTCCTAGACGCAGATCTGGGAATACACCGCAGATTGAAACTGAAAGGACAACTCCATCTGTGAGGGAAGGTAGTCATCAGGGGGAAAGGGTTCCCAGTCCAGTGGCCTCCGACAACGAGACAGATTTCAACGACGAACAATACCCTCCTGCCGAAGACAAGTACAAACAGTTGGAGGATAGGCTGAATGCTATGGAGATCCAACAAGTACCTGGGCTGGATTTTGGAGATCTGGGTTTGTCAACTGGTGTGATTATTCCTCGGAAGTTCAAAGCACCATCCTTTACCAAGTATGACGGGGCGTCTTGTCCCAAGTTACATCTCAGGTCCTATGTTCGGAAGATTCAACCATATACGGTGGACAAGAATTTGTGGATCCACTTCTTTCAGGAGAGTCTTTCAGGGACTCATCTCGAATGGTTCTATCAGCTAGATGGGACCAAGGTTCGTAACTGGGAGGAGTTGGCTACTGCTTTCTACAAGCAGTATCAATATAATGCGGACCTTGCTCCTACGCGTACCCAACTCCAGGGTATCTCGTTAGGATCAAGTGAAGGTTTTAAAGAATATGCGCAGAAATGGAGGGATCTTGCTGGAAGGGTACAACCACCTCTGACGGATCGGGAACTTGTCGATATGTTCTTGGGGACCCTGTCTGGTCCGTTCTACAACCACCTAATTGGGAATTCATCTGCTGGATTCACAGATCTTATCTTGACTGGAGAGCGAATAGAAGCTGGTATCCGGTCTGGGAAAATTCAAGAGGCTGCACCTTCTGATAAAAAACCTCATCATGGAAAGAAAGAATCCAATGATGTGCACGGTAAAAAGAGCCGTCATGAGGTAGGGGCAATCCAGATCTCCAATCCTGGACCTGCTCAACAAGGACAGGGGCAGCAGCGCAAGGAGAAACGACAGTATACCAAACTTAACATGTCGCTGGATCAAGCACTGCAACAAATGTTGAAGGCAGGGCTGATCACCTTAAGGGCTCCTCTTCGGAATCCGAACACTTCGGCTCCTAACTATCATCCCAACGATAGGTGTGCATATCATTCTGATAGCCCGGGGCATACTACGGACAACTGCTGGCCTCTCAAGAACAAAATTCAAGACATGATCGACGCCGGGGAGATTCAGTTTGAAGTGCCTGAGACTCCGAACATAATCACTGCTCCGTTACCCAATCGTTGAAGACCTTTTGTTTATTTGAATTTCTGAGTTGTGTTTTTCTTTGCTTATATAAACAATTAATGTCATAGCAAACTCTTTTATTCTATTAATGCATCGCATATGTCTGTTTTGGGAATTAATACAATTGTTTTCATTATATTCAAAATTCTTTTCATATTTTTTCTGATGATCAACTCTTGGTTAAAAATTCTAAGCCTCTTGAGGGAGGATGACGAAAACGATACCATAATCTACAGTATGCTTTTGAACAGACCCCGCTGATGAGGTACAGGCATTGTTTCAAATCCTAAACACTTGAGTTATAAGGAAGATAATCCCTCGTCAACCCCTCTGAGCCAAAGAAGTAGGAGTTTTTCTTTTCAAAAATTGAAACCCTTAATCATAACCTGGGGCAGGGTAGTTCTCTCAGTTGATCCAAGTGCATAACAAATGGCACCAAAGAGGTCCTTACAAAACAAAAGACAATGATGGTTCAGAACAATCATAAAGACAGGCAGTCGTTATAAAAAAAAATCATAAGTAAAAAGCCCAAGAAGTCAAAACCTATAAAAGGGACTTATGAAACCGGGGCATCCCGCTGACTGTAATTCCAAAAAAAGGAAACAGTTCAGGCAAAAAAAAAAGAAAGGGATAACAAAAAATCAAAAGAAAGAGGTCTCACAAACCCTCAACAAAAACAAAAATGACTGCCTAGTCAGAATAAATCATCAATGTCCGAACCATCACCGGAAAATCAGAGCAAAGACTCAAACAAGGTCTAACGTATGATCAACTGAGTTTAGGTTTGGAGAACACCACGAAGAGCGGGTGGGTACAAATAATTTGAGCCTTTATCCTTTGTTTCTTAAACCGTGAACCAGGCCACGTTATAACCCTTAAAAGTCCTAGCTGAAGCATGGGTTAGTTCGAAAGCATACTGTGACGAAAGGTATCCTGACTCCTGAAGGCTTACGGTAAATACGGAGTTGACATCACGTTTTACAAACATTAATTTGTTTTATGAAAAAGGATGCATTTTCAAAATCTCCAAGACAGACATAGGCTTTGCATTTCTAACATAACTTTGTTTGCATATGACTTTTTGTTTGAACAGCAGGGAAATTCGCGCGATGAATACCTGATGAACAAAAGCACTTCCAATCAAGGGGGCAGACATGATCATGGTCTACCATCTGGGGAAATCCAATCAAGATTCAGAGAATCTCTCAAAGGCCAAATAGCCTGGGGCAAATCTCCGCCTGAGTCACTTGGGGCATTCCAGCAACAAATTTTGCACGATCAGACATCTTCTGGTAATATGGCAACACAAACAGCCAGGGGCAACTCCCTACATTCTAAGAGAACAGACATAGTCGAAAAGAATGCTACGCAAAATCAAAGACCCGCTAGGCTGACATGCCTAGGCAAAAATTAGGGCTTCCCGGCGAACCAAAAGGGTTCGGGCAAAAATAAGGGATGAAAAGAAAAAATCTGTACACCCGGCAAGTCGAAAACCTGAAAAGGCGGCTTGGGCAAAAATGGGTATCCCGGTGGACTGAAAACCCGGAAGGGCAGTCCAGGCAAAAGTTAGGGATCAAAGCGTACGACTATGTCCTGTCATCTTGTCACCTGCCTACTTGAAGAAGGTTTGACCCTCAACAATTATCAGTATCCCACAGGTGCCTCCCCCATAGAAACAGGGGCAATAAAGAGTGGTCTAAACAATCTGATTGTTCTATCCTCCAAGGTATCAGGGTAGGTTCCGTTGAAGAACATAACCAATACAGTTCAATACTTCCCCAGGAGAGTCCAATCCAGCTTCCCCAGGAAAGTTGGAATCCATCTCCCCAAGCAGTAAGCTTATCCCCAGTTGATTTTGGAAGCTTATCCTCGCAGAGCACGAATGCGTCTCCCGGCTTTATTCAAAGAGTTATTTCCCTAACAGGATATAACTGGGTTATCCTCAGCCAAAAGCCACGGAAAGAGCGTCGTCAACGAAGCCTTCTTATCCCCAGCGAAGTCTATTAATACTTCCAACACAACCACGGTATCCCCAGCGAAGTTATCATCAACGACTCAGCAAAGTATCTCTCTCCCCACAGAGTATTGCTCCCCAGCATGGTCGCTAGAGTATCTTTTCTCCCCGCAGAATCTCCCATTTGCCAAGTTTATTCCGCAACGGAGTCATCTTCTCCTACCGGTATTCTTGCAGTTATCATCCCCAGCAGAAGCAAAATCTACTCTTCAACATCAGCCCAGGATACGACTTCCCGGCACCCGTCAAGGATTCACTTTCCTAGACAAAAACATACATAAGACATTCATAAGCATCATATCTTCATACATTATATGCATCACACTACACGAATCTCATTAATTTTGAAGACATATAGTTCATGTATCATGACTTTGCATACAATTATGTTTTGCCTTTTCAGGAAAAAAGATCAATACAAAAATGATTACTATCAACTATCGCAATTCTTTCTAGATATAGTTTCAGATATGACCCAGATATGGCGACGTTCTGATACTGCTTCCAGATATCCTTCTAGATATAGTTTCAGATATGACCCAGATATGGTGACGTTCTGATGCTGCTTCCAGATATCCTTCTAGATATAGTTTCAGATATGACCCAGATATGGTGACGTTCTGATGCTGCTTCCAGATATCCTTCTAGATATAGTTTCAGATACGACCCAGAGATGGCGACGTTCTGATGCTGCTTCCAGATTTCCTTCTAGATATAGTTTCAGATATGACCCAGAGATGGTGACGTTCTGATACTGCTTCCAGATTTCCTTCTAGATATAGTTTCAGATGTAAACCAGATATGGTGACGTTCTGATGCTGCTTCCAGATATCCTTCTAGATATAGTTTCAGATGTAAACCAGATATGGTGACGTTCTGATGCTGCTTCCAGATATCCTTCTAGATATAGTTTCAGATGTAAACCAGATATGGTGACGTTCTGATACTGCTTCCAGATTTCCTTCCAGATATAGTCCAGATATGAACCAGATATGGCGACGTTCTGACACTTATTCCAGTTGAAGACATTTCAAGACCTAGACCAGTTCAGTTAATCGACCCTAAGATTCTCTGTTGCTATCCCGTCCAAGGCCTTCTCTAGTCCAGCCAAATCGACTCCCAACAGATTTTTCTGATGAAGACTCAGTAGAAGTTATTTCAGATGTTTCCCTCTCCGACGGTGAGTGTGAGGTGATAGTCTCCTATGGTTCCCTCTCCAACGGTGAGTGAGGTGGTAATCCCTTTTCAGATGTTTCCCTCTCCGACGGTGAGTGTGAGGTGATAGTCTCCTATGGTTCCCTCTCCGACGGTGAGTGAGGTGGTAAGTCCTTTTTCAGATGTTTCCCTCTCCGATGGTGAGTGTGAGGTGATAGTCTCCCATGGTTCCCTCTCCGACGGTGAGTGAGGTGACAATTCCTTTTCTTATGATTCCCTCTCCGACGACGAGTGAGGTGATTCCTTTTCAAGATTATAATGGCCTATGGTTCTCGTCCCGATCCTGCGAAGATGGTATTTCCCCCCAAGATTTTCTCAACGAGCGTTGTTGAAGTTAAAATAACCCAAGGTTCTCTTACCATTCATGCTAAGGTAGCAACCATCCCTGGTTCATTCATCATCTTTTGGAAGCTCCAGACCCAGCTCCTGTAACCATTCAGGACATATCTATACCAAGCATCTAAAAATCAGCTCCTGCAACGTGTCAGGTACTCATTTTCTGTTTTGCAGGTACGCAAGTTCTCGCTAAGGAATCTCTTATGCGATCAACATCCAGATGGCATCTGTAAGCCCATCATCCTATCCAGCCATCTCCAAATGGCATCTATAAGCCCATTTCCACCACACTGCTACTATGTGAGCGCAAATTTCTGGGCACTCTAGTGTCCAATCATCTTCTACCCTCGGATTACGAAAGGCACGTCCGCCAATCTGCATCCTCAGGTCTAAGAAGATTGAACAGGGGCAACTGTTGCACCCCAAAATTTGCCCTCCCATATTCTTCAAGAAATTGCCAAGCCAAGTCACAAAATTCCCCAAGGGTTGTACAGTGCAAAGGTCTCCTTCACAGTCCAAATTAGGGTTTTGAGTCTGATCAAGGAAAAGAAGTTTTCAAAGGCCCAATCAAGTCTCAGATGCCTACAAATATGGTCAAGTCTCCTCATATCAAGTTTCAAGGCATTCAGCTCAAAATTGCATAGTCAAAACCCTAAATTGCACTACAGTCAACTGTAGGGGCAAAATGGTCATTTGGCAGTCAAAAGTTCAAATTTTTGGTCAACATATCATTTTGAAGCCACAAACATCATTTGATCAATGCTTGATTATGATTCTCAAAATTTGGCTCAGAAAATCATCAAGATGCAAAAGTTTCCTTATTTGGACAGCTGAAAAAGTCAACTGAAATTAACCAGGGCATAACTTTCACATGGATTATCAGAAAAATTCCATCCAAAGCTCATTTTGAAGAGAAAGACATTTCCTACAACTCATCTTCATACTTCAAGTCTAAGAAATGCTCTCACAAAAAGTTATCAATTTCAACATTATAGGTCATTTTCAAAAGTCAACAAAAAGGGACTTTAAGTCAAAGACCATAACTTGAGATTGGTAAATCAAAATGACATGGGACCAAAGGAATTGGTTAAAGGACTCAAATACCTTTCCAAAATGTCTAAGAACATGAGAAAAGATTAAAAATTGAGCAAGTTATGCCTTGTGGAAGTTGGGATATTTTTGGATATTTTGAAAAGTCAACATTACTTCAAATGACCTAAAATTGCTAATGGGCCCATTTTTCTTCCATGATTCATCATTCCAAGCATGTGCACGACCACTTGGCCCAAAGGGAAGTATTTTCTCATATTTTATTTATTTATTTGAATTATTATTTATATTAATTCATTTAAATTATTTAAATATATGGAAAATATTTAATTCACCCTTACCAATCTTTTGGTACACATTTCAGCCTCAATATTTCGTGCACATCCTAACATGGAAAGATTTGGTTTGATTTAGGCTAATTGACACAAAAATACATGTGAAAAAGATATGGAAAGATCTTATGAAATCAAATTTGCAAAAACCATTAATTCATTGGATTTGCTCTACTTTTGTTAACCTAATAGCTTCAGTACAAATGCTAGAAGAGAACCCTAATCATAGGGACTAAAAGCTGCGCTCAAGAATACCTTACAAACTTGGAATTTTTGTCAAATAAAGCAATTCTGAAAACGTGGTTAGAGGACGATTCAAGCCTTAATCTTGATTCCAATAGCTTCATTGTGGTTCACTGATCATATTCCAATTCATAACACTCATCAAAAGGCAAAGAATCGCTGTACAAAACTCAAAATTTTCTCACAAAATTGCATACACGCATCTTGATTTTAAGGCATTTCCATGACATTTGGTTTACATATTCTTATTCAATGATGCTTTCTGATGCTTACCATATGATTTAATTACGTTTTTACGCACTATATACAAATATGCCATAACTGACTTTTAGGGTTTTCAGAGTTCTTGAATTGGGGTTTTTCACCCAAGGAAAAATTAGGACTCAAAGTCACCACCATTGCAATCAGCATGCTCCAACGAACAAGAAGCACTAGTCGCGATTAATTTATGAGCTACATAGGCCTATTCGCTATTTTCTGGTAGCTGGCTTAAGGCAACGCGTCTAAAACCGTTGCTCAATGTTTTATCTTTCAGGCACGCGAGGAAGACGATACCGTGTCAGGGAGTGATTGGTTCTTTTTGAATTTCGCGCTAAAATCTTATCTATATGCGTTACTTATCTTATATTATTTGTTTAATGCTTAATGTTAATGCGCGTTAATTGGCACAACTGGTCAGGGAAGGCATTGGCAAGGCATATGACCTGGGTTCGAGTCCCAGGTCTGTACAATATTTCATGTTATTTTTCAATTCCAACTCCTATGCAGCGCCAGTAATAATACACACCATACATCCTCAAAGATCAACCAGCCACGCGTCCTGGAGATCAAATCAAGGGCATAGATCAGAGGTGTACCATAAGCCTTAGTCCAAAGCGCATACGTGGCCTGGAAAAGTCAGCGCATCTCATGCTTAATTGGGCCAGGCTATTCCAAGTTACACCTCACAATTGGGACTGAAACCCCCTGGTTTGCCATTTCATTATATTTTGTTTTATTTTCTTTTTTTCAATTTATTGTTTTATTTTTGCTTTATTGTTTTAATCAAATTAATTAATTTTCTTTTTTACAAAAATATAAAAACATCACAAAAAATCAGAAAAAGATGAAAAATATAATAAATATTTAATTTAATTATTTTCATAAATAAATTAACATGTAAATTAATTTAGTATTAATTTAGGTTGCAACTTTAATTCTTTTCATAATAAAATAATAAAAATATAGAATTTAGGTTTAATTAAGATTTTCATTCCTTTTAATTTTTCTTTTTTATCATGATACTTATTTATTTATTATTTTCATAATTGATTGTACATAAATAACTTAGGTTAAATTAGGTTAAAAACTTCGAACATTTTTAATAAGTTTAAAAAACAATTAGAATTAGGGTTTACATCCAATTTTTAGTTTTAATTAATTCTTTTCTCTCTTAAATCATAAAAAAAACATAAAATACCAAAAACATTCCTTTTTTTCTTTAATTTTAATTCCTCATTAATTCTAATTAATTAATTCATTAACTTTAAATATTTTTTGCAAAAGGGTCCAACGCCCTAGTTTTGTTGTTAATTCCTTTATTTCGCGTATTTATTTATTTCGCTCAGATAATTATGTATCTCTCCCAAAGCCGTGTAAACAATTGCTCGCACTTTTATTTCTTTTGCTTTATTTACTTTCCGTCAAATCGGGTCCGGTTTAATTTTGGCGATGTGGACCCGCGCCATTTGTAATAGCCTTAGATTTACTTTCCCGCAAATATTCTTTTAACTGTTAACAAAGCATGCAAGAATGAATGGCCATAATAAAATCAAGCGTAGATCACTTTAACATGACAAGACAAATATCAATGAAAATAACACACAAATCACACACCACCCCTAGGGTACGCCTCACTGTTGCCTTTCGAAAGGTGATCGTCGAGTAGAGGATGTCTTAGTAAGTCCTCATGATCCGGGAACCTGGCATGAGGGTAGCTTCTAAGGTGTCTTCCCATTGCTCTGGTGATCACCATGTCCCTACAAACTCGAATTGACCCGAACACCTCCAACGGTGGTGCTACCTACCTCTCAATGGTGGGATGGCACTACTTTAAAGGACATCTACACAGACAAATTCCTTAGGGTAGGTAGACGACTCTAGATACTTGCTCTAATTTCAAAAACAAATCAAAAAATACTTTTCACACTGACACCTTTTCAAAAAGCTTTCGAAAGCAATTTTTCAAACACTCTTGAGGACCGATACAAGAGTCGAACTGAAATTTTTTCAAAGAAACTTTTTAAAACCCACAGTTGAAAAGCAAACAAACTATTTTGAAAACACAAATGAGCAAGTATCTAAGAGCCCATGGATAACCATGGATAGAAAGGGTGCTAACACCTTCCCTTTCTATAACCTACCTCCCGAACCGAGAGCAATCTCTTTAAGGAATTTTTCTGTGCTTTTGTCCTTTCCATTTGGAGAAAATAAAAGACGGTGGCGACTCTTGCTTCCGCGACATTTCGCGAACCAGCGTTAAACAGTCAGTTCCAGATCCACCGATCACACCAACGAACATCTTGATTCTTGCGTAAAAATTTAAAGATGGGTTCACAGGGAGCAGTAAGGTGAGAAATGAACCTGGCTATGTAATTCAACCTTCCAAGGAAACCTCGTACTTCCTTTTCATTTTTCGATGCTGGCATATCCTGTATTGCTCTCACTTTGTCTGGATCTACCTCAATTCCTCGTTGACTCACAATAAAACCAAGTAACTTGCCCGATTGAACCCCAAAGGTGCATTTGTTGGGATTAAGCCTTAACTTGAACTTTCGTAAATGATCAAACAACTTCTACAAATGGACCAAATGTTCTTCCTCTGTCTGTGATTTCACAATCATATCGTCCACATACACATCGATCTCTTTATGAATCATGTCGTGAAAGAGAGTCACCATAGCTCGCTGATATGTCGCACCAGCGTTTTTGAGACCAAAAGGCATGACTCTATAACAAAAGGTACCCCAAGGAGTTGTGAAATCTGTTTTATCCATGTCTTCCAGAGCCATCTTTATCTGGTTGTAGC
Source organism: Vicia faba (assembly GCA_948472305.1). Lineage (NCBI taxonomy): Eukaryota > Viridiplantae > Streptophyta > Magnoliopsida > Fabales > Fabaceae > Vicia > Vicia faba. Next base: position 274,286,575 of record OX451735.1, on the reverse strand, counting down.
CTGAGAACCCATCCATGAAGGAGAACACTGAAGATTGAGAAGTATTATCAACCAATACATCAATATGAGGCAACAGGAAGTCATCCTTCGGGTTTGCTCTATTTAAGTCTCGGTAGTCAACACACATGCGTACCTTACCATCCTTCTTAGGTATAGGCACAATGTTAGAAATCCAAGGAGAATAATTTATCACAGATAGGAAGCCAGCCTCAAGCTATTTCTGAAATTCTTCTTTGATCTTCAAATCCATGTCGAGTCTGGTACTTCTCGGCTTTTGCTTTAAAGGAGGACATTCTGGCTCGAGCGGCAATCTGTGCATCACTATATCAGTGTCTAAACCAGGCATGTCTTCATACGACCAGGAAAAGATGTCAGCATACTCTTGAAGAAACTCAATCAACCCATTTTTTCTTCACTTTGCAAGGCAACACCTATCTTGACTTCTCTCTTTACCTCTTCAGTACCAAGATTGACGACTTATGTTTCTTCCTAATATGGCTGGATGACCTTCTCTTCCTGTCTCAAGAGTCTGTCTAGTTCTTCAGGGACTTCACAATCTTCCTCACTATCTTCGTTAGCATGATCAACTGAATTCTCAAGGATATAAAGAACCATAGCACTATCATTTCCAATGGAGTCCGAGACAGATCTGCATGATCGATGATTTTATGTTTTATTTTTAGAAAGTACAAGAGAATATTTAGAATATGAAAAGGAAATTATTTCCATTTTGATTTTGAAAAAGTAAAAGCAAAAGAAAAGATAGGGAACAAAATTGTATGCGAAAGTGCGACTTTTCATTCAATGTTAAACGGAGATTGAAACATAAGGGGCCCCTTCTACAAGTTGTCAATATGCCTTGGGCAGGACATATGACTTAAATGGATACAGAAAATTACAAATCAAGGAAAACAACTTCAGGGATGTCCACCGCAGTCCAATTACTAAGCTCCTGGTCCGGGGCAACTTGATAGATAAACCTTGAAACATCTTCATCGTCACCTTCATCATTTGTGGAGAGCACTTGTCCTTCTTTGCTTACACCAGCACTGACGAACACTTCAGAAATTGAGGGAACCTGCTTTCCTTTGAGAGGAACCCAACCAGCGTTCATGAAGGACAATGACTGATACCCAAGACCAAAGCGATCTTTCTTCTCTGGCACTTCAATCAATTTGCCCCAACTGTCATGGGGAGGTCTAGCTTCTATGAGGGCTTTGTCATCCTTCAAAGAGGCCAGGGGTGCTTCAGACTTCTTACCTTCCACGAAGGGGAACTTGTAAACAGTAACAATCTCTAGAGCTTGAAAGGGAAACTCCTGCACCTCGCCTTCCACTTCTACATAGCGGTAGGTAGTCAGATTATTAATCACTATATCTTCTTCTCCACAAACGATGACAACCTGGTCATTTACAATGAACTTCAGGCATTGATGAAGAGTAGATGTCACAACTCCTGCTACGTGGATCCATGGACGATCCAAAAGGCAAGTATAGGATGGGCAGATGTCCATAACATAAAATGACAAATAGAAAGTGTGGGGACCAATCTTGACAGGCAAGTCCACTTCTCCATCCACAGATCTTCTTGAACCATCAAACGCTCAAACATTTAGAGTGGAAGGCCTCATCATTACTCCATCCATATTCAGCTTAAACAAAGTATCCTTAGGCATCACATTGAGTGAAGAACCCGTATCCACCAGAACTCGAGATAAGACCGTGTCCAAACATTTCATAGAAACATGCAGTGCTTTGTTGTGGGCTCTGCCTTCAACTAGGAGTTCATCATCTCATAAACCCAAACAGTTCCCCACAACAATATTGGTGACGATTCCTTCAAACTGGGCCACATAGATGTCTTGGGTAACATGAGCGGAACATAAAATCTTCAATAAGGCGTTGCGATGGGTCTCTGAACACAAAAGGAGAGATAAGATGGAAATATTGGACGGTGTTTGGTTAAGTTGATCCACCACTTTGTAATCACTTTGCTTAAGAATCCACAAAAGTTACTCTGCTTCTTGTCCAACAGAAGGTTCAGGCTGATTATCCATCACTTGCTTGCCCCTAGCCTTGGCTAGAGCATCACTGTTAGTTTTTTTAGGAGGAGGTGGTGGAGAAGAAATGATCCGACCACTGCGAGTCATGTAACTGGTTCCTGCAATGTTGTTAATATTCTTGTAAACCACTGGAGGACACTCGTACTTCTTCCCATGAATATAGAACACATTATACTCCTATGGAACTTCCTTCGAGTCGTTACTTGTAGGAGGAATATGAGCTTGAATCGTTACGGGGGTAGTAGGAGCTTGAATCATTACTTGGGTAGTAGGAACCTGAATTGTCAATGCAATACTTGGTGTTGCTGAAAAGCTTCTTGGATAGTAGGGGATTTCCAGGACATCAATCTCTTCTTCTCGGAATATCTTCTCTATCTGTAGGACACCTTCATCTATCAACTGTTGGATAGCCGTCTTCAAACCAGTACACTCTTCAAGTTTAGAAGAACATGTTAAGTAGAAATCATGGAGTTCTTGTAGCACCTCATGCTCCAACAAATGCTCTCTAACAATTCTTAATGATATCTTGATCTCGTCGACCTTGGTTACCAGAATCTGTTCACTACCTTCTTCAATAACATTGACCGTTGCCCTTGGGTGAGGAGGCATGGGATTGTTTTGAATATTCGGACCAACAGGGTTGAAATTGATGGCCTTTGCATCGAGGAGGTCTTGAACTTTACATTTGAATGCTCTACAATTCTCAATTGTATGGCCTGGGGCACCAGAATGAAATTCATAATGAGTATTAAGGTCATACCCCCTAGGGAGAGGATTTGGCGGTGGACCAAGTTTACATAATTGAACCAACTAACTAGTAAGTAACTGAGGGAGAAGATTAGCATAAGACATAGGAATGAGATCAAATCTTATTTCAGGCGCTCTTTGTCTTTTAGGAGCTCTCGGTCCTTGAGGGTGTTGATTCAGTTGTTGATAAATTGGAGGAGGTGCAAATTGTTGTTGTGGAAGATACTGTGGTTGTGGAGTGAAAGGCTGTTGTTGAGCCATCCAGGGTGCTGGAGTTGTAGCAGCATACACTTGAGGAAAAAATTGGTTGGGAACAACAGTAGGTGTAGGAAAATAAGGAAATCGAACTTGAGGAAATGTAAGAGATTTTCCTTGGTTGATGGCGATGGAACTAGTCTCACCTTCTTTCTTCTTGACAAAACTAGAAAACGACTTTCTACCGATGCCCGCATTGTTGTTGGTATTGTTAGGGACACCTTGGATCGTTCCAGCCTTAATGCAAGTCTCAACATGTTCACCAATAATGATCATATCAGAGAAAGAAGTAGAGGTACTAATAAGCATATGTTGGAGATAAGGGCCTCGTAGAGTACCCATAAATAGATTAATCAATCGACGATCCAAGAGAGGAGGTTGGACCCTTGCAGCCAGTTCACACCACCTCTGAGCATACTCTTTAAATGACTCTTCAGATTTCTATATCATCCCGTGGAGCTGAGTACAACTAGGAGCCATGGCAGTATTGTAATGGTAATGTTTCAAAAAGGCGTCAGCAAGTTCTCCCCAAGTACTGACATGAGATCTTTCCAATTTCATATACCAACCCAATGTTGCCCCGGTCAAGCTATCTTGGAAGAAGTGCATGAGTAACGATTAATTTTCAGCATAGGCAGCCATCTTGCGACAGTAGGAACGGAGATGAGCTATGGGCAGGAAGTGCCATTGTATTTGTCAAAATCCGGAACTTTGAACTTGGGAGGAATAAATACCCCAGGAACGAGGCACATTGCAGCAGTATTGAATCCAGAAGCCTTGATACCCTCCATGGCTTTAAGACGCTCTTCGAGAGCATTATACATTTTTGCAGTTTCGGCAACTCCGGCAGCAAGGTTCACTTGGGGTTCATCAAGATCAATAACATCGTGATGATCATCAACATCATTCCTAGGATATCCAGTAGGTGTCTCAACATTTTCATTGTCATTCCTCCCATTAGCAGATTTATTGCTGTTCTTCTTTTTTTTTTTGTTGCAGATTTATTGTTGAGAAACAAAATTTGATAAATTTGCAGATGAAAGTGATGGCAGTGTGTGTTGTGTAGAGATGCTGATGGATGACGTTGTTAGTATGATAGTGGAGAAATAGAGATGACTATTTTATATTTATTTTAGTGAGCTTTATTTCGAAGTTCTTCTGGTAATTACCCCTTTCAAAATCTGAGTTTTAATTGTGGGTTTCGCAATCAATTTCTGGTAAATCATTCTTCTATGACATTTCTCAAATAAACTCAGTTAGGCAACTAATTGCTTAAACTATCACGCAAGTATAGGAAATAAGAGAAAAGAGGAAAATCAAAAGTCTGCATCACAATATAAAACCTATTCCCAGCAAGTCCCATACCCTTTTCATCACATAAGCATCAAGAGTAAGAAATGAAAGAGAAAGGGCAAACCAGTGAGAGATTCGACGATTTTCTGGTGATACTGCTTTAGATATGGTTCTCTTTTATCTTCTGCGAATTCTTCTTCTTACACTTTCGATTGGTAATCTGGTTGAGGCTTAGATATGATGGTTGTTTGATTGTCTAGGTAGATAATTGAACTAGTTGAAATATTATTGCTTCTGCATTGCAGTGGTGTAGTTTTGGTTACACCTCAGTGTATGAGAAGGATGACAATTGCAGGGTGCTTGGGATATGCTGGTTGTAAACTGGCGGGTTGAAGAGTAGAGTATGAAGTGATATAGAGGATATTTGGAGAGGTTCGAGGCTGCCTCCCCGTCAGTATTCTCCTATGTGTATATGGTTTTTTTTCTTTGAAGTCTTTTATGTAGCTCTCTCTTTGGGTTTTGTTATGTTGGTTGTGTTCTCTTTGTTGGTTTTCTGGATGGATGGTTCTCTCCCTTTCTCAAAAAACATCTTTTTAATGAGACAATGATTCTTCTTATCATGAGATAAGGCTGGAAAATTGGAGGGAGTTTTGTGAATTTTAACATTGTTAGTATGCTGACTTTGGGATTTTTGAGTACAGGTTCTGTTTACCTATTTTGACATCATTTTCAGGATGTTTGGAGCAGGTGTGGCACAAATGAGGTGCATGTTTTGGCATGTTCTGTTTGGTTTGAAGCAAATTTGGACTGTTTTGGTTAGGTGACATCTTCCTAAACCCTTTTCTTTTCCTTTTTGTCTCTCTATGATGAAAGCCATTTTGCTTTTTGACAATTTCTGAAGGGTTTGTCATTTAGGAACATGATGACATAAGGGCTATGAATCAATGCTAGCTTGCATTGTTTTGTGAATTATTGCTATTGTTTTTGGTTTTGGCCTTACTGCTATTTTCCAGTCTTGCTATTGTTGGCTACTTTGTTGCTGCTGTTTTTGCTTTTGTTTAGGTTGTTGTTTTTCTTTGTTTGTGCTGCATTTGTTTGGCTTGTTGCTGCCTTGCTATTTTTACTTTATTTGTGCTGCATTTGTTTGGCTTGTTGCTGCCTTGTAGTTTGTTGTTGTTTAGGCTGTTGTTGGCTGCTTTAGCAGCCTGCCTTAGTGCGACGCTGCTACTGTTTTATTTGTTTTGCTGCCTTGGGCAGTTTGCTGGTTTTTGTTATTGTTGGACAGTTTTGTATGTGTTTGCAGTTGGAAAACATTTGTGAATTTCTGTTCCCTTTTGTGAACCAAAATAATCAAACTTTTTGTGATTTGCAAAAGTAGGAGATAATCCATGATTAAAAACAAAACCTTTTAGTTCTGATTCCAAATGCAAATCCTAATGATGAGCGTTCTTGTTTCACAAATAATTCTTGCTTGAATTTTCACATGTTGATTGTTTGTTAATTTTTTTCCCTTTCTTATTTCAAGAACACGAGGAGTGGGTGGAATGTGAGACAAGGTTAAAAGACGAAGAGAAGACCATGGCTAGCAAGGAGTGGATGAGTTTCTTGAAGATGAAGCAAAGAAGACTTGAAGATACAAACATTATTTCTTTCTTTGTAAAAAAACAATTGTAGTTCGTACTTCACATTGTAATCCCTTTTGTTAAATTGTCCATAAAAAATGTAATTTGAATGATATTTCTTTAAATCATATGAATGATGAATTTGTTGTACAAAAATTTGACAACTCTTGAATCTTGTTTGAACTTTGAAATTCTTACTTGAATGATTTGAATGCACATCTTGCCTTTGTAACTTGAATTTCAAGAAATCAAAAATAACTGTTGTAACTTGTATCCCAAGAACCTTACACCTTATCTTTCAATCCTCCATCTTCATATCACGCCTAAACCAAACTTTCCCTCTCAACAAGAAGTTTAACTCTGATATCCAAACCACAAGTAACTTGTAACTTAAGCAACAAAAACACGCCTCGATCGTCATGAACCTCTAACCTTATTTCTTACACCCAGATTCCATGTTCATCAATTTAAACCTTAAACTCCTGGCTCGGTGACTTAGAGATCTTAAAAAGAAAACTTGAAGTGTGAGGAGATATTAGACATGAAACCCCTAACCAAATGTACCCGACTTCGAGTTATCTTTGAGGCAGGTGCAAGAAACAGGTCACTAAAATCAGGTATCCAAAACCCTAGCATCTTGACCAATAAATAGGTAAATAAACCATAATCCCAGCTCTAATGGATTCGAGCGAGAAACAACCTTGTAACTTAATAAGAAAGCAATCCATGATACCTCAAGAATCAACCCCACGATCCACTAACCGAGAACCAGATGAATCTCCCTTTTACCTGAGATGAAAACTTCAAAACAAAATTAGACATAAAGAGGGAACAACCCTAATACCTTAATCCAAGGCGCCTAGTTCCATGAGATGTGGGATATGAAAATGACTTAGTAAAAATGATGCAAACGGGATTCGAAGTTCAAAGCCGAACAAAAGCAAAAGGAGGTAGGGCAAATTTGGGGTACGACCATTGTCATCAAGGGAGTAGTCAAATCATTAATGGTGGAGACAAAAGAGACATTGTGAATGGCATTGACACCTTTACCTTGACTTGGCATGGGTGCGGTAATCACATTAGGGGTTTGTGGAGGGTCAAACTTAATCACCTTGTTATCAATCAAATCTTGGATCTTGTTCTTCAACATCCAATAATTGTTAGTGTCATGGCCATAACTATTTGAATGATAGGCACATTTTACGTTTGGATTATATTTGGGGGAGGCAATATTAGGATTAGGATGAGGATCTCGTAGTGTCACCAAATTTGCCTTCAACGGATGTTGTAAAGCTTGAGATAATGACATGTTAATTCTAGTGAACTGCCTCCTCGGGACGTCTGGACTAGGCTGATTGTTTTGTTATTGTGGTCATTGAACTAGGTTCAGGTTTGAAATTAATACTGCTCTTACTGACTGATGACGATCATTCTTGATACGACCCCTTTGTCCATAAACAGCACGAGTTTCCTTCTTACCAACAAATGGTTTCTTTATAGCATTAGAGGTTAAAGCCATTGGGATCTTCCCGCTTTTGATTCTATTTTCAACCTGTTCGCTAGTCAAGATCAGCTCAGTAAACCCAATGAAGAACTCCTAATAAGAAAATTAAAGAATGGACCTGTCAGAGTGCCCATGAACATGTCCACCAATTCTCGGTCAGTCAAAGGAGGTTACACCCTTCGAGCCAAGTCCCTACACTTTTGAATATACTCTTTAAAGCCTTCACTCGACCCTATAGTCATACTATGTAATTGCACAAAGCTTGGTGCAAGCTCAACATTGTATTGGTATTTTCTGTAGAAGGCAACAGCCAAATCCTCCCATGCGTAGATATTAGCTCCTTCTAGTTGGTAAAACCATTCCAACTGTGTTCTAGATAAGCTTTCTTGGAAGAAATAAACCCATAACTTCCTATCGGTTGTGTGTGGTTGAATCTTACGGACATAAGACATCAGATACATCTTGGGACAAGAGTGCCCATCATACTTGGCAAAGACAGGGACCTTGAATTTGTGGGGAATGACCACCCCAGGGACCAAAACTAAGTCTCCAAAGTCCAAACCAGGCATTGTTTGGATATCTACAGCCTTAAGTCGGTCCTCCAGCAGTTTGTATATGTCATCCACCAGTGGGTACTACTCATCGGCGTAGTCTTCATCCTCAGAAATCTGGTTATTTCCACCTCCAGCCCTAGTGCTTCTAATATCCTCGTCTTGATTATCGTTTTCTTCGGAGGAGACAACATTTGCTTTAGCCTGTCGGGCATGACCTTTGAACCTCTTCCCATGTTGACAACAACCCGTTTCTTGGTCTTCTTCTTTGTGACGGGGATCTCCATCAACTCTTGTTGCCCTTTTTCTAGGTTCAGGAGAGTCATTTGGAACTGTGGGCGTTGAGTTTTCAGATCTTTAACGGTTTGCTCGAGAGCCACCTTATTCTGAAATAAAAAGTAAATAGATGAGGAAACTTGTATCAGAAACCTGCTTATGAAATGATGCATGATATGTGGATGCAATGTTTTCAAGGATCTCAGGAGATTTAAATTTTCTAGCCAAAAAGGAAAAAAATAACAATTGCATTAATAAGTTCAAAAATTACAACTTCCCCTTGGGCTTAAAATGGAAAAAGTAAAAGGTCTCAAAGAGACAACCAAATGAATTCCTAAAACAAAAGACTCAAGTCTCCCACAGGAGCTTCCTTTTCGTATCGATGTAGGCATTCAAGCTTTTCTCCTCGTGAAGTTGCTTTGTGAGCTCTAACACTTTCTTCTCGCTTGCATATAATCGAAATTCAAAGGCGTCTCGTTCTCCTTTGAGTTGAACCCAGGACTTCTGCAACTCTTTGAGGTTGGTAGGCATATCAGAATAGAGAATGGTATAAGGAATATCCCTCTCAGCCATAGGTTCCACAACTATTGGTAGGATAGCTTGATATGGCATCATGAGATTTTGAGAGCGAGCTCACACCCATTTAAGATAAGGCTCCAAAGGGATGAAGTTCTTGTGTCCCAAAGTCTTGCTATCAACCTTGTTTACCATGCCCAAGTTCGTACAAACCTTTGACGATAACCTTGGACATCGTTCTCATAGTCGAATATAATACCCTGGATAAGCGCGTCATGGGGACCATCTCTTCGAGCATAATCAAATTGTCGCAGAGCAATAGAAGGGTTGTAAGCGATACCTCTCCTAATGCCAAGGAGTGGAACATAATGGAATTCCTCAAACCAGTTAATGATAATAACATCTTCCATAGATCAGGAGCACCAATAAATATCCAAATGAGAGAGCAACATCATCCTTTGAGACCACCTCAAACCTTGTTCATTCTTCAATACTGACCGAGGAAGGTGAAAAATAAACCACCTATACAACAATGATATGAAACACATAAGAGCCCATCTCCTTCTCATGGTGCGCATCTGAAGAGAGTGAAAAATGTCTCTGAACAAAGTTGGCACAGGGTTACGAGAAAGGAATATTTTCACAGGATTCACATCTATGAGTTGGTTTGGATTAGGGAACAGTACCAAACCATAGATTAGAAGATCCAAGACTTCTTCAAAATCTTGCAAATCCAAAGCCTCCAGAAATAGTTGAGCCTTCTCTAACAGAAACTTAGCTAGAAAACCATTGACTCCACTCCTTGTCTCCCAATTAGCTACAATGTCAGACCTCTTTAAATGTAGGGCTGCTGGGATTTCTTCAGGCTGTGGTTCTTTCTCTAAACCATCAAAGGTTACTTGATCAAGAACAGGTACTCCTAATAGTTGAGAGAACTCTTCCATTATGGGAACCAATTGATAACCGGGAAAGGTGAAACAATGATGTAGCGGGTCAAAGAACTGAAAGAGCATACACATCATGTCTTCTTCAAAGCTTGAGGTAACCAGATTGAGAAGTCGACCATATCTTTTGGTGAAGGGAGAGCTTTTAGGAATCCTTGAGACTAACTCCTTGAGTTGAGGAGGCACCCTTACAAAGCTGATGTGGATGGTATTTCTGCGAGCGGAATCCATATCCTACAAAACAGAACAAAGATAAATCCCTAGGTCCTTGAAATGGTTTAGTGAAAATGATGATGTCATGATGTTTATGATGTTATGAACAAACAATCATACACAAACAAGACACACAAGGCCTTAGGTTTAGGCTTGCATGGGGTTTATAGGTAAGTACCCTCTTGAAGTTTTAGTTGGTTCAACCTATCTTAAAAGAAGTAACCGGGTTCTATGGAATCTTAATATCATTAATCTTTTTTCATCGGGCATTGTTTCAGCACAAGCATTTGCTTTTGTGACTGAAATATCCCGAAAGTCTGATATCAATGAGTGTAATATCGAGTATCAACCAACTTCAGTCTGCACCAAAGCTGGATATCTCACTACTTTCTAATGGACACGTTGTTCAACTAAGATTCTACAGTCAGTTAGTGCTTCATGACACCACACAGCGGCCCCATATTCTCCTTGATTCAACACAAGGGACACTGGTACCAACAAATGTGTCACACTAACATAGACATCGCTTCAACCATATTGGTCTATGTCGTACAGTCTCCACGATCTATTGCTACTTACCTAAAATGTCCCAGATACGGGTATAGGATCTATAAAAGAAATAAACCTAAGCATAACCCAAAAATGTAAAGCAAACAAGGCAAACAAGTAAAGCAATAAAGGTGATCTAGATCTTAAGGTAACCCCACTTTTAGTATATTCCCCAGCAGAGTCTCCAGTTCTGTAATACGGTGGGAGAACTAAATTGGTGTTTTGAGTTTGATCGCAAATGTTGCGGATAGCAAGAGTCACCACCGACTTTTATTTTATCCAATAAAGGAAAGGGTGAAAAGAACAAGAAAGACCTTTTGAGAATTTTGTTAAGTTTGGGGGGTAGGTTATTAAAAGGGAGGGTGTTAGCACCCTTTTCACCCGCAGTTATCTACGGGCTCTTAATTGCTAGCTCACTTTGAAATGCTTTGTGTTTATGTATGTTTGAAAATGTTTGAAGATGTTTTGAAAAATGGTAATTTTGTAATGATTCTCGTATTGTTGAGAATGTATACAAAAATGTTTGTTTTTGGAAATATTTTGAAAACGCCTTGATGCAGCAAACTTTGTAATGATTCTCGTATAGTTGAGAACGCATACAAAGTGTTTATTTTGAAAATATTTGTTTGAAAGGAGAGTTTTTGAAAAGATATTTGTTTTTGGAAGTGTGAGGTGTGAAAATTGTTTTAGTTTGTGAGCAAGAAATTACGAGCAATCTACCTACTCAAAAAGTATTTATTCTTTTCCTCCTCCTTTAAATAGCGCTATTTACCATTTGTTGGTAAGAAACCCTATCATTGGATGTGAGGGACAGGCATGGGTCATCGTACAATCATAGAAGGAAACTTGTGGGATGTTTTAGCAATTTTCGTAAGGGACTAAGATCGTTTTACCGAAGGCAACATCGAAAGGTCATCGAGGGACTATGATCTTTTTTAATCGAGGGTCTTTGCTAAAACGTCCCATATTCGAGGGACATGACTGTTTAAATTCGAGGCAACAAGTGGAGTCACCTTATAGGTGCGCTTGTGAGTTGTGTTTTAGTTTCAATTAATTTGTGTTGATTAGGGTTATCTAGCGGTTGATTTTAAATCTTGCCATACACGCCTAATTACTATACAATAATAAGTAAATGCGGTAAAGTGCGGAAAATAAAGTTCTACGCTATTACAACACTTCGGGAATGAGGGTATAAATTTATGAATGGGGATGAGTCGAGTCGAAAATATGATTAAAAGTCTAAATAAATAAACAATACAACCCAATCGAATTAAAAATAAAAATTAATTAAAATAAAACAATCTATTTAATAAAAAATAATTAGTAAAATAATTAATAATATAAAAATAATATTTTTGGTATTTTTGTTTTGTTAGTGACTTAGTGAATTATGTACAATGTATTGTGAATTATTTACAAGATAGCGAGATTGCATCCGAGAGAATTAGAATATGTACAAAGTTAGTGATTAGTTATTACCCTAACTAACTTAATTATATTACTAAGTGAGTTATTTACTAATAAAATTAAGTACTCTAATAAAATTTGGTTATTTTAATAAAACTAATAATGAAACAATTTTTTTTTTTGTATTTTTTTATATTTTTATTGTTGTTGAAAAAAAATTGAAAATAAAATAAAAACCTTTTATATTTAAAGAAAATAAAATGATTGAATAAAATAAAAGAAATTAAATTATATATTTTGGGGTTTTTTTTTATATAAAGAAAATTAAAATAATTAACAAAACAGGGGGGGTGCGGGTAGAATTTTAGATGGGCTAGAAGGGTTAGCTGGAACAAGTTCAAAAAAACATGTTATATAAAATAAATAAATAAAAATAGTTGGGCCAGACCAGGTCAAGGCAAACAAGCGGGTTATAGAACCCTAGATGCAGTCGCTCAATACTTTTTTCTTCCTCACGCTATGTTTTCTAATTTTCTTTGTACTTCCCTTACGCAAAACAACATCAAGAACTTCTAACAAGACTTTCACCTCCTTCCTCCTCTCTTTGTCCAATTTTCCTTCTTCTTTTACTTTCCATTGCTTTCTCACATCCCCGACCACCACACATACAACCGTTCTTCACACCCTTTTTTCTCACGAAAATTCCTCACAGTGAACAACCAGGTCCGAAACTCTCAATCCTCTATGCTTCTTCGGCCTCGAATCAAGACCAAGGGAAAAGAAATCGACTCTCTCTCCCTCATGGTTCATATCAACAACAAAATTAAATCCAACATAACCACAAAATCAATGACAGGCTAGGCAATGTTCATCGTTCAAATATCAGAATAGCAAAGATGATGGAGAACAAAGGTTACCTGCAATGGTGAAGTCTTTGCTTGAAAATTATCAAGGTGAATCATGAATTCCTCCTATCTCTTCCCGTTTACACTTCTTCTACTGTGTTTCAAATATTATGTTGATATCTGCTGAAAAAAGGTTGTGATGCTTGTCCTTCCTCTATGTTACTGTTGTCTTGCAGTCTGCTTTTGTTGAATTGTTGCAAAGCAAGTTATCATGAAACTGCGAGTATCATGTGATGATGTTGTTGAGGTTTGAGGGTTGTGTGTGGTATCGATTAGTGTGGAAGCAGTGATGTGAGGATGGGAGTTTGAAGGTTGTTAGAGTGAGGTTCTGTAAGTATTTTTTTCTGGTTTTGCTTAACAAAACTCCCGCTTCTTCTGTAATCTGAAAATGGTTTATATAGGTGGATTAATGGGTGTTTTTGAGGGAAAATGGGATTACATTTGAACTGTTTTGGCATACTGTTTTAGAAATTTCTTGATGTAGTTATGTTTTGGTGAATTAATGTAATTTGTTAGATTGTTTTGACAGGTTTGCAGGCTGGCTTGTAGTGATGCAGGGCAGAATTCTTGTAGATTTTTTGGACTGGTGTAGGAAGCAATAGTAGGGTTGTTTTATAGTGGTGCAGGGGAATTTTTTTAGGTTTTTTGGACTGGTGTAGGCAGCAACATCAGGGTTATTTTGTAGCAAGTGGACAATATCTTTGGAGATGTTTTGAAGACGTGAGAATAAGCTTTGGAAAATGTTTTGGACATTAGAGTTTAGGTTTATGGGCCTTGGTTTTTATATCAAACTACCTTGAATGATTCACCCTTGTATTAATCTTGTATCATTTGTATTTGATTTTCAATCTCTTTTGCACTTTTGTGGACCTTGAATGAATTAAAATTATTTTGAATCATTTGAACTTTTCCCTAATGAATGAATTTTGGATGAAACTTGTGTTGGATCTTGAATGGATCTTGGATAATTTTGTAAACTTTAAATGAAATTTGAATGAAGTCTCTTTACTTTTGTTCCAAAATTCCAAAGAATCATGGAATTGTTTTCTATAGTGTAATGTTGTTTGAATGAAAATGTGACCTTGAAACTTTAAATGAATTTGGCCTTTTGATAAACGAAATAAATGAAAATCCTCAAGTCTTATTTACTACTTGAATTGTGCTTGAATGATAAGACTTTTCTGGCGAAAAACATGATGAATGCTTTCTTTTGACATGACAATTATTTTGTATCTAGAACTTCAAGCAATTCTCATAAACCTTCTTCCCACCTTTGTATGATTGAATTGTTCTTTAGGAATAAACTATATGCCTTGAGAACTTTGATAAACTAATAGGCTATGCATTTGATAAATTGAATCAATTATGATACACGTCTCAACTTTATCCACATGAATGGAGTTTGAATCTATGAGTTAAGAACATTCTAAGTCGAGAAATGACCTATAACGATTAAATAAATTTCAAGGTCTTGTAAGCACAATTTGCCTTCGATCCTTGAAGAAAACTTGTAGACGACATTGATTATGACAACATGCAAAAATAATTATAAAAAATTATGAATATTGTAGAAGTTACGATCCTTGGAAATCAGGAAAAAAAACTTGAAATTAGGTCAAAGCCCACAAAGCAACCTCTAAAGTATTAGAATTTTTGATGATCTTTCGCACATAATCAGCTCTTGACTTGTAAAGAGAAGTTGGACACAATGTCAAGGTGAGTCATACGCAAAAAGAACCACTAAAAATATTGAATAATGAAGAAGTTATATTCGTTTGAACTTGATCTTGAAAATGTTGACTTTTTGGTCAATACAGTTGATTTTCGGTCATCCGAGCAATTGACTGAGCGAACTTGTGATGCAAGGCATGAAATTTGATATGAGAATTATTGAATACATATGAAGCACCATGCAATCCACTTTATACCTTAGAAACCTAGTCTTGCTTGAGAAATACAAAACCCTAGTTGTGGACCCATTTCTTAGGAGGAGAGTTTGTTTAATCAATTCTTGAGCCGCCTTAAGCATTTGACAACCCTAGGAGAAAATCTTGAACGAAAAATGGGAGGGAAAATTTTGGAGTACAACAATAACTTTCACATGCTTCATCAGATTTTCCTCAACCAAAATTCTTTTTGAAGGAAATTCAATTCTCTACAAGTTTGTCTCTCTAAGCTAAAGTCCAAAAAATGCTTCATTTGAGAGATATGGGCCAAAACATTATAGGTCATTCCAAAAGTTAATAAAAAGAAACTTTTTGTCCAGGCAACCTACATAAAGATATAATTTTAAAATGAAAAAATGATCAACATAGAGATTGTAGGGGACATCTTGAGATTTCCAAAAAGTCTAAGATCACCTTCATATGATAAATATTGAGAGAGTTATGATTGACACAAGTTGGGAAATTTCGAGAAAATGCATGAAATTAAAATTGATCAAACACGAATTTTTGCGCTAATTGGCTTGTGTTTCAAGGTCCAAACGTGTATTAGGCTTCATAGTGAACCTTTGAAGCTATTTATATACCCCTTTGATTTTTATTCCATTTATTTTTGATTTTATTTATTTAAATTCAAAATTAAATAATATAAAGTCAATGCTTTTCTTACAAGGTCGAAACCCATAATGGTTTAACCTAATTCTTCTATATTTATTACTCTTCATTCAGACATAACATCACACGAAAACCCTTGTAGAGAAAATTATTACAAAACTTCAAAAAATCAAGAAACTGGGGCAACACAAAACCCTTGTTTCCATCCCTTCTCAATTGAAACCAAGCATTGCATTATCATCTTGAAGTGCCCAGGAATCCTTCCCAATCCTCAAGAAGTCAAGATCGTGCCCAGAACATCACGTTCATCCTCACCGATTTTGGTAGTTTTTTTTTAAAATTCAAACATTCGATTTATGCATTGTTAACTAATTTGATACGTTTACATGTGTTCATATACATCATTAGAGCAGGTTTGATGCATAATATGTGAGCTCTGGAACAGTGGCAAGGCAGGCAGTGATAAAGGCTAAGGGCGTGGGTTTAACACCCACCCCTGACATTTTGTGTGATTTTGCTTCTACCTTGTTCTTTTTCTCTATTTTTTTTTCCTTTAATGCCACGTGGAAGGTAAAGGGCGTGGGCTCAACACTAACCCTTGGCATTTTGTGTGATTTTGCTTCTAACTTATTATTTTTCCCTATTTTTTCCCTCAATGCAGTGTGGAAGCCTAAGGGTGTGGGTTCAACACCCACCTCTAACAGTTTGTGTGATTTTGCTTCTAACTTGTTCTTTTTCCCTTTATTTTTCTTCTTCTCTTAAATCCTAAATTCACCTAACCATAAAACTACAAACCTTTTTTCTACAAATCTAAAATAATTGTTTTTTTTTTGTAAACCCTAAAAATAATTAGGTTTTAGGTTTGTCATCATTAACCTTTTTTTATTAATTTAATTAATCAAATATTTTTATTAATTAAAATTAATTAATTTTTAGGTTTTTCATCATTAACATTTTTTTAATAATTTAATTAATCAACTATTTTTGTTAATTAAAATTAATTAATTTTTAGGTTTTTCATCATTTACCTTTTTTTATTAATTTAATTAATAAACTATTTTTGTTAATTAAAATTAATTAGTTTTTAGGTTTATTTTAATCATCATTAAAAAAACCTTTTTCCTAAAAATTCATCAAAAACATATATTTTTTTCTCTACTTTTATTTTATTTTATTTTATTTTCATAGATAAAGTGTTTGGGGTTTGCAATTTGTAATAGCTTAGGGTTTTTACTTTCCGCTTTCTATTATATAACTGCCCCAAAGTCGTATAATAGTTTTAGGTTTATCTTTTCTGCTTTTACTTTCTGCACCTTTACTGTATTTTTTATACTTGTTATATTACCGCCTAGTAATTAGGGTTGTATGAAAGATAAAAACCAATAGATAAGTAGCCTAACTTCAAGACAAAATAACTGAATATAAAACACTAGCACATGCGCACCTCTAGGGTAGTCTCTCTTGTTGCCTTTCGATTAAATAGTCATGCCCCTCGAAAGTGGGGACGCTTTAGGAAATGTTCTTAGATTCAAAGATCATAGTCCCTCGATGACCCTTTTGATGTTGCCTTTCGATAAATGATCTAGTCCCTTACGAAAACTGCTAAAGCGTCCTTACTAGTTGCCTTTGATGACTGTAAGATGACCCACGCCTGTCCCTTCACATCCAACGATAGGGTTTCCTGCTAACTAATGGTACATATATCACTATCTAAAGGAGGAGGAAAAGCACAATAAAGAACTCGAGTAGGTAGAATGCTCGTAACTGCTTGCTCATAAACATTTCAAAACAAAAACATTTCACACAGACACTTTTCAATAAATATTTTTAAACACTTTGTACACATTCTCGAGAACAAAAACGAGAATCATTACAAAGTCTTGCCTTACAATTGGCATTTTCAAAATATTTTTCAAACACACATTCACGAAGCTATTTTCAAAACAAAGTGAGCTAGCGATTAAGAAGCCGTGGATAACTACGGATGGAAAGGGTGCTAACAACTTCCCTTTTCATAAGCTTCCCCCCGAACTCAAAATATTCAAGGTCTTTCCTGTTATGTTCACCCTTTCCTTATTGGATAAAAGAAAAGTCGGTGGCGATTCTTGCTATTCGCAACATTTGCTATAAAACACAAACCAAGTCAGTTCTCCCATCGTATTATAGAACTGGCGACTCTGTTGGGGAATACTTAAAAAAGAGGGGTTACCTTAGATTTTAGGATCACTTTACTTGTTTTTACTTGTTTGTTTTGACTGCTTTATATTTGAAGGTACTTGGGTTTACTTTCTTGCAATGATCCTACATTTAGATCTGGGGATACCTTATGTAAGTAGCAATAGATCATGGAAACTATACGGAATAGAACAATATAGTTGAAGTGATGGCTATGCTAGTTTGACACATTGGTTGGTACTGGTGTCCCTCGAGTCAGTCGGGGAGAATACTAGGATGCCACATGGTATCATAAGCACCAACTGACCTGTAGAACCTTAATTGACTCAACTTAGCCATTAGAAGGTAGTGGGATAGAAGACTTTTGTGTAGTCCGAAGTTGGTTGATACTCAATGCTACGCTCATTGAGATTCGACTCTCAGGTTTTGTTTGGTGGCAAGTCGGTTGTCATGCTAAACGAAACTTGTGGGAAAAATCAGTGATATTGAGACCCCTAGAACCCGGTTACCACTTTAGGACAGGTTGAGCCAACTAAACTTCCAGAGGGTACTTACCTATGAACCCCATGCAATCCTTAAACCTAAGGTACTTGTGTGCTTTGTTTGTGTTTGTTATCTGTTCAAACATGACATCATAACATCATAACATCATATCATGGCATTTTCACTAACCATTTCAAGGATCTAGGGGGTTTATCTTTTTTCTTTGTTGTAGGGTCATGGCTTCCAATCGCAAAAATACTATCCGAATCAACAATGTAAAGTTACCTTCCAAGCTTGAGGAATTAGTCTCAAAAGTTCCTGACAATTCTCAATTCACCAAGAGACATGGTCATCTACTCAGTTTGGTTACTACCAGTTTCAAAGAAGACATGATGAGTGTTTTGTTCCAGTTCTTTGATCCTAAACATCATTGTTTTACATTCCCGGATTATCAGTTGGTGCCCATAATGGAAGAATTATCTAAGTTACTAGATGTGCCTATTATTGATCAGATACCTTTCACCGGTCTAGAGTAAGTTCCAAAGCCTAAAGACATTGTAGTAGCCTTACATCTGAAACGATCGGACATTGTATCTAATTAGGAAACAAGAAATGGATTCAAGGATTTTCTTCCTAAATTTATGATAGAGGAGGCTCAATGGTTTCTAGATGCCATGAATTTTCGTGCTTTTAAGAACATTTTGGATTTGCTGATCTATGGTTTGGTGATTTTCCCTAACTCGGACCACCTCATAGATGTAAATGCCATCAAAATATTTTTCACCCATAATCAAGTGACTACTTTTCTTGGAGATTTCCTGCATTCCCTTCACACTCGTACTATGAAAAAGAGAGGAACTCTTATGTGTTGCATACCTCTACTGTCCAGGTGGTTTATTTCGCACTTGTCCCGATCAGTGATGAAGAATGAACAAGGTTTGAGGTGGTCTAAAAGGTTGATGTTGTTAGAACAAAGTTTGAATCTACTACCCTAAGTTTAAGTTTTGATGATAACAAAAGGCAAAGATATATTAATTGTATGATTCATGTAAGACACATATGCTATCTAAAAATTACATTCTGTTTTACAGAAACTCTGATGAGTATCAGCAAGAGAACATCATCATCAGCATCAGAAAATTGGATATCAACATCAGCATCAGAAGATGTTATATCAGATACCAGAATCAGAAGATCAACTTGTGCTTATGCTGAAGCTTGATGAACAGATCTGCGCTTAACCATCTGAACTCTGATCCAGAAAACAACAGTTCATCAGCACCTAAGCAGTGTCAGAATGAGCCAAAGCCAGAACAAGCTTAAGTGGCAACGGTACTGTGCATTCAAGATGATTTATTACCAACGACATCATTCCAGACAAGATCTGCTTAATAAGGAAAAAATTTTATTGGCATTGAAACGATATTACTACTCCAACGTACCTTATTTCCAATGCTATATAAACAAGTCAATGAAGATTGAATTGGCTAATGCTCTACAACACTCTACACGCCTAAAGCTATTCATCATCTTCCTCACTCTCAGTCTTCTAAAAGCTCTCAATTCTTTACTCAATTATTTTAGCACTCTAGTCTCATAAGCTTAAATTGTGTAGTATCACAGTTGTGATAAACAGTTTTTGTAGAAAACATTCACACACCTAGATTTCAATTCTTTGTAAGAAAGTATTTCCTTGAGAAACCGGTTTGTGGTTTGACTCAAGAAGGCTTTAGCAGTTGTTAAAGCAGTTGTAATATTTAGTTGAATATAGTGGATTAAGACCTCGTTGGAGAGAGGCGAAATCACCTTGACGGGTGGACTGGAGTAGTTTGAGATCAAACGAACCAGGATAAAAATACCGTGTTGACTGCAATTGATTTCCAGTTTTTACAATTCAACCCCCCTTCTTATGTTTTTCACTTCTTCAATTGGTATCAGAGCGCCTGGTTCTGAGCTAAAACACTTAACCGTGTCAGTACAAGATCCAGCGTCAGAAAAACACAATGGCAGGAACTTATCAACACACCATCAATGACAACAATGAAGACAGAGACAGATTCAGCGGCAAACCTCCAGTCTTTGATGGAGAAAATTTTGATTACTGGAAAGACAGAATTGAAAGCTTCTTTCTGGCACATGATGCTGATCTGTGGGACATGGTGACAGATGGATACACGCACCCAGTGAATGCAAGCGGTCAGAAGATTGACAGGAAAGAAATTTCTGACCAACAAAAGCGTGACTTCAAAAATCACCACAAGGCCAGAACCATTCTTCTCAGCGCCATCTCTTA
Organism: Vicia faba; assembly: GCA_948472305.1. NCBI lineage: Eukaryota > Viridiplantae > Streptophyta > Magnoliopsida > Fabales > Fabaceae > Vicia > Vicia faba. Next base: position 274,266,222 of record OX451735.1, on the reverse strand, counting down.
CGCTGAATATGAAAAGATCTCTAACAGAGACACAACAAAGAACATGTTTGACTCACTCAGAATGACGCATGAAGGCAACATTCAAGTCAAAGAAACTAAAGCTCTTGCGCTCATTCAGAAGTATGAGGCATTCAAAATGGAAGAAAGTGAATCCATTGAAACAATGTTCTCAAGATTCCAAATTCTGGTGGCTGGTCTCAAGGTTTTGGAAAAAGGATACTCTACTGATGATCACGTCAAGAAGATCATCAGAAGCTTACCAAAGCAGTGGAGGCCAATGGTTACAACTCTGAAGCTAGCTAAAGATCTCAACAAAATTTCTCTAGAGGAACTTATCAGCTCCCTCAGAAGTCATGAGATAGAGCTAGAAACTGATGAACCTCAGAAGCAAGGTAAGCCTTTAGCATTAAAATCTAACAAAAAATCTGAGTCTAAAGTTTTGCAGGCAGTTGAAGAAACATCTGATGGATCCTCATCAGAAGAAGACGAACTTTCCCTCCTCTCCAGAAGAGTGAACCAACTATGGAAGCAGAGGCAAAGGAAGTTCAGGAATCCCAAAAGATCTGATCAGAATGAGTCTTCTTCCAGATATAGAAGGACAAATTCTTCCTCTGGATACAGAAGATCTGAAGGCTCCTCAGGAAGCAGAAAGCCAAACACCAAGGACATCATCTGCTATGAGTGCAATGAGCAAGGACACTACAAGAGTGACTGCCCAAAGCTTCAGAGGGAAAAGCCCAAAAAGAAGTTTGGAAGAGAAAAGAAGAAAAGTCTCATGGCTACATGGGATGACTCTGACTCGTCTGAAGCTGACTCAGAATCAGATGATGAGAGAGCAAACATAGCTCTCATGGTCAACATTTCAGAAGACAGTGAAGCTTCTGAATCAGACTCAAAATCAGATACTGAAGAGGTATTTCCTGACTTTGTAGTTAATTTTACTAAGGCTGAACTTGCTGAAAGCCTCAACGAAATTCTGGAAAGGTACCAGCAGATTAGAGTTAAATTCAGAAACCTGAAAAAGAATCTTGAATCTTACTCTGATAAGACTGAGAGTCTTAAATTGGAAAATTCTGAGCTGAGAAATAAAATTTCAAAATTAGAAAATGTTTTACAAAACTCTCAGAAGGAACCAATTTCTAAAACTCCCAGCAGCGCTGATGAGATTATCAAGGAGTATGATCATAGTTTCCAGAAGTTCCTTGCTAAAAGCATAGATAGAAGCAAAATGGCTTCAATGATCTATGGAGTTAGCAGAAACGGCAGAAAGGGAATAGGATACCAAGGTAAGGTTCCTACACCAAAGAATGCCATGGATTTAACCATTAAACACACTCCTCTGAACTCACATTTTGTGTATGGTCACACACATGATATTAAATATACTAGCAGTAAGTATTCTGTGAAACCAAAATTCAACCAGAGTTTTGGTAAATCTAACAAATCAGGACCCAAGAAAATCTAGGTACCTAAGGATAAAATAATACATTATGCAGATATCTTTAGCAGCAAATCAGAAACACCAGTCATGGTACCTGGACTCTGGCTACTCGCGACACATGACAGGAAGAAGGCATATGTTCCAAAGCCTGGAACTTAAGCCTGGAGGCCACGTTGGCTTTGGAGGCAATCAGAGGGGAAAGATTATTGGATCTGGAACTATAGGTAACAGAAATCTTCCCTCTATAAATAATGTTCTGCTAGTAGATGGATTAATGCATAATCTGTTATCCCTAAGTCAATTAAGTGATAACGGTTACGATATAATCTTTAATCAAAAATCATGTAAAGCTGTTAGTCAGAAAGATGGGACTATCCTATTTAATGGAAAGAGGAAAAACAACATTTACAAAATCAAACTTTCTGAACTGAAAAGTCAGAATGTAAAGTGTCTTCTGTCTGTTAACAACGAGCAGTGGATCTGGCACAGAAGATTGGGGCATGTTAGTATGAGAAGAATATCTCAGATTAACAAACTCAATCTGGTCAGAGAACTTCCTAATCTGAAGTTCAATTCAGATGCTCTGTGTGAAGCATGTCAGAAAGGCAAGTTTGCAAAACCTTCTTTCAAATCTAAAAATGTTGTTTCTACCTCTAATCCATTATAACTTCTGCATATTGACTTATTTGGACCAGTTAAAACTGCTTCAGTTAGTGGCAAGAAGTATGGGTTAGTAATCGTAGATGACTATAGCATATGGACATGGGTAAAGTTCTTAAGACACAAGGACGAGTCACACTCTGTGTTTGTTACCTTCTGTAACCAAGTTCAGAATGAAAAAGATCTTAGAATCGTTAAAGTCATAAGTAATCATGGTGGAGAATTTGAAAACAAAGATTTTGAGTCATTCTTTAATGACAGAGGCATTCTGCATGATTTCTCTTGTCCTAGAACTCCCCAACAAAATGGAGTTGTAGAACGAAAGAACAGAACATTGCAAGAAATGGCCAGAACCATGATCAATGAGACAAACGTTGCTAAGATCTTCTGGGCAGAGGCAATAAACACAGCGTGCTACATTCAGAATAGAATCTCAATAAGACTTATTCTGGAAAAGACTCCATATGAATTATGGAAGAACAGAAAGCCCAACATTTCATATTTTCATCCATTTGGATGTACTTGTTTTATGTTAAATACAAAAAATTATTTGAACAAGTTTGACTCTAAAGAACATAAGTGTATTATGTTAGGATACTCTGAACGCTCAAGAGGGTACAGAGTATACAATACAGAAACACAGATTGTGGAAGAATCAATCAGTGTTCGTTTTGATGATAAGCTTGACTCTGAAAAGTCAAAGAAAAATGAAGTTTTTGCAGGTATGGAAGTTGAATTTACAGGTTCTGAAGACAAGTCATCAGAAGCTCTCAACAAAGACACTCCTTCAACATCTGAAAGGAGCACTGCTAGCAATCCTACAACAGCTGCTGATCAACCTCAGAAGAGACTACCCAGAAGCAGCTTGGATCACCCAGAAGAAACTATCTTAGGAAGAAAGGAAGATCTAATCAGAACAAGAGCCAGCTTCAGAAACTCTGAAGAATCCCTCATGGGACTTGTGTCTCTGATTGAACCTTCTTCTATTGATGAAGCACTTCGGGACAACGACTGGATTCTAGCAATGCAAGAAGAGCTGAATCAATTCACCAGAAATGACGTATGGGATCTTGTTCCCAGACCAAAAGGATTCAACGTCATTGGAACAAGATGGGTGTTCAGAAACAAGCTGAATGAACAAGGTGAAGTTATCAGAAACAAGGCACGACTGGTAGCACAAGGTTATAGTCAGCAATAGGGGATAAACTATACAGAAACCTTTGCCCCCTTCGCCAGGTTAGAATCTATCAGAATTTTAATTTTATTTGCTGTTAATAAAGGCATCACTCTGTATCAGATGGATATCAAGAGTGCATTCTTAAATGGTTATATAGAAGAAGAGGTTTATGTGCACCAACCCCCTAGTTTTGAAAGTACAAAACATCCATAACATGTTTTCAAACTAAAGAAGTCACTATATGGTCTGAAACAAGCTCCCAGAGCTTGGTATGAAAGACTAAGTAACTTTCTGTTAGAAAATGAATTCACCAGAGGGAAGGTGGACACTACCTTATTCTGTAAGTCAGTTAAGAATGACATCTTAGTCTGTCAAATTTACGTAGATGATATTATTTTTGGATCTACTAATCCTTCTCTTGGAAGAAAATTTGCTAAGTGTATGCAGGCAGAATTTGAGATGAGCCTCATGGGAGAACTGAAATTCTTTCTGGGAATTCAGATCAATCAGAATCCTGAGGGAACTTACATTCATCAGAGCAAATATGTCAGAGAAGTTATGAAGAAATTTGACCTCTCAGAATGTAAGCCATCAAAGATTCCAATGCATCCCACGTGCATTCTGGAAAGAGAAGAGGTAAGCAAAAAGGTAGAAAAGAAGGTCTACAGAGGTATGATTGGTTCTCTCCTTTATCTGACAGCTTCAAGGCCTGATATCTTATTCAACGTATGTATTTGTGCTAGATTCCAATCAGATCCTAGAGAATCTCACTTAACAGCAGTTAAGCGAATTTTCAAGTATCTGAAAGGTACTACTAATCTGGGTTTATTTTATAGAAAATCTAGTGATTACAGCTTAGTAGGCTACTGCGATGCTGACTTTGTTGGAGACAAAGTAGAGCGTAAATGTTCTTCTGGAAGCTGCCAGTTTCTGGGAGAAAATCTGATCTCTTGGTCCAGCAAAAGGCAATCCACAATTGCGCTATCAACAGCAGAAGCTGAGTACATAGCAGCAGCTGGATGCAGCACACAAATGCTCTGGATGAAAAGTCATCTTGAAGACTTCCAGATTTTTGAGAGTAACGTCCCTATACTCTGTGACAATACTTCTGCCATTTGCTTAAGTAAGAATCCCATTTTACATTCTAGGGCTAAGCATATAGAAATAAAACATCACTTCATTAGGGACTATATTCAGAAAGGAATTTTGAACTTAAAATTTATTGATACAGACCATCAATGGGCTGATATCTTCACTAAACCTCTTTCTGAAGATAGGTTCAATTTCATTCTGAAACATCTCAGCATGAAACTCTGCCCATAGTGAAAATGTTTTAATTTTATATATTAACCTTCAGAATGTGTTTTCTGTTTACTGTGAACTTCTGATCAATCTCTTTTCAGAAAGATAGACATGCAGATTGTATCAGATTCAATTCTTAAAGATCTGAGCGTTTCAGCTCAAGGATAGACGTGCTGCTCACTAAATCAAACCAGTGTCATCCAATCATCAGCAAATCTCTGAAGCAGAACACGCGTGCACGCTTCTGAGAAGGCAAAACGCTGATTGGGTGCATTGAGACACATGTCTGGTAACCGTTTCAAGTATCTTTCTCAAACCCCCCAAAATCAGCAAGCATTAAATGCACGTAATCATGTTTTAAAATGTAATCATGAAATTATTCTCTTTCTTAAAACAGTTTATGTTTTCAAAACTCATTTTGAAATCTATTTAAGCACATTAACATCATTCATTAAATTTTTACCGTCTCCTACATTCTTACAAATATTTTCGGCATTCTCCTTGTGTGTTCATCCCTTTTCAAAAAACCCTAAGTGTGAACATGGCAACCTCTAGAAATGTTTCTGCAGGTTCTCAGAAGGAGGCTTCATCTGAACAATACCAAGTTCCCTTCAGAACACTCCTTACACCAGTGAAGAATTTGGAAGTGCTGTCTGAACTGATTGTTGATTTCTCCAGTCTGAAAGAAAATGGATTCGATTTGACAGAAGAAGTTAGGGCACAAGGATGGGAGAGATATTTTGATAGGTTGGTGGGTCCAACTTTCCCTGTATTGGTCAAGGAATTTTGGATTCATGCGTCTTCATCAACACATCAAGTTACCTCCTACATAATGGGAAAGAAGATTGTGATCACTGAGGATCACATTGCTAGACTTATTGGATACAGTGGTGGTGGTATCCGCTGTATCGACATGGCTGAAAAATGCTCTGACGCTGGTGTCATTGCAAGAGAAATATTCACCCATGGGGTTCCCAGTAGCAAAATCAGAGACTTAAAGGATCAACACATAATATGGGCGAAGATCATTCTGGGGTGCTTCAATCACAGGAAGCCCACAAGCTCCCCTGATTATATAAACATAGATCAGTAGTTTCTGATCTATTTTATTAATCAGAAGGTAAAGATTAACTTGGCTCATCTTCTGTTTAATCACCTCAGGACCAGCGTCAAGGAGACAAGGGAAGAAGAAAGGACAAAAAGGGATTGGATACCCTTTGGCAGGTTAATATCAGATATTCTGACTGAGAATAGGCTGATAGAACACCTTACAGAAGCTCAGGAATTAAGTTCTATTGAACCTACTGTTGGCAAGCCTCTGAACGCCAAGAATCTGAAGAAAATGAAACTGATAGAAAATACCAGAAAGGAGCCCAGCGTTACTCCTCTGGCTGACATCACCAGCAGAAGAGTCCCTCTGGACGACTTTCCACTATTTTCTGAGATTGAATCTAAACCAGTCATTGTTCTCAGATACTTGGACGCTTGCAAGGCTGATGGTACAGATCCCAAACTGAACATTAAAGATCTGCACCAGCAAAATCCAGAAGTTACTGTGAAGAAGACGAAGAAAAGAAAGGCTACTTCAAAAGGACCATCCCAGCAGACCCCTAAGAAGAGAGGTAATCTATCTGCTGCTAATGTTTTAAATTCTTCTGCTATTCCAACATCTATTCCTACCCCAGCTTCACATGAACTCCCAATCCCTATACCAACCATTGATGAAACCGAACCAGAAGCTGACCCTTCTGAGTCACTTACTCTCAGGAGATCCTGCACCAGACCCCAAAATCCAAAACCCACAACATCAACAGAATCAGATCTTGACAAAGTTCTGTCTGAAATTGATCAAAGTGCTTCCGCTCCCCTCTCACAAAATCCAAACACTCAACCAGAAACTACCCACTCTCCTCAACCATAACATACTCTCTCACCCATACCAGAACAACCAGAAATTCCACCTCCTTCTCCACAACAAGAAATTCCACCTCCCTCTCCTCAACCAGAACTTCATCCACTTTTACCTCAACCATCACCTCCACACCCTGAGTTTCAACACTCTGAAACTCCATCACCTGAACATCAAACCCCTGAACCTCATTCTCCTCAATCCTCTGAGCCACAACCCTTAGCAATTCAGCTGCGATGTGGTACAACTGTAAACATGGCCCAACTGCCATCCTCACCAGAAACTACCCCTCTAAATACTCCACACAGTCCAATAATCATTTCTGATTCTCCCACTCCATCTCCCAAACAAAATACTGAAGACCACAGAAGGACCTTTATTGATTTAACAAGCTTTAACCGTCTTGCTGACCTTAAACACAAAATAGGCATCCCCAAATCCAAACCACTAGATATTGGTGCTGGCATTTTGAATTTTGAAACAGGCTTGCAGAAATGGATTGCTTCTCTAAAGCAGGTTTGTCCTGGAATGATTGACCCTGCCGCTTCATACCATCTTTAGACTCAATTCAGAAAGTGGGTACGCGCTGAAGCCCTCAAGCTGCAAGACATCAATTATGAACAGGCACAACAGAACTTCAGCAAGCTGCTGAAGGAAGTTGAAAGTCAGCTGCCACAGGACGAAGTGCTCTCTCTGGATAGTGAGCCATGGTCTGAGAAGCGTCCAGCTTCAAAAGTTCAGCAAGCAGAATATCAGACAATTCAAGCTGAAGATGTTAGTCTAGCTGAAGATGTTGCAGAAAGCTCTCAGAAGCATCCTGCTTCTGATGTTTCTCAAGTTGCCTTGGACAGGCAGACTCTGGAAGAGCTGAAGCAGAATGATATTCGTCTGCAGCAAAGAATGGATGAGAATGATCAGAAGATGAAGGAAAGGATAGATGTGCAAGATAGCAAGATTGATACAGTAGTCAGCATGGTGCACAAGCAGAATGAAACTGCTGATCAGATTAAGACAATGCTAGAGACTCTGTTCACACGCCTTCCACCCCAACCTTAGTTTTTCATTCTTAATATTTTCAATGTTTTCTTTGCATATCATCTGTACTATTTGTCTGGCTCTGAATTTAATATAACAAGTTTTTCTACTCTGATCGTTTTAGCATATTACTTACACTTTTTGATTGCTGAGACAAGAATGATATTTTTCAATAACGGATTACTGAGACAAAAAGTCTCAAAAATTCTAACACTCTGATATACTTGAATGTTTTTCTGTTTTGCATAAGCTCACAGGTACAAGAAGTTAATCATCTCTGATACACTGAAGCTCTGATATTCTGATCTGAAGCTCTGATACTCTAATGTTCAAAGAAAGTCAATAAAGATCTGATCCTGAAGAACTCTTGGAATTAAAAAGGGAAGTAATAAATTCAGGGGGAGTATCTCCGATCTAAACTCTGATATCTCTTTATCCCTTATCTTTGATAACTTCCTAATTAATTCTGATACAACTTATTATGTAGTTATCTCTAATACTTTTCACGCTTATTTTCAATTAAAAAATATCTAGTTTTTGTCATCATCAAAAAGGGGGAGATTGTTAGAACAAAGTTTGAATCTACTACCCTAAGTTTAAGTTTTAATGATAACAAAAGGCAAAGATATATTAATTGTATGATTCATGTAAGACACATATGCTATCTAAAATTACATTATGTTTTACAGAAACTCTGATGAGTATCAGCAAGAGAACATCATCATCAGCATCAGAAAATTGGATATCAACATCAGCATCAGAAGATGTTATATCAGATACCAGAATCAGAAGATCAACTTACGCTTATGCTGAAGCTTGATGAACAGATCTGCGCTTAACCATCTGAACTCTGCTCCAGAAAACAACAGTTCGTCAGCACCTAAGCAGCGTCAGAATGAGCAAAAGCCAGAACAAGGTTAAGTGGCAACGGTACTGTGCATTCAAGATGATTTATTACCAACAACATCATTCCAGACAAGATCTGCTTAATAAGAAAAGAATGTTATTGGCATTGAAACGGATTTACTACTCCAATGTACCTTATTTCCAATGTTATATAAACAAGTCAATGAAGATTGAATTGGCTAATGCTCTACAACACTCTACACGCCTAAAGCTATTCATCATCTTCCTCACTCTCAGTCTGCTAAAAGCTCTGAATTCTTTACTCAATTATTTTAGCACTCTAGTCTCGTAAGCTTAAATTGTGTAGTATCACAGTTGTGATAAACAGTTTTTGTAGAAAACATTCACACACCTAGATTTCAATTCTTTGTAACAAAGTATTTCCTTGAGAAACCGGTTTGTGGTTTGACTCAAGAAGGCTTTAGCAGTTGTTAAAGCAGTTGTAATATTCAGTTGAATATAGTGGATTAAGACCTCGTTGGAGAGAGGCGAAATCACCTTGACGGGTGGACTGGAGTAGTTTGAGATCAAACGAACCAGGATAAAAATACCGTGTTGACTGCAATTGATTTCCAGTTTTTACAATTCAACCCCCCTTCTTGTGTTTTTCACTTCTTCAGATGTCACTCGCTCATTGACATATCCATGGCATTCTCAATCTCAGGAAGATTTCACTATTATTGACCACTATTGGGAATTTCCTAATGTACCACTCCTTGGAATAAGGGGAGGTATCACTTACAGTCCTTCCCTAGCTCTACGTCAGTTTGGTTATGCTCGAAGAGATGGTCCTTATGATATGCTCATCCAGTTTATAATATTTGACTATGAGAAAGATCCTCAGAGTTAATGTTAAAGGTTTATATGTGCTTGGGGCATGGTTAACAAGATTGATAGCAAGACTTTGGAACATAAGAATCCCATTCCTCTAGAGGTTTACCTTATATGGGTGTGATCTCGTGCTTAAAATTTTATGATGCCATATCCTGCTATCCTACCAGTTATCGTAGAACATGTTATTGAAGGAGATGTTCCTCACACCATTCTTCATCCAAACATGCCTACCGACTTTGAAGAACTACATATGTCCTTGAGTAAACTCAAGGAAGAAAGGGATACCTTTGAGACTCAATTTTATGCTAGTGAGAAGAAAGTACTGGAGCTGACGAAACGACTCCACAAAGAACAAAGCCTTAATGCACATGTCAACACAAAGAGGAAGTGGGATACTTGAGTTCATATTTTGTTTCTTTGTAACTCTTCTTGTTATCATTATAAGCCTAGAAGGCAATTACAATTTGTGCTTGTTACTAAAATTTCTTTTGTTTCCTTTTGTTTAAAAAAATTTAAATCCCGAAAAGGTCCTTGAAAACATTGCACTTGCATTTACATATCATGCATATAATCATATAACATGTACTTTCTAGACAGGTTTTCTTATCTTCTTGCTGTTTATTTCAATAAAAGATGGCACTCGAACAAACTGTGAAAGAACTTAAAGCTCAAAATGCTCAGTTTCAGCAAATTTTCTTGGACTTATCTAAGGGACAAGACGAGTTGAAAACCCTCATCACAAAGGGGAATAATAAGAAGACTAAAAAGTCAACAAACTTTCTTAATATAGGAAGAAAATTCAAAGGTATGGTCAGAAGGGCTCTAGATTTTGAGGTCCCTCTAAATGATGACGATAACCAAGAAGAAGATGAAAAGAGTGTGAAACTGAAGAGAATAACAACCTTGGTTCTGGCCAAGATTTCGATGAAGACTATTTTGTTGAACAATATCCTCCCGCTGATAATAGATATAAGCAGCTGGAAGATCAACTTAATGCTATGGAGCTCCAAAAAGTGTCTAGACTAGATTTTGAAAAGTTGAGTCTTATTTCGGAGGCTGTTATCCCTCACAAGTTCAAGGTCCCCGTCTTTGCCAAATATGATGGTGTGTCCTGTCCAAAGCTTTATCTGTGGTCTTATGTTCGGAAGATTCAGCCCCATACTGCTGACAGAAAGTTATGGGTTCACTTCTTTCAAGAAAGTTTATCCAGGACACAACTTGAATGGTTCTATCAGCTGGAGGGAACCAACGTTCATACTTGGGAAGACCTAGATACTACTTTTTACAAGTAGTATCAATACAATGTTGATCTTGCACCGACTCGTGTGCAGTTACAAAGTATGACCATGTGCTCTCATGAGGGGTTTAAAGAATATGCCCAGAAATTGAGAGACCTGGCTGGAAGAGTTCAACCTCCTATGTCTGATAGGAAGCTGGTTGATATGTTCATGGGAACTTTGATATGGCCTTTCTTTAATCATCTGAATGGAAGCTCTTCATCTGGTTTTACCGAGCTGATACTAACTGGGGAACAGTCGAAGGTGGTATCTAAAGTTGAACGATTCAAGTGGCCGCGTCTTCAAGTATTATAAAGAAGGAGTTCAACGGAAAGAAGGATACAAATGTTGTTTATGGCCAGAAGGGTCGTACTAGAAGTGACTGTAATCAATCTGCAGGAGCGATGTTAATTTCTAACCCAGCACTTGTACAACAACATCAACAAAATAATCAGCGTAGGCCAGACGCTTCGAGAAGAAAATTTACAAAGATCAGTATGCCACAATATCAGGAATTATAACACTTACTGAAAACAGAGCTGATAACCTTAAATGTTCCTCCTCAAAATCCCAACATCTCCTCTCCTCGTTACAATCCAAATGTGAAGTGTGCTTACAGTTCCAATAGCCCTGGGCACGACACTTATAGATGCTGGGATTTGAAAAACAAAATTCAAGACATTATTGACAACAAAGAGATTGAGTTTAATCCTCCCAAGACCCAGAATGTGATTACTGCACCTATGCCAAAACATGACAAAGGAATAAGCGTTATTGATGTTGTTCCTTATGTTTCTACTATAAGGGAATTGTTTACTCCCCTCCCAATTGTCAAGAAGAATCTGTTGCATGTCGGTTTATTCCCGGGATGTATTGAAAGATGTTACTACTGGGAATCCCAACCCAATGGCTGCAAGTTGCTGGAAGAAGGTATTCAGCGCCTAATGGACAATCACCTAATTCTGGTTGAGAAGATTCCATATGTCGAGAGTTTGCAAGACTTGGAGCTGGAAGAGGTATTTGTAATATTCGACACACCTATCAGGATCACATCCAAGGGTCCTGTATGGATCATGTTGTACCCCAAAATTTTCCCTCCCATATTTCTCAATACATTTCAAGTGAGGTCCTCAAATTGCTCAAGGAAGTCCAAGGGTTGACCAAACAAACTCTCTCCTAAGGCAGTCTACCTCAAATTAGGGTTTCAGTTTGCATCAAGATGTTTGAGTCCAAAGGATCTCAAATGCTAACCATTGTCCTAATATGTTCTCAAGATCATCCATGCCAAGTTTCAAGCCTTGCAGAGGAAGTTTGCTCAGTCAATTGCTCAAAGGCCTGAAAATCGACCGTGCTAGGGCAAAAGTCAACTGTGGGCCACATACAGTCAAACTTCAAGATTTTTGTTCAACATACTCATTTTGAAGTATTATTCATCATTTTATCAAGGGTTGATCATTATTCCTCAAGGATTTCTCACAATTCATCAAAACCCAAAAGTTGCTAAATTAGGGTTTTATGGGAAAAGTCAACTCAACTTTGACCAAGCATATCTTTCTCATACTTTATCAAAAATGACCCATCCAAAGCTCATTTTGAAGAGGATGTAGTTCCATACAATTCATCTTCAACTCCCAAGTTCAAAATATGCACTCACAAGAAGATATGGATTTGGACATTATAGGTCATTTTGGAAAGTTAACAAAAACTTCTTTTGGGTCAAAGCCTCATACATTAACATGGAAGACTCAATTGAGATGAGACTAAAAGGGTTGCTTATAGGACATATTAAGATTTCTAAAAAGTCAAATAACACCTCTCTAGGGTCAAAATTGAGGGAGTTATGCATTGGTGAAGTTGACCCTTTTTGCAAAATTGCCAAAAGTCAAAAGTGTCCAAAATTGCATTTTTTGCCAAATGGGCCCAACTTTTTATGCTTGCATTGAGTTTGTAACATGATCCACGACCCATGAGCCCTTACATATTTCATTATTTTATTTTTATCATTTATTTTGATTTTATTTCAATTAAATCAAATAAAATCATGAAAATATCAAAAGCTAATCAAATCTTGAGATTTTGTGCATGTTTAGGTCTATTATACAGATGGAAGTGAGATCAAATCGTGCAAGGTGAATTTGGACTCAAAAAGATTGCATTTTGCTTGATTTGGAAAGATTTGCACAAAGGATCAAATCATGAATCAATGATATTAATTGGAGAAGATTTGTTACAAGTTTGCAACCCCAATTCATTCTAGGGTACATAAGGAACATTTGCAGACCAAAAACAAAGAGGTTGGAGGCGTGTAAAAGAGAAAGCAAGTTTCAAAAAATTGAAGAAAAGTGGAAAACTGATTTCCATGTTTCAGATCAATTCAAAGCATTCTAACCATCCAAAACATTTGCTAGACATCCCAGGAACGTGTTTCACCCATTAACAAGCTTTCCCATGTTCAGAATTGCAATGTAAGTACCACACGGTTTTCATATTTTCTTGAAATCGAATACCATCATTCTGACATCTTTAACGTGATTTATTAGCATATTATTTATCCTTGTGTTATTTGAAAGCTAATGGTTATGATTAATTTCATTTTTGTTGATTGTACATCAAGATGCCATAGTTAGGGTTCTTGCTTCGTTTTTAGGGTTTTTCTGTACAGGGACAATTGGCCATAGATAATGGTACCATGATGCTCGTGAGGTTGCAACGAGTTATTTGGTACCATTGGTTGGGATTTATCATGTCTGCATGAAATTTTGGAGAATCACAGGGTTGTACCTACACCCAGGTGACCGTAGGTAAAAGTCAAGAAACTTTTAGCAATGGTGGGAGGAAGAAGAAAGTAACGTGGCACTCGCTGACTTTCCCATTCAAAATTTTGCGCGTTTTGTAATATCATTTTGTTTTTTACCATATAATGTTTGTTTGATATTACATGTACAACTAAACATGCCAGCTCAATTGGCAAGCATGCGGGGTGAAAACGATTAAGGGCCTAGGTTCGATCCCCAGGTCCCCATATTGCTTCATATATTTTTCCTTGCATAATCAGGTACACGAGTCTCCCATGTGACTACCATGCGTCATCAGCACCCAGCCAGTAGATCTTCAAAAGCCAGATCCAAGGCTCCTTCAGTAAGGGTCCACCGTGTGCATAGGTCAAGCGTGCACACAAGATTGAAAAAGTCAAAGTAGGCCAAGTGTTATTGGGCTCAGATTTGCCAGCCACACCACCCCCTTTTTCTGAAAACCACCGGGCCCATTCTATTTCTTTTCTAATTTTCCTTATTTAATTTAATTTGTTAAATTGTTTTCTAACAAATAATTTCTTTTTTTCACAAAAAGTCATAAAATCAAATTTCACAAATTTAGAATTAGTTTTTATTTTATTTTACCAAATTTAATTTAATATTAGTCTAGTTTAATTTAGGATTAATTCTAACTTTTTCATATACTTAAAATCAATTAGAAAAAATTAGGGTTAACATGTGATTTAATTTTTATTTCTTTCATAAAATAACAAAAATACAAAAACAAGTTAATTTAATTATTTTTATTAATTTAAATTAATTAGTAATTAGGTTTTTTTATTTATTCAATTAAACCTTATTTTCTTAAAATAATCAAAAACAACACAAAAATGATTTTTTTTCTTTTAATTAGGCTTAGTTGGGGTCAAAACCCTAAATCTCTCGTCTTCGTTTCATCGCACGCATTTTATTATTTTTGCGATATTAATGTAACTGCTCACGGTATGTAATAGTTTAATTAGGATTTTCTTTATTTATTGTTTTACAGTTTTTTTGGCTATGTAATTAAGCCCTACCCCGAAGCCTTGTAATAGCGTAGGTTTTATTTCTCGCATTTTAATTCTCGCAAATATTAGCTATTAGATGTATGATAATAGGATTGTATTACAAGATTGCATGATAATTTAAAATGGCTAGAAAACCCTAATGTGCAAAGATAATAACTGAAATCAAATCACTCACACATGCACACTCCTAGGGTATACTCCCACTTCAGTTGCCTTCAGTAAACGGTCATTAAGTATAGGGTGTTTTAGTGGTTACCCTCCTGTCTAAATAAAGATCAAATGTCCCGTTCGAAAGTGTTGCCTCGGAAAGGTTGCCTCGGAAATGTTGCCTCGAATATGATCTTAAGACACTAGGGTTATTACTAAAACGTCCTAACATTGCTTTAGTGATCGTACGTCCCTTTCGAATTGACCCTTACAACTCCAACGACGGTGCTTCCTATTTCTCAATAATAGGATAGCATTGTCTAAAGGAAACAAGAACAGAAACAATTCTTTTTCGAGTAGGTAGATGCTAGTAGATACTTGCTCAAAATCAAACTTTTCACACCAAACACTTTTCAAACAATGTTTTCAAAAACAACTCCGTAACACTCTTGAGGACTGATACAAGGGTTATAATGAAGTAAAACAAAACTTTTCAAAACAAACACACAGAAGAAATTTTAAAAGATGAGAAAGTACCTAAGAGCCCATGGAAAACCATGGATAGAAAGGGTGCTAACACCTTCCTTTTCTATAATCTACCCCCCGTACTCAAAATCTCGAAAAAGGAATTTTTCTGTGCTTTTTTCCTTTCCAGTTGGATAAAATAAAAGTTGGTGGCGACTCTTGCTTACCGCGACATTTTGCGAACACAAACGCAAAACGCAAACCAGCATTTTCCAAAGCAGACGGTTCTGCCACCGTACCACAGAACTGGCGACTCTGCTGGGGATTTAATAAGTGGGGTATACCTTAGGATTAGTTCATCATATTTGCTTCTCTTGTTTGTTTTGGTTGCTTTACTTTTAAGGGTTGTTTGGGAGTTACTATAGATCCTAACCCAGATCTGGGGACACCTTTTAGGTAAGTAGCAATAAACTGTGATGGAACTGTACGACGTAGACCAATACGGTTGAAGCAGTAGCTACATTGATGTGGCACATTGGTTGGTACCGGTATCCCTTGTGGAGAAACGAGGAGAATACGGGGCCGCTATGTGTGTCGTTAAGCATCAACTGACCTTAGAACCCTTAATCGACCAACTTGGCCATTAGAAAGTAGGGAGATAGCCGACCTTGGTGTAAAGCTGAGAACTGGTTGATACTCGATGCTACACTCATTGAGACCATACTCTCGAGATAGTTTCGTCCGCAAGAAAAGATTGTGTGAGCTAAAACCATGACCGATGGAGGATGGTCAGTGATATTGAGAACCTCTAGAACCCGGTTACTTTTGCTAAGACAGGTTGAAACCAACTGAACTTCAAGAGGGTAATATCTTAGACTCCATGCAAGCCTTAAACTTAAGGGCTATTGTATGACTTGTTTGCCTTTGCCATTCCTGTTATCTGCTATACATGTTGTTTGTTTTATCATGATATAATGCATCATAACATGGCATTATACTTCATTATATTGACCATTTCAAAGACCGAGGGAATTTATCTTTATTCTGTTTTGCAGATTATGGCTTCCGTGCACAGAAACACCATCCAAGTTAACTTTGTGCAAATACCTGCTCAACTCAAAGAGTTAGCCTCAAGAGTTTCCGAGACTTCAATGTTCATTAAGAGACATGGTCAGCTTCTTAGCCTGGTCACCTCAAAGTTTGATGAGCAGATGATGAGTGTGCTTTTCCAGTTCTTCAATCCTATGCATCATTGTTTCACTATTCCAGACTACCAGTTGTTTCCCACTTTGGAAGAGTTCTCTCACTTATTGGGTATATCCATCCTAGAGCAAGTGCCTTTCACAGGTATGGAAGAGGCTCCTAAACCAGAAGACATTGCCTCGGCTCTGCATCTGAAACGGGCTGATGTAGTATCCAATTGGGAAACACAAAGCAGGGTCGATGGTTTCTTAGCCAAATTTATGATAGATCAATCTCAGCTGTTCTGAGATAATTTGGATTTTCAGGATTTCAAAGATATATTATATCTCCTTATCTATGGTTTGGTTCTCTTCCCGAATCCAGATTCTTTTATGGATGTAAATGTGGTTAAGATATTCCTCTCCTGCAATCCTGTGCCTACTTTACTGGGTGATATCTTGCATACCCTCTACACTCGTACTGTGAGAAGAAGAGGGACTCTCATGTGTTACATGTCGTTGCTGGCGAGGTGGTTTATTTCACACCTCTCCAAGTCTGTGTTGAAGAACGAAGAAGGTCTGGGATGGTCTTACAGAATAATGTCGCTTAGCCATACAAATATTCTTTGGAGATCTCGGGCTATGGAGGACACTGCTGTCATTGATCGTTGTGGGGGATAACCTAATGTCCCGTTGCTTGGAATCAAAGGGGGTATAACCTACAATCCTTATCTAGATTTGCGACAATTCGGCCGTGCTCGGAGAGACGGTCCCCATGAGCTACTTCTTACGGATATTGCATTCGACTACAAGGAAGACGTTGACGAGCACCGCCAGAGGTTTATACGAGCTTGGGGCATGGTGAACAGATCTGACCCCCAAGAGCTGGGACCAAGGACTTCTCTGCCTATGCAGCCTTATCTCTAGTGGGTTCGAGCTCGAGCCCAGAAGCTTGGGATGACTTATGAAGTTGTGTTGCCAGTGATTGTGAAGCCCACCAATGAAGAGGGCATTCCTTATACAGTCCTTTATCCTTACATGCCCACTGATCCTGGGGAATTATAGAGATCCTGGATTCAGTTGAAAGAGTAGAGGGATACCTACCGAGAAAAGTACCATGAGCAAGAAAGGAAGATCTTGAAGCTCACCAGGCAGCTCGAGGAAGAAAGAACAATCAACGACTACGTCAGCACAAAGGGGAAGTGTCCATGGGATTTCTGATTTTTCTTTTTCTAGTTTACATTTGTTTTCAATTTACTTCTTCATAACGCCTTAAAGGCATTGTTGAACCTTTTTACAAGTTAATCTAATAAAGTTTGTTTAATTTTTTTGGTTTGCAAATTTAAATCTCCCAAAGTCTTTGAAATCATTACATGCGCATCCCATTATCATGCACACCATTACAGGTACCATTATAGGTTTCTCATCTTCTTCGCTGTTTATTTCAGCAAGAAATGTCTTCCGATCAAGCCATCAAAGATCTTCAGGCACAAAACGCCCAATTCCAACAGATGTTCTTAAGCTTGGAAAAAGGGCAAGAGGATCTAAAAGCTCTAATTCTGAAAGAGAAGAAGAAGAACAACAAGAAGAAGGTCGTTCTTCTGAATATGGGCAAAAGGTTTGGGGATAGGTTGAAACAGTAAGCTGATCTGATCTCTTCATCCAAGGAATGGGAGAACCAAGAAGAAGAAAAGGGCCCTAGTCCTGCAATCTCTGATGATGATACAAATTATGATGAGGAGCAATATCCTCCTGCCGAGTATAGGTACAAGCAACTAGAAGACCGTCTGAGTGCTATGGAGATTCAGAAGATCCCTGGTTTGGATTTTGGAGAAATGGGATTGGTATCGAGAGTGGTGATCCCTCATAATTTCAAAGCTCCGGTTTTTGCCAAGTACGATGGAGTGTCCTGTCCAAAACTCCATCTCCGCTCGTATGTCAGGAAAATCCAACCCCACACTGCTGACAAAAATTTATGGGTACATTTCTTTCAAGATAGTCTGTCAGGGACTCAACTTGAATGGTTTTATCAGTTGGAAGGAACCAATATCCGAAACTGGGAAGACCTTGCTGCTGCTTTTTACAGGCAGTATCAGTATTACTCCGACCTTGCTCCCACTCGTACTCAGATTCAGGGTATGTCAATGGGTGCAAGTGAAGGTTTTAAGGACTATGCTCAAAAGTGGAGAGACTTAGCTGGAAGAGTCCAAACCCCTTTTTTTGATAGGGAGTTGGTTGACATGTTTCTCGGGACGCTATCTGGTCCATTTTTCAATCATCTGATCACCAGTTTGTCATTTGGGTTTACTGAGTTGATCTTGACTGGGGAGAGAGTAGAAGCTGGTATCCGAAGTGGTAAGATACAGAAGTATACTTCATCAAGTTTGGTAAAGAATCCTTTCACTGGTAAGAAAGAAGCTAGTGAAGTCTATGGCCCGAGGAGCCAAAGCAGACCTGAACACCGTCAAGCAGTAAATGCGGTAGTGATATCAAGACCCACAATTGCTCCACAATACAACAATCAACAAAGGGTGGAAAGACCACAGAGGCAGTACACTCGGCTCAATATGGCCTTGTCTCAAATTCTACCATAATTATTGAAGACCAATCTGGTAACTCTGAGGGATGCCCCGAAGAACCCCAACATCACATCTCCTCAATATAACCTGAATGCCCACTGCGCCTATCACTCTAAAAGTCCAGGTCATGATACGAACAACTGTTGGGCCTTGAAAAATAAGGTGCAGGACCTAATTGAAGCCAAAGAGATTGAGTTTGACGCTCCGGAGAAGCCCAACGTCATAACTGCACCCATGCCCAAGCATGGCTCAGGAATCAATGCTATTGAGGTTGTCTCCGCCACAGAAGATGCTGATGATGAAAACCTGGATGTTGACGGCTGGATTTACCCAACGACCAATGGTGGATTGAACAACTGGATGGCGAAGGACTTCATACCTGTTTCTTTTATTCCACAATAATTGAGTTTTGTTTTGAAGTTCTAATAAACAGTTTGAAACTTTACGGCCCGGCGCCTTGCCCGAGGCACCTTGGTTTTACTTGTGAGGGCTGATTATCTGTCATTTCATATATCATCAATAAAACATTAGACGTTTCTTGCATTACAAATTTTGCGCTCCTTGTTTTTATTTTTTGTCTCACTTTATCAAAACAGCTATTCTCTTACACACACTCACGTATCATATTGCAGATCCACATCCACTCTGGATCCCATTGATAACGACTCTACTACTACCAGTTATAACTTCAAAAATCCAATCAACCAAGCCAAGGACGAAGGTGAGGATGATTGTGAGGTGCCTGGAGAACTTGCTAGAATGTTACTACAGGAAGAAAGGATCATACAACCTCATGAAGAGCCAGTTGAATCAGTGAATTTGGGTATAGAGGAAGACAGGAAAGAGGTCAAGATTGGTGTGAATCTGGAGTCTAGTGTCAAACAACGGTTGGTACAGATGCTACGCGACTATGTTGAGATCTTCGCTTGGTCTTATGAAGATATACCTGGTATGGACATTGATATTGTGGTTCATCGCTTGCCTACTAAAGAAGACCGCCCTCCGGTAAAGCAGAAGGTTCGCCATATGCGCCCTGAGATGTCTGAGAAAATCAAAGCTGAGGTCATAAAACAGTTCGACGCGGGATTTTTAGATGTCACTTCTTATCCGCAGTGGGTTGCCAACGTTGTTCCAGTGCCTAAGAAGGATGGTAAGGTACGGATGTGTGTGGACTATAGAGATCTGAACAGGGCAAGCCCCAAGGATGATTTCCCACTTCCTCATATCGATGTTCTGGTCGACAACACCGCACAACATAAGATCTTCTCCTTTATGGATGGTTTTTCTGGCTACAACCAGATCAAGATGGCTCCCGAGGACATGGAGAAGACAACCTTCATTACGCAGTGGGGCACCTTTTGTTACAAGGTAATTCTTTTCGGGTTGAAGAATGTTGGGGCAAATATCAGCGCGCCATGGTTGGTTTGTTCCACGACATGATTCACCATGAGATTGAGGTTTATGTTGATGACATGATAACAAGGTCTCAGACTGAAGAAGAGCACCTCGACCATCTCCAGAAACTGTTCGACAGGTTGAAGACGTACAAGCTGAGGTTAATGTTGCACCCCAAAATTTACCCTTTTGATTTAGGCTTATGTTTCATCATGAATATCATATTACATTGCATTTATACATTGTGATGGGATCAAAGTACTTTGGTTATCAAGTCTTCCTCAAGCCTTGAAGGTTGTTTGCATTTACAAGTTGCTCAAGTAGAATCTTATCATCTAAACCTCTAGATCTTTCAAGCTCAAAAGTTATTCCATGTCTCAAGATATTCTATCCATCTCTTTGGATCATCAGAGGATTGAAGTTTGTGTTTGATTATAAGAAGAATTTCTCCTTTGATTCACCAGTCAAATTAGGGTTTTGCTTGATCAAGGCTATTGATCAATGTACAAGTCTAAATTTTGGAGGCTACAACATCTCATTGGTATTTGAAGAGTCTTTGTATAAGAAATTGGCCAGGATACCCAGAGGGTTTAAATTTATGAAGGTGATTCATCAGTCTCACAAGGTGTTAACCAAAATTAGGGTTTGGGATTTCATCAAGATTTCTTGAGAATTTTGAAGTGAAACTTTGTACATGGCCTCCACATATTTGGAATATCATAGGTTGGAAGTTTTGATCATCAATTTTTAAGGGAAGTGGATCAATTGATTCAAAGGGGCAAAATGGTCATTTTGGTCAAAATCAGTCAAAGTCAAGGTTGACCAAGTGAACTTTTGGTCAACCATCAATTCAAGGATTCACTTTTCATATTTCAAGTCCATTTTGGTCATTGGATCAAGGAGATTGAGGTTTGGGTTGAAACTTGTTCTTGAAGAAACCCTAAAAGTTTCTAATTTTGGAAAATAAGGACTTAATTTCAAAAATTCATATTTTATTCACCTTTGATCAAGAAAATACAAATGAAATATGCTTGGAAAGCTAAGAGGATGATCTTTCATCTCCTTTTTGTCTCATGTCCAAATTGAAAAGGAATCAGGAGTTATGGTCTTTTGAAGTCACCAAAATTATAGGTCATTTTCCAAAATTAATGAATTTCAAGCTAAATTTTGAGGACCTTAATGGATTCAATTGCAAAAACTCAAAACTAAGGGATTGTATATCTTTTCAATACCTTTCCAATTTATGCTCATTTGTGTCAAAATACAAAAGTCTGAGCAAGTTATGAGCTTGGGAATTTTGAGGCATTTTATTGAAATTTGGCAAATATTCAAAATGGCCAAATCATGAGAACTCAAGTTTCAGCCTTTCTCTTTGTTTCTAATCCAGCCCATGACCTATTTGTGACTTGCTAAGGCCCATAATTCCAGCTATTTCGTGCTCCATGGACCATAGTGTTTGCTTGGGTACAAAAATGACAAACTTGCTCAATTTGGAAAATTCATCCATACTCTCTCATTTCAAATGATTATGACCTGGAACTTTGAGGATTTATTTTTGAGTGTATTTGGCTCATAAAATGCAAGTAAAATGAAGAAACGCACGAGAAAACAGTTGAGCCCATGTGCACTCATTTTTTGGCCAAATCTTCCAAACATGCCCCTGAATAGTTTTGAGGACCAATTTCCTCTTCTAACCTTATCTACTCATACTATATAATGTATTGCAAGCCTCATTTCATGCAGAACACGCTCCATTCATCACAAATCCAGATCTGAACTTTTTTTGCTGTTGCTGAAGTTTTCTTCGATTCTTTCATCTTCCTCGCGCATTCATCAAATTTCCCGTGGATTCATCTTCCTTGAAGTGTGTAGATCAAGACCATGAAGTTTGTTAGCTTCTGGAACTAAGGAATCAAGGTTTCCAGTTTCACATTGAGCTTGCTTGAAGTTCTTTGGGTTTCTTTTATTCTTGCTCAGTTGCTACGGATATTTATCTGTTTGGTATTACACTATCTCCTTTCTTCTATTTTCATTTTTGCATAGTTCTCTGATTGCATGATGGGACCTCAGTTGCTGATATATGTCAGAAGGCCCTCTGGTTTTTTTGTCTAATACATGTGTTGTGTTTGTTGTTGATCGATGAGTCACTCAATTTAGAAATTGAGATCACGACTTCGCTCTCATTGCATGTTCCCTATAGGATGTTTATTGCTTTTCTTTTTTCATTGTTGATCGATGAGTCACTCAATTTAGAAATTGAGATCACAACTTCGCTCTCATTGCATGTTCCCTATAGGATGTTTATTGCTTTTCTTTTTTCATTGGTGATCGATGAGTCACTCAATTTAGAAATTGAGATCACGACTTCGCTCTTATTGCATGTTCCCTATAGGATAGTCTTGTTAAGTTTCCTTTAGCATGTTAATTAAGGTAGGTTTTTCCTTTATCCTCGACCTTAGGGTCAACCATTATATGATAACAATAGGGATAGTGCTAGGCTAGTTTCCCTTAGTTGTTTTTCTCTCCTTTGCATTCTGCACCCTAAAACAAAAACTGTTTTATTGGAAAATCATAAGACACCTCTAATAAACTCAAACCCTTCTTCAAAGTAAAAGATACAAACCAATCTTACTTTGTCTGGGCTATCTTTTAGCCGATGTTTCGCCATCGCACATTTGTTTGAAGCCAATCATTCACCATCGCACATGTTTGTTATCCTACTTTGATTCTCAATATAATTGTTAGGTGTGATGTTTCGCCATCCGATTTATTGATGTTTTTCCATCTTTGCCATGATATTGTGCTATCTTTTAGTCGATGTTTCGCAATCGCACCCTTGTTAAAAGTTGATGTTTCTCCATCGCACATGTTTGTTATCCTACTTTGATTCTCAATATCATTGTTAGGTGTGATGTTTCGTCATCCGATTTATTGATGTTTTGCCATCTTTGCCATGATACCTTGTTATCTCTTAGCCAATGTTTCGCCATCGCACATCTGTTTGAAGCTGATGTTTTGCAATCGCATCTGTTTGTTATCCTGCTTTGATTCTCAATATCATTGCTAGGTGTGATGTTTTTTTCATCCGTTTTATCATTTGATGTTTCTCCATATTTGACATGTTACCTTGTTATTATCTAGTTGATGTTTGACCATCTCATTTGTTTGTTGTTTAATTCGATGTTTTGCCATCTTGACTGCTTTTGTTTGCCTTAACTAAAAAACACAAACCAACCAAAATATATAAGTCGAACTACGGCTGCTCTGATTCCTTAAAAAGGATACGTAGGCATTAGGGTAGGGCCCGACCGAGCACAACTTTTATTTTCCCTACATTATTTTCTTTTCTTTTCTTTCGCATGCATTCCCTTTTCAGCTTTAAGCCATAGACATAGGATTTGACCACACCCATTAGATTAGACAACAAGAGTGGATACCGTAGAGTACTACGGGTGTGTGGGGTGCTAATACCTTCCCCTCGCGTAATAGACTCCCTTACCCGATCTCTCGGTCGAAAGACCGTGATTTCTCCCTTCAGGTTTTCTCGATGTTTACCTTTCCCTTTCGGCAGGATAAAAGACGTTCGGTGGCGACTTCATTGATGTTTCATTAACATCCAGATGATAGGTTCCGACTGCGTTGTTTCAACTGGCGACTTCACTGGGGACAAGTTGACCTCTTGCTGGTCCATCCCATAGTCGATCCTAGCTCTTGTTTGTTTTCTTTTTGGGTGTTTATTTTACCGCTTTGCATATTTATCTGTTTGCATTGCATCCTAGGTGCACTTTACTTTCAGCATACTGGATTTGGCTGGACTGTTTGGATTCTGGTTTTCTTGGTGGGTTGGTTATTCCATGAGGTAAAAGGCCTCGTACCCAGGCTATGAG
This sequence comes from Vicia faba, assembly GCA_948472305.1. Taxonomy (NCBI): domain Eukaryota; kingdom Viridiplantae; phylum Streptophyta; class Magnoliopsida; order Fabales; family Fabaceae; genus Vicia; species Vicia faba. The sequence continues at coordinate 274,242,207 of OX451735.1, read as the reverse complement.
TGAATTCCATAGGAACTAGGAATAGAGTGGCCATGGCAGCTATGAGGCAGATGCTTTGTAGACCTGACCATGAGACCCATGACTTCGGAGGTAGTTCGGATAGGTGTTAACGTATGATGATACTGACATTCAAGCTCTTGTACTCTTATTAGGATTTTAACCTTACCTTAACCTAGACTACACCCGTGAGAGGGGCGGGAAAAATTTTCTTACAGGTACAGGTACTGTTGGTGACTTTGTGTTGCGAAGGTGACTCAAATTCCCATGATAGTTTTGAAGCTTTGGGATTTTATTTTGATCTTGAGTGGTGCTATTCTGTACCGGTACAACCATTATCTAGTTTGAACTTTGATCCTGTCATGTTGCATCATAGCATATTTATTTCTAAAAAATGATGTATAAAAAATAATTAGCATGTGCATGTCATCCTCCAGGGACATTCGAGAGTCATCTTTCCATCAGAAATGGATGGCCTCCCGTCAGATGAGTTTGATGTAGTTCGTGTTAAAGAGCCCACCAGACATACATTCGCTTATCAGATTCCTACTATTGATGTGTCCGAATTGAAGAGGTTGAGTTCTTATCTAAAGGGTGATGTTCTGAATAATTTCAACAAAAATTATGGCAATTTTTTACTAATCCTTAACACTCCAGTTGACCCAATGGCTTTGATCACCCTCTTCCAGTTCTATGACAAGGAATTACGGTGTTTTACTTTTAAATATTATCAACTGGTTCCCATACTAGAAGAGTTCGCATACCTACTTAATATTAAGTTGTTCGATGAAGTTCCTTTTGTCCAAGTGCCGGAGAAGCCGAAGTTCGAAGTTATTGCTGAAATTCTTCATTTGAGTTGGAAAGAGGTGACAGACAATTGGAAATCAAGTGAGGATACTACATGGTTTTATTTGGATTTCTTAGTGAAGAAAGCTTAAGACTGGGAAAAGAAAGGGAATTGGAGTGACTTCAACACTCTGTTTGCTCTCATGGTATACGGGACCATCCTCTTCCCTCGCAAGAGAAATTTTATGGATTTGACGGCTATTTGTGTTTTTAGAAATAAGAACCCGATACCGACACTCTTGGAAGATACTCTATACACCATTCATTCCAGACATGGAAAAGGAGGTAATGTAAGTTTATATGATTCAATGTTGTATCAATGGTTTAAATTTCATCTACCGGTAAGTGGTCCTTTTGTGGATACTAGGCATTCTCTCTGATGGTCATCAAGGCTTGTTAACCTTACTTCATTCGATATCCGGTGGAATTACGACATGGGGGAAGTACGAAGTATTATCACTAGCTGCGGAGATTTCCCTAATGTTACCCTTAGAGGAACTAAGGGGTGTATCAACTATAATCCTGTGCTTGCTTATTGTCAATTGGGATATGCAATGGATGGACCGCCAAAAGTTGAGGAGGTGTCTGAGTCAGTGTATTTTGTTAAAAGAAGTGATTCTATGATGTTGAAAAAAGTGAAAAGTGCTTGGAAGAGAATTCATAAGAAGGATAGAACCAAATTTGGCAAGAAGGTTCCTATTGCTAGAATTCCTTACTTGGAATGGATTAGAGCCAGGGCTAAGATATTACGGTTACCATTTGCAAGGTTGGCTCCTATATGTGAGCAACCTCCTACTGTTCTGAGTAACACGGTGCCTACCGAGGTGTTCACCCAGGTTCATGTTGAGAACATTCAACTTCGTGCGAAAGGCCGTAAGGAAGGGATGAAACTCTATTGGTTAGATCAAGAAAGGGCCGACTTAGCTCGCAAACTCAAAGAAGCTCAAGGGGAAATTTATGATGCAACCAGTTTTAGGAAGAGATCTCATGCTGAAATGGAAGAAGAGTTGAGTAAGACCCAGCAAGAGTGCCAGAAGCTTCAGGAATCTGAGAATAGCTGCAGGAAGAAGATTCAAAACTTGGAGAAACAGCTCAAAGACAAAGATGCTCAGCTTAAGAAGGAAGTAGCCCAGAAGCGTGTTGCAGAGGATCGGTTTCAAGAAAGTAAAGTAGTCGCATCGCAACTTTTGAAGGAGAAAGCCAGACTTGAAGAGTACTTTCAACATCTTGAAGCATGTCTTGTTTTGGAGATCTAGTTCTGTTATTTACTTTGGTGTATTTGGTCACCCCCGGGATTGTTGGAAGGGACCATTTGTTTGTTTTTATTATTCAGTTTTTTGTTAAGTTTACTTAGAAACATGTATTTTGTCGTTTATTGATACACTCTTAAATGTCTGAAGTCACTTGAACATCGTTTCTTTTGTTTGTAAATAATTGAAGTGTTTGTTTTGTTGTCCTTTTTCTCATTGATTGTATGCTTGATCTTTGGTTACACGCCGTGACTGATAAATAAAAGGACTCTTGAATACCTGGAAATGACAAACATATCATGCACATCATGCATTTCATAACATTACAGGTTATCTCAAGACGGTATTCTTATTCTTCCGCTTTTCTTATTCATAATTCAAGACGACTACTCATCGGTATTCCACCTGAAACAATTTACCAAGACAGATGGAACATGTTCATGCTGAACTCGCTAAAATGAGGACCCAGATGGCTACTCAGATGACCCAGTTCATGGAGGTCATCACCAATGTGAATCACCGGCAGAAGGAATTGGATGCCATTGTCAACAACCAGCACCTCTATCCAGGGGATGGTGGAAATTAAGGGCTCTATCAGGACATTTCTGTAGGATTGAGGGATGTGCAAGATCAGCCTGCTGGAAATTTTCACGGGATGCCTGGAAACGCTTTTGTGTGCAACATAGGACAGTTTCCTCCGTCTCCTGGACCATGTCTTGTGGGAAACAGAAGAGTTAATCAAGGCGGTGTAAGGAACTATCAGGAGCAGGATTTTGACTTTAACCAAGATGAAGATCAGTTTTCTATTCGGCGTTTAGAGTCGTAGGTTCAATTTGAGGATATGAAGTATCAGTTATTGGAAGAGCGTTTGAAGGTTGTGGAAGGGCAAAGAGTCTTTGGTATGGATGCTAATGATCTCGGGTTGGTGTATGGGGTGAAGGTTCCTCCAAAATTCAAGCCTTCTGTATTTGAAAAGTACAACGGAACATCATGCCCTGTTACTCATGCAACTGCTTATTTCCGGAAGATGTCCGTGCATACTGAGGATTAGGGGCTTTTGATTCACTTTTTCCAAGATAGCCTATCTGGGGCATCCTGGAGTGGTACATGAAGTTGGATAAAACTCATATTCGTTGCTGGAATGATCTTGCTCGAACTTTTGTCAAACATTATCAGTACAATGTGGATATGGCGCCTAATCGCACTCAGTTATAGAATATGTCACAGGGTCCAAAAGAATCTTTCAAGGAATACGCTTAGAAGTGGCTTGGCCGCGAGGGTTCAACCTCCACTCATGGAGAGATAACTTATTGATATGTTTATGAGTACCCTGCAAGGGCCATTTTATGAGCACATGATAGGAAGTACTTCGGCAGGATTTGCAGACTTGGTTATGGCTGGTGAAAGAATTGAGATAGGTTTGAAATTGGGGAAAATTCAGATTGGACGTTCTAGTGGCTCATCAAGGGGAAGTAAGAAACCATTCAACACTTACCCTAAGTAAAGGGAAGGCGACGCAAACGCGGTTTACTCTCATAGAGGAAGAAGAGAGGATCGTCAACACCAACAAATCAATGTTGTTTCTATTCCTGTTAATGCTCCTTCGCAGCAGAGACTGAATACAGTGCCTTAACAACAAAGACAACAAGATGCTCCTGGTCAGTATAATAATCAATAGCAGAGACAGCCCAAAAAATTTGATCCCTTGCCAGTAACTCTTACTGAAGCACTCCACCACCTGCTTGATTTGAAGTTGATCAGTTTGAGGAATATGCCACCGCCACCCGCAAGACTTCCTGTTAATTATGATGCTAATGCAAGGTGTGAATTCCATTCAGGCGGAGTTGGTCATTCTACTGACAATTGTTTTGCGTTGAAGTGCAAGGTGCAAGACTTGTTGGATGCTAAGGCAATTGAGTTTACTCCAGTGACTGGTATGAATGTTACTCAGAACCCAATGCCTAAGCATGGAGGGGGTGTTGTTAATATGATTGATGATGATGGTGAGATGTTGAATTTGATCATGAATGTAGAACAAGTAACTACTCTGTTATGGTGTGTTAAGAGGTATTTTCTTGACAATTCTATTTTTCCGGGTTGCACTTCAGAGTGTTCCAAGTGTAAAGAGCAACCGAAGGGCTGTGATGATTTAAAAGCGGGTATCCAGTTGATGATAAAGGAGGGTTCCCTGAAGTTTGGTAGAAAACCGAGCTACCGTAAGGTTACCGAAGAAGATATTGTTGTGGTATCTATTCCTTACACCCCTATGCGCATTCCTACCCCATATAGGGCACCTCTTTTGATGATTACGGTACCTGGTCCCATGCCGTACACCAGTGAGAAGGCCATCCCATGGCATTATGGTGCCGATGTTTATTATCATGGGGTGAAGCAGGAGGTAAGCATCCGTTCGTCTGAGGAAGAACGCACTGAAGGTAACGAAGAGGAAGTTCATAACTTTTCTGTTGTGGGTTGAATGACTAGGAGCGGGAGAGTATTTGGCCCTTCCAATGTGCAAGATGTGGCAGATGCTTCCGCAAGAGAAAAAGGAAAACAACAGGTGATGATTGGTAATCCAAGGATTACGCCAGCCAATGTGACTCAACCAATTCCGATACCAGAAGCTTCTTCAGTTCCCGATGAGGTTGAAGAGTTAATGCAGATTATCAGAAAGAGTGATTATAGCCTAATTGATCATCTGAGCCATACTCCTTCTAATATGTCTATCTTGTCTCTGTTGATTTATTCAGAACCCCATAGAAATTCTTTGATGAAGTTGTTAAAGAATGTGTTCGTGCCACATGAGATAACAGTCAATCAGTTTGAGAATGTTTGTGCTAACATATCTGCTGGGAATGGTCTGGGCTTCACAGATTTTGATCTTCCTCCAGAGGGGCCAGGCCATAACAAAGCGTTGCATATTTCAATGGAGTGCAGGGGCACTACTTTATCACGTGTTTTGGTGGATATAGGATCGTCTTTGAATGTATTTCCCAAGTCAGCATTAATGAAGATTGATTATTCTGGACTAGAGCCGTGCCCTAGTGATTTGATGGTGAAGGCATTTGATGGGTCTCGAAGGTCAGTATTTGGGGAGGTGGAGTTACCGATCAAGGTTGGTCCTCGCATATTCACGGCTACATTTTTTGTGATGGATATACATCCAGCGTATTGTTGTTTGTTGGGGAGGCCGTGGATTCATAGAGCAAGAGCAGTCACTTTTACTCTTCACCAGAAACTCAAGTATACCGCAGAGGGAAAGGTAATAACTATGTGCGGCGAGGAAGAGTACATCGTAAGTCATTTGACATCATTCTGCTATGTTGAAGTTGAAGGCGAGATCCATGAGACTCCGTTTCACGCATTTGAAACAGTTCATGCTGTCAATTTTCCTCCTCTAGAGCAGAAAAAGAAACCAGAAATTGTTATGTCATCTCTCAAGGATGCGGGAGCTGTGGTGGAAAATGGTAACCCCGAAGGTTGGGGTCAAGTGCTTGACGTTATCCCAAAATTTGATAAATTTGGTCTTGGTTTTAACCCGGGTCAGCAGAGTGCAGCTCCCAGAGCATCATGTTTATCCACTCCTGTGAAGTTTTCCCGTCCTTGTGCTGCTCAAGAAGGAAAAGTCAATGCAGTTGGCGATGATAGGGTTGATGGCTACAATGTCGAAGATTAGATTCGTCCGAGTATTCCAGGCCAGACACTCAACAATTGGACTTCTGTGGATGTTATCCAAGTTTCAAGCGCTAAGGAGTAATATTCTTGTTTTCTTTTATTATCATATCATAATTCCTACGCTCTGCCCAAGGCGTAGTGGATCATTTGTGTAGGGCCACCATGTTTATTTTCAAGTTTATCACGAAATAAAGGACGTTTTTGCATTCAAAATTTTGCTTCATTTCTTTTTTTATTAAAATGGCAACGTTTCTCTTTTCACACACTGTCACTAAAAAAAGCCAAAATGTCATTCATGCAGATGCACTTCCACCACCGATTCTATTAATAACGACTCTGCTATGGCTCATTATGACTTTGATACTCCTATTTATCAAGCTGGAGAAGAAGCATACGAGGATTGTGATCTTCCTGAGGAATTAGCAAGATTGTTAAAACAAGAGAAGAAGGTTATCCAGCCGAATCAGGACTCGATTGAGGTGGTGAATATTGGCACAGAAGAGGTAAGAAGAGAAGTCAAGATAGGGGCAGATCTCGAAGAAAGTATAAAGGTCAGATTGATTGAGCTACTCCGTGAGTATTCTGATATCTTCACTTGGTCTTTTGAGGATATGCCTGGGTTGGATACAGACATAGTGGTGCATCGATTATCGCTCAAAGAAGGTTGTTCCCCTGTCAAGCAAAAGCTCCGAAGAACTCATCCTGAGATGTCCAAGAAGATCAAGGAGGAAGTCCAGAAGCAGTTGGATGCGAATTTCTTAAAGGTCATCAATTATCCGCCATGGATTGCAAATATTATGCATGTGCCCAAGAAGGATGGAAAGGTCAGGATGTGCATGGATTATAGGGATTTGAACAGGGCCAACCCTAAAGATGACTTCCCTCTCCCGCATATTGATGTGTTGGTCGATAATACTGCTCATTCCAAATTGTTTTCGTTCATGGATGGTTTTTCAGGTTACAATAAAATTAAAATGGCTCTAGAGGATATGGAAAAGATAACATTTATCACGCCTTGGGGAACTTTCTGTTATAAAGTGATGCCGTTTGGTTTGAAAAACGTCGGGGCAACATATCAGCAAGCCATGGTCACTCTCTTTCATGATTTGATTCAAAAAGAGATTGAGGTTTATGTGGACGATATGATTGCTAAGTCTGACACGGAAGAGGAACATCTTGTTCATCTGGAAAAATTATTCGAGAGACTGAGGCAGTTCTTGCTGAGGTTGAATCCGAATAAGTGCACCTTCGGGGTGAGATCCGGAAAGCTTTTGGGTTTTATTGTAAGTGAAAAAGGCATCGAGGTGGACCCATCCCAAGTAAAAGCGATACAGGAAATGCCTGAGCCAAGGACAGATAAGGAAATACGTGGTTTCTTGGGAAGGTTGAACTACATTTCTAGATTTATTTCTCATCTCACAGCCACCTTTGAACCTTTGTTCAAGTTATTGAAGAAAAGTCAGACAGTGAAATGGAATGAGGATTGTCAGAAGGCCTTTGACAAAATAAAGGAGTATTTGCAGGAACCTCCGATACTCATGCTGCCAATGGAAGGAAGGCCACTAATCATGTATCTAACTATGTTGGAGAGCTCAATGGGTTGTGTCCTCGGTCAGTACGACGAGACAGGGAAGAAAGATCAGGCTATTTACTACTTAAGTAAGAAGTTTACGGAATGTGTGTTGACGTACTCATTGCTGGAAAAGACTTGTTGTGCGCTTGCCTGGGCCGCCAAATGCTTGAGGAAATACATGTTAACTCACACCACCTACTTGATATCCAAAATGGATCCAATCAAGTAAATTTTAGAGAAGCCAACTCTTACAGGCAGGGTAGCCCGTTGGCAGATGATACTCACCGAATATGATATACAATACACTACTCAATAAGCAATTAAGGGTAGTGTACTGGCCGAACATCTTGCTCATCAGCCCATGAACGATTATGAACTGATGAAGTTTGATTTTTTAGATGAGGAAATTGTGTATATTCGGGATTGTAATATGCCAGACCCAGACGAAGGACTCGAGTCAGGATCACGTTGGACGCTTGTCTTTGATGGTGCCTCCAATTCCATGGGCAACGGTGTCAGAGCTATTATCACGTCCCCTGAGGGATACCACATTCCTTTCACGGCTCGTATTTGCTTCGATTGCACTAACAACATGGCCGAATATGAGGCTTGCATTTATGGCATTGAAGTAGCGATCGACCTGCGCATCAAATTCTTGAAAGTTTACGGGGATTCCAATCTTGTTATCAGCCAGATTAATGGAGATTGGGAGACTCGCCATCAGAACCTAATTACGTATCATGAGCATGTTATGAAGTTGATTCCGTACTTCGAAGAGATCACGTTTGAGCATATTCCCAGAGAAGAAAACAATCTAGCTGATGCACTGGCAACTTTGTCCTCCATGTTCAAGGTTAAGTGGGCTAACGAGGCACCTTCCATTACCATCAGAAGTTTGAGTGAGCCAGCTTTCTGTTTTGAGGCTAGTTTGGAATCATATGGTAATCCTTGGTTTTATGATGTTAAACGATATCTTGAAACACAGGAGTACCCTGAAGAAGCATCCGTCACAGACAAGAAGTTCTTGAGAAGATTTTCAGCTAAGTTCTTTCTCAGTGGTGGCGTGTTGTATAGAAGGCATCATGTCGGTTTACTGCTCAGATATGTTGACAAGAAAGAAGTAGTTAGAATCATTGAAGAGATACATGAAGGTGATTTCGGGACCCATTCCAACGGGCATACCATGGATAAAAAGATTTTGTGAGCAGATTATTATTGGTCCACCATGGAGACTGACTGTTATAATCATGTGCGGGTTTGCCACAAATGTCAAGTCTATGCTGATAAAGTGCATGTGCCACCAGTACCTTTGAATGTCTTGACTTCCCCTTGGCCGTTTATGATGTGGGTAATTGATATGATCGGCAAGATTGAATCGACTGCATCCAACGGGAACCGTTTCATTCTGGTTGCCATTGATTATTTTACAAAATGGGTCGAAGTTGTATCCTATGCCAATGTCACCAAGCAGATGATAACTCGGTTCATTAAGCACAATATTATTTGTCGCTACGGAGTGCCAGAAAAGATCATTACCGATAATGGGTCTAATTTGAACAACAAAATGATGAAGGAGCTTTGTGAGTCCTTCAAAATCAAGCATCATAACTCTTCCCCATACCGACCAAAGATGAACGGTGATGTTGAAGCAGCCAATAAGAATATCAAGAAAATCGTGCAGAAGATGGTGGTAACCTATAAAGATTGGCATGAGATGCTGCCTTTCACTTTGCATGGTTATCACACCACTGTGCGTACTTTGACTGGTAGAAGTCGAGATTCCTTCTCTTAGGATCATGAAGGATGTTGAGATGGATGAAAGTGAATGGGTACAGAATCGGATGGATCAGTTAGAACTTATTGATGAGAAGAGATTGACGGTTATATGTCATGGTCAAGTATATCAGCAAAGGATGAGGAAAGCTTTTGATAAGAGGGTACGGCCTCAGTGTTACAAGCCAGGTGACCTTGTGCTAAAAAGGATAATTCTTCCCCAAGGTGATCCCAGGGGCAAGTGGGTTCCGACTTATGAAGGTCCTTTCATGGTCAGAAAATTTTTCTCTGGAGGAGCGATGATGCTCACAACTATGGATGGAGAATACTTCCCTCTCCCTGTAAATGCTGAAGTAGTTAAAAAATACTTTGCATAAAAAAAACCCGCTAAACTGAAAACCCGAAAGGGAGGTTTAGGCAAAAAGAGGGTGTCTTGGTGAACCGAAAACCCGAAAGGGCGATTCAGGAAAAATTTAGGGACTTAAAGCAAATGACTACGCTCAGTATGAGTTCATTTGTTTCTTTCCTTTGATCCATCACCTGGCACAAGCTCGAAGCTAATCTAAGAATGATCTGTCTAAAAGCAGGAAGCTTAAGAGTCATAAGAGTCATAGCAGAATCAGGACTTGATGGCCACTCACATTCACATTGCCGTTTGTAAAAACTTATTTGTTTTGATTTTGTAATTACTTGCTTCCAAATGTAAATGCCTTTTTCACAGGCTGATTTCTCAGAATCAATAGAATATCTTCTTTCAAGTATACGTATGCGTTTCTTTTCTCCCTTTTTACTATTTTGTTTGCAAAAGTGTCCAATATTTTTGATAAGCATGAGCATATAAAATTTGTAAGCCTTACACGAAAATGGTAATCTAAGTCATGGCTAGTTGATCGCTTGAAATGCGGATAACAAACATAACTACTACCTGAGCAAGGGTTATGTTTGGTTCTATGTTTGATGGGATTCTCATTCATATTGCTGGTGGATGCCTTGCCCTTCTGTTTCATAGCTTCGGGCTGTTGGTAAAGGTTGTGGGTCAAGGTAATATCAAGATTACGACAGGTCGACGAAATCGGCGAACCTAGTTAGAGACGTCTTCTTCCCCATAATGGCTTTTATTACATTTCTTTGCCGCACTTTCATGTGTTATCTTGATTGATTGTTTGAACATTGTCTGCATATAGGATTTTGTTTATAGCCGAGTGTCAATCTTGATGCGTTGAATATTTTTGCCTTGAAAAAAAAATTATTGTTTCATTTACTTAATCCATCCAGTATCACTCTTTAATCGATTTTTCGGGCATTTTGATACCAACTGTGCCAATTCTTTTGCTTAGCCAAGAGTTTGGAGGAAGGAGTTTAGCTAAAAACGATGATTGTAATGGTATGCTTTTGAGTAGAACCTAGTTGACGATGTACATGCATTGTTTCAATTCCAAAACACTGGAGATATAAGGGAGTTAGACCCTCGTTAACCCCTCCGAGCCTTCGAAGTAGGAGTATCTTTTCCGTTCAAAAAAAAAACTTTTTTTAACCAGGGGCAGGGTAGATGTTCAATTAATTTTCCCAAGCATTCAAATTTCAGAAGGAATGTCCCATCTGAGGATCACCATATTTTATCTTTCACATTATAAAATCAGGAAGAATATCAAAACCACGATGTTCATTTCCTCACAAAGTCCTAAGGTCGAGTTCGAACCGATACAATAATGGCTATCCCTCGCCGACCAAGGAATGACACATTTGTTTCCCTTCAAAAAAAAAAGAGAGCAAAAAAAATAAAGAAAAGGTCAAAGACCTAAAGTCATATTGACTTGTTCAAGGTGGAAAGTATGGATAAGAAATAAATAAAAAGCCCTGCTAAGTCGAAACTTGAAAATAAGTTGCTTAGGCAAAAGTTAGGGCATCCCGTTGGACTCCCAAAATTCAAAGGATTTTGTCCAGGAAAAAGTTAGGGAAAAGAAGAGCCTAAAAGGCCGAAAAAAAGGGGGTTATTCAATAAAATTTTCATCAAAAGAAGAGGAACAATAATATCAAAAAAACAAAAGCAATAAAAGTTAAGTGATAATCATGTTGAAGAATTTGTCGTGACCACTCAACCATTATAAATCCTTTTGAAAAATGAATGCTTGTGACAAGTTAACTGAACTTAGGACAGGAGAATATCACGAAAGGGGTGGGCAACAAATAACTTGAGCCTTGAAAAAACTTTTTTCTAAAAACCCCTCGAACCAGGCCACGTTACAACCTCTGAAAGTCCTAACTGAAACGAAGGCTTAACTCGAAAGCATACTACAACGGGATAGCATTTCCTAAACTTCCCAAATATGTGTTGCATATCCATGTTGGTATCTTATCACCCGTATTTTGACTCATTTTTTCTAAAAAAGGGAGAAGGGGAAGAAAAGTTTTGAAAATTTTTGCACTCTGGCCAGTGATTCATTCACAACAGAGATGCGACACTTTGTTAGGATTTTCGACTTCAAGGTTTAAATAATCATCGCATCAGGTATGTCATTTCCAAAATAAACATCTTCCTGCATGTAAAACATTTGTTTGACATCAAAATTTTTACATGTTGAACGCTTGTAAAGAGCTTAATGATTGTCAAGAAGGGAATTTTTGGACAAGATCATTTATGATTGGGACTCTATTTATCCCCAGGGAAGTTCCCTATTCCCTAGTGAAGTTTTGTTTCCCCATTAATGTTTCGGTTCTGCAGCAAAGTTTTGTTGCCCCAGGAATCTTCTTTCAAAAGCTTCACTCTAAGACTTCAAGTTTGGATATGTCGCATATCCCATGTGGAGTCAATTGAATGGGAATTCCATTTTGAAGAGGTTTTAACTCCCCAACAGAATTGCCAACGAAGATCTCTCGCCTTGACCTCTCATTTCCCAGCTGGTCTGTTGACTAGGGCATCCTTAAGTTAAGATCTGTTCTTATCCCCAGTAAAGGTAATACTGTATGACTATCTGCATGATCTATCCTTTGGTTGCATTCCAAGGAAAATCTATCTTCAACAAGAATCTTCACCAGAGTTCTATCTCCCCGGTGAAGTCCTGTCTCCTCAATGGAGCTTTGTTCTCCCAACAAAGATGTTCACCCTTCGTGTCGGGTTTGTTATCTTGGTGTCACCCTTAACACGGCCGCGCGCTGTCTTTTCCAGAGATTACAGTCTTGCCCTGATTTTCTCCCTCATTTTCTAAACTTCAGATGGCGTCTTTCTCCAGAAGCTACAATGTCGACTTGATCTTCTCTAGGAGTTTGCAATTTATTTTTGCATCTCCTCTCAATGTTTGTGGCCCGGTTCTACTGGTTGCTCGGTTTGTTATTCTCCGCGAAACTTCATCTCTTCGAGGTTCCCTCTCTAAGAGGTTCCCCGTATTTTCTCCTCTACTTTGGATTTTGCAATTTATTTTTGCAGGTCATGTCGGATTCTGACTTCTTGGATATTGGCTTCTCAACTAGCCATTTCCCAGTGGAACTTTTAAAGATGCATCATTACATAGCATCAACCAAAACGCGTAGCATTTCCATACTGCGCTATATAAAAACAAATTTCAAGCATACATCGGAATATAACCCATTATTATTTCCGTCATCCCCAGTGATTTTTGCTAAATACTTCGGATTAAATCCCCAGCGAGGATTTCGTCCTCATTATCTCAGTTTCCTCCCCATACCAATATCCTTCTGACGTCAATCTTTTGAGCGTTTAATTTCGACCATAGTTCAGTTTCGCCCTGTCACGGTCTTCTCGGGTTTAGTTTTCACTACCCTCTCCGGTTCATTCCAATGTCTATTGGTGCACCTTTGGAATACCAGTTTTGTCCTGATATTCGCTTTCAGCAGGTTTTTAGGTGTACGCCCTAATCTCCTCGCTTTGGGTCGAGTTTTTCCTCGTCTCCTGTGCATGAAATCCAATTTCGTCCTGATACTCATCTAGTTTAGTTTCGCCTAACTGGTTATTGAGTCGAGTTTCGTCTCGTTTTTGCTTTCACACCTTAGACCCTTTGGCAGTGTTCCTTTACCGAGTGCAGTGTTCGTACTATGTCCCTAGGTTTGAAATCAGTCTCTTTTGTTCCTTGGATTCTTCTATCAGTTTTCGTCACTATTTATCCATTGATCTGAGACCAGCAGGTTCTCTGAGAACCATGCACTCTCATCATTTTGCTTTGCGTCGAGTTTCACCTCATTACCTGTGCGTGAAATCTAGTTTCGTCCTGGTACTCATCTAGCTTAGTTTCATCTAACTGGTTGTTGAGTAGAGTTTCATCTCGCTTTTGTTCCTCTTTTCTAGGATTCTTTCAGTTCCTTTATATTGTCTATCTTAGTTGAGATTAGCAAGTGCTCCTAGAATCACGCACTCTAGCCACTTTTTCTTTGGGTCGAGCTCAGAGTTTCGTCTCCTCACCCGCGTACGTTTTCTTTTCCAGAGCTTAGTTTCGCCTATACTCTATGGTTTGAGTTTTATCTCACCCTTTTTGAAGCCCAGTTTTTCCCTGGCACGTTTGTCCGAAAGTTTAGTTGCGTCTACTCTTCTTTGTTTTTGTTCTGTTTCAATCTGCGTTACAGCTCCATTCTGACGCATGTTGTTGTACCCCAAAATTTTCCCTCGCATTTTTCCACAAGAAATCACATGTTCAGGCTTTTCCTGATTTTTCAGATTGGCTTAAGAATTGGTCAAACAGACTTTTCTCGTCAGTCAGACAAAATTAGGGTTTTCATTGATTTTAAAGCAGTTCAGGCAGTTTGCTTATGGTCTGGTTGATTTTGGCTCAACTTTGATCAGGCGAACGCTTCTTTGACTTTTAATCAAGAACTAGGGTTTGTGCGCAGATTTCTCAGAAAGATTTAATTCTACAGTGTTTTCCAAGTTATTCTGAAATATGGACTGAGGCATTTGGATTGAGTTTGCAATGTTTGACTAAATCAGTGAGAAGAAAAGACATTTGGGCATGTATGATTTGATGGTGCATTTCTTTGATTATTCAAGATGCCGAACGTTTATGGATTATTTATTATTCTGAGTTAAATGGTTGGAATTTATTTTCAATTATTATAATTTAAAGAATTATAAATAATAAATAAACAATTGGAAAGAATAAAAAGAATTAATTGGTTAAAAGGAATTTTTATTCATCTTTAAATATTTGTTACAATTGTTATTTAAATACAAGTATTTATTTACAAAGTATTTATAATAATGATAGTTACAATAATTAAAATTGAAATAAACTATCCTAGATTCCTAAGTCTTCAAATTCTTCATCCTCTATTTGTTGCTATTTGATTTTTTATCTGCAAAGAAAAGAAGAAAAAGTCAGAAGTAGATAAATTGAAATTATGAGCAGACAGTTAATTCAGAATTCATCATTAAAGGCAATTGACTGGAATCAGTTAGCCCTCTCTGCAAATCACGGGATTTCTCCCGGTTCACAAAAAGGGATGAATATTGCTTGCTAAACATGAAATGCACAAAGTTGTAAAATGCACAAATTCAAAAGGGGTCAAACAAAGCTGCATAGTTCAAAACAAACAGCATGTGCAAATACAAAGTCCAAATCCAAATTGAACCACAAAGTCCAAACTGAGTTCACATTCAAACTAAGCCAAAAGCTGTCAAAATGTCCAAAATATGGAAAGATATCAAACAAAAGGCTACTCAGTACTATCGCAAAGAAGCAGGCAATATGGAAGAGAGATAAAGTATGCAGAGGAAAAACTACATATGCAAGCAAGCTCTTCAAATCATCATTTTCCAGTGTTACCTTTTCAAAAAAAGTACAAACATAAACATTATTTAAATGTTTTAACTGTACTAGAGAGAGAGGAAAGAGAGAAAAGAAGTTGGGCTTACAGGTTTTGGCTTGAAAGGATAAAAATATATAACCAACTTATCAAGTCAGAGTAAAAGGAGGGAGAAAAATGACAAACCAAAGATAACTCAGAGCATAAAGCCCCAGGCCTGAACTGTCAAGCCTTAAGGCACAACCTGCTGAAACCTCAAAGTTTTTCCAGCCTTACCATAAAAAGAAACACCAACCCTGTCAAGCTAAATATAAGCAGCATATCAAAGCCTCACCCAACGGCCAAGCCTTTCAAACCTCCAAACCAGTTCACATAACCACAAACTGTGAATCCTGAAAGCATCAAGCCAAGATAACCTGTCAAAAGACCTCAACAAACCTTAAAACCATAGCCTTCAAACCAGACAAACAGCACAAGGCCAAGCCCCCTAACCTGTGATGGCCTAAAGACACAAACCAGTCAATCAAAGCTGTAAGCACAAAAGGCCATAGGCCATAACCTGTAAACATCATCAAACCAAAATATCCAAAGCAAAAAACCAGTAAACTCACCACAAGTCCTCAACCTGCTGAAATCCCCCAATAACCATTCAATATCAAAACCTGCCTAAAGCCTTCAATAACAACATCATCAAAGCTTTCCCCAAACTAGTTTCCAAACCAACACAAAGAGCCCTCAGAATTGTAATTCATCATTGGGCTACCAAACATACCAACAAACACATCAAACCCTAAACGAAATGAACAAATTTGCCATGGGCCTTGCCCTTTTCCAGTAAGCTTAAGCCCATTTCCATTCAGTTATGCACCCCCCCTCCATGTCCATTTTGCTTAAGCCCAAAAACCCTAAGGCCCATTCCTCTTTTACTAAAAAAAAACATTATTCTAATATTTTTTTTTATACAATTTACTTAATACTGATTTTAACAATACTTTTTTTATATATATAAATTAAGATTTTGTACGTAAAAAGATTAATTAAAATACACCAAAACGTTCATTTTTTTAACTTAAAACATTTTCTAAATCTTAAAACATTTCTTTTCTTAAAATAATTTGTACATAAAAACAATAATACATTAATCTCATTAAATTTTGTTTATCACATTTAAAATAAATATTAAACTTTTTATCTAGGTTCAAACATTTTATTTTTATTAAAAACTTTTTGTACATAAAAATACTTTATCAAAATACAAGAGGGTTAATACATAATAAAATAGATTTTTAAAGTTAAATACCTTTTTTTTCTTAAGATTAAAACTTTCATTTGTGCATATTAACGAAATATAAGAATACAAAAGTTAAATAAACAAAATGTTTAATTCTTTTCATTAAGTTAACAGTACTTAATTTTCTTATTAAAATTCACATTTCTCAACTTGTAAATAAATTACATATACACCTACACATTCATAATACACGAATACATTGATACATTATACATTTGCCTATCTTGCTGTACATTTTATACATTTACATTTGATCGCAATTCGATTTGGTTGTAATTATTGGACACTACGCTCCTAAAGTCTCATCCCCATTTGTAAATTTGTACCCCCACTCCCGGATACTTATTTTGTAATAGCGTAGACTTTAAATTCCCGCAATTTATCGCTTTCAAATATACCATGGTTAGACCTAGGGTTTGTATGTACATAAAAGCAAACGCTAGATAACCTAATACAAGACAAATACATGAACTCAATACACAATTCACACTTGCACCCCCTAGGGTAATCCCACATGTTGCCTTCCAAAAATGGTCCATGCTTGCACGTCGAGTTTCTTTGGCAAAACAATTCAAATGATCATAAGTCCCTCGATGACGCTTTCGAAAGTTGCCTATCAAAATGATCATAGTCCCTTCAAGCAAAATTGCCAAAGACACTTGGCACCATTGCATTCATGGTCCATACGATGACCCGTGCCCGTCCCGTTAAACATCCTAAACGCAAGATTGTCCACCAAATTCAATGGTGGAACAAAATTGTTAAAAAGGGTTGAAAACATAGAGAAAACCTTTGAGTACAATAGGGGTAGACAAAACTCTTAGCTACTTGAAATCAACTTGCAAAAACACTTGCCTCCTTTTCAAAAATCACATTTCACAAACACTTTCAAAACAAACTTCCAAAAACATTTTTGAAACATCTTTTCGAAAAGATACACACTTTTGTAAAACACTCAAACACGAGTCAATTACATTGGTTGCCTAAGACAAGGCATCTTCTTCAAAAACATTTTCAAAAACACACACACACACACCATTTCAAGCAATCGAAAATCAAGGCAAGTGATCTAAAACCAAGTAACTAAGAGCCCATGGATAACCATGGATGAAAAGGGTTCTAATACCTTCCCTTTTCATAATCTACCCCCCGAATCCACGAAACATCTCAAAAATGTTTTTCCTATGCTTTTTAACCTTTCCTTTAGGATAAAATAAAAAGTCGATGGCGACTCTTGCTCAACCGAACAAGTGTGAATACAAAACACAAAACTTCAAGTCAGTTCTCCCACCGTATCACACATGTCTTGGAGGTTTTCTTATTCTTTTTTATATCTTCTTCAAGAGTTTAAATTTTCGGGTTCTTTCGCATTCAATCATCTTCAACTCTGAACGCTCGAAAGTTGTCACTTTTCTCACTTATCATGTTGAAGATATTTGAATAGGGGCAGTTGTTGCACCCCAAAATTTACCCTCTTGATTTAGGCTTATGTTTCATCATGAATATCATATTGCATTGCATTCATACATTATGATGGGATCAAAGTACTTTGGTTATCAAGTCTTCCTCAAGCCTTGAAGGTTATTTGCATTGACAAGTTGCTCAAGTAGAATCTTATCATCTAAACCTCTGGATCTTTCAAGCTCAAAAGTTATTGCATGTCTCAAGATATTCTATCCATCTCTTTGGATCATCAGAGGATTGAAGTTTGTGTTTGATTATAAGAAGAATTTCTCCTTTGATTCAATAGTCAAATTAGGGTTTTGCTTGATCAAGGCAATTGATCAATGTACAAGTCTAAATTTTGGAGGCTACAACATCTCATTGGTATTTTAAGAGTCTTTGTATAAGAAATTGGCCAGGATACCTAGAGGGTTTAAAGTTTTGAAGGTGATTTATCAGTCTCCTAAGGTGTTAACCAGAATTAGGGTTTGGGATTTCTGCCGACCAATTTGGAAGTTATATTGCTAGTATAACAACAGATAATGGTTTAGTTTTTCTGATGCTGACTTGACTCGTGAGGGAAGAAACCACAATAAGGCCATGTGTGTCTCTATTGAATGCAGGGGCATTACTTTAGTGCATGTATTGATTGATATTAGTTCCTCGCTAAATGTTATACCAAAAGGTGCTCTCGACAGACTTGATTGCGAAGAGGTTATACTGAAACCTAGTGATATTATGGTCAGAGCCTTTGATGGATCAAAAAGGATGATGCACAGAGAAGTGGACCTTCTGATCAAAGTAGGTACTCAAGTATTCGATTCTACCTTCTATGTCACGGACATCCGACTAACTTATTCTTGTCTATTGGAACCCCCCTAGATTCATGGGGCAGGCGCTGTTACCTCAACCTTATAGCAAAAGCTGAAATATCCTATGAAAGGAAAGGTTGTTATTGTTTGCAGCGAAGAAAAGTATATGGTGAGTCATTTGAACTCATTCCGGTATGTAGAGATAGACGGAGAATTCATCGAGACTCCCTATCATACTTTTGAATTTATCCCTCCTACTTCTACTGAAGACATTTCCGCTATTCTCAAGGCTACCAGGGTTCCTCCCATAATGGCTTCTTTGAAGGATGCTAGAGTTGTCATAAAAGAAGATGGTTATACTACTTGGGGTCAGGTTTCTGATATTCTATATAAATTTGACAAATTTTGTTTGGGTTTCACTGTAGAGACTTAGAAGGTTGTTCGTTGTGCTTGGGATGGAAGACCACCATTCCACATTAGCAACAATGGAGTCAACGCCATAGAAGACGCTGACAATGACTATGACTTTGACAGCTGGATCTTTCTGACCATCAACAATAGACTCAGCAACTAGAAGACTCAAGATATTATCTCAATCTCCTTTAGTCAAGAGTAATAGCTACTTTCTGTTTTATTTCTTTCAAAGTTTTTGGTTATATAATTTATTTAAACAAAAACTTTAAGCCTTGTGCCTTACCCGGGGCACAATGGTTCATTTGTTAAGGGTTGTCATTTCATAAACATATCTTAATTTAATAAAGCATTGGACGTTTTGCATTCAAATATTGTGCTCTTTATCTTTCTTTTATTTTTATAACTTTTATAATAGCTATGTGTTCTTACACAAACCCACCAATAAATTGCAGATCCACATCCACTCTGGATTCCATTGATAACAATTATGATATTGCCAATTATGATTTAGAAAATCTGATCTACCAAGCTGAGGACGAAGGCGGGGAAGATTGTGGAATACCTGGAGAACTTACCAGACTATTAGTGCAAGAGGAAAAGGATATTCAACCGCTTAATGAGCCGATCGAGGTTGTAAACTTGGGTAATGAAGAAAACAGGAAAGAAGTCAAGATAGGTACCATCCTAGAAAATGGTATCAAGAACAGGTTAATCCAGATGTTCCATTAATATGTTGAGATTTTTTATTGGTCATACAAAGACATGATAGGACTAGATACTAATATTGTGGTTCACTGTCTACTGATGAAAGAGGGTTGTTCTCTAATAAAGGAGAAGGTTCGCCATATGCGTCTTGAGATGTCCGAGAAGATCAAGGCTGAGGTTATGAAGCAATTCAACACATAGTTCTTAGATGTTACATCATATCCTCAGTGGGTTGCGAATGTGGTTCCAGTACCTAAAAAGGATGGCAAGGTGCATATGTGTGTAGATTACACACATATGAACAGGGCAAGCCCCAAGGATGACTTTCTTCTTCCACATATTGATGTTCTGGTAGACAACACCGCTCAACAAAAGGCATTATCCTTCATGGATGGTTTCTCGAGTTATAATCAAATCAAGATGGCACCTAAAGACATGGAGAAGACTACCTTTGTCACACAGTGGGGCACTTTCTGTTACAAAGTTATGCCTTTTGGTTTAAAGAATGCCGGTGCAACATATCAGTATGCTATGGTAGCTTTGTTCCATGACATGATCCATCATGAGATAGAGGTTTATGTTGATGACATGATAGAGAGGTCTTATACAGAAGAAGAATATCTTGACCACCTACACAAGTTATTTGAGAGATTAAAGAAGTACCAGCTGAGGTTGAATCCAAACAATTGCACCTTTGGGGTATGGTCTGGTAAACTCCTAGGTTTCATCGTCAATAGTAAAGGTATTGAAGTTGACCCCACCAAGGTCAAAGCCATTCAAGAAATTATGGCCCCCCGTACTGAGAAGGAATTTAGAGGTTTCCTGGGACGATTGAACTACATTTCCAGATTTATTTCCCATTTGACCGCTACTTGTGATCCAATCTTTAAGCTACTGAGGAAAGATCAAGTAGTAAAGTGGAACGAAGATTGTCAGATAGACTTTTACAAAATCAAGGAGTACCTCTAAGAACCTCCAGTTCTGATACCTCCAGTTGAAGGAAGACCCCTGATCATGTACTTAATAGTGTTAGAGAACTCAATGGGGTGTGTATTGGGGCAGCATGATGAGTCTGGTCGAAAAGAGCATGCAATATACTACCTTAGCAAAAAGTTTACCGACTGTGAAATAAGATACTCACTGCTCGAGAAAACTTGCTGCACTTTGGCATGGGCTGCTCGCTGACTAATACAGTATATGCTAACTCATACTACCTTGTTGATCTCTAATATGGATCCAATCAAATACATATTCGAGAAGCCTGCTCTATCCAAAAGAATAGCAAGATGGAAAATGGTCTTGACAGAATACGACATTGAGTACACCACTTAGAAGGCAATCAAAGGAAGTGTATTGGCAGATGATTTGGCTCATCAAGTTGTAGACGACTATCGGTCTATGAATTTTGAGTTCCTGGATGAAAATATCATGCTAGTTATAGATTGTGAAGAACTAGGACCGTATGAAGGACCTGATCCAGGATCCTAATGGACTATGGTTTTTGATAGAGCTTCCAACGCGATTGGTAAAGGAATTAGTGTCGTGATCATCTCCACTAAGGGTTACCATACGCCATTCACCGCCAGACTTTGCTTTGACTGCACAAACAACATGGTCGAATCTGAAGCTTGCATCATGGGTATCAAAGCTGCTATCGATCTAAGAATAAAATGCTTGAATGTATACAGGGACTCAGCCTTAGTAATCAGTCAAATCAAGGGAGAATGGGATACAAAGCATACAAAACTCATTCCTTATCGAGAGCATGTATTAACATTAATTTCAAACTTCGAAGAAATCACTTTTGGACATATTCCACGAGAAGAGAATCCATTGGCAGACACATTAGCTACCGTGTTATCTATGTTCAAAGTCAGATGGGACAACGAAGCTCCTCAAATTACTATCAAAAGACTGGACGAACTGACACACTGTTACGAAGTTGACACCGACGAAGTAGAAGAGAAGCCTTGGTTTCATGAAGTGAAAAGATACCTCGAGGCTCAAGAATATCCTAAGGGGGCATCTATAAATGACAAGAAATTCCTACGGAGGTTCTCTGCTAATTTCTTCCTGAGAAATGGAATTTTGTACAAGCACAACCATGATTCGACTTTGCTTCGTTGTATGGACAAGAAGGAAGCTAAGAAAATTATGAAGGACGTGCATGAAGGGTTCTTTGGTACTCACTCCAGCGGAGATACAATGGCTAAGAAGATTCTGAGAGCGGGTTACTATTGGTCGACTATGGAAACTGTGTGCCATCATCACTCAAGAACTTGTCACAAATGCCAAATCTAAGACGACAGAGTACATGTGCCTCCGGTTCATCTAAATTTCTTGACTTCTCCTTGGCCATTTGCAATGTGGTACATTGATATGATTGCAGAAATTAATCCTACTTCCTTTAACGGACATTGTTCCATCCTTGTTGCCATTGATTATTTCACAAAGTGGGTTGAAGCGGCCTCATTTTCCTCCTTCACCAAGAATGTTATGGCCCGGCTCATTAAGCATAACCTAATTTGTTGGTATGGAATCCCCAAAAGGATTATCACGGACAATGGTACTAATCTGAACAATACTATGATCATGGAACTTTGAACGTAGTTCAAGATCAAGCACCACAACTCTTCTCTGTATCGACCGAAGATGAATGGTGCAGGGGAAGCCGCCAATAAGAACATTAAGAATATTATACAGAAGATGACGGTGACATATAAATATTGGCATGAGATGTTAAAATTTTCTCTTCATGGATATTGCACCTCAGTCCGTACGTCAACTGGGCCAACCCCATTCTCTCTAGTCTACGGTATGGAAGTTGTCCTACCTATCGAAATCCAGATTCCTTCTCTAAGGATTATGAAAAACACAGATTTAGATGAAGATGAATGGGTTTAGACTAGGCTAGACCAGATAAGTTTGATTAACGAGAAAAGGCTTGCGACTGTGTGCCATAGTCAGATGTACCAAAAGGACATGATCAAAGCCTTCAACAAAAAGCCCAAGCATTGAGTATATAAGGCTGGTGACTTGTTAATAAAGTGCATCATCCTACCACAAGGTGATCCTAGGGCCAAATGGACTCCCACCTATGAAGGGTTAATTGTAGTCAAGAAGATATTTTCTGGCGGTGCTATGATACTTACCACCATGGACGATGAATACTTTCCGCACCCTGTGAATGCAGACATAGTCAAAAGATACTACACATGAAAGAGACCCGCTAGGCTGAATGGCCTAAGCAAAAATAAGGGCATCCCGACGAACGAAAAGGGTTCGGGAAAAGATAAGATATATATATAAAGATTGTACACTCGGCAAGTCAAAAACATCAAAATGTGGGTTGGGCAAAAAAGGGTATCCCGATGGACTGAAAACCCGAAAGGGCGGTCTAGGAAAAAGTTAGGAATTAAAAGCGTACAACCATGTCCTGTTGGATCATCTATATACAACAAGCTTTATTACCAATGTCAAGTTCAAATGGTACAAATTAATTCAGTCAACTTCTTCCGACAACAAGGGATGAGATGCTCGAAGACATTAGGGCAATAGCATAGTTGAAACTCAATGGGGTCGTTTGCACATAGCTATATGTTTTATTTTTTCTCTTTTAGTTTCATGACGATTTCCTCTTACTAGGATTTATGTCTCTATGTACAAAAGCCGCCTGTTTATAGGAAAATTATCAATACAAATATAATTTCAAAATTCAAATTTTGTTTTATCTTTTCTGTTTTGTTTGCAAAAACGTCCAATGACTAAATTGAATGAACATATGCATATGAATATGATTAATGTTAACAAATATATGCATAAAAATAGGAATGAACATTTACTCAAGAACCTAGGAATTAGGATAACCTTCAGGTCATCCAGAAATCCCCACATGAAAATCCCCACAGAATAACCTCCATGGGATTATCCCCACAGAGTTACCCATACAAGCTCATCCTTGATGGAGATACATTCCTCCCGCAAGTCTAATATGCCTTCAGACAGAAATTGGGGCATCTTCCAACTATTAATATAACCATACTCCCCAGCAAATCCCCTTGGAGGATAAAGGAGTCTGATCATTTCTCCAGCATATAGTGGAAACTTCCTCCGCACAACCTAGGGAACTCCAGTTCCCATCATAAATGACTCCCTCAGTACAACTTATAAGGATTTAATTCGCCAACTGAGTCATTTCTCCAACACTGCAAAATCTCCTGCAGATTTCTCTTCTCCAGCTGAGTTATTTCTCCAACACTGCAAAATCCCCTGCACAATTCTCTTCTCTAGCAAGGTTTACTTCTTCAGCAAAGTTTATTTCCCCAGTGGAATTTAATTTACCAAGCAAAGTTCATTTCTCCGACTACTACAAGTCACCGACAAAATTCCCCTTTCTAGCAAAGTGTATTCCAGGATGCTATCCCCAGAGAGTTGCTATGGATTATGAAATTGGGCCAGATATCATTTAACTTTGTCTTCCCCTAGAAGAGTTGGCATACATATTGGAAAATTGGTCATCCAACACCTCAGAAGATTATCCATCTCTTTTATCCCCAGTCAGAGTATATAAGAACTACATTCCCTAGTAGAGTGATGAACAACCAATTTTCCTGGAATTTCTCTATCCCCAAGCAGAAGTCAAACATTTTCAGCGGAATATCCTCAAAACAGAAAGCAAGAATCCCCAGCGGAGACATTATAAATAAGATTGAAGATTCATATTCTTCCTCCTCGATAACGGTCATGGATTTATTTTCCCCTTCAAAGATGTTATACGAAGCTACCGATACACTTCAACGACATCTTACATCCATACATCATTTACAAGTATCATAGCATATGCATACGAAAAACATATATCACACTCTCATTTACTTTGAGAACATCATTACGCAATACATTATATACATCATGACATTGCATGAAACTAACTTTGTTTCTTTCAGGTTAGTTCACAAACAGATGAATATCATTAACAATTCTCAAACAGATAGCAGATTGATTCCCGAAACAAGACGGGGAAACTATCCATACAACCAGGAATTATGAATTCCTGAAATCGGACAAGTTTACCAACAAAAAAAGGTCAAAGATTAAATTCCAGAAACAATATGGGGAAACTATCTAGAGGAAAAGGTCCAAGATTAATTCCCAAAACAAGACGGAGCAACTATTTGTATAACCAGGTGGTATGAATTCCCGAAATAGGACGGGTTCTCCAACAGAAAGTAGGTCAAAGATTAATTCCCAAAACAGGATGGGGTAACTATCTATATGACCGGGAAAATATTAACTCCTGAAACTGGACGGGGAAACTATCTTTATAACTAGGCAAAGATTAACTTCCAAAATAGGACGGGGAAACTATCAACATGACCAAGTGGTATGAATTCCCGGAACAGGACGAGTTTACCAACAGAAACAGATTGTGGATCAATTCCTGAAACAAGATGGGGCGACTATCTACATGACAAGCATTTACTCAGAGACTGAAATATGACAAGCATTCCCCTCAGAGACTTAATCTAACAAGCAGCTACTTAAGCACCTTCCCCAAAGGTTCATTATGGAAAGCATTCTTCAGATATAGTCAAGCGTATACTCCTTTTGATACTCCTATCAACAGTTATTTTGATGAAATCTATAAGCCCATATCCAATGATATTTTGTCACCTCTATAAATGGCATCTTTAAGCCCATTCAAGCAATATTATCAACCAACAGTGTTACCTCCTGCACATGCAAGTGCAAATTTCTGGGCACTTAAGTGTTCAATCCTCTTCTACCTTCAGATCACTAATGGCAGACGTACCAATCTAACTCCTCAGGTTTAAGAAGATTTAACAGGGGCAGCTATTGTACCATAAAATTTTCCCTCCCTTTTATTCAAGACATTCTCCTAGGGTTCTCAAATGCTCAAGGTCGCTCAAGAATTTATCAGACAAATTCTCCTCCTAAGCATTGGACTTACAACTAGGGTTTCACTTTTCTTAAGGAAGATTGGGTTTCTAAGGGCTCAAGTGGTTTTCATTATTTCTTATAGGTCTTCAAGAATGATCATGCCAAATTTCAAGCCTTTCATCACAAGTTTGCTCAGTCAATTGCTCAGATGACTAAAAATCAACTCGAGTGGGTAAAAAGTCAATTGTGGGTAACATACAGTCAAACTTCAAGAGTTTTGGTTAACATAAATATTTTGAAGTCATATTCATCATTTGATCAAGGGTTGATCATGATTCATCAAGAAAAACTCTCAAATCATCAAAAATTCAAAAGTTTCTAAATTAGGGTTTTCTTGAGAAGTCAACTGAACTTTGACCAAGCATAACTTTCATATGCTTTTTCAGATTTTTCTCAACCAAAGCTTGTTTTGAAGGAAATTCAATTCTCTACAACTTTTTCTCTCTAAGATCAAGTCAAAAAAATGCTTGATATTAGAGATATGGGACAAAACATTATAGGTCATTCCAAAAGTTAACAAAAAGACACTTTTTATCAAGGCAACTTACATCAAGATAAAGTCTTCAAATGAAAAAAATGATCAATATAGAGATTATAGGGGACATCTTGAGCTTTCCAAAAACTCCAAGATCACCTTCATATGATAAAAATTGAGAGAGTTATGATTGGAACAAGTTGGAAAATTTCGAGAAAATTCTTGAAACCCAAATTCATCAAACACATATTTTTGGGCTAATGGGTTTGTGTTTCAAGGTCCAAACGTGTATTAGGTCTCATAGTGATTCTCTGAAACTATTCATACACCCTTTTGATTTTTATTCCATTTATTTTTTATTTTATTTATTTAAATTTAAAATTAAATAAGATAAAGTCAAGGCTTTTCTTACAAGGTCCAAGCCCATAATGGTTTAACCTAATTCTTATCTATATATTGCTCTTCATTCAGACATAACATCACACGAAAACCCTTGCAGAGAAAACTATTCCAAAACATCCAAAAATTCAAGAAACTAGGGTAACACAAAACCCTTATTTCCAACCCTTCTCAATTGAAACCAAGCATTGCATTATCATCTTGAAGTGCCCAGGAATCCATCCCAATCCTCAAGAAGTGAAGATCGTGCCTAGAACATCACGTTCATCCTCACTAGTTTTAGTTTTTTTTTTAATTCAAATATTTTATTTATGTATTGTTAACTAATTGGATACATTTACATGTGTTCATATACATCATTAGAGCATGTTTGATGCATAATATGTGAGCTCTGGCTTAGTGGAAAGGCAGACAGTGATAAAGGCTAAGGGCATGGGTTTAACACCCACCCCTGACATTTTATATGATTTTGCTTCTAACTTGTTCTTTTTCCTTATTTTTTTCCTTTAATGCAATGTGGAAGGCTAATGGAGTGGGTTCAACACCCACCCCTTACATTTTGTATGATTTTGCTTCTAACTTGTTCTTTTCCCTATTTTCCCCCTTAATGCAGTATGGAAGACTAAGGGCGTGAGTTTAACACCCACCTCTGACATTTTATATGATTTTGATTCTCTTGTTCTTTTCCCCTATTTTTCCCCTTAAACCCAAAATTCACCTAACCATAAAACCACAAAACTTTTTTTTACAAACCTAACATAATTGTTCTTTTTTTAAACCCTAAAAATAATTAAGTTTTAGGTTTGTCATCATTAACTTTTTTTATTAATTTAGTTAATCAACCATTTTTGTTAATTAAAATTAATTAATTTTTAGGTTTTTCATCATTAACATTTTTTTAATTAATTTAATTAATCAACTATTTTTGTTAATTAAAATTAATTAATTTTTATGTTTATTTTAATCATCATTAAAAAAACATTTTCCATTTAAAAATCATCAAAAATATTTCTTTTTTTTCTCTATTTTAATGTAATTTCATTTTCATAGATAAAGTATATGTGATTCACAATTTGTAATAGCTTAGATTTCTCACTTTTCTTTTTTATTATTATGTACCTGTTTTCCGAGTTGTAATAGCTTAGGGTTTTTAGTTTGCGCTTTCTATTATGTAACTTCTCCAAAGACGTGTAATAGGTTTAGGTTTACCTTTTCTGCTTTTACTTTTCGCACCTTTACTGTCTTTTTTATACTTGATATATTACTGCCTAATAATTAGGGTTGTATGGAAAGATAAAAACCAATCGATAGATAACCTAACTTTAAGACAAAATAACTGAATACAAAACACTTGCACATGCGCACCTCTAGGGTAGCCTCTCTCGTTGCCTTTCAATTAAATAGTCATGTCCCTCAAAAGTGGGGACGCTTGAGCAAATTTCCTTTTATTCAAAGATCATAGTCCCTCGATGACCCTTTCGATGTTGCCTTCGATAAATGATCCAGTCCCTTATGAAAACTGCCAAAGCTTCCTTACTAGTTGCCTTCGATGACTGTACATTGACCCACACTCGTCCCTTCACATCCAATGATAGGCTTCCTACGAACTAATGGTACGGATATCACTATCTAAAGGAGGAGGAAAAGTACAATAAAGGCCTTGAGTAGGTAGAATGCTCATAATCGCTTACTCACAAACATTTCAAAACAAAAACATTTCAACATACACTTTTTAATAAATATTTCAAATTTGTACGCATTCTCGAGAACAAAAACGAGAATCATTACAAAGTCTTGCCTTACAATTGGCATTTTCAAAATATTTTTCAAACATACATTCACAAAGCAATTTTCAAAATAAAGTGAGCTAGTGATTAAGAGCCCGTAGATAACTACGAACGAAAAGGGTGATAACACCATCCCTTTTCATAACCTACCCCCCGAACTCAAAATCTTCAAGGTATTTCCTGTTCTTTTCACCCTTTCCTTATTGGATAAAAGAAAATTCGGTGACGACTCTTGCTTTTCGTAACATTTGCGATAAACTGCAAACTAAGTCAATTCTCCCACCGTATTACACCAGGGAACCATAATCCTTTGGTCCCAAAACTAATAACTCCTCCTTTCTTCCAATAACTGAAATGACCATCATAGGTGACTCAGATAACACTTCAACAATGTAGACACCAATCAACCACATAATTCTGGTTGACACAACTCCATGTGAGCAACCCCTTCATATAATTGGTTTTGAATGATAGCAAATATATGTGAAATAATCAATGAATGTTAAAAAAACTTTACCTACATGTATGCATTGTAAAAAATATAGTATAACATGTTTAAAATGAGTTAAGAATGTATTCTACACATAAAACACTGTTATGAGTCGACACAAACAGCTTTGCATCGACGCATACTTAAGCAAAGAATCATAAAAATGATTCTGCTTCAGTATGAGTTGACACATCCATGCTATACATCGACTCATAACATGTTGATGTCCCTAGAATACAACCTTCAACCTTTATGCATTAATACATAACTTCATGCATCGACACATGATATGTTGATGTCCCTGGAAAACATTTTTTAACTTTTATGCATCGATGTATAACATCATGCATCGACTCATAACACGTTTTGTCTTCAAAAATCAAAAGTTTAATTCAGTATGTGTTGACACATACGTGGTATGCATCGACTCATGTAAAATGGTTGGCTTTGTAATATGATGTAATATCTACTTGCATCGTCTCATAACAACATGTTTCGAATCATTATATGTTACATAACTAACATGAGTCGACTCATGCTAACATGCATCGACTCTTAATATGAATTTCTATCTCTAACCGTTTTCTGTTTCATATATAAGTAAGTTTTTTTTAGCAGCAAAAAGTATGACACATATTACAATTGTGAGCATCAATTCTGAGCAACAAGAAGCCTGAAAGATACTTCACCTTCATCATCTTCTCGATCATCTTAATTCAACAATAACAACAAAAATCAAACATCTTTGTTCAATTGGATCAAGAGATCAAGAGATAATGTTATGCTGTGCATTTAAGGGATCTCAGCTGGGTTGAATATTCTGAAGGGGGCTTCGAAGAAAAAACCAAGGGGTTTATCTTTCAAGAACGAATGTCTTCTTGAGGGTTTGTTAGTCACAGTCGCACAAGTCGGATTCAGCCGTAGCGAGGGGTTTTGAAATCAAATGGATTTTTGCAAACAGGTCGTGGAAGCGGTGGATCGGTTGTGGATCTTGTAGGGAATCTTGATAAGGTTCATATTAAGTGAAGGTTCTTACAAGAAGAAGAAGAAGATCTTAGGTATTTATTTTTTTGTGTAGTTTAACCTTGTATTCAAACATTTAGCAAAATTGTTATAAGAGTTCTCAATTTCAATTTTGGAATTGAGAGGGAGATGTACCCACACGCGAGGACGACAGTGGGGAACTTCATTACCAAACTGCATGCATATTGTTCTTTCTTTCTCTCTATCTCTTTACATTTTCGGCAATTTTGTGATTCAATTGGCTTGCTGAGTTTTATGTTTAATGATAAAATAGTGGTTCAAATACTTTCATCAAATCACCATTATTAATCATCAAACAAGCATACGCCAACCGTTTGACAAAATTGCTTACACGTTTTAATTCATTGGAAACATTGTTATAGTGATAAGTGCATTAAAACGTTAAGTAATTTGTGTTTACGATTCATCTATTTCATGCTAATAAAATTCAACAAGTTTATCGCATGTCTGATTTTCTAGTAGTTGGTTCAAAATAGACGGAAGTTGATTCTGGACCTTACTTTTCCGCTGCTTCTAACAAATTTGGATAAAAGATTTTAAATCCTTGAAGAATAAGGAGGTGATCTATTCACCCC
Source organism: Vicia faba (assembly GCA_948472305.1). Taxonomy (NCBI): domain Eukaryota; kingdom Viridiplantae; phylum Streptophyta; class Magnoliopsida; order Fabales; family Fabaceae; genus Vicia; species Vicia faba. Next base: position 274,211,946 of record OX451735.1, on the reverse strand, counting down.
CCCCCCCCCCCCCTCTCGATCACTTGCCACACCGTCTAACAAGTGGTATTTGAGCTCCGGTTAGCTGGTGCTTTGTGTCTACTAGTAATGCTATGGCCTTTCAACCAAAGGGGGTGTATAATAGAGCTCTTGTTTTTAATGGTGAAAACTATGGCTACTGGAATGACTGCATGCGAGTACACATAAATTCCATTGACATGAATGTATGGACTTCCATTCTGAATGGTCCTTTTCAAATTACCATGAGGAATAATGCAGGTGAAATAGTACTTAAACCAGAGGATCAATGGAATGAAATAGATGAAAAGAAGTGGTTATGTGATTGGAGAGGCATAAATATGATAATCTCAGCACTTGGTGTTGATGAGTATTATAGGGTGTCTCATTTCACGTCCGCTAAAGAAATGTGTGATGCTTTAGAAATTGCCCATGAGGGTACTACTGAAGTTAAACAGTCCCGCATTAACATACTCAATCAAGAGTTCGAGCTCTTTCATATGAAACAAGGAGAATCTGTCTCCGATAAGCAAAAGAGATTCGTTTATCTTGTGAGTCGTTTAAATGCACTTGGAAAACCTGTTTTCAATGAAATTGATACTAATAAAATTCGGAGATGTCTTAGCAGGGAATGACAACCTAAAGTAACAGCTATCAAGGAAGCCAGTGACCTCGTTACACTTACCGTTACAACTGTGTTTGGCAAGCTGGAAGAATATCAACAAGAATTGGAAAGTCTTGAAAAATATGAAAACAAGAGTAAGAAGGAGAAGAATAAAGACAGGGAGGGTGAGAAGAAGTCAATAGCTCTAATGGAATCTAGCTCTAAGTCCTCAAACAAAGAGCAATATGATAATGACTCAGCTAGTGATGAAAATTCTGATGATGAAGAAATGGGACTTTTTTTCGGAGATACAATAGGTTTATTCGAAAGAATGGAATCAAGCACTCCGATAAGAATCTCATAAGCTTTCGAAAATAGTACAAAGAGTCAAGGCAAGAAGAGAATAAAAAGCAAAGATGTAAAGGACCTTGCTACAATTATGGTAAAGTTGGACACTACAAACCGGACTGTCCAAAGATGAAAAAGGACAAAGGGAAAGATCCACCAAAGAAGTTAAATAAACAAAGAAGAGCTTATATTGCGTGGGAAAGCGATAGTGATTCATCAAAAGATGACAGTTAAAGTGATAGTGATGAGACTACAAATTTATGTCTCATGGCATACACCAAAAATCAGTCCTACCATAAGAAAAACAACCACGACAAGCAAGTAAGACAGGCATATCCTAAAACATTTTCTTCTATGTCTTTTTATGAACTAAAAATAGCTTTTGAAAAACTGCAAAACAAAGTTGAAGATGCTTTTAAGAGATTATCCTCTGATAAACAAATATTTTCATTCTTGGAGACTAAAGTCTATAAAGCTGAAAAAGACTTAAAATGTCTAAAAGCTAGTATTGCAGAAAGTTCAAAGGATAAGGACGTTAGAGGATGTATTCCTAGAAGGGAATATGAAGTTTATCATATTTGGCAACAAGAGGTTAGAACTCTTAATGCCAAATTGGAAAAAGCTTTACAACCCATGGTTACTTTTGTCGTCGATCCTAGATTTTTTAAGAAAACGTTGAATCCACCATATGCAAAATATTCTTTTGTTTAAAAGATTCCAAGGGATTCAATGAGCAGAAGTGAGAAAATACATCATCATCATGGTTTATGTCATTATTGTTGTCGTTTTGGTCATACCATTGAAAAATGTAAGTTTAGGAGATTTCTTGTTCCTAAAGGAATTTACCAATAGAGGCCTAAAGGCAACCATGTTACCATTTACCCACATTGTAGGAAAAGTGTCTTAAATTCGTGGATAAAAGATGGTTTCTAGACAACGGGTGTTCAAGGCACATGACATGTGACATATCGCTTTTCATTGACTTCAAAGAAAATTTGAAGGGATTTGTTACATATGGAGACAATAACAAAGGAGAGATACTTGGTAAAGGTAGTGTAGGTAATCCCTCTACCACTACTATTTCTGATGTCCATTTAGTAGAGGGGCTTAAACATAATTTGTTAAGTATTAGCCAATTGTGTGACAAGGGTTATAAAGTTACTTTCGCAAACACTTACTGCATAATTGAAAATACTGAACATAATATTGTGTTTAAGGGTATTAGAGTAAACAATGTCTATATGCTTAACCTTTTTGATGTATCATTAACAAGACCTAAGTGTCTAGTCACCTTGAATGATGATTCTTGGCTTTGGCGTAGATGTCTAGCGCATGTTAACTTTGATTTACTTAATAAGGTTGTATCTAAGGATCTAATAGTTGGTCTTCCAAAGATAAAATTTGCAAAGGATCACCTATGTGACGCGTGCCAAATAGGAAAGTAAACGAGGGTCTCTTTCAAATCTAAAAATATGATTTCCACTTCACGACCCCTTGAGCTTCTCCATATGGACCTCTTTGGACCTTCTAGAACAAAAAGTCTAGGTGGAAATTATTATGGTTTTGTAATCGTTGACGACTACTCTAGATTTACTTGAACTATATTCCTTCGTAGCAAAGATGAAATTTTTTATTCTTTTAAGAGTTTTACAAAACTATCTCAAAACAGAATGGAATTAAAAATAATTACAATTCGAAGCGATCATGGAGGTGAATTTAAAAACCATCTCTTTGATAAGTATTGGGACAAGCATGGTATTGAGCATAATTTTTCAGCACCTCGAACTCCCCAGCAGAATGGAGTTTTGGAGCGCAAAAATCGCGTTTTAGAGGAGTTGGCAAGAACAATGCTCAATGAGGATGGATTACCAAAATACTTTTAAGTTGATGAAATTAGCACATCTTGTTATGTTTTAAATATAATATTAATTCGTCCTATTTTGGATAAAACACCTTATGAACTTTTAAAAGGAAGAAAGCCAAACTTGGCACATATTCACGTATTCGGTTGTAAATGTTTTGTTTTGAATAATGGTAAAGAAAATATTAGGAAATTCGATGCAAAAGCAGATGAAGGTATCTTTCTCTGATACTCACAATCAAGTAAAGCATATAGAGTATATAATAAGCGTTTACTTACTGTTGAGGAGTCAGTCCATGTTTCTTTTGATGAATCTTATCTGAAAAATGTCGGAAAAGGTATTTCTCTTCATGGTGCAGGTGTATCTACAGAAGACATACTCAAGGAAACTGTTGAGGAAATTCATCAGTCCAAAACAGTTGACGATGAGGAGGAAAAATATACAAGCCATACAAAATATAAGGAAGAGGAGTCATCGGAAGTAATTGATCTTCCACCAACTTGGAAATCCTCAAATGACCTTCCCATTGACAACATATTGGGAGATATTTCAAAAGGAGTGATGACTCGCTCTAAGATAAGTAATTTCTGTTATCACTTCTCTTTTGTTTCATAAGTAGAACCTAAAAATGCCAAAGAGGCCTTGATTGAAAAATATTGGCTAATGACCATGCAAGAAGAGCTCAATCAATTTAAAAGGAATGACATTTGGGAACTTGTCCCTCGTCCGTGAGACCATCATATTATAGGTACTAAGTGGTTTTTTAGAAATAAACTTGATGAAAACGGAGTGATAACCCGAAATAAAGTACACTTAGTGGCACAAGGGTATAACCAAGAGGAGGGCATTGATTATGAGGAGACTTATGCTCTGGTTTCTCGCCTTGAGGCTATACGTCTGTTGCTCACTTATGCATGTGCAAAAAATTTTAAGCTTTATCAAATAGACGTAAAGAGTGATTTTCTAAACGGAGGCATAAATGAAGAGGTATATGTATCACAACCTCCTGGTTTTAAGAATAATGAATATCCAGATTATGTTTTCAAATTAAAACGAGCGTTATACGGTCTTAAGCAAGCCCCTCGGGTTTGGTACGAAAGACATAGTAAATTTCTACTTGATCATGGATATTCAAGAGGTAAAGTGGATTCCACTCTTTTCATTAAACATAAAGGAAAACACATTCTTTTAGTTCAAATATATGTAGATAATATTATTTTTGGTTTAACTAACCTACATTTGGTCGAAGAATTTTCTAAGGTTATGAAGGGTGAATTTGAGATGAGTCTCATGGGGGAGCTAAACTACTTCCTCGGTCTTCAAATAAAGCAGCTCAATGAAGGCACAATTGTATGTCAAACAAAATATTGCAAAGAGTTGCTTAAATGATTTGGAATGAACAACTCAAAATCAATTGGCACCCCTATTCCTACCAACGGGAATTTAGATAAGGATGAACATGGTAAGAGTGTTGATGTCAAGAAATATAGAGGTATGATTGGATCCCTTTTGTATCTTACAACATCTAGGCCTAACATCATGTTTAGTGTTTGCATGTGTGCACGATATCAATCGCATCCTAAGGAATCTCACTTGAAAGATGTCAAGCGTATACTTAGGTATCTCAATAGTACATCTAAGTATGGGCTATGGTATTCCAAGGGAAGCGATTGCAGTTTAGTAGGTTACTCTGATTCTGATTTTCCTAGTTGCAAGTCAGATAGAAAAAGCACCAGTGAAACATGTCATTTGTTTTCAAACTCTTTAGTAAGTTGACATGGCAAAAAGCAGGTTTATGTTGCTTTGTCAACCGCTGAGGCTTAATACGTTTCATCCGGTAGTTGTTGTGCTCAGATTTTATGGCTAAAGCAACAATTACAAGACTATGATATTCAATTAAAACGTATTCAAATAAAATGTGACAACAGAAGTGCTATAAATCTTACCAAGAATCCTGTCTTACACTCACGCACTAAACACATAGAGATTATGCATCACTTTCTTCACGATCATGTTGAAAAGGAGGATGTTATGTTTGAGCATGTTGATACTAAAAATCAACTTAATGACATTTTTATAAAACCACTAGCAACAAAACCTTTCTTCAACATTCGTAGTGAGCTATGGATTTTAGATTTCTCTTACTTGATGTCTTAAGCATACATGTACTTAAATTATATATATATCTCACCATGTTATTGAGATGTGTTTTTAGCTTTCGTACGTGTGTCTTAACATCTCATCAAATGAGGTAATATCATTACTCTCTACTTTCTCTTTAAGAATTCTATGATTACTTATAAATTGACCTTAATTGTTCCATTAATATTGTCTATATATATTTCTTTTACATAAATTATTTGAACTCGACATATGCAAATTGCATTACATCATTATGTATGCATAATCATCTTTAGATAATTCATTTTTCATAATCATATAATTGCAAATGGGTCTCATATCCAACTGTTCACAGAAAATTGTATAAAATTGCACTTCTATCAAAATTTACTGTTATGAGTCAGCTCATACAGTTATAAGTCGACTCATACTGAAGAAAAATGTAAAAACAGAAATCAAAATTGTTTTCCGATCGACACATTAAGGTTTTCATCGACACATGTTACTTCCGGTCGACACATACGATTCTTGGGTCGATGCGAAACATTAAAAACAATTCTTCAATACAGGATGTGTCAACACATACGTGTTTCATGATGACACATAAGGATAACTAATGCCTTTAATTTGAGTTGGGTCAACCCATCTACCCGATTTTATGTTTTAAACTCTTTCCAATTATCTCATTCATTACATACATCGGCTAACCCTAGTCATCATTTGTCATTCTCATCATTCACTTCATCTTCCAATACCCTCATCTCCAAATTCTTTACTACCCTTATTCAACAAAGAAAATGCCTTCAAAGGCAAAAGGCAAGGGAAAACTTGGTGCAGGACCATCTGGATCTTCTACAGATATTCCTCCTAGTTCTCTGTCCATCATGCATCCTGCCATTACTGAAGAATTTGAGCAATATTTCAAACCGAGGTTAGTTATGAAGCCTCGTGTCTTCAACAAGGTTGAGGTTTTGTCTCTTCATATCACAGATGTATGTGATATTTTAGATGCTCAACAATTAGGGTCCTTTTTAAATGTTAAAGAAGATTATCATGAAGACTTTATAAGGGCCTTCTATGCGGGTTTAAAAATGAATAAAGGCTGGTGTTTTAAGGTTAAAAATGAAATAAGAAGGTATGTATTTGAAACAAGTGACTGGCAGACTGTTTTTGGCATTCCATTTGGGAGGTCAATAATGAAGAGCTATCATGACCAAAGCTTTGATACTCATTATGATGAGTAAGCTTTCGTAGCCTAAATTTTGAAACTTGATAGACCTCTTGGTGAGTATGAGCCTATAACCACTGGTACAACCAAAAGCATTCATAGAATGCTTCACTGGATAATTTCTCATATACTGCATCCTAGATCCGGTGGCCACTCTAGGCTAGACAAGGCAGATATTCATATTTTGCATATTCTGCCATATTCTGCTAGATAGGGTACCCCTAAACTGGGCAAATTACTTCATCAAACACATGTTTATTATGCGTAATAGTCAGAAGAATACAACCCTTGGATATGCTGCACAAATAATGAGAATCATCAAGTTTTGGAATCTTGATATTCCTCCTGTCCCTCTTGTCTCCCCTACTGCTTCCCAAGAGTTCAATAAGGCAACTTTATCTCATGGGATACAGATGGGATAAAAATCATCAGTGTCTTTATTTTAAGGAGAAATGGTCCAATATACGGGTATATAATTTTGATATATCCTCTAAACAAATTTATGAGGATGAGGATCCTGTTGATGCAGACATGCCGGATATAAATGAGGATGCCCAACCTGAGGCAAATCAGGCTAGATCTGGTTGGGATGATTGGGTGCCAAATCGGTGGTCTCCGACAAACCATCAATTTGATCAAACTGCACCACCTCATGCTACTTCCATGTTTCAACAAATGGAGGTTGCCAATGAATCCCGACATGAAGAAGAGAGACGTTGGCATAACCAGCAAAGTGAATGGCACAAGGATCATGAACAATGGCATGAGAAGTATACGCGAATGTACCAAAACCAGCATTCGTGGCACTTGGATTTGGTCAAATGGCACCAAGTATTCTACAATGAAATTACTAGTTTATGGATGACTATCATGATAAACCTGGAATCATGGAAAATTTCAAAAATGTCGATATCCAAAACAGATTTCGACGATATCAATTCATGACCCAAAACCCTGATATCAACCCACCTCCTCCGCGTCCTCCACCCTACAAATATAATGAATCTTGCGATGGAAACAATCCTTAAGCATGTCATGTCATACATCTCATAACATTTGTCCTTATGTCTTTTGTTCTGAAGTTTGTTTTAATATTCTATTCAAACAATTTTTGTTATAGCTTACGTAAACTGAATATTCTCAACGTTAAATTCTTTTACCATAATTATTTTCTATTTACTTAGTTATTACCATGCTTATGCCAAGACTCATTATGTGTGAATGACATTGGTTCTTTTTGTTACAAGATTCCTGAGATCACATCTCAATTCATGTGAGCTTAAATTGCTGAAAATCTATCTTATTCTCTTTTTGATGTTGTCAAAGGGGGGAGAAAAAGATGGTGTTAGTGTTAGAAAAGAATTCTTAATATGCACAAACTCAGGGGGGAGCAGCTCATTCATCCATAATGTATCATCACACATCATCAAATATTTTCCATCATCAAAAAGGGAGATTTTGTGAGCAACCCCTTCATATAATTGGTTTTGAATGATAGCAAATATATGTGAAATAATCAATAAATGTTAAAAACGTTGTGAATTGTAAAAAATATAGTATAACATGTTTAAAATGAGTTAAGAATGTGTTTTACACATAAAACACTGTTATGAGTTGACACAAACAATTTTGCATCGACGCGTACTTAAGCAAAGAATCTTAAAAACGATTATGCTTTAGTATGAGTCGACACATCCATGTTATGCATTGACTCATAACATGTTGATACCCATGGAATACAACCTTCAACCGTTATGCATCAATACCTAACTTCATGCATCGACACGTGATATGTTGATGTCCATGGAAAACATTTTTGAACTTTTATACATCGATACATAACATCATGCATCGACTCATAACACGTTTTGTCTTCAAATATCAAAAGTTCAATTCAATATGTGTCGGCACATACATGTTATGCATCGACTCATGTAAAATGGTTGGCTATGTAATATGTTGTAATATTTGCTTGCATCGACTCATAGCAACATGTATCGACTGATTTTGTGTTACATAACTAACATGAGTATACTCATGCTAACATGCATCGACTCATAATACGAATTTCTGTCTCTTACCGTTTTCTGTTTCATATATAAGTAAGTTTTTTTCAGCAACAAAAACTAAGACACATATTACAATTGTGAGCATCAATTCTGAGCAACTAGAAGCCTGAAAGATACTTCATCTTCATCATCTTCTCAATTGTATTAATTCAACAACAACAACAAAAATCAAACATCTTTGTTCAATTGGATCAAGAGATCAAGAGATAACGTTCACCTGTGAATTCATGGGATCCCAGCTGGGTTGAAGATTCTGAAGGGGGATTCGAAGAAAAAACCAAGGGGTTAGTCCTTCAAGAACGGACGTGTTCTTAAGGGTTTGTTAGTCACGAATGCACAAATCGGATTCAGCGTAGCGAGGGGTTTGTAAATCAGAAGGATTTTTGCAAACAAGTCGTGGAAGCGGAGGATCGGTTGTGGATCTTTTAGGGAATCTTGATAAGGCTCATATCAAGTGGAGGTTCTTACAAGAAGAAGAAGATCTTAGGGATTTCTTTCTGTCTGTGTAGTGTAACCTTGTATTCAAACATTCAACAAAATTGTTATAAGAGTTCTCAATTTCAATTTTGGAATTAAGAGTGAGACGTACCCACACGCGAGGACGACAGTGGGGAACATCCTTAGCAAATTGTCTGCCTATTTTTCTTTCTTTCTCTCTATCTCTTTACATGTTCCGCAATTTTGTGATTCAATTGGCTTGCTGCGTTTTCTGTTTAATGATGAAATAGTGGTTCAAATACTTTCATCAAATCATCACTATTAATCATCAAACAAGCATACGTCAACCGTTTGACAAAATTTCTTACAAGTTTTAATTCATTAGAAACATTGTTCTAGTGATAAGTGCATTAAAAACGTTAAGTAATCTGTGTTTAAGATTCATCTATTTCATACTAATAAAATCCAGCAAGTTTATCGCATGTCCGGTTTTCTAGTAGTTGGTTCAAAATAGACGAAAGTTGATTCCAGATCTTACTTTTCCACTTCTTTTAACAAACTTTGATAAAAAGATTTTAAATCCTTGAATAATAAGGAGGTGATCTATTCACCCCTCCCCTCTCGATCACTTGCCACACTGTCTAACACTCCAATGTAGACAATCCTTGAAAGACCTTTGCAAAACAACAAAACTAGAGTTTCATTCTCTCATAGACTTGATAAGAGTACCAAGTTAGATTAATCAACCTCCATCCTATTTATGAAAAGTACCCCCAGACATATTGAGAAAAATAAATTCTCAATACAAAGATGTAAAGACATTATGTCGGACATTTGTTCAAGTTCTTCTAGCTTCACATTAAGGACTCCCTATTATTAACTGCTAAAAATGCATTGAGAATCATACAGTAACTGCATATCCTATGGTTAATCCATTACCTCCCTCAAACTAAATTTTTTGTATGGTTATAAACAAGATTCCATAAATCTATCTCCTTTAATTAGAAGGATCTTTCAGATGTCTAAAGAGAATGTCCTTGACATTTGAGCTTGACCTCCACAATAATGGATCTGGAAGAGATATCTTTATCAAGCCTCCACAGGAAAACAAATCACAGTCTCTTCACTTTAACTCACTTAGATCAGAAATAAACTAATCTAATGAGTGTCCAGTATGTTGATCGTTTCCTGAACGACACACTTATCTAAGACATGTTTCTAGCAAAGAAACTTCTTAGACACAAGACACATATGCCTCCTCTTCCACATCAGGAGTAGTTTCCAAACATAAGTGATTAATACACATTTGTTTAGCACCCAAGCATCTGTTATGCCTTACCTTTATCCAACAAGATTCTGCATAATCTATTGGTTAAATGTTCTAACATCTGGTAGGACATCATTTCCTTTCACAAGGAACACACCAAGAGATCCTCTATCAAAGCCTGAAGATTGGCCTTTTAGGGTTGGAAGCAAAAATAAATTGCTTCTACCAGATATCTTTTCAACAAACTCATATAAGAGTGCCTTTATGAGTGGACTTGGGATAAACCTCAAGTATCATTGGAAAATATAACCAGCAGGAGTTTTCCATCAGATATATATGTAGTAGAACAAAAACCAAAAAACTCTTCACCAACATTTAGGCAGAAACACAAATCCTTGCACAACACACCATACTCCAGGTGCAATAGGTTAACCTAGGTTTGAAAATAAATCAAAACCTTAATACAGTAGCTTGCCATCAAAGCTACACGCCTGAAAACAACAGACAGGTCCAACACAACCCTATCATGAATAGTCCATCATCCACTTCTAGGAACCATTCAAACAACAATATGAACTCTCCAAGTTCAAACAGGTTTTCAGTAATACTTTCTTCCTTGCAAAACCATAAAGTATCATCCCAGGATCTCAACTAGAAACATAACGGGATGCCTACTTTGATACCAATTGAAATTCTAGTATAAGAAAAATCAGATGTTCTATGACATATAATCTGAACATAAAAAACATAGGCAGGGTATAAACATATAAAACAGTACTAAAATGCATAAATAACACATCATAATTGTTCATCAAGTTTGGACCAACTCTCCTAATTAGGGGGCGTACCAAGCCAGGGACAAGTCCATTATGATAGTATCAATTTATAGACCCTACAAAAAACATACCAGTTTACAGTCTACTCACTTAATAATTACCCGTGCTATACTTTTATATAAGATTCACCTAGATATAAGGCACTCCTCAATCCCTCATCAATCACAGACAATGATTGGACAATAATAATTCTGAATAAACAGGAAGACGCACTTCCATGACAATACCTAGCTAAGACTCAAAGTTAAACTCCCACGTTTACAACTTTTCTCCTAACTAAGAACAAAAACTCGGAGTTGCCTCAAAGCTTCCTCAAAGAACCATACTCAACTCATTACCTCCAGGTTTCTGAGTGAGAACACAGTGACCATCTCACAACCCGAGTGGTTCACTTAGACCAACTCTTCTAGAGAGTGGCTATAGACTCAACCCTATAGATTACATCTTTACAAAACACGACTGTTACCTTTCTTAGGTTACAAAGACTACTATTTATAACCTATATTCCAACTGGACTTGGGCCTTTAATCACAACTCATCATATGTTACAATTCTGCAAAAGATTTTGCATAACAAAAGGTCTTCAATCAAATCTTCCTAATTTATCTCCATAATTAGAAAGTGCATATTCTTCAATATTATTCTTGATTCTTCTTGACCTATAAAATAGCGCCACACATGATTGCATAATATTCCCAGAATATTCTGCATCAATTAAATCATAACAGAATCTAACTGTCCACTTCAGCTTAGGTGCGATGTCGTATGTTCCTTCATGGGACATCTTATACGACAATGTTATTCCAGATGATGAGAACTTCTCATCTCAACATGTCTCAATATAAGATAATACTTCTTGCTCAACCCGTTCCTATTAGCAAGTTAACATCTTATATCTAATATATTGTTGTCTTATTTGTTTTACAAAAATTAATGTCAATCCTAAAACTAGAGAACTTACAGTAATTGAGTGTGACGATGCTTTATGAAGCTGTATCATTTTTTCATAATATGTTGCATAATAATGAAAATGATGTGGTTGGCCTGTATGGGCAAAATGTTTAGGGCTTATGCTATGTAGTTGCTTAATTATGTTGTTGCATTTTGGTGCATGCATCCATTGGTAGGGGCTTATGCCCTTTTGTTGTCCTGTATTGGCGTTATGGTGAGGGATTATGCCTTATTGTTTCCCTATTTGGAAATATGGAGATGGCTTATTTCCTGTTGGTACCACATGCATTGAGTTAGTGTCGGTCTCATTGCATAACATTGATTAATTGACATGATGTTGAGTTGTATGGATGATATATGCATTAGGTGATAATTGTTGATATGCAATGATAAATATATGCGATGATAAATAAACGTGAGATGAGGAATGTATGACTATGCATGACATAAATTTCTATCTACTTATTATTATGCATTCTTTTGTATTGTTGTGATATCTCACCCTTTTGTTGGAAAAAAGCTTTATACGACACCGTGTAGATAGTTAGGAGTAGTCCGAAGATGCAGGGGTTGGAAGAGGTTTCTCTTTGTTTTATTTCGAGTTGGCGTCTTTTCTCTTAAACATATATTAGGGGGAATGAACGCTTAGTTGTTTTGTTGGTTATTAATTGAATTGTTTGGAGACTTAGTAACTCCTAGTATTTGAATAATTGTTGATTTATTTTGGATAAGATCCTTTAACTTCAAAAATGATTATTTTTCCAATGCTTAATAAAGATTGAAACTTGAATACTATGATGCAGTTTTTTTAGTTCCTCTTCGTTTGGTGTTATGTATTGTTTACATATTACTGGCAGACGTGCATGTTTTTGAAGAATGTAACATCTTGATTTTGACTGATGTTTTAAATTAATCTGATTTAATTATAATTACGCTGAGTTAAATTAGGGTGTTACATTAGTGGTATCAAAGCAGGTTAGTCCGTTCAGCCAAGTTGTTGAGTCAGTGTGATATGAAAGGTGAATACTATCGATGTATTATCCCTTAGTACGCGACATGTGTTTGAAACATTGTTGGTGCTTTATTGTTTTTCTAATCACTTATTATGGGAGAGAGAGATTGAAACAAGTGGGGGAAAATCTATTACTTCTCAGAGATTTTTTAGTTGCAAGATGTGAACAGTTGGTTCAGTGTGCCATGGATTGCAAGAGTGCAAATGTTGGCGAGACTGTGTTTTTTCTGATTTCGAGGGAAGTACAAATTCAAGATTTATGTCTAGTGTACAGGTTGAAGTGTCCTTGAGAGGGAATGATTAGGTACTTGTGTTATTCACATCTCTTGGAGTGGAGAGCGATGTTATGTTATGGCTAATGAGGTGTCAGTTGTGCGTGAGTCCTGGTGTTTTCTTGGGGATAATTTTGACTTGTCGTTAGAGAGAGATGTTGGATTAACGTGATATTATCCTTGGGGTGAACTGTTTAGAGTTAAACCAAGTGATTACAAATTTAAGATTCCAGTGTGTTGGACGCGTTGGGGCATCTCTGAGGGAGAACGATCAAGTATTACTGATCGTTGCTTCTCAAAGGGTAGAGAGACATGTAGTTAATGATATGTCGGTGGTGTGTGTAACACCCCAAAGCAATTAGATTATATATTTAATTATTCGATTAATTCATGTTGGGCAATTATGAGTTAATTGTGATATTTATGTGATGTATGAGTGATCATGATGCTTGATATGATGTTTTGTGTGGTGTATGATGGGGTGGTAGGAATTAAGAAGGTATAGAGTATTTCAGAATAATTTAGATAATTAGAATGATTAATTGGAATTATTTTAATTAGTTAAATAGAGAATAAATATTATGTAAATATGTTACGGAGAATGTGGTAAATTGTAAATGGATAAGTGAGGGTAAGATGGGAAGACCGTAGAAAAGGTCCAAAGGTTAAACACAGAATAGAGGGAAGAGATTCTCATGATGTGCAAACGTGAAAAGAGAAGAACTTTGTGAAGAGAGCTAGGGCACAGAAGAACTCAGAGGGATTTGATAGAACGTGAAGAGAAATCAATTGATAGGATAAATATAAGGTAAGGGTGTTTATCGTTTTTATTATAATTGATCTAAGGTTTAGATAATTGTAGGTTGTGTTGGGGTTTGGGGATGATGATGTTAAATGATGATTTGATGAAAATTGCTAAAATTGTGATGTTTTCTTGCAAAGAATTGATGCATATCATGTATAACATGATGTGTTGTTGTTATATGTTGAAACTAAGAGAATCTATGATGAATTTTAGACTTGTATTGTGAAGAAATCATGTACAAATTAGAATTGTACAATGTAGAAAACGCAACAAGGAAGTCCTGTTCGTGCTGCAGCGTCGAGCGATGGATGTGTGTCATCGAGAGATGGAGCCTCACTTTAGAAGCTCTAGGCTATTAAGAAGTGATAGGAATAGGGTGAAAAACATAGCCCGAGGATTTTTGTATGGGTGTGGTATGTCGCTTGAGCATTGTCGGGCGATAAAGAAGCGAGAAGAGAGCGTCATGTGAGTAAGATTCTTCTTTGGGAAATGGAGACGATAAAGTAATGATGATGTTGTCCCACCCTCATTTCTGAGCGATCCTTAGGCGAACATCCTGCTTCATTGGGAGAGCACCGGACAATGGACATCAGTGGCATTTTTAAAAGTGTCGTAACTTGAGTTTCAGGACTCTAATTGACACACTGTTCAAAGCATTATGAAGCTAGCACAATGAAATATACTTGGATGGAATAAAAAGAGTCATATGATGTTTTTTCAGTACCTATTCTTTGATGAATAAGATGATTTGATGATAGTTTTTGTATGATGTATGTGTATACAATGAATTGTTAATGCTATGGTGATATTGTTTTGGATTATGTAATGTGTGTTAATATTATGGTGATTATATAAATGATGATGTGTTTTGACTAGAAGAGGTCATTTGGTTATTAATATGTTCTGTATCATGCATTTATGGCATATGTTAGATGATAGCCCAGTGATGGTTGTAGGACGTTGTTACGGTGAATTTTGTAGGACAATTAGTCTAGTGATGGCCTTAATCCTAGAGTTTGGATTGAGTGTAATTGGTGATGTGTTCTGGTTCTAAGCGAGAATATATCCTATTGGTTGGTATCTTTGGAGAAACGATGGCGGTGTCATCAGTGAATTTTGGTACCACATGCATGAATCTCACGAAGTTGCATCACATTATATGTGGCATTGCATGATGATTTTGCTGAATGATGTTTTGTGAATGTGTGTTTGTGATGATTGCTAATTGATGCTACTACCATGTGTTTGATGAGTATTAATATGTCGTGAAGTGTGAGTATGACATGACGTTTTGATGATGCGGTGTTTTCCTTTGTGTTGTATTATAACTACTATATTTACTCCTTATATCTTTAATAGTGATTGCGATTTACTCACCATTGCTTCTTGAAAATGTTTCCTCTATACGTGGGTAACTTGTAGGTAATCAAGAATAGTCCGTCGAGGCTTAGAGGATAGCTGCAGAGTGTGTTCTTTATTTCCTGTTGAATAAAGGGGGTCTCGCTCTGATATGTAACACCGGGAATGAGATCTTTTGATTTGAATAACCAAATTACTTTATTTATTTTGAGATTTGAACTACCATTGTAGTATTTGAGTTGTTTTGACTTGATGAAGTTATTTAGAAGTATCTTAATAGATATGTTTTTGAATTATGAATTTTGTTGCGAGCAAGTTGAAAAACTATGGTTGTTAATCATGAAGTACTTAACATAATTGATTTTTGAAAATCCATGTTACGGGGCAGGATTTGCTTTACTATGAAGTTTGTTTGAAGCAATGTGACACCCATTTTTGGTGTATTACTCTGATTTAATTATTGTATTATTTTGCGAATATTCTTTGGGGGTTTATAAGGGTATTACATTAGTGGTATCAGAGCAAGTTGGTCCGTTTGACCAGGTTTTCTTATGATTTGTATGTCCTGTCGGTCAATTAGTGTAACTATAATGTTGATGCGTGTTTCTGACATTATTTTTCTGTGTGTAGAATGGCTAGAAGAAAGAAAGTTGCGATTGCTTCTTCTTTGCAGGTTGTTGCTCAGGTTGTGAAACACCAGCCTAATGCTGGAAGGAATGATGGATCTCATGTTTTAGTGACGTTTTAGAGGAATCACCCACCTATTTTCAAAGGTAGATATGATCCTGATGGATTGCAAACTTGGCTCAAGGAGATTAACAGGATCTTTCGAGTCATGGATTACTTAGATTTGTAGAAGGTGTGATTTGGTATGCATCAGCTGGCAGAGGAAGATGATGACTTATGGGTTGGCACCCGTTAGAGACTCACAGTGGTGGGTGAAGTTATTACTTGGGTTGTGTTCAACAAGGATTTTCTTACGAAGTACTTTCTTGAGCATGTGCTAAAAAAGAAAGAGATCGAGTTTCTGGAGCTGAAAAAAGGGAACTTGACTGTGACTGAGTATGCTTAGAGGTTTGTGGAACTGGCCAACTATTATCCATATTACAGTGAAGTAACTACTGAGTTCTCGAGGTGTATCAATTTTGAGAATTGTTTCCTTCCCGAAATTAAACGGGAAATTGGATATCAGCAGATCCATTTATTTTTAGAGTTGGTGAACAGTTGTAGGATCTATGAAGAAGACAACAAAGCTCATTTAGCTCACTACAAGAGTTTTAATGAGAAAAGAGGAAAGTAGTATCAATACTGTAAGAAGCCTTATGATGCCCCAAATGATAAAGGGAAATAGAAGGCTTATGATGGGAAGAAGATAAGTGGAGGAGGAGCTCCCTCTCCTGTCAAGTGTTATAGGTGTGGTGAAAAAGGTCACCATTCTAATGAGTGTGAGAATAAGGTGTTAAGGTTCTGCAAATGTGGTAAGACAGGTCATCGTGCTATTGAATGCAAGAACGATGGTCCAACCTATTTCAATTATGGAGAGCATGGTCATATTAGTACCCAGTGTCAGGAGCCGAAAAAGGAAGTTGTTTCCTAGACCAATGGTAGAATGTTCGCTTTGAGTGGATCAGAGAATTTCAAGGGGGACAACTTAATTCGAGGTACTTTTTTTATTAATGATGTTTAATTGGTTACTATTATTGATACTGGTGCTACTCATTTGTTTTTTCCCGCGAATATGCAAACATGTCGGGACTGAAGTTATCTCATATGAACAATAGTATGGTGATAGATTCTCTTAATAGTGGTTTTGTTACTACTACTTGTGTTTGTTTGAAATGTCCTTTGACTATCTATGGCAAGAGTTTTATGATGGATTAGGTGTGTCTTCCCCCACTCCAAATTGACGTTATTCTTGGGATGAACTGGTTGGAGTTCAACTATGTTCACATTAATTGTTATAATAAGACTTTGAGGTTCCCTAAGTTGATGATAATGGAGAATTGATGTTGTTATCTGCTAAGAAAGTGAATGAACTCATGGAAGACGAAGCTTTGATGTTTGCCATGTTTGGGTCACTGCAAGTTGAAATTGAAGCTACAAGTGTTGAATTATCTGTCGTTTTTGAATTTTCAGAAGTGTTCCCAGATGACATCAGTGATTTTCCTCCAGAACATGAAGTGGAGTTTTCTGTAGATGTGGTGCCATGTACAAGTCCAGTGTCAATGGCTCCTTATAGAATGTCAGCTTCAGAGCCAAGCGAGTTGAAGAAACAACTAGAAGAGATACTTGATAAGAAGTTCATGTGATAGAGTGTTTCACTATGGGGTCCGCCTTTGTTGTTGGTCAAGAAGAAAGATGGAAGTATGAGACTGTTTATGGATTACAAACAGTTGAATAAAGATACTATTAAGAATAAGTATCTGCACTAGAGGATTGATGATTTGATTGATCAATTAGTGTGTGCATGTGTTTTCAACAAGATTGATTTGCGGCCGGGTTATCAACAAATTCGTGTTAAACTAGATAATATTCTAAAGACCGCTTTTGGAACTAGGTATGGTCATTACGAGTACATTGTGATGCCGTTTGGTGTACCTAATGCGCCAGGTGTTTTCATGGAATATATGAATAAAACTTTCCATTTGTATCTGGATAAGTTTGTTGTGGTTTTAATTGATGATATTCTGATTTATTCTAAGTCAGAAGAAGAGAATGCAGAGCATTTGAGAATTGTGTTGCAAGTGTTGAAAGAAAAGAAGTTATATGTTAAGCTGTCGAAGTGTGAATTTTGGCTGAAGGAAGTGATTTTCCTCGGTCATGTTATTTCTAGTGGTGGAGTTGTTGTGGATCCTTCTAAAGTTGATTTAGTGTTGCAATGGGAAACTCTGAGGTCTGCGAATGAGATTAGAAGTTTACTTGGTTTAGCCGGCTATTACTGAAGGTTCATTGAAGGGTTCTCTAAGTTAGCATTACCGTTAACTCATTTTACTCAAAAAGGTCAAGCTTATGTGTGGGATATTGCATGTGAAGAAAGTTTCATAGAATTGTAAAAGAAGTTGACGATTGCTTCAGTATTAATTTTTCCTAACCCAAGTGATGCTTTTATAGTGTATTGTGATGCATAGAAGATGATTCTTGTGGTGTGTTAATTCAAAATGGATAGGTTATTTCTTATGCTTCTAGGAAATTTAAGATTCATGAAAGGAATTATCCTACACATGGCTTAGAGCTAGAAGTTGTGGTGTTTGTGTTGATGATTTGGAGACATTATCTTTTTGGATCTAAATTTAAAGTGTTCAGTGATCATAAGAGTTTGAAATACTTGTTTGACCAGATGGAGTTGAATATGAGGCACAAAAGATGGCTTGAGTTGTTGAAGGATTGTGACTTTGATTTGAATTACCATCTTGGTAAAGCAAATGTAGTGGTTGATGATAATGGTGTGATGCGGTTTGGAACAAGAGTATTTGTTCTGAATATTACAGAACTTAAGAGAAGTATCCTTGAAGAAGGATATCGAAGCTGGTTAAGTATTCATCTAGGTGCCACGAAGATGTGTCAAGACTTGGAGAAGTTATTTTAGTGGCCTGATATGAAGAAGGAAATCACTAAATTTATTTATGCTTGTTTGACATGTCATAAGTTGGAGATTGGACATCAGAAGCCTATCGGTCTTATGAAACCTTTGAGTATTCCAGAGTGGAAATAGGGCAGTGTCTCTATGGATTTTGTGTCGAGTTTTCTGAAGACTGCTAAGGGCAATGGCTCAATTTGGGTGATTATGGATAGGTTAACTAAGTCGGCTCCTTTCTTACCAATAAAGATTAATCATCCTATGGAGAAGCTATCTGAGATGTATATTAATAAGATTGTGAAATTGCATGAAAAACCTTCGAGTATCGTGCTGGATATAGATATGAGGTTTACGTTGAAAGTATGGGCATGTTTGCAGAATTCTTTTGGTACTAAGTTAATGTTGGGCTCTACATATCATCCGCAGATGGATGGTCGGACAGAGGGGACTATTCAGTCTTTGGAGGATTTGTTAAGGGCTTGTGTGCTAGAATAAGGAGGATCTTGGGATAGTCACTTTATGTTGATTGAGTTTACATATAATAATAGTTTTCGTACGACTATTGGTATGGCGCCATATGAAGAAATGTATGGTAGGAGGTGTAGGACTCCATTGTGTTGGTATGAGTCAGGCAGGAGAGTTGTGCTCGAACCTGAGATCATACAAAAGACGACTAAAAAGATTAAGATGATTCAAGAGAGGATGAAAGCTTCTCTGATTCGTCAGAAGAGTTATCGTGACAAGAGGAGGAAGGAAATCGAATTCCAAAAGGATGATCATGTATTTTTAAGAGTTACTTCAGTGACTGGTGTTGGTATAGCTTTGAAGTCGAGGAAGCTTACACTATGTTTTGTTGGTCCATATCAGATTTCAGAGAAGATAGGTGAGGTGGCCTATCGTATCACTTTACTGTTGTTGCTTGTGAATCTTCATGACGTGTTTCATGTGTCTCAGCTAAGAAATATATTCTAGATCCTTCGCATGTGATTCAAATGGATGATGTACAAGTGAGAGATAACGTGATTGTTGAAGCATCACCTGTGTGAATAGAAGGATGAGAAGTGAAACAATTACGGGGTAAGGAAGTTGCCTTAGTGAAGGTATTGTGGGGTGGACCAGCTGGTGAAAGTTGGACTTGGGAACGTGAGGATCAGATGAGGGAATCTTATCTGATTTATTTCCGTTAGGTAATTTTCAAGGGTAAAAGTTCTTTTAAGTCAGGGAGAGTTGTAACACCCCAAAATAATTAGATTATTTGTTTAACTATTATAGGAGGTATAGGACTCCATTGTGTTGGTATGAGTCAGGTGAGAGAGTTGTGTTTGGACCTAAGATCGTACAGAACATTACTGAAAAGATTAAGATGATTCAAGAGAGGATGAAAGCTTCTTAGAGTCGTCATAAGAGTTATCATGACAAGAGGAGGAAGGAAATCGAATTCCAAAAGGATGATCATGTGTTTTTAAGAGTTTCTTCGGTGACTGGTTTTGGTAGAGCTTTGAAGTCGAGGAAGCTTACGCTGTGTTTTGTTGGTCCATATCATATTTCGGAGAAGATAGGTAAGGTGGCCTATCAGATCACTTTACCTCCGTCGCTTGCGAATATTCACGACGTGTTTCATGTGTCTCAGTTGACAAAATATATCTCGGATCCTTCACATGTGATTCAAATGGATGATGTACAAGTGAGAGATAACCAAACTATTGAAACATCACCCATGCGGATAGAAGTATGAGAAGTCAAGCAATCACGGGTTAAGGAGATCCCCTTAGTGAAGGTATTGTAGGGTGGACCAGCTGGTGAATATTTAACTTAGGAACGTGAGGATCAGATGAGAGAATCTTACCTGATTTTGTTTTTGTCAGGTAATTTTCGAGGGCAAAAATTCTTTTAAGTGGGGGAGAGTTTTAACACCCCAAAATAATTATATTATTTATTTAATTATTCGATTAATTTATGTTAGGAAATTGTGACTTAATTGTGATGTTTATGTGATGTATGGATGATCATGATGAAAGATAGAAAAACACAAGAAAAGGGGATTTGAATTGGGTTTTCAAAAAATAAAAACAGAATGACATGTTTAGTTATCCTGGTTCATTTGAAATCAAACTACTTCAGTCCACCCACCAAGGTGATTTCGCCTCTCTCAATCGAGGTCTTAATCCACTAATCAAAACTTAATTAAAATTCACGAAGGCAACTGTCAACGTCTTCTTGAGATCAAACCACAACTTGGTTTATCAAGGAATTACAATTCACAAAGACTACCGTCAATATTTTCTCGAGACTAAACCATAACTTGGTTTCTCAAGGAATTACAAAGTTTCTAATAGAAACAATGTGTTTAACAAACGCGTCTAAAAAGCTATATCACAACTGTGATGTTTACACAAAGATTAAAGCACAATGATAATTCAAGAGAAAATAATAGAGATTTTTTTTATCGCTCTTGTTGGTATGTGTTGTACCCCAAAATTTGCCCTCCCATATTCTCCAAGAAATTGCCAAGACAAGCTGCAAAATTCTCCAAGGGTTGCACAATGCAAAGGTCTCCTATACAGTCAAAACTAGGGTTTGTGTTCTGATCAAGAAAATGAAGTTTTCAAAGACCCAATCAAGTCTCATATGCCTACAAATATGGTCAAGTATCCTCATATCAAGTTTCAAGGCATTCAGCACAAAATTGCACAATCAAAACCCTAAATTGCACTACAGTCAACTGTAGGGGCAAAATGGTCATTTGACAGTCAAAAGTTCAAATTTTTGGTCAACATATCATTTTGAAGCCACAAACATCATTTGATCAATGCTTGATCATGATTCTCAAAATTTGGCTCAAGAATCATCAAATTGCAAAAGTTTCCTTATTTGGACAGCTGAAAAAGTCAACTGAAATTGACCAGGGCATAACTTTCACATGGATTATCAGAAAAATCCCATCCAAAGCTCATTTTGAAGAGAAAGACATTTCCTACAACTCATCTTCATACTTCAAGTCCAAGAAATGCTCTCACAAAAAGTTATCAATTTCAACATTATAGGTCATTTTCAAAAGTCAACAAAAAGGGACTTTAAGTCAAAGGCCATAACTTGAGATTGGTAAATCAAAATGACATGGGACCAAATGCATTGGTTAGAGGACTCAAAGACCTTTCCAAAATGTCCAATAACATGAGAAAAGCTTAAAAATTGAGCAAGTTATGCCTTGTGGAAGTTGGGAAATTTTTGGATATTTTGAAAAGTCAACACTACTTCAAATGACCTAAAATTGCTAATGGGCCCATTTTTCTTCCATGATTCATCATCCATGACATGTGCACGACTACTTGGCCCAAAGGGAAGTCTTATTTCATTTTTTATTTATTTATTTGGATTTTTATTAATAATAATTCATTTAAATTAAAATAAATACATGAAAAATGCTAACCTAAGTTTTTTCAATCTTTTTGTGCACATTATATCATCAATATTTCGTGCATATGCAAATTAGGAAAGATTTGGATTGATTGGCATGATTGAGAACAAAGAACACTTGAAAAAGATTGAAAAAAGATCCTTAACAAATCAAATCTTCAATTCATGAATACAAGAGATTTGGATCAATATTGTTGACCTAATGCACTCAGTACATAAGCATGATCATAACCCTAATGATGCTAGAGGCGCAGCAGCTGATCGCACTAAATCGCACTATGTTTCTGACTCAAATATCACATGTTTTCCTTAGTTTTTATTGTCATTTTCTCGTATTATGTTCCTTTTTCCTTTGTTTTCAGGATTCTTGTCATTTCAGAGCCTTCTGTGAAGAAACGAGCCAAAACGCCCAGAAATTAGGGTTTTTCAAGATATTCTGCACTTATGGCGTTCAGCACCGCGCTGGCTACAGGAAACGCGATGACGTGGCCCACTTTCACCCAGAGATCAACTGCCACGTTCCCATGATGTGGCGGTTCCAGGCACCGCGCCCGCGACCACCCTCACCGCGCCCGCGGCCTTCACAAAAAGGTTCCCGCTCAAAAGAAGTTAAGGGGCATGCTGGTCCTTACGCACCTCAAAGTTCCTCTATAAATAGCTTTCGATTCTCATTCTTTAGTTTCATCCAAGCTTAGTACAATCTTAAGCCATATACTATCAGTTTCTGTAAAGTAATAATCTCTTCACATCGGGGAGTTATTGTGGTGTAGATTGAGTTGTAATCGAGTCTTGGAGCACTTTGGTTGAAGTTCATCATACCGGCCTTACTTTTCCGTAGATTTGTATCAGATTCAAGTCTCCGACCGGAGCAAGGTTCTAATTTATTGCATTTCTTTATTTAATTGCTCTTATCATAGTCTACACGTTTTATAGACTTTAATTGCTCTTATCATAGTCTACACGTTTTATAGACTTTAAATGCTCTTATCATAGTCTACATGTTTTATAGACTTTAAATGCTCTTACCATAGTCTACACGTTTTATAGACTTTAAATGCTCTTACCATAGTCTACACGTTTTATAGACTTTAAATGCTCTTACCATAGTCTACACGTTTTATAGACTTTAAATGCTCTTACCATAGTCTACACGTTTTATAGACTCGCACTTATTATGTCTGGCTAAACTATAAAGGTTAGGATGTAATGATTGTCATCGTGGTTGTGTTCCAATTATCATGCTAGTGAAAATACTCTGGGGATGTTTTGCTTCTAATTCAAGTCAATTGTGTTTTAATGTTTATTGGGTAAGATCGAAAGTCGTCCAAACTAATGATACGACTTGATTATTATTTAACCAAACAAAAAGAGCGACAGCCGTTGATTGGTTAAATAGGAATCATTGACCTTTTTAGAAAACGATTTTGAAACTATTTTCGGACGCGTTTGTAGGTTTGAAATCTGACTCTTGGTCAAAAGCCAAAAGTCTCTTTAAGTTAATCTTTCCGAGTAAGATCACTTTTCTGTTAAGTCAAAACTATCAATTTCTTAAAAATAGGTTTACCTCTTTAACGCGGAAGGCACCCTTTATATGTGACAATAAAGGAATTTAATTTAAAGAGTAAACTCGGTTCTTAGTAGTCAAAAGCTACAAGTTCCCGTTAAACTGATTCTTTGCTATCAATAGAAAATACTACCCCATAAGTAGGTTCATCTACGCATGACCGAACCAATATCTGATTACATGATTTACATTCCAACCTGTCTTTTAAACTGTTATTTCCCTCGCTCATTTACTTTGTGTACTGCACTCACATCAATATCCTTATTCGCCTTAGATAAGCACCTTAGCAATAGAGTTGATAGATTGACAATTGGTCTCTGTGGTTCGATAATCTTATATATTACTTCGATAGGCTGTACACTTGCAGTACTACATTTAGGCTATACGTTACAGATAAACACCCATCAAGTTTTTGGCGCCGTTGCCGGGGACCAACTTCGTCAAATTTCGTACCCTATTGTTATCCCGTTTAGACTAAGGCTATTCTAGCCGGTAGATGCGTAGAAATCATAGCACCGGCAACCTAATAGATCCTTTAGTAGAACCTGAACGTTACACTCGTGCCCGTCTTTTTATTCGCAAGATAAGAAGAGCTATGGCAGAAGATCGTAACCAAAGACCGCTCAAGGAATTCGCCCAACCATCTAACGAGGAACCTAGTTCTAGTATAGTAAACCCTGCTATAACTACCAACAACTTTGAACTAAAGCCCTCGTTACTACAATTAGTACAACAAAACCAATTCGCTGGTCTCGCTACCGAGAACCCAAATCAACATTTAAAGGTATTTATCCAGTTAGCTGACACCCTTAAGGCAAATGGAGCCACGCCCGAAGCTATCCGATTAAGACTATTTCCTTTTTCCCTTAGAGGTAAAGCTCACGACTGGTTAGACGCCCTTCCAACTAACTCAATAACAACTTGGGAAGACCTTAGGAGAGCTTTTCTTGCGAGGTATTTTCCACCAAGCAAGACCGTTGTTCTTAGGAACCTGATCACTTGTTTCACCCAAAACCAAGGCGAATCACTTTTTGATGCCTGGGAGAGATATAAAGAACTTTTAAGAGCCTGTCCGCACCATGGCCTAGAGCAATGGTTAATCATACATACCTTCTATAATGGACTCCATTACAACACAAAGATGTCCATAGACGCTGCCGCTGGCGGAGCGTTGATGAACAAACCTTACCCTGACGCTTGTGCCCTAATAGAGGACATGGCCCAAAACCACGCCCAATGGGGATTAGAACGAGCGACAGTAGAGAAAAAGGAGAGCCATGGAGGAAAGCATGAGGTAAGTTGCATGGACATGATTAATGCCAAGATGGACGCCCTAGCCTTGAGAGTCGAGAACATGTCTCAAAACCCAACCACAGTAGCAGCAATCCAATCGGAGTGCGAACTCTGTGGAACTCAAGGACATCAAACCATTGACTGTAACCTTTTGAACGAATCAAGCTCAGACCAAGTTAACTATACTCAAGGGAACCCTTTCTCGAATACCTACAATCCTGGATGGAGGAACCACCCGAATTTCTCTTACAAAAACAACAACCCTATCCAAAATCCCGGACCTTCGAGACCTCAAGGATTCCAAACGCAAAAACAAAACCAACCTATGCAAATAGTACCCCCAAGACCAAACCTTAAAGAAACCATAGACACCTTTATTCAAGCTCAAACCCAGCAAAATAAGGAGTTTATGAACCAACACATTCACACGAACGAACTAGTTACTCAACTAGCAACCAAGTTTGACCAGATAATAACCCACACCAAAATGCTTGAGACTCAGATTTCCCAAGTAGCCCAAAACACCTCTGTACAAGTTGCACCTGGAGGACAATTCCCTGGACAAACTCAACCAAATCCAAAAGGCCAAGCAAATTCTATCACACTAAGAAGTGGAACCGCTTATGAAGGGCCTAGAAATCGTGACTTAAGCACATCAGAAAAACCTATGGAAGATGCTACGCCCAAAGACCAGGTGGAGGAACCAGAGAAACCAGGAAAGCAATCAAAACCAGAAGTAGAGAAAAACACTCAACAACCTTATAAACCACCTATTCCATTCCCACAGAGGCTGAAAAACACCAAAGTAGAAAACCAGTACCAAAAGTTTATTAAGGTAATAGAGAAACTCCATGTTGAGATTCCTTTTACTGAAGCTATAACCCAGATACCATCATATGCTAAGTTTTTGAAAGATATTTTGACCAATAAACGGCGAATCGATGATCCCAAGCCTTTAGAATGTCATTTTATATCCGAAAATAAACTCGCCAAGAAAGATAAAGACCCTGGAAGTTTTTCTATCCCTTGCATCCTAGGTAACCATATGATAGACAAAGCATTTTTAGACCTAGGAGCAAGTGTAAGTCTGATGCCTCTGGCCGTCTGTAAGAGGTTAAAATTAGGAGAACTTCAACCTACTAAGATGTCCTTACGACTAGCTGATAGATCTGTCAAATATCCCATGGGTATTTTAGAAGACATACCTGTCAAGACTGGTCAGTTGTACATTCCGACCGACTTCGTCGTAATGGATATCAAAGAAGATGAAGACATCCCAATCCTCTTAGGAAGACCCTTCCTATCGACCGCCGGAGCTATAATAGATGTTAAGAAAGGGAAACTGACTTTCGAGGTAGGAGATGAAAAGATTGAGTTCATTTTATCAAAATTTCTAATGGCACCAGTGATAGGAGATGCGTGTTATGCCATTGACATCATTGATGAATGTGTAAATGAGCTCGAACAAAACGAATTCTTAACCAAATTACCATCAACCCCTATTTTAGAGGATGACGGATTTGAGAGTATCGAACCGTACATTGACGAAAACCTTTTCGAATGCTTAGCTCTTACCCATGACCTTATGCCACGTACTGAGAAAACCACTATAGAACTTAAGGAACTACCCAAGAATCTAAGATATGAGTTTTTGGATGAGGAGATGAATAGGCCTGTTATAATTAGCGCCACTCTAAACCAAATAGAAACAAATCAACTATTAGATACCTTGCGAAAATATCCCTCAGCTTTAGGGTATAAAGTTTCAGATTTAAGAGGTATAAGCCCATCCGTATGCATGCATCGGATTATGCTAGAAAAAGATTCGAAACCCTCAAGAGAATATCAAAGAAGAATAAACCCTATCATGAGTGATGTAGTCAAGAAAGAAGTTCTTAAGTTATTAGAAGCTGGTATCATATACCAAATTTCGGACAGTGAATGGGTAAGCCCAGTCCATGTGGTACCCAAGAAAGGAGGTATCACTGTTCTGAAAAATGAGAAAGGTGAGCATGTGGAAAAACGAACAGAAGGAGGATGGCGAATGTGTATAGATTACAGAAGGTTGAATAAGGCAACAAGAAAAGACCATTTCCCTCTCCCATTTATAGATCAGATGCTTGAACGTCTAGCAAGACACTCATGTTTCTGCTATCTTGATGGATATTCGGGATTTTTCCAAATCCCTATTCACCCAGAGGACCAAGAAAAAACCACATTTACCTGCCCTTATGGAACATTCGCTTATAGACGAATGCCCTTTGGACTCTGTAATGCACCTGCCACTTTCCAACGTTGTATGATGTCAATTTTCGCAGACTACCTAGATGGAATTATGGAAGTATTTATGGACGATTTTTCAGTGTGTGGGTTTGATTTCAAAAACTGCCTCTCGAACTTGGAGAAAATCTTAAAAAGATGTGTGGAAGTAAACCTTGTATTGAATTGGGAAAAGTGCCACTTTATGGTAAGTGAAGGGATAGTCTTGGGACACATTATTTCTGAAAGAGGTATAGAAGTTGATAAGGCCAAGATAGAAGTTATAGAAAACTTAAACCCACCTAAGACCGTTAGGGAAATAAGAAGTTTCCTAGGACATGCCGGGTTCTACCGACGTTTCATCAAGAATTTTTCCGCAATAACTAAACCCTTAACTAACTTATTGATGAAGGATGTCGAGTTTGAATTCGACCAAAAATGTCTTGAGGCCTTTGAAGTTTTAAAGCAAGCTCTTATTTCAGCACCTATCATAAGACCACCTGATTGGACACAACCCTTTGAAATCATGTGCGATGCTAGTGATTTCGCTGTAGGGGCTGTACTAGGGCAAAGAAAAGACAAAAAACTGCATGCAATTTACTACGCTAGTAGAACACTAGACGCTGCCCAGCTAAATTATACAACCACAGAAAAAGAATTGCTAGCCGTAGTTTTTGCTATTGATAAATTTCGATCTTATTTGGTGGGAGCAAAAATAATAGTATACACAGATCATGCAGCAATCCGGTACTTGTTAAGTAAGAAAGATGCTAAGCCTAGATTGCTCAGATGGGTACTTTTACTCCAAGAATTTGACTTGGATATTAAGGATAAAAAAGGAGCTGAAAACTTAGTAGCTGATCATCTCTCTAGGTTAGAACACCTTAAGCCTGAACTTATACCTATAGACGATCACTCTACTTATGAAAGATTAATAGCTGGGATAAACTCAACTGAAGAAGAGACCTATGAGGAAATCTCAACCATGAACAACATACCATGGTACGCAGATATTGTGAATTATCTAGCCGCTGATATCATACCCCCTGACTTAAGCTACCAACAGAAGAAGAAGTTTTTTAGAGATGTTAAACACTTCTTTTGGGATGAACCCCTCCTATTCAAAAGAGGAATAGATAATATATTCCGACGATGTGTGCCGGAGGAAGAAGTAGGCAATGTCATTAAACATTGTCATGCTTCACCTTATGGTGGACATGCAAGCACGTCTAAAACATGCGCCAAAATATTTCAAGCAGGTTTTTATTGGCCTATTGTATGGCGCGATGTCCACACTTACATTACAAAATGTGACCGATGCCAACGCACTGGGAACATCTCAAGACGTGATGAAATGCCTTTAAGAAACATCCAAGAAGTGGAAATATTTGATGTCTGGGGTATTGATTTCATGGGACCTTTTCCTTCCTCAATGGGTAACAAGTATATCCTAGTAGCTGTCGATTATGTCTCAAAGTGGATCGAAGTTGTTGCATCACCCACAAACGATACCAAGGTAGTTATCAAACTGTTTAAGAATATTATTTTTCCTAGGTTTGGAACCCCGAGGTTAGTCATAAGTGATGGAGGATCGCATTTTATATCTAAGATATTTGACAAGCTTCTAAGCAAATACGGAGTAAAACATAGAGTAGCATCACCATATCACCCGCAAACCAGTGGCCAAGTAGAGGTATCGAATAGGGAGATTAAGAAGATCCTAGAAAAAACCGTATCACTATCCAGAAAAGACTGGTCTGGAAAACTTAAAGACGCCTTATGGGCTTATAGAACGGCTTATAAAACCCCTATTGGAACAACTCCTTATCAATTGGTTTATGGAAAGTCCTGTCATTTACCCTTCGAATTAGAACATAAAGCCTATTGGGCCATTAAATCCTTGAATCTAGATTACCTGAAAGCCGGAGAAAAACGTATCCTGGACATTCACAAGCTAGAAGAGCTTCGCTTGAATTCCTATGAGAATGCCATCATATATAAGGAAAGAACCAAAATGTGGCATGATAAAAAAATCATCAAGAAAGATTTCAACATTGGTGATCCTGTTCTCCTATTTAACTCAAGGTTACGACTTTTTCCTGGTAAGCTTCGTTCAAGATGGACAGGTCCATTTGAAGTGTCAAAAGTTCTAAAGTCTGGAGCAGTAGAAATCAAAAACAATTCATGCGCTTCATTTGTGGTAAATGGACAAAGACTGAAGCTCTACAAAGGAGGCGATTTTCCTGTTGACTACTCTAGTCATATTCTTATAGACCCACCAATACCCACATAAAGTAAGATCTAATCGTCAAGCTAAACGACGTTAAACAAGCGCTGCATGGGAGGCAACCCATGGTTTATTCTTCATTTTATTTTATTTTTATTTTAGTAATTTATATATTTTATCTGGACTAATTTCTTGTGTTTATATTTTCAGGATGCATTACCCCGATGGTATGGTTGTGATTTTCAGAGATGAAGCACAAAAGGCCCGATTTGCTACCTTATCTGCTAGACCTATGGTACCCACTAGGTACCCCGATCAGAGCTGCATGGAGGCACTCAGGATAGAGCCAAGTATTCGGTATCTATGCAACCAACTTAGCTGGGATTCTTATGCTGATGATGTCCACAAAACCTACAGGAACCTTACTCTGGAGTTTCTTAGCTCTATGGACTATGACCCACGAGTGGGTGAAGGAGATGAGCGAGGACGCCTGAGTTTCAGATTGTTTGGCACCGAGTATACCCTGACCACCAAAGAATTTGGGGATTTGCTTGGTTTCCAAACTGGGCCGACCGCTATCACTGAGTTCCCATTGAGTTGCTACATGGACAGCGATATTGATAAATTTTGGCAGGACATTACTGATAGAGCCAGCCTTGACCCCTCTACCCAGCTGTCCCGGAAGATCCATAACCCGGCCTTCCGATACTTCGAGATGATCCTGTGCCACACTTTCTTTGGGAGGAGTTACTGTGACCACTTGGTCACCGCTGAGGAGATCCTTTTCCTATACTGTGCTAGTCAGTCCAGACCTATAGCTAGTGGAGGTTTTCTGATAGAGAGCCTCGAGCAGACTGCTCGATCCGCTGTAGGGCTCATTCATTCCGGAGGGAATGTGACACAGATAGCTTCTGCTTTGGGTTGAGACAGTATGATAGCACAGCTGACCCCATACTGTGGATATACTTTTCTGGATTTAGACTTTTGCATGGATCGTGGATTCATGAGGAGGGCCTCTTTCCACCCATATCGGTATAGATTGCTTATCAATGACCAGACAGTTTACACCTTCACAATGCCAGACCCTCAGATGACTTGTGTTTCCAACTCTGCTAACTGGAACTATTCTGTAGAAGGTTGGGGTGAGATATCAGAGTACACTCCAGAATACACTCCTGCTTCCGAAGATCTCACTCCAGAATACACTCCTGCTTCCGAAGATCTCACTCCAGAATACACTCCTGCTTCCGAAGATCCCACTCAGGACTACACTCCTGCTCCCGAGGACTCCACTCCGGATCACACATCCCGACCCGAGGTTACACACACTACTGTTCTTACTAATAACCTCATCTTGCAGGAACCTGATATTCGCACTCTATTGACTGCTATGCGCACTGAGATAACCACTCTCCGCAATGAGGTGGCTGACCTTCATTTGCAGTTGGAAGTGAATGATGTTACCTTTGCTGGTGAGTTAGATAAATTAGCTCACGAGGTGGCAGAGATTCGACGCCAGCTGACTGAGCTGCGTGGCCCAGGCACTCCTGCAGAGCATCCTACCGGTTGGCAATAGATCTGTATTGTTCACAAGATATCTAGTTTCAGTATTATTCGTATTATGTTGATTTACTTTTCAGACTCATTTTTATTTTGCATTCTCTGTTTCCTGCGTTGTTAATATTTATTTTGATGACCCAATGTCCGTACCTATATCTATATATATATATATATATATATATATATATATATATATGCATATGTTTTATTTATTTACTAATGTTTTTGTTTTTCTAGGTCACCATAGTTTTAATATAAAAATAAAATAAATATACATGTGTATATGTATTCACGTACATATATGCACATTTATAAGAAAAATATGTACACCTCCAGAAATTGAAGATAATGACGAGGAAGAAAAAGCCTAATGGAAAGAAAGCCAGGCCAGCCCAACTGACCTCGACCTCACCGCGCCCGCGGTAGGCCCTGCCGCGCCCGCGGTGACGCAACGGTCACCTAACGGCTAGTAGCTCGTTTTTCCCCCCATTTAACCACTTTTTCCATTTCCAATCCCATTTTCTTCCATTTTTAACCCACTTTATTACCCATACCAACCCACTACATTTATTTCCATTATTTTCATCATAAATATTTACAACCACCATTTTCTTTCTTCCCTTCCTATAAATACCCCCCACTATTTCATTTTCTTCCTCACACCTTCATTACTTCTACATCCCATTCTTTCTCTCTATTCATCCACAAGAAAATCCTATGAAATATCACGGTTACATTTTACGTGGTGGTCAAGCCGGAGAAAGGCAACTGAAGCGGCTTGAAAAATTGCTGACAACACCAATACACTCTACCAGGTATATCGATGAAAACTGTCTATATTCATTAGGTATATACCATAGTGTATTCTTCCTTCTAGATAAAATAGGTATGCATGATATTTTTGCTACTCAAGCACCAACCTACCCTAGGCTGACGTTCGAGTTTTTAAGTTCTTTAATTTATAACGTCTCCCCTAACACTGCTAGCACCGTAGGTGGAGTCAAATTTAGAATGTTTAATATCGAATATGATTACTCCACTGACGGTCTAGCCGCCATGTTAGGATTGCATTATGGGGATGGTGCCATTTGTGAGGCACCTTTAGACACGGATTGGGCATTTGAAGCATTTTGGGCCAGAATTACTAAACAAAATGCAACATCTTTTGATGGCCTTCTTGCTTCTCACATCCACAATCCTGCCCTTCGTGTCTTTAGATTTCTTTTAGCATCCACCATCTTTGCTCGGGAAAACCCAAACAAGGTGAATGCTAAAGAATTAATTATCATGCAGAGCTGCCTCACGGACACCAAAGTTAATCCCGTCCCATTCATGATTGCCCACATGCACCATGTTTTAAGAAAAGGTGGGCCGATTTCCTTTGGTGGACTGATTACCACTATTGCCCGTGCCATAGGATTGGATACGGAACTTGCCACCCTAGAACCACTTCCTCCTCGGATTGCAAATCTTAAATTTTTCAGGGATATGCGTTTATGCAAGACGAGGAAGGAAGGTGGTTATTTCCTCATGGTTGGAGGTGCTGCTATACCCAGTGTTGTTATGCCTTGCACCCGTCGTACTGATATTAGATTTGAGCGTAACTGGACCTACGATCTCAACGCTCCTACTTTTATTGGTCCGTTGCCCCCAAATCTACCTTTAAATGAGGGTAACAACACTGATGATGAGTACGATTTCCAAACAGAGGAACCACCCCATTTTTCACCACCACACACGACACCTTCTACCTCTAACCCACATGCAGGTACAACTCCTAGCTTCCATGTCACTGAGGACATGTGGCGTGAGCATATGGCCCGAGAGGCCCAGAGGGACACCCTCCTTGCTACCTTGCAGCAATAGGCGGCCGACAACATGGCCTTCATGCAAGCGTCCCAAGAACAAAATGCTAGCTCTCTGCGCACTATTATGGAAAGTCAGCTGGCTTTCCAGAGAGAACAGCACCTACACCAGACCACATACGCTCGTCACTTCCAATTGATGGAGGCAACCCAAGGCACCCTCATTGGTCGGACCCAAGAGCTACAAGCGGCAAATGCCGCCTTGTCAGAGAGACTGGAGCAACTTGTTTTGGACCGAGATAGCCGCCGTCGCAGCCGTAGCCGCCGTTCCGGTCGTACCAACCAGGATGGTGAAGGTCCTAGTGGCCCCCACTAGTGTTTTCAGGTACCTCCTCCTACCTTATTTTGGAACATTGAGGACAATGTCTGATTTAAGTGTGGGAGGAGCATTTATCGCTTTTATTTCCCATTTTCGCTTTTATTTATCGCTTTTATTTCCCTTCCTTTTTTTTTAGATTCGTAGTTAATAAAATGCATGTGATAGGCGAGTCTTTCTGCGTAGTGTACCCTTTCATTTCCCCCACCTTCTAGCCTTACAAAAATTTTTATTTTTCAAAGATTTATGGTTGTTTTTAAGGATTTGGGCTATGAGACAGGTCCTAGATAGGGTCTGTTTCTCGGACACTCACTTTTTGAAAAATTCGTTATCATTTTTACACCATAAGCCTTTTTGAATATTTAGATTAGATCCTTTCTCCCCAATATGCTATGATTTTGAATAAAACTGTACAAATAGGTCTTCAAGTAGTTTATCTTAGCAGTCAGCTCCGGCCTAAGCATGCTCTAAGTGTGGGATCGATGAATATAAGTGGATGATCTCTATTTTGCCTTAAAAGTTATAAAATAAAGTTGTAAGCACTAACAAAAACAAAGAAAAAAATATATATATGGCATATCTGTTGTAGTTGGTTCAGAGGTATCTGGTGCTGAACTTGGTAGGGCGGACTACGGTCCGATCCCCCGCAACTGCAAATGGGTAAAATAAAAAAGGATTAAACCAACTCTTGTACCAGAATCCCATCACTTGAGATCAGAGTCACTAACCGGTCACTACACCATGAGTATGTACGGATAACGGGCTTAATGTGATTGCGCCTGAATGAAAAATGACCTCGTAAAAAAGGGGAAGTCTTAGCATAGTAAGGATATTAGGATCGATCTGTATACTTATGAGGTTTATGTCCGCATTTCTGCGAGTAGTGTAATTACGATACCTTTGATTCAGATTATCAGTGCCTGACAACACACCCTTACTCGGACTTAGAAGTCCTCTTTGCCCAAAACCTGTATACACCATAATTTTCTTTCATCTACTTTTAAGAGTTGTTGCTTGAGGACAAGCAAAGGTCTAAGCGTGGGAGGATTTGATCGCACTAAATCGCACTATGTTTCTGACTCAAATATCACATGTTTTCCTTAGTTTTTATTGTCATTTTCTCATATTATGTTCCTTTTTCCTTTGTTTTCAGGATTCTTGTCATTTCAGAGCCTTCTGTGAAGAAACGAGCCAAAACGCCCAGAAATTAGGGTTTTTCAAGATATTCTGCACTTATGGCGTTCAGCACCGCGCTGGCTACAGGAAACGCGATGACGTGGCCCACTTTCACCCAGAGATCAACTGCCACGTTCCCATGATGTGGCGGTTCCAGGCACCGCGCCCGCGGCCTTCACAAAAAGGTTCCCGCTCAAAAGAAGTTAAGGGGCATGCTGGTCCTTACGCACCTCAAAGTTCCTCTATAAATAGCTTTCGATTCTCATTCTTTAGTTTCATCCAAGCTTAGTACAATCTTAAGCCATATACTATCAGTTTCTGTAAAGTAATAATCTCTTCACATCGGGGAGTTATTGCGGTGTAGATTGAGTTGTAATCGAGTTCTGGAGCACTTTGGTTGAAGTTCATCATACCGGCCTTACTTTTCCGTAGATTTGTATCAGATTCAAGTCTCCGACCGGAGCAAGGTTCTAATTTATTGCATTTCTTTATTTAATTGCTCTTATCATAGTCTACACGTTTTATAGACTTTAAATGCTCTTATCATAGTCTACATGTTTTATAGACTTTAAATGCTCTTACCATAGTCTACACGTTTTATAGACTTTAAATGCTCTTACCATAGTCTACACGTTTTATAGACTTTAAATGCTCTTACCATAGTCTACACGTTTTATAGACTTTAAATGCTCTTACCATAGTCTACACGTTTTATAGACTCGCACTTATTATGTCTGGCTAAACTATAAAGGTTAGGATGTAATGATTGTCATCGTGGTTGTGTTCCAATTATCATGCTAGTGAAAATACTCTGGGGATGTTTTGCTTCTAATTCAAGTCAATTGTGTTTTAATGTTTATTGGGTAAGATCGAAAGCCGTCCAAACTAATGATACGACTTGATTATTATTTAACCAAACAAAAAGAGCGACAGCCGTTGATTGGTTAAATAGGAATCATTGACCTTTTTAGAAAACGATTTTGAAACTATTTTCGGACGCGTTTGTAGGTTTGAAATCTGACTCTTGGTCAAAAGCCAAAAGTCTCTTTAAGTTAATCTTTCCGAGTAAGATCACTTTTCTGTTAAGTCAAAACTATCAATTTCTTAAAAATAGGTTTACCTCTTTAACGCGGAAGGCACCCTTTATATGTGACAATAAAGGAATTTAATTTAAAGAGTAAACTCGGTTCTTAGTAGTCAAAAGCTACAAGTTCCCGTTAAACTGATTCTTTGCTATCAATAGAAAATACTACCCCATAAGTAGGTTCATCTACGCATGACCGAACCAATATCTGATTACATGATTTACATTCCAACCTGTCTTTTAAACTGTTATTTCCCTCGCTCATTTACTTTGTGTACTGCACTCACATCAATATCCTTATTCGCCTTAGATAAGCACCTTAGCAATAGAGTTGATAGATTGACAATTGGTCTCTGTGGTTCGATAATCTTATATATTACTTCGATAGGCTGTACACTTGCAGTACTACATTTAGGCTATACGTTACAGATAAACACCCATCAGCAGCTCAGAAGAGGCCATTGCAAACTTGAATTTTTCTCTAAAGAACTCAAAACTGAAATCATTGTTACAGGTCGATTCAAAGCACAAAACTTGTCTCAATAGCTTCCTCAAGGATTACTGATCACATTCCAATTAAAAACATCCATTCAAACTCCAAGAATTGGTATATTGAACCGAAACTGCATCAAGAAAATTCCACAATCGTGCATCATGATTCACGCATCCTTTGCATTTTTTATTCATTGATTCATGTTCATTATGATATTCTGATGCTAACCAACATATTCAATTGCATTTTTGTGCGCTATATACGATTATGCCATGTTTGAGTTTTAGGGTTTTCAGAGGTTGGAATTGGGGATTTTCAAACGAGGAAAAATTGAGACTCCAAACCACCA
The DNA here is from genome assembly GCA_948472305.1 of Vicia faba. Classification (NCBI taxonomy): domain Eukaryota; kingdom Viridiplantae; phylum Streptophyta; class Magnoliopsida; order Fabales; family Fabaceae; genus Vicia; species Vicia faba. Next base: position 274,175,597 of record OX451735.1, on the reverse strand, counting down.
CCATTAGATTCAGCACGTTCAGACGAAGAAGAAAGGACCCTCGCGCCTAATTTATGTTCAAGGATAGCCTAATCGCTATTTTCCCATAGCTGGCCTAAGAAAACGCGTCCAAAACCGTTGCCTTATATTCTTGTTTCAGAAAAAAAAACAAAATACGCGAAGAAGATGATGTGTTGTCAAAACATGATAGGCCGGTTTGAACTTTCGCGCTTTAATCCACTAACCCTTTGTTTTATCCTTATAATGATTGTTAGTTATTTATTTATAAAACGCGTTGACATGGCTCAGTGGCACAGGTGTTGATTGGTGATGCTAGTGACCTGGGTTCGAACCCCAGGTCTGTATAATTTCTCCTATTATTTTGCCATAAATATTCATATGCAATTTCCAGACTGCAGACGCACCATACACCTTAAGATCCAGCTATCCACGTGTCCCTGGAGATCAGATTGAAGGCTGAAGATTGACGAACGCTATAGGCTTGAGTCAACATGCTAGCATGTGAATAAAAAAGTCAATAAGGCCAAGGTCAAATGGGCCAGAATTCTTGGATCAAGACCTCCTGTTTGGGGACTTCCACCCCCCTTGGTTTGCCATTTTCTATTTTTCTTATATTTTATTTTCAATTGTTATTTTATTTTCTTTATTGTTTTGATTTAATTAATTATTTTTTACAAAATACAAAAACCTCATAAAAATCAGAAAAGATAAAAAACATAATAAATAATTTTTATTTCTAATATTTTCATAAACAAATTGCATGTAAATAAATTAATTTAAATTAGGGTTTTAATGTTAATTCTTTTAATAACAAAAATCTAAAAAATGTAGAACTAGGTTTAATTGATAATTTTTATTCCTTTTAATTTTCCTTTTTACCATAATATTATTTATTTATTTATTTTTATAATTAAATTGTACATAAATAACTTAGGTTTAAATTAGGTTAAAAACTTCAACATTTCTCTTAATAAATGTAAAAATAAATAGAATTAGGGTTAGTAGTTAATTTTAATTAATTCCTTTTTATTAAATCTCAAAATACATAAAAATACCAGAAACAAGCATTCCTTTAATTTTAATTCCTCGTTAATTTTAATATTTTGCAAAAGGGTCCAACGCCCACGTTATTAATTTTTTATTTATTCGCATATTTATTTTATTTCGCTTAAATAATTATGTACCTCTCCCGAAGCCTTGTAATTACATCTCGCACTTTTAATTCTTTACCTTTCATTATTTCTTTATTTTCGGTCAAATCGGGTCCTGGTTAATGTTGGCGATGTGGACCCGCGCCATTTGTAATAGCTTAGAATTTACTTTCCTCGCAACTTTTAACTGTTAAACAAAGCATGCAAGAATGAATGACCTTAAATAAAATCAAGCGTAGAACACTTTAACATGACAAGACAAATATCTGAATCTGACACACGAATCGCACACACCACCCCTAGGGTACGCCTCACTGTTGCCTTGCCTTTTGAAAGGTGATCGTCGAGTAGAGGATGTTTTAGTAAGTCCTCATGATCCGGGAACCTGGCATGAGGGTAGCTTCTAAGGTGTCTTCCCATTGCTCTGGTGATCACCATGTCCCGAACCTCGAATTGACCCGAACACCTCCAACGGTAGTGCTACCTACCTCTCAATGGTGGGATGTCACTACTTTAAAGGACATTTACACAGACAAATTCCTTAGGGTAGGTAGGTTCTCGTAGATACTTGCTTTAATTTCAAAACAAATCAAAAAAAATACTTTTCACACCGACACTTTTCAAAAGCTTTCAAAGCAATTTTTCAAACACTCTGATACAAGAGTCGAACTGAAATTTTCAAAGATACTTTTTAAAACCCACGGTTGAAAAGCAAACAAACCATTTTTGAAAACACAAGTGAGCAAGTATCTAAGAGCCCATGGATAACCATGGATAGAAAGGGTGCTAACACCTTCCCTTTCTATAACCTACCTCCCGAACCGAGAGCAATCTCTTTAAGGAATTTTTCTGTGCTTTTGTCCTTTCCATTTGGAGAAAATAAAAGACGGTGGCGACTCTTGCTTCCGCGACATTTCGCGAACCAGCGTTAAACAGTCAGTTCCAGATCCACCAATCACAGAACTGGCGACTCTGCTGGGGACCAAACTTAAAGTGAGGTATACCTTAGGGCTAGTTCATAACTGTGTTTTCAATTGTATTGACTTGTCTGCTTTAAATTTGTGGGTCGCATGGGAGTTACATAGATCCTAACCCGGATCTGGGGATACCCTGTTTAGGTAGCATAAGCTGTGAGGGACCTGTCCGGCGTAGACCGACACGGGTGAAACAGTGGCTACGTTGGTGTGGCACCTTGGTCTGTACCGATATCCCTTGTGTTGCAACGAGGAGAATATGGGTCTTCTAAGGAGTCATTAAGCACCAACAGACCTTAGAACCTTAAATGACCCAACTTGGCCATTAGAACAGTAGCAGTATGCTACGCCCATTGAGGCTAAACTCTCGTGATGGTTCTGGCCGCAAGAAAAGATTGCGATGCTGGAGTTATGACCGATTGAGGGTAGTCAATGATATTGGGATCCTCTAAGAACCCGGTTACTTTGATAGGACATGTATGAACCAACAAACTGAAAGAGGGTAATACCCAGACCCCATGCTGGCCTAAACTCTAAGGGCTTCTCTTGTGTGACTTGTGTGCCTTCGTACTTGACTATTTGCATGCTTGATTATCTGACACTTGAGTTCCCTGCAGGTTTTGTTTTAGTCCTTAAATAGGACTCATAGCAGGGTCTACTAAGTCCTTGCAGGTCTTGTTTATAGTCCTTAATTGGGACTCATGACAGGTTTTACTTGAATTTCTTGCAGGTTTTGGTTTGCAGTCCTTAATTGGGACTCATAACAGGGTTACCTGCATTACCCCATGCATAGCATAACATCATACCATTGCATACATCCTAACCCATTTCAAGGATCTCAAAGGCTTGTGATGCAGGTCATGATGAATCAAACACCCAGCAAGGGGCAAAGAGGATTTATTTTCCTCTAGATAAGGTTGTCAGGGGCTATGACCCACTTGATATGGTGAGCTTTGACTCCTGAAGAAGGTTCCCCTAGCCAAGGTTGTTTGGAAAGCAAAATAAGGTTGATGACTTGAGTCAGGGGCTATGACCCACTTGATATGGTGAGCCTTTGACCCTTTGAAGAAGGACTCTCAACAATATACAGTTCCTTCAATCAAACTACCGGACCCGAGTTCTAACAAATTTTCTTGTTTACCCCGCGTGATCCTTGAAAACATTGCATGCATGTCATACACATCATTACATAACAGGTATCTTTGTTGCAGGTCACTTACCTTTCTCGCTGTTTATTTCAGCAATGGCCTTCCAACCAGATAACCGGGGTCTTCACGCCCAAGAAACTCAGTTCAGGGAAATCTTCCTAGGTCTATCCAAGGGGCAGGAGGAGTTGAGGACACTTCTCACAGGGACTCTGGTCAGGAACAATGCTGAGAACGACAAAGACGAACAGCTGAAACGTCTACAAGCTGAGGTAGACACATTGAAAACCCAGATGCTGGGGCAAAGGGCCCTCATTCAAGGTTTAGCTCAAGAGCCAGGGGAGCTGAGGGCCATGATCAGTCGGCTTCATCAAGACTTGAAGCAACCAGCCCAAATCAGGGACCACGTCCTAGAACAGCTTCCAAGAAGGCAAAGGTCGGGTCCAATGAATAGACCTCTCCAAGTTGCTACTACTTCCCAGGTCCAACAACGACCGCGCCAAGAACAGCGGGTTGATCAGAACGGGTCGGACAAGCCTAAGAGACAATTCACCAACATCAATATGTCATGGTCACAAGCTTTGCAGCACATGCTAAGGATGAACCTGATTGCGGTGATCAACCCCCCTGCAAATCCAAAGACCTCCTCTCCAAGCTACAACCCAGGAGCAAGGTGCGCTTACCATTCCGGTAGCCCGGGGCACGATACTGAGGACTGTTGGGCACTAAAATACAAGATTCAAAATATGATCGATGCTAAAGAGATCGAGTTCGAGCCCGCCGAGACTCCCAATATGATCATTGCTCCCTTGCCAAAACATGGCTAGGACTGAAAAGACTTTTGTTCATTCGAATGTTCAAGTTGCAATTTTCTTTTGTTCAAACACTTACTCATTGTTAAAACATTGTTATTTCATTAATGCATCACTTATGTCTATTTTGAATCAATATATTCGTATTCACTAAATGCAAATTATTATTTTCATATTTTTCTGATGTCAACTCTTGATCTAAAATTCTAAGCCTCTTGAGGGAGGATGACGAAAACGATACTACAATGTACAGTATGCTTTTGAACAGACCTAGCTGATGAGATACAGGCATTGTTTCAAATCCTAAACACTGGAGTTATAAGGAAGATAATCCCTCGTCAACCCCTCTGAGCCAAAGAAGTAGGAGTTTTTTCTTTTCAAAATTTAAAACCCTTAATTATAACCTGGGGCAGGGTAGTCTCTCAGTTGACCCAAGTGCATAACGAATGGCATCAAAGAGATCCTTACAAAAGAAGAAAGACAGTGATGGTTCAGAATAATCAAAAGGACAGGCAGTCATTATCAAAAAAAATCATCATAAATCAAAAAGCCCATTAAGTCAAAACCTCCGAAAGGGACTTACGAAACTGGGGCATCCCGCTGACTGTAATTCCAAAAAGAAACAGTTCAGGCAAAAAAAATAGGGATAACGAAATCAAAAAGAAAGAGGTCCTACAAAAAAGGAAATGACTGCCTAATCAAAATATACTGTCAATATCCGAACCATCGCTGGTATATCAAAGCAAAGACTCAACCAAGGTCTAACGCACGATCAACTGAGTTTAGGTTTGAAGAACATCACGAAGAGCGGGTGGGTACAAATAATTTGAGCCTTTACCCTTTGTTTCTGAAACCGTGAACCAAGCCACGTTATAACCCTTAAAAGTCCTAGCTGAAGCATGGGTTAGTTCGAAAGCATACTGTTACGAAAGGTATCCTGACTCCTTAAGGCATACGGTAAATACGGAGTTGACATCACGTTTTACAAACATTCACTTGTTTTATGAAAAAGAATGCATTTTCAAAATCTTCAAGACAGACATAAGCTTTGCATTTTTAACATAACTTTGTTTGCATATGACCTTTTGTTTGAACAGCATGAAAATTCGCACGACGAATGCCTAATGAACAGAAGTACCTCCAATCAAGGGGCATGGCATGACTATTGTCCATCATCTGGGGCAGTTAAGTCAAGATTCGGAGAATCTCTCAAAGGCCAAATAGTCTGGGGCAAATCTCCGCCTGAGTCACTTGGGGCATTCTAACGACGAATCTTGCCGGATCAAATACCTCTTGGTGGCATGACAAAACCCTTCTAACAGGGGCAACTCCCTACTTTCAGAGCATGGACATAGTCGGAAAAAATACTACGCAAAGTCAAAGACCCGCTAGGTTGACACACCTAGGCAAAAATAAGGGCTTCCCGGCGAACCAAAAGGGTTCGGGCAAAATGAAGGGTTGAAATGAAAAATATGTACACCCGGCAAGTCGAAAACCTGAAAAGGCGGCTTGGGCAAAAAATGGGTATCCCGGTGGACTGAAAACCCAAAAGGGCAGTCCAGGCAAAAGTTAGGGATCAAAGCGTACGACTATGTCCTGTCATCTTGTCACCTGCCTACCAGAAGTAGGTCTGTCCATCAGCAAGCTATCAGCATCTCCCAGGTCTTCTTCTCCACCTCAGAAACAGGGGCAATAATGAGTTGTCCAAGCAATCTAATGGTTCCATCCTCCAAGGTACCAAGATAGGTTCAGCTAAAGAACATGACCAGTAAATCTTAATTCCCCAGAGAGTAAGTCAGCAGCCAGTGCATTCCTCTCCAAGCAAAATTATCAAATCTCAAAGAAATTGAGTATCCTCCAGCCAGTCTCAAACATTCCCCAGCAGCATACATATTCTTAACAAGCATCCCCGGCAGTCTTGGCCTAAAAGACTGTTCCCCGGCGGTATATCAACATTCAAAAAGAGCACTTCCCAGCATATCAAAACTCCCCAGAAGAGCCCAATCCAGTTTCCCCAGGAAAGTTGGAATTCATCTCCCCAAGCAGCAAGCTTATCCCCAGTAAATTCGGGAAGCTTATCCCCTCGCAGAGCACGAACGCGTCATCCGGCTTGATTTAAAGAGTTATTTCCTTAACAGGATATAACTGGGTTATCCTCAGCCAAAAGCCACGGAAGGAGCGTCGTCGACAAAGTCTTCCTATCCTCAGCAAACTATTATCAACACTCAGCAAGGCATCCCTCTTCCCACAGAGTATTGCTTCCCAGCATGGTCGCTAGAGTATCTTTTCTCCCCGCAGAATCCTTCATTTGCCAAGTTTATTCCGCAACGGAGTCATCTTCTCCTACCGGTATTCTTGCAGTTATCATCCCCAGCGGAAGCAAAATTTATTCTTCAACATCAGCCCAGGATACGACTTCCCGGCACCCGTCAAGGATTCACTTTCCTAGACAAAAACATTCATAAACATCATACTTCCATACATCATTATAGCATGCATAGACGCATCATATCTCACAAGTCTCATTTATATTAAGAACATCATTGCTCGATTCATGTCATGCATTGCATATGTCTGACCTTTACCTTTCAGGAAAGAATCAGCTAAATTCTCAATCATCTTTCAAGACCTAGCCTGGTTCAGTTAAATCGACCCTAAGATTTTCCTGATGCTTATCCAGTCAAAGGCCTTCTCTGGTTCAGTCAGATCGACCCTAAGATCTCCCTGATTCTTGTCCAGTTGAAGATTTTAAGACCTTGTCCGGTTCAGTTAAATCAACCCTAAGATTTTCCTGATGCTTATCCAGTTAAAGGCCTTCTCTGGTTCAGTCAGATCGACCCTAAGATCTCCCTGATGCTTATCCAGTTGAAGATATTCCAAGACCTTGTCCGGTTCAGTTAAATCGACCCTAAGATTTTCCTGATGCTTATCCAGTCAAAGGCCTTCTCTGGTTCAGTCAGATCGACCCTAAGATCTCCCTGATGCTTATCCAGTTGAAGATATTCCAAGACCTTGTCCGGTTCAGTTAAATCGACCCTAAGATTTTCCTGATGCTTATCCAGTCAAAGGCCTTCTCTGGTTCAGTCAGATCGACCCTAAGATCTCCCTGATGCTTATCCAGTTGAAGATATTCCAAGACCTTGTCCGGTTCAGTTAAATCGACCCTAAGATTTTCCTGATGCTTATCCAGTCAAAGGCCTTCTCTGGTTCAGTCAGATCGACCCTAAGATCTCCCTGATGCTTATCCAGTTGAAGATATTCCAAGACCTTGTCCGGTTCAGTTAAATCGACCCTAAGATTTTCCTGATGCTTATCCAGTCAAAGGCCTTCTCTGGTTCAGTCAGATCGACCCTAAGATCTCCCTGATGCTTATCCAGTTGAAGATATTCCAAGACCTTGTCCGGTTCAGTTAAATCGACCCTAAGATTTTCCTGATGCTTATCCAGTCAAAGGCCTTCTCTGGTTCAGTCAGATCGACCCTAAGATCTCCCTGATGCTTATCCAGTTGAAGATATTCCAAGACCTTGTCCGGTTCAGTTAAATCGACCCTAAGATTTTCCTGATGCTTATCCAGTCAAAGGCCTTCTCTGGTTCAGTCAGATCGACCCTAAGATCTCCCTGATGCTTATCCAGTTGAAGATATTCCAAGACCTTGTCCGGTTCAGTTAAATCGACCCTAAGATTTTCTTGATGCTTATCCAGTCAAAGGCCTTCTCTGGTTCAGTCAGATCGACCCTAAGATCTCCCTGATGCTTATCTAGTTGAAGATATTTCAAGACCTAGCCTGGTTCAGTTAAATCGACCCCAAGATTTTCCTGATGCTTATCCAGTCAAAGGCCTTCTCTGGTTCAGTCAGATCGACCCTAAGATCTCCCTGATGCTTATCCAGTTGAAGATATTTCAAGACCTAGCCTGGTTCAGTTAAATCGACCCCAAGATTTTCCTGATACTTATCCAGTCAAAGGCCTTCTCTGGTTCAGTCAGATCGACCCTAAGATCTCCCTGATGCTTATCCAGTTGAAGATATTTCAAGACCTTGCCTGGTTCAGTTAAATCGACCCTAAGATTTTCCTGATGCTTATCCAGTCAAAGGCCTTCTCTGGTTCAGTCAGATCGACCCTAAGATCTCCCTGATGCTTATCCAGTTGAAGATATTCCAAGACCTTGTCCGGTTCAGCTAAATCGAACCTAAGATTTTCCTGATGCTTATCCAGTCAAAGGCCTTCTTTGGTTCAGTCAGATCGACCCTAAGATCTCCCTGATTCTTATCCCAGTAGAAGACACCCAAGATTTTTCTCAACGAGCGTTGTTGAAGTTAAAGTCACCCAAGGTTCTCTTACCGTTCATACTAAGATAGTAACCATCCCAGGTTCATTCATCGCCGTTTGAAGCTCCAGACCCAGCTCCTGTAACCAGTCAGGACATATCTATGCCAAGCATCTAAAATCAGCTCTTGCAACGTGTCAGGTACTCATTTTTTTCTTTTGCAGGTATGCAGGTCCTCGCTAAGGAATCTCTTACGCGATCGACATCCAGATGGCATCTATAAGCCCATCATCCTATTCATCCATCTCTAAATGGCATCTATAAGCCCATTCCCACCACACTGCCACTATGTGAGCGCAAATTCCTGGGCACTCTAGTGTCCAATCATCTTCTACCCTCGGATTACGAAAGGCACGTCAGCCAATCTGCATCCTCAGGTCTAAGAAGATTGAACAGGGGCAACTGTTGTACCCCAAAATTTGCCCTCCCATATTCTCCAAGAAATTGCCAAGACAAGCTGCAAAATTCTCCAAGGGTTGCACAATACAAAGGTCTCCTATACAGTCAAAACTAGGGTTTGTGTTCTGATCAAGAAAATGAAGTTTTCAAAGACCCAATCAAGTCTCATATGCCTACAAATATGGTCAAGTATCCTCATATCAAGTTTCAAGGCATTCAGCACAAAATTGCACAGTCAAAACCCTAAATTGCACTACAGTCAACTGTAGGGGCAAAATGGTCATTTGACAGTCAAAAGTTCAAATTTTTGGTCAACATATCATTTTGAAGCCACAAACATCATTTGATCAATGCTTGATCATGATTCTCAAAATTTGGCTCAAGAATCATCAAATTGCAAAAGTTTCCTTATTTGGACAGCTGAAAAAGTCAACTGAAATTGACCAGGGCATAACTTTCACATGGATTATTAGAAAAATTCCATCCAAAGCTCATTTTGAAGAGAAAGACATTTCCTACAACTCATCTTCATACTTCAAGTCCAAGAAATGCTCTCACAAAAAGTTATCAATTTCAACATTATAGGTCATTTTCAAAAGTCAACAAAAAGGGACTTTAAGTCAAAGGCCATAACTTGAGATTGGTAAATAAAAATGACATGGGACCAAAGGCATTGGTTAGAGGACTCAAAGACCTTTCCAAAATGTCCAATAACATGAGAAAAGCTTAAAAATTGAGCAAGTTATGCCTTGTGGAACTTGGGAAATTTTTGGATATTTTGAAAAGTCAACACTACTTCAAATGACCTAAAATTGCTAATGGGCCCATTTTTCTTCCATGATTCATCATCCATGACATGTGCACGACTACTTGGCCCAAAGGGAAGTCTTATTTCATTTTTTATTTATTTATTTGGATTTTTATTAATAATAATTCATTTAAATTAAAATAGATACATGAAAAATGCTAACCTAAGTTTTTTCAATCTTTTTGTGCACATTATATCATCAATATTTCGTGCATATGCAAATTAGGAAAGATTTGGATTGATTGGCATGATTGAGAACAAAGAACACTTGAAAAAGATTGAAAAAAGATCCTTAACAAATCAAATCTTCAATTCATGAATACAAGAGATTTGGATCAATATTGTTGACCTAATGCACTCAGTACATAAGCATGATCATAACCCTAATGATGCTAGAGGCGCAGCAGCTCAGAAGAGGCCATTGCAAACTTGAATTTTTCTCTAAAGAACTCAAAACTGAAATCATTGTTACAGGTCGATTCAAAGCACAAAACTTGTCTCAATAGCTTCCTCAAGGATTACTGATCACATTCCAATCAAAAACATCCATTCAAACTCCAAGAATTGGTATATTGAACCGAAACTGCATCAAGAAAATTCCACAATCGTGCATCATGATTCACGCATCCTTTGCATTTTTTATTCATTGATTCATGTTCATTATGATATTCTGATGCTAACCAACATATTCAATTGCATTTTTGTGCGCTATATACGATTATGCCATGTTTGAGTTTTAGGGTTTTCAGAGGTTGGAATTGGGGATTTTCAAACGAGGAAAAATTGAGACTCCAAACCACCACCATTAGATTCAGCACGTTCAGACGAAGAAGAAAGGACCCTCGCGCCTAATTTATGTTCAAGGATAGCCTAATCGCTATTTTCCCATAGCTGGCCTAAGAAAACGCGTCCAAAACCGTTGCCTTATATTCTTGTTTCAGAAAAAAAAACAAAATACGCGAAGAAGATGATGTGTTGTCAAAACATGATAGGCCGGTTTGAACTTTCGCGCTTTAATCCACTAACCCTTTGTTTTATCCTTATAATGATTGTTAGTTAGTTATTTATAAAACGCGTTGACATGGCTCAGTGGCACAGGTGTTGATTGGTGATGCTAGTGACCTGGGTTCGAACCCCAGGTCTGTATAATTTCTCCTATTATTTTGCCATAAATATTCATATGCAATTTCCAGACTGCAGACGCACCATACACCTCAAGATCCAGCTATCCACGTGTCCCTGGAGATCAGATTGAAGGCTGAATATTGACGAACGCTATAGGCTTGAGTCAACATGCTAGCATGTGAATAAAAAAGTCAATAAGGCCAAGGTCAAATGGGCCAGAATTCTTGGATCAAGACCTCCTGTTTGGGGACTTCCACCCCCCTTGGTTTGCCATTTTCTATTTTTCTTATATTTTATTTTCAATTGTTATTTTATTTTCTTTATTTTTTTGATTTAATTAATTATTTTTTACAAAATACAAAAACCTCATAAAAATCAGAAAAGATAAAAAACATAATAAATAATTTTTATTTCTAATATTTTCATAAACAAATTGCATGTAAATAAATTAATTTAAATTAGGGTTTTAATGTTAATTCTTTTAATAACAAAAATCTAAAAAATGTAGAACTAGGTTTAATTGATAATTTTTATTCCTTTTAATTTTCCTTTTTACCATAATATTATTTATTTATTTATTTTTATAATTAAATTGTACATAAATAACTTAGGTTTAAATTAGGTTAAAAACTTCAACATTTCTCTTAATAAATGTAAAAATAAATAGAATTAGGGTTAGTAGTTAATTTTAATTAATTCCTTTTTATTAAATCTCAAAATACATAAAAATACCAGAAACAAGCATTCCTTTAATTTTAATTCCTCGTTAATTTTAATATTTTGCAAAAGGGTCCAACGCCCACGTTATTAATTTTTTATTTATTCGCATATTTATTTTATTTCGCTTAAATAATTATGTACCTCTCCCGAAGCCTTGTAATTACATCTCGCACTTTTAATTCTTTACCTTTCATTATTTCTTTATTTTCGGTCAAATCGGGTCCTGGTTAATGTTGGCGATGTGGACCCGCGCCATTTGTAATAGCTTAGAATTTACTTTCCTCGCAACTTTTAACTGTTAAACAAAGCATGCAAGAATGAATGACCTTAAATAAAATCAAGCGTAGAACACTTTAACATGACAAGACAAATATCTGAATCTGACACACGAATCGCACACACCACCCCTAGGGTACGCCTCACTGTTGTCTTTCCTTTCGAAAGGTGATCGTCGAGTAGAGGATGTTTTAGTAAGTCCTCATGATCCGGGAACCTGGCATGAGGGTAGCTTCTAAGGTGTCTTCCCATTGCTCTGGTGATCACCATGTCCCGAACCTCGAATTGACCCGAACACCTCCAACGGTAGTTCTACCTACCTCTCAATGGTGGGATGACACTACTTTAAAGGACATTTACACAGACGAATTCCTTAGGGTAGGTAGGTTCTCGTAGATACTTGCTTTAATTTCAAAACAAATAAAAAAAAATACTTTTCACACCGACACTTTTCAAAAGCTTTCAAAGCAATTTTTCAAACACTCTGATACAAGAGTCGAACTGAAATTTTCAAAGAAACTTTTTAAAACCCACGGTTGAAAAGCAAACAAACCATTTTTGAAAACACAAGTGAGCAAGTATCTAAGAGCCCATGGATAACCATGGATAGAAAGGGTGCTAACACCTTCCCTTTCTATAACCTACCTCCCGAATCGAGAGCAATCTCTTTAAGGAATTTTTCTGTGCTTTTGTCCTTTCCATTTGGAGAAAATAAAAGACGGTGGCGACTCTTGCTTCCGCGACATTTCGCGAACCAGCGTTAAACAGTCAGTTCCAGATCCAACGATCACAATATGTATGAGAGATGATGATTCTTCTTCATAGTCTTCTTTTTATAGAGGAAGTGAATTGAATCATTGGAGATGTGAGAAATTATTTTTTGAAGGTTGATAAACGTTGTTAATGCACTTTCCAAAAATATAGATCTTGTCTTGTTCCAGTCGTTACTCTTTGATTTGTAATGAATGAATTATAACGCCTCAGAACTTTTCTTATTTGAAATACCTTGAAACTTCTTTGTACTTTTAGAATATTCACTTATCAGAGTATAACTTGAGCTTAAGTGTTGAGTCTAAGAACTTCAGTATAGATGAGTGCGTTGAGACTTCCTTTGTTCTTCCAGAACTTCACTTATCAAAGTATCAGAGTTTAGCTTGCAGCTTTGGTGCTTCAGAAGTTATAACATCAAAACTTCTTCTATTGAGCGTGTCACATCATCTTCTATGCTCTTTCATCAGATATTATTTAGAGCAAATTGTTCTCCAACTTCTATGATTCTTTATCAAAACTTCTCTGCATTTTTAAATAATTTATTAGAGATTATAATTGTTCTTTATATATATATATGTATATCATGTATTTGTTATCATCAAAACTATTACTAAGATGTAGAACAAAACTATGTGTTAACAATATCTTCCTTTTTGATGATGACAAAAACTTGTATATTTTATGAATAATAAGAACATAAAGCATAAGGGTTTTCCCCTGAGTTGAATACTCAGATAAAGAAAAAATAGATACTTCTCTGAAGATGTTTAATCAGAGCTTTTGAGAGAATTTCTGATAAGTCCATGTGGCTGTTACTTTCAAGAGACACTTTTCTTGTTTGCTTTCAGAACATTGAAACAAAAGTTGTGAAAAAAATGTTTGAGACTTAGTCTCGACACTGTTATATTCAAAATATTTCACTTTCTCCCCCTTTTTGTCATAAATTAAAAAGAATTAAAAACATACAATCAGAGCAAAAAGTTATTCAATTAAAAATAGAGGAAAATACAATGAGAAACAAAAACAAACTGATGAAAAGAGGAAGCCATTTCTTAAAACTTAGGGTTTTAGAAGAAAAGATGGGAAAAGCAATTTCATAGAAAAGAAATAGTGAGTGAAAGATGATGAAAAGTAATTGAGAGAGAGGTAAATAAATAATTATTAAAAATAATAAAATATTTCTTACGAAGGAGATAGAAAAGATATTTAAAACGGTTAGCGATGTGACTCGTACCTCAATGCATCAACTCAAATGTTTTAGCCCTTCATATTTTGAACATGTGTTTAGCCTCAGAGAGTGACATAGAGTTTATGTTTGAAAAATGTTAATGTGGTGAACTGCTTGCATCTATCTTTGAAGTGAAACATTTTCGGAAAATGTTCAGATCTTTTGGATAGTTTCTAAGACAATTTTCCTTCTCACTTATGAAAAACTATGGTTCAGATGTTCATAAAAACTAATAAAAAATTTTTGAGGATTAAATATACATAAACTACACTTTCATTCTGGGCATAATTCTATACTGAGGTGTTTCAGAATGTAATTAAATCTATCTTCAGCAAGGAATTTTGTGAAAACATCAGCCCATTGATGGTCTGTGTCTATAAATTTTAAGCAAAGAATTCCCTTATGAAGTGATGTTTAATTTCTATATGTTTAGCACTAGAATATAAAATAGAATTTTTAGAAAGAAAGATAGTAGAAGTATTATCACAGAGGATATGAATGTTACTGTCATAAATATGAAAATCTTCAAGCTGACTCTTCATCCAGAGCATCTGAGTACTGCATCAAGTTGCAACTATATATTCAGCTTCAGTAGTTGATAGTGCAATAGTGGATTATCTTTTGTTGGCCCATGAGATTAAGTTATCTCCCAAAAACTGGTAGCTTCCAGAAGTACTTTTTCTTTCTATTCTATCTCCAGCAAAGTCAACATCACACTACCTTACTAATGTATATTATATGGATTTTCTATAACAAAGACCAAGATTAGTAGTACCTTTCAAATACTTGAAAATTCTCTTAACTACTATTAATTGAGATTCTCTAGGATCTGATTAGAATCTAGCACAAAGGCAAATGCTATATAGAATATCAGTTCTTCAAGCTGTTAATTATAGGAGAGAACATATCATACCTGTGAAGAGCTTATGTTCTACTTTCTTACTTACCTATCCTTTTTCATAATGCATGTAGGATGCATAAGAGTTTTGGACGGCTTACTTTCTGACATATCAAATTTCTTCAGAAGTTCTTTAACATACCCGCTTTAATGTATGCAGGTTCCTTCCGGAGTTTGCTTTACTTGAATTCCCATAATGAACTTGAGTTCACCCATCAAGCTCATTACAAATTTTGTCGGCATAGTCTTAGCAAATTCTTTGCCCAGGGAGGCTTTAGTAGATCCAAAAATTATATCATATACGTATATTTGACAAATTAGAGTTTCATTTTTAAATGATTTACATAATAGAGTTTTGCCCACCTTCCCTCTGGTAAAATCATTTACTAAAAGAAAGTTACTTAGTCTTTCATACCAAGCTCTGAGAGCTTGTTTCAGACCATATAACGATTTATTAAGTTTATAAATATATTCTAGATGTTTTGTATTTTCAAAACCAGGGGGTTGGTGCACATAAACTTCTTCATCAATGTAACCATTTAAAATGGCAATTTTGACATCCATCAAATAAATAGTGATGTCATTGTTTACAGCAAATGAAACTAAAAGTATGATAGATTTTAACCTGGCGACTGGAGCAAAGGTTTCTGTATAGTCTATCCCTTCTTGCTTACTATAACATTGTGCAACCGATTTTTCTTTGTTTCTGAAAACTTCTCCTTGTTCACTTAGCTTGTTTCTGAAGACCCATTTAGCTCTAATATTGTTGAAGCCTTTTGGTTTAGCAACTAGATCCCATACATCGTTTCTGGTAAATTGATTTAGTTCTTCCTACATTGCAAGTATCCAATATTTGTGTAGAAGTGCTTCATCAGTGGGAGTAGGTTCGATCAGAGAGACTAATCCCATAAGATATTCTTCAGTATTTCTGAATGTAGATCTTGTTCTGATTGGATCATCTTTCTTTCCTAGAATCATGTTTTCAGGACGTGCTAAGCTGCTTCTGGATTGTCTTTTCTGAATGGAGTCTTCATAAGTTGTTGTAATATTTGTGATGTCTTCTTCTATATTTGGATGAAGTTCTGATCTTTTATTTTCTAAAGATCTGTCTTCAGTACCTGTAATTTGAACTTCTATATCTTCAAAATATTCACCCTTCTTTGACTTTTGATAGCCACGCTTATCATTAAATCTGACACTAATAGATTCTTCCAAAATTCGTGTTTTTGTGTTGTATACTCTATAACCTTTTGAAAGTTCAGAGTATCCTAACATGAAACACTTTTGTGCCTTAGAATCAACCTTGTTCAGATGATCTTGGGTGTTCAATATAAAACAAGTAAATCCAAATGGATGTAAATAAGATATGTTGGGTTTTATGTCCTTCCACTGTTCATATGGAGTCTTTTCTAGAATAGGTCTTATTCAGATTCTATTCTGAATATAACACATTATGTTAACTTCTTCTTCCTTGAAGTGTTTAGCAATGTTAGTCTCATTGATCATGGTTCTGGCCATTTCTTGTAAAGTTATATTCTTTCGTTCTGCAACTCCGTTTTGTTGAGGAGTACTAGGACAAGAAAAATCATGAGAAATGCCATTTTCATTAAAAAAAACTTTTCAAAACTTCTATTTTCGAATTCAACACCATGATCACTTATGAATTTTACAATTCTAAACTCTTTTCCATTCTGAACTTGGTTACAGAAAGTAGAGAACACACAGTGTGACTCGTCCTTGTGTCTTAAGAACTTTACCCATTTCCATCTACTATAATCATATCCCATCACTAATCCATACTTCTTGCTGCTGATGGATTCATTTTTCACTGGTCCAAATAGATCTATATGCAGAATTTCTAATGTTCTAGAGGTAGAAACAACATTTTTAGATTTGAAAGAGGGTTTTCCAAACTTTCCTTTTTGACATGCTTCATACAGAGCATCTGAGTTGAACTTCATATTAGAAAGTTTGTTGACCAGATTGAGTTTGTTAATTTGAGATATTCTTCTCATACTAACATGCCCCAATCTTTAGTTCCAGACCCATTGCTCATTGTTAACATACAAAAGGAATTTTACATTCGGACTCCTTAGTTCAAAAAGTTTAATCTTATAAATGTTGTTATTTATCTTACCATTAAAGATGGTAGTTCCATCTTTCTGACTAACTGCATTACATGACTTTTGATTAAAGATTATATCATAATAGTTATCACTTAATTGACTTATGGATAACAGGTTATACATTAATCCATCTACTAACAGAACCAATAATATTTCGTTTATGATTGTCTCTTAAACCTACATAACCTCCAGATTTAAGTTCCAAACTTTGGAATATATACTTTCTTCCCGTCATGTGTTGAGAGCGTCTAGAGTCAAGGTACCAAGACTGGTGTTTTAACGTTGTTGTTAAAGACATCTGCAGTATAGATGATCTTATTCTTAGGTAGCAATATCTTTTTGGGTCCTTGTTGGTTAGAGTTTCCAGAATTATGATTGAATTTTTGTTTATAAGAGTTCACAAAATAAGATTCACTAGTGTATTTTATGTTATATGTGTGTCCATATGTGAAATGTGAATTTAGGGGTGTGTATTTTATGACCATGTTATCAACTTTTTTTGGTTGATATGGTTCTTTCCCTTTTGGTTTCATATATCCTATACCTTTTCTACCATTTTTGCTAACTCCATAGATCATAAAGGCTGTAATATGGTGGGAGAATTGACTTTTGGTTTTGCGTTTTATCGTAAATGATGCGGATAACAAGAGTCACCACCGGCTTTTCTTTTATCCAATAAAGGAAAGGGTGAAAAGAACATGAAAGACCTTTGAGAATTTTTTTGAGTTCAGGGGGTAGGTTATAAAAACGGAAGGTGTTAGCACCCTTCCCATCCTTAGTTATCTATGGACTCTTAATTGCTAGCTCACTTTGTTTAAAAATTCTTTTGTGTATGTGTTTGAAAATATTTTGAAAATTCCTCAGTGCGGCAAACTTTTTAATGATTCTCGTATCGTTGAGAACCATTGATTAGTAGGAAGCCCTATCGTTGGATGTGTGAGGGACAGACGCGGGTCATCATACAGTCATAAAGGAGACATGTAGGGTGCTTTAGCAATTTGTCGTAAGAGACTAAGATCATTTACCGAAGGCAGCATCGAAGGGTCATCGAGGGACTATGATCTTTTAACCGAAGGTCTTTGCTAAAGAATCCCACGTTCGAGGGACATGACTGTTGTTATTCCAAAGGCAACATAGAAAGGCTACCCTAGAGGTGCGTGTGTGCAAGAGGTATTCAGTTCAATTATGTTTGTCTTGAGAGTTAGAGTTATCTAGCATTTTATTTTAGATCTTGCCATACATGCCTAGTTACTATACAGTTATATATATACAGACATACATACATACATAGGTGCGAAAAGTAAAGTGCGGGAAATAAACCTAGGCAATTACATCCCATAGGCAGTTACATAATAGGAAAAATGCAAGGAAACATAAACTACGACTATTAAAAAAATTACCCGTGCGACCTATACATTTGTTTTCTAGAATTTAAATAGCAAAGAATAAAAATAAAAAAAGCAATTAGGAGAAGATATTAAAACCTAAAAAATTCCTAAGTGTTAGGAAAGTATTTTTGATATTAATGACAATTTAAACCTAATTTTAACTGATTTTAATTAATTAGCAAAAACCCAAAAGTCTAAAAAATGTTAATTGATTTAATTAATTAATAAAACAAAGTTAAAATTAATTATTGATTTAAAAAGACTAAGCCTAATTATTCCTAATGCCTAATTATTTTTAATATATATTAATTAATAATAATAAAAAGTCTAATCCTTATTATTTTTAATTAAGAAAAAAATTTTGATTTAATTATGTTAAGAAAAATGTAAGAAAAAAATAATAATAACAAGGGAAATTGGCCTGTTGTAGAAGAAAATTAGGGGGGGGTGCGGAGAAACAAATCCACTATGCCCAAACGTGCCAGCCCAAATCCTGAATAAGATCCAGTGCTGCTCTTCAATGAGGGTTCAACGTGGGTGCAAGATCTGAAACATTGGATCTAGCCTTGTGAAGATTAGATGGTAATGAGTTGGGGTGCAAAGCATGCGTGCTGGACTGCTTGCATTGGATCTGTGAAAAATAAACATGAAAAAAAATACCAGGGGTAGGGATCGAACCCGTTCCCTGGTATACCAATGCCTTTATTATGCTCGCTATACCGCTGGGGCGGCCATGATATCTGTTAATACAAACCAATCAATAAAAACAAAACATGAACATAATATTATTGGCCGGAGAGACGTCGGAGCCCTAGCTCCAGTCATCTTCTCCGGCATGCCTGTTCATCTAACATGCAAGAAACGCGTTAAAATGAAATATCTAATGACTTAGATACACTGATTGGCATGTTGTGATTTCAATGGCACAATTAGTTGGGATTGAAAATACTTGTATCATCCTATTCGATGCTCTACGGTTTTTGGTCCCAAACAATGGTAAAATGTGATTCATGCGTCAAATTTGACATGTAATGTGTCAATCCTGTTCTAATAATGCATATGAGAAGATTAAACAAGTTAGCAATGTTTGAAAGTACAAGAAATCAAAGTTAGAAATTTACCAATCCTTGAAAAATGACGCGATTGAGATGTCACGTTCTGGTGCTCGAGAGATGCAGTTATGGGCTTGGATCACCTCCTTTGATCCTCAGGAAGTGAATGTTGGCCTTAGTTTCAAGTGAGGACGATTGGAAGTTAGGCCACGGATTTTGCAATTCTTTTGAATTTTTATGGATTTTTCAAGAGGCTCTTTAGTCAATATTTTTGTGTTTTTTCTCTGATTTGCTTGTACTGATATAGAGAAAGGAAAAGGCTCAATAAACATAGCAAGAAATCATGTAATCAAGATGTGATCAAACAAAATCAAGCATATTTACAAACTTCTAGTTTGAGATATCACTTGCCATTTTCATGCTCACACGGTTTTTTTTGTTGTAACAGGTTACCATGAATTGTCTTGGGCCTCTAGATGATTGAACAAATGCCCAAACCCTTATACCATTATCTCATATTTTACTTGATTTAATTTTCATTTAAATGAATAAAAATTCAAATAAAAGAAAGAAAAATCTTAAAAAATATGTGAATTTATTTATATGTCCTTTAACACCTTGTAAACATGTTTGAACATCAAAAGTTAGGCCCACTATTTCAAAATTTCAAGTTTGCTCATTTTGCACTTCATACATTTTCTCAAAATTTCCCAACTTGCATTGGTCACAACTTTCTCAATTTTCATCTTTTGAAGATGATCTTGGAATCTTTGGAAATTTTAAGATGTCCACTACAATTTCTCTTTTGATCATGTTTGCATTTGGAGACTTTATCTTGATGTAAGTTGCGTTGACAAAAAGTGTTTGTTTGTTGACTTTTGAAATGACCTGTAATATATTAGCTCATATCTTTCAAATGAAGCACTTTTTGGACTCGAGCATATATATATATATATATATATATATATATATATATATATATATATATATATATATATATATATATATATATATATATATATATATATATATATATATATATATATATATATATATATATATATATATATATATATATATATATATATATATATATATATATATATAAATAAAGTTGTAGAGAATTGAATTTTCTTAAAAATGGGCTTTGGTGGGGGAAAAGTTACTGAAGCATGTGAAAGTTATGCTTGGTCCAAGTTCGGTTGACTTCTCCTAAGGAAACCCTAGTTTGACAACTTTTAAATTTGGATGATTTGAAGACTTTCCTTGAGGAATCATGATCAACCCTTGATCAAATGATGAATATCACTTCAAAATGTTGATGTTGACAAGAAATATTGAAGATTGACTATATGTTGACCACAATTGACTTTTTTCCCAATATAATTGACTTTCAATCATCTGAGCCATTGACTGAGCAAACTTGTGATGCAAGGCTTGAAAATTCACATAAGCATTGTTGAATACCTATGGAGAACCATGAAAACCATTTTAGACCTTTGAAACCCATTCTTCTTTATGCAAGATGAAACCCTAGTCGTGGACCCATTTCTTAGGAGGTGACTTTGTCTGATAAACTCTTGAGAATCCTTGAGCATTTGAGAACCCTAGAAGAATGTCTTGAAGAAAATGGGAAGGAAAATTTTGGGGTACAATAGCTGCCCCTCTACAATCTTCTTAAACCTGAAGAGTTAGATTGGCATGTTCGCCATTCGCGACTTGAAGGTTGAAGATGATTGAACACTTAAGTGCCCAGAAATTTGCACTCGTCGGTGCACGAAGTAACACTTTGGTTGATTATACCGGGAATGAGCTTAAAGATGCCATTTGGAGAGGTGATAGAGAGTCATCAGAGATGGGCTTATAGATGCCATCCAAAATAACCTTTGATAGAAATTATATTAGGTCTACGCCTGACTTTGTCTTGAAGATGTATTTGGAGTGAGTCCATGCCCGACTTGGTCCAAAAGGATAATCAAAATAAATATACGCTCGATTTAATCTGAACCAGAAGATGTCTACACCCGACTTCAACTGGAGAAGGTGTTTGAAAGAGTCTAATCCCGACTTTTCTGAAGGAGTATTAGAATAAATCTACGCTCGATTTAATTTGATCTAGAAGATGTCTACGCCTGATTTCAACTGGAAGAAAATGTTGGAAGGAGTCTACGCCCGACCTTACCAAAGGAGCTTTAGAAGGAATCTACACTAAATTTCGTCTGAATGATATACTAGAAGATGTCTACGCCCGACTTCAACTAGAAAATATGTTGGAAAAAGTCTACGCCAGACATTTCCGAAGGATTATCAAAATAAATCTATGCTCGATTTAATTTGAGCCAGAAGATGTCTACGTCCGACTTCAACTGGAAGAAGATGTTGGAAGGAGTCTATGCCTGACTTTTCTAAATGAGCTTTAGATGGAATCTACGCTCAATTTCGTCTGAATGATGTACTAGAAGATGTCTACGCCCAACTTTAACTAGAAAATATATTGGAAAGGGTCTATGCCCGACTTTTGCAAAGGAGTATCAAAATAAATCTACGCTCGATTTAATATGAGCCAGAAGATGTCTACGCCCGACTTCAATAGGAAGAGGTGTTGCAAGAAGTCTATGCCCGACTTCTATGAAAGAGTATCAGAAGGAATCTACGCTCAATTTCATCTGAATATTGTTCTAGAAGATGTCTACGCCTGACTTCAACTAGAAAATATGCCTCTTTGAGAATTACCTTGCAAGGAAATTGCTTAAGTATCCATTTGTCAGATGTAGCCTTTGAGAAAACTGTCTAGTCATAGAGGTAGTTGATGATGTTTCTCTAATTATTGATCTTTCCTGAAAAGGTAAAGAGTTAGTTGTATGCAATGTCATGATGTATGATATTTATTGTGTAATGATGTTCTCAAAATAAATGAGACTGTGTTATATGCTTTTCGTATGCCCATGCTATGATATTTGTAAATTATGTATGAGTATTAAGTGTTATTGAAGTGTATTTGTAAACCCGTGCAACATCTTTGACTGGGAAAATAACTACTTGACTGTTGTTGGGATGAAGAATATATGTATCTTTGATCTTGATGGGGATTCCGGCTTTCTGTTTGAGGAAACTCTATTGGGGAATGTTGATTCCTGTTTGGGGAGAAGAGTCCAAGAACACTGGTTTTTCATTGCTCTACTTGGATTTTAGTTCTTATATACCCTGATTGGGGATAAAAGAGATGGATAAACTTTCGAGGTGTTGTCTGACCGAGTTTCTGATATGGATACTGACTCGTTCGGAGAGAATAAGGTTGAACGATATTTGATCCAGTTTCAGATTCAGTAGAAACTCTCTAGGGATATCAACCGGGATTGTCCTTTGTTGGAGGTGGGAATCTTGCTGGTAATTTATGGTAGCAACAAACTCAAGCTAGGGAGACTGTAATTAGTTGGGGAAATAAACCCTGTTTTGGAAATAAACCGTGTTGGGGAAATAAACCGTGTTGACGGAAAAATACTCTGCTGAGGAAACACCCTTGCTGAGGAAATGGGCTCTACTGGAGAAAATAAATCTGCAGGGGATTTTTAGTTTTGGAGGAATAAACTCAGATGGGGAAGAGAATTCCCATAAACTGTACCAATTAGGACTCCGTAGATTGGCGACATTGCCAGTAAAAAGATCATATTCCTTTATTCGCTGGGGTGATTTGTTGGTGAGTATAATTAGTGCATCCCATTTTCCTGGGGATATATTTTTGTTGAAGATAATCTTGTTAAGAATACTCGTGGGGATAATCATGTGAGGATCTCTCTGTGGGGATACATGGTGACTTGAATAGTATCCCAACTCCTAGAGTCTTGAGTAACTACTTATTCCCGTTTTTATGCATATATTTTTTGACATTTAATCATATTCTTATACATATGTTCATTCAATTTTAGTCATTGGACTTTTTTGTAAACAAAACAGAAAAAGAAAAATAGGATTTAAATTTTAGGATGTATTTGTATTGATGATTTACGCATAAACGAGAGATTGTTGTACAAAGAGACAAAAATCCCAGTAAGAGGAAATTGTTGTGAAATGAAAAGAGTACAAAGTGAGAACAAAACATATAGCTATGTGGAAATAATTTATTCGGGTTCAAACTCTGCTATTGCCCTCGTGTCTTCAAGCATATCATCCCTTGTTGTCGGAAGAAGTTGACTGAACTGATATGTACCATTTGAACTTGAAGTTGGTAATAAAGCTTTTTTAAAGGGATCCAACATTACATAATCGTACACTTTAATCCCTACATTTTTCCTGGGCCACCCTTTTGGGTTTTCAGTCCACCGAGATACCCTTTCTTGCCCAAGTTGCTTTTTCAGGTTTTCGACTTGCCGGGTGCACAATCTTTTATATTTATCCCTAATTTTTGCCCGAACCCTTTTGGTTCCTCGGGATGCCCTTATTTTTTCCTAGGCCAGTCAACTTAGCAGGTCATTTTCATGCGTAGTATCTTTTTACTATGTCTGCTTTCACAGGATACAGAAAATCTTCGCCATCCATGGTGGTTAACATCATAACACTGCCAGAAAATATCTTTTTGACTACAAAGGGTCCTTCTTAGGTGGGAGTCCATTTTTCCATGAGATCACCTTGTGGTAGAATGATGCACTTTATCACCAAGTCACTAACCTGATATACCCGATGCTTGATTTTCTTATTGAATGCCTTGATCATACGCTTCTGATATATCTGACCGTGATAAACAGTTGCAAGCCTCTTCTCGTCAGCCAGATTCAACTAGTCTAGCCTGGTCTGAATCCACTCATCTTCGTCTTAGTCTGCATATTTCATAATTCTCAGAGAAGGAATCTGAACTTCGACGGGTAGGACGGCTTCTATACTGTAAACCAGAGAGAATGGAATTGATGTATTTGATGTTCATGCTGAAGTGAGATAGCCATGAAGAGCAAATGGTAACATCTCGTTCCAGTATTTGTAGGTCACAACCATCTTCTGTATAATCTTCTTAATATTCCTGTTGGCGGCTTTCACTGTGCCATTCATCTTCGTTCAATACGAAGAAGAGTTGTGGTGCTTGATCTTGAACAGCTTGAAGAGTTCAAAGATCATAGTTTTGTTGAGATTAGTACCATTGTCTGTGATAATCCTTTCGGGGATGCCATATCGATAAATAAGATTATGTTTAATGAACTGGATGACCATATTCTTGTTAACATAGGAGAACAAGGCTGCTTCAACCCACTTAGTAAAGTAATCAATGGAGACGAGGATGAAGCGATGTTTGTTACAAGCAGTAGGCTTGATCTCTCCAATCATATCAATGCCCCACATTGAAAATGGCCATGTAGCATGTTAGAACATAGTTTGATTCTACAACCCTTGTAAGAGTTTTGATGATGACAAACACAAAGAACAATTATTCACTCTAAAATTATATTATGTTTTGTAGAGAAGTTCTGATGGAAGAAGAGAAGATAAGTTACAAAGTTGTTTCTGTTGTGATTGTAAACATCTATCTAAAAGCTCTGATGAAAGAAGATCAGAAGGCGCTAAAAGGATGTTTCAACTCTGATTATAAAACTCTTTGAAAGAAGTTTTAATGCTACAAACATGATTTTATGGCTCTGATCTCCAAAGTTCTGAAGCAAGCAGCAACGGATACTTCAATGTTCTGAAGCGTTACAAATCAAATATTTCCATTTCAAGAGTAACGACTGGAAGGGAACAAGGATCTTTATTTTTGGAAAGCACCTTAATTATCATTAATCAAGTTTCCAAATAATCATCCATGCTTCGCCTATTTAAACAATCGTTGAGGATAAATCATTTACGATTTTCACGTACTCAACAACGCTGCTATCATCTCTAATCCTCAAACTTTCAATATTTTCAACTGTGTAAAACATCACTGTATTCTGATACTGTTTTATTAGAAACATTACTGTACACTGTTTATTCATACATTGTTTAAGTGAATTTCCTTGAGAAAAACTGAGTTGTGGTTATACTCAAGAAGACTTTGGCAGTTGTCAAAGTAGACTTGTAATCAAGATTGATTAGTGGATTACGAGCTCGTTGGAGAGAGGCAAAATCACCTTGGCGGGTGGACTGGAGTAGTTTGATTTCAAACGAACCAGGATAAAAATAAACATTTTCTTTTCATTAAGTTTTAAAATCCAAATTCAACCCCCCTTCTTGTGTTTTTCCATTCTTCAATTGGCATCAGAGCGCCTGGTTCTGAGTTCAAGCACTTAACCGTGTCAGTAAAATATCCAAGTTAAGAAAAACACTATGATGGGATCAAGTCAGAACATCAGCAATGACTACCATGATGAGAAAGACAGAATTAGTGGAAAACCTCCAATCTTTGATGGAGAGAACTTTGATTACTGGAAAGACAGAATTGAAAGCTTCTTTCTGGATCATGATGCTGATCTCTGGGATATGGTGATTGATGGGTACATACATCCTTTTGATGAAAATGGTCAAAAGATTGATAGAAAAATAATGCCATATCATCAAAAGCGAGACTTCGGAAATCATCACAAGGCTAGAACTATTCTATTGAGTGCCATCTTGTATTCAGAGTATGAGAAGATCACAAACAGAGAGACAGTAAAGCACATGTTTGATTCCTTGAGAATGACACATGAAGGTAACACGCAAGTAAAAGAAACCGAAGCCCTTGCGCTCATTCAGAAGTATGAAGCCTTCAAAACAGAAGAAGATGAAACCATTGAAACAATGTTCTCAAGATTTCAAATTCTGGTTGCTGGGCTAAATGTTCTGGACAAAGGATACTCAACTGCTGATCATGTAAAGAAGGTCATTAGAAGCTTACCAAAAAAATGGAGACCCATGGTCACTGCTCTCAAATTGGCAAAAGATCTGAACAAAATATCTTTATAAGAACTTGTCATCTCTCTTAGAAGTCATGATATAGAGTTAGTAGATGATGATCCCCAGAAGCAAGGTAAGCCTTTAGCCCTTAAATCTAACAAATAATGTGATTCTAAAGTTTTGCAGGCAATAGAAGAAAACTCCGGTGGTTCCTCATTAGAAGAAGACAAATTATCCCTTCTCTCCAGAAGAGTAAATCAGTTGGGAATCCCAAGAAAAGGAGGTTCAGAAATTTCAGAAGAACAGGGAATCAATATGAATCATCGTCTGGATATAGAAAATCTGAACCATCTTCTGAATACAGAAAGTTAAGACACATAGACATTGTCTGCTACGAGTTCAATGAACAAGGGCACTACAAAAGCAACTGTCCAAGGCCTCAGAAGGAGAAACCTAAAAAGAAGTTCGTTAAGGAGAAGAAGAAAAGTCTCATGGCAACTTGGTATGACTCAGACTCTTCAGAAGCATACACTGAATCAAAATATGAAAGAGCCAACATTGCCCTGATGGCCAACATATCAGAAGATACTGAATCATTTGGATCAGAATCAGACTCAAAGGCAGAAGAGGTATTTTCTATCTTTTCTAGATCTCAATTAGAAGAGAGTCTGATAGAAATTCTAGAAAGGTATCAGAAGCTTTGAGTCATAAACAAGAACCTAAAAAAGGATCTAGTTTCTGACTCTGAAGAAACTAAGAATCTGAGACTGGAAAACTCTGAGCTGAAAGAAAAAATTTTAAAACATGAAAATGATTTACAAAATACTCAGAAAGAAATTGTCTAAGAAGTTCCTAGTAAACCTGATAAAATCATAAAGGAATATGATCATAGCTTTCAGAAGTTCCTCGCTAAAAACATAGATAGAAGCAAGATGGCTTCAATGATCTATGGAGTTAGCAGAAATGGCAGAAAAAGTATATGATACAACATTAAGTATCCCAACCTAAGAAAGTCAAGGATTTGGTTATTAAACGCACTCCTCTGAAATCTCACTTTACCTATAGGCACACACATGATTTGAAATAAACCAGCAATGATTTCTCTGCGAAACCAAAATTTAAACAGAATTTTTGTAACTCTAACAAACAAGGACCCAAAAAGATATGGGTACCTATATTTAAAATTGTATATGTAGCATATATCTTTGATAGAAAGACTGAAACACCAATCCTAGTACCTGGACTCTAGATGATCTCGACAAATGATGGGAAAAAAGCATATGTTCCAAAGCCTAGAGCTTAAATATGGAGGCTACGTAGGTTTTGGAGGCAATCAGAAGGGGAAGATCATTGGCTCTGGAACAATTGGTAAATGTAATCTTCCTTCTATTACTAATGTTCTGTTAGTAGATGGATTAATGCATAACTTGTTATTCATAAGTCAATTAAGTGATAATAGTTATGATATAATCTTTAATCAAAAGTCCTGTAAAGCAGTCAATCAAAAAGATGGATTTATCCTCTTTAATGGAAAGAGAAAGAACAACATTTAAAAAATAAAACTTTCTGAACTGAAAAGTCAGAATGTAAATTTCCCATTATCTATTAATAATGAGCAATGGGTCTGGCACATAAGATTGGGGCATGTTAGTGTTAGAAGAATATCTCAGATTAACAAACTCAATCTGGTCAGAGGACTTCCTAACCTAAAGTTAAGCTCAGATTCTCTGTGTGAAGAATGTCAAAAAGGAAAGTTTGCAAAACCCTCTTTTAAAGAAAAAAAATGTTGTTTCTACCTCTAGAACATCAGAACTTCTACATATAGATCTATTTGGACCAGTGAAAACTGTATCTATTAGTGGCAATAAGTATGGATAAGTGATCGTAGATGACTATAGCAGATGGACATGGGTAAATTTCTTACGACACAAGGACTAGTCACACTCTGTGTTTTGCTTTCTGTAACCAAGTCCAAAACAAAAAGATCTTAGAATTGTTAAAGTCTGAAGTGATCATGGTGGAGAATTTGAAAACAAAAAATTTGAAATATTTTTTAATGAGAATCGCATCTCTCATGATTTCTATTGTCCTAGAACTCCCCAACAAAATGGAGTTGTAGAACGAAAGAACGGGACTTTACAAGAAATGGCCAGAACCATGATCAACGAGACTAACATTGCTAAGAACTTATGGGCATAAGCAATTAACATAGCATGTTACGTTCAGAATAGAATCTCTATAAGACCTATTCTGGATAAGACTCCATATGAACTGTGGAAGAACAGAAAGCCCAACATCTCGTATTTCCATCCATTTGGGTGTATTTGTTTTATTCTTAACACCAAAGAACATCTGGACAAGTTTGACTCCAAAGAACAAAAGTTTATTATGTTACGATACTATGAACGCTCAAGAGGCTACAAAGTTTACAACACAGAAACACGGATTGTAGAAGATTCAATCAGTGTTAGATTTGATGACAAGCTTGGCTCTCAAAATTCAAAGAAAGATGAATCTTTTGCACATATAAAAGTCCAATTTACAAGTACTGAAGATACTGCATCAGAAGTTCCTCACAAAGAATCACAAACAACACCAGAAGGAGATGTCACAAATATTACAGCAACATCTGAAGAACCTCTCCAGAAAAGACAATCCAGAAGCAGCCTAGCTCATCCTAAAGACAAAATTATGGGAAAGAAGGAAGACCCGATCAGAATAAGATCCACATTTAGAAACTCTGAAGAATCTCTCATGGGATTAGTGTATCTGATTGAGCCAACTTCCATTGATGAAGCTCTTCTAGACAATGATTGGATACTGGCTATGCAAGAGGAATTAAACCAATTCACTAGAAATGATATGTGGGATCCGGTTCCCCAAACTAAAAGGGTTCAATGTCATTATAACAAAATGGGTATTCAGAAACAAGCTGAATAAACAAGGAGAATTCATCAGAAACAAAGCACGGCTGGTTGCACAATGTTATAGTCAGCAAGAGGAGATAGACTATACAGAAACCTTTGCTCCATTCGTCAGGTTAAAATCTATCAGACTTTTAATTTCCTTTGCTATAAATAATGACATCACTCTCTATCATATGGATGTCAAAAGTGCATTCTTAAATGGATACATTGATGAAGAAGTTTATGTGCACCAACCCCCTGGTTTTGAAAATTCCAAACATCCAGAATATGTTTTTAAGCTAAAGAAATCACTATATGGTCTGAAAGAAGCTCCCAGAGCTTGGTATGAAATACAAAGTAGTTTTCTGTTAGAAAATGATCTCACCAGAGGGAAAGTGGACACAACTTTATTCTGTAAGCCATTTTAAAATGACAATCTAGTTTGTCAAATTTATGTAGATGATATTATTTTTAGATCTACTAAAGCCTCTATGGGAAGAGAATTTGCTAAGTCTATGCAGGTAGAGTTTGAAATGAGCTTGATGGGAGAACTCAAATTCTTTTTGGGCATTCATATAAATCAAACTCCAGAAGGAACTTACATACACCAGAGAAAATACGTCAAAGAACTTCTGAACAAATTCGACTTATTAGAATGTAATCCAGCCAAGACTCCAATGCATCCTGCATGTATTCTGGAAAAAGAAGAGGTAAGTAAAAAGGTAGAACAGAAGATCTACAGAGGTATGATTGGTTCTCTCTTATATCTTACAGCTTCAAGACTTAATATTCTGTATAGTGTATGTTTATGTGCCAGATTCCAATTAGATACTTGAGAATCTCACTTAACATCTGTTAAAAAAATTTTCAAGTTTCTGAAAGGTACTACTAATCTTGGTCTGTTTTATAGAAAAGCCAATGAATACAATTTAGTAGGGTACTGTGATGCTGACTTCGCTGGAGACAGAGTAGAAAGAAAAAGCACTTCTAGAAGCTGCCAGTTTCTGGGAGAAAATCTGATCTCATGGTCCAACAAGAGACAATCCATAATTAAATTATCATCTACTAAAGCTGAATATATAACAGCAGCTGGATGCAACACACAGATGCTCTAGATGAAAACTCAGCTCGAAGACTTCAATATATTTGAGAGTAACATTCCTATACTCTAAGATAACACTTTTGCAATTCGTTTATCTAGAAATCCCTTTTTACATTCTAGGGCCAAGCATATAGAAATAAAACATCACTTTATTAGGGACTATATTCAGAAAGGAATTATTTCCTTAAAATTTATTGACACATACCATCATTGGGCTGATGTCTTCACTAAACCACTTTCTGAAGATAGGTTTAATTTCATTCTGAAACATCTCAACATGAAATTATGTCCAGAATAAAAGTTTTATTTATATATTCTTAACCCTCAAAGTTTTATGTTTTTCTTGTGAACATCTGATCAACAATTCTTCAGAAGTTAGAAGGACAGTTGCTTCAGGATCTACCTAAGAAGATTTGAACAATTTCCAAACGTTTCATTTCAAATATAGAAGCATGCAATTCACATCATCAACATATGTCATCCTCTCACAAGCGTTCTTCTAAGGCTGAACACGAGTTCAAATTCTGAAGGGATTAAAGCTTTGATTGGATGCATTGAGACTCGTGTTGTATTGGTAACTGTTCTATATCTCCACATCATCTCCCTATTTTCAGGAATCATTAATGTTATGTAATAATTATTATTTTTCTCACTTTTCTTGCTAATTAAGTTTTCAATTTGCTTATAAATACACCATTAACTTCCACTCTCACTTTTTCACTCTCACTTCTTCTCACTACTATTTTCTCTCTACTTTTTTGGTGCAAAATTTTATTTCAAAAACCCTCAACAGTCTATGTAAACAATGGCTTCATCTTCAAGCGCTCAAAACTCTCAATGTGTTCTTGGTTCATCTTCGTAAACTGCAGAAATATAAGAAGAATTGTCAAGAACTCTACTGACCCCCATTGATTCACTAGAGGTTCTCTGCGAACTCATTATATATTTTGAAAGCATGAAAGAAAACGACTATGATCTTACACCTGTTGTGGAATTTCAAGGATGGACCAGATATTTTGATCGTCTTCTAGGTCCATTTTTCCAAAATTTGGTAAAGGAATTCTGGATTCACGCCTCTACATCAGATTATCAAGTAACTTCGTATGTGATGGGGAAGAAGATTTCAATTTCTGAAGATCTTATTGCAAGGTTGATTGGTCATAACGGCGGAGGCATCTGTTGCAGCGATATGGAAGAAAAATGTTTTATCCTAACAACAATCTCAAGAGATATTTTTACTTCTGGGCAGCCATCAAACAAAATTAAAGATCTGAAGGACTACTTCAGAATTTGGGCAATAATTATTTTGGGTTGCATCAACCACAAGAAGCCCACATGCTCTCCTGATTATATCAACATTGACCAACAATTTTTGTTGTACTTCTTTGCAACAAAGGCAAAGATAAATCTTCCTCATCTGCTATTCAATCATCTGAAGATAAGTGCGAAGGAAACTAGAGAAGACAAAAGAACTAAGAGGTATTTGATACCTCTGGATAGGCTGATATCAGATATTCTGACTCAAAACAAATTGGTAGAATATCTGACTGAAGCTCAGCAGATCAGCACTCTGGAAGCATGTGATGGAAAACCACTCAATGCAAAGAATCTTAAGAAGATCAAAATCATTGACAGCATTAAGAAGGATCCAACTATTGCAACCAAAGAAGTCATCACATTAAGAAGAGTTCCTCTGAAAGATTTCCCTCTGTTCTCTCAAATAGATGCTTCGCCAAAAATCATTGTCAGATATCTGGAAGCATGTAAGACAGATGGGACTAATCCGGAGTTAAACATTTGTGATCTGCATCAACAGGCTCTAGAAGTTGTTCTCAAGAAATCCATAAAAAGGAAAGCTGAAGGAGAAGGATCTTCTCAGAAGGTACCAAAAGCTGCTTAGAAGAAAGGTAATCCTTCTTTTATTTATGTTGTAGAATCCGTGATTTTATCAACATCTGAAACACCCTCTTCTCCAAAACCAATAGAAGACCCTTCACCACAAACCCTTGAGGATTTTGATATAGAATTTGACCCTTCAATCACAATAGAAAACATTTTGAATGAACCATACTCTCCAAATGCACATCTTGACCAAAATCAGCCAGAACTTGCTGAAGTTCTTTCTGGTATTGATCAATTTGATCAAGAATTTCAAGCTTCCCACATAGAAAATCCAAACTTCCAAGTACCCCACTCTGAAAATTCAAACGCTCATGCTCCCCAACCAGAAAATCCAAATATTAACTCTGATACCACCACACCAATTCCTGGAATAACATAACTTCTCATGGTTCGACAACCTCTCTCAATCTACGAAATTCCAGAAATTCCATCTCCTTACCATTCCACTCCACCAAACACGCCTCCATCACCCATTATCATTTCTGATTCTCCATCTCCCTCTCCTATCAATCCCCCAGAAGATCACCTAAGAACTGTAATAGACTTAGAAGTGATGGATAACCTTTCCTCTAGCTCTCACAAAATTGCTATCCAAAAACCAAAACCAACTATCACCAAGGAAGATGTTGGTAGAAATTTAATAATTTTTGAAATAGAGATAATTGAATGGGTTAATTCTTTGAAGCTAGCCTGCTTATAAAATCTGAATCTTGCTGCTTCTGATTCTCACTGGAACTAGTTCAGAAAATGGTTCAACTCTGAATCCTAGAAACTTAAGGAGTTAAGCTATGAAATGGCCCAACAGAACTTCTGTGATCAGCTAAATGTTTTCAAGGATCAAGTTTTGCGTCACTGGGAAAAG
Organism: Vicia faba; assembly: GCA_948472305.1. Lineage (NCBI taxonomy): Eukaryota > Viridiplantae > Streptophyta > Magnoliopsida > Fabales > Fabaceae > Vicia > Vicia faba. The sequence continues at coordinate 274,142,789 of OX451735.1, read as the reverse complement.
AAACCTATTCTTCTGCTGGATAATGCTCCCTGGGAAGATCTCCAGCTTTCAGAAGTTGATGAGCCATGCTCTGATAATCTTCCTCTGGTTGTTGTTCAAGACAAAGGAAAAGAGACTGAAGAAGCTACTGAGTCAGAATTTGTTGTAGCTTGTTCTAAGAAGCTTTCACCTTTTGTGGATATACCTTCTTCATCTCTGGTTATGCAAACTCTGGAGGAGTTAAAGAAAGAAAATGCAGTGATCAATGAGAGATTAGACAAGCAAGATGACACATGCAAAGAAATCAAAGGAATGTTGGGAAAACAAGAGGAATCGAACACTCATATTAAGAGCTTGCTGGAAGCCCTGTTCACATGACTTCCTCCACCTCAATCTTAGTTTTTAAAACTTGTTTTCTTTATTGTATTCAATTTTTTTGTGTTGTTTGCCTCTGAATGTGTTATTGCAATCATTTTTAATACAACTCAACTTTTTCTTATGAATATTAGTGTTTATATTGCTATTTGATTCTTGACAAAAAGGGGGAGAACGTAAGATATTTCTAATAATAGTATATCGATACACAATCTCAAACATTTTGAATATCATAAATTGTCGTTTCTTTTTATGAAAGTAAAACAGGAACAAAACTCTGATGAAGACAGAAGTAGATGCATCAAAAGCTCTGATCAGAATGAACTTCAGGGAAGTAATTCATCTCTATCTGAGTACTCAACTCAGGGGAGACCCTATAATGCTTTATGTTCTATTTATTTTGATGGAAATATCCTAGTTTTTGTCATCATCAAAAAGGGGGAGATTGTTATAACATAGTTTGATTCTACAACCCTTGTAAGAGTTTTGATGATAACAAAAACAAAGAACAATTATGCACTCTAAATTTTTTTTTGTAGAGAAGTTCTGATGGAAGAAGATCAGAAGATAGTTACAAAGTTGTTTCTGCTGTGATTGTAAATATCTCTCTAAAATCTCTGACAAAAGAAGATCAGAAGATGCACTAAGAGGATGTTTCAACTCTGATTATAAAACTCTTTGAAAGAAGTTCTGACGCAGCAAACAGGATTTTATGGCTCTGATCTTCGAAGTTCTGAAGCAAGCAGCAACAAATACTTCAATGTTCTGAATCATTACAAACCAAATATTTTCAAGAGTAACGGCTGGAAGGGAATAAGGATCTTTATTTTTGGAAAGCACCTTAATTGTCATTAATCAACTTTCCAAATGACCATCCATGCTTCACCTATTTAAACAAGCCTCAAGGATAAATCATTTACGATTTTCACATACTCAACAACGCTGCTATCATCTCTCATCCTCAAACATTCAATATTTTCAACTATGTAAAACATCACTGTATTGTGACACTATTTTATTAAAAACATTACTGTACATTGTTTATTCATACATTGTTTAAGTGAATTTCCTTGAGAAAAATCGGGTTGTGGTTATACTCAAGAAGACTTTAGCAGTTGTCAGAGTAGACTTGTAATCAAGATTGGTTAGTGAATTAAGACCTCGTTGGAGAGAGGCGAAATCACCTTGGCGGGTGGATTGGAGTAGTTTGAGTTCAAATGAACCAGGATAAAAATCAACATGTTCTTTTCATTAAGTTTTAAAATCCCAATTCAACCACCCCCCCCCCCTTCTTGTTTTTTTCCCATTCTTCAGAGTAGTCAAGATGTTCAGAGGTTCTCGAGTGGAGGTGACAGTCAGTTTCCATAGCCGACCAATAGTAACCTCCCCTCAATATCTTTTTATGTATAGTATACCCACTAGAGTGAGTACCAAAGACACCTTCGTGCAAATCTTGCATAATTTCTTCTGCTTCCTTCTTGTCCATACAACAAAGCATAGTCGAATCATGACTGCGCTTGTATAAAATTCCATTGCTTAAGAAAAACATAGCTGAGCACCTCCGTAGGAATTTCTTTTCATTTATAGATCCCTCCTCAGGGTACTTTTGTGTTTCAAGATACCTCTTTACTTCATGAAACCAATGTTTCTCTTCTGCTCCATCAGTGTCAACTTCATAGCAGTGTGTTGGTTTGTCCATTCTTTCAATGGTAATTTTTGTAGCCTCGTTGTCCCATCTAATCTTGAACGTAGATGACATTGTAGCCAATGCGTCTGCCAACTGATTCTCTTCTTGTGAGATGTACTCAAAGGTAATTTCCTTAAACTACGGGATTAAGGTTAATACATACTCTTTATAAGAAATGAGATTCAGATGCTTCATATCCCATTCTCCCATGATTTGACTGATCACCAGGGATGAGTCCCCATATACATCCAAGAACTTGATTCTCAGGTTAATAGCAACTTTAATACCCATGACGCACGCTTCATATTCAGTCATGTTATTAGTACAGTCAAAGCATAATCTGGCGGTGAAGGGCGTGTGGCAACCCTAAGGAGAGATGATTACGGCACCAATTCCATTTCCAAGTATGTTAGAAGCTCCGTCGAAAACCATAGTCCATCGAGATCCTAGCTCAGGCCCTTTATACAGTCCAGGTTCTTCATAATTTGTTACTAGCATAATGTTCTCATCTGGGAATTCGAAATTCATAGACTGGTAGTCATATACAACTTGATGTTCCAAATGATCTTCCAGTACACTTCCTTTGATTTATTTTTGAGTGGTGTACTGAATGTCGTATTCTGTCAAGGCCATTTTCCAATGGGCTATTCTTTCAGAGAGAGCTGGATTCTCGAATATGTACTTAATGGGATCCATTTTAGAAATCAACAAGGTAGTATGGGTCAACATATACTGTCTTAGACGGCGAGCAGCCCATGCCAAAGCATAACAAGTTTTCTCGAGCAGTGAATATCTTGTTTCACAGTCGATAAACTTTTTGCTAAGGTAGTATATTGCATGCTCTTTTCGACCAGACGTGTCATGTTTCCCCAATAAAAACCCCATTGAGTTCTCTAGCCTTGTTAGGTAAATGATTAGAGGCCTTCCTTCAACTGGTGGCATCAGAATCGGAGTTTCTTGTAGGTACTCCTTAATTTTATTAAAGTATTTTTGGCAGTCGTCATTACACTTTACTACTTGATCATTCTTCAGTAGTTTGAAGGTTGGTTCACCGGTAGCAGTAAAGTGAGATATGAAATGGGCAATTTAATCCAGTCGTCCTAAGAAACCTCTGACTTCCTTTTCAGTATGAAGAGCCGACATTTCTTGAATATCTTTAATTTTTGCAGGATCAACTTCAATACCTTTATCGCTGATGACAAAACCCAGGAGTTTACCAGATCTCACTCCAAAAGTGCACTTGTTCGGATTTAACCATAGCTTGTACTTCTTTAGTATTTCAAACAATTTATATAGATGATTAAAATGCTCTTCTTTATTCTGTGATTTGGCTACCATGTCGTCGACATAGACTTCTATCTCGTGATAAATCATGTCATGAAATAAGGCTACCATGGTACACTGACAAGTTGCCCCGGCATTCTTCAACCCAAAAGGCATAACCTTGTAATAGAAGGTGCCCCACTGTGTGACGAAGGTAATTTTCTCCATGTCTTTGAGCGCTATCTTGATCTTATTATATCATAAGAAACCATCCATGAAGGATAATACCTTATGCTGGGCGGTGTTGTCGACCAAAACGTCAATTTGCGGACGCGGGAAGTCATCTTTGGGGCTCACCCTATTCAGATCCTTGTAGTCTACACACATACGTACCTTTTTGTCTTTATTTGGTACCAGAACCACATCCACAACCCATTGAGGATATGATGTCACTACTAAAAAACCTTCGTTGAATTTCTTCATAACCTCGGCCTTGATCTTCTCTGACATATTGAGACACATGCGACAAACCTTATGCTTCATTGGAGAATAACCCTCTTTCATTGGCAGACGATGAACCATAATATCAGTATTGAGCCCTGGAATATCTTCGTATGTCCAAGGAAAGATCTCCACATAGCCATGCAACATCTGGATTAACCTGTTCTTGACACTACTCTCTAAGTTGGCACCGATCTTGACTTCTTTCCTGTCTGTTCGGTACCCTAGTTTACAACTTAGACTGGCTCTTCATGTGGTTGGATAACCTTCTCTTCTTGTATTAAGAGTCTGGAAAATTCTCCAGGTATTTCACAATCTTCCTCACCTTCATCCTCGGCTTGGTAGATCGGGTTTTTGAAGTCATAAGCGGCAATAGCAGAATCGTTATCAACGAGATCCAGAGTGGATGGGGACGTGCAATGTAGTGTGTCAGTGTGTGTAAGAACACATAGCTATTTTAAAATGCAATAAAGTAAAAGAAAAAACAGAGAGCACAAAATTTTAATGCAAAACATCCAATGTTTTTATTAAATGAACAATGTTTATGAATAATCAACCCTTAACAAATGAACCATTGTGCCCCGGGTAAGACACAAGGTTTAAAGTCATTGTTTATTATATAACCAAAAATATTTTAAATGCAATAATACAAGAATGTAGCTATTACTCCTGAATAAAGTAGATAGGGATAATGTCTTTCGCTTTCCAATTGTCGAGTCTATTGCCAATGGTAGGGAATATCTAGCTGCCGAAGTCACAATCACTATCAGCATCCTCTATGGCGTTCACTCCGTTATTGTTGATACGGAACAAAGGTATTCCAGCCCGAGCGCTACGAATAGCCCTTTCACCCTCTACAATAAAGCCTAAACCAAACATGTCATATTTATAAGGGATATCATGAAGCTGACCCCAAATAGAACAACCACCTTCTTCTATAGTAGCTTTATCATCTTTCAAGGAAGCCATCTTGGGAATTATTTTGGCGGTCTTTGGAATGGTAGAAACATATTTAATAGAAGCAAGGGAAATCACTTCAAAAGTTTGATAGGGGGTCTCGATGAATTCCCCGTCCATCTCCATGTACAAGAATGAATTCAGGTGGCCTACCATGTACTCCTCTTCTCCGCAGATAGTGACAATATTTCCTTTTACAAGATACTTTAATTTCGGGTGCAAGGTGGAGGTAACAGTTCCTGCCCAACGGATCCAAGGGTGTCCCAATAGACAAGAATAAGCTGGCCGAATGTCCATTACATAGAAGGTGGATTCAAAGATCTGTGAACTCACCTTGATCAGGAGGTTCACTTCTCCATGTTCCATTCTTTTTTATTCGTCGAAGGCTCGAACTATGATGTTACTGGGTTTCAGCACAACCCATTCACAACCCATTCCGTTGAGAGTGACTTTTGGTAAAACATTTAGCGAAGAACCAGTATCAATCAACACATGAGCCAACGTAGTGACCCTGCATTCAATGGAGACATACATGGCATTATTATGATTTTTCCCATCCGGAGTCAGGTCAGCATTAGAGAAGCCTAATCCATTATCAGTTGTTAAGCTAGCCACGTAACTTTCAAATTGATCAGCCGAAATCTCTTGCGGTACATGAGCAGTCTTCAAGAATTTTACTAAAGCATGTGAATGGGCTTCAGAATGTAGCAATAAAGATGACATGGAGATTTTGAATGGGGTCTTCCCCAGCTGTTCAATAAATTTATACTCACTTTTGTGAATAATCTTTAAAACCTCTTCCAACTCTTGTCCAGAGGTGTCTTCAACTTTGGTTTCTTTATGTGCCTTCGTATGGGTAAGCATTATCATGGCTCTTTACCCCGAGAATCGACAGTTGACTTGGTAAATATGACTTGAACAGGTGTACAACATTTTTCAGAGATATTTCTGGGGAGAAAATCCTTCCGCTTTTAGTAACTTTGTTGGTCCCTGCAATATTGTCAATGTTAGGATCAACATTGTCAGCATCTTCATCAGACAACTCTTGTTTGATGCCATGGTAGTAAACGTCAGATCCATAGTTCCATGAAATAGCCTTTTCCATAGAATATGGGATGGGTCCAGATGTGGTGATAATCAAAGGAGCAGCTTTTATATTGACGGTAATCCTTACTGGACCTTTGGAAGTGATTGTGACAGGAGTACTGGATACTAAAGACAAATCTTGACATAAATTCTCGGTATACGGGACTTTGTCAATCAAAATTATGTGTTCATCCATCAGGTGTTGAACTCCTTCCTTCAGCAACTTGCAGCCATTGGGTCAGACTGCACAACAATAACATTCTTTAACACAACCAGGAAATAAACCGACTTGTAACAAATTCTTTTTTATTGTTGATAGAGGAGTAACCACATAACCTACAGTGGTAACATAAAAAACATCTTCAATCGTACTTATGCCTTTGTCATGCTTCGGAATAGGTGCAGTAATCATGTCCGAGGTCTCCAGAGGGTCGAACTCAATTTCCTTATTATCAATCATGTCCTGAGTTTTGTTTTTCAGGGCCTAGTAGTTGTTGGTGTTGTGCCCAGGGCTGTTAGAATGATAAGCACACTTCGCGTTTAGATTCTACTTAGGAGAGGATGTGCTGGGATTCCTAGGAGGATCCCGTAGTGAAATGAGTTCAAATTTTAACAAATGTTGCAATGCCTGAGATAATAGCATGTTGATCTTAGTAAACTTACTTATTGGAGCGTCTGACCTTCGTCGGTTGCCCTGTTGTTGTTGAATAGGCTGATGACAGTCATTTTTACTATGGACCTTCTGGCCGTAGACAATATTGGCTTCTTTTTTACCACCGAATGACTTCTTCACAGCATTAGAAGACGTAGCCATCAGAATCTTCCCACTCTTAATACCACTTTCAACTCTTTCTCCTGTCAGTATTAACTTAATAAATCCAACTGAAGAACTCCCAATGAGAAGAATAAATAATGGTCTTGTTAGAGTGCCCATGAACATATCTATCAGCTCCCGGTCAGACAAGGGAGTTTGCACCATTCCAGCTAAATCTCTCCATTTTTGTGCATATTCCTTGAACCCTTCATTTGAGACCATGGACATGTTTTGCACTTGCACTCGAGTCGGTTCCAGGTCAGCATTATATTGATATTGCTTATAGAAAGTGGAAACCAAGTCTTCCCATGTATGGATGTTGGTTCCTTCGAGCTGATAAAACCATTCAAGTTGAGTGCCAGACAAACTCATAATTTCCTGTCAGCAATATGAGGTTGGATATTTCAAACGTATGACCTCAAATGGAGTTTGAGACAAGAGACCCTATCATATTTAGCAAAGATGGGGACCTTGAATTTGTGGGGGATGGCCATCCTTGGGATCAGACCTAGCTCTCCAAAATCCAATCAAGGAACTTTCTGGATTTCCATAGCTTTAAGACGGTCTTCCAACTGCTTGTACTTGTCATCTGCAGGAGGGTACTGTTCATCAGAGTAGTCTTCATCTTCATGAATATTCTCAAAACCCTGGTTATTTCTACCTTCAGGGTTGACGCTTCTACCATTCCCTTCTTGGTTGTCGTCTTCCTTAGAGGAAATATTGTCCACTTGAATCAGATGAGCAGGACCTTTGAATCTTCTCTCTATAGTGAGGATAACTGCAGGCTTTTTAGTCTTCTTTTTCTTGGCGACGATCGCCATCAGATCTTTTTGTCCCTGTTCTAGATTCAGAAGAGTCTCTTGAAGTTGTGCATGCTGAGCTTGGAGGTTCTTAACAGTTTGCTCGAGAGCCATCTTATACTGAAATAAATAGTAAGTACATGAGAAAACTTGTATGGAAAACCTGTTATGTAATGATGCATGATATGTAAATACAATATTTTCAAGGACCTTAGGAGACTTAAATTTTCTAACCAAGAGGAAACAAAAACAAATATTTTTATTAATAAGCTTATGTGAACACAAAGGATTACAAAGAAATAAATTGAAAACTCCTAAAACTCTAAGTTACCCATGGATGCCTCCTCTTTGTGTTGATGTATGCATTAAGACTCTGCTCCTCGTGAAGTTGCTTTGTGAGCTCCCACACTTTCTTTTCACTTGCATAGAATTGAGTCTCAAAGGTGACCCATTATTCCTTGAGTTGAATCCAGGACTTCTACAATTATTCAAGGTTAGTGGGCATGTCTAGATGGAGGATGGTGCGAGAAACGTCTCCTTCGACAACAGGCTCCATGATCACTGGTAGGAAAACTGAATATGGCATCATAAGGTTTTGAGCGTGAGCTCATACCCATTTGAGATAGGGCTCCAGAGGGATGGAGTTCTTCTATCCTAAAGCCTTACTATTAATCTTTCTTACCATGCCCCAAGCATGTATAAACCTTTGACGATAACCTTGAGGATCATTTTTATAATAGAATACAATAACCTGGATAAGTGTGTCACGAGGACCATCTCTTCGAGCATAACCAAATTGACATAAATCCAAAGAAGGGTTGTAAGTAATACCTCCCCTAATTCCAACGAGTGGAACATTAGAGAATTCCCCATAGCGGTCAATCATAGTGATATCCTCCTGAGATCGGGAATACCAATAGATTTCTATATGAGAAAGTGACATTATTATTTGTGACCACCTCAAACCCTGTTCATTCTTCATTATCGAGCGGGGAAGGTGTGAAATAAACCACCTGGATAGCAGAGGTATACAACACATGAGGGTTCCTCACCTCTTCATAGTACGAGTGTGAAGAGAATGCAAGACATCTCCAAGCAAGGTAGGCACATGATTACGAGCAAGAAATATTTTGATGGCGTTCACATCTATGAGTTGGTATGGATTATAGAATAGTACCAATCCATATATTAACAAATCCAAGATCTCCTCGAAATCCTGAAAACTCATAGCATCCATAAATAGTTAAGCCTTCTCTATTATAAATTTAGCAAGAAAGCCCTTGACTCAACTTCTTGTTTCCAAACTGGATATCATGTCGGACCACTTCAGATGTAAGGCTGCTGTAATATCTTCTGGCTCTTGATCTTCCTCTAAGTCGATGAAGGGTGGCTGATCAAGAACAGGTACTCCCAGTAATTGAGAGAACTCCTCCATTGTGGGTAGCAACTGATAATCTGGAAAGGTGAAACAGTGATGTGCATGGTCAAAGAACTGGAATAGAACATTCATCATGTCTTCGTCAAAATTTGGGGTAACCAGGCTGAGTAGTCGACCATGCCTTTTGAAGAATGGAGAACTTTCGAGAATCCTTGAGACTAACTCCTTAAGTTGAGGAGTCACCCTTACAAAGTTGATCTGGATAGTATTTCTATGAGCGGATGCCATAACCTACAACAAAGAACAAAGATAAATCCCTTGGTCCTTGAAATGGTTAGTGTAAATTGTTGTACCCAAAAATTTTCCCTCCCATATTCTTCAAAGTTTTGACAAGTATCATCTCAATTTGCTCAGGTCTACTCAAGGGTTGCACAGTTCAAACCATCCTCCTAAGCCAGTCAAAATTAGGGTTTTGGTTCTTGCAAGGAAGTTGAGGTTTTCAAGGGCTCAATCAAGTCCCACATGCCTATACACATTGTCAAGCATCTACATGCCAAGTTTCAAGGCTCACAGGGTCAAGTTGCACAGTCAAAAGCCCTAGTTGCTCCACAATCAACTGTAGGGGTAAAATGGTCATTTGGCAGTCAAAAGTCAAAATTTTTGGTCAACATCTTATTTTGAAGCCACAATCATCATTTGATCAATTCTTTATCATGATTCTACAAGAATGGCTCAAAAATCATCAAGATGCAAAAGTTTCCATTTTTGGACAACTAAAAAGTCAACTGTAACTTGACCAAGGCATAACTTTTTCATGGTTCATCAGAAAAATCCCATCCAATGCTCATTTTGAAGGGGATGACATTTCCTACAACTCATCTTCACATTCCAAGTCCAATAAATGCTCTCACAAAAAGTTATAAATTTCAACATTATAGGTCATTTCCAAAAGTCAACAAGAAGGCATTTTAAGTCAAAGACCATAACTTGAGATTGGTAAATCCAAATGACATGGGACCAAAGGCATTGGTTATAGGACTTCAAGACCTTTCCAAAATGTCCAAGAACATGTTCATATGATCAAAATTGAGCAAGATATGCATTGGATAAGTTGGGAAATTTTTGTGAAATGGAAAAAGTCAACTATCCTTGAAACTTCAATTTTTGACAAAAGGGCCCACTTTCTTCCACTTGATTCAGCCTTGTCATGCCACCCACGTGTCCCATGATTAATTTCAAGACCAAACATTTATTTTTTCATTTTTATTTAATTTTTGTGGATTTAATTCTTTTTAGTCCATAATAATTCAAATAAAATAAAAAAAATTAAAGGAATGGAATCTTGTGGTTTGAATAAGTTTCATACAGCATATGCCAACAACCAAATTCGTGTCAAGGCTATTTTGAGCACAAAATCATGGTTTTGAACCAAGCTTGGAAAGACCTTTAATGGTGTTAAAGCAAAATCCAAAAACTTAATTGCAATGGATCCCAAGCTCATAATGTGACCTAAATTCATTGAGACATACATAAGAAAGCCTTGCATACCTAATTCACGATCCAATCATCCCTGAAACGGCCAAACCAATGTGGAAAAATCAAGCAAAAAAGCCAAAACTGTTTTCAATCCTCTAGCCCCTTTCACAGCAATTTAGAGATTCAAACATATTCCTAACACACTCAGGAACCTATTGCAACCACAAACAATCCATAAACCTCAAGGAAATGCCCAGAACAAGTCACACGGTTTGGTTTCTTGTTCATAATCGAAACTCAAAATATATGCATCATTCATATGAGTTTTTGTTATTTTTGTGTTGCTTGAACCCACATGAATCTTTTGGCATAAGTCAATTGCATTGAAACACATAGAATCTGAAACCACCATTGATGATACCTAGGTTTTCAAAGCTTCCAATTTGGGGGTTTACAGCATAGGTAAAATTAGGACTAATGGCGCCTATGGTTGAATTCGTCAGGATGAGACGAACACATTGATACCCTCGCGCCCTTTTTATATGTGCTACACGTCTAATCGCTATTATTGGCATTTGCAGTTTGTGGGGGTTAAAACCCCCCGCTATTTTATTGTTTTTCTGCAGATAAATGAAGAAGATGAAGGACGTGGACGCATATGATTGGAACATTCAAACACGCGCGCCCTTTTTTTTGTTTCAGCATTTGATTTGTTTTTTCTTATATTATATTTATTGCATATTATATTAACAAGATGCAGCGTTTTGTGTAGTGGAGGAGGACGTGTCTGGCAATCAATGGGACCTGGGTTCGATTCCCAGGTCCCCCAAAAGCTTGTTTCCATTTTTCTTAATGTATTCATGTGCAGGTTTCTAAAGGTGGCACACCATATGCCCTCACGCTTCAGTATGCCAAATGGCCACTACACCAATCTGATGGCCATGAGAGGATGACCATGATGATCCTTGGTCAATGTACGTGCAGGCAACTCCCCAAAGTCAAACAGGCTTGGCAACCAATGGGCCTGAAATTGCTGCCTAACACCTCCAATCTGGCCCAAACCCCCCTTGGTTCATTCTTTTTGTTTTTGTTTTATATTTTCTAATTTAGTTATTAATTATTTTTTTAATTATCATTATTACCACCAAAATTAACATAATTAATATTTTTCATAAAAAATCAAAAAAACTAATATTATTATTATCTGTTAACTTTTTTTTTGTAAATAAATTCTAACAATAATTAACTTAGTTGTTTAATTAGGTTTAATTTTAATCTTTTCACAATAAATAAAATTAATTTAGAATTAGGTCTTTCTTTTGACAACTTTTAATTCCTTTTATTTTATTTTCATTAAAAATATAAAAAACACACAAACATTTTTTCTTTAAATTCAAAAATACAACAAAAAAAACATTTTTATTATTAACTTATTTTGTAAATAAATGTAAATTAAATTAGTTTAATTAGTTAACTTTAATACCTTTTTTACAATAAATAAAAACAAATTTAGACTTAGGCTTTTCTTTTAATTCCTTTTTTTATTTTATTTCATTAAAACATAAAAAACACAAAAATATTTTTTTTCTTTTATTAATAATTAATTAGTTAATTAGGTTTAATGTTTAATTTAATTCTCAAAAAGGGTCAAAACCCTAAGACGTTCCCGATTCAATCTTCTTCCGCGCTTTAATTTCTTTTGATTATATTTATGTATCTGTACAGAGTATGTAATAGTTAATTAGGATTTTATCGCCTTATTTAAATTCTCGCACTTTATTTTCCAAAACCGGTTTTTGTTTTTGGCGATGTATAGACCCGCGCCTTGTAATAGCTAGATTTACATTTCTGTAATTTATTTTCCGCACTCCTAAATGTTAAAAAATGCATGAAAGAATGTATGAAAAATAAAACTAATTCGTAGCTCACAAATAACATGTACAAAATAAACATTAACATGAAACAACACACATGCACATGCCACTCCTAGGGTATGCCTCACTGGTTGCCTCGAACGTGGTCATCAAGTATAGGGTGTCATAGAGGTCTCCCTCCTGTCTAAAGATCCAGTCGCCTCGAAACGGTTGCCTCAGATAAAAAGGATCTAGGATATTAGGGTTACTTCTAAGGTGTCCTACTATTGCTTCGGTGACCACACATGTCCCTTAATTGAATTGACCCGAATAACTCCAACGATGGTGCTACCTACCTCTCAATGGTGGGATAGCACTATCTAAAGGACTCTTACACAACCTAATTCCTTAGAGTAGGTAGATTCTCCTGGATACTTGCTCTCTCAAAAACAAACAAAATACTTTTTCACACCTCACACTTTCAAAAAGTTTTCAAACAAATTTTTCATACACTCTTGAGGACAGATACAAGAGTTACCTAGAAATTTTTCAAACGAAACTTTTTCAAAACCCACTCACACTTGAAAAGCAAACAATTTTTGAAAACATAAGAGCAAGTACCTAAGAGCCCGTGGATAACCACGGATAGAAAGGGTGCTAACACCTTCCCTTTCTATAAATCTACCTCCCGAACCGAGAAACATTCTCAAAGAAGGAATTTTGTTGTGCTTTTGTCCTTTCCATGTTGGAGAACATAAAAGACGGTGGCGACTCTTGCTTACGCGACATTTCGCGAACCAGCTAAAAACAGTCAGTTCTATTTCCACCAATCACAGAACTGGCGACTCTGCTGGGGAGATAATAAGTGGTGTGTACCTTAGGAATAGTTCATCATCATGTTTTCAATTGCTTGCTTTGCTTGATTTAATATTGTGGGCCTGTCTTGGGAGTTTCATAGATCCTAACCCAGATCTGGGGGATACCTTTTAGAAAGTAGCAACAAACTGTGAGGGAACTGTGCGGGGTATACCGACATGGTTGAAGCAGTTTGCTACGTTGGTGTGGCACTTTGGTGAGTATCGGTAACCCTTGAGTCAAGTCAAGGAGAGTACGAGGCCGCCGCGTGGTGTCGTGAAGCATCAACTGACCTTAGGAACCTTACTTGAACCATCCTGGCCTCTTTAGGGGTAGTGAGATGACCGACTTTGGTGCAGTCCGAAGTTAGTTGATACTCGATACTACACTCATTGAGGGTTGCTTTCTTGGAACATTTTGATCGCCAGTTCAGTGGCTAAATTAAAACAATGAACATAGAAAACAACCCTATGATATTGAGCTCCTTAGAACCCGGTTACTTTTGATAGGACAGGTTTTGAGCCCACCAACTTTAAGAGGGTAGTACCCCAAACTTCATGCTGGCCTGAAATCTAAGGGCTCTTTTGTGTGACTTGTGTGCCTTCATACTTGAACTACTTGCATACTTGTTATCTGACAACATGAGTTCTTGCAGGTTTTGTTTACAATCCTTAATCTGGGCTCATAACGGGGTTTACTTGCATCACTCCATGCATATCATAACATCATACCATTGCATACATCATGCATAAAGACTAATCCATTTCAAGGATCTCAAGGGCTTGTGATGCATGTCATGAGGTACCAACTGTCTAGCAAGGGGCAAAGGGGATTTATTTTCCTCTAGCCAAGGTTGATAACTTGAGTCAGGGGCTATGACCCACTTGATATGGTGAGCCTTGACTCTTGAAGAAGGACTCTCAACAACATGAAGTTCCTTCAATCAAGCTGCAAAATTCAAATTCTAACAAGTTTCTTTGTTTACCCCACGAGATCCTTGAAAACATTGCATACATACCATACATATCATTGCATTACAGGTACCCTTGTTACAGGTCACTTACCTTCTTCGTTGTTTATTTCAGCAATGGCTTTCCAACAAAACAACCAGGAGTTCCCTACTCAAGAGACTCAGTTCGGGGAAATCCTCCTAAATCTATCCAAGGGGAAGGAATAGCTGAGAACACTCCTCATGGGGACTTTGGTCAAGAACAGTCCAGAAGACAGTAAGGATGAACGGCTGAAACATCTGCAAGCTGAGGTAGATGCAATGAGGACTCAGATGCTGGGGAAGATGGCCCTTATCCAAGGCTTAGCTCGGGAGCAGGAAGAGTTGAGGACCATGATCAGTCAGCTTCATCAAGACAGATGCAACATGAAGCAACCAGTCCAAGTCAGGGACCAGGTCATTGATTAGCTTCCAAGAGGACAAGAGTCTGGTATGGTGAAGAATAGACCTCTCCAAATTTCTACCACTTCACAGGTCTAACCACAACCTCGCCCAGAGCAACAGGTTGATCAGAGTAAGCCAAACAAGCCCAGGAGGCAATTCACCCAGCTCAACGTGTCGCTGTTTCAAGCTTTACAACACCTGTTGAGATTGAATCTAATTACACTAAGGGCTCCCCCTCGGAATCCCAACATCTCTGCTCCTAACTATCATCCCAACAAAAGATGTGCATACAACTCTAATAGTCCTGGACATGACACTGCCGACAGCTGGGCTATGAAGAACAAGGTCCAGGACCTGATTAATAAAGGAGCAGTGGATTTCACCCAAGAGGGTCAGGCTGAGTTCTTCTACCGTCCCTGCAGGATTCACCATTTGAAGTGACAAGTCCTGAGACGAGAAGACTTTTTGTCCATTAGAATTTTCAAGTTGTAATTTTCTTTTGATTGTTCAAAAAATTATTGTCATGGCAAACATTATTACTTTATCAATGCATCGCATATGTCTGCTTTGAATCAATATGTTCGCATTCGCTATATTCAAACTGCTTTCATTTTTTGTGATGTTCAAACTCTCGATTAATAACTCTAAGCCTTTTGAGGGAGGATGACGAAAACGATACCACAATCTACAGTATGCTTTTGAACCGACCCCGCTAATGAGGTACAGGCATTGTCTCAATTCCTAAACACTGAAGTTATAAGGAAGATAATCCCTCGCCAACCCCTTCGAGCCAAAGAAGTAGGAGTTTGTTTTTTCTTTTCACAAAATATTAAAACCCTTAATCATAACCTGGGGCAGGGTAGTCTTCTCAGTTGATCCAGGTGCACAACGAATGGCATCAAAAGAGTCCTTCCAAAAACAAAAGACAGTGATGGTTCTGAATAATCATAAAGACAAGCAGTCATTATCTCTCAGAAATAATAGCCCATTAAGTCAAAACCTATGAAGGAGACTTACAAAACGGGGGCATCCCGCTGATTGTAAATACGAAAAGAAAACAGTTCAGGAAAAAAATAGGGATAACAAAATCAAAAAGAAAGAGGTCCTACAAACCCTCAACAAAAAAAGAAATGACTGCCTATTCAAAATAAACTATCAGTATCTGAACCATCATTGGAATATCGGGACAAAGACTCAAGCAAAGTCTAATGCACGATCAGCTGAGTTTAGGATTGAAGAACGTCACGAAGAACGGGTGGGTACAAATAAATTTTGAGCCTTTATCCTTTGTTTCTCAAACCGTGAACCAAGCCACGTTATAACCCTCAAAAGTCCTAGCTGAAGCATGGGTTAGTTCGAAAGCATACTGTTACGAAAGGTATCCTTACTCCTGAAGGCTTGTGGTAAAATAACGAGTAGACATCACAGTTTATAAAAAATTCACTTGTTTTTATGAGAAAAAAAATGCATTTTCAAAAACATCAAGACAGGCATAAGCTTTGCACTTTTAATATAACATTGCTTGCATATGACTATTCGTTTGAACAACATAGAAGTTCGCACGACGAATGTCTAATGAACAAAAGCACCTCTAATCAAGGGGCATGGCATGATCATTGTCCATCATCTGGGGCAGTTAAGTCAAGATTCAGAGAATCTCTCAAAAGGCCAACCAGCTTGGGGCAAATCTCCATCTGGATCACTTGGGGCATTGGACAGGAATTCTAGCAACGAATCTTGCACGATCAAACATTTTCTGGTAGCATGGCAACACAACAACAGGGGCACCTCCCTATATCCTGAGAGCGTGGACATATTCAAAAAAATATTGCGCATAATCAAAGACCCGCTAGGTTGACACACCTAGGCAAAAATAAGGGCTTCCCGGCGAACCAAAAGGGTTCGGGCAAAAATAAGGGATGAAAATGAAAAAATCTGTACACCCGACAAGTAGAAAACCTGAAAAGGCGACTTCGGCAAAGAAGGGTATCCCGATGGACTGAAAATCCGAAAGGGCGGTTCAGGCAAAAGTTAGGGATCAAAGCGTACGACCATGTCCCGTCATCTCGTCACTTGCCTACCAGAAGAAGATTTGTCAGTCGGCAATCATCAAACACCTCCACAGGTACCTTCTCCCGCAGAAACAGGGACAATAATGAGTTGTCCAAGCGATTTAGTTGCTCTGTCCACCAAGGTACCAAGGTGTGTTCGGCTGAAGAATGTAACCAAGACATCTCCACTCCCCGCAGGGTAAGACAGGATTCAGCAATACTCTCCCCAAACAGAGTTGGTCTCCCCTAAGTCCCGAAAAGGCACAGTATCCCTAGCAAGTCAGCAACGCTCTCCCCAAGCAGAGTTAGTCTACTGTCAGCCTTAAGGAAGTTGGGTACCCCCAGAAGATCTCAATATTCCCCAGCGAAGTACAAATGTTCCTAAACAAGCATCCCCGGCAGTCTTGGTATAAGATTGTTCCCCGGCGGAATACAGACACCCTAGTGGAGCCACTTCCCCAGTACAGTCCAAATTTTCCCCAGGAAAGTTGAATCAAAAGTCTCCCCAGTAGATTCTGGAAGCTCATCCCCAGTAGATTCTGGAAGCTTATCACCTGCAGAGTACATGCATCTCTCCCCGGCCTTATTCAAAGGTTATTCTCCACCAGAGCATATAACTGGGTTATCCTCAGCTAATTGCCACGGAAAGATCGTCCTCGGAGAAATTCTTCCTATCCCCAGTGGAGTTCATCAAAATCCCCAACATAACTTATCAACGGAATCCCCAGCGGAGTTATCATTAAAAACCTCAGCAAAGTACCTCTTCCCACAGAGTAATTCCCCGCAGAGTAATCTCTCCAACAAGTCTATTCCCCAACAGAGTCATCTTCTCCTACTAGTTTATTCTTGCAATCATCATCCCCAGCGGAAATGAAGAATTCTACTCTTCAAACATCAACCCAGGATCTAACTTCCCAGCATGCGTCAAGGATTTATTTTCCCAAGACGAAAATACATTCATAGATATTTCACATTTCGTACATCCTGCTTACATACATGATAAAGTGCATACGACACGATCTCATTTTGAGAACATCATGACATCATGCATCTCATACATCATGACATTGCATATAACTGATGTTTTGCCTTTTCAGGAAAAAGGTCAATCCAAAGATGATTACTATCAACTGTCCCAATTCCAGATTCGATTCCTGTATCTAGCCAGGGCACGTCTGTGAATGATTGTTTGTAGATTCGATACCTGTATCCAGCCAGGGCACGTCTGTAAGCAACCTTTTGAAGTTCCAGATTCGATTCCTGTATCTAGCCAGGGCACGTCTGTGAATGATTGTTTGTAGATTCGATACCTGTATCCAGCCAGGGCACGTCTGTAAGCAACCTTTTGAAGTTCCAGATTCGATTCCTGTATCTATCCAGGGCACGTCTGTGAATGATTATTTGTAGATTCGATACTTGTATCCAGCCAGGGAACGTCTGTAAGCAACCTTTTGAAGTTCCAGATTCGATTCCTGTATCTAGCCAGGGCACATCTGTGAATGATTGTTTGTATATTCGATAGCTGTATCCAGCCAGGGCACGTCTGTAAGCAACCTTTTGAAGTTCCAGATTCGATTCTTGTATCTAGCCAGGGCACGTCTGTGAATGATTGTTTGAAGATTCGATACCTGTATCCAGCCAAGGAACGTCTGTAAGCAACCTTTTGAAGTTCCAGATTCGATTCCTGTATCTAGCCAGGGCACGTCTGTGAATGATTGTTTGTAGATTCGATACTTGTATCCAGCCAGGGGACGTCTGTAAGCAACCTTTTGCAGTTCCAGATTCGATTCCTGTATCTAGCCAGGGCACGTTTGTGAATGATTGTTTGTAGATTCGATACGTGTATCCAGCCAGGGAACATCTGTAAGCAACCTTTTGAAGTTACAAATTCGATTCCTGTATCTAGCCAGGGCACGTTTGTGAATGATTGTTTGTAGATTCGATACCTGTATCCAGCCAGGGAATGTCTGTAAGCAACCTTTTGAAGTTCCAGATTCAATTCCTATATCTAGCCAGGGCACGTCTGTGAATGATTGTTTGTAGATTTGATACCTGTATCCAGCCAGGGAATGTTTGTAAGCAACCTTTTGAAGTTCCAGATTCGATTCTTGTATCTAGCCAGGGAACGTCTGTGAATGATTGTTTGTATATTCGATACCTGTATCCAGCCAAGGCACGTCTGTAAGCAACCTTTTGAAGTTCCAGATTCGATTCCTGTATCTAGCCAGGGAACGTCTATGAATGATTATTTGTAGATTCGATACCTGTATCCAGTCAGGGCACATCAGTAAGCAACCTTTTGAAGTTCCAGATTCGATTCCTGTATCTAGCCAGGGCACGTCTGTGAGCGATTGTTTGTAGATTCGATACCTGTATCTAGCCAGGGCATATCTACATGAAGAGTCTGAAGATCAACACCTGCAACAGGCCAGGAAATTATCCTTCTTTCTCAGGTACGCAAGTTCTCGCTAAGGAATCTCTTACGCGATCGACACCCCTGATGGCATCTATAAGCCCATCTCCATAACTATCCATTACACTTCCAAATGGCATATATAAGCCCATTCCCGACAAGGTTCTGTCACATCTCCAGATGGCATCTATAAGCCCATCCTTCTATCCACAATCTCCAAATGGCATCTATAAGCCCATTCCCGACATCACGTTGTTGATACTCTACTATGTGAGTTCAAATTTCTGGGCACTCTAGTGTTCAATCATCTTCCACCTTCGGATCACGAAAGGCAAACAAGCCAATCTACATCCTCAGGTCTAAGAAGATTGAACAGGGGCAACTGTTGTACCCCTAAATTTGCCCTCCCATATTCTTCAAAGTTTTGACAAGCATCATCTCAATTTGCTCAGGTCTACTCAAGGGTTGCACAGTTCAAACCATCCTCCTAAGCCAGTCAAAATTAGGGTTTTGGTTCTTGCAAGGAAGTTGAGGTTTTCAAGGGCTCAATCAAGTCCCACATGCCTATACACATTGTCAAGCATCTACATGCCAAGTTTCAAGGCTCATAGGGTCAAGTTACACAGTCAAAAGCCCTAGTTGCTCCACAATCAACTATAGGGGTAAAATG
This sequence comes from Vicia faba, assembly GCA_948472305.1. Taxonomy (NCBI): domain Eukaryota; kingdom Viridiplantae; phylum Streptophyta; class Magnoliopsida; order Fabales; family Fabaceae; genus Vicia; species Vicia faba. The sequence continues at coordinate 274,123,238 of OX451735.1, read as the reverse complement.
GTCATTTGGCAGTCAAAAGTCAAAATTTTTGGTCAACATCTTATTTTGAAGCCACAATCATCATTTGATCAATTCTTGATCATGATTCTACAAGAATGGCTCAAAAATCGTCAAGATGCAAAAGTTTCCATTTTTGGATAGCTGAAAAGTCAACTGTAACTTGACCAAGGCATAGATTTTTCATGGTTCATCAGAAAAATCCCATCCAATGCTCATTTTTAAGGGGATGACATTTCCTGCAACTCATCTTCACATTCCAAGTCCAAGAAATTCTCTCACAAAAAGTTATCAATTTCAACATTATAGGTCATTTCCAAAAGTCAACAAGAAGGCATTTTAAGTCAAAGACCATAACTTGGGATTGGTAAATCCAAATGACATGGGACCAGAGGCATTGGTTAGAGGACTTCAATACCTTTCCAAAATGTCCAAGAACATGTTCATATGATCACAATTGAGCAAGATATGCATTCGAGAAGTTGGGAAGTTTTTGTGAAATGGCAAAAGTCAACTATCCTTGAAACTTCAATTTTTGACAAAAGGGCCCACTTTCATCCACTTGATTCAGCCTTGTTATGCCACCCACGTGTCCCATGATTAATTTCAAGACCAAACATTTATTTTTTCATTTTTATTTAATTTTTGTGGATTTAATTCTTTTTAGTCCATAATAATTCAAATAAAATCAAAAGAATTAAAGGAATGGAATCTTGTGGTTTGAATAACTTTCATACAGCATATGCCAACTACCAAATTCGTGTCAAGGCTATTTTGAGCACAAAATCATGGTTTTGAACCAAGCTTGGAAAGTCCTTTAATGGTGTTAAAGCAAAATCCAAAAACTTAATTGCAATGGATCCCAAGCTCATAATGTGACCTAAATTCATTGAGACATACATAAGCAAGCCTTGCATACCTAATTCACGATCCAAGCATCCCTGAAACGGCCAAACCAATATTGAAAAATCAAGCAAAAAAGCCAAAACTGTTTTCAATCCTCCAGCCCCTTTCACAGCAATTTAGAGATTCAAACATATTCCTAACACACTCAGGAACCTATTGCAATCACAAACAAGCCATAAACCTCAAGGAAACGCCCAGAACAAGTCACACAGTTTGGTTTCTTGTCCATAATCGAAACTCAAAATATATGCATCATTCATATGATTTTTTGTTATTTTTGTGTTGCTTGAACCCACAGGAATCTTTTGGCATAAGTCAATTGCATTGAAACACATAAAATCCGAAACCACCATTGATGAAACCTAGGTTTTCAAAGCTTCCAATTTGGGGGTTTACAACATAGGTAAAATTAGGACTAATGGCGCCTATGGTTGAATTCGTCAGGATGAGACGAACACATTGATACCCTCGCGCCCTTTTTATATGTGCTACACGTCTAATCGCTATTATTGGCATTTGTAGTTTGTGGGGATTAAAAACCCCCGGTATTTGATTGTTTTTCTGCAGATAAATGAAGAAGATGAAGGACGTGGACGCATATGATTGGAACATTCAAACACGCGCGCCCTTTTTTTTGTTTCAGCATTTGATTTGTTTTTTCTTATATTATATTTATTGCATATTATATTAACAAGATGCAGCGTTTAGTGTAGTGGAGGAGGACGTGTCTGGCAATCAATGGGACCTGGGTTCGATTCCCAGGTCCCCCAAAAGCTTGTTTCCATTTTTCTTAATGTATTCATGTGCAGGTTTCTAAAGGTGGCACACCATATGCCCTCACGCTTCAGTATGCCAAATGGCCACTACACCAATCTGATGGCCATGAGAGGATGACCATGATGATCCTTGGTCAATGTACGTGCAGGCAACTCCCCAAAGTCAAACAGGCTTGGCAACCAATGGGCCTGAAATTGCTGCCTAACACCTCCAATCTGGCCCAAACCCCCATTGGTTCATTCTTTTTCTTTTTGTTTTATATTTTCTAATTTAGTTATTAATTATTTTTTTAATTATCATTATTACCACCAAAATTAACATAATTAATATTTTTCATAAAAAATCAAAAAAACTAATATTATTATTATTTGTTAACTTTTTTTTTGTAAATAAATTCTAACATTAATTAACTTAGTTGTTTAATTAGGTTTAATTTTAATCTTTTCACAATAAATAAAATTAATTTAGAATTAGGTATTTCTTTTGACAACTTTTAATTCCTTTTATTTTATTTTCATTAAAAATATAAAAAACACAAAAACATTTTTTCTTTAAATTCAAAAATACCAAAAAAAAAACATTTTTATTATTAACTTATTTTGTAAATAAATGTAAATTAAATTAGTTTAATTAGTTAACTTTAATACCTTTTTTACAATAAATAAAAACAAATTTAGACTTAGGCTTTTCTTTTAATTCCTTTTTTTATTTTATTTCATTAAAACATAAAAAACACAAAAATATTTTTTTCTTTTATTAATAATTAATTAGTTAATTAGGTTTAATGTTTAATTTAATTCTCAAAAAGGGTCAAAACCCTAAGACGTTCCTGATTCAATCTTCTTTCGCGCTTTAATTTCTTTTGATTATATTTATGTATCTGTACAGAGTATGTAATAGTTAATTAGGATTTTATCGCCTTATTTAATTTCTCGCACTTTATTTTCCAAAACGGGTTTTTGTTTTTGGCGATGTATAAACCCGCGCCTTGTAATAGCTAGATTTACATTTCTGTAATTTATTTTCCGCACTCCTAACTGTTAAAAAATGCATGAAAGAATGTATGAAAAATAAAACCAATCCGTAGCTCACAAATAACATGTACAAAATAAACATTAACATGAAACAACACACATGCACATGCCACTCCTAGGGTACGCCTCACCGGTTGCCTCGAACGTGGTCATCAAGTATAGGGTGTCTTAGAGGTCGCCCTCCTGTCTAAAGATCCAGTCGCCTCGAAATGGTTGCCTCGGATAAAAAGGATCTAGGACATTAGGGTTACTTCTAAGGTGTCCTACTATTGCTTCGGTGACCACACATGTCCCTTAATCGAATTGACCCGAATAACTCCAACGATGGTGCTACCTACCTCTCAATGGTGGGATAACACTATCTAAAGGACTCTTACACAACCTAATTCCTTAGAGTAGGTAGATTATCATGGGTACTTGCTCTCTCAAAAACAAACAAAATACTTTTTCACGCCTCACACTTTTAAAAAGTTTTCAAACAAATTTTTCATACACTCTCGAGGACAGATACAAGAGTTACCTAGAAATTTTTCAAACGAAACTTTTTCAAAACCCACTCACACTTGAAAAGCAAACAATTTTTGAAAACATAAGAGCAAGTACCTAAGAGCCGGTGGATAACCACGGATAGAAAGGGTGCTAACACCTTCCCTTTCTATAAATCTACATCCCGAACCGAGAAACATTCTCAAAGAAGGAATTTTGCTGTGCTTTTGTCCTTTCCATGTTAGAGAACATAAAAGACGGTGGCGACTCTTGCTTACCGCGACATTTCGCGAACCAGCTAAAAACAGTCAGTTCTATTTCCACCGATCACATAAATTATATGGTATGATGTCATGATATTATGATGTCATGTTCAAACAATTAATCATACATAAACAAAACACACAAGGACTTAGGTTTAAGCTTTCATGGAGTTTGTAGGTAATTACCCTCTTGAAGTTTTTAGTTGGCTCAACCTGTCCTAAAATAAGTAATCGGGTCCTAGGAACCTCAATATCACTAATCTTTCTCTCAGGCATCATTTCAGCACAAGCATCTGATTTGCGACCGAAATATCCCGAGAGTCTGATCTCAATGAGTGTAGCATCGAGTATCAACCAATTTCAACCTGCACCAAAGTCGACTATCTCACTACTTTCTAATGGATAAGTTGTCTCAACTAAGGTTCTACGATCAGTTAGTGCTTTTATGAAACCACGCGTTATCCCAACATTCTCTTTGACTTAACTCAAGGGACACCGACACCAATCAATGTGTCACACTAATGTAGCCATCACTTCTATTGTATCAGTATACACCATACAGTTTTCACGATCTATTGCTACTTACCTAAAATGCCCCCAGATCTGGGTATAGGTTATATACAATAAATAAACCCAAGAATATCCCAAAATATAAAGCATACAAGGCAAACAAATAAAGCAATAAAGGTGATCTAGCTCTTAGGTAACCCCACTTTTAGTTCTCCCCAGCAGAGTCGCCAGGTCTATAATACAGTGGGAGAACTGACTTTTGGTTTTTCGTTTTATCGCAAATTTTGTAGATAGCAAGAGTCGCCACCGACTTTTATTTTATCCAATAAAGGAAAGGGTGAAAAGAATAGGAAAGACCTTTGAGAATTTTTCTGAGTTCGGGGGGTAGGTTATGAAAAGGGAAGGTGTTAGCACCCTTTTCATCCGTAGTTTTCTACGGGCTCTTAATCGCTAGCTCACTTTGTTTGAAAAATCTTTTGTGTATGTGTTTGAAAATATTTTGAAAATGCATAAGTTCAGAAAAATTTGTAATGATGCTCGTAACGTTAAGAACATATACGAAGTGTTTGTTTTGAAAATGTTTCAGAAAAGTGTTTGTGTGAAAAATGTTTTTTTTTGTGTGAGAAAGCGATTAACATTATTCTACCCTTACTTAAAAGTATTTCGTGTTATTTTTCTCCTCCTCAGATAGTGCTACCATACCATTAGTTAGTAGGAAGCCCTATCATTAGATGTGTGAGGGACAGGCATGGGTCATCGTACAGTCATAAAGGTAACTCGTAGGGTGCTTTGGCAATTTTTCGTAAGGGACTAAGATTGTTTACCGAAGGCAACATCGAAGGGTGATCAAGGGACTACGATCTTTTAACCGAGGTTCTTTTCTAAAGCATCCCACGTTCGAGGGACATAACTTTTGTTATTCCAAAGGTGATAGAGAGAGGCTACCCTAGAGGTGCGTATGTGCAAGAGTGTTTCAGTTCAGTTATGTTTGTCTTGAGAGTTAGAGTTAACTAGTGTTTTATTTTAGATCTTGCCATACATTCATAGTTACTATACAGTTATATATATACAGACATACATGCATACATAGGTGTTGAAAGTAAAAGTGCGGGAAATAAACCTAGGCTATTACATCCCATACGCAATTACATAATAGGAAAACTACAAGGAAACATAAACTACGACTATTACAAAATTACCCGTGCGGCCTATACATTTGTTTTCTAGAATTTAAATAGCAAAGTGTTATACCCCAATTTCCCCCCTAATATTCCTTTATCATCTCATATCAACTCAATTATATCAAGATCACACTAGGGTTTGGCTCTTTTCCCTACCTTTAGGTTTGCTCATTAGGAATCACCAAGCACCTTGAGTTATATATTGTGATCATCTATGTTTTGCATTGATTAACTTTTAAATAACAAGTACAATTGATGTTTGCTCTAATTGGTGATATTATAGGTAAGGGTAGAACACATTTCATCAGTTTGATTTATAGGTTCATGAGTTTATTCCATGCCTTCTTCAACAAAGCTTCATTGAGACTCAAGCTTCATCATTGAAGATAATTTGAAGTAATATCATGACAAGGTCTACTATGATTTATCATGCCTCAATTTGTCAAAGAAAACTAAAAGATGCAAGAGTTGATTGAAGAAGTTTGACCTAATTGGACAAGTTCTTGATTTCTTGGTCACAAGTGCATAAATCTCTCAATTCTTAATATTTGGAGGTGGTTTTTGTTGCTATGGGTTATTATTATCATCCATAACAACTTCTATTCACATGGAAAGAGTTATTATGCAAGGAAGATTGTCAAAATTGAAAGGGTTTTCCAAGTCATTTTGGTGCTCTAGGAGCTAGGGTTTTGAACTTCTAAGGGCTATATCTTGCTCATCTTTTGGCATTTTTGAGTGATTCCAAAGACATGCTTCTCTTTAAAGAGTTATCAACAAATCCCTTCAAAATTTTCAAGAAAATATTATGTGGAAGATGCCTAATGATGAAGAAATATTACAAGTCCCCTATATAGGCCATCAAATTCCCTTATGTGACTTCAAAAAGTCATAACTTGATAAATTTTATCTCCTTCAGCCCATTCTATTTCCAAAATTATCTTAAGGATGTGAACTTCAACTCTTCTTTTATTTTCAAAGCTTTAAAATGGATGGAAGATTCCCTAAAAATGCAAAAGGTTATAGGCCATTTCACGGATCTTCACCAACTTCACAAATTATGTATATTGTTGGTCCCCGGCCTCGACTGTTTGCTTCATACTGTTGTATCCGCCTTGATGAAGCTGGTTGATAATGGTTCTCAACTCTTCTTATTCCCGGGCTATGCCTTGGATAAGATCCATCTGCCCCAGCATCTGGGTTCTCATGGAACCTAACTCAGCTTGCAGTTGTTCCAGTCGCTCGTCCTTATTGTCTTCAGGACTTTTCTTTACCAAGTCCCTAACGAGGAGTGTTTTCAACTCTTCCTGCCCCTTGGATAGGTTTAGGAATATTTCCCTGAATTGAGTTTCCTGAGAATGAAGATCTTAGTTGTCTTGTTGGAGAGCGATTGCTGAAATAAACAGCGAGAATATGAGAGACCTGTACTAGGAGACCTGTTATGCAATGATATGTATGATATGTATGCAATGTTTTCAAGGATCTCGCAGGGTAAACAAGAAACTGTCAGAATTTGATTGCATCTTGATTGAAGAAACTTCGTGTCATTGAGAGTCCTTCTTCCAGAGTCAAGCTCACCATATCGATTGGGTCATAGCCACTGACTCAAGTTATTGTTTTTTGATCTCTAGACAACTTTGGCTAGAGGAAAATAAATCCCCTTTGCCCCTTGATGGATGTTTGATTTACCATAACCTGCATTACAAACCCTTGAGATCCTTGAAATGGTTAAGGAAATGTTAAGGCATGATGTTATGATGTGTATGCTATGCGTTTAAGCAAATGCGAGGTGATGTAAGTAAGTAAATCCGGCAAGAAATCCAAGTTATTGGATAAGGATTGTAAACAAAACCTGCAAAGAACTCATGTTGTTAGATAACAAACATGTGCAAGTAGTTCAAGTTGAAAGCACACAAGTCACATAATAGCCCTTAAATTTCAGGCTGGCATGGAGTTTAGGTACTACCCTCTTGCAGTTTAGTTGGTTCAACTTGTCCTAGTAATAGTAACCGGGTTCTAGAGGTTCTCAATGTCACTGACCATCCTCGATCGGTCATAATTCCAGTTTAGCAACCTTTTCTTGCGGCCGGAATCATCGCGAGAGTATGGTCTCAATGAGTGTAGTATACTGCTACTTTTCTATGGCCAAGTTGGTCAATTATAGGTTCTAAGGTCAGTTGATGTTTAATGACCCATTAGCAGCCTCATACTCTCCTTGTTCCTCCACAAGGGATATCGGTACCAACTAATATGTCACACCAACGTAGCTACTGCTTCAACCGTATCGGTCTACGCCGTACAGTTCCCTCACAGTCTATTGCTACTTACCTAAAAGGTATCCCCAGATCTGGGTTATGATCTATAGTAACTCTGATACAAAGCCCACAAAGATAAAGCATACAGATCAAACAATTGAAAACAATATGATGAACTAATCCTAAGGTACACCCCACTTATTAAGTCCCCAGCAGAGTCGCCAGTTCTGTGATACGGTGGCCAGAACCGGGACGTGGTTTCTCTTATTTCGTTAAGGAAATTTTGCTGGTTTGCGTTTTGTGTTTGTGTTTGCAAAATGTCGCAGTAAGCAAGAGTCGCCACCGTCTTTTATTTTATCCAACAAGGAAAGGAAAAAAGAACAGAAAAATTCCTTTTTCGAGATATTTCTGAGTACGAAGGGTAGATTATAGAAAGGGAAGGTATTATCACCCTTTCTATCCGTAGTTATCTACGGGCTCTTAGGTACTTGCTCATCATTTTCAAAATTGTTTTCTTTGTGTTTGTGGGCTTTGAAAAGTTTTTGTTTTAACTTTGATTTAACTCTTTCTTCTGTCTTCAAGAGTGTAATGAAGGGTTTTTGAAAACATTGTTTGTAAAGGAGTGTAAGTGTGAAAATTTTGTTTGGGATGAGCAAGTACTTAAGAGCTAATCTACCTACTCGAAAAAAGAATCGTTCTATGTTCGTTTCCTTTAGACAACGCTATCCCACTATTAGTGAGTAGGTAGCACCGTCGTTGGAGTTTGAAGGGTCAATTCGAAAGGGACGTACGATCACTAAAGCAATGTTAGGACGTCTTAGTAGTAACTCTAATGTCCTAGATCATTTATCCGAGGAAACAATATCTGAGGCAACCTTTCCGAGGCAACTTTGATCTTTGGACAAAAGGACGACCACTAAAGCATCCTATACTCAATGACCGTTTATCGAAGGCAACCAAGTGAGAGTGTACCCTAGGAGTGTGCATGTGCGAATGATTCAATTTCAGTTTATTTTATATTTGCACATTTAGGGTGATCTAACTGTTTTAAAATTAGACATACATTCTTGTCATGCAAACCCTATTATCAAACATCTAACAGTTAATAATTTGCGGAATTTAAAAGTGAGGAAATTAAAACTACGCTATTACAAGGCTTCGAGTTTTTACGTAGCCAAAAACAAACCCTTTGAAAATAAAGCGATGAAAAGTAAAAGTCCTAATTAAAACTATTACAAACTGTGAGCAAATACAATAATTGGATAAAAATAATAATAAAGTGCGCGATGAGAATTAGATCGACGAGAAACTAGGGTTTTGACCCTCCTAACCTAATTAAAAAAAAGCTTTTGTTGTTGTTTTTAATATTTTTTTAAAGAAAAGAATTTAGGTTTTAAAAATAAATGCTAAATTAATTAGTGATTAAATTAATTAAAAATAATAATTAAATGGCCTATTTTTTGTTTTGTTATTTTAAGAAAAAAGAAAATAGAATTAAGTTAGAAACAAAATCCTAATTGTTCTAATTAATTTTAATTTATTTACAAAACAATTAAAGTTACCTCAAATTAATTATTCGAGTTTATTATAAAAAATTAAAGGTTTGTGAAAAATGTTAAGTTTTATGAAAAAAGATTTTAAACAGAAAGAATAAAAATAGGTAAACGGATAAATAGAAAGGAAGACAATCAAAACCAATAGGGGTGGTTGTTGAACCCACGCCCTTAACCTTCTCAGGATGTCTGCCTCGCCATGTATTGGTGTCATGTGTAAGCTGTTCTGTTTTGACCATTTGTGTTTTGGCCTGACCATTTGTGTTTTGGCCTCAACGTTCCTTAACCTTCTTAGGATGTCTGCCTCGCCACGTATTGGTGTCATGTGTAAGTTGTTCTGTTTTAGCCATTTGTATTTTTGCCTCAACGTTCTGTAATGAACCTGCATGGGATCTTGTCTAAATCTGCAGTGTTGAATCTCATGAACACATTAAATAAATTACTATATATTATGAAATACAAATAAAGCCAATATATGAAAAAATTTAATGTTAAAACCGATATAGCATGTATGAATGATTATACCCTTTTGATCATGGAGATCAAGCCAGCCTTACCCTTACTGGAGAAGTAGTGAGATCTTGGTTTGTAACAAGGATGACTTGTTTGTAGTGAGATGGAGATTTGTAATAAGGATTTCAAAATTTTAGGGTTCTTGAAAGAATTTGATATTTTGACAGCGTTGTGGCAAAATCTTTTTTTCCCCTCCTTCGTTTGTATGAAAAGAATGGGGTTATATAATAGAAATTAGAGAGAAAAAAATGGGCTTTGAATGTGCAATTGGACCTCCAATATTCACTTGAGTTCGTCACATTCCAGGCTAAATCGCAGGGGCTTAAGTGCAATATTTTAAGTTAAAATATGAAAACAAAATGTAGCCAACATCGAGAACCAACTCCTGTCTGAAAATGAGCTCAATCGGATAAACGGTGAATTAGTTATGAAGTTTTGAAGTTTCAACTCAGACAAACTTATTTTGGGCTCCAGTGTCGACTCTGACATGTTCTTCAATAAAAAACTGGTATTGATTAGAGCATAATTCGGTCTCTACTTTTGAAGAAAAGTTGTAGATCTCTGAGTCAGTGACCTTGTGTAAAAAGATGGGCCCAATCCGATAAAAAATGTCCGAGTTATGAATTTTCGAAGTTTCATCCCAAATGAAATAATATTCAGCATTCAGGATTTTCAGCGCGTCACACACACTCTGAGCAAAAAAAGAAGGCCTTTTGAATACCGTTTGAACTCGATACCTCCTGCGAAAACATAGACAACTCAATTTGTAAAATTTGGGCTCTGGAACCAGCTTGATGCAATGAAAATCGACCAAGTTATGATTTTCTGAACATGACGCAAATAAATTTGTCACAAATTTTCTGTACGAAAATACTTGATAAATCCGCATTTTTGAAGACCTTCTGATCGAAATTGGCTTCCAGCCGTGAGAGATGAAAATGTAGATGACGTCAAGACGGAGTTTTGACCACTAGAACGGGTTCAAAACGAGTCACGATCTTCAAGTTATGAATTTTTTAGCGCGTAAAAACTGCACTTTCAGCACACTTTTTCACCATATTTCTTCGAGAAAACTCACACATTTGGATACCTTCTTTAAAGAATTGAATCTTGAGCCGAACCTGAATTTGATAATACGTTATCCGAGATATCTTGGAGAAAGAACACCTGAATATGACGCGTCGGGTTTAATTTATGAATCTTTGAACCCCGAATCGTTGCAAAATAGCGAACCGATCTTCAGCACGGAAAATACTCTGAGAATATCCATTGACGAAATAAACGTCACTTGTAACCTGAAGAAGCTTGATAAACATACATTTATTACATAACCATAAAACCAATAATATGCTTGTATGAAAAGAGGGAAATTTTGGGGTACAACACTTACCACCATGGACAGTGAAGATCTTCCACACCCTGTGAATGCAGACATAGTTAAAAAATACTACACGTGAAGACGACTCGCTAGGTTGACTGGCCTAGGCAAAATAAGGGCATATCGGCGAACCAAAAGGGTTCGGGAAAAAATCAGGAATATATATATATATATATATATATATATATATATATATATATATATATATATATATATATATATATATATATATATATATATATATATATATATATATATACTCGAAAACTTGAAAAGGCGGCTTGGGAAAAAAAGGGTATACCGGTGGACTGAAAACCCAAAAGCAAGGTCCAGACAAAAGTTAAGAATTAAAGCGTACGACTATGTCCCGTTAGATTAATCACAACCAGCTTTATTACCAATGGCAAGGTCAAATGGTACAAATTGATTAAGCCAACTTCTTCCGACAGCAAGGGATGAGATACTCAAAGACATAGGGGCAATAACAGAGTTGAAACTCGACGAGATCATTTATACATAGATATATATTTTGTAATCCTTTCATTTCACGACGATTTCCTCTTATTAGGATTTTTGTCCCTTTGTACAACAATCGCCTGTTTATAGGTAAACTATCAATATAAACACAATTTCAAAATTTAAATTTTGTTTTACTTTTTTTGTTTTGTTTGCAAAGACATCCAATCACTAAATTTAATGAACATATGCATATGAATATGATTACTATTAACAAATGTATGCGCAAAAAAAGGAATAAGCATTTACTCAAGACTCCAGGAAACGGGAAAACGTTTAAGTTGTCCATAATATCCACAGAGCAGTTCCCATAAGATTGTCCCCCGTGGAGTCATCTTCATAAAACTCGACGCATTCCCCGCAAGTCTGAAACATCCTAAACATACTCACCAGCAGATCCCCTAGCAAACAAAGGAGTATGACTTTTTCCAGCAATGTCGTCAACCTATGGAGTCCCAATACTCATCAGAGAGTATATTATCAGTACAATTCATAGAAATTCTCTCCCCCAGCTGAGCTTGTTTCTCCAACACGGTAAAATTCCTCAATAGAGCATATTCCTCAACATAGTGTTTTTTCCAGCAGGGTTTATTTTCCCAATCAGGTTTTATTTCCCAAACAAGATATAGTCTCCCTAGCTTGAGTCTATCACTTCGACTACTACAAATCACCGGAAAAACTTGTCTCTCCAACAAAGGGTAGTCCATACCACTATCCCCAGAGAGTTTCCACGAGAATCTAAAACCAGAAAATATATCAGTTAATCTTATCCTCCCTAGACGAGACGACATCCATATAAAAAACTCAATCGGACAACACCTCGGAAGGTTATCCATCTCTTTTATCCCCATTCAAGGTATATAAGAATTAAAATCCCAAGTAGAGCAATGAACGACCAATGTTCTTGAACTCTTCTCCCCAAGCAGAAATCAAATTCCCCAGCGGAGTTTCCTCAAACAACAAGCATGAGTCCTCAGCAGATACATTCTAAGCAAGATTGAAGAATTATTGTCGCCATCCCCAACAGTAGTCCGGGATTTATTTTCTCGATAAAAATTATTATACAAAGCCATCGATACACTTCAACAACATCTCGAATTCATGCATCATTTACCATAGCATATGCATACGAAACGCGTATAACACGCTCTCATTTGCTTTAAGAACATCATTATGCAATGAACTACATACATCATGACATTGCATAAATACTAACTCTATCTTTTCAGGTAAAGTTCACAAATAGATGAACATCATCAACAATTTTCTAACAGGTCATAGAGTAATTCCTAAAACAAGACGAGGCGACTATCTACATGACCAGACAATTTCCTTCAAAAACTAAATTCTGACAATCATTTCCCTCAGAGAATAAATCTGACAAGTAGCTACTTAAGCACTTTCCCCATAGAGTCAAAATGAAAAAATATCACTTCTAGATGAAGTCGAGCATAAACATCTTCTAGTGCATCATTCAGATGAAGTCAGGCGTAGATTTCCTTCTGATACTCCTTTTGGAAAAAGTCAGGCGTAGACTCCTTCCAATACCTCTTCTAGATGAAGTCGGGCGTAGACATATTCTAGTATATCATTCTAGACAAATTTGGGCATAGACTCATTCTAGTCTATCATTCAGATAAAATCAAGTGTAGATTTATTCTGATATTCTTTTTGGACAAAGTCGAACGTAGACTTATTCCAAATGTATCTTCTAGACAAAGTCGAGCGTAGACTCATTCTAGTATATCATTCGGATAAAATCAAGCGTAGATTTATTCTGATATTCTTTTTGGACAAAGTCAGGTGTAGACTCATTCCAAACGTATCTTCTAGACAAAGTCGAGCATAGACTCATTCTAGTACATCATTCAGATAAAATCAAGCGTAGATTCACTCTAATATTCTTTTGAACAAAGTCAGGCATAAACTTATTCTGATTTTCCTATTAATAGTTACTCTAGATGGCATCTATAAGCCCATCTCCGATGACATTCTGTCACTCTCCAAATGGAATCTTCAAGCCTGTTCTCGGTATAATCGACCAACAATGTTACTTCCTCCACTAACGAGTGCAAATATCTTGGCACTTAAGTGTGCAATCATCTTTTACCTTCAAGTCATGAATGGCGGACATGCCAATCTAACCCTTCAGGTTTAAGAAGATTAAACAAGGGTATTTTTTGTACCCCAAAAGTTTCCAACACATTTTCATTCAAGATATTCTCCTGGGGTCCTCAAATGCTCAAGGTTGCTCATGAATTGATCAGACAAATTCTCCTCCTAAGCATTGGACTTACAACTAGGATTTCAATTTTCCCAAGGAAGATTAGGTTTCAGATTCCTCAAGTGTACTTAATGGTTCCTCATATGTATCAAGGTACCCTCTTGTAAAGTTTCAAGTATTGCATCACAAGTTTGCTCAGTCAATTGCTCAGATGGCTGAAAATCAACTATATTGGGGTGAAAAGTCAGCCGTGGTCAACATACGGTCAAACCTCAAAATTTTTGGTCAACATCAATACTTTGAAGTCACATTAATAATTTGATCAAATGTTGATCATGATTCCTCAATAAAAGCCCTCAAATCATCAAAAGTAAAAAATTGCCAAATTAGGATTTCCTTTGGAGAAGTCAACTGAACTTAGACCAAGCATAACTTTCACATGCTTCATTATCTTTTTCCCAACCAAATATAATTTTAAAGGAAATTCAATTCTATGCAACTTGGTCTCTCTAAGATCAAGTCCAAAAAATGCATCATTTGAGAGATATGGGCCAATACATTATATGTCATTTCAAAAGTTAACAAAAAGACACTTTTTGTCAAGGCAAATTACACCAAGATAAATTCTTCAAAAGCAAAAATGATACACATAGAGGTTGTAGAGGACATCTTGATATTTCTAAAAAGTCCAAGATCACCTTTAAAATATAAAAAATAAGTGAGTTATGACCATAACAAGTTGGGAAATTTTGAGTAAATGAATGAAGTTCAAATTGAGCAAACTTGATATTTTGGGCTATTGGGTCATGGTTGAAGAGTCCAAACGTGTATCACACTCTTCATAGACCTCAAACATTGTTATTAAACCCTTTTACCTTTTTTTATTTTAATTATTTTAATTATTTTTATTTATTCATTAATAATATAAAAATAAATAAAATAAAATCATATCTTTTTACACAAGGTCCAAGTCCACATATCCTTGACCTAATTTTACCCTATAGAATCCCATTCATTCACATAAAAGGCAACATGAAAAACTCTTGCCACAAATTTGCAAATAAAACATCAACTTTTTTCAAGAACCCTATAATTTCAAAACTCTTGTTACCAACCCTTTCACTACGAGATCTTCATTTCACTCACTCCTACCAACCCTGCAGAGTAAGGTTGGATTGATTTTGAGGGTCCAAAACACATGAAAAATACCATACCTTGCATATCCGATTGCATAACTTTGTGAATTTAATATCTTAATTTTTGTATCGTTTTAAATCATATTGGTGTTACTAACAAGTTTCTGAGGTGCATTTGAACATGTCTGGATCATCACCATGATCCCATGCATGTTGAAACGTGAACCACCATGCTAGAACCGATTTCACATGTTTTCATTATAGCTCTTAATCCCTTGTGTTTTAGCCTTCAAAAATACTCCCATTGGATTCGCAACCCTTGATATAGGGGGATGGGACGTTTCTGGATCACTATTGTTTTGATTTTGCAGGTATTTGAAGGAGCAGGTTGTCGGAGAAGACGATCGGAGCTAGGGCTTTGGCGCTTCTCCAGCCAATATATTTGTTTACATATTATATATATTTTGATTCAATTATATGAACGGATATATAACTACCCCAGTGGTAGAAATGCGCGCTAAGTCACTCCTCTCCCAGGTCACGGGTTCGATCCCCGGTTTTGCCAAATTCTTTCATGTTTTCATTATTTTTGCTAGTTTGTTTCAAAAAACATTAGAGGTGTATCCTAACACCAAGGCATGCTTGGCCTGGTGGAATGCTTGCTGCGTGAAACTGTTGAGGGCATGGGTTTAACACCCATCTCTACTCTTTCGGTCATTCTATGTTTCTCACTCTTTTTCACCCTTTTTCTTTAAAACCTTTTTTTTTCAAAAACATTTTTTAACAATACTCTAATTTAATTTTAGGCTTTAAATTTTATTTTAGGTCTTTTAATTTTTACAATTTAATTTAATTTTAGGTTTTATTTAATTAACCCTTAATTGATTTTTTAGGTTTTCTCCATTAAATTAAATCAACTTAGATTTTAGGGTATTTATTAATTTAATCACCTAAATTTTTTTATTAATTAAAACCAATTAGACTTTAGGTTGATTATCAAAAAAATTTCGTCATGCAATCACAAAAACAATTTTTCCATTTTCTCTTTTACAATCTTCGCGTGCTTTACTTTCGCATTAGTTTTTCCCAATTATGTATATGCTACAGTATGTAATAGTTAATTAGGGTTTACTTTCTTTTGCCCCTGATCTTATGATTTTGTACCCCCACTCCTGAAGCCATGTAATAGTTTAGGTTTACTTTACGCACCTTTACTTTCCTCAATTTACCACTTTCCTTATTATTATATAGTAACTAGGCATGTATGGCAAGATCTAAAACCAATCGTTAGATAACCCTAAATACAAGATAAATAACTGAATTGTTTCACTTTTCACACACTCACCTCTAGGATAATCCCACTTGTTGCCTTCGAATAAAAACAGTCATGCCCCTCGAACGTGGGGGATATTTAGCAAATACCCTAGATTAAAAAGATCGCAGTCCCTTGATAACCCTTACGATGCTGCCTTTGGTAAACGATCTTGGTCCCTTACGATAAATTGCTAAAGCGCCCCTGTGATTTGCCTTTATGACTGTACAATGACCCGTGCCTATCCCTTCAAACCCAACGATAATTCTTCCTACTAACTAATAGTATGGATAAAACTATCTAAAGGAGAAGGAAAAGTAAAAGAACGACCTTGAGTAGGTAAAATATTTAATCGCTTGCTCACAAAAACAAAACATTTTACATAAACACTTTCAAAGTTATTTTAAAAACACTTTGTGCACATTCTTAAGGGCCGATACAAGAATCGTTATAAAGTTTAAACTTAAAATTTTTTTCAAACATGCACAACACAAAGCAATTTTCAAAACAAAGTGAGCTAAGAAATTAAGAGCCCGTAGATAACTACGGATGAAAAGGGTGCTAACACCTTCCCTTTTCATAACTTACCCCCCAAACTTAGAAAAATCTCGAATATATTTCATGTTATTTTCACCCTTTTCTTTATTGGATAAAAGAAAATTTGGTGGTAACTCTTGCTATCCGCAATATTTGCGATAAAATGCAAAACCAAGTAAGTTCTCCCACGGTATTACACAAAGTTAGAAGATCTGAAGACAAAGTTTCTACTGATGTTACATGCTGAAAGCTTGTGTTTTAACTAATGAAGTTCTAAAGATAAGGGTTTCGAAGACTCTAAAAAACAGAAGGTCTAAAGACTCTAAAGACTTGAAGTTCTAAAGACCCAAAGTTCCAAGAAAAGGTTCTCACGACCAAGTGTTGGAGACTCTGAAGACGCAGTTCTGAAGACTCTAAAGACTTGAAGTTCTAAAGACCTGATGTTATGTTCTCGCTTCTAAACTCATTCTCGCAGAAGCCTCTGAAGTGCATAAGGAAAGAAGATAACTTTAACATGGTACAAATAGTACATGGTACAATCAATTTTTCATTCCACTACCATGAAAGGATGAACACGTCGCACGATAATGTCCTCCACGTTACTGTTCAAGCTGCCAATATTTTTTGAAATTCCAAGAGTATCCCTCAATGGATACATTATGCTAATGGCTATATATAAAAGCTTGAACACCAAGAAAGAAATCAGCCAACCAATGAAGTATTCATGCATAAAAGAGGTTCATTTATTTCACATTCTTAAGTCATTGTTCATAAAATAGTTTACATACTCAGCTTTTTAGAAGCAAGATTCTTGAAAACAAAACTTGTATTCAAACTTTTGTTTGATATTCCTTAAGGGGTAGGGTAGGTATGAGTCCTTAAGAAGTATAGAGCTTGCGAGTGTTAAAAGTTGTTAGTCATATGCGGGTAGCTTGTACATTATAATAATAAGGTTGATTAATAGTTGAAATTCCTTAAGGGATCGTGTGGGTTTGAATCCTTAAGAAGTTTAGGGCTTACGAGTCTAGAGGTTGTTAGTCCCTTGCGGGTAGCTTGTGCAAATTGTAATCAATTTGGTTATAGTGAATTAAGTCCTCGGTTGAGTGAGGCGAAATCACCTTGGCGGGTGGACTAGACTAGCTTGATAATTTTCAAGTGAACTAGTATAAACATACATTGTTCTTTACTTCGTGTTCTTACTTATTGTTATTATCAAGAGTGAAGGAAAAATAATTTTAACTTAAAAGGGGAATATTTTTAAAAGAATCATTTTATTTTTAAAAAACCTTAATGAAACCCCATATTTCTTGTGTTTTTCACACCTTCAATTGGTATCAGAGCTCTGGTTCTGAGAAGATTAATTTTTTTGAATTTTTATCAACACTTAACAGTG
Organism: Vicia faba; assembly: GCA_948472305.1. Lineage (NCBI taxonomy): Eukaryota > Viridiplantae > Streptophyta > Magnoliopsida > Fabales > Fabaceae > Vicia > Vicia faba. The sequence continues at coordinate 274,105,270 of OX451735.1, read as the reverse complement.
TCCAGTATCGATCCAATGTGTGTGAAAAACCAATGGCTACATCTACTTCCACTGTTAATAATAGGGATAATGATAGAGATCACTATAGTTCAAAACCTAATATGTTTGATGGGATGAAATTTGACTATTGGAATGATAGAATAGAAAGTTACTTTATAGCATATGACTTAGATCTATTGGACTTTGTATTTGATGGCTATAATCACCCAGTAGATGATAAAGGTCATAAGATTGCAAGAAGTGTAATGACTGAAGCACATAAAAAGGTATGCAGAAATCACAACAAAGAAAGAGCCATTCTTCTAAGTGTTATCTCATATAATGAATATGAGAAAATCACAAATAGAGAGACTGCAAAGTCTATTTTTGATTCTCTTCAGATGCCACACGAAGGGTAACTCACAGGTAAAATAAACAAAGGCTCTGACCTTAATTCAAAAGTATGAAGCCTTCAAGATGGAAGTCGACGAATCTTAGGAAACAATGTTTTCAAGATTTCAGACTCTTGTGGTAGGACTTAAGGTTATGAACAAAGGTTACTCTACCGAAGATCACGTTAAAAATATTATCAGAAGTCTTCCTGTTAAATGGAGACCAATGGTAACTGCCTTAAAATTGGAAAAGGATCTGAACAACACCTCTCTTGAGGAGATGATTAGCTCTTTAAGAAGTCATGAAATAGAGCTGGAACAAGATGAACCTCAGAAGAAGGTAAAATCAGTTTCTCTAAAGTCTATTTATGGGAAAACCAAGGCTTAGAAAGCTAAGAAATAATCAAAAGAATTTGAAGAAGATGTAGATGATAATGAACTCTCCTTAATATCCAGAAGAATAAGTAAAATCTGGAAGCACAAACAAAGCAAGTTCAGAGGTCAAAGAAGGAGATATGAAAGAGGTGAATCTTCTTCTGGTCAGAGAAATGCTTCTGGAAAAGGAGATACTTGTTTTAATGCAACGAGCCTGGACATTACAAAAATGATTGTCTAAAGCTTAAGAAAGACAAAAAGCCTAAAAAGGCTTACAAATCCAAGTGGGTCTCATGGAAACATGGGATGATTCAGAATCAGAAGGTGAATATTCTGATGAAGAAGAGGCAAACATGGAATTCATGGCCCGGATCAACAGAGGAGAAACAACATCAAAAGACGAACTGACAATAAATTATGAGTCAGACTCTGATGACGACAAACATGTACTTTCTTCTTTATCTCATTCTGAACTTGAAATTGGTTTAACTAAATTAATAAAAAGGTATCAATCTCTTGTAAGTAAACAACAAATCTTGAAAAAGAGTGTTGTGGCTATTTCCGAGAACATGACTATAGATGAGCAAAGTATTTCTGTTTTAAATGAAAAACTATTTGTTTTAAAAAAATCAAACATTGCTCTGAAAAATAAAGTGTTTATATTAGAAGATGAGGTTCTCTCTAACACATCTATTACTGACGAAGTAATCAGATATGATAGAGTTTGTCAACACTTTCTTAAAAAAAAGCATAGATAGAAGAAAAATGGCTTCAGTCATCTATGGTGTTAGTAGAAATGGAAGCAGGGGCTTGGGGGACTCAGGACCATGAACGAAATTTGATAAGAATCTGAATGTCAAACCAAAACCTTTTTCTGAACATTTCGTGCATGCTGGCACATATTTGAAATGACCAGAATAAGAAATTTTTGATACTTTTGTAGCACGAACACAGACACAGAAGAAAATTTTTAAACTAAAGTATCATGCACAAATTTCACATGATTATTATGTTGCATGAAAATCCAAAGGGGTCAAAACCTCTAGAAATTCTAACAAAAGAAGACCCATAAAGTGGGTACCTAAGGATAAGATAATCTACATTGCATATCTCCTTAATAGAGCCATTGAAACACCGGTCATGGTAATTGGACAATGGATGCTTGCAACATATGACGGGCGAAAGGCATATGTTCCAAGATTTGGAACTTAAGTCTCGAGGCATCGTTGGCTTCAGAGGCAATCAGAAGGGAAAGATCGTCGGTTCTGGAACGATTGGTAATGGTAAATTTACTTCTATTAAAAATGTTCTTTTAGTTGAGGGTATGATGCATAAGTTATGGTCAATTAGTGAACTTAGTGACAATGGTTATGAAGTCATCTATAATCAAACGTCCTATAAAGCTGTTATTCGAAAGGATGGCTCAGTTCTGTTCAACGGCAAGAGGAAGAACAATATTTAAAAAATACGATTATCAGATTTGAAAAATCAAAATGTAAAATATCTTCTGACTATTCAAGAAGAGAAGTGGGTCTAGCATCAACATCTGGGTCATGTTAGCTTGAGAAATATTTCTCAACTAAATAAACTTGGATTAGTCAGAGGTTTTCCCAATCTAAAGTACTCTTCAAATGCCCTTTGTGAAGCCTGTCAGAAAGGAAAATTTTCAAAAACCTCTTTAAAATCTAAAAAGATTATTTCTACTTCTATTCCATTAGAACTTCTTCACATTGACTTATTTGGATCAGTGAAAATTGCTCCTGTCAATGGTAAGAAATATGGACTTGTCATCGTTGATGATTACAGCATGTGGACATGGGTAAAATTATTGAAACACAAGGATGAGTCATTCACTGTATTTGCTTCCTTTTGTTCCCAAGTTCAAAATGAAAAGTTTTACAGTATAGTCAGAGTTTGTAGTGATCATGGTGGATAATTTGAAAATAAATATTTTGAAAAACTTTTTGGTTCAAATGGCATAGTACATAATTTTTCTCGTCCTATAACTCCACAACAAGATGGGGTTGTAGAAAGGAAAAATAGAATCTTGCAATAAATGGCTTGCACCATGACCCAAGAAACTCATATGGCTAAGCACTTATGGGCATAAGTAGTAAATACGACATGCTATATTCAAAATAGAATCTCCACAAGACCTATTTTGTGTAAGACTCCTTATGAATTGTGGAAGAATACAAAGCCCAACATTTCTTATTTCCATCTATATGGATGTATTTGTTATATGTTAAACACTAAAGATAATTTGGGAAATTTGGATTCTAAAGCATAAAAGTGTCTGCTATTAGGATACTCCGAACACTCTAAAGGATTCAGAATCTATAACACAGAATCATAGATTGTGGAGGAATTAATTCATGTCATATTTGATGATAAGCTTGACTATGAAAAGTCAAAGTTGTGTGAAAAGCTTGCAGAATGAACTATAATATTCACTGAACCAAAGGAGAAGATTCAAGAAGATAAAGAATCAGAAGCTCCTCCCTCTAATAATGTTGATAGTCTTTCTAATCCAACTCAACCAAAGAATAATAGAATCATATCCTCTCGTCCTCAATTTCTTATTCTTGGAAGTAAAGATTCTCCAGTCAGAACAAGATCGGATTTCAAACCCTCTAATGAAGTGCTTCTGAGTTTAGTCTCCTTAATATAACCTACATCAATTGAGGAAGCTCTTCTAGATAAGGATTGGATTTTGGAAATGGATGAGGAACTAAACCAATTATGAAAGAATGGCGTATGTAGTCTTGTTTAGAAACCTAAAGGTGTCTGCGTCATTGGAACCAGATGGGTGTTCAGAAACAAGCTCAATGAGAAGGGTGAAGTTGTCAGAAACAAAGCTCGATTGGTCGCACAAGGGTATAGTCAACAAGAAGGTATATACTATACATAAACCTTTGCACCAGTTGCGGGGTTAAAAGCTATTTGATTATTAGTTTCCTTTTCTGTAAATCATAATATCATTCTTTATCAAATGGATGTTAATAGTGGATTTCTAAATGATTATATTTAAAAATAAGTAAATATCAAACAACCTCCTGGATTTGAAAAATTGGAGAAATTAGACATTGTTTTTAAACTAAAGAAATCTCTTTATGGCGTGAAACAAGCTCCCAGAGCTTGGTATGACAGATTAAGCAATATTTTGTTAGAAAGTAAGTTTACCAGAGAAAAGGTTAACACTACACTCTTCTGCAAAACATTCAAAAATGATATTCTAATTGTTCAAATCTATGTCAATTATTTTTGGTTATGCTAATCCATCTCTCTGAGAGGAATTCTCTAAGCTAATGCAGGCTGAGTTTGAAATGAGCATGATGGGGGAATTGAAGTTATTTTTGGGAATCCAGATTGATCAAAAACCAGAGGCTACTTACATATATCAAAGTAAGTACACAAAAGAACTTCTGAAGAAATTCAACATGACAGACTGCACTGTAGAAAAGACTCCAATGCATCCTACATGTATCTTAGAAAAAGAAGAGGTGAGTGGAAAGGTTTTTCAGAAGCTCTATTATGGTATGATACGCTCTCTTTTGTAACTAACATCATCTAGACCTGATATTTTATTTAGTGTGCTTCTTTGCACCAGATTCCAATCAGATCCTAGGGAATCTCACTTATCTGATGTTAAAAGAATTCTAAGGTATCTAAAAGGAACCCCTAACCTCGACTTGATGTATGAGAAAACATCAGAGTATTCTCTTTCAGGCTTTTGTAATGCAGACTACACTGGAGATCGACTAGAAAGGAAAATCACTTCTGGAAATTGTCAGTTTCTAGGAAATAATCTAATCTCATGGACAAGAAAGAGGTAATCAACAATTTCTCTTTCAACAGAAGAAGCAGAGTACATATCGACATCACTATACAACACTCAGACGCTATGGATGAAAAATCAGCTGAAAGATTATTAGATATATGAAAGTAACATTCCTATCTTCTGTGATAACACTGTTGCTATCTGCTTGAGTAGGAATCCTATTCTACACTCCAGGGCTAAACACATAGAAATCAAACATCATTTTATTATAGATTATGTTCAGAAAGGGATTATATCTTTAAAATTTATAAATACTGACCATCAATGGGCTAATATTTTTGCAAAACCCTTGGTTGAAGATAGATTTCTGTTTATTCTAAAGAATCTGAAAATCGATTTCTCTCTAGAGTAAGATGTCATTAGAATCAACTATGTTCTAATCGTAGTCTGAAGGAATACGATTCTGACTTAATCGAAAGACTTCTAATTTGTTTATCTCAAGTCATCAGAAGATGTTTCTGTCAGAAATGTACCTTATCATATGAAAACCTTTTTGGTTATCTAGACTTTGAGAATATCAAACGCATTACCTAAATAGACTTAGTGTCAATCACACTCTACGTAGGTCATGCACGAGCAGTTTTTTTTTTGAAATTGATTAATCATGATTACATATATTTAACTACTCCTTGGGAACAGTCATTTCAAGTCATACCTCTATGTCTGACATTCCATGTCATGATTAAATGCTTTCGTGCTCTCTCATATTAACGTTTGATCTATTTTTCTTTTCATTTTCTTCTTTTAGTAATTTGAGACGTCACTTGAGTGTTTCAATTATTTTAATTTGTGAACTTCTTGACTGACTATTTATATCTCCTTTCACCTATAGTCATTCATCAAGTCATTATCCTTGTATCATCTTCAATCGTCTCTTCTTTTCAAAACCTGTCTACATATCACGGCTATTAGAACTTTTCAAGGAGATGAAAATCTTCTTGAAGTAATAAAAGAAAACAGACCAACTTTGTGTCTGATGATGGTTTCATCAACATGGTCATTTAAAATCAAGGATGGTTTGGGTATGCAACAATGCTTAGAGGTCTTGTTTATCCTAAAATCTTAAAGAATTTTTGGCTTCATGCTTTTGTTAGTCCTGATGGAAACACCATTCATTCTCACATCTTTGGTGTTTTGATTACCATCACTCACTCCTCCATTGATGAAGCCATCTAGAGCCTACCTTTTCCCAACTCCTGCATGAATGCTGACATGTTTCTAATTGTTACTAACTCTTCATTTATATTTGATCCCTTTAGTGAAAATCACTTGAAACCACTTTCAAAAGTCTGGTTTCAGTTTCTGTTGAAAAATCTTCATCCCGAAAGAGAAGATCTTGATATAGTCTGTCCTAGGGATATGTGTATACTTTATTGCCTTTGTAAGAATATTCCAATTCATCTTTCGACAATAATATTCAATCATATGAAGATATAAATCCAAGCATCCAAAAAATCTTAAAAACCATTCATTCCATATGGACGTGTGTTGTCTGAAATGTTTAAGTTAGCAGGTATAATTAAAATTGTTCAACAAAATCTGTTCATCAGAGGAAATGCTCTATTTGATGAGAGTTTTGATGTGTTTGAAGTTTAGATAAGATTTCCATGTCTATGATCATTTTGTTATAATCTCCTTCGAATATCAATGAAATTTCTTTTTCTTTTCTTCTGGTTTTTATGTTTTTAACACATAATTACCTTTTTGATTATGACAAAAAAGGGGAGTAATTTAAAGGAACGTAATTTGGATTTCAATAATCAAGTTCTGAAAAATGTTCTCTAAAAAGAGTTGCTTACATTCTAAACCAGTTAAACTCATGTTTCTGTTAGAATTGTTTTTATTTTTAAGGAAATTAGAACTCTGATTAAAAGACAAAGATATGAAAGCACTATTCAAAGCTTATGCCTAACCTATTGGCTTCAGACTCTGAAGATGTTCTTCAATTCATAATCAGACTTCAAGAAATAGAACTTGAAATCAAACTCCAAAACTGAGAATCTATTGAAAATATGGAAGATGTCTTAGTGACGTTAAAGATTCAAATATTCAATAAAGAAGTTGTGTGCATCAAGATCTCAATTTGTCTATTGGCATCCAAAGTCAAGAATCTCAAGATCTCGATATCTGATCTATTGGAACCAAGGGGAGTTTTTACTCAAATGGTTCAGAGTCAGGATATTAGATCTTCATCAAGTCATTGACTAAGGGGAAGTATCAGAAAAAGGATAAGCATTTCTCACTCTTCTAATTTCATTGACTATGATTATATGTACAAATTTGTGTCATCAAAATACATAGCTTTGTCATCATAAAAAAGGGGAGATTGTAACAATAAGATTTGGTTCTGCAATATTATCTCTGAGTTTTGATGATAGCAGATGAGTATGATTGAATGAACAATTTTGTTATACTAATTTTTGTTATTGTTGAGTACTTAACAAACAGGTTCTGCTTCTGATGAATGGTGTGACCAAGATATTAGAAGAGAATTAATTCCACTTCTATGCTACACAAGTTCTGTTGAACAGTAGCAAGACACTCCAGAAGGCAGTGAAGTGCAAACTCTGATATTTTTCTGAAGAAACCAGTCAAAAGATCTAAAGACAGAAGTTGTTACTTATATCCAGATGTTGAAGACTCGAGCTTCTAAAGACAACATGTTCCAAAGAAACAAAGTTAGAATATCTGAAGACAAAGTTTCTACTGAAGTCTAGATGCTGAAAGCTTATGTTTCTATTAATGAAGTTCTAAAGATAAGGTTTCAGAATACCAAGTGTTGAAGACTCTAAAAGATATGAGGTCTAAAGACTCTAATGACTTGAAGTTCTAAAGACCCAAGGTTCCAAGAAAAGGTTCTCACGACCAAGTGCTAAAGACTCTGAAGACACAGTTCTGAAGACTTTGAAGACTTAAAGTTATGAAGACCTGATGTTATCTTCTTACTTCTAAACTTATGCTCGCAGAAGCCTCTAAAGTGCAAGAGGAAGGAAGATGGTGTTAACGTGGTACAAAAGTACATGGTATAATCAATGTTTCATTCCACTACCGTGAAAGGACAAATGCATCGCACGATCTTGTCCACCACATTACTGTTCAAGATGCCAATGTTTTTGGAAATTCCAAGAGTATCCCTCAATGGATACATTATGCTAATGGATATATATATAGGCTTGAAGAATAAGAAAGAAAGCATCCAACCAATGAAATATTCATGCTCAAACTTTGTTCATTACTTTCACATTCTTAAGTCACTGTTCATAAAATAGTTTACATACTCAGCTTTTTAGAAGCAACATTCTTGTAAACAAAACTTGTATTCAAAATGTTGTTTGATATTCCTTAAGGGACCGGGTAGGTCTGAATCCTTAAGAAGTTTAGAGCTTGCGAGTTTTAGAAGTTTTCAGTCACTTGCGGGTAGCTTGTGCATTGTAATAATCATGATGATTATTAGTTGATATTCCTTAAGGGACCAGGTAGGTCTTAATCCTTATGAAGTCAAGGGCTTGTGAGTATAGAGGTTGTTAGTCACTTGCGGGTAGCTTGTGCAAAGTGTAATCAGTTTGGTTACAATGAATTAAGTCCTCAGTTGAGTGAGGAGAAATCACCTTGGGGGTTGGACTAGACTAGCTTGATAATTTTCAAGTGAACTAGTATAAACATACGTTGTTCTTTACTTCCTGTTCTTATTTATTTTTATCACCAAGATTGAAGGAAAAAGAATTTTAAATTAAAGGGGAATATTTATAAAATAATTGTTTTGTTTTTAAAAAACCCAATTCAACCCCCCCTGTCTTGTGTTTTTCATACCTTCATATTAACCCTGCGACTATTAGTGTATTTTGGGGCGCAAAAGGTTTCAATACGGACTCAACTCCTGCTTTACTTGCTGATGTTTATTATACACTTCACACTTGATACGAAAAGGGGATGAGTACTCTAAATTTTTGCATCCCACTCTTATATTATTGGTTTATGACTCATCTCTATAAGGAAGATTACATGATTCCAAATTTGACAAGAAATGAGTGGCCTCAAAAATTAAGGTCTCTCACGGATAATTTTGTATTGTGGTATGTGAGGAATTTGGAAATTGGGGATATCATATATAATTGCGGAGACTTTCCAAATGTTCTATTGATTGGATCACGTGGTTGCATCAATTAAAACCCTAACTTGGCCTTATGACAACTAGGGTACCCTTTGGAGGATACTCCCTCAGATGAACAACTTCGACAATTAATCATTCATGACATGGGAAAGAGAGACCAAGAATTGCTCAACCAAATCATCTGAGCATGGAGTAGGGATAATAAAAGAAACGCCGAAAGAAAGAATGCACTGGCAAAAGAGCCTTACACTCAATGGGTTTTGGATAGGTTGTGAGTTGTTAAGTTACCATTTGACATTGATCCTGAGTACAAGCCAGATATCCCTGATTCTCCGCCTATGTCCTTAAAAGAAATAGACAATTTGAAGAATGCTTTGAAACAAGCTCAAAGGGATAAAGAAGAATTGGAGCTTAACCTCCATAACTTAACTAAGGAGAAAGGACAAATGCAACGCATACTTGAATCGAAATACCAACAGATTCAGAAAGATCATGAGGAGTTTGAAAAGGAGAGTATTAAGCGGAAGCATTCAACTGAAGGATTGTTAAATGCCACTTTATACTTGGATTCCCACAACCAACGATTGGAGGATGCTGCTAGTGAAATCAGGAGATTAAATAGGTGGTATGAAAAGGCAATGCAGGACAAGAACGTGATGGAAGAAGATTTGAGGGCTCAAATCCAAAGATTGGCGCAAGCTTCTTTAAGTCAAGAAGAACAAATGAAGTATCTCACCACCAGACTCTGAGATAGCCAAGAATCGTAGGTAGGGGAACGCCTCAAAAGGATGATGACAAAAATATTTCTCTTCTAAAAGACTGAAGAATACGAGCGAGTGTGTCTTGAGTTAGAAGGCCTCTGAAAGGATTTCCTAATACAACGAAAACTCTATACAGAGATGAGAGCTGAAAAGTTATATTCGGAAGAGTAGTATGTAAGATTGCCAAAGCAGGAAAAGATAATCATAAGATAATTCCTCACCTCTACCAAGAATACCGGTTCTACAAAGACAATCATACAAGACTTGCCTGCTTAGCCAACAATCTTATCGGAGGCATCCCTAGGAGTTTGAGAGATGCAAAAAATGTGATGGTCCCTCTTCCGGAAGACATCGAAGACTTCCTCAAACATTGTAGGACAATGGTTGATGGTTTTAGAGAAGAAATCTGAAGACACACTTAGAAGACTTCTATTTCCCTTTAATTATTTCTTTCAGCAAATTTTAATGTTTTAAGTTTGAATATTTTTTAATATCTGAATTGTATTCCTTTTAAAAGACAATTACTATTTTAATAAAGGTATTTTGTTTCCATATCTAGTTTGCGTATTTATTTTTTTAGACACTCACCAATAAAAAGCAAACCCTGGAAAAAAATATATAAAATGTGTATATCCAAGTGAATAAGACATTCAAAAACGAAACCTTTAGCATATTTATATGCGTTCATGAATTCACAAGGATTTGCATCTCATAAATTCATAAAAAAAAACTCATAATTTTTCAAAACATTCTCCAGTTAAACCATTGGTAGAAGAGCTAGAAAAGTGCCTCCTCTCCGACCACCATATCAAATAAGAGCCCATCAACAAAAAGTGAGGGAACAAATTGAAGAAAATCAAGTTGCATTCAAGGAGGATCTTGAGCAAGTCAAGGGTCACATTGACTCAATAAAAAGATATATGAGTCAAGTTCTTCTAGACTTGAAGAACATCATTAAAAGGAAGGAACAAATCCCTAGGGAAGCCTTTGAATAAGTAGCCCAAATTATTGGTGCATCGAGCAGTCACCAACCAAGAAACGAATTGGAGCCAGGACCCCAAAAGTCAACTATGGCTCAACAAGAAATGAGACAAGCTAATACTGAAGGGTTTGTCCCACCTCTACATAGATTTGTAGTATGGAGACCCTAACTTGGAAGATGTCAACCAAGCACCCCAAAGGAAAACCCTATGCATGCTTTCAAAAATATATTGGGCTCAACCAATACAAAAATCTTGAAGAAAGATTAAAAGTTGTGGAAGGTTACGATGCTTTCGATGTTGACGCTCTCGAAATGGGTCTAGTTGCTGATGTGGTGATCCCGCCAAAATTCAAAGTAAATGCATGCATATGCTCAAGACCAGAAGTTGAGGATCCATTGTTTCCAAGACAGTTTGAGTGGGGCATCTCTAGATTGGTACATGCAGTTGGATCGGGTTCATATCCAAACATGGGAAGATCTTGCTAACACTTTTCTGAGACAGTACAAGTACAACTTGGACATGGCGCCTAATCGCATGCAACTACAAAACATGTCTCAAAAAAAGAAGGTGTCCTTCAAGGAGTATGCTCAAAGGTGGAGAGAGATGGAAGCCCGAGTATAACCACCACTTCTATAGAAAGAATTAGTTTATATGTTCATGGGAACTTTACAGGGGTTGTAATAGGAAAAGATGGTATGAGTCGTCTCTTCCGTATTTTTTGATTTAGTAACTATCGATGAAAGGATTGAAGCAGATATAAGGAGTGGAAATATATAAGGGGCATCATCTAGTACCCCTTATAATGCAAAAAGGCACGCTCTTAACTTCTCGAAAAAGAAGGAGGGAGAAATTAATGTTGTAGCCTTACACCCAAGGGCACAATAACAATTAATAACTCCTCAGGAACAACATCATAACAAGTTTGAAAGGCCATTAAGAAAGTTTAATTCGCTCCTAATGACACATAGTCAATTATTGCAACACCTAGTCAAGGCATCACTGGTGGAGATAAAACCTCTAGCTCCTCCAACCGGGGCACTCCCACCAAGGTACGATGCCAATTCCAGATGTGAGTATCACGCCAATTCTCTGGGACATACTATAGAAAAAGGTTGGGCTTTCAAACATAAGGTTCAAGATTTGTTGGACTCTCAGGATATCACTTTCGATAAACTAAACATCAATACAAACCCCATGCCTCCACATGATGGACCAACGGTAAATGCAATTGAAGTGGTCACTGACTCTGGGGCATCCAGACGAGTAAAGGACCCAATAAACATTTTGAAGGAATAATTTTGGAGTGTGGGTTCCTCTTGGAACATAATGAATCTTTTGAGGAAACATTACAAAAATTGGTGGATCAAGGGATAGTCCAATTTGGGTCATACCATAAAGAAGAATATGTAGCTACAATCGAGGGAAGTACGAAGAAGCCATTGGTAATTCCTTGCCAAAGGACAAACCTTAATAAGAAGACTCTTGTGATTCCATAAGGAGAGTCAACATAAACACCAGTGATGATATGAAGACAAACTTTGAGGATTCTAGTGGAACCTAAAACTACAATGGTGATTAGGTGGCCATCTCCTACCCCTTATGAAAGTAACAAAGTGGTACCTTATGGTTACGGTTCTACAGTCTACTTCAATGGTTTAAAACAAGAATGTGAGCCATCGTCAAGTCAAGGATCTGCAATCTCAAATATAGCAGAAACATGGGGCATAACTCGCAGTGGTCGAATCTTTGGTTCCAAATCATAAAAGAAGAACGATGTTGTGGTGAAAAATAAGAATGATACTTTGTTAAAATAAAAATTAAAATATGTTTCGGAGGCTAATAGAGAACAAGAACCTCTGAGCAAGAACTTTACTAATCAAGAGGCAAAAGATTTTTGGAGAATAACTAATAAGAGTGATTATAGGGTGGTGGATCACCTTTACCAAACCCTATCCAAGATTTCAATACTCTCATTGCTCCTGAACTCGGAAGCGTATCGAGACTCTTTAATAAAATTTCTGAGTTCTGCTCATATCGCGAAAGAAATAACTGCGGACCAATTTGACAATGTTGTAGAAAATCTCACATAGGGATCATATTTAGGTTTTAATGACAATGAGTTGCCTCTACAAGGTACAACTCACAATAAGGAATTGCAAATTTCCATTCAGATAAGTACCACAAGTCTATCCAGGGTACTCACCGATACTGGTTCTGCCCTCGATGTGTTACCAAAATCTAGCTTGATGAAGTTAACACTAGTTGACATTGTGATAAGACCAAGTTCTACGATAGTTAAAGCTTTCGATGGTTCTCAAAGTTTAGTATTTGGGGAAGTGGACCTTCCTGTCAATATTGGCCCACATATGTTTTGTATCACTTTTCAAGTCATGGATATAGAACCAGCATGTACATGTTTACTCGGACGACCTTGGATTAATGCAGTAGGGGAAATCACTTTGACTTTACATCAGAAACTGAAGCTCATTTTTGAAATAAGATTGGTTATAATCGATGGTAAAGAGGACATATTTGTAAGTTACATAGAGTCCTAAAGGTATATCAATGCTGATGAAGACTGTATAGCAACGCCATTTCAAGTCTTAAAGGTTGCTTCAATGGTAACACTACTAGTGGAGAAAATTAAGAAACCTATTATGACTTCATGGAGAGAATTACAAATAGCTGCAAAAGATGGTACCTCAAAAGGTTGGAGTAAACTTGTGGAGATACCTGAAAATAAGAATCGTTTTGGTTTGGGTTATGAATCAACAAAGGCTACCTTGAAAGGCAAAGGACGGTTTCCTCCCATCCATGAGACCTTGGTCAAAAAAGGAGTAAAGCATGGCGGATAAGTGGCAATGATATCTGACAAAAGTAACACCAAGAGAGAATCTGACTTTATCCTTGAATGCACCCCAAACGAAGAACTCAAGAATTGGACAACTGTGGAGATTTCAAAGATCTTTTTAAATATGTGAAAAACAAAAGAAAAGGGGGTGTTTGAATTGGTTTTTTTAAAACAAAATGATTCTCTTAAAAATATTCCCCTTTTAAGTTAAAATTATTTTTCCTTCACTCTTGATAATAACAATAAGTAAGAACATGAAGTAAAAAATAATGTATGTTTATACTAGTTCACTTGAAAATTATCAAGCTAGTCTAGTCCAATCACCGAGGTGATTTCGCCTCACTCAATCTAGGATTTAATTTACTATAACCAAACTAATTACAATATGCACAAGCTACCCGCAAGTGACTAACAACCTCTAGACTCGCAAGCCCTAGACTTCATAAGGATTCAGACCCACCCAGTCCCTTAAGGAATATCAACTAATAATCAACCTGATTATTACAATGCACAAGCTATCCGCAAGTGACTAACAACTTCTAAAACTTGCAAGCTCTAGACTTCTTAAGGATTCAGACCTACCCGGTCCCTTAAGGAATATCAAACAACAGTTTTAATACAAGTTTTGTTTATAAGAATGTTGCTTCTAAAAAGAAAAGTATGTAAATAATTTTATGAACAGTGACTTAAGAATGTGAAAGCAATGAACAACGTTTGCACGTGAATATTTCATTGGTTGGCTGCTTTCCTTCTTAGTCTTCAAACCTTTATATATATATATATATATATATATATATATATATATATATATATATATATATATATATATATATATATATATATATATATATATATATATATATATATATATATATATATATATATATATATATATATATATATATCAATTAGCATAATGTATCCATTGAGGGATACTCTTGGAATTTCTAAAAACATTGGTAGCTTGAACAATAACATGGGGGACAAGATCGTGCGACGTGTCCGTCCTTTCATGGTAGTGGAATGAAATGTTTATTGTACCATGTACTATTTGTACCATGTTAACATTATCTTCTTTCCTTATGCACTTCAGAGGCTTCTGCGAGCATGTGTTTAGAAGCGAAAACATAACATCAGGTCTCTAGAACTTCAAGTCTTCATAGATGCGTCTTTAGATTCTTCAGCACTTGGTCGTGAGAACCTATTCTTGGAACCTCAGGTCTTTAGAACTTCAAGTCTTTAGAGTCTTTATACCTTCTTTCTTTTAGAGTCTTCAACACTTGGTCTTCAGAACCCTTATCTTTAGAACTTCATTAATAGAAACACAAGGTTTCAACATCTGGACTTCAGTAGAAACTTTGTCTTCAAATATTCTAACTTTGTTTCTTGGGGACATGTTGTCTTTAGAAGCTTGAGTCTTTAGCATCTGGACATAAGTAACGACTTCTGTATTCAGATCTTTTGACTGGTTTCTTCAGAAAAATATCAAAGTTTACACTTTAGAGCCTTATAGGGTATCTTTCTACTGTTCAACAGAACCTATGTAGCATAGAAGCGTAATCAATATACTTCTATTAATAACAAACATTAGTACTGAATAATAAAAAACATTAGTATAAAAAATTTGTTTATACAATCATACTCATTTGTTATCATCAAAACATAGAGATAATATTGTAGAACCAAATCATATTCTTACACTTTTTCTTTCCAAAGAAATTTTTCTTTTTTTTGAAAGCACATATGTCAAGCCTGAGGCATAGGGGGGGGGGGGGGGGGGCTTGTAAGGTTCCCCCAATTTATTTCAGACAGTATTCACAATTAATAAAAATTATATTTAATATTCAATTAAGATCCATGTCTTTCTCTTGCATTTATCTCTTATATTTAAAAAATGGCAATACTTTTCTTCATATGCATTTTCCAAATTCACATACTAAAACTGCACCAAAACATGATAAATATGCAGATCCATGCCTAAAATCACCGATAATGTTATTGTTGTTATCCGATATAATTTTGACGCACCCATCAACCAAGTAGAAGAGGAAGATGATAAAATTCTTGAACTCTCTGAATAATTGGCAAGGGATATACAATAGAAAACTGACAATATATAACCATACCAAGAATCAGTTGAGACCATTAATCTTGGCACAGAGGAGGATCCCAAAGAGATTAAGCTAGGGGCAACATTGGAGGAAAGCATCAAATAAATATTGATCAAGTTATTACATGAATATGTGAATATATTTTCCTGGTCTTACACAGATATACCAGGATTAGATACGGATGTTGTGATGCATAGACTACCTCTCAAGGAAGGTTGTTCTCCAGTTAGATAGAAGCTCAGCAGAACCCGTCTAGATATGTCAAGCAAGATCTGAAAAGAGGTCATTAAACAATTTGACGCATGGTTCTTAGCAGTGGTAGATTATCCACCTTGGATAGCTAACATCGTGCCAGTGCCCAAGAAGGACGACAAAGTACACATGTGTGTAAATTACTAGGATCTGAACAAAGCAAGTCCTAAAGACGATTTCCAATTACTTCACATAGATGTTTTGGTGGATAATACAGCTCAAGCTTCAGTATTCTTATTCATGGATGGTTTCTGATTCTATAATCAAATCAAAATGTCACCCGAAGACATGGAAAAGACTACTTTCATGACACCTTTGTGCACTTTCTATTATAAGGTAATGCCTTTCGTTCTAAAGAACGCTGGGGAAACTTATCAACGAGCTACGGTCACACTGTTCCACGATATGATTCACAAAGAAGTTGAGGTGTACGTAGATGATATGATTTCCAAATCTCATACAGAGGAGGATCACATCATACACTTGCAAAAGCTACTCGAGCTTCTATGAAAGTTCAAACTGAGATTGAATTCAAACAAGTGTACATTTGGTGTCAAGTCAGGGAAGTTGCTGGGTTTTATTATAAGTCAACATGGTATTGAGGTAGACCCAGACAAGGTAAAATCTATACAAGAAATGTCTGCTCCAAAAATAGAAAAATAGGTTTGTGGTTTCTTAGGATGATTGAGTTGCATTTAAAGGTTCATACGGCACCTAATAGCTACGTGCGAGCCTATATTCAAATTATTGCGAAAATATCAAACAGTGGTGTGTAATGATGATTGTCAGACAACCTTCGAGACAATAATGCAATATTTAGAAGAGCCACCAATCTTGATGCCACCAGTACCTGGAGGACCACTCATCATGTACTTAACAATACTCGAAGGGTCGATGGGGTACGTATTAGGGCAACATGACGAAATAGGTAGAAAAGACCATGTGATTTACTACCTCAGTAAGAAATTCACTGACTGCGAAACTAGGTACTCACTCCTCGAGAAAACTTATTGTGCATTGGCTTGGGAAACTAAACGATTAAGGTAGTATATGTTAACCCACACCATGTGGTTAATAGCGAGAATGGATCCGTTGAAGTATGTATTCAAAAAACCAGCTCTTACAAGAAGAATTGCTAGATGGAAAATGTTATTATTCGAGTACGATATTGTTATAACTGGTTTTAAAATGAGAGTCTCCACTCTTAATTTTTATCTTTGGGAAAGGAATATAAAGTATAACCCTAGTTTGGTAAGAGATTCTAAGTTGTTGGACTCGTTCTTAGACGAAGAGAAGGTTTTATGCACCCCTCATTGACCTTGTTCACAAGGATACTAGGGTTTAGAATTAAGGTCTAGGAAATAGGGTTTTAATTTTTATAAGGAAACTCGCCATAATTTTAGTCGTACGCCTACGTATCCTATTAGGAGGAATCAGAGTCCCAATTCGTAGTTCACGGGTGTTTGGTTAGTTTTTTAATGGATTGTGGAAATATTTTGAATTAATCCTTGAACCAAGTCTGGGTTGAAAATAGTGAAATCGTAGACGTAGTTTGTAGTTAATAAAAAATAGATTCACAATCCTCTTTGAAAATATATTAAATTTTAATTAAGTTAGTAAAAAAAATTAGCATTTATTTGTTTAGCTGTTTTAGAATATGTTATGCAATATGTAAAAAATTAATTTGAATGAGAAAAAGATTTAATGCAATTAGAAAATTAGGATTAATGTTTTAAAAATAGTTTGATTGATAAGTAAATATTTTATAATTTATTAAAAAATATGTTAAATATTTTTAATAAAAAATCTAATAATTATTTAATAATAGTGTAAAAACTATTTAATGCAAAAAATGCAAAAAATATATGATATTAAAAATAAGAAAATAAGATCAATTAAAAAAATAAAATACAATTAAACAAATTAATTAGTTAATTAAAGGAGCGATGTAAAAGTTAAATCTGGAGTGTATTATGTTATTCAAAGGAAACTAAAGTCATTTTTTAGATTTTTGTATTTTTTTATTCTTTTTTTGTATTTTAATAATGAATAAAAGTTAAGATAAAAAAAGTTCTTTTTTTAATACTAATAATAAGAAGACAAGTTAAAGTTTTAAAAAAGAATTTTTAGGTTTAGAAAAAAAAGGTTTTTCTATAATAATAATAAAAAAGTTTAAGGTTAAAAAAATGTCCTTTTAGGGTTAGAGAAAATGTTTTTTTATAAAAAAATGTGAAAATAATAATAAAAAAAGAACACGAATATCATAAACCATAAACAAAATAAATAGAAATCAAACAATCAAACTAAAACTCAAACAATAATGATTTCTAATCTACATCAAATACAATATTCATACACATGCTTAAAGATATAAAATGATATCAACCTGAAATGTCGTGACTAAATTAAGTTGCTCCCTCCATCATTCTTTTCCTTTTCTTTGTGCTTTTCTTCTTTTTCTATCGGTGCAAGACTCCCCTTTTTCCTTTGGTACAAGATCCCTCTTTTTTCAGATTGATGATGGAATGGAGACCTTAAATTTTAGTTATTTTGTTCTTCGATGTGAAGAACAACTTTTAGGAGAAATCTAGTGAGTTGTTGATCGACAAATGATTATTGATTCTCCAAATGGTTGTTGATCCTCCAAATGATTGTTGATGGAAATTTTTAGGTGTTTTGTTCAAAACCCTAAAATTAACTATGAGAGTTGCGTAGAAAGAATGTTTATGAGAGAGATATTAAATTGTTGATGAAAAATTATGGTGAATAGAGCCCTATTTGTAGATTTGAAATTAGGTTAGAGACACATCAAAAAGGAAATAGTCTACACCAAGAAAAGCCCAAAATTTATGATTTTATCTTGGTCAGCATGTCTACAAACTCTGACCAATGAGAAATCAACTTTGTCAACATGTGACCAATCAGAAAGTGACCAATCATGTGATTTTGTTATTTTTATATTTTATATGATTTTTTGGTTATTTTTTAATTAAAATTTGAAAAAACTGAAGAAAAAAAACTATTTTAGAAAATTTATTAATTAAAAAAAACAAAAATAATAATTTAATAATAAAAAAAATGATTTTTTTGGGAAGATTTATACCAATTGAGATTTGATTGAAACTTGGAGGACAAGATTATGAACCTAGACACTTTTGTAATTTTCTCAATATTATGATTGATTTGGTGATTAATAAAAATTGATTTTGAAAGATTTCAATTATTTTTAACAACTTGACTATTAAGTGTGTAAAATCAAAGATTTAAAAAAAAATTTAAAATACCCATAAAATAGAAAGCGAAAATAATAATAAAATAATTGAAAAATGACCTTTTTTATCATTTTTATTGTAAAAAACACAAAAGAAAATAAATACCAAAAATTAGTGTAACGAGACTTGAACTCAGGACCTTCCACTTACTTGCAAGCCTTACTCTCTTACAAATTATGCTACGTCATTCTATTCGAGATAAAAAGGCATATAGAAGCATATGAAGGTGGACAAATATTTTGCTATTTTTAAAAATACAAATAATTTAAAGTAAATTATTATATATTTTAAATAAGAAAAATAACATACTATTAAACCAAATGTTGTTAATACCCAAAAAAATTATGAAATCAAGTTTAAAAATAATTTGAATATTTTAAAAATGGTGCGGGCAAATTTGGGGTATGACAGCTGCCCCTATTTAATTACTCTTCGATTGAAGCGTGCGAGTATACGAAGTTTCACACATTCGAATTAGAGGGTTATTAAATAATAGAAGAACCCAAAATTTGGACCAAAGATTATAAGGATACACTGTACAATATTCCCAAGAGTACGGAAAAATAGGCAAAGATGATGATGTATCATCCTAGAAGAGTTAGAGCGAAAAGTGAGATTGACCTAGATATGACGACGCAGACAACTCGCCAATACCTAGAAAAAAGATCGTAGATTTTGCATATTTACCGTAACCTAGGAGGTAAATAACACAAATTTTAAAGTTGACCTACTAACGCTTCGAGACGAACATAGTAAGCTTATAGCGCAAATTTTGTCTATTCATCACAGCCTAGGGTATGAATAAAATAGAGCTTGATAATACATTGCTGCATAGAGACTAACACAATGAATTATATCACAGATTTTGTTATGTTTACTACAACCTAGAGAGTAAACAATACGAGGATGAACATGTGCACTTACCACGACCTAGAGGATAAATGACATAGTGATAGGCTTATGGATTTATCAGGACCTAGAGGATAAATAATATAACCTTGAAAATTCACATACCTACCACAACCTATGGGATATATGATTGAAAATTTTGTGTGTTTTCACGACCTAGAGGATATACGACACGAGAGTGGTTTTACGTATTTATCACGACCTTGAGGATAAATAATGTAATCCTGAGAATCCTCATACCTACCACGACCTAGAGAATAAATATTTGAAGAGTGTTTTGGTAATCAAATTTTAGATAACTAGACCAAGATAAGATTAGAGTTTACTACTTGTGTCTATTCTCAACCAATGTATTGATTAGCATGAAGAGTGCTAGGTTTGAAGATTGAAACCAAAGTTTCACTGATGATGCTGGTTGTGTCTGTTCTCAACCAAGGTTTGAATTTGATAATTGAAAGTATAATGCCCGAAGGATGGTAGTGACTAGGCATTGGATGTGAATCGTATGTAAGCTTCCTAATGAAATTTTAATAATGGTACCTCTGATGATTGTGCATGTTTTCAACTAAGGATAATATTGAGCTCATATTTAAAATTGAGTGTGTCTTAGCTGGTAAGCATGCCTTGAGATTTTTTGTAGTTTTCATGGACATTTATGATTGAATGTAATGCATGTATGCATGTTTGATATGATTATGCTTGATGTATGCATGATGCATGTTACGTATGCTTGATATGATAGTGTTATGAAATGATGTGATGATTGATAAATGTCAATGCCCATGTTATTTGAACTACGGATGTCAAGATAGGATACCAGATGAGAATTAGGTTTTATTTAATTGTCAGACAAGTATTGGCTATTGTTGTACCCCAATTTTTTCCCCTAAGGTCCCTCTATTATCTCATATCAACTCAATTACAACAAGATCACACCAGGGTTTGGTTCTTCTCCCTATCATTAAGTTTGCTCATGAGGAATCACCAAGCACCTTGACTTGTATATTGTGATCATATATGTTTTGTTATTGATTAACTTTTAACTAATGAATACTATGAATATTTTCTTTAGTTGATGATGCTATAGGTGAAAGCACAACACATTTCATCAGGTTGATCTACAGGTTCATGAGTTTATTTCCATTCCTTCTTCAACAAGATTTCATTGAGGTTCAAGCTTCATCATTGAAGGTGCTTTGAAGTGACATCGTGATAAGGTCTACTATGATTCATGATGCCTCAATTTGTCAAAGAAAGTTAAAGGATGCAAAAGTTGATGGAAGAGGTTTGACTTAATTGTACAAGTCCTTGAGTTCTTGATCACAAGTGCATAACCCCCTCAATTCTCAATATTTGGAAGTGGTTATGGTTGCCATGGTTTCTCATTATCATCCTCAACAACTTCTATTTACAATAAAAAAGTATTTGTGCAAGAAAGTTTGTCAAATTTGAAAAGGGTTTCTAAGGCCTTTTGTTTCTCTAGGAGCTAGGGTTTTAAACTTCAAAAGGCTACATCTTGCTCATATTTTGGTATTTTTGAGTGATTCTGAAGACATGATCCTCTTTAAAGAGTTATCAACAGATCACTTCGAAAGTTTCATGGAAATTTTATGTGGAAGATGCCTAATGATTGAGAAAGATCACAAGTCCTCTAGATAGGCCATCAAATTCCTTTATGTGACTTCAAAGATCATAACTTGGTCAATTTTTATCTCCTTGAGTCCATTATTTTTCCATAATGATCTTGAAGATATGAACTTCAACCCTTCTTTTATGTGCAAAGCTTGAAGATGGATGGAAGATGTCTTAAGGACTCAAAAGATTATAGGTCATCTCATGAATTTTCACCAAGTCCTAACTTTCTCATTTTTTTGGAGATTTTAAATGGTTCAAGTCTCAAAATGTAATTCAAGGGATCTACTTCATGCAATATTTTTTGGTCAAGAGCAAATTTTAAATGGAAGACCATGTTAGGATGGAAGACATTATAGGTCATTTTTGAAGAAAAACTTAGAATTTTTCTAAGTACAAAAAGTCAACATCTTTTTCTCAACTTTGACTCATCACAAATTTCAGTTCAAGCATCCATTTGATTCCATTCTTTGCACATTGTAAAGTTTGTGATATTATCTTTCCAAGGCATCAAGAATCAAGTCCTAAGGTTTCCTAAATTGTGCATACCATGATTTCAAAGTTGGTACCTTGAAGCCGAAGTTTCTCAAACATTCAGAATGCAATTTCCATAATTTGACTTCTAATTAGCAAATTTGTGTGTGTTTTCTACTTAAACATGATTAGCAAAAGCGTGTGGATGATTTAGAGAGTCAAAACGCATCATTTGGATGAGTTTTGATGCACATGTGATCGCACTTATTTCATGAAAACAACTGTGCACAATTTCCCTCCAAATTGCATCATTCACCCTCTTGACTCCATTCACTTCTCCTATAAATACAAGCCCTATCCCACTCATTTTTGCATGCTTAGATAGCCAGAATCACCCTGCCAAACTTTCCCTTGAACTCACTTTTCTGCAACTTCGAATTTGGTTTTACAACTTTCCTCAATCCATTTTCTTTGTCAATTCTTCATCCTTGAACTTCACTAAAGCTAACAGAAGAAGAACAAAGCTCTAAGCCTTCCTAAATCGTGCTAGCCAAGTCAAGTTCCAGAGCTATGAATTTTAACTTCAATAGGTAGATTCCTTTACCAATTCTATCAAACTTTGGTACTGTAATGAAGCTCTCATCATTCTGATTCTAGTCGCAACATTTGTTTTCAACTGGAAGTGAGTTTTGGCCATGAATTTTCAAATCCCTTTTCAAATCTTTCCTTCCAAAACGACTGAGTTATACCTTATATAAAATTTTCACGAGGGTATCATTGGAATCGTCTTGAAGAGACGAAGCGAATGGTACCGGTCTCGAGCTCTAATTTTTCTATTTCAGAGACCTACAATTCGCGTGGCTGGAGGTTGAAGATGACCGACGTGTCATCTCTCAACCAATGATATCATGCCATTTGTTTTTTTTTAATTCTGATTTTAATAAATGATTCAGTGTTTTATTCACTAAGGACCATGATATGCACAACGCGTCTGATCCATTGGAATAGCTTACTAACGCGTTTTGACTCTCATCCAATGGTCTACATGTTTTTGGTTTTTTTTTTATTTTCTGATTTTATATTTTATTTGTTTTAAACTTCAAAAATTCATAAAAAAATCATTTTAACTTCAAAATATCTAAAAAAATGTCTTAAAAATACTTTTGATTTTTCTCTTTCAGATTATTATTTTCTCACAATTTTATTTTGTGTTTTGATATTTTTTATAGTTTTTCACTTTATTTTAGTTGTTTTAAATGTTTAAAAATACTTTTCTTAATTTTTAAATTCTGAAAAAAATATGGAAGGATCCAATGACCTATTGACAAATATTGGTGACCTTATTTTATTTTTATTTCTGACTTTACTATTTTTCACAATTTTTGGTTTTTTTGCCTATTTCTTTTAATTTTAAAAATAGTTTCTAACTTTAAAAAATTACCAAAATTTTTATAAAAACATTTGAGCTCATTTCTGATTTTTCTATGGTCTCATTGAATTTTTCTTGGATGTTTTGAATATAGTTGCTATTTTCCCTTTTTATTTTCATTTAAAACAATGTTAAAAATCTTTTTCTATTTTTATTTTTAAATACAATTTTATTTTTGTATATATTGTGGCTGATCTTGAACTATGAGATTTTGATCATGAGCATCATTAACATCATTGGATCTTGGGTGTTGAGTTCAACTCCACCAAAATGGATGAATGGTTTTAATGATAGCTTGATTAAATTTTTGGTTCAAATGTGGTTTATTTCTTATTCCCTCCCTCTTCATCTTATCCCCTTCTTACTTGTACTACATGTTGTTTGAGAATAATTTACATATCATTTCTCTAAACATATGGTACAAAGATTGCTATTGACCGACCTCAAAATAGGTGCGACTTCTACATAAGTCCACTTACGATTGCTTAACATAGCGCTAAATTTTGTCCCGATTCGAGAAATGACCATTTGTGGCCCAAACCTATGTTTGCAAGCCCAAGTATGTTAATTTGAAACCTTTGATCCAATAATCTTGTGATTCATTGTTAGGAGGCTTTGGTTTTATCAATCCTCTGATGAATCTTCATAAGCTTTGGTCAAAGTGAATCACTTAAATATCATTGATTATTGTGTTCTTGAGACTTTGAAATGAATGATATACTTGACAAAAAGCAAATGAAACTTGTTGTTGAGTGGCTTTTATTTTATCAATCTTTTAATGAGTTTTCAAATGCAAGCTTCAAGATTGTCATTCAACTAACCTCTAATTACTAATTCATTAACACTTATGCCCTTATTTTATGCTTTTGCTTTATGCCTTTACTTTATGCACCATTTTACTTTTGCATTTACATTTCATGTTGTTCTAGACTTGCCCGACAGTTCAAGTGGGTCCAGTCTAAGACATCTCATAGGTGCCACTCACTAACCGTGACCTGGACTGCCCACGCCTATCAGGAAATATCATCCTCTCGCCCTTTTGGTTCAGCACCGATCCAAGATGCCCGTCGAGCGTCTCTTCAGCCTGCCCGACACAAGCATCATGCAGGCCACCAGGGACCGACCAGAGAGATGCCCGCAACCAGCCTCCTCCCCGGAACCAACAGCTAGTTACGAGCACATCTGCCCGGTTTGACCAAGTTCTTGCACCTATGAGATATCTTAGATTGGACCCGCATATCTAGGTGGGAAATCAGGAACCAATGGCCACGCGCCAGAGGAATTATATAAACCCTCACACCTGTGAGGGCCAGGTATCAAATTTTTCACCATTCATTACCTAATATTCTGCTAGTACCTCCTTACTCTCACTCTTACTCGATCGTTGGAGTACCTTACAGGTACAACCCTCTCTCTCCACTTCCCGACTAAAGATCATCCTCCAGCCACTCTCCAGGTTCTGGTCAACTGCAAGTTCAGTGGCATCGTCTGTGGGAATCTACTATCCCCAACTTTCTTCCCTCAGAACCTAAGATCAAAGTAACTCTTCTTTCAAGAACCATATCTCCTATCATGATCGACCATAATGATCTCTACCTGTCCGAAAAGACCATCTTTTCCTTCGTTTGCAAGATTGATGGAGGCCAGGAACACCCTCGACTTGAGGATAGCCTGGGCCCTCGTGACGGATGAACTGCGTCCCCTGATTCTACTGATGCCTGGCATGGTGACGATAAACTCTTGGGAGAAGGGGGTTCCAAAAATCTTGCTGAGGCGCTCCCAGAAATCATGCAACCGGTCCCTATCCCCGTCAACGCTGATCCGGCCATGGCAGCACTGTTCGCTTCCCCGAATTAGACCAACACCCTTATCTTTCAATAGAATCAAGGATAAGAGCCTTGGAAAACAGGCGTTCAAGATCTCCTTCCTGGAGGACCCGGAGACGAAGTTCCCCTAGTGTGTCACCACCCAAGCGTGGTCCACCGCCCAAGAAGGAATGGCACGATGTTTCTTTCTTCAAGAAACACAATCGATTACCTCCTGCCCAAGATCAAGATTCCCATTCGTTCAAGAAGAGGAAAGACATCAGGAAGATCGACCGCGATCGACTGCCCTCTCCCGAGCCAAAGTAAAAGCGAAGGAGCACTCCCCTTGACGGGACCGCGACGATCGATGGGTCAAAAATTACCACTCTCCTTCTCCATCTCTCGTCACCAGTGAGGATGACGAGCCCTGCGGCCTTCTATCTCGGGAGATCACTAAAGCTCTACTCCCCGTCGTCCTAGAGAAGCCACCAACTCTAGGGACCTACGACGGCACGGCGGATCCTAACGAGCATATTAAGAATATGGATGCGCTCCTTGACTACAGGGGGGGTCCGGAGCGCCATTAAATGCAGACTCTTCCCGACTACTCTCGGGAAAGGGGCGATGGCATGGTATAAAAGTTTGCCCGACGAATCCATCACCTTGTGGAAATAGCTCGGGAAAATGTTTTCAAGGCATTTCACTGCCTCCCACCGACATCCTAAATCAGAAGCTTCGCTCGAGGCAATCATATAAGGAAGATACATAACTCTGCGAGCATATATCGAGCGCTTCAACAAAGATGCGGTCCAGGTCCCGACAAAGGACAACATGAAAAAATACCTGCTCGAGCGTAGGCTCTACCCCCGCAGCGACTTTGCCAAGGCTATGGGCATAGAAACACCAGCCATGCTAGACTTTCTTCTCCTGAAAGCCCAGGTGTACATACAATACGAGGAGAAGGAGGAAGCTAACAACACTCGGGAATCCATGCACAGGGAGAGTTCCAGACCCTTAAAGAATGAAGAGCCCTTGACATCCCGTTGGGGGGAGAAGAAACGGGAGGACAGGTTCCGTGATCCTAAAGACTACAAGGGGCTGGCCGGTCGTTTTCACGACTACACCCCCCTGACAACCCCAAGAGAGCGTATTCTTTCCGAATGCGCCAATTCAGAGTTCAAACAAGTCGGGGTGTGCTTCCCCCGATAAACACCGTCGAAGCCTGGAACCGACAAGAGCAAGTACTGCAAGTTCCATAAAAGTCACAGACACAACCCAGAGGATTGCATCCATCTCAAGGATGCAATCGAAATATTAATCAGAGACGAGAACCTAAAGCAATATAAGAAGGAGGAGGCCTCCCGTGAGGAAGAACTAGAGACAAAGAATGTCGAAGAAGGGAAGAAATCCCTCGACCTCGACACCATTCCGGTCATCTTGAGCATCTCACAACCGGAAGACTTCTACTTTTAGGACATGGAGGACGTCCCCTTGCACTTCTCCACCCACAGTCCATGGGAATCCTTCCCCGGAGCCATTGTCATCTCTGGCAGAGGGTTCAACAGGCATATGGTCGGACCAGTGAAGAGAAAGTTTGACCAACTCATCGAGGCGAACTCCGAGATGGATGCCACGCTCGACAAGTTTCGAGGAGGATCTCACCCCCCCCCCCCCCCCCCCCCGCATTCTACAGAGAAGAGTTACTAGGAGGAGCCCTAAATTCGAGCATCCCACTACTCGTGAGAGCTCGGATGGCTAAATTCGACGTGCGTCGTATTTTGGTTGACTAGGGAAGTTCGGTTAACATTATGTACGCCCAACTGTTCAACTCTTTGCAGCTGAACGAGAGCCACTTAACCCCCTACGCGGGCTCTAATCTTCAAGGGTTCAACGGGGCCAGCACGAAGCCATGGGGGTACGTAAAGCTGATCGTCACCTTTGGGAGAGGGGTAACGACCAGGGCCTTCAAGACCCAATTCCTGGTGGTGGGTTGCCCGTCCCTCTATCAATGCATATTAGGGAGACCCACTCTCGTCGAGCTCATCGCGGTCCCCTCCACCGTTTATCTCAAGATGAAATACTACACAGCAGAAGGTTTGGTTGCCACTCTTCACGGAGAGATCCAAGCAGCCAGGAGATGCTTCGAAGCTTCTGCCAAAGGCCTCAGCTCCATCAACTCCCAACCTCGAGCATCCACTCGAGCCACGCTACCCTCCAGCTTTGAAGAATCCCGGCCACTGCCAAGGGTCGACACCATTGACCTCGATAGTCGCTTCTCCATGGAGGATAGGGTCGACCAAAGCAAGAAAGGGAAGGAGCCTATGGTCGAAGATGAAGGGTCAACTTCCTCTGCTAGCCACAACGAGCTCTCAAGTCACGCATGGCCCATCCCAGACAGCGACTTCGAGCTGGTTCCCCTCGGAGAAGACCCCACCAGGGGAGTAAAGATCGGAGCGGACCTCCCCGACCTGGCTAAAAGGCAACTCAAAGCTTGTCTACAGGAGAATTCTGATCTCTTTGCCTAGAGTGCGACCGAGATGCCCGACTTAGACCCTGAGGTCACATGCCATCACCCGACCATTGATCCCATCATCAAGGAGGTCACACAATGCAGAAGAAAGCAGTCGACCGAGAAGTCACACATTGCTGAATTAGTTGTAAAAGACCTCCTAGAGTCACATTTTATTTCCGAAGCCTAGTACACAACCTGGCTTTCCAATATAGTCCTCGTTAAAAAATCTAATGGAAAATGGTGAATGTGCATTAACTATACTGATCTCAATCGAGCTTGCCCAAAAGATGTTTATCCCCTCCCCAACATAGACAAACTAGTCGACAATTCGGCCGGTTTCAAACTATTATCTTTCATAGACACGTACTCTGGTTACAACCGGATTCCCATGGCGAAAACAAACAAAAAATATACCACCTTCATGACCAAGTCGGGCAATTATTACTATAACGTAATGCCCTTTGGCCTAAAGAATGCAGGCGCTACCTACCAGCGCATGATGAACAAAGTCTTTTTCAACGACATAGGCAACATGCTCGAAGTCTACATGGACGACAAGATCGTCAAGTCCACCGAAGAGCTCGACCATGCCACCCATTTGAAAAAGGTGTTCGAGCAAGCCCGAAAGTGTCAGATGCGATTCAATCCAGAAATATGCACCTTCGGCGTACGGGCAGGAAAGTTCCTCGGTTTCTATCTGATAAAACGAGGCATCGAGGCGAACCCCGACAAATGTCGATCCTTCTCCGAGTTTCCAATGCCAACCTCAAAGAAATCCATCCAAATCTTAAACGGCATGCTCACTTCTCTTTCCCGATTCGTGGAAAAATCCGCCCAGCAAGCGCTCCCCCTGTTCAAACTCCTGCGCAAGGAAGTCACCTTCGAGTGGACGCCCGAATGTGAGAAAGCCCTCGCCCATTTGAAAAAAGCGCTCTCACAGCCACCCGTCTTATCTCGGCCCGAGAAAGACGAAGTCCTCTACCTTTATCTAGCTGTCGCCTCCGAGGCAGTAAGCACGACACTAATAAGGGAAACCCCCGAGGGACAAAGGCCATTTTACTTCACGAGGAAAGTAATATAAGGTCCGAAAGCAAGGTATCAACAAATCGAGAATGTATCCCTGGCCTTGTTAACTCCGCGAGGAGATTAAGACACTACTTCCTGGCCCATACTATAGTGGTACAGACAGATCAGCCAATAAAACAGCTACTCGAAAGACCAGACATGGCCGGAAGAATGCTGAAATGGTCTCTGGAACACTCTGAATTTGATATCCAATACGAAAGCAGGAAAGCCCTTAAGGCCCAAGCCTTGTCCGACTTTGTAGTAGAAATGACCTCGCCCGGGGATCCGAAAGGCTCGTGCCGCTGGACAATCTTCGTCGAGGGAGCCTCCAGTACGACCGGAAGCGACACGGGAATTATATTAGAGAACAAGGAAGGGACCCTGGTCGAAGTCTCCCTTGCCCTGTCTTTCCCAACCTCTAACAATCAAGCTGATTACAAGGCATTCCTCGCAGGATTACGGCTAACCGAAGATCTGGGATCTGAGGAAGTGAAAATCTTCACCAACTCTCAGTTGGTCACCTCACAAGTCCGAGGAGAATACCAGGTCAAAAAAGACCAACTCGCCGAATATTGGGCCCTGGTCCAAGAGGTGAAGAAGGAATTCAGGTATGTGGACGTTCAGCATGTCCCTCGTGAGCACAACACTCGCGCAGACGTTTTGTCCAAACTAGCGAGCACAAAGAAGAAGAGAGGAAATAAATCTGTAATATAAGAGGTACTCCCTCGACCGAGCACCTAAAAACCATTTTCCACCTTAGGAATATTCGCCATCAGGGACAGTGATTGCTGGATGACCCCCGTACACGATTACCTCACTGAGGGCAAATTCCCCGACGATCTGAAAGAGTTGGTCGTCATCAGACGAAGGGCCTAATCGTACGTGTTAATCGAGGGAAAACTCTATAGAAGAGGATTTTCCATCCCACTCCACAAGTGTGTCGACCGAAGTGCTTCGGAACGCATACTACACGAAATCCATGAAGGTATCAACAGTCAGCATATGGGCGGAAGATCCCTCGCGAGGAAAGCCTTACGGGCAGGATACTATTGGCCCACCATGCAGCACGATGCAAGAGAACACATGAAGAAATGCAATAAATGTCAATGACACGGGGATATGAATTTAGCTCCTCCTAGAGAGCTCAAATCCCTCTCCTCTCCCTGGCCCTTTTCCTGGTGGGGACTAGACCTCCTCGGTCCATTCGTGGTTGGGACCAATCAAAAAAAATATCTGATTGTAGCGGTTAACTACTTCAGTAAGTGGATAGAGGCCGAAGCCCTGGCCAAAATCACCGCCCAGAACGTTCTTCGCTTCTACAAGAGAAATATTTTGGCTCGTTTCCGCATCCCCCAAGCGATAGTCACCGATAACGGAACCCTGTTCACGGATCACACCTTCCACGAATTTGTCACAAAGCTTGGTACGACCCAACATTTTGTATCCATCGAGCACCCCCAGACCAATGGCCAGGCCGAGGATGCCAACAAGGTGATACTCAGAGGCCTTAAGCGAAGTTTGGAGGAATCCAAGAAGCAATGGGTCGAGGATCTACACGGCGTGCTCTGGATGTATCGAACAACCACTCACTCGTCTACCAGGGAATCTCCGTTCCGACTGGCATACGGGACAGAGGCCGTTATCCCCATGGATATCGAGGAACCTTCCAGACGAACCAAGGCATCTCTCGACGAGGAAATGAATGACGTCGCCCTCAGAGAGGAGCTCGACCTGGTGGAAGAAATCAGAACAGGAGCGGCTCTGCGAGAGGCTTCGCTCAAACAAAATAGCCATGCGCTACAATGCCAGGGTAATACATCGAGAGTTCGAAGTCGGAAGCCTTGTCCTGAATAGAAATTACAAAGAATCTCGCGAGTGAAAGCTCGCAGAAAACTGGGAAGGTCCTTATCGCGTCTACGCCAAAACGGGAACTAGAGCGTGTTACCTAGAAAATTTACAAGGGGAACAACTCGTTTGATCATGGAACGCTGAAAAGCTAAAACAATACTACAGTTGAAAACACTAAACTATCGGCATGATTGGTCGACAAGACAGACCCCCCAGAACCCAACCACGCGTGTGTACCTATGCATGAACATAGCACCCAAAGGTATTTAGAATGGGCGAGGCTCGACTCTGTTGACGAGCGTACCCTCAACTCGACGTGGATAACTCGACAAAGCTCCACAGTCTTTGTGCAACGACGTTAAAATGCTCGACTCGCGATAGGAATTTCACGCCTCCGAATCCAAGTCCCTCGAAAACGAGACCAGGATTATGGCCCTCGCACGGCTTTCGCCCCGGAAGTTTGATCGGTTTCCCTGCACCGACGAACATACAAAAATGAGCACATCCACGATACAAACTCTACAAAGCACAAAAGTCCTAATAGGGTTAACTTGTCAACAATCATACAAATAACACATCAATTATTCAAAGCAAAACGACCACTGGCCGGAAATAAATAAAACGACCACTTGAGTCAAAATTGTGCAAATATTACATAAACGGGTAATATTCCCGGGAAACAACAAATCTTATAAAAAACGGCACGCAAGCCGAATCAAAAAAATGATCATCCCTCTGCTTCCCCCTTGACGATAAGAGATAGTCGAGCGGAATCCCCAGCCGGTTGGTCGATAACATCCCTCAAGTAGTCAGGAACCAGAATCTGCCTGTCAGCCACGTAGTAGTTGACTCCCATGCCCGAAGTGTTGAGCTCAACTTCGGGATTCAACACACGTATATGAGTCACCACATTGTCGAAGCTCCCCTCAGAAGCAGCCTGAGAATCGTCCACCGCGAGCTAAAAACACGTTACTAGCTCAGCCCGAGTCTTCAGATCCTTGGTGTCTTCTAGCTCGTCCTTGGCGGGCGCTAGCTCGACAGTCAGGGCCTCCACCTTTCCTTCAAGACTCTATCTCTTGAGCATGAAAGCACTGTGATCCTCGGCC
This sequence comes from Vicia faba, assembly GCA_948472305.1. Taxonomy (NCBI): domain Eukaryota; kingdom Viridiplantae; phylum Streptophyta; class Magnoliopsida; order Fabales; family Fabaceae; genus Vicia; species Vicia faba. Next base: position 274,073,562 of record OX451735.1, on the reverse strand, counting down.
AACTTCCCTGACTCCGCCTCGGCCAGCTTCAGGACTTTGTCTTTATCAACCAAAGCCTTCTCGGCCACCGACAACTTGGATCGGAGGTTCCTGATTTTCGTCTCCTGGGATGAACTCCCCTAGGTATACGCCACAGCCATTTCTAAGATCTGCATCTTGAGTCAGCTTCGCTCTCTTCTCCAGATGACTCGTCCCATCGAGAAGGAGAGATTCGGCCTTGGGAAGACGAAGTGCCACGCTTTCGAAAAAGGACCTCTCCATCCAGGAGGGAGGTAGATCATACACCCCTTTTCCCGTCTCCCCAATGAGATCAATGCTCCCCTCAGGTAGAGGCCTCTTCTCCTTTGAGGAAACAACAGACAAAGATAAAGCAGCGATAAACAGGGTCGAGGATGATCCGCTCGACCCAGGTGCAGGAGTTGGCCCAGCGCTAGTCTGATCATCCTTCTTGGCCTTCCTCGCCCGAGCAGCGAGTTTCTTAGCCAGACGTTCTTGGGAAGGATTCATATTTTCTACAAAACAAAGAAAAAACAAGAGTCAGTATAACGATCGTCCAAATAACCAACAATCACATACTGGGAAAAGAAAACTATACCCAAATATATAACGGGATCCTCGCTCCCAAGTAGCTCCCGAACGTTTATGAGGCCCGACTCGAACACGGGTTCCCCGTTTTTGACCAGCACTGGCATACCCCCTCGACCGACTCGCTGGATCGAAGGGATACGAGCAACAAACACGGTCAAAGTAGCGAAGCTCGACAAGTCCTTTCCCCCGAGCTCCCCCTCTCCTCGGATGTAAGAGCCCAACTCTTTCTCGAAGTGTCTGGTAGTCCATTAGAATAGGAACTTGGCGACCATCGTCGCAGTAGGCTCCCCTAGCTCGTTAAATCGAGGAGTCCCATCCTTTTTAAGAGACGGCCGCTCCTGAAATCGTTCATTATCACCTTTGACGATGTTGGCTGCACCAATATATACTTGTCTTTAAAATGGCGTATGGACTCCAAATAGGCCTTGAACAACTTTTCGTTGCCCTGTTTGAGGAAGACCCATCCCCATCGCCCGTCAGTTTGGCTCCTCTGAATATGGAAACAGTAGAAGAACAATGGGATCATGGCCCCGATCTTTAGATAGTCACACACTATCTGGAATGCCCGCACAAATGTAATCCCGTTCGGGTGCAACTGAGAGGGGGTCACACGAAGATGCCGAAAAACAGCCACTTAAAATTCAGAGAAAGGAAGGCGGAGACCCATCTCCCAGAAAACTATGTCGTACATAGGAATCTGCCTGCTATCGTACCTCGAGAAAATCCTGCTATCTTTCCCAGGGATGTATATCGACCATTCCTCCCAAGCCCCCTCCTTGTGCACGTAAACGTCGCTGAACACCTCTTCCCCGTGCTCATAAAAGTATGACCGCCACTCTCAGGGGTCCTTAGCTACCCAATCTCGAGGGTCCTCATCATCTCAAGGAGGAAATAGGCCTTCCTGTACCGAAGAAGTCGTCCCTACGTAGGGCTCCCCCGCCTGTTGATCCACCAGGTTTTGTTGCCCTTCAGAAATTTCCAAAATGCTCGACGAGCTGCTACTTGTCTCGCTCGAGGAGCTCCTAGAAGATTCCATGGATTCGCTCGAAATAACAACATGCGCGTCGTCATCCATAGAACCTGGAAAGCAGAGGAAAAGGGTGAGCTCGACATTAATTCCAAAACCACCCTTCCACCACTAAACATGTGAAAGGGCACTGGGAGACGAGGATCTTATCCCCGACCAGAACCCTCACCGAGGCGTGCTGCCGGGCAAAAAACGTAGAGGTAAACTAGAACTCCGCTAAGGTATTCTAACGGGCACGAGATGCAGAAAACAATCAAACCCTAAACGATTCGCCTATAGCACGCCGCCGGAGAGCTCCACGGCGGCCCGGGCATCCGTGTGGCGTGAGAACAACGTCTGCCACCTAGGGTCTCTAACGGTCTCCTCCCTAACAGAACCCTAAATCCTAATTGCATGAATATCTAAGAAGAAAAAAACAAAAGCATGCAAACGATGGAGAATCAGAAACTCACTGAAATAAGAAGAGACGAAGGTGGATAACCGCGAACGAAGAAATTGAGCAGATGTCGGTGGTCGATTGTCGAGCTAATACGAGCAGTTGAAGATGGAAGCGAAAAATACTAATCGCCCTGTCCCTCTCGTATTTATAGCTGGAAAGACCCGTGCATGAAAAAAGCGCGCCTTATGAACCCTAGGGTCGTCATCATGACACCCTAGCCCTAGGCCATCATCGGCACCGCTTGGCCGGTGCATTTCCCGAAACACGCTACCTCTCTAAATTCAACGGTCCCGACAACAATAATTTTGCCTCCCTGACAAATAAGCACAACCGGAAAACGCCATTTCCCCGTCCTCCAGGAAGACGCCAAAATTCATCACTCCTATGCCCAGAAGCAACGACTTGGGGGGCTACTATTCTGGACTAGCCCGACAGTTTGAGTGGGTCCAGTCTAAGACATCTCATAGGTGCCTCCCATTGACCGTGACCCAGACTTCCCGCACTTGTCGGGCAATATCACCCTCTTGCCCTTATGGTTCAACACCGATCCAAGATGCTCGTCGAGCGTCTACTTATCCTGCCCGACACCAGCATCGTGCATGCCACCAGGGAACAACCAGAGAGATACCCACAACCAGCCTCCTCCCCGGAACCAACAGCTAGTTACGAGCACATCTGCCAGGTTTGACCAAGTCGTGGCAATTACCTAATTTCCTAGACCTGCATATCTAGGAGGGAAATCAGGAACCAATGGCCACGCGCCAGGGGAATTATATAAGCCCTCACACCTGTGAGGGCCAGGTATCACATTTTTCACCACTTATTACCTGATATTCTGCTAGTACCACCTTACTCCCACACTTACTTGATCGTGGGAGTACCTTGTAGGTACAATCCCCTCTCTCCTCTACCCGACTGAAGATCATCCTCCGGACACTCTCCAGGTTCTAGTCAGCCGCAAGATCACATGTTATTTTCATCTTTTCTCACTTGAGCATTTACTTTTATGTCACTTTATTTTTCTCACTTGAGCTTTTCATTTCTTTTTGAAGATACCTAATAATCAACTTCAACCATAAAAAACTTTAATGTTACTTGGACTATTTGGTTAATATCCTTGGCATTATGGAGATTGTGCACTTCTTGGTCTTAGAATTAGAGACCTTGGCCTACCTTGAGAGCTTGTGACTTTCATTTCTATTTTGTCTGGAGTTCTTGGGGTTTACCCCAAGACATTGGGTTGTTTGTGTGCTTTGTGTGCATGTTATTTTGATTACATGCCTTATCTGTGATCGAGAATTCATCTGTATACATCCGTTACTCTACCTAATTTTTGTAAAAGGCCTAATGCAATTGAAGCTTGGTTTTCTTAAGAGGTTTATTATCTTTACTTGTTTGGTTTCAATCTAAAGGATAGGAATTCTACATTGACTCATTGTGTCAAGTGCTGGTTTCTTGTTGGTTAAATGATTCTTTTATCTAGCTCTTACTTCATGCTTTAGGATAGTCCTTTCATCTCCTCCCATCCTTTTTAATTTCAAAATATTCTCCCTCCTATTCAAAACTATTCTTGTTTTCTAAACTTGAACCGCTTTCACAATAAACTTTGACTTATGTCCATGCATTTTCAAAAATACTTTCTTAATCAAACTTTAACCAACTTAATAATGCTTTGACATTTTTTTGTGAGAAGACTAAAATTCAATCAATCTCATTCAAATTATTTTGCCACTTTGGCTTTTTATCTTAAAAAATTTTCAAAATATTAGACTTGTGTCAATCCTTGTAGTGATGCGAACCACTATACTTCTATGATATGTAGTGAAGTGAGATAGTTTCCACTTAGGTGTTGAATGAGGCTTTGTTGATTTTAAAATCCAAGCCATATCCTCCACTTTGAGATGACACAAGTTCTCCTTTCTCATAATCGTGGGTAGTATGTATGTTCTTCCACTCGGATAAGACGATGATGTCTCGTCTCTTAAAATTAACCAACACACTTGTGTTTTCAAATTTTTAAAGGTGAACTACGAGTACCTTGATCGCCTATTGCATGGAAGGTGGTATGTAGGCACTAAAGGTTCACAACCGCGGAGGGTGCAAAAATTATAAATAATATTTATTTTTCCTATTTCCACAATCTATTTTTATACAACACATTATAGCCAAAATACAAAGATTTTCAAAGAGGTTCATGATGAGTACCATAGATGTTTAGGGTGCTAATACCTTCCCTTTGAATAACCGGCCCCCGAACTTAGATTTTTCTTCCCATTCCTTTGGAAACAATAAAGCGCGATGGCGATTTTTATTTTGATTTGTGCGAGTCAAGTAAATCCAATGGCTTAGTCTCAATATTTCTTCGGCTACAACTATCCAACAAGAACTGGGAAGAAATATGGGTTAACAGTGCGGTAGAATGATCAGGGATGCTTGATTCGAATCAAAGGGCTCTCAGGAGTTAATCCCAAGGTGTTTGATTGAAAGTAGGACAAATGAACGGCTGAGATGAATCGTTGACTAGGACTGACAGGGGAAGTGAGCGCATGGTGACCTGGTCACCAGATCCCATGGCTCTCAAGGAACCACATGGCACGTATTTGGACGAGGACTGGGTATGTGATGCCACTCACACCTTGTAAGGTTGTTTATGATTATGTTGATAGAAATGCGTGAGGCTACTCATGTCTTTTGCCAATTGAAATGCATGAGATTGGTCACATCTTTTTGCCGATGATAGTTTGTTGTCGAGTGATTCTAGAATTAAGGGTAAACGCCAAGTGGGATTGAGCTTTTTATCTATCAGATCCATGCTGTCGGAATTTGTCAGATGGATGAAATGATAGGCATAATTCGATTCTATATTGAAGCGACCTAGTGAATGTACTATGCAGACTCATATGCTTTTGATGGATGCCCTTGTGATGGGTCATAGGTGGTATAGAATTATGCTAACATGATTTCCAGATAGTTTTGAATTCGAAGATTGCTGGTGTAGGAGAAGGATCCACTGGGGGATCACGAAAGTACATAGAGAGATTTCTCTTTTGAAGAAGGTCTTGCCGTAATATTTTAGGTTTGGGAAGAGATTCTCTTTGATATGAGCTTGGAAATAATTTGATAATGGTATGAATGACCCCACTGTTTTGCATTCGGAAATATTATGCCTTTGACTTATGGGATCTTGGATGGTTTGCCCTTGATGGGCTATTTTTTTTAAACAAATTTCTTCTGAATGAGGCTCGTAGCGGTATCCCCAAACATTTTCACTTCTTGAAAGGTATGCCCCCAATATCTAGAATTTGGAGGAGGTACTGTTGGATGATTTTCCCTTGAAAAACTATTTTGAACCAACTCCTTCTGATCAAGTCTCGTAGTGGTTTGCCCCAACATTAAAAATTTGAAAAGTTTGTACTTGAAGTTGCTTGAAGGGAAACTTGGACCCTATATTTTGTAAGATGAACTTGATATGCACTTCCCCAAAATTTTATTCTTAGAGGGTCTTGAGAAGTTTGTTGAAAAGATAAAATTGAGTCATACCATGTTGTGATATGACTTGATTAAGGAATTTTCCTTTGAAAGGATGCTTGGTGATTTTTCATAAGTCCTCTACCCAAACTTGGGAAAACTTAAGATAGGACGGGCGGTATAGTCATGTTAACTTTGAGGGAGTAATCCCCAAAAAGGAGGCATTAGATCCCCCACTCAGTGGAGGCCCCTTTGATTATAGTGTCATTTACCGAGTAATCGGGAAGATGTGTTGCTTTCGACATGGGAGCCTGCTAAAACTGAGGACCATAGAACCTTTAACCTATCTCGGCCTTTTAGGTGTAGTGCGGAAGCTATGACGGAGTAATCCATAAATGGTCGTCACGCAATTCTACACTCGGACAAGTTTTTCTTGAGAATATTACTAATTACCGAGTCAATCAGGATGTTGGTAATATCCAAAGGAAGGATGTACACTCTAGAAACCTTTTAGAACATTGTTCGACAGGTGATAAACTATTAGACCATACCTTGTGGGTAGTGAAACAACCGTCCAAACCGTCATCCGATGTATGAAATATCAATGAAGTCTCCACAAAACGTCTTTTTTCCCGCCGAGAGGGGAAAGGTAAACATCGAGAAAACTTTAGAAGGGAGAAATCACAGTCTTTCAACTGAGAGATCAGGTAAGGGAGTATGTTATGTGAGGGGAATGTATTAGCATCCCACACGCCCGTAGTACTCTACCTTATCCACTCTTGTTTGTTCTAGTCTAATGGGTGTGTAAAAATCTATATCTAAGTTGTACAAGGAATGCATGCAAAAGAAAGGAGAAAAGAATGTAGGGAAAATAAAAGTTGTGCTCGCATGGGCCCTCCCCTTTTAAGGAATCAGAGCAGCCGTAGTTCGGGTCACATATTTTGGTTGGTTTGTGTTTTTTAGTTAAGAATATAAAAGAAAAAAATCAAGATGGCAAAACATCGAATAGAACAACAAAAATGTCAACAATGATGATACAATAGCAAAAAGAGATGACAAGACATCACATGGCAACACAAACTCAGATAAGGTGGTAAAACACCAGCATGATAGCAAAATATCATACAAGACGATGAAACAACACCCCTAAGAATGATATTTAGAATCACAGTAGGATAACAAACATGTGCGATGGCGAAACATCGGCTACAAGCATGTGCGATGGCGAAACATCGGCTAAGAGATAGGAAGATAAAATGGCAAAAATGGAAAAACATAAACAAACCAGAGGACAAAACATCACTCCTAATAATGATATTGAGAATCAAAGTAGGATAACAAACACGTGCGATGGAGAAACATCGACTAAAAGGATATGCGATGGAGAAACATCAGCTAAAAGAATGTGGGATGGTGAAACATCGACTAAAAGATAACAAAAAGTAATGGAAAGGATGGTAAAACATCAGTAAACCAGATGATAAAACATCACACCTAACAATGATATTGAGAATCAAAGTAGGATAAAAAACACATGCGATGGAGAAACATCGGCTAAAATGATATGTGTGATACGGTGGGAGAGCTGACTTAAGGTTTTGCGTTTGTGTTCACAAATGTTTCGGTTTAGCAAGAGCCGCCACCGACTTTTTATTTTATCCTACGGAAAGGTCAAAAAGCACAGGAAAGACCTTTGAGATGTTTTCTTGGGTTCGGGGTGTAGATTATAAAAAGGGAAGGTGCAAGCACCCTTTTCATCCATGGTTATCCATGGGCTCTTAGTTACTTATTTAGATCACTTGCTTTTGCTTTTCAATTGTTTGAAATGGTGCTTTGTGTGTGGTTTTGAAAATGTTTTGAAAAGAGGCCATCGTTGTGGAAACCTTTGTAATGATTCTTGTTTGAATATATACAAAGGTGTATTGTTTTTTGAAAAGATTTTTTCAATGTTTTGAATGTTTGATTTGGGAAATGTTTTAAAATTGCGTTGTGAGGTGTGTTTGAGGAAAGGATGTTTTTGCAAGTTTTGATCAAGTAACTAAGAGTTGTCTATCCTATTTTACTCAAAGGTATTTCCTACACATTTTAACCCTTTTGACAGTGTTGTTTTACCATTGCATTTGGTAAACAACCTTGTATTAGGATGTTAAACAGGACAGGCGCGGGTCATCATATTGACCATGATAGCAATATTTCCAAGTATCTTTAGGAAATTTTTGAGGGACTAGATCATTTTTGTATAGGCAACCAAGATAGAGTCATCGAGGGACTATGATCTTTTGTTTTGTTTTTGTTTTGCCAAAGTACCCAACATGCATAACATGGCCAATTTAAAAGGTAACAGGTGGATGAAACCCTAGGGGTGCAAGTGTGCATTGTATGATCATTTTCATGCATTTTGTCTTTGTGTTAGCTAAGCTATTTGTTTGATTTTGGATTTTTTTTGCATACAAACCCTAATCTCTAACATGACATAATTGAAAGCATAAATGCGTAAATAAATCTACACTATTACAACATTTGATATGGGGAGAGGGATACAATTTTTGAATGGGGGATATTTGCAAGAAAATAAAACCCTAATATTTACTATTACATCCAAATTGAACAATTGGTACAAATAATAAATGGATAATATTTAAATAAATAAATTAAACAAATATGCAAAATATTATGAATATGCTAAAAATGTTTTTTTATTTTCATGTATGTAAAAATATAAAATATTTAATGTACTAAAGAAATAAAAATATTATTATTTTTTTATGTAAGGGCAAAAACCTAATTTTATTTTGAGAAAGTAAATATATTATATATATATATATATATATATATATATATATATATATATATATATATATATATATATATATATATATATATATATATATATATATATATATATATATATATATATATATATATATATATATATATATATATATATATATATATATATATATATATATATATATATATATATATATATATATATATATATATATATATATATATATATATATATATATATATATATATATATTTAAATTTTTTATGTACAATAAAATAAAATAATGTATATACAAAAATAAAATATATTTAGAAAAATATTATTTTTATATGTATAAATAATAAAATAAAAGTATACAATATTTCTAAAATGTTTATTTATTTTTATTAAAGAAAATAATAAGTATATACTAATTAATAAATTTTCATGTTAGAAAAATAAAATAAAAATATAAAAATAAATGTGAGAATTTATAAAAATATTTTTGGTGTTTTTTATGTTTAAAAATAATAAAATAAGATGAAAAATGAAAATAAAATGGAAAAAAAATGAAGAAATGGGCCAGGGGGTGCAATCAGTAATGCAGGGAGGTGTCAATAGTGAGCCAGAATCAAGCCCAGCCCACCAGACTTCATCTTCAACCTTTGTCTCAAAATTGCGCGTGCCCTGTACAAAATGCTAGATCCTGCATACATGCTCTAATGCAAAAACTCAAAACATCAAAGTTGTAGCATTTTTCAAGACGAATCTAACCATATAAAGAACTCATTCTAACTCTCAAAGACCAGAGAGAATTTCTCTGGCCCTAAATCCTAACCTAATTTTTTCAGGAAGTTCAGGGATCAAATTCTCTTAACACGATTAACTTAAATGAAAACTGAGCATATGTACAGCTTCATGGCTATGAATACTACATTTTATATTCACAAACCTAAGCCTAATTATTCCTAAATAGTGAGATAGGAAGTTGAAAAAAACCTGTTTCAGTTGACTTCGTGTATGACAATGTGGAGCTTTTCAGTGAGGCCTGAGATGTTTGGGAGCTTGCTTGAACTTCCTCTGACCTTCCCTAATGCCTAGCTTGCCTTGAATGTGCTTGAACAAGCCTATAGAACTCAACCTGCACAAGCTGAAATAAAAAATGGTAAACCTTGCAAATGGAGTTACAGTCAGTGTTTAAGGATTGGGATAGTTTGGATAGGTTATATGGAAAGTGTTTAAACAGGTTTGGGGAAAAACGCACGAGCAACTTGTGAGATAGAACTCAAGATGCAGAAGCTGCCCTGTTTTGCCAATGGAAGGTGATTTTGTGCTATGGGAGGTTTTAGGACTCAAAGGCTCGAGTTTTAGGTTCAATACAATGTATGAAACTTGTCTTAAATGCTTGCAAAAGTTGGTTCTTACAGATGTCTGAGCTGTGTGAATTTTGACATGTTTCTTGTATATGAAGCAAAAAGCAAAACATGATGCAAGACCAGCCTGTACAGGCTATCTATCAATCTGCACCTTATGTTCTTGGCCCCTCAAGTTGGTGGATATTGTGTGCAGTACAAGATCTTGTTCAAGGCTCAAGAGATGTGGTTTGACATAAAGCACTTTTGACAAAAATGGCAAAGTTGCCTTTTTCTATTTGAGGATTAATCTTGTGTGTAATATTCTAATGACCAAAACAAAGCCTTAGACCAATGGATTTGCATTTAATTATTGAGTATGGAAGGGTTTTAAGGCCTGTAATCAAGTACAAAGCAAGATGATTAGAGTTTGCAACTTGTATCACTAAGAAAATGCCATGGATCAAAAGTGAGTTTTTTCCAACTTCAAGCCTTTGATTCTCCCTAACCACAAATGATTTTGGGGAGTTCTTGGACTTTTTAGAAAGCTTGTAACATGCTCTACATTCCATATTTAAAATTCATTTTTATATTCCAAGTGGAACTAGGTGAAAAATTTCCAAGAAGATAGGTCAAAATCCTGCCTAAACTAGGGCAAAATTTCACTAAGTTAAAAGTTTCATGGACCCTTGTTCCAAAAATCATAACTTGAGATCCAAGCTTCTTTTGGGAAAACTTTGTGAATAAAAGTTGTAGACTTTGTGGAGGACTACAACTTTGATGTTGGAAGTTTTGTTTGAATCCCATTGCATCATGGTGAAGTTTTGCTTGAATCCCATTGCATCATGTGTTGACATATCTTGATGAAAAAGGACCCTTGGCACTTGATTTTGACCAAAAAGTCAAAGTTTGACTTTTCAGTGTATAGTCAAATTTTGATCAATTGACTGGAAAATTCATCTATCAATCCAATGCATTTGAGATCTTTTGAACCTTGTGAATAGGTCAAGATGATTCCATTGAGTCCTTGAGTCCATGCTTGAACCCAATTTTCCATTGGCTAGGTCAAAAGTCAGATATTGCCCTTGTACAGTCAAAACCCTAAAAATGACCATTTTGCCCTTTTGATGATCTGATCAAATTTCTTAAGGAGTTGTGGTCCAAACTTGATCAAATGGTTAATATGAGTCTATAATGTTGATGTGGATCAAAAATCATGAGGTTTGACTGTAAATTGGCCATAGTTGACTTTTTCCCCAATACAACTGATTTCTAGGTCAACTATCCAATTGACTGGGAAAAAACTTGATTCAAGGCTTGAAACTTGGTAGAGGTAATCTTGTAAGTCCAACATGAAGTATGAAATTCACTTTGAGCCTTGGAAGTCCAAAAATCCTTGTGCAAACTCAAACCCTAATTTAGGTCATCAGTGCAAGGAAATGTCTTGAGCAGAGAAAAACTCTAATCCTGTCTGGAGTTCAAAGAGTCTTGTGAGGGGAAATCTTGATAAAATGAGAGGGAAAATTTTGGGGTACAACAGCTACCCTTGTTCAATCTTCTTGAACCAGAAGAGTTAGATTAGCGAGTTTGCCTTTCGTAACTCGAAGGTAAAAGATGATTGGACACTAGAGTGCCCGTAAATTTGCACTCGTCAAAAATGTAGCTGAGGGAATGGGCTTAAAGATACCATTTGGAGATGGTAGAATCTTGCTGGAGATGGGCTTAAAGATGCCATCCAAGACTTGTTTGTTGAAAATCAGGAGAATGAACACCAGATTGGTATCCGTATTTGGAACGTATTTGAGTTGTATCGGGAGATTGGATTCGTACGAGCAAAAGAATGGCGTTCGTGCTTGGAGCATATCCGAGCTATAATTGTATTTGATTCTTGAATGAATATCAGAATGACTGCCGTGTCTGGAGTGTATCTGTATTGTATCTGAATTCTGAATGGGCGACAGAGAAACATCTGTGTATGGAGCATCTTTGGGATGGTGATAAATTCTGAATTAGTGACAGAATGGCGACCGCGTCTGGTGCGTATCTGGACTGTATCTGAAATTGAGATCTGTATGAGTAGCAGAATGACTTCCATGTCTGGAGTGTATCTGTACTGTAACTGGGATCTAAATAAGTGACAGAATGACTTTCATGTCTGGAGTGTATCTGAACTTGAAGTCTGATAGTTGAATTTGAATGAGAAATAGAATGTATTTCATGTCTGGAGTGTATCTAGTCTGTATTTGATTGCTGAAGTCTGAATGAGTAGTAGAATGACCGCCGTGTCTGGGGTGTATCTGTACTGTATATGAAATCTTTGAACATTTGTTAAAGATAGCTTTTAATCTTATCATGAAAAGGGTAAAATGTTAGCTAAAACACAGTTATGTTGCATGACATGTATGATGCAGTAAAATGTGTTCTGTCAATGTTTATGATATATAAATGTAATGGATGTGCATGTAAGCTGATTAGTTGTCCTGCTGAGGAAAACAAATCTTTGATAGCTGGAGATAATGAAATCTTTGACTGTTGCCGGGGAAAATAAATCCTTGACCGTTGTTGGGGATAGAAAATCCTTAGCAATCTGTGGGGATTAACAAGAACTTTGACAACTTCTGTGGGGATGTGAGAATCCTCCATGACTTTCCCGGGGAATAAGGAAAACTCTGACGATCTCTACTGGGGAATCAAAACCTGGGAGGCTTCAACTGGAGAAATGAGAACAAGAATCTTCGTTCTGCCGGGAAATAACTCTGTGGGGAGAATGCTTATTCTGTTGGAGAGTTTTCAAAAGCTTGGGTTGTATGCCAATCTATTGAGGAAGCAAGAATGAGAATCTTCATTCAGGCGTTTGGGTCAGGAGGTTGGGAGTATGCCAATCTTCTGGGGTTTCAAGAATGAGAATCTTCATTCTGTTAAGGGTATCAGGAGCTTGGGAGTATGCCAATCTTCTGAGGTTTCAAGGATGAGAATCTTCATTTTGTTAAGGGTATCAGGAGCTTGGGAGTATGCCAATCTTCTGAGGTTTCAAGGATGAGAATCTTCATTCTGTTAAGGGCATCAGGAGCTTGGGAGTATGCCAATCTTCTGAGGTATTATCCGTGGTTGGGGATAAAATAACAGTTAACTGTTATCTGGTTGATTTCCAGGCTTTAAGATAACTTGCTGGGGGATTTGGAGAAATCAGATGATTTCCACTGTGGTTTAAAGGTTGAAGTTTTGGACTCCATTGGGGAAGAAAGTTTTATCTTCACTGAGAGTTTGCAGTTCAGAGTTTTGTTGGCTCCGCTGGGGATCAGGAGTTTGGAAACTTAAATCTGACGGGGATTTTGAAACTTAATTCCGTTGGGGATATGTATTTCAAGGATTTAGCTCTGTTGAGGATCGGAATGATGTACTGCAGGGGATTTCTTCTGGAATGGCCTAAAGACGTTTTCCTATACTTTCAACCTATCAGCAATTATCCTTTCTCATTTCGTCTTATTTATAAGGAGTGATTATATTCAAATGCATATGCCCATTTAATAAATCATTGGACGTTTTCAAATAAAACACAAGTGTAAAAAGAAAGAAAAGGCAAACAAATTTCTGCACTTTGAAGTATCTTTGTATTAACTTTGTGTAAGTATTTTGTACAAAGGAGACAGACATCCTAGTAAGAGAATGTTTTCATAAAAATGAGAAATATTTATACAAAGAAAGATGGCTATGTGTAACAATTCCATGTGGTTCCCATTCTTCTATAGCCTTCGTAACTCTGAGTATCTTGTCCATTCGTTGCTTCGTCCGCAGATGATTGGATTGATCAAAAGCATGGAGCTTGTCCGTGAAGAGATTGTCCTTAAAGTGATCCGATGAGACATAGTCATACACTTTAATTCCCTAACTTTTTCCTGGACCGCCCTTTCGGGTTTTCGATCCACCGGGAAACCCTTTTTTGCCCAAGTCGCCCTTTCGGGTTTTCAACTTGTCGGGTCGTTTATGTGTAGTATCTTTTGACTATGTCTGCGTTTGCAGGGTGCGGTAGGTCATCACCGTCCATGGTGGTCAGAATCATTGCCCCACCAGAAAAGATGTTTTTGATCACAAATGGTCCTTCGTAAGTAGGAGTCCACTTGCCCCTGGGATCACTTTGCGGTAAGATGATCCGCTTGATTACAAGGTCCCCGACTTGATATACTTGTATCTTGACTTTCTTGTTGAAGGCCTTGATCATACGTTTCTGATACGCCTGACCATGGCAAACAACAGTAAGTCGCTTCTCGTCAATCAAGTTAAGTTGATCAAGCCGGGTCTGAATCCAATCGTCTTCATTCAAACCAACATCCTTCATGATTCTCAAGGAGGGAATCTGAACCTCGATAGGTAAAACAACTTCCATGCCGTATACCAAAGAAAAAGGGGTTGCCCCAGTTGAAGTGCGTGCCATGGTACGGTACCCGTGCAGAGCAAACGGTAACATCTCATGCCAGTCCTGGTAGGTGACTGTCATCTTTTGAATGATCTTCTTGATATTTTTGTTTGTAGCTTCGACAACACCGTTCATCTTAGGCTGATAGGGAGATGAATTGTGATGTTGAATCTTGAACTGCTCGCACAGAGCGGTGATCATAGTATTGTTCAAATTTGTACCGTTGTTAGTGATGATCCTGTCGGGGATACCATACCGGCATATGAGGTTCTGCTTGACGAAGCGGGCAACCACATTCTTTGTAACAGAGACGAAGGAAGCTGCTTCGACCCACTTGGTAAAGTAATCAATGGCCACCAGGATGAAACGGTGTCCATTGGATGCAGTAGGCTTGATCTCTCCAATCATTTCGATTCCCCACATCGTGAATGGCCAAGGAGCTGTTAAGACATTGAGAGGAACTGGGGGAATATGTACCTTGTCAGCATAGATTTGGCATTTGTGACAAGTACGGGAATGTTAATCACAATCAGCTTCCATGGTAGACCAATAGTAGCCTGCCCGTAGAATCTTCTTAGCCATCGTATGACCGCTTGAGTGGGTGCCAAAGGTGCCATTATGTAGTTCAGCCATGATCTGCTCAGCTTCAACCTTGTCCACACAATAGAGTAGGACACAATCAAGATTGCGCTTGTATAGGATACCATTGCTCAGAAAGAATTTTGCAGCGAACCTCCTTAAGAACTTTTTGTCGTTGACTGAAGCTCCTTCAGGGCATTCTCGTGCTTCGAGATACTTTTTGACGTCATGAAACCAAGGTCGGTCCACCACTTCTTCGGTATTAATCTCGTGACAATGTGCAGGTTCGTCCATTCGTTCAATGGTGATTTGAGGTGCTTCATTATCCCAATTAAATTTAAACATGGATGACATTGTAGCTAACGCATCCGCCAACTGATTCTCTTCTCGCGGGAAGTGCTCGAAGGTGATCAGCTTGAAATGTGGTAACAATGTCAAGACGTGTTCTTTGTAAGGGATGAGGTTAGGGTGTTTATTATCCCACTCTCCTTTTATTTCACTGATAACCAAAGCTGAGTCCCCAAATACAACCAAAGATTTTATTCCCAAGTCAATAGCAGCCTTGAGACCAAAGATACAAGCTTCATACTCGGCCATATTGTTGGTGCAACTGAAGTAGAGTCTAGAAGTGAAAGGTGTATGGCAACCTTATGGAGAGATGAGTACCGCGACGATACCATTTCCAAGTGCGTTGGAGGCAACATCAAAGCACAGGGTCCATCGGAATCCTTGTTCAGGTCCGTCATACGATCTGTTTTCTTCAATGTTGCTCAAAGTCATGATATCCTCGTCGGGAAAGTCGAATCTCATGGATTGGTAATCTTCGATAGCTTGATGAGCCAAATGATCGGCTAGCACACTCCCCTTTATAGCTTTTTGGGTCGTGTACTCTATATCATATTCAGTGAGGATCATCTGCCATCTAGAGATTCTTCTAGACAGAGCAGGTTTCACGAAGATGTACTTGATCGGATCCATCTTAGAAATCGGTAAAGTGGTATGTGTCAACATATACTGCCTTAGCCGGTGAGCAGCCCATACCAAAGCGCAACAAGTTTTCTCGAGCAGTGAGTAGCGAGTCTCATAGTCGGTAAACATTTTGCTAAGGTAATAAATGGCATGCTCTTTTCGGCCAGAATCATCATGTTGGCCCAATATGCACCCCATTGAATTATCTAAAATAGTCAAATACATGATTAAAGGCCTTCCTTCGACGGGTGGCATCAAGATAGGAGGTTCCAGCAAATACTCCTTGATCTTATCGAAAGAAACTTGACAGTCATCATTCCATTCAACCACCTGATCTTTCTTCAACAACTTGAAGATTGGTTCACAGGTAGATGTTAGGTGAGAAATGAACCTTGCAATATAGTTTAGGCGTCCCAAGAAACCTCTGACCTCCTTTTCAGTGCGGGGGGCAGGCATTTCTCATATAGCTTTGACTTTGGCAGGATCAACCTCGATGCCTTTGTTACTGATGATGAATCCCAAAAGTTTACCGGACCTGACTCCAAAAGTGCACTTGCTAGGGTTCAGTCTGAGTTTGTATTCCTTTAACCTAACAAACAGCTTTTGCAGATGTTCGAGGTGTTCTTCTTCTGTCTGTGAACGGGATATCATGTCGTCTACGTAGACTTCAATCTCATGATGTATCATGTCATGGAATAAGGCTACCATGGCTCGCTGGTAGGTTGCCCCGACATTCTTCAGTCCGAGCGGCATCACTTTATAGCAGAAGGTACCCCACTGCTTAACAAAAGTAGTCTTTTCCATGACTTCGGGGGCCATTTTGATTTGGTTGTACCCTGAAAATCCATCCATGAAAGAAAATACCTTATGTTGAGTTGTGTTGGCAACCAAGATGTCAATGTGCGGTAGTGGAAAGTCATCTTTAGGGCTAGCCCTGTTTAAGTCTCTGTAGTCCATACACATTCTAACTTTGCCGTCCTTTTTAGGCATGGGCACAATGTTAACAACCCATTATGGATAGGAAGTAATAGTAAGAAAGACAGCATTGAACTGCTTCATCAATTCTGCTTTAATCTTTTCAGACATATCGGGTCTCATTCGGCAGACTTTCTGTTTGATTGGTGGTCAGTCTTCTCTTGTAGGGAGACGATGAACCATAATATTTGTATCCAGTCCCGACATGTCTTCATAGGACCAAGAAAAGATCTCAACATATTCATTCAAAAGCTGAACTAAGCGCTCTTTGACATTTGGCTCCAGGTTGGCACCCACTTTAACCTCTTTTTTGTCTTCCTCTGTTCCCAAATTTTGATAGTCTCTAACAACTCTTCATGGGGTAGAATAGCCCTTTCTTCCTGTTGCAAAAGTCTAGCCAACTCTCCAGGCACTTCACAGTCTTCATCACCTTCGTATTCGGCATGATTGACCAGATCTTCAGAGTCACTGAAGGCCATAGCAAAATTGTTACCCATGGAATCCGGAGTGGATGAGTACCTGCATTTTGTGAGTGTGGGTGTGTGTAAAGGATAGCCACCTTTAAACAAAATAAAATGTAAAAAGAAAGAAAATGAACACAAAGTTTATATATGAAAACTTCCATGATTCATTAAAAATGGCATATGAAGATGAAGAATCAAAACCCTTACAAATGGACCTAAATGCCCCGGGTAAGGCATAAGGCGAAAAGAGTGTACGAATTGTTTAATAATTATTACAGACCAAACAGGAAATGTTCAAAAGATAAATTACTGATTGATGAAAGTAATGGGGACGAAGTCTTTCGCCTCCCAGTTGTTTAGTCCTCCTTCAATAGTTGGTAAGATCCAGTCTTCAAAATTGTTTTCTTCTTCATCATCCTCTAAAGCATGAACTCTATGATGAGTGATTTTCAATGGCGGTCCTCCAGCCCGGGGACGACACACAACTTTCTGACTAGCAGCAGTGAAACCCAATCCTTACTTATCTGTCTTGTAAGGAAAATCTGGAAGTTGACCCCATACCGTGCTTCCTCCTTCTTGATCACAGCCTCCGCATCTTTAAGGGATGACATCTGGGACACAGGTTTGGTAATGGTGGGCACATCAGTTACTGTCTTAGCTACCACAACTTCAGGAGAAACCTCTTCAAAGTGTTGGAAAGGTGTTTCTATTAATTCACCATCTAACTCCACGTAGTGGAAAGAGTTAAGGTGGCTTATCATATACTCCTCCTCACCATGAACTGTTATGATTTTACCCTGGACTGGGTATTTGAGCATCTGGTGTAGAGAAGAAGTGACTGCCCCAGCGTTGTGGATCCATGGCCTTCCCAACAAGTATGAATATGAAGGACAGATGTCCATCACATAAAATGTAGAGTGGAAAATTTCTGTTCCCACCTTAATTGGGATGTCCACCTCTCCGTGAACCATCCTCTTAGAACCTTCGAAGGCTCTAACAATGATATTACTGGGCTTTAAGGTCAAACCTTCACATTCTAGCCTATCCAATGCTTTCTTTGGTAGGACATTTAAAGATGAACTAGTATCAACCAGAACGTGAGCAAGAGTGGTCCCTCTGCACTCTACCGAGACATGCAGCGCATCATTATGATTTCTTCCCTTAGATGTTAGATCAGCGTCAGAGAAGCCAATACCATTGTCGGCTGTAAGGCTAGTAACACACTCTTGAAACTGATCCACAGAAGTTTCTTGGGGCACGTGCGCCGTCTTCAGGAATTTGATCAAGGCTTTGGCATGAGCCTCGGAGCAGAGCAATAGAGCCTGCATAGATATTTTTGAAGGGGTTTGCCCCAGCTGCTCTACGACATCATAGTCGCTCTTCTTAATTATCTTTAGAATCTCCTCCATTTCCTTTTGGGTGGTCTCGAGGATAACCAAAGTTTGAGCCCTCTTCCTGACGGGCACTTCTTGGATCCCCTTACCTTTATCAGCAGTAGCAGTAGAGGGTATAGCTTTGGGAGTAACAATTTCTTCAATCCCTAGACTTCGCACAAATATCTTGACTGGCACAGGAGCACTTGAGGGTCCTAAGATTTCCCTTGGAGGAGCAATCTCCGGAGAGAAGATTCTTCCACTACGAGTGATCTTACTTGTCCCCGCAATATTTCCTATGTCAGGAGTTTCTTCATCGGAACTTTCTTCAACAGATTCGATCTTCTTAACGTCGTGGTAGAAGATCTCTCCTCCATAATTCCACAGTATTGTCTTGTTGGACTTATATGGGATAGGCCCTGACATAGTAATCTTTAACGGTACAAACTTTGGATCAGGTGTAATCTTAACAGGTCTTTTGGAGACCTTGGAAAGATTGTCGGAAATGGTGATTATAGCAACATCATTTATTGGAGTAACATGAGTAACAGGAGTAATAAGAGTTTTCTTGAAGAGGATTTCTTGAGTATCCATCAGGCGTTGGATGCCTGACTTCAATAGCGGACAGTCGGATTGCAAGGTCGAACAAAGGTAACAATCTTTTCCACAGCCTGGGAAAATCCTGACTTTCAACAGATTCATCTTGATCATTGGCAACAGAGTCATTAAGTCATCAACATCGGTAACATAAAGATCTTCTACAATAGCATGAACATTATGACCATGTTTTGGCATATGAGCGGTTATCACATTAATTTTTTCAGGGGCATCAAACTCCACCTCCTTGGCATCTATTAAATCCTGGATCTTGTTTTTAAGGGCCCAACAGTTGTTGGTGTCGTGCCCCACACTGTCTGAATGATATGCACATTTTTCATTGAAATGATAATAGGCAGAAGAGGTATTTGGGTTTTTCGGCGCCTCTTTCAAGTTGGTAAGGTTTAACTTTAACAGATGAGGGAGAACCTGAGCAGGTGTCATATTAATCCGAGTCAATTGCCGTTGTGGCCTTTCCAACCTAGTTTGGTTAGCTCTGGGTTGACTGCTTCTAGGTTGATCAGCTGAGGAGTTCTGGATCATCACAACCCCTACTGCTGGTCGGTGCTCCAATCTTCCTTGATTTCTCTGGGTATAAACAACAGAAACTTCCTTCTTGGCTGGGAAGGTCTTCTTGATAGCAGTGGAAGCAGAGGCCTCCTTCTGAATTTTACCACTCTTAATTCCAGCTTCGATTCTTTCACCCGTCACATTTAATTCGGTGAACCCTGCAGATGAGCTCCCGATCAAGTGATTAAAGAATGGAGCTGACAGGGTCCCCAAAAACATATCAACCAGCTCTCTTTCAGACAATGGTGGCTGCACCCTTCCAGCCAAATCCCGCCACTTCTGGGCATATTCCTTAAAGCCTTCATTAGAAACCATACCCATACTCTGTAATTAAGTACGAGTAGGTGCTAAATCTGCGTTATATTGGTATTGTCGGTAGAAAGAAGCAGTCAAATCCTCCCAGTTATGTACATCAGATCTCTCAAGCTAATAGAACCAGTCCAATTGCGTATCCGACAAACTATCTTGAAAAAAGTGGACCCACAGATCCTTATCAAAAGAGTGAGGTTGGATCTTTCTGACGTAGGACAACAGATGCATCTTCGGACAGGACAAATCGTCGTATTTATCAAATGTAGGCACTTTGAACTTGGGGGGAATGACGATCCCAGCAACCAACCCTAGTTCTTCGAAATCTAACCCAGGTACTCTTTGTACCTCCATGGCTTCCAGCCGATCTTCCATATTTTTATACTTATCGTCCGCCGGAGGGTACTTCTGCTCAGAGTAATCTTTATCCTCTTATTCTTCTTCTTCTTCAGCCTCAGATTCAGAAGGTACCGCATCTCATTTTCCTTTTCCAACCCCTTCATCAGACGTCGAGGGGAAATCCAGGACTCTCATATTATGGTTCTCAAATCTTCTTCCCATAGTGGCCACACCAACTCTTTTCTTTTTCTTCTTTTCTTTTTCCTTTTCCCTCTCTAACAGTGCTTTAAGGTCCTCTTGACCCTTTGCCAAGGTCATGAGGAGTTGTTGGAATTGCGAATTCTGTGCTTGCAGATCTTTGACCGTCTGCTCTATATCCATCTTGCTGAAATAAACAGCAAAAAGATAAGGAAACCTGGTGTGAAGACCTGTTTATGCATATGATGAATGATATGTATTCATGTAATGCATTCAAGGATTTCAGAAATTCAAAGTTGTTGCAAACAAAAAGAACACACGTCATATTAATAAGAAGAAATTTGTTAGTACATAAATGCCCCATGGGTAAAATATTACAAAGTTCTTAATGTAAAAAGACGTTGCGCATCCTCTTTAGTGCGATGTAAGTGTTGAGATTCTGCTCTCCATGGAGTCGACGGGTAAGTTCCAAAACCTTCTTCTCACTGGCGTAGAAGCTGGCTTCAAAAGTATTCCGCTCTTCCTTGAGCTGTATCCAACTCTTTTGAAAATCTTCCAATGATGTTGGCATGTCAGGATGTAGGAGGGTGTATGGAACCTCTCCTTCCCTAACAGGCTCTTTGATCATAGGCAGAATGTGGGGGTAAGGCATCATAAGACTCTGGGCGCGGGTTCGTACCCACTTGAGATAAGGCTCAAGGGGGATGGAATTCTTGTGTCCCAGTGTCTTACTATCCACTTTGTTGGGCATCCTCCAAGCTCGGATAAACCTTTGTCGAAGTCCTTGAGCGTTATTGTCGAAGTCAAAAACCATGTCTGGAATCAGCATGTCATGAGGGCCATCCCGTCGGGCATACCCAAATTGTCTCAGAGCTAAACAGGGGTTGTAGGTAATGCCTCCCCTAATTCCAAGTAATGGGACATTAGGGAATTCCCCACAATGATCAATGATGATGAATTTTCTCTGGACCGAGAACACCAATGAACATCATAATGTGTAAGAGTCATCAATCATTGTGACCACCTCAAGCCTTGCTCATTCTTCAAGACTGATTGGGGAAGGTGAGAAATAAACCACCTTGCTAGAAGAGGAGTACAACACATGAGAACACCTCTTTTCCTCATTGTCCGTGTGTGAAATGAGTGTAGGATGTCCCCAAGCAATGTAGGCACAGGATTCTGAGATATGAAAATCTTGACAGCATTCACATCTATAAGCTGATCAGGGTTTGGGAACAAGACCAACCCATAGATGAGAAGTGCTACAATCTCCTCAAAAGCTTGCAGATCTAGAGAATTCCAACAGTCTTGTGCCTTCTCAAACAGAAACTTTACCAAGAAACCCTTGACACCACTTCTGGTTTCCCAATGACCTTTGATATCAGATAGTTGCAAGTGTAAGGCTTGAGCAACATCTTCAGGCTTTGGTTCTCTTTCCGTACCGTTGTAGGGTAGTTGATGGAGAATAGGAATCCTCGGGAGTTGAGAAAATTCCTCCAAAGTAGGCACTAGTTGGTAATCAAGGAATGTGAAACAGTGGTGTAGGGGGTCAAAGAACTGGAAGAAAATTTTCACTATGTCTTCTTCAATGTTGGAGTTGACCAAGTTGAGAAGTCTACCATGTCTTTCACTGAAGGGATAATTCTCTGGAATATTGGAAGTAAGCTCCTTGTGTAGAGGAGGGATCCTCACAAGGTTGACCTGAATTGTTTTTCTGCGGAGTGTTTCCATAACCTACAAAACAAGAACAAAGATGAAGATCCAAACCCTTGAAATGGTTAGTGGATGCATATGATGCTTTATGATGTTCATGATGTATGCACGAGTATATGTACAAACAAATCACATAAGTTCCTAGTTTCAGGCTTGCATGGGGTTTCATAGGTAAGTACCCTCTTGAAGTTAGTTGGCTCAACCTGTCCTATAAATAGTAATCGGGTTCTAAGGAGCTCAATATCACTGGATTATTTTCTGTGTTCATTGTTTCAGTTTAGCCACTTAATTGGAGACCGAAATATTCCAAGAAAATAACCCTCAATGAGTGTAGTATCGAGTATCTACCAACTTCGGACTGCACCAAAGTCGGTCATCTCAATACCCGTAATAAGGCCAAGATGGTCAAGTAAGGTTCTAAGAGTTCATTAGTGCTTCATGACATCACTCAGCGGCCCCGTATTCTCTTTGATTGACTCAAAGGCTATCGGTACCCACAAATATGTCGCACTAATATAACTATTGCTTCAACCATGTCGGTATACCCCACACAGTTTCCACCATGTATTGCATTTACCTATGAATGTTTCCCAAATCCGGGTAGAGGATTTCAAACCCAAACAAGAGAACCAAATGTAAAGCAATCAAAGAAAACAAAATAAGCATGTAAAGGTGATCTAAACCCTAAGGTTACTCCACTTTTTAGATAGTCCCCAGCAGAGTCGCCAGTTCTGTGATACGGTGGGAGAACTGACTTGAGGTTTTGCGTTTGTGTTCGCAAATGTTTCGGTTTAGCAAAATTCGCCACTGACTTTTTATTTTATCCTAGGGAAAGGTCAAAAAGCACAGGAAAGACCTTTGAGATGTTTTCTTGGGTTCGGGGAGTAGATTATGAAAAGGGAAGGTGCAAGCACCCTTTTCATCCATGGTTATCCATGGGCTCTTAGTTACTTGTTTAGATCACTTGCTTTTGCTTTTCAATTGTTTGAAATGGTGCTTTGTGTGTGGTTTTGAAAATGTTTTGAAAAGAGGCCATCGTTGTGGTAACCTTTGTAATGATTCTTGTTTGAATATATACAAAGGTGTATTGTCTTTTGAAAAGATTTTTTCAATGTTTTGAAAGTTTGATTTGGGAAATGTTTTAAAATTGTGTTGTGAGGTGTGTTTGAAAATAGAAAGGATGTTTTTGCAAGTTTTGATCAAGTAACTAAGAGTTGTCTACCCTATTTTACTCAAAGGTATTTCCACACATTTTAACCCTTTTGACAGTGTTGTTTTACCATTGCATTTGGTAACAACCTTGTATTAGGATGTTAAACGGGACAGGTGTGGGTCATCGTATTGACCATGATAGCAATATTGCCAAGTATCTTTAGCATATTTTTGAGGGACTAGATCATTTTTGTATATGCAACCAAGATAGCATCATCGAGGGACTATGATCTTTTGTTTTGCCAAAGTACCGAACATGCATAACATGGTCAATTTAAAAGGTAACAAGTGGATGAAACCCTAGGGGTGCAAGTGTGCAATGTGTGATCATTTTCATGCATTTTGTCTTTGTATTAGTCAAGTTATTTGTTTGATTTTGGATTTTTTTGCATACAAACCCTAATCTCCAACATGGCATAATTGAAAGCATAAATGCGTAAAATAAATCTACACTATTACAACATTTGATATGGGGAGAGGGATACAATTTTTGAATGGGAGATATTTGCAAGAAAATAAAATCCTAATATTTACTATTACATCCAAATTGAACAATTGGTCCAAATAATAAATTAATAACATTTAAATAAATAAATGAAACAAATATGTAAAATATTATGAATATGCTAAAAATGTTTTGTTTATTTTCATGTATGTAAAAATATAAAATATTTAATGTACTAAAGAAATAAAAAGATTATTATTATTTTTATTTAAGGGAAAAAACCCTAATATTCTTTTGAGAAAGTAAATATTATATATATATATATATATATATATATATATATATATATATATATATATATATATATATATATATATATATATATATATATATATATATATATATATATATATATATATATATATATATATATATATATATATATATATATATATATATATATATATATATATATATATATATATATTTATGTACAATAAAATAAAATAATGTATATACAAAAATAAAATATATTTAGAAAAATATTATTTTTATATTTATAAATAATGAAATAAAAGTATACAATATTTCTAAAATGTTTATTTGTTTTTATTAAAGAAAATAATAAGTATATACTAATTAATAATGTTTCATGTTAGAAAAATAAAATAAAAATATAAAAATAAATGTGAAAATTTATAAAAATATTTTTGGTGTTTTTTATGTTTAAAAATAATAAAATAAGCTCAAAAATGAAAATAAAATCAAAAAATACGAAAATATGAAGAAATGGGCCAGGGGGTGCAGTTAGTAATGCAAGAGGTGTCAATAGTGAGCAAGAACCAATCCCAGCCCACCAGACTTCATCTTCAACCTTTGTCTCAAAATTGCGCGCGCCCTGTACAAAATGTTAGATCCTGCATACGTGCTCTAATGCAAAAACTCAAAACATCAAAGTTGTAGCATTTTTCAAGACGAATCTAACCATGTAAAGAACTCATTCTAACTCTCAAAGACCAGAGAGAATTTCTCTGGCCCTAAATCCTAACCTAATTTTTTCAGGAAGTTCATGGATCAAATTCTCTTAACACGATTAACTTAAATGAAAATTGAGCATATGTACAGCTTCATGGTTATGAATACTACACTTTTTATTCATAAACTTAAGCCTAATTATTCCTAAATAGAGAGATAGGAAGTTGACAAAAACCTGTTTCAGTTGACTTCGTGTATGATAATGTGGAGCTTTTCAGTGAGGCCTGAGATGTTTGGGAGCTTGCTTGAACTTCCTCTAACCTTCCCTGATGCCTAGCTTGCCTTGAATGTGCTTGAACAAGCCTGTAGAACTCAACCTGCACAAGCTGAAATCAAAAATGGTAAACCTTGCAAATGGAGTTACAGTCGGTGTTTAAGGGTTGGGATAGTTTGGATAGGTTATATGGAAGGTGTTTAAACAGTTTTGGGGCAAAACGCACGAGCAACTTGTGAGATAGAACTCAAGATGCAGAAGCTGCCCTGTTTTGCCAATGGAAGGTGATTTTGTGCTATGGGAGGTTTAAGGACTCAAAGGTTCATGTTTTAGGTTCAATACAATGTATGAAACGTGTCTCAAATGCTTGCAAAAGTTGGTTCTAACAAATGTCTGAGCTGTGTGAATTTTGACATGTTTCTTGTATATGAAGCAAAAAGCAAAACATGATGCAAGACCAGCCTGTACAGGCTATCTATCAGTCTGCACCTTATGCTCTTGGCCCCTCAAGTTGGTGGATATTGTGTGCATTACAAGATCTTGTTCAAGGCTCAAGAGATGTGGTTTGACATAAAGCACTTTTGACAAAAATGGCAAAGTTGCCTTTTTCTATTTAAGGATTAATCTTGTGTGCAATCTTCTAATGACCAAAACAAAGCCTTAGACCAATGGATTTGCATTTAATTATTGAGTATGGAAGGGTTTTGAGGCCTGTAATCAAGTACAAAGCAAGCTGATTAGAGTTTGCAACTTGTATCACTAAGAAAATGCCATGGATCAAAAGTGAGTTTTTGCCAACTTCAAGCCTTCGATTCTCCCTAACCACAAATGATTTTGGGGAGTTCTTGGACTTTTTAGAAATATTGTAACATGCTCTACATTACATATTTGAAATGCATTTTTATATTCCAAGTGGAACTAGGTGAAAAATTGCCAAGAAGATAGGTCAAAATCCTGCCTAAACTAGGGAAAAATTTCACTAAGTTAAAAGTTTCATGGACCCTTGTTCCAAAAATCATAACTTGATATCTAAGCTTCTTTTGGGAAAACTTTGTGAATAAAAGTTGTATACTTTGTGGAGGACTACAACTTTTATGTTGGAAGTTTTGTTTGAATCCCATTTCATCATGGTGAAAATGTTGGGCAAAGTTGGGAAAAATTAAGAAAATTTCATAACTTAGAAAAATTCTAAGTTATGAAAATTTTCAATCTTAAACGCTAATTTGCAAAATTGGGTTTCTTGATGAACAAGTTTCATGTTTTGACATATCTTGATGAAAAATGAACCTTGGCACTCGATTTTTACCAAAAAGTCAAAGTTTGACTTTTCAGTGTACAGTCAAATTTTGATCAGGTTACTTGAAAATTCATTTGTCAATCCAATGCATTTGAGATCTTTTGAACCTTGTGAATAGGTCAAGCTGATGCCATTGAGTCCTTGAGTCCATGCTTGAACCCAATTTGCCATTGGCTAGGTAAAAAGTCAGATATTGCCCTTGTACAGTCAAAACCCTAAAAATGACCATTTTGCCCTTTTGATGATCTGATCAAATTTCTTGAGGAGTTATGGTCCAAACTTGATCAAATATTTCATATGAGTCTATAATGTTGATGTGGATCAAAAATCATGAGGTTTGACTGTAAATTGGCCATAGTTGACTTTTTCCCCAATACAGTTGATTTCTAGGTCAACTGTCTAATTGACTGGGCAAAAACTTGATTCAAGGCTTAAAACTTGGTAGAGGTAATCTTGTAAGTCCAACATGAAGTATGAAATTCAATTTGAGCCTTGGAAGTCCAAAAATCCTTGTGCAAACTCAAACCCTAATTTAGGTCATCAGTGCAAGGAAATGTCTTGAGCAGAGAAAAACCCTAATCCTGTCTGGAGTTCAAAGAGTCTTGTGAGGGGAAATCTTGATAAAATGAGAGGGAAAAATTTGGGGTACAACAATATGCGATGGCGAAAAATCAGCTAAAAGAATGTTCGATGGTGAAACATCGGCTAAAAGATAACAAAAAGTCATGGCAAGGATGGTAAAACATCAGTAAACCAGATGATAAAACATCACACCTAACAATGATATTGAGAATCAAAGTAGGATAACAAACACGTGCGATGGAGAAATATTGGCTACAAACATAACAAAATAACATGGAAAAGATGGCGGAATATCAATAAACCAGATGATGAAACATCACACCTAACAATGATATCGAGGATCAAAGTAGGATAACAAACATGTGCGAGGCAAAACATCGGCTAAAAAAATGTGCGATGGCGAAACATCGACTAAGAAAAAGGAAGATAACATGGCAAAGATGACGAAACATCAATAAACTAGAGGACAAAACATCACACCTAACAATGATATTGAGAATTAAGGTAGGATAGCACACATGTGCGATGGGGAAACATCGGCTAAAAGAATGTGCGATGATGAAACATCGGCTAAAAGGTAGGAAGATAATATGGAAAATATTTTAAGCAAAGCCAAGAGGCGCACAAACAAATAGGATTGGTTTGTATTTTTTACCTTAAAGAAGGGTTTAAGTTAATTAGAAATATTTTATAATTTTCCAAGAAGAAGTTTTTGTTTTAAAATGCAATATGCAAATAAAGGAAAAACAATTAAGGGAAACTAGCCTAACACTACCCCTAATGTTATCATACAATGATTGATCCTAAGGTTGGTGATGAAAGAGGGAAATTTCTACCCTATATTAGCATAAATGGATTCCTATCCTAGGGTCTTGCTCAAGGACTAACCCTACACGGGCAATCCTAAGGGAGCATGGAAAATACCAAACAAGTAAACAATCAAGTGTTTAAACATGAGTAGCAAGCAAGGTACATATGCATAATCGCCTTAAACAGGTCTTTAAATAAACCAGAGGGACTCCTGACATATATCAGCAATGGAATTCCCTTTCATGCATCTCTATTCCTGCTTAACATGATATCTAGAAAGCATTAAAATGCAGAGATAAGAACGAGGTCACAATGATACCTAATGGAGTAGGTCCGTTGCCTATTTGAAGCGCATGAGATAAGACAACTCTACAAAACGAATCATTGAGCCTCCTTAATCAGTCACTAATTAAGCATACCCGGGTTGCGTCAATGATCGATCACAAGGTCATAACACAAATGTCCACAAGATAAGGAGAGTGCTTGTGGTATGGGAGTTGAATCATGTTATGATTAACCAAGGGGTGTACTTGATTAATATCGCGAGAGTAGGTGATCTTACCCTCAACCATGAGACCTTTTGTGCATGGAAACACTTGGTATATGGACCAACGTGATTGATTCGGGTTATGGTTAACCAAGGGCTAAACTTGATTAACCTTGTGAGAATGGCCATGCCCAAACTCAACTATGAGACCCTTTATGAAGATGCTCGGTGTATGGACCAAGAGGAGAAAGAGAAGTTGCTTCAATGCGTAAGGTCAAAAGCCCATACAAGGTGGCTATATGCATGCTCCTAGAAAGTGGGACTAGCGTGGCACTAGTATTCTAAACGATCAATTGGAACAATCGATCAAATAGTTATCGCTGTAGAAAAGCCTGGCACCAAACTATGAATATGTGCAAGTGTGCATTTGTAGATGGATACCATTTCATTGATGATGAGCCCAAGAGGAGCCCAAGTGTTCTATTTTGAATAAAATATGGATAATAACAATTTTTTTAAACATATACATAAAATAGCAAAGAAACAAAATTCTAAACTATTAAAACCATATGAGAATGGGGGTACAAGTTTACGAATGGGGATGATTCGAATCGATAATACGATAAAAGTCTAAGTAAACATACAATACAACCCGATTAAAATTAATTTAAATAAACAATTAAATTAAATAATCCTATTTAATATAATTAATTAATAAATAAATTAATAATATTAAATAACATTTATCAATTTAATTGATTATCTAAAACAAATGATATTTTGTATCTTTATTTGATAGAAATCCTAAATAAACAAAACAATACAACCCAATCGAAATATTAAATAACTAATTAAATTGAATTATCTTATTTGATATCATTAATTAATAAAATAATTAATGATATCAAATAATATTTTTTCAATTTAATTAGTTGTTTGAAACAAAAGTATATTTTTGTATTATTATTATTTTTATTAAAAAACAATTATTAAACATACAATACAAAAGAAAAGAAATATAAAGAAAAGAAATATAAAGAAAATAAATGGAATGGGACAGAATTGCAAAATACTAGGGGGTGAGAAGAGAATTTCGCTAGGCCCAAGGAAGGGATGTGTTGGATCCGGTGTAGGAGTCTTGGAGAGAGTATGGTGGATGCTTCCATCTGGCACGCTTGATGTTATCCTGACAAAGATCTGAGGGCTATTGGGTGATGGTTCAACATGGGGAGTCGTGAGGCATGCGCATGCGAACAAACTGGATCTTCCACCTGAACAGTGACAAGTGTCCCAAGGGTGGCGACACTTGTCACCACCGTATCGGCCCAGTCATGCAAACGACAACAACAACGTTTAAAGGGAGTAATTATCAATTATATTATGAAAATGTAAAACAATATGTCAAACGTTTCTACCCACTAACATAATATCCTATTTCTCTGTCTCAAACTCTCTTATCTCTCTATCTTTCATTCAAACACCAACAAATAAAATAATTATAAAAATCAGAAATCCCAATCAAATGTTGTAATTATCATGGAGGTCTACAGTGGTAGATATGAACATCACTGTGGTGATGATGAACATGCGGTGGTGTTGATGAAGATCAACGACGGCTGACGGTGGTGTTGATGAACATCCATGGTGGAGCTGAGGAGACTTTCTTCGATTTGGATATTTATTTCACATTCTTGTTCGCCTCTCTCTTATGATTACAAATCCGGTGTCCGGTTTTGCAGGTCAAGCCTGGTTGGTTTTAAATCTTAAGGAGATTTTCGGAAACCCTAAGCTCAGATTTGCGATTCTTCGGCCTTTTTGGGTGAGATCTCTCTGACCTTCTTCTTTCTCTTCACACCGTGACATACGATTTTCTTTCTTCTTCTGGATATTCGCGATTTTCTGAAGGGTTTGTAGTTTAGGAATATGATGATAGTTAGGGTTTTGAGGTTGTTGTGATTGCTGCGCAGCTTTTGATTTCTGTGTGAACCGTCCCCCATATTTTAGTACCAATGTATGGTTTTATATCTGAGGTATTTTTAGGGTTTTTTCTTGTTTGTGAGCTTGTTGAGACTTGTTTAACAAGGTTCTAATTTTCATTTGTTAATCAGGATTTGAATGAGTTTTTTTCCGTGGGATTTGCAATCTTTGGTCTGTTATTCTTTTCTGATATTTTTTTTCTTTCGAGGCCTGAGTTGTGATTATGATTTGCTTGCTGAAAATAAATTATTGAGTTGTCAAATATGATGTTGGACCCTCTGACTTTTGTGATAACAGACTTGCTAGTTTAGCTTTACTTTTGGGCTTTACAATTATTTCTAATTGTTGTGGTTTTTTTTGTTGAGATAATAGTTTTACTGTTTGGGCCAGACTGTGATGATATCTTTTTTTCTGAGTTTGTTTTCATTTTTTGATATTTGCCTTGCAATGCTGAAAACCAATTGCTAAGTTGTTTCTTGTTGCATCTGTTACTGGGCTTGAAATGTGATTTGCACCTACTATTTTACAAAATGCTTGCCCTGTTTTATTGTGAACCGAACAAAAGCCTTTTTCTTGTATTTTTGTTTGAGATTTGCAGTAGAGTTTTGCTTCTTGGTCCATGATTGGAACTCGAGATTTATGTTGTGAAAAAGTATGAGGTCTTTCCTTTCTTTAAACACGATTCGAAAAAAAATCACCCTTAAATTCTGATTCCTACACAAACCCTAGTGATGAATTCATGAAAATTACACTTTGATAGTTCTTGTTTATCTTCACATTGTATTCTAACATTTTCTTATTCTTAATTCATGAACACAATGATTGATCACAAATTGGCAAGTGGAAAGTCTATAGCGAGCTTGAAGAATTGAAGAAGAATGAGTCTTGGAGGGAACTTGAAGAAATGAAGATGAAGACCTCATTAGAAAATTTTGGACTTACAGATTTGAATTCTCCTGTAACATTATTTTAAAACTTTGAATTTGATGGTATTATAAAGAATTTTGTAAAAAAACTTGAAACATTTGTAGAGCTTTTGTAGGTTAAATATGTGTTAACTCTTGAGTAAGTGTAAGAAAGCTTGAATAAATCTTGATGACAAAACTTGGAATCTAAGTCATATTTGTATCTTGAAAACCATCTTTGGAACAACAACTTTCCAGTTTACAAGATTACATTTCAGAGGGAACTTCTTGAGTGAAACTTGAATGAATTAAAATTTGAATCATCTTTATTTCTCTTTTTAAATTCCAATAATGAAAGCAATTTTGAGAATCAAATGAAGTAACAACAATTTGTTCCTCAATAGAACTCTTAAAAAGGAATGAATACCAAACTTGAAAGCTTGAATTCTCACTTGCCCAACAATGATGCACTCTAAAAGCCCAAAAGATCTTCACTTGGATTTGTATCACATCTTTGCCACTTGAACTCAACAAATTAAATCAACAAATAACCAATCATTTCTTGATCTTAGAAATCAGATAAAATCCCTTCTTAATGAAAATCCACATAAAAAAACCTCTTTAATCAATGAGCTTAAGAATAATGTCCTGTCTTTGAAGAAAATTTGAAGAATGATAAGACTAGAATCAAACACTGATGAACCTCAATTGATCAAGCTCAAACATGATGAGTACACACCCTAATCATACAGTTTAACACTTGCAAAAAATCATGAATCTCCTGATGTCATGAAGCATCAATGAGATATCCTGAGACCTGGGAAACCTTGGCAGCCCAGATGATCAAAATGATGAGGATATGAGATCCATCTTGGACTGATTATCAATACAACCACTTCCACGGCTTGAAGAAAACCAGGAATATAAGAATACATTGATCCCATCACAATTTATAAATGCAATGCAAGATGATTTTTATGATGAAACATAAGCCTAAATCAAGAGGGTAAATTTTGGGGTGCAACAACTGCCCCTATTCAATCGTCTTTAACTGAATAAGTGAGAAACGTGACAACTTTCGAACATTCAGAGTTGAAGATGATTGAATACGAAAGAACCAGAAAATTTACACTGTTGAAGAAAAAGGAAAAATCTTCCCAAAGACAAAGAAAAACAGCAGACACGGGATTAAGAAAATACCAAATGAAATTGGATTTAGCAAACAGAGGATTTAATGAACATTAGACCTCCCAAGAAATGCGCCAGAATGAAGTTGTAATGCAGGTTCTAATAAAATTGAAACAGAACTAAAACATAGAAGAGTAGACGAAACTAAACTTTAGAATAAATGTGCCAGGGAAAACTGGGCTTCAAAAAGGGGTGACATAAGACTCAAACCACAGAGAATAGGCGAAACTAAACTCTGGAAAAGAAAAGTACGCGGGACAAAGTGGCTAGAATGTGTGATTTTAGGAGCACCTGCAAATCTCAACCTAAGATAGACATTTTGAACAAAATGAGATGAAACTCGACCCAAAAAAACTAGTTAGACAAAACTAAACTAGATGAGTACCAAGACGAAACTGGATTTCACGCACGGGTAATGAGGCTAAACTCAACCCATAGCGAGAGTGGTGAGAGTGGATGTTTCTCAGAGCACATGCTGGTCTCAGATCAATGGAAAAATAGTGACGAAAACTGATAGAAGAATCCAAGGATCAAAACAGACTGAATTTAACCATGGACGCAGTACAAACACCGCAAAGAGACTCGATAAACAAAAATCGATAAAGGACTCAGTAAACAAACACTGATAAATGTCCAAGGTATGAAAACAAAAATGAGACGAAACTCGACTCATTATAACTAGCTAGACGAAACTAAACTAGATGAGTACCAGAACGAAACTGGATTTCATGCGCGGGTGAGGAGACGAAACTCCGAGCTTGACCCAAAGCAAGGTGATTAGGGTGTACACCTAAAAACCTGTTGAAAGCGAATATCAGGACGAAACTGGTATTCTAAAGGTGTTTCAATAGACATCGGAATGAACCGGTGGGGGTAGTGAAGACTAAATCCAAGAAGATTGTGCCAGGGAAAAACTGAACTACGATCAAGAATAGACACTCAACCAATCAAATGATTGACACCAAAAGGATACTTGTAATGGGTGAAACTTAAATAATATGGAAGAAGACCTCACTGGGGATAAAATCTGAAGTACTAGAAAATCCATTGGGGAGAACATAAACAGTAAGGGCTTATGTTCCTATGCATGTTTGAAAAAAATTTAATAGCGTAATGCTCCATATAATGGAAATGCTACGTGTTTTAGTAGATGCAATGTAATGATGCATGTTTAAAATGCTTCACTGGGGAATGGCCAATCGAGAGGGCAATAACCCAGAAGTCAAAACCTAACAGGACTTGCAAAAATAATATGCAAAATCCACTAGAGAAGAGAAGATATAAGGAACCGCTGGAGAGAAAATCTTGTAGAGATGAAACTCTACCGGGAGTAAAAATTGAGCAACCGGTAGAAACAGGTTATAAACACTGAGAGGAGTTGCAAAAATAAATTGCGAACTCTTCCGGAGAAGATCGGGTCGAAACTGATCAACTCCAAGAAGGAATTCCAAATGAAGATTGGGCATTATGGAAGAAGATCAGGGAGAGACTGTAGCTTCTGAAGGAGGATGCCAAATAGAAATCGGCTGGTGTTGGAGAAGACTAGGGTAAGACTGTAATCTATGGAAAAGATAACAAACCATACATGGGAATCAAAACCCTCGCTAGGGAAACTTCCTTCGAAAAGTCCTCTACTATTTTCCGAAGATTAACAAAATCTCAATTAATCGACCAACAACGACTACACTGAGGATAAGGAAAGATCCTTAAATAAGGATGCCCCAAGCAACCAATTAGCTAGGAAATGAGAGATTAGGACGAGGAATCTCTAATTGGCAACTCCAATAGGGAGGTGAAACTTCTTCAGACTTTGAATTCTCATCTAAGCAACTCCACTAGGGACATGAGACGTCTTCAAACTTGAATTATTGGAACGAAGCCCTTTTCTTGAAAAAGATTTCTGGGAAATAAACTCTGCTGAGGATACAAAACTCCACTGGGGATACCAAACTCTGTCGGGGAGTACTTTGCTGGGGATAAGAGATACCAAACTCTAAAAGCGGGAACCCCTGCTAGGAATGCTTCTGCCATGGATTTCTTTACAAATAACCTGACTGCTAGGGATTAAAGGAACCTTGGATATGCCCTCATAAAATAGACCATGAAGATAGTCAAAGAGTGTCAAATTTATTAAGGATATGGAAATCTCAGTCAGCATCAACTCTTCTGAGGATGATAAAAGATCATTTTGATAAAGAAATGCCTAAGTCACTACCTAGATGGAAAAAAACGAGAATTTCTGAATGCATACCTCAATGATAATTCAAACCGGAAGGTAAACTCCGTTAGGAATAGTCTTTATTAAGAAATGAGATAATACTCATCCAGACTTGGTTGGGGAATGAAGGTATCCAAGAACCTTATCCACCTCGAGAAACCCTCACATGACAATGCTTAGGAGAAACAAATTTGTGGGGAATTCCATGTTCCAACGTTTGAAAGTTAGAGGTAAGATTCTTGCATAGGTGTTGACAAGCTTCAACGTACATAGTGAACGACAATTCCTTGAGAGGACTTCATGGGATTCGTACCATCATTGATATTCTACCCCAGATTAGTGGAACTTTGAGAGATCGATCCTCCACTTAACTGCCCCAGATTGGTGAAACAAAAAGACGAATAACCACAAGCCGAACCCTGATAAGACTTGCAAAAATAAATTGCAAATTCCGCTAGAGAAGATCAGATCAAAATTGACTTTTGTTTGATAACTTGTCAATTTCTCACTGGGGATAACTTCCTGGGGAGAAAACTGCAAAAATAAATTATAGTTCAGAAGAAATCTTGACCTATGTTCCACTTCTTGACCTTCTGGGGAAAAGATCCAATATCATCTTCCACGGATAAAGGGAACATTGTTGGGAGCCGGGACCTTCTGATGTAAGTCTTTAATGAAAGCGACTTCGATTGGGGAATCGTAGAAATTCTTAGACAAAAGAACTCTAACCAGACCAACCCGGGGATACTACCGCTGGGGAGTAACAATCTTTACCCGGGGAAGAGGAGGGTATCTTTGAACCATAAGTTTGAGGTTCAGAACTCCACTGAGGAAATATTTCATCAATATTCTATTACTAGGGATAAGGATCCCTTATACTGCCAAGGATATGAAGATCGATGCTGGGGTAAGCGACCTTACAAAAAGAACTCTTGTCAGGAATGAGATATTCTTTGTATGAAAAACTCAACAAAATATGTTACTACTGGAAATACAAGAATCTTCAGATCTATTGGGGAATAAGAATGTGCTTCAATCAGAACGGAATCTTGTTATGATGCTCTATCCTAGGGCTAGAAACCACAATAGCGTACCCTTTTGGAGAAGTAACACTTATCAATATCTAGGATTGAGACCTACTAGAAAAAGAGAGAATTGGTGAATAAGTGATTTCGATGAAACGACTCCATTTGGAGAAATGAGAATTCTTGAATAGGAGATTTCTTGATAAGGCAACTTCACAGGGGAGATGAGGATTTATGAATAAGAAATTCAGAAGGCAGCTCCTCTAGAGAAAGGAGAAATTTTGAATAAGAGATCTCAGCCAATGGTCTTCACTAGAGAGATAAAATAAACCTCAACATAAATTAGCTGGGGGAATGAAAATCCCTGAGAGCGAGATCTCCAATAAGGAAGTTTCATTGGGGAATGAGAAATCTTGGACAAGAGATCCTCATAAACAACCTCCTATGGGGAAGTGAGATGATGCTCCCATGACTTCACTAAGAAATAGGACAAACTTGAATATTCATTACTGGGGATAATAAAATATTCTCAGCATAATGAACTTCAAACTATGCTTCTGCTATGGAAATTAGTGAATTCTTGAACAAGAAATCTTTATGAAGTGACTTCACTGGGGAATAGGATAAATTTCCGAAGGAACTCTCAACTTCAGCTGGAGATGAGAACACTCCACTTTTACTAGGTGGCGCTGGGGAGAAAAAACTTCAAGTGCTCAGAAAATAAGACTCTCTTGATCCGAAATTCCAATTAGTCAATCTTTAAAATTCCTTATTTGGAAAGACTTACTTGGGAGAAGTAGAAACTTCAATGTTGCCCGGAGAAAATGACCAAAGTTAGGGACACTTTAATTATCTTAAAAGATGTTGCTCTGCTAATGGAGAATTACGCAGATAAGCAAAGCACATGAAAACCCATGGGAAACAGATCAAAGAACGTGCCCCAGACATAGTGTGACAACCTTTTGAATTGAGATAATCGGCCCCATATTATTTGAGCTCTGAATAATTCTCTGTCATAACATCTCCATGGAGAGAGTCGTCGATTTTTAAAGTAATTGCTTCAGGTTGACTAATCTTTGAAAAGACTCGCCTCGAGAGGACTTCCTGAGATCTGTGGTGAGGATGGTAATCCTGACTTCAGTCAGCAATAAAGATCTCAACTTCCAATGAAGAAACAACAATACCAAGACTTAAAATTCTGATGACATTAGGATAACCATCCCAACTTCTTGTCATGCTCTTCACCTTCATATATTGTTTAGCCCGCGACCATACTTAAACTGATCAACTATGAAATGGGAGAAATCCCCCTGCATAATGCCATGCCCCAGTCTGTATGACTGTTAAAGAACTTTCCATGAAAGGACTTCCTGAGATCTGTACCATCCAGATAAATTTCCCCAGTGTTAGAAACTTTAAAACATGGCTTCCTACTAATCAAAATTAGAAGTGGCTTCAATAAATCTTGGGTAACGGACCTTGATCACTCGGCACTTTGAGAGATTTGTTGAATGTTGACATAACTGCTCCAGATCGACGAGACTTTGAGAGTCAATGGATCTTGACTTGATTGCCCCAGATTAGCAGAATATTGGAAAACCATCTCCTTACCTCATGCTCCAAGCGGAATGAGAAGTTCACGGAGTTGGGAAGATAACACCTCCTCAAGATAAATGACTTACGTCTTAAAAACTAGCTAGTACGCAATCATACTTCTCAACTCGAACTACTTCGCACGCAAGCAGATGCTTGAAGAAAAATGTCCTTCGGAACTGTTGTACCCCAAAATTTTCCCTCTCATTTATCAAGTATTTTTTCACAAGATCTCCTTTGGTTCAAGATTGTACAAAGGTTGATCAGCTCAAGACACCTCCTTAAGCACTGATGACTGAAATTAGGGTTTGAGACTGCACAAGGATAATTGAACTTTTAATGTCTCATATTAATTTCATGGGTCATTATGGACCCCCAAGATTGCTCATGTCAATTTTCAAGTCTTGGATCACATCTTTGCTCAGTCAATTGACCAGTTGACCTAAAAGTAAGCTGTATGGGGGGAAAAGTCAACTGTGGCCAATTTACGGTCAAACTTCATAATTTTTTATCCATATAAACATTATAAACTCATATGCATCATTTTACCAAGTTTAGACCACAATTCCTCAAGAAATTTGATTAGATCATTAAAAGGGCAAAATGGTCAAAATTAGGGTTTTAATTGAGAAAGGGCAATTTCTGATTTTTGACCTAGCAAATGGTTAATTGGTTTGAGGCATGATATCAAGAGTTCAATTGCATCATTTTGACCTAATGGAATGATTCAAAACATCCCTCAATATCAATTGATTGATAGTTGATTTTCAGTCAACTGATCAAAAGTCAACTGATTAATTGATTGATAGTTGATTTTTAGTCAACTGATCAAAAGTCAACTGTAAACTGAAAAGTCAAACTTTGACTTTTTGGTCAAAATCAAGTGTCAAAGATCACAATTCATCAAAACATATCAAAATATGAAACTTGTTCATCGAGAAATCAAAAAGTCAAGATTTCATTTTGAAAAGTCAAAGTTTTCAAACTTAGAAATTTTTCTAAGTGTTGAAAACTTCATATTTTTTCACAACTTTGAGCCAATTTTTAACCCTGATGCAAGATGATTCAAAAGAAACTTTCAACATGAAATTTGTAGATCTCCATGAGATATTAAACATTTCTTTACACAACTTCTCCTAGAGATTCTTGGATCTCAAGTTATTAATCCATGAAGTCATAGTCATGAAACTAAAATACTTAGTGAAATTTTGAGCATTTTAGGTCAGGATTTTGACCTAACTTCTGACCCAAGTTTCACTTAGTTCCATTTGGATTTTGCAAAAGTGATTCAAAGAGGGGATGTAAATCATATTACAAGATTTCCAAAATGTCTAAGAACTCCTTGAGATCATTTGTGAGCAAGGAGAATCGAAGGCCAGAACTTGGGGTTTCAAGTTGTTTTGCAAGGCAATTTTTGTGATGAACAAGAATTCAAATCTCAAGCCTATGCTGCACAAAATTACATTGTAGGCCTCTAAACCTCAAGATCTCTCTCTAATCATAAGATTACACTTTCTTTTGAGCTATTATCCATTTGATTCAAGCTTTATCCAAGATAATTTTCCATTAATGGCACAAAGGAACCATTGCCATTTACATAAAGCAAGCTTTATGCAAAGTCAACTTGCATTGAGCTTTGCACTTGTTCCTTCTGCACAAGCTTCCTCTACAAAGTCAGATAAGCATGTTTAAAGTTTATAACCACTCTAGATAGCTCTGTATTATGCATTGAAACCATGTTTGTCAAACTTACTTCAATAACAAGCCAAGAAGCCAAAACATGGGATCTTATACTTCTGACCACCTCAAGTATCCAAACCTTTTCCATACATATACACAATCT
Source organism: Vicia faba (assembly GCA_948472305.1). NCBI lineage: Eukaryota > Viridiplantae > Streptophyta > Magnoliopsida > Fabales > Fabaceae > Vicia > Vicia faba. The sequence continues at coordinate 274,034,587 of OX451735.1, read as the reverse complement.
GTTTGCAAGAAAAAACACGCATACACAAGCCCTAAAACATAAAAGAACTCAGAACTGAATCAAAAATCACCATTGTTGCACATTCTGACAAAAAACTTGAAACTCACATCTCCCTCGCGCGTTTTCAAGCCTTTTTGTTCCAAAAGCTTCTAAACATCAAATACAACTCATCCCTGTCCCTGTTACACAACTATAACTCCATTTCCATCTTCCTCTATAGCCAAAAATAGAGCACTGCACATTGACTTCTCCAAGCCATTTCAGCCACTCTCAACTCAAGCTAATCATTGCATTAGCTTCCTGGGAACTTGAGGAAGCTAACCTGATCATTGCAGCACCTTGAATCAAACTCATTTACATTTCACGATTTCTAGTTTTGAGGTATTTTTCTTGAACTTCTATCTCTTTACTTAGGCATTGTTAGGCTTGCATTTGTAAAGTTAAAATGTAGACATTATTGCTATGAAGTTGTACATGTCCATAGATTTTATTTATATTGATTGATCTAGGAGAATTTTAGGATTGAACCTCTGAAAATAATTAGGTCAGAATTTGGTACTTTAAAAAATTCTCATTCATCTTTGATTTATAGTTTATGATATTTATATGGTTGGATTCGTATGGGAAAATGGAGCAACTTTCATGTTTGCATTTTCCATTCTTGTTGACAAATGAATAAGATACAGGTGGGCTGGCTGGAGGTTGAAGATGAAGTGTATTCATGACTCATTTTGTATTATATATTTACCATTTTAGTTAAGTTAACGGATCTATGGCCACCCCAGTGGTAAGACAACATGCTGGTAACCAAGAGGGCGTGGGTTCAACACCCAGCGTGCTGCCTTTTGTCATTTTTTTCATTTTTTTCCACATTTTTGCCTTTTTGCAGGCCTAGGCCAACAAATTTGGGCCTTTGTTTCCTTTTTTAACCTTCTAACCCCTTTAACCATTTCCACCACCCCACTAACTTTTCTTTATATTTTATTTTCAGTTTTTATTTTCTTTATCATAATTATTATTATTATTATTATTATTATTATTATTATTATTATTATTATTATTATTATTATTATTATTATTAATATCATTTTTTTTACTACTAATAAAAAAAACCAAAAAATATTTATATTTTATTATTTATATTTATTTAGTTTATTTTCTTCATAAAAACTAAAAGAACAAAAACGTTTTTCATTTAATAAATTAAATTCTTTTTTTTATTCAATAAATATTTAGACTACGGTTTAACTATTATATTATTTTATTGTGAATAAAATTAATTTAGAACTTAGGTTTATTTTAATTAATTAATTCTCATTTGTATTTTCATTAAGATAAAAACTTTCATAAAAAAACCCTAAAAATACTTTTTTAACATAATCTTAATTTTCTTATTTTTAGTTAATTATTTTATTTTAGTTAACTAGGTCAAAAAACCCTTTTTTTATGAAAATCAAACAAAAATCACATTTCTTTTTACATTTTATATGCATGCATTTTTATCTTCATTTTTTGTACATTTATTCAAATTCAATATGGTTGTAATAGATAATTAAATTTAATTTCTTGCAATTCCCCATTAGTAAATTTGTACACCCCCTCTCCTAAATGATGTAATAACTTAGTATTTTTATTTTCTGCAATTTAAATACTTTATATACAAATGCTAGTAATTAGGGTTTTGTATGGAAAGATTAAAACAAATAAATAGCAAACCCTAATAAAGACAAATCAAGTATGTAAATCAAAACACTTGCACACTTACACCCTTAGGGTAAATCCACTTTGTTGCGTTACAGAAATGGCCATATTATGCATGTGAGTTATCTTAGCAAAAACAAGCAAAATACACAAGATCATAGTCCCTCGATGACGCTATCAGTGTTGCCTTTCAAAATGATCTTAGTCCCTAAAGAAAATGCTAAGATATCTTACAACATTGCTAATCATGGCTATACGATGACCCTTGTCCGTCCCTTTTAAATCCAAAGATAGGGTTATTTACCAAATCAATGGTAAGATAACAATGTCAAAGGAAAGAGGAAATAAACATGAAAGACTTTTTAGTAGGTATATTACTCCTAGTTGCTTGCTCAATTTCAAAACAAAAACATCCTTGCTATTTTCAAAACAAACACCAACACTTTCAAAAACATCTTTCAAACTTGAAAACATTTTCAAAGGATCAACACTTTGTATATATTCTTACCAACGAGAATCGTTACAAAGTTTTCCTAAACGATGACGCCTTTTCAAAATACTTTCAAAAAACCACACAAAGCACATTTTCAAACAAAAGCAAGTGATCTAGCAAGTAACTAAGAGCCCATGGAAAACCATGGATGGAAAGGGTGCTAATACGTTCCCTTTTCATAATCTACCCCCCGAAATCAAGAAAACACCTCAAAGGTCTTTCCTGTTCTTTTCAGCCTTTCCTTTTGGATAAAAGAAAAGTGGGTGGCGACTCTTGCTAACCGCAACATTTACAATCAAACGCAAAACAACCAAGTCAGTTCTCCCACCGCGTTACAGAACTGGAGACTCTGTTGGGGAAGCTTCTAAAAGTAGGGTTACCTTAGGACTAGATCACATTTATTTGCTTCCATTGGTTGACCTGTATGCTTTACATTTTTGTTCTTTGTTTGGGTTTGAATCCTCTACCCGGAATTGGGATAACTTATAGGTAAGTAACAATACATTGTGGAAACTGTACGGGGTATACCGACATGGTCTAAGCAATAGCTACGTTGGTGTGACATATTTGTGGGTACCGGTAGCCCTTGAGTAGTCAAGGAGAACACGGGGCCGCTGAGTGATGTCATGAAGCACTAACTAACTTCCAGAACCTTTACTTGACCAAATTGGCCTTTAGGACGTAGTGAGATGAGCGGCTTTGGTGCAGTTCGAAGTTGGTAGATACTCGATACTACACTCATTGAGGTTTGGTTTTTTGGGATATTTCGGTCACCGTTAAAGAGGCTTGCGCTGAAACAATGCCTGAGAAAACAAACCAGTGATATTGAGCTCTCTTAGAACCCAGTTACTATTGCTAGGACAGGTTTGAGCCAACTAAACTTCAAGAGGGTACTTACCAATGAGACTCCATGCAAGCCTAAACCTAAGGAATTTTTTGTTTTGTTTGTATATATTTACTTGTACATAACATCATAAACATCATAAACATCATACTCATACTCACTAACCATTTCAAGGATTTTGGGATTTAAATTTGTTCTGTTTTGTAGGATATGGATTCTATTCGCAGGAACACCATTCAAGTCAATCTTGTAAGGATCCCTCCTCAAATTAAAGAGTTAGCATCAAGGGTTCCCGAAAGTTCTCCATTTACCGAAAGACATGGCCGCCTGCTAAACTTAGTTACCTCCAACACTAATGAGGACATGATGAAGGTGCTCTTCCAGTTCTTTGATCCTCTACACCATTGCTTCACATTTCCTAATTATCAACTTGTGCCAACTTTGGAAGAATTCTCCCAACTCTTGAGGATTCCCATTCTGAATCAACTACCTTTCAATGATATGGAAAGATATCCAAAGCCAGAAGAGATTGGTTAAGCCTTACACTTGCAACCATATGATATCACAACTAATTGGTAAACAAGGAGTGGTGAGAAAGGTTTCTTAGCCAAGTTCTTGTTTGAGAAAGCTAAAAACTATTGGAACTCCTTGGACTTGCAAGATTTTGAGGAAATTGTGGCTCTCCTCATATATGGGATGGTTTTGTTTCCAAATCCTGACCAACTCATAGATGTAAACACCATCAAAATCTTCATGTCTCGTAACCCGGTGCCTACTTTGTTAGGAGACATCCTACATTCTTTTCACACTCGCACTATGAGGAAAAGAGGCATTATTATATGTTGTACTCCTCTCTTGGAAAGATGGTTTGTTTTGCATCTTCCACAATCTGTATTAAAGAACGAGCAAGGTGCAAGGTGGTCACATAGGTTGATGACGCTCAAACATTCAGACATTCATTGGTGTTCCCGATCTATAGAGAATGTTACTATCGTCGATCGTTATGGAGAATTCCCTAATGTCCCCTTACTTGGAATTAGAGTAGGTATCACCTACAACCCCTGTTTAGCCTTAAGACAATTTGGTTACGCCCGAAGGGATGGCCCACATGAGATGCTTATTCAAGGGTTGGTATTTGACTACGAGAATGACGATCAAGGTCACCGCCAGAGGTTTATCCGAGCTTGGAGTATGTTGAACAAGGTAGATAGCAAGACATTGAGGCACCAGAATTCCATCCCCCTTAAGCCTTATATCAAATGGGTACGAGATCGGGCCCAAGGTATTATGATGCCTCACCTCTCCATTATCCCAGTTATCATAGAGCCTATTGTGGAAAGAGATGTCCCTTACACTATCCTTCATCCTGACATTCCCACCTCTCTCGAAGACTTGAAAAGGGATTGTATACAGCTTAAGAGGGGGTGAGACACTTTCGAGGCCCAATTCTACACCAGCGAGAAGAAGGTTCTGGAACTCACCAAGCAGCTTCATGAGGATCGGAGTCTGAACGCCTACATCGCACAAAAGAGGATGCGTACAACTTTTTTATCTTAAAGTATTTGTATTTCTTTATAAGCCCAAAGAAGGCATGATGTACTCAAACTTTGATTTATTAATATAACGTGTGTTCCTTTTTGGTCTAAAGAAAATTTAAGTCTCTAATTTCCTTGAAATCATTGCATATGCATCTTCATTCATCATCACATAAACAAGTTTCTTACCACAAGTCTCCTCATCTTTCTACTGTTTATTTCAGTAAGATGGATCTCGAGCAAACAGTAAAAGACCTCCAGGCACAAAATACTCAGTTTTAACAGATGTTCTTGACTCTAGCCAAAGGACAAGAGGATTTGAAAACTTTGATGGTCGAAGAAAAGAAGAAGAAAGCAAGGAAAGAAACCAGTGTCTGAATCTAGGAAGAAGGTTCCCAGGGCCAGCCAGATGGACCCTAGACTTCGCAACATCATCTGGTCAAAAGTATAATAAAGAAGGGAAAATAAGGAAGTGATTTCCCATCTAGAATATGAAGAGGAAGAAGAAGAGGATTACTCTGAATAACCGTATCCTCGGGCTGATGATAAATACAAACATCTGGAAGAGCGTCTAAGTGAAATGGAGATTCAAAAAGTGCTCGGGATGGACTTTGAAGAGTTGGATTTGGTGTATGGGATTGTCATTCTACCAAAATTCAAGGCACCAGTGTTTTCTAAGTACGACGGGGTTTCGTGTCCCAAGATGCATCTCTGATCTTATGTGAGGAAGATACAGCCTCACACTGCCGACAGAGATTTGTGGGTCCACTTCTTTCAGGATATACTTTCCGGAACTCAGCTAGATTGGTTCTATCAACTGGAAAGGGCCAATATCCGTAATTGGGAAGACCTTGCCAATGCTTTTTATAAACAATATAAATACAATGAATACCTTGCTCCCAACCGTACTTAACTCCATAGTATGGCTATGAGTTCAAGCGAAGGTTTCAAATACTACGCTCAGAAATGGAGGGACTTAGCAAGAAGAGTCCAGCCTCCCCTGTCTGACAGAGAGCTAGTAGACATGTTTCTGGGTACCCTGTTCGGTCCTTTATTTAATCATATAATTGGAAGCTCCTCAACAGGATTTACTGAATTAATATTGTTCGGGGAAAGAGTGGAAGCTGGGATTATGAGTGGGAAGATCCAAAAAGACGCATCCTCCAGTGCCGTGAGAAAACCATTTATTGGGAAGAAAGAATTTGGTGTTGTGTACCCTCAAAGGAATCAAGATAGAACTGAACACCGTCCAATGGTAGGGGCTGTCATGATCCCTAAGCATGCACCTACTCAACAAAGGAGCAACCAACCTAGAACGGAAAGACTAGTGAGATAATTTACCCGGATAAATATGATGTTGTCTCAAGTCTTGCCATATTTGTTGATATCTAATCTAGTAAATTTGAAGGAAGCCCTGAAGAATCCCAATACCGCCTCTCCATATTACCATCCTAAAGCTCGTTGTTCTTACCATTCAGAAAGTCCAGGCCATGATACCAACAACTGCAGGGCTTTGAAAAACAAGGTGCAAGACCTTCTCGAGGCAAAAGAAATTGAATTTGATGCTCTTGAGATCCCAAATGTTATCACTGCTCCGATTCCCAAGCATGGCCGTGATGTTAATGCTGTCGAAGATGATATGTTTGTTATTTTTGTTGATGAACTTGTTACTCCTCTCCTGACTGTCAAGAGGAACCTATTGAAGGCAGGTTTATTTCCAGGCTCTGACGAAAGCTGCCACCACTATTTGTCCCTACCAACTGGTTGTCATTTATTGAAAGCAGGTGTCTAGCGCCTGATGGATGACAAAGAGATATTGTTTGGGAAGACTCCTGTTCCAACCATTTCTTACAATGATGTTTCAATAGTAACCATTTCCGCCAATCCTTCCAGGGTCTCCACCAAAAGACCCATTAAGATTACATCAGTTTTTAAGGTGACTCCAATGATAATTACTATGCCAGGGCCGATACCGTACTCCTCAGATAAAACTGTCCCATGGAACTATGGAGGCGACGTCTATTATCACGGTGTCAAGCAGGATTGGCTAGTTGATGAAGACTCAATTTTTGAGAAGGCTGACCCCGACATCGGAAACATTACGGAAACCATCAAAATAACCCGAAGTGGAAGAGTATTCTCCCTAGAGATTGCTCCTTCGAAAACTGTTATCGGTCCTTTGATCATCCCTTCTTTTGTTCCTATTGACACTACTACTATAATCCCTATGATTACCCCTACTAACACCCCTACCACAGAGTCGACCGAGACTTGGGGCAAAGGCATTCTGGTTAAGCCTGTCCAGATGAAGGCGCAATCAGTATCTATCTCGGAAGCCTCCAAAAAGGAGATGGAATAAATTCTGAAAATTATAAAGAGAAGCGACTATAACATAGTCGAACAGCTAGGGCAGACTCCGTAAAAGATCTCCATGCTGGCTTTATTGTTGTGCTCCGAGGCTCATGCGAAGGCCTTGGTAAAATTTCTTAAAACTGCCCACGTGCCACAAGAAACCTCTGCTGACCAATTCCAAGACTGTGTGGCCAGTTTGACAGCTGACAACGATTTAGGCTTTTCTGATGCTGACCTGACTCCTAGAGGGAGGAAACACAATGAGGCGTTGCATGACTCTGTCGAATGAAGGGCTACAACTCTAGCCCATGTCTTGGTTGATACTAGTTCATCTTTGAATGTGCTGCCTAAGAAAGCTTTGGATAGACTCGACTGTGAAGATTTGACCTTAAAACCCATCAACATAGTGGTAAGGGACTTCGACGGTTCAAAAAGAATGGTGCATGGGGAGGTTGACATCCCCATTAAAGTTGGAACTCAAACCTTTGATTCAAATTTCTACGTGATGGACATTCGCCCTTCATATTCTTGCTTATTGGGCCGACCTTGGATTCACAACGCTGGTGCCGTCACCTCTATATTACATCAGATATTAAAATACCCAACCAAGGGAAAAATCATTATTGTCCATGGAGAAGAGGAATATATGGTCAGTCACTTGAACTCCTTCAGATACATGGAATTGGATGGTGAATTCATTAAAACTCCCTTTCAGCATTTCGAAGAAGTCCCACAAATTGTGGCAGTAACCAAGACCGTTTCCCAAGTCCCGAAGATTACCAGACCTCCGTTAAATATGTCTTCTCTAAAAGATGCCAAGGAAGTAATCGAAGATGGTGGGTGTATTATTTGGGGCCAACTCCCGGATATCCCTTACAAATATGACAAATTTGGTTTGGGTTTCACTTTAGGATCTCAAAAAGCTGTCCGTCGTGCTCATGCCGGGGGACCACCTTTGAAGATCAACAACCATGGAGTCAATGCAGTGGAGGATAGTGATGATAGCTACGACCTGGAGGAATGGATTTTACCAACTATCAACGAAGGACTCAAACTGGGAAGCTAGTGATTTTGTCTCAATTACTTTTATCCAACATTAATTGTCTTTAAATTTTTGTCGGACTTGTAATAATTAAACAATTCAGACTTTTAAAACCTTGTGTCTTACCCGAGGCACAACGGTCCATTTGTAAGGGTTGTTACTTCATTTTCATATGTCATCAATGAATCATGGACGTTTTTGCATGCAAACTTTGTGATCTTTTTCTTTATTTTCTACATTTTTATTTCTTTCAAAGATAGCTATACTCTTACACACACTCACATTCAAAATGTAGATCTACATCCACTCAGGATCCCATGGGTAACAATTCTGCTATGGCCTGTTGTGACTTTGAAAATCTAATCTACCAAGTCGAAGACAAAGGTGAGGAAGATTGTGAAGTGCCAGGGGAACTAGCCAGGTTACTGCAACAGGAAGAAAGGACCATACAGCCCCACGAAGAACTAGTGGACACAATTAACTTAGGTACCGAAGAGGACAAGAAAGAAGTCAAGGTAGGAGCCAATCTGGAACTCGGTGTCAAGGAGCGTTTAACTCAGTTACTACATGATTATGTTGAGGTCTTTGCCTGGTCGTACAAAGACATGCCTAGACTTGATGCTAATATCGTGGTCCATCATCTACCAATAAAAGAAGACTGCCCTCTGGTGAAATAGAAAGTCTGTCGCATGCGGCCAGACATGTCAGAGAAGATCAAGACTGAAGTCATGAAATAATTCAACGCCAGATTCTTAGCTGTCACCTCCTATCCACAATGGGCCGCCAATGTTGTTGTAGTGCCTAAAAAGGACTCCAAAGTACACATGTGTGTAGATTACTAAGATTTGAATAGGGCAAGCCCTAAGGATGATTTCCCACTTCCCCATATCGATATTTTTGTTGACAATACCGCACAGCATAAAGTGTTCTTATTTATGGAGGGTTTCTCAGGCTACAATCAAATCAAAATGGAACCTGAGGACATGGAGAAAAAGACCTTCGTCACACAGTGGGGCACCTTCTGTTACAAGGTTATGCCATTCGGGTTGAAAAACACTAGGGAAACTTATCCGCGTGCCACGGTAGCTCTATTTCACGACATGATACATCATGAAATAGAGGTCTATGTTGACAACATGATATCCAGATCTCAAACTGAAGAGGAACCTCTTGACCATTTGCAGAAACTGTTTGAAATGCTAAATAAATACAAGCTAAGGTTGAACCTGGATAAATGTACATTTGGGGTGAGGTCCAGTAAACTCCTAGGCTTCGTCGGCAGCGGTAAAGGTATCGAAGTGGACCCTGCCAAGGTGAAAGCAATACAAGAAATTCCTGCTCCTCGCACCGATAAGGAAGTCAGAGGATTCTTAGGACGACTTAACTACATTGCCAGATTCATTTCTCACCTGACCGCTACTTGTGAACCAATCTTCAAATTATTGAAGAAAGATCAAGTAGTCAAATGGAATGATGAGTGTCAAGCTGCCTTCGACAAGATCAAAGAGTACCTACAAGAGCCTCCTGTTTTGACGCCACCAGTCGCGAGAAGACCATTGATCATGTATCTAATTGTCTTGAAAAATTCAATGGGGTGTGTGTTGGGGCAGCATGACGAGTCTGACTGAAAAGAGCATGTTATTTACTACCTGAGCACAAAGTTTACCGACTGTGAAATAAGATATTCACTGTTCGAGAAAACTTGCTGCGCTCTTGCATGGGCTGCTCGCCGACTAAGATAGTATATGCTGACCCATACTACCTTAATGATATCCAAGATGGATCCAATTAAATACATATTCGAGAAGCCTGCCCTCTCTGGTAGCATAGCAAGATGGCAGATGATTCTGACTGAATACGACATTCAGTACACTACCCAAAAAGAAATAAAGGGCAGTGTACTAGCCGATCACCTTGCTCATCAGGCTGTGGATGACTATCAGTCCATGAAATTTGAGTTCTCAAATGAAGACATCATGATGGTAAACATTTGTGAAGAACTCAGACCATATGACGGACCTGAACAAGGATCCCGATGGACCTTGGTTTTCGATGGAGCCTCCAACGCACTCGACATTGGCATAGGTGTTGTAATCATATCCCTTGAAGGATGTCATACTCCCTTCACTGCAAGACTTTGCTTCAACTATACCAATAACATGACAGAATACTAAGCATGTATTTTTGGTCTCAAAGCTGCCATAGATTTGGGAATCAAGTCTTTAAGTGTATTCAGAGATTCAGCCTTAGTCATCAGTCAGATCAAAGGAGAATGGGGCACGAAAAATCCTAATCTCATGCCCTACAAAGAACATGTGTTGACATTAATCCCACATTTCGAGGAAATTACCTTTGAGCATTTTCTATGAGAGGAAAATCAAATAGCGGACGCGCTAGCCACTATGCCATCCATGTTTAAACTCAAGTGGGGTAACGAGGCTCCCCAGATCACCATTGAACAGATGGACGAACCAGCTTACTATCACAAGATCGATACTGAAGTAGTAGTGGACCAGCCTTGGTTCCATGAAGTTAAGTGGTATCTCGAGGCTCAAGAGTATCCGGAAGGAGCGTCAGTCAATGATAAGAAGTTCTTGAGAAGATTCTCTACTAAGTTCTTCCTTAGTAATGGCATTCTCTACAAGTGCAACCACGACTCTGTTTTGCTTCGTTGCGTAGACAAGGTTGAGGCAGAAAAGATCATGGTTGATCTACATGAAGGAAATTTTGGCACCCATTCTAGTGGGCATATGGTGGCTAAAAAGATCCTACAGGCAAGGTACTACTGGTCTACCATGGAAGCAGATTGCTATCAGCATTCACGAACCTGCCACAAGTGTCAGATCTACGCTGACAAAGTGCATATACCTCCAGTACCTCTAAACATCCTGACTGCTCCCTGGCCATTCGTGATGTGGGGCATCGATATGATTGGAGAAATCAAACCTACAACTTCTAATGGGCACCGCTTCATCTTGGTGGCCTTTGACTATTTCATGAAGTGGGTTGAGGCAGCTTCTTTCGCTTCTGTTACCAAGAATGTTGTAGCCCGATTTATCAAACAAAATCTCATATGTCGGTACGGTATCCTAGAGAGAATCATCACAGACAATGGTACGAATCTCAATAATACTATGATCACCATACTATGCGTGCAATTCAAGATCCAACACCATAATTCTTCCCCTTACCAGCCAAAGATGAATGGCGTTGTCGAAGCCACAAATAAAAACATAAAAAAGATCATACAAAAAATGACAGTAACCTACAAGGACTGGCATGAGATGCTACCATTCGCTCTCCACGGTTACCGTACCACGGCGCGCACATCAACAGGGGAAACTCCCTTCTCCTTGGTATATGGCATGGAAGTTGTTCTACCAATTGAAGTCCAAATACCTTCTCTGAGAATGATAAAGGATGCAGGGCTGAATGGAGATGATTGGACCCAAACTCGGTTTGACCAATTGTACTTAATTGATGAGAAGAGGCTTACAACTATCTGCCACGGCCAGATGTACCAAAAATGCATGATCAAGGCTTTTAACAAGAAAGTCATACGTCAGGCATATCTGGTTGGTGAATTGGTAATCAAGCGTATCATATTACCACAAGGTGATCCCAGGGGAAAATGGACTGCTACATACGAGGGACCATTTGTGATCAAAAGCATATTCTCTGGTGGAGCAATGATCTTAACCATTATGGATGCCGACGACCTTCCACACCCTGTGAACGCGGACATAGTCAAACGATACTACACATAAGAGACCCGCTAGGTTGACACACCTAGGCAAAACCAGGGCATCCCGGCGAACTAAAAAAAAGGTTCGGGCAAAAATTAGAGATAAAATACAAAACAATTTGTACACCCGGCAAGCTGAAAACCTGAAAAGGCGGCTTGGGCAGAAAAGGGTATCCCGGTGGACTGAAAACCCAAAAGGGAGGTCCAGGAAAAATTTATGGAATTAAAGCGTATGACTATGTCCCGTTGGATCACCTTATAAATAACCTTTAGCTTCGACTGACAAACTCAGTGGTTCTGATCAATCCAATCAACTTCGGACAAGGCAGTAAGTGGATAAGACGCACAGAGACATGAAGGATATAGCAGAATGGGAAACCCATGGGATTATTTCACATAGCTTACTAGAATGTTCGTCTCATTGTACAAAAATACTTATTCAAGTTAATACAAAGATATCCCTTTGAAAGTGCAAAACTATCTCTTTTTCTTTTATTTCCGTGTTTTATTTAAAAAACGTCCAATGATTTATTTTTGAACATATGCATTTGAACATGACTACTGTTTACAAATGAACAAAAGAGAGGAACAAAAAATAGAAAGACAATCACTAATGGCTTTAAGAAATAGGATAATATCTTTAGACTATTCCATAAAGTCCCCCGCAGATACTTTCCCAGCAATAGAGGAAAACGGACATCCCACTACAGGATCGCTAACATATCTACAGTATACAACTTAATGATATCAAGCTCTCTCACATCCCAGACAGAACAAAACTTCCAGTTACCGCTTCTAAGATTTCGCAGTGAAAGTCGCCCAGTTTCTCAGGATTCCCCGGCAGGATTTCACGAGGTCTACAAGCGATACACGACGTTTCCCTTACACAACAGAGTTTATTTCTCTAATAAATGGAAACTCATCCGTCAACACTTCAAGACATGAAGACTTACACTCCTCGTTCCCAGCGGTACTCAGGGATTTATTTTCCCTGACTCCAGCAACACTGCGGCATAACAATTAACGTGTCCATACATTACATCCATACGTCATAGCATTGACAGCACTGATACATACGACATAATCTCATTTATTTTGAGAACATCATTGCACCATGCATTTCATACATCATGACTTTGCATACAACTAACCATTCATATTTTCAGGAAAGATCAATCAATAGAAATTTATCGTCAAATTTTCAATAAGTCATTTACAGATAAATTCCCAAGAAAGGACTGGTCAACCATCTACGCAACAGATATTTATTTCAAACCCCTGCCGGTTTAGTATAAATCTCTCAATAATTTATTCTGATTCTTTCTCGCAGACGCTTTCTCTGGTTCATATAAATCGCACAAAGATTTACTCTGATTCTTTCCAGTTAAAGAATATTCAAGATTTCTTTTAGTTCAGTTTAAACCCCTCAACGGTTTACCCTGATACTTTCTAAAGGAACACTAAGGGTTCAGATAAATCTCTCAACGGTTTATTCTTGATTCTTTCCCACAGACACGTTCTCTTGTTCAGATAAATTGCACAAAGATTTACTCTGATTATTTCCAGTTAAAGAATATTAAAGATCTCTTTTCGTTCAGTTTAAACCCCTCAACAGTTTACCCTGATACTTTATAAAGGAACACTTTGGGTTCAGATAAATCTCTCAATGGTTTATTCTAATTATTTCTGGCAGACGCTTTCTCTAGTTCAGATAAATCGCACAAAATTTACTCTGATTCTTTCCAGTTAAAGAATATTCAAGATCTCTTTTGGTTCATTTTAAACCCCTCAATGGTTTATCCTGATACTTTCCAAAGGAACATTTTGGGTTCAGATCAATCTCTTAACGGTTTATTCTGATTCTTTCCCGCAGGCACTTTCTCTGGTTTAGATAAATCGCACAAAGATTTACTCTGATTCTTTCCAGTTAAATAATATTAAAGATATCTTTTGGTTCAGTTTAAACCCCTCAACGATTTATCCTGATAATTTCCAAAGGAACACTTCGGGTTCGGATAAATCTCTCAACGGTTTATTCTGATTCTTTCCCGCAGGCACTTTCTCTGGTTCAGATGAATCGCACAAAGGTTTACTTTAATTCTTTCCAGTTAAAGAATATTCAATATCTCTTTTGGTTAAGTTTAAACCTCTTAATGGTTTATCTTGATACTTTCCAAAGGAACACTTTGGGTTCAGATAAATCTCTCAACAATTTATTCTGATTCTTCCCAGTCAAACAACATGCAAGGTTTCTTCTGGTTCAAATAAATTGCTCCAAAGATTTGTTCTGATTCTTTTCCAATAGAAATAAAATTTATACTTAGTCCACTTTTCTGTCAAAAATCATCTTTGGATGGCATCCACAAGCCCATCTCCAGCAAATCTCCACCATTCCTCCAAATGGCATCTATAAGCCCATTCCCATTTCATCTTCGAGTGCAAATTTCTGGGCACTCTAGTGTCCAATCATCTTCCACCTTCAAGTCACAAATGGCGGATCCGCCAATCTAACTCTTCAGGTTTAAGAAGATTGAACAGGGGCATCTGTTGTACCCCAAAATTTTCCCTCGCATTTATCGAGAATTTTTCCACAAGATCTCCTTTGGTTCAAGACTGTACAAGGGTTGATCAGCTCAAGACACCTTCTTAAGCACTGATGACTGAAATTAGGGTTTGAGATTGCACAAGGATAATTGAAATTTTAATGTCTCATATGACTTTCATGGATATTTCTGGACCCCCAAGATTTCTCAGGTCAAGTTTCAAGTCTTGGATCACATCTTTGCTCAGTCAATTGACCAATTGACCTAAAAATCACTGTATTGGGGAATAAGTCAACTGTAGCCAATTTACAATCAAACTCCATAATTTTTTATCCATATCAACATTATAAACTCATATTCATCATTTGACCAAGTTTGTACCATAATTCCTCGAGAAATTTGATCAGATCATCAAAAGGGAAAAATGGTCAAAATTAGGTTTTTGATTGAGAAAGGGAAATTTCTAATTTTTTACCTAGCAAATGGTTAATTGGTTTGAGGCATGATCTCAAGAGCTCAATTGCATCATTTTGACCTAATGGCATGATTCAAAACATCCCTCAAGATAAAATGATTGATAATTGATTTTCAGTCAACTGATTAAAAGTCAACTGTACACTAAAAAGTAAAACTTTGACTTTTTGGTCAAAATCAAGTGTCAAAGATCACAATTCATGAAAACATGTCAAAATATGAAACTTTCTCATGAAGAAATCAAAAAGTCAAGATTTCATTTTGAAAAGTAAAAGTTTTCAAACTTAGAAATTTTTCTAAGTGTTGAAAACTTCATATTTTTTTCACAACTTTGAGCCAGTTTTTCACCATGATGCAAGATGATTCAAAAGAAACTTTCAACATGAAAGTTTTAGATTTCCATGAGATTTAAAAAATTGCTTTACACAACTTCTCCTAGAAATGCTTGGATCTCAAGTTATTAATCCATAAATTCATAGTCATGAAACTAAAACACTTAGTGAAATTTTGAGCATTTTAGGTCAGGATTTTGACCTAACTTCTGACCCAAGTTTCACATAGTTCCATTTGGATTTTGCGAAAGTGATTCAAATAGGGGTTGTAGAGCATACTACAAGATTTCCAAAATGTCCAATAACTCCTTGAGATCATTTGTGAGAAAGGAGAATTGAAGGCCATAAGTTGGGGTTTCAAGTTGTTTTGCAAGGCAATTTTTGTGATGAACAAGAATTCAAATCTCAAGCCTATGCTGCACAAACTTGCTTTGCATGCCTCTAAACATAAATATCTCTCCCTAATAAGAAGATTACACTTTATTTTTAGCTATTATCCATTTGATTCAAGCTTTATCCAAGATGATTTTCCATTAATGGCACAAAGGCACCATTGCCATTTACATAAAGCAAGATTTATGCAAAGTCAACTTGCATTGAGCTTTGCACTTGTTCCTTTTGCACAAACTTCCTCTACAAAGTCAGATAAGCATGTTTAAAGTTGGTAACAACTCTACATATCTTTGTACTATGCATTGAAACCATGTTTGTCAACCTTACTTCAAAAACAAGTCAAGAAGCCAAAACATGTGATCTTGTACTTCTTATCACCTCAAGTATCCAAACATTTTCCATACATATACACAAGTTGTTTGCAAGAGAACACACGCATACACAAGCCCTAAAACACACAAGAACTCAAAACTGAATCGAAAATCACCATTGTTGCACATTTTGACCAAAAACTTGAAACTCACATCTCCCTCGTGAATTTTTAAGCCTTTTGGTTCCTAAAGATTTTAAACATCAAATATAACTCATCCTTGTCCATGTTAATAACTCTAACTCCATTTCCATCTTCCTCCATAGCCAAAAACAGAGCACTGCACATTAACTTCTCCAAGCCATTTCAGCCACTCTCAACTCAAGCTAACCATTGCATTAGCTTCCTGGGAACTTGAGGAAGCTAACCTGATCATTGCAGCACCTTGAGTCAAGCTCATTTTCATTTCACGATTTCTAGTTTTTAGGTATTTTTCTTGAACTTTTATCTCATTACTTAGGCATTGTTAGGCTTGCATTTGTGAAGATAAAATGTAGACATCATTTCCCAGAAGTTGTACAAGTCCATATATTTTATTTATATTGGTTGAGCTAGGAGAATTTTAGGATTGAACCTCTGAAAATAATTAGGTAAGAATTTGGTACTTTCAAAAATTCTCATTTATCATTGATTTATAGTTTATGATATTTATATGGTTGGATTCGTATGGAAAAATGGAGCAACTTTCATGTTTGCATTTTCCATTTTCTTTTAGAAATGAATGAGATACAGGTGGTCTGGCTGGAGGTTGAAGATGAAGTGTATTCATGATTCATTTTTTATTATATATTTATCATTTCGGTTAAGTTAACAGATGTATGACCACCCCAGTAGTAAGGCAGCGCACTGGTAACCAAGAGGGCGTGGGTTCAACACCCAGCGCGCTGCTTTTTGTCTCTTTTTTTTTTCTTCATATTTTCCCACATTTTTGCCTTTTTGCAGCGCCTGGGCCAACAACTTTGGGCCTTTTTTAACCTTCTAACCCCTTTAACCATCCCCCCCGACTTTTCTTTATATTTTATTTTCATTTTTTATTTTCTTTATTATAATAATAATAATAATAATAATAATAATAATAATTATTATTATTATTATTATTATTATTATTATTATTATTATTAATATCATTTTGTTGCTACTAATAAAAAATACCCAAAAATATTTATATTTTATTATTTATATTTATTTAGTTTATTTTCTTCATAAAAACTAAAAGAACAAAAAAAATTTTCATTTAATAAATTAATTTCATTTTTTTTATTCAATAAATATTTAGACTAGGGTTTAACTATTATATTATTTTCTTGTGAATAAAATTAATTTAGAACTTAGGTTTATTTCAATTAATTAATTCTCATTTGTATTTTCATTAAGATAAAAACTTTCATAGAAAAACCCTAAAAATACTTTTTTAACTTAATCTTAATTTTCTTATTTTTAGATTCATTATTTTATTTTAGTTAACTAGGTCAAAAAACCCTTTTTTATGAAAATCAAACAAAAATCACATTTCTTTTTACAATTTATATTCTTACATTTTTATCTTCATTTTTTGTACATTTATTCAAATTCAATATGGTTGTAATAGATAATTAGATTTAATTTCTTGCAATTCCTCATTTGTAAATTTGTACACCCCCTCCCCTAAATGATGTAATAGCTTAGTATTTTTATTTTCCATAATTTAAATGCTTTATATACAAATGCTAGTAATTAGGGTTTTGTATGGGAAGATTAAAACCAACAAATAGCAAACCCTAATCAAACAAATCAAGCATGTAAATCAAAACACTTGCACAATTACAAAATGATCTTAGTCCCTAAAGCAATCATGCTTTATATAGTCCCTCGATGACGCTATCAATGTTTCCTTTCAAAATGATCTTAGTCCCTAAAGAAAATGCTAAGATATCTTACAACATTGCTAATCATGGTTATACGATGACCCTTGCCCGTCCCTTTTACATCCAAAGATGGGGTTATTTACCAAATCAATGGTAAGATAACAATGTCAAAGGAAAGAGGAAATCAACATGAAAGACTTTTGAGTAGGTAGATTACTCCTAGTTTCTTGCTAAATTTAAAAACAAAAACATCCTTGCTATTTTCAAAACAAACACCAACACTTTCAAAAATATCTTTCAAACTTGAAAACATTTTCAAAGGATCAATACTTTGTATACATTCTTACGAACAAGAATCATTACAAAGTTTGCCTAAATGATGGCGCTTTTTCAAAATACTTTCAAAAACCACACAAAGCACATTTTCAAACAAAAGCAAGTGATCTAGCAAGTAACTAAGAGTCCATGGAAAACCATGGATGGAAAGGGTGCTAATACCTTCTCCTTTCATAATCTACCCCCCGAACTCAAGAAAACATCTCAAAGGTCTTTCCTGTTCTTTTCAGCCTTTCCTTTTGGATAAAAGAAAAGTCGGCAGCGACTTTTGCTAACCGCAACATTTGCGATCAAACGCAAAACAACCAAGTCAGTTCTCCCACCGCATTACAGGGACCAACTAGAAATGATATACCATTGCTCAAACAGAGACTTGTTGGCAGACAAAACCTATGCACAATCATCAGACAAATAGATCTTGATCAATCTCTCAAACTAGTCTTTTTCAATTCAAATGAGTAGCTAGAAAGCATGCCCCAAATTAAGATCATTCTTTTCAACAGATTCTTGAAGCTTTTTGTCCCTTGGGATAATCAAAATCTTCATCTGATGCTCATTATGCAAGCTCGCTTGATGTTTATGCACTTTTCATATGCAAAGAATGTTTTATCCTATGAATGATAAATCTAACGCAAATCGCATGCTTGTCTTGAAGTTAGAAAACCTTGTTTTGAAAAGATGCCGAAACATCGGAAAAAAAATTGTGTTCAAAGAAAGTAAAAGGGGGAGTGATACCAACTTAAAAGGTTTTTAGCAAGTCTCCTAGGAGTCAGGTTACCGTACTTCTCGTAACAGCTTTGCTTTCGAATTAACCCATGCTTCAATTAGGACTTTCAAGGGTTGCAACGTGGCCTGGTTCACGGTTATTAGAAAAAAAGACTTAAGGCTCAAAAATTTTGGTGCCCACCCATTCTCCATGGTGTTCTCCAGTCCTACATACAGTTAACTCGATACAAGCACTTATCTCTCAAAAGAGTTTATAATGGTTGAGGAGTCAAACGAGGTTTTTGGACAAGACAATCACTCACCTCTTTATGTCTTTTGTGCTTCTGGTCACACGACTTTGTTCTTTGCTGAGGATTTTTGTAATCCCTTTTTTGCCTTTCAAACTTTCCTTTTACCTTTCACTTGCCTTGGCTTTTGCCTAAGCGACTTGTTTCCAAGTTTCGACTTAGCGGGACTTTTTGTCTCTTTCAGTTTTTTACTTTCATTTTGAAGAAATCGTGTGATCATGAGGCTTTTGGCTTGTTGGAAGTTGAGAGACTGCCTTATTGCTTGGTTGATAAGTGATAACCATTATGGTATCGTCATCTTTCATCCTCCTGACGTGCGAGAGATACTCATTGGGATATAGCTCTCTTTAATGCACACTGTTGATATGAGGGTTAACCATTGTGGTTTTGTTCTTCCTCAACCTTTTGAAGGATAACCATTATTGTATCCTTTGATGTGCACTCCTGATGTGTTTTGAATGCTCAATCAGATAAACTGAAATCTACCCTGCCCCCAGGTTAAGAATAAGGGTTTTTTTCCGAACAAAAAAAAAACTCCTACTTTGTAGGCTCAGAGGGGTTAACGAGGGTCTATCTCCCTTATATCTCCAGTGTTTGGGGATTGAAACAAGGCATGTACATTGTCAGCAAGGTTTTGATTCGAAAGCATATATTCCAGGTAAATTTTTGTCATCCTCCCTCCAGAGTTATTGCTTTATTAATAAGAGTTGAATATCAAAAACATAGTAAAACAAATAAGAGTGATAACAAATGGATTGATTCAAGACAAGTATATTCAATACATTATGATTAATCATTCATAAATATGAGCAAGTTTGCATACAAGAAAGGACAAAACAAAACAATTAAGATTGCAAATGAAAATGAAAATGAAAATTGAAATTTCCATGTTGAGGAGACTTGACTCCGTATGGACTGATTGCTCAAATGATCTTCCGCAACCTTGAGGCTCATTTGGATAAGAGATTCCCCGTCTGATATGGACACAACAGTCCCTGAATTGATCCAAGCTTGGACTTTATCTCTGGATGACAAACCATCTTCAACTTGAATAGTCGAGTGCCCCAGAATAATGTTCACAGAAGATTCTCTCAAAAGAGAGGGTGAAAGTTGTACTCGGAGAAAATTTCGAAATTGTCCGTCACCTTAGAAATTGGACTTTGAGAGAGACACCAGGCAGGAGTTAGACTTTACTTAAACCATCTTACAATTTTCAACATCACGGCCAAATGCCCCAGAATCAGAGACACACTTGGCATTTGCACCGAGAGAGAGAATAATAAACTGAATAGTCTCCAAAGCACAAATCTTAATCAACTGACTTCCCAATAGACGATGAAGTGTCAGTATGTAATACATTGAGATGGAATAAACATACTTCTTGGGATTCTTCTATCTTTGCTTAAAAGCTTGGCCCCGTGGATTCACTTGGGGGAACAAACACTGACTGTTAACGAGAAGATCAGAGAGCTCAAAGCTGTTGAGAGTGCCCCTGATTGAATAATCGGGTACCCCGGTGTGGTAATCAATTTTGATGTTGGTAACAGGATTCAGAAGGGGAATATGTAGACGATACTGAAGCACAGAGGCTAATCCACTGAAGCTCAAACAAGTGTGGAAACAGATGGGAATAAAGCACTGAGATGGGGTCAAAAATGTTCTCCAAGCTTCTTCTGTTCTTACTGATAAAACAAACCTTTTGAATTCAGCTGGAAAATAGGAGTCATATGTTGATAAGACATTTCACGTACTTAAGATAGTGGAGGAATTCCACAATGCACTTCATGGTTTGAAATAAATCCTAAATGACGAGGAGAAGAGAATAACTCATGTTGCAACAGTCAGTGTAGGATTGCTGACACTATCATCAAGGCTTCCATGACCTGACTCAGCTGGGTCTCCAACTGATTATCTTCCTTCTCGAAGGATTCCCTATCACGAACCAACATTTGCATGTATACCACAAACAACCACATCTGAATCTTCATCCCTACCAATACCCACGAAGTCATTCCATAACTGACATCTGAACTTGTGACAACAATAATTTAAGTCTATAACTCTGAAGAGAGCACCAAATATGAATAAGAATTCCCAACATTTAGTATCTGTTATGAATGCGTAAATATGCATGAGGTGCGTGAGTGGATTCAATGCCATGTTTTATCAATTCCAAGGAATCCACATGCTTTTAATTTTGATTTTAAACCCGTAAGAGGTGGAGAAGTGCAACACAAAGCTCACAAGCATGGTTCCTAGGAAATGGAAAGAAAATGTATATTAAAATGATGTTAAGAGATTATGTTTGCAAGAACACAGGATTAAGGTTCCATAAACATGGGAAATGGTTGCACTGTCTCTAAACTTAATGATGAACATCACCGGATCAAAGGTACGACACCACCTTGGAACATAAAAGAGCCAAGTACCAAGTAGATCAGTAACCGTATGAGACAAAAATCTCCCTGTCATAAAGATAAATATTGAACTGCCAAAATAAACGGCCATCATAAGATGAGAAGTCCAAAACAAAACCGAGATGACACACAATCATTGAGAGTATCAAGTCACCATCAAAAACACACAGTAACTATCAAAACATGGTCACCAACAGAACTCAATTCACCAACAGAACAAATAGTCACCATTTGTACCTGTGATAATAATTCCTGCCCCACTCACGGGTAACGGCTAGGTCATGGTAAGGTCAAAGGCCAAATCAGTGTCAAAGAGCTCATCTGTTGGTATCATCATATGATAACACCCATCTGAACCATCTCTGAAGTCATGGGTCTCATGGTCAGGTCTACAAGACATCTGCCTCATAGTTGCCATGGCCACTCTATTCCTAGTTCCTATGGAATTCACTCATAGCCTGGGTATGAGGTCTTTTACCTCATGGAATAACCCACCCACCAAGAAAACCAGAATCCAGCGCAACAGATAACCAATATGGAAAGCAATAAAATGCAATGCAAACATATGCTTAAATAAACATGTATAATGAATAAACTGAAAGTATAGAAAATAAACACCCAAAGAAAAGAAAACAAGAGCTAGGATCGACTCCGAGATGGACCAACATCTGGTCAACTCTCCCCAATGAAGTCGCCAGCTGAAACAACTAGCTGAACTGTCATCCGATGTATGAAATATCAATAAAGTCGCCACAGAACTCCTTTTATGCCGCCGAGAGGGGAAAGGCAAACATCGAGAAAATCTGAGAAGGGAGAAATCATGGTCTTGCGACCGAGAGATCGGGTAAGGGAGTCTGTTATGCGAGGGGAAGGTATTAGCACCCCACACGCCCGTAGTACTCTATGGTATCCACTCTTGTTTGTTCTAGTCTAATGGGTGTGTAAAACTCTATATCTAAGTTGTACAGGGAATGCATGCGAAAGAAAGGAGAAAATAATGTAGGGAAAATAAAAGTTGTGCTCGCCTGGGCCGTACCTCAATGCCTACGTATCCCTTTTAAGGAATCAGAGCAGCCGTAGTTCGGCTCATATATTTTGGTTGGTTTGTGTTTTTTGGTTAAGAAGATAAAACAACAATCAAGATGGAAAAACATCAGATAAAACAACAAAAATGTCAACAATGATGATACAATAGAAAAAAGAGATGACAAGATATCGCATGGCAACACAAACTCAGATAAGGTGGTAAAACGCCAGTATGATAGCAAAATATCAGACAAGACGATGAAACAACACACCTAAAAATGATATTGAGAATCAAAGTAGGATAACAAACATGTGCGATGGCGAAACATCGGCTACAAGCATGTGCAATGGTGAAACATCGGCTAAGAGATAGGAAGATAAAATGGCAAAAATGGAGAACATCAATAAACCAGAAGACAAAACATCACACCTAACAATGATATTGAGAATCAAAGTAGGATAACAAACACGTGCGATGGCGAAACATCGGCTAAGAGCATATGCGATGGCGAAACATCGGTAAAAGAATGTGCGATTCTGAAACATCGACTAAAAGATAACAAAAAGTCATGGCAAGGATGGGAAAACATCAATAAACCAGATGATAAAACATCACACCTAACAATGATATTGAGAATCAAAGTAGAATAAAAAACACGTGCAATGGCGAAACATCAGCTACAAACATAACAAAATAACATGACAAAGATGGCGAAACATCAATAAACCATATGATGAAACATCACACCTAACAATGATATCGAGGATCAAAGTAGGATAAAAAACATGTGTGATAGCGAAACATCGGCTAAAAGATTGTGCGATGGCGAAACATCAGCTAAGAAAAAGGAAGTTAACATGGAAAAGATGGCGAAACATCAATAAACCAGAGGAAAAAACATTACACCTAACAATGATATTGAGAATCAAGGTGGGATAACAAACATGTGCGATGGTGAAACATCGGCTAAAAGAATGTGCGATGGCGAAACATCGGCTAAGAGGTAGGAAGATAATATGGCAAAAATTTGAAGCAAAGCCAAGAGGCACACAAAAAAATAGGATTGATTTGTATTTTTTACCTTAAAGAAGGGTTTAAGTTCATTATATATTTTTTATGATTTTCCAAGAAGAAGTTTTAGTTTCAAAATGCAATATGTAAACAAAGGAAAAACAACTAAGGGAAACTAGCCTAACACTACCCCTAATGTTATCATACAATGATTGATCCTAAGGTTGAGGATGAAAGAGGGAAGTTTCTATCCTATATTAGCATACATGGATTCCTATCCTAGGGTCTAGTTCGAGGACTAACTAAAAACGGGAAATACTAAGGGAGCATGGTAAATACCAAACAAGTAAACACTCAAGTGTTTAAACATGATTAGCAAGCAAGGTACTTATGCAGACTCGCCTTAAACAGGACTTTAAATAAACCAGAGGGACTCCTGACATATATCAGCAATGGGGGTCCCTTTCATGCATATTTATTCCAGCTTAACATGATATCTAGAAAGCATTAAAATGCATAGATAAGAATTCGGTCACAATGATACCTAACAGAGTAGGTTTTTTTGCCTCTTCGAAGCGCATGAGATAAGACAACTCTACAGAACGACTCCTTGAGCCTCCTTAATCAATCACTAATTAGGCATACCCGGGTTGCGTCAATGTTCGATCACAAAGTCATAACACAAATGTCCACAAGATAAGGAGAGTGCTTGGGGTATGGGAGTTGAACCAGATTATGATTAACCAAGGGGTGCACTTGATTAATATCGCGAGAGTAGGTTCTCCTACCCTCAACCATGAGACCTTTTGTGCATGGAAACACTTGGTATATGGACCAAGGTGATTGATTCAAGTTACGGTTAACTAAGGGAAAAACTTTATTAACCTTGTGAGAATGGCCATGCCCAAACACAACTATGAGACCCTTTATAAAGATCCTTGGTGTGTTGACCAAGAGGTGAAAGAGAAGTTGCTTCAATGCGTAAGATCAAAATACCATATATGGTGGATAAATGCATGCTCCTAGAAAGTGGGACTAACGTGACACTAGTATTCTAAATGATTAATTGGAACAATCGATCGAATAATTGTCACTGTAGAAAAGCCCAGGACCAAACTATGAATGTGTGTAAGTTTGCATTTGTAGGTGGATACCTTTTCATTGATGATGAGCCCAAGAGGAGGCCAAGTGTTCTATTTTGAACAAAATATGCATAATAACAATTTTTTTAAACATATAAATAAAATAGCAAAGAAATAAAATTCTAAACTATTACAAACCATATGGGAATGGGGGTAGAAGTTTACGAATGAGGATGAGCCGAATCGATAATACGATAAAAAGTTTAAATAAACAAATGATACAACCCAATTAAATTTAATTTAAATAACTAATTAAATTAAATAATCCTATTTAATATAATTAATTAATAAATTAATTAATAAATTAATTAATAATATTAAATAACATTTCACAATTTAATTGATTATCTAAAACAAATGATATTTTTGTATCTTTATTTGATAGAAATCCTAAATAAACAAAATAATACAACCCAATCAAAATATTAAATAACTAATTAAATTGAATTATCTTATTTGATATCATTAATTAACAAAATAATTAATGATATCAAATAATATTTTTTCAATTTAATTAATTATTTGAAACAAAATTATATTTTTGTATTATTATTATTTTTATTAAAAAAAACAATTATTAAAAAAACAATACAAAAGAAAAAAAAATATAAATAAATTAAATGGAATGGGCCAGAATTGCAAAGTATTGGGGGGTGAGAAGAGAATTTCCCTAGGCCTAAGGAAGGTATCCGTTGGATCCGGTGTGGGGAGTCCTGGAGAGAGTATGATGGATGATTCCATCTGGCACGCTTGATGTTATCCTGACAAAGATCTGAGGGCTACTGGGTGATGGTTCAACGTGGGGAGTCGGGAGGCATGCGCATGAGAACAAACTGGATCTTCCACCTGAACGGTGACAAGTGTCATAAGGGTGGTGATACTTGTCACTACCGTACCGACCCAGCCATGCAAACAACAACAACCTTTAGAGGGAGTAATTATCAATTAGATTAGGAAAATGTAAAACAGTATGTAAAACGTTTCTACCCACTAACATTATATCCTATTTCTCTGTCTCAAACTCTCTCATCTCTCTATCTTTCATTCAAACACCAACAAATAAAATAATTATAAAACTCAGAAAACCCAATCAAACATGGTAATTATCATGGAGGTCTACGGTGGTGGATATGAACATCACAGTGGTGATGATGAACATGCGACGGTGCTGATGAAGATCGATGACGATTGATGCTGGCGTTGATGAACATCCACGGCGGCGCTGAGGCGACTTACTCCAATTTGGATTTTTCTTTCACATTCTTGTTCGCCTCTCTCTTATGATTACAAATCTGGTGTCCGATTTTGTAGGTGAAGCCTGGTTGGTTGTCGATCTTGAAGGGGATTTTCAGAAACCCTAAGCTCAGATGTGCGATTCTTCGGCCTTTTCGGGTGAGATCTCTCTGATCTTCTTATTTCTCTTCACACTATGAATAGAGAATTTCTTTCTTCTTCTGGCTTTTCGCGATTTTCTGAAGGGTTAGTAGTTTAGGAATATGATGATAGTTAGGGTTTTGGGGTTGTTTTGATTGCTGCGCAACTTTTGATTTTTGTGTGAATCGTCCCCCCTATTTCAGTACCAATGAATGGTTTTATATCTGAGGTATTTTTAGGGTTTTTTTCTTGTTTCCGAGCTTGCTGAGACTTGTTTAACATGCTTCTGATTTTCGTTTCTTAATCAGGCTTTGAATGAGTTTTTTTCATGGGCTTTGCAATCTGTGGTCTATTATTCTTTTCTGATATATGTTTTCTTTCGTGGCCTGAGTTGTGATTATGATTTGCTTGCTGAAAATCAATTATTGAGTTGTCAAATTTGATGTTGGACCCTCTGACTTTTGTGATAACAGACTTGCTAGTTTAGCTTTACTTTTGGGCTTGACAATTATTTCTGATTGCTGTGGTTTTGTTTGTTAAGATAAGAGTTTTGTTGTTTGGGTCTGACTGTGATGAGATCTTTTTTTGAGTTTGTTTTAATTTTCTGATATTTGCCTTGCAATGCTGAAAACCAATTGCTGAGTTGCTGCTTGTTGCATCTGTTATTGGGCTTGAAATGTGATTTACACCTGCTATTTTACAAAATGCTTGCCCTGTTTTATTGTGAACCGAACAAAAGCCTTTTTCTTGTATTTTTGTTTGAGATTTGCAGTAGAGTTTTGCTTCTTGTCCCATGATTGGAACTCGAGATTTATGTTGTGAAAAAGTATGAGGCCTTTGCTTGCTTTAAACATGATTCGAAAAAAATCATCCTTAAATTCTGATATCTACACAAACCCTAATGATTAATTCATGAAAAACACACTTTGATAGTTCTTGTTTATCTTCATATTTGATTGTATTCTAACATTTTCTTGTTCTTGCTACATGAACATAATGATTGATCACAAATTGGCAAGTGGCAAGGCTATGGAAAGATTGAAGAATTGAAGAAGAATGAGTCTTGGCGGGAACTTGAAGAAATGAAGATGAAGACCTCATTAGAAAACTTATGACTTACATATTTGTATACTCTTGTAACATTCTTTTGAAACTTTGAATTTGATGGTATTAAAAAGAATTTTGTAAAAAAACTTGAAACATTTGTAGATCTTTTGTAGATGGGTTAAATATGTGTTAACTCTTGAGTAAATGTAAGAAATATTGAATAAATATTGATGAAAAAACGTGGAATCTAAGTCATATTTGTATCTTGAAAACCATCTTTGGAACAACAACTTTCCAATTTACAAGATTACATTTCAGAGGGAACTTCTTTAGTGAACTTGAATGAATTAAAATTTAAATCATCTTTATTTCTCTTTTTAAATTCCAATAATGAAATCAATTTTGAGAATCAAACGAAGTAACATCAATTTGTTCCTCAATAGAACTCTTAAAAAGGAATGAATACAAAACTTGAAAAGTTGAATTCTCACGTGCCCAGCAATGATGCACTCTAAAAGCCCAAAAGATCTTCACTTGGATTTGTATCACATCTTTGCCACTTGAACTCAACAAATTAAATCAACAAATAACCAATCATTTCTTGATCTTAGAAATTGGATAAAATCCCTTCTTAACGAAAATCCACATAAAAAACCTCTTTAATCAATGAGCTTAAGAATAATGTCTTGTCTTTGAAGAAAACTTAAAGAATGATAAGACTAGAATCAAACATTGATGAACCTCAGTTGATCAAGCTCAAACATGATGAGTACAAACCCTAATTTTACACTTCAACACTTGCAAAAAAATCATGAATCCATTGATGTCACAAAGAATCAATGAGATATCCTGAGACCTGATAAACCTTGGCAGCCCAGCTGATCAAAATGATGAGGATATGAGATCCAACTTGGATTGATTATCAATACAACCACTTCCACAACTTGAAGAAAACCAGGAATATAAGAATACCTTGATCCCATTACAATGTATGAATGTAATGCAATATGATGTTTATGATGAAACACAAGCCCAAGTCAAGAGGGTAAATTTTGGGGTGCAACAGGTAGTACCTTTGACTCCATCCTCGTGACGTCGAACCTATGAACTCCCCATGTTTGTGATCATGTGTGTGATTGTTGCATCATGCATTCATGCACACATGAGCATCTTTTAAAAACATTATGGTTCAAGGGACTTAAAGTTGACTCTTTATGAATATCTTATGTACTTTGACCATGGATTCTAGAAAAAGAAAAACTTGCAAGTACAGTTTCAAGAATCCAAGACAAATAATTTGATGAGTCTAATTCCCAAGATTGATAGTTCCATAGATTTTCGGAAGAAGTATGGATACATCGTGTCTCTCATGAAACTCATGATGAAGGAGGGTATTCTCTCGACTTTGGTCCAGTTCTATGATCCAATATATCGATGTTTCACATTCCCTGACTATCAGTTGATGCCTACATTAGAGGAGTACTTTTATCTACTGGGTTTACCAGTTACCAATCGTTTTCCTTTCACCGGTTTGGAGGGGGAGCCAAAATCTCATGAGATTGCTGCTTTGATTCATTTGAGGAAGTCTGAGGTTGAAGCCCACATGACTACCAAAGGAGGAATTAGAGGCTTACCCGCTCAAATTTTATTGGAGAAAGCTCACTGCTTTGCTAGGATGAAGAGTACGGTTACTTTTGAGGCCATTTTTGTTCTACTTGCCTATGGGTTTTTCTTATTTCTAAATGTCGACAACTTCATTGACGTTAATGCCATCAGGATCTTTTTGATACGGAATCTAGTTCCTACATTATTATGTGATGCTTATTACTCTATTCATCTTCAGGATTCTTATCATGGAGGGATGATCATATGTTGCACGCCTTTGTTGTATCAGTGATTTATTTCTCACTTGCCTTGGCCTGATGCTTTCTGGGATGTTAGGAATGAACCTCGTTGGTCTCCAAAGATTATGGCCCTCACTCACTCAGATGTTGTTTGGTACCATCAGGATTACCATGATATAGAGATTCTCGATAGTTATGGTAGTTTTCCCAATGTACCTCTTCTTGGTACAAAGGGAGGAATCAACTACAATCATGTTCTTGCACGACGATAACTTGGATATCCGATGAGGGATAAGCCAAATATTATTCATTTGAGTGGTTTCTTTCTTAGAGAGGGAGAGAATCATAAAGAAGCTAAGGAGCAGATTGCAAAGGCTTGGCGTCATATTCACAGTAAGAGTAGAAAGGACTTGGGACCTAGAGGGGCTGTTTGTTTGGAGCCTTATCTTCACGGGGTACAAGCAAGGGCAATTCAATTGAAGATGTCGTATTCCCGTGAAGCACATATTCCTGATATGTTTGTGAAGATCATTCCTCCCCTTTTAGATGATGTGGAAGAGCTTCAGCTTGCCCTAGTCAGGATGCAATAGGAGAAGGAGGCTTGGAAGAATAAGTGTCAAACTTTAGAGATATCCTACTAGGAAGACTTGAAGGAGAAGGATGGCCTAATTGAGATTCTTGAGACTCGTTCTATAGAGATGATGGAGAAGTAAGAGATTTTATTTTCCTCTATAGCTCAGTCAGGGCTTGGTCATTCACTTCCCGACTTTGGTGATTGGAAAGTGGTTACCGACAGGTACGCAAAAGAGAGCAGGCAGCTGAAGGCTCAGATTGCAAGAAATACAGGAAAGTGTTAGCATGTAGAGTGATCTTCATCTGCTTTTCTTTCTTAGGATTTTTAGATTCTATCTTCTTTTGTACTTGGGATTGTTGAAACTTATACTGAAAAGTTGTAATCCATTTTGAAGATTATTATAATATGATTTTCAGTATTTTAAAATATGTTAGTACTTTAATATTTTCAAATTGTCTATAAAATATTTGAGTTCCTTGAATTAATAATAATAAAATAAATCATGTGCATTACGTATCATGCATCATCTTACACATATTTCTTGCATTTCTGTTCATACTCAGGTGTCTTACTGAATTTCTCTACTTCGTTCAACAAGTTGTCTCACCAGTATAATACTCGAGCTAATTCCAAGAAGAAAATGGAGAATCTTGAACAGGAGAATCGCGAGTTGCGCGACAAGGTTACTGCTCTGATGGTCGGTATGGATAAATTAACTGCTTTGATGGAATCATCGGTGGCTGCTCAGAATCAGCCACCACTTTTCAGCTTCAACAAACAATATTTGCTTTTGAAGGTCCATCAATCCCTGTTTCCGTTCCTCCAGTTACTCCTGCTCAGAATCGTATGTCTCAGGGTTATCCATAGGGAATGCTAGAAAAATTCATACTAGAAGGTTTTAATCTTGATACTCTAGCTACTCCAGTTGTTCAAGCTGCTCCTACTCTTGCACCTCATGTGGTGCATGTTACTCCTTCTGCTAGAAATGAGATTCACTATGTTGCACCTCCTTCGGTGAATGATATGCCTTTCGTTAATGATGAAGTTTATCCTCTTGTTCCTCCACCAAGTGAAAGCTTGGGTTTCTATGATCAGATGGATGATTTCCAGGATCAATTTGATAAGATGCAGAAAGAGATGAAGGCCCTCAGAGGAAGATAATTGTTTGGGCAGAATGTGAATGATCTATGTTTGGTTCTAAATGTGAAAATACCTGCAAAATTCAGTATCAGAATTCGAGAAATACAAGGGTAATACTTTCCCGCTAGCTCACCTTGTGATGTATGTGAGAAGGATGTCTACTCACACCGATGATCAACGCTTGTTAATTCACATTTTCAAGATAGTTTGACTGGTGTCGCGTTAAAGTGGTATATAAGCTTGGATAGTGCCAACATTCATACTTTTAACGACTTGGGTGAAGCATTTATTAGACAGTACAAGTATAATATGGGCATGGCACCTGACCTTGATCAACTCAGAGAAATGGTCCAGAAAAACAAGGAGTCTTTTAAAGAATACGCACAGAGATGGCGTGAGGTAGCCGCCCAAGTGATTCCTCCAATGGAAGAGAAAGAGATGATGAAGATTTTCCTAAAGACTCTAGGTGACTTCTACTATGAAAGAATGGTAGTGAGTACACCAAGTGATTTTACCGAAATGGTGAGCATGGGTGTTCGTTTGGAAGAAGCTGTGAGAGAGGTCGTTTGACAAGAGGTGAAAATTATGGTAGTACGAAGAAATCGTCATACGGGTTTGATAAGAAGAAAGAAGGAGATACAAATGTTGTCATTCAAAAAATAAGGATTAATCCTCCTAGAAGAAATCATCAGCGCCACCAATAGGTTGCTTCGGTAACTCCAGTTTTCAATATGGCTCCGACCACAGTTGCTTATTAGAGACCATCCCCTCAGGGAAATCAGGGGCAAAATCAGAAGAGATATCCTTTTGACTCTATCCCCATGAGTTATGCTGAATTACTCCCAGCGTTAATTTCAAAGAAGTTGGTTAATACCATGCCACCCCCTTTTATACCATCACATTTGCCTTGGTATTATAAGGAAGACCAGATGTGCACTTTCCACCAGGGAGCATCGGGGCACAATGTTGAGAACTGTTATCCTTTGAAATCTGAAGTACAAAAGATGGTGAGATCTGGCCTTTTATCCTTTAAAGATGTTGGCCCTAACGTAAAAGATAATCCTTTGTCAAAGCATGGAGGAGAAAATGCGGCAAACATGGTTTCTGGTTGTCAAGGGGACTTCCGGATTTTTGATATCAACCTGGTTAGAGGGGATTTGGTAAAAATGCATGCTGACCTCTGCGAGTTTATTTACTATACGCATGACCATGGTGGTTGTGATATTTGCAATAAAGATATACAAGGGTGTGATAAGATAAAAGCTGATATTCAGGAAATGATGGACGAGGGCCTAATTAATATAATTAGGCCTAGGGTAGAGTATGAGGAAGATGTGAATATGGTCTTTGGATGTCTTGGAGAATTCTGGATTTTTGACGCGAACCATATAAATGATGATTTGGTGTAGTTGTAGCTTCTTTCTGTCACATGAATGGTCAAGTAGAACACCATTATGGGTCCTGCCAAATCTGCTGCAGAGATTCTCGTGGTTGTTCCATTGTGAGAAGGGGTATTCAGTTGTTGTTGGACAATGGTGCTATCAAGATTTCAGGAAATAGAGATGATTACAATGAAATTAATGTGATTGAAGATTGCTTGGATGAGATTGTGTCAGATCATGAGTATGCTTCTGCGAATGAATTCTTTTCCTTAGATGAAAAAGTGTTTTCCAGTAATGATTATGTGATGTCTAAATATTCTGAAGAGGGGGTGAATGTTATTGTGCCTTGTTTCGATGACCCGCAATGGTCGTGTTTTCACACCTGTCATTCGAGGGAGTGTTAATGCCGATAAAAAGGTTGTTAAAAGTGCTTAACCCAAGAAAGCAGTGGGGGAATCTAGTGGTACTACTCTGGAAAAAGATGTGGATGATATATTGAAGATTATCAAGATGAGCAACTACATGATGGTAGATCAATTGTTGCAGACTCCATCAAAGATATCTATTCTAGCCTTGCTAATGAATTCTTCTGCCCACAGGGAATATTTGATGAGAATATTGGATCAAGATTTTTTGGAAATTGACGTACCTTTGGATCAATTCAGAAGTGTGGTAGGGAATATTACATCCTGTAATAACCTGAGTTTCTGTGATGATGAGCTTCCCGATGAAGGAAGGAATCATAATTAGGCTCTCCATATATCCATGAACTATAAGAACGGTTCATTGTCAAATGTGTTGATTGACAATGGATCCGCTTTAAACGTCATACCGAGGAGTACGCTTATGAAGCTGGAGTATCAAGGAACTCCCATGCGCCCAAGTGGCATAATTGTGAAAGCTTTCGATGGATCGAGGAAGTCAGTCAACGGGGAAGTAGATTTTCCAATTCCTATAGGCCCGCATTTATTTCAGATTACTTTTCGGGTTATGGATATTGTGCTCGCTTACATCTGTTTACTATGACGACCATGTATACATGAGGCAGGGGCTGTCAGTTCAACTTTACACAAGAAGTTGAAGTTTGTGCGTGAAGGAAAGGTGGTCATCATAAATGGAGAACAGGAATTGTTATTATCTCATTTATCCTCTTTCAGTGTCATGGAAGAGGATGAAGCTGCTGTTGGAACTCAGTTCCAAGCTTTATCCATTGATAATATAAGGAAAAATGAGAATTATATAACTTCATTTAAAGATGCTCAGCAGGTAGTGCATAATGGCCCAAGTAAAGTATGGGGGAAAATTGTTGATCCTCCTGTGAATAAGAATAGAGTTGGTTTGGGATTCTCTATAAAGAATAATAAAGGTAAGAACATGAAGCTGAAGTCTGCTTTGGGAAATTATCAAGATATCTTTCATAGCGGAGGTTATCTTCATCCAACTGTTCATGGGATCAATGCCATTATGGAGGACGAAGCGGTGCAGGAGATGCCGAACAATGTGATGCATGGAGTTAGAGTCCAAAATTGGATCACCATTGATGTTCCCTCTTGCATTCATGTCTCGAAGTAATTTGTTTTTGTTAATCTTTTCAAAGTCTTTCACTCTTCCCAAGCTGAAAGTTGATATTGTATGGGCTTAACTGTTTGCTTTGATCTTTAAAATCAATAATAAAAGATGTATTTGATTCCTAAATTGTGTCATTGTTTTCTGCTTTTTCTTGGAAAATGGTAATAAATAAAACCTTTAAAATAATAAATAAATGCAATCTGCATAATCACTTGCTATATGTGTCAGTTTCTAAATGCAAACATAAATCATATGAGCAGATTAATTAATAAAACCATTGAATACAATGACCTTGCACCCTCTCCCAACTTTGAATATCCAGTGTATGCGGCCGAAGAAGGAGAATATGATGAAATTCCATAAGAGGTTTCATGGTTGCTTGTGTTAGAACATAGTTTGATTCTACAACCCTTATAAGAGTTTTGATGATGACAAACACAAAGAACAAATATGCACTCTAAATTTATGTTTTATGTTATACATAAGTTTTGACTGAAACAGAATCAGAAGTTAAGCCACAGAGGCATTCAATCTTAGTAATCAGAATGTTCTGAAGTATGATGATCAGAATCTGCGCTAAAGAGAAAGATATCCTGATTCTGAACGGAAGTCCAACATGCTAACTAAATCTTCATTTCTAGCTTCCCAAGTTCTGAAGTAAAGCAGTATGCAAGATTCCTAAATTCTGAAGCGTTACTTTTCCATTAAGGCAGTATCATGTACAACGGCTTCATTCAGGAAAGAATTTTCTCAAGATGGAAAGTGCAGTAAGTGTCGATTATCACGTTTCAATTTGGACAGATTGCCACTCATATATAAACAAGCTCAAAGGTTAAATCGTTTATGATTTCACACGACTGTTCTCTACATTCTCAACAAGGCTGCAAAAATTCATATTTATTCTACATTCAATTTGTGTAATATATCACAATAGTGATACAGTTTTTGTAACGAAAAACAAATAGTACACAGTAAAAAATTTCTTATGATTAAGATATTTTCCTTGAGATAAACCGAGTTGTGGTTATACTCAAGAAGACTTTGGAAGTTGTCAAAGTAGATTTGTAATCAGTTTGATTAGTGAATTAAGTCCTCATTGGAGGGATGCGAAATCGCCTTGGCGGGTGGACTGGAGTAGTTTGAGATCAAGCGAACCAGGATAAAAATCTCGTGTCTATTGCTTTTGATTTTTAAGTTTCAATTCAACCCCCCCCCCCCCCCCCCCCCACCCCTTCTTGTGTTTTTCACTTCTTCAATTGGCATCAGAGCGCCTGGTTATGAGTTCATACACTTAACCGTGTCAGTACAAGATCCAAGCTTTAGAAAAACACTATGGTGGGACCAAGCCAAAACATCAGCAATGACTATCACGATGACAAGGACAGAACCAGGGTAAACCTCCAGTCTTTGATGGAGATAATTTTGACTACTGGAAAGACAGAATTGAGAGCTTCTTTCTGGCTCATGATGTTGACTTATGGGATATGGTAATTGATGGATACATGCATCCAGTGGATGAAAGTGGTCAGGAGATAGATAGAAAAAGAATTTCTGACCAACAAAAGCGTGATTTCAGAAACCATCATAAGGCCAGAACAATTCTTCTCAGTGCCATCTCATACTCAGAGTATGAGAAGATCTCAAATAGAGACAGCCAAAAACATGTTTGACTCTATGAGAATGACGCATGAAGGCAACATACAAGTTAAATAAACCAAGGCCCTTGCGCTCATTTAGAAATACAAAGCTTTCAAGATGGAAGACAGTGAATCCATAGAAATGATGTTCTCAAGATTCCAGATTCTAGTTGTTGGGCTGAAAGTTGTTGACAAAGGGTATTCTACTACTGATCACGTAAATAAGATCATCAGAAGTTTACCAAAGAAATGGAGGCCAATGGTCACTGCTCTTAAGCTGGCTAAAGATCTCAACAAGGTATCTCTGGAGGAACTTGTTAGCTCCCTCAGAAGCCATGAGATAGAACTAAAAGATGACGAGCCTCAGAAGCAAGGTAAGCCTTTAGCATTAAAATCTAACAAAAAACTTGATTCTAAGGTTTTGCAGGCTATGGAAGAAACCTTTGATGGATCCTCATTAGAAGAAGACGAATTGTCTCTTCTCTCTAGAAGGGTTAATCAGCCATGGAAGAAGAGGCAAAGAAAATTCAGAAACTCCAGAAGATCAGGGAATCAAAATGAATCCTCCTCTAGATACAGAAAATATGAGCCCTCCTCTGGACACAGAAGGTCTGAAGCTTCGTCTAGTCACAGAAAGTCAAACAATAGAGATATCATATGCTATGAGTGCAATGAACAGGGGCACTACAAAAGTGATTTTCCAAGGCTTCAGAAGGAGAAGCCCAAAAAGAAGTTCTTCAAGGAGAAGAAGAAAAGTCTCATGGCAACATGGGATGATTCAGATACTTCTGACACAGATTCATAATCAAATGATGAAAGAGCCAACATTGCTCTTATGGAAAATGTGACAGAAGACAGCGAAGCATCTCAGTCAGACTCAGAATCAGACACAGAAGAGATATCTTTAGCAGCAAGGCTAAAACACTAGTCATGGTACTTGGACTCTGGATGCTCTCGACACATGACGGGAAGAAAGCATATGTTCCAAAGACTAGAACTTAAACATGGAGGCTACGTGGGTTTTGGAGGCAACCAAAGAGGAAAGATCATTGGCTCTGGAACAATAGGTAATGGTAACCTTCCTTCTATTAATAATGTGTTGTTAGTTGATGGATTGATTCATAACCTGTTATCCATAAGTCAATTAAGTGATAACTGTTATGATATAATCTTTAATCAAAATTCATGCAAAGCTGTTAGTTAGATACATGGAACTATCCTGTTTAATGGAAAGAGGAAAAACAACATTTATAAGATAAAACTTTCTGAACTAAAGAGTTAGAATGTAAAATGTCTTCTTTCTGTTAACAACGAGCAATGGGTCTGGCACATAAGATTGGGGCATGTTTGTCTGAGAAGAATATCTCAGATTAACAAACTCAACTTGGTCAGAGGACTTCCTAATCTGAAGTTCAGCTTAGATGCTCTGTGTGAAGCATGTCAGAAAGACAAATTTGCAAAACCTGCTTTTAAAGCCAAAAATGTTGTTTCCACCTCTAGGCCATTAGAACTTCTGCACATACATTTATTTGTACCAGTGAAAACTGCATCTGTTAGTGGCAAGAAGCATGGGTTAGTGATCGTTGATGACTATAGCAGATGGACATGGGTAAAGTTCTTAAGACTCAAGGACGAGTACATTCTGTGTTTGTTGCTTTATGTAACCAAGTTCAGAATTAAAAGGATCTTAGAATTGTAAAAGTCAGAAGTGATCATGGTGGAGAGTTTGAAAAAAAAAAATTGAAATATTTTTCAATGAAAAAGGCATTTCGCATGACTTCTCTTGTCCTAGAACTCCACGAAAAAATGGAGTTGTAGAAGGAAAGAATAGAACATTGCAAGAAATGGCCAGAACCATGATCAATGAGACTAACATTGTTAAGATCTTCTGGGCAGAAGCAATTAACACAACATGTTATATTCAGAATAGAATCTCTATAAGACCTATTCTGGAAAAGACTCCATATGAATTATGGAAGAACAGAAATCCCAACATTTCTTATTTCTATCCTTTTGGATGTACATGTTTTATTCTGAATACTAAAGATCATATGAACAAGTTTGACTCTAAAGCACATAAGTGTATTATGTTAGGATACTCTGAAAACTCAAGAGGGTACAAAGTATACAATACAGAAACACAGATTGTTGAAGAGTCAATCAGTGTTAGATTTGATGATAAGATTGACCCTTAAAAGTCAAAGCAGAATGAATATTTTGCAGATATAGAAGTTGAATTCACAGGTGCTGAAGACAACTCATCAGAAGTTCCCAACAGAGATGCTCCAACAACGTCATAAGGAAATGTCAGAAGCATTCCAGTAACTTCTGTTGAACAACTCCAGAAAAAGTTATCTAGAAGCAACATAGCTCACCCTAAAGATAAGATTCTGGGAAAGAAGGATGATCCAATCAGAACAAGATCAACATTCAGAAACTCTGAAGAATCCCTCATGTGATTGGTATCTCTGATTGAACCAACAACAATTGACGAAGCTCTTCTGGACAACGACTAGATTCTGGAAATGCAGGAGGAGTTAAACTAATTCACCAGAAATGACGTATGGGATCTGGTTCCCAAACAAAAGTATTCAAAGTCATTGGAACAAAGTGGGTGTTGATAAACAAACTGAATGAGCAAGGGGAAGTCATCAGAAACAAGGCACGACTGGTTGAACAAGGTTATAATCAACAAGAGGGGATAGACTATACATAAACCTTTGCTCCAGTTTCCAAGTTAGAATCTATCAAACTCTTAATCTCTTTTTTTGTAAATAATGGCATCACTCTGTATCAGATGGATGCCAAAAGTGAATTCTTAAATGGTTACATTGATGAAGAGGTATATGTGCACCAACCCCCTGGATTTGAAAACTCCAAACACCCAGAATATGTTTTCAAACTAAATAAGTCACTTTATGGTCTGAAACAAGCTCCTAGTGCTTGGTATGAAAGGATAAGTAACTTTCTGTTAGAAAAGGAATTCACCAGAGGGAAAGTGGACACAACCTTGTTCTGTAAAACATTTAAGAATGACATTTTAGTTTGTCAAATTTATATAGATGATATTATATTTGGATCTACTAAACCTTCTCTGGGAAGAGAATTTTCTAAGTGCATGCAGGCAAAGTTTGAGATGAGCTTGATGGGAGAACTTAAATTCTTCATGGACATTCAAATCAATCAGACTCCAAATGGAACTTACATTCACCAGAGCAAATACATCAGAGAACTTCTGAAGAAATTTTACCTCTCAGAATGTAAGCAATCAAAGACTCCAATGCATCCCACGTGTATTCTGGAAAAGGAAGAGGTAAGTAAAAAGGTAGAGCAAAAGATCTACAGAGGTATGATTGGATCTCTCCTTTATCTGACAACTTCAAGGCCTGACATTTTATTCAGCGTTTGTTTATGTTCTAGATTCCAATCAGATCCTAGAGAATCTCACTTAACAGTAGTTAAGCAAATTTTCAAGTATCTGAAAGGTACTACTAACTTGGGTTTGTTTTATAGAAAATCCCATGAATACAGCTTAGTAGGATACTGTGATGCTATTTTTGCCGGAGATAGAGTAGAATGTAAAAGTACTTCTTGAATCTACCAGTTTCTGGGAGACAATCTGATCTCATGGACCAGCAAGAGGCAGCCCACAATTGCATTCTCAACAGCAGAAGCTGAATACATTGCAGCTGCTGGATGTAGCACACAAATGCTCTGGATGAAAAGTCAGCTTGAAGACTTCAACATATTTGAGAGTAACATCCCTATTTTCTGTGATAATACTTCTGCTATATGTTTATCCAGAAATCCTATTTTGCATTCTAGGGCTAAGCATATAGAAATAAAACATCATTTTATTAGGGACTATATTCAGAAAGGAATTCTCTCTTTAAAATTTATTACCACAGACCATCAATGGGCTGATGTGTTTACAAAACCCCTATCTGAAGATAGATTTAATTTCATTCTGAAACATCTCAGCATGAAATTGTGTCCAGAATAAGAAGTTTTATTTGCATATTCTAACCCTTATAATTTTAATTTTTTTTTGTGAACATTTGATCAACTTGTCTTTAGAAGTTAGGAGTACAGTTGCTTCAGAATCTATTTATGAAGATCTGAACCTTTCATTTCAAAGATAGAGGCGTGCAGTTCACACCATCAAACATCTATCATCCTTCACAAGCTACCTTCTGAGGCTGAACACACGTTCAAATTCTGAAGGGTCCAAGGCTCTGATTGGATGCATTGAGACACTTGTCAATGGTAACTATTCAGTATCTACACGCAATCCCCTAATTTTAGGTTTCATAATTTCAGTATAATCATTAATTATTTTCTCTTTCTTACTGATTAAGTTTTCAAAAGTGTTTATAAACAAAAATTTACTATTTCATTCACTTCTTACTTCTTTCACTATTATCTCTCGCTCTAGTTTTTCAAAAACCCCTTTACTCAGTTTTCTTCAACAAATCCGTGTGAACAATGGCATCATCATCAAGCATCAAAAATCTCAACCGTGCTCCTGGTTCTTCTTCAACAGAACAGTATAAGGAACCTATTAGAATACTGCTCACTCCGGCCTATAACCTTGAAGTTCTATGTGAATTGATCATTGATTTTGAGAGTTTAAAGGAAAATGGGTTTGATATGTATTAAGATGTGACGGCACAGGGATGGAACAAATACTTTGATCATATGTTGGGTCCAACATTTCCTATTCTTTTTAAGGAATTATGGATTCATGCTACTTAATCCAACCATCAGGTTACGTCATATGTTATGGGGAAGAAGATAATGATTACAGAAGACTTGATTAGGAAACTTATTGGGTACAATGGCGGTGGAGTCAGATGCATTGACATGGCTGACAAGTGTTCTGACCTAAAATTTATTGCTAGGGTCATTTTCACTTCTGGACAACCATCCAGCAAGATAAGAGACTTGAAAGATTATTATAGAATCTGGGCCAGGATTATTTTGGGATGTATCAATCACAGGAAGCCTACAAGCTCTCCTAATTACATCAACATTGATCAGTAGTTTCTGTTATACTTCATTGCAAAGAAGACCAAAATAAATCTTCCACATTTTCTTTTCAACCATTTGAGGACAACTGTGAAAGAGACAAGAGAAGAAGAAAGAACAAAGAGGGATTGGATTCCTTTGGGAAGATTGATTTCAGACATTCTGACGGAAAATAGGCTGATAGAACATCTGACAGAGGCTCAGGAGATCAGCACTCTGGAAGCAAGTGCTGGGAAACCACTAAATGCCAAGAATATGAAGAAAATGAAGACCATTGAAAGCATTAAGAAGGAACCAACAATAGCTTCTCGTGAAGTCATCACATCTAGGAGAATCCCTCTGAAGGATTTTCCACTATTTTCTGTTCTCCAGAGATTATGGTCAGATACCTCGAAGCTTGCAAGGAAGATAGAACTATTCTAGAACTCAAGATTTGTGACCTACACAAGCCAGCTCCAGATGTTGTGCTGAAGAATACAGAACGAGGAAGGAAGCAGGAGAAGGATCCTCTCAGAGAACACCCAAAGCTGTGAAAAAGAAAGGTAACACATCTTTTGTTTTGTTGTAGAATCTATAGTTTTTCCAATATCTAAAACCATTCCCCCTCAACCAACAAAAAATACCTCACCACAAACATTTAAGGATTTTGACATAGAGTTTGATCCATCTGTAACTCTTGGCAGTTTCTTAATTGAACTTCACTCCCCCAATCCAAATCCAGAATAAAATCAACCAGAACTTTAAAGAGTTCTTTCTGATATTGAACTATTTGATCAAGACTTTCACTCACCAATCCCAGAAAATCCGACCATACATTCTCCACAATCAGAACATCAAAACATCAACTCTCCTCAACCAGAGAATGAAAACCCCCTCACTCCTCAAACTGAAAATCCAAATTCTGAAACACCTGAACCAGAAAATTAACACGCTACCGCAAACCAATCAGAAGACTCCCTTACAGACTCTAATACCACTACCCCAGTTCCTGGAATAACAGAACCTCTTATGGTTCATTTACCTCTCTCCATCCATGATATTCCAGAAATAACTTCACCATATGATTCCACACCACCAAACACTCCTCACTCACCAATCCTGGTTTCTGATTCTCCTACTCCCTCACCAATTAACCATTCAGCTGATCATCTCAGAATTGTCATTGATCTAGAAGCGCTGGACCATCTAGCTTCAACCTCAAATAAAACGGCCATTCCCATACCCAAACCAACCTTGACAAAAACAGATATTGGTAAGAACTTGCTAATTTTTGACACAGAAATACAAGAATGGGTTACTTCTTTAAAGCAAGCAAGTTAAGAGAATTCTAATCCCGCTGCTTTTGATTCTCTTTGGGATAGATTCAGAAAATGGTTCAAATCTGAATCCCAGAGGCTGAAATAATTGAGTTATGAGATGGCTCAGCAGAACTTCAATGATCAGCTGAAAGCCTTCAAAGACCAAGTTCTGAGTCACTAGGACAAGAAAGAAATTATTCTGCTGGAAAATGCTCCCCAGAAAGAGCACCAACCTTCAGAAGCCACTGAACCAGGTTCTGATAGTCACCTTCTGACTACTGCTCGAGAAAAGGAAATTGCAACAGAAGAAGCAGTTGAATCAGAAGAGGCTGCTGAGTGTTCTGAACGACATGCAACCTATGAGGATACACCAGCTACGTCTTTAGTCATGCAAACTCTGGGAGAGTTGAAGAAGGAGAATGCTTTAATCCATGCAAGGTTGGATAAGCAAGAAGATACAAACAAAGAGATCAGGGATATATTGGATAAGCAAGAAGATACAACAAAATAAATCAAGGATATTATGGGAAAGCAGGAAGAATCTAACAGTCATATTAAGAGCTTGCTAGAAGCGTTGTTCACATGACTTCCCCCTCCATCTTAGATTTTCTTTAACTTGTATTATGTATTCTTCATCTTATCTTCTTTGTTTCTGAAAAATTTCATTGCAATCTGTTTTCAATACAAATCATCATCTTTTTTACTCTGATAATTT
The DNA here is from genome assembly GCA_948472305.1 of Vicia faba. NCBI lineage: Eukaryota > Viridiplantae > Streptophyta > Magnoliopsida > Fabales > Fabaceae > Vicia > Vicia faba. Next base: position 273,992,365 of record OX451735.1, on the reverse strand, counting down.
GTGATTATATTGCTTTTTGATACCTGACAAAAAGGGGGAGAATGTAAGATATTTTCAATAACAGTATACTGGGACAAAGTCTCAAACATTCTAAATATCTTAACTTCTATTTTTTTTCTGAAAGCATGAACAAGAACATATTCTAATAAAGACAGAAGGAGATGCATCAAAAGCTCTGATGAGAAAGAACTCCAGGGAAGTAATTCATCTCTATCTGAGTACTCAACTCAAGGGGAGACTTTCTTAAGCTTTTTGTTCTATATATTTTATATTGAAAAATCCTAGTTTTTGTCATCATCAAAAAGGGGGAGATTGTTAGAACATAGTTTGATTCTACAACCCTTATAAGAGTTTTGATGATGACAAACACAAAGAATAAATATGCACTCTAAATTTGTGTTTTATGTTATACATAAGTTCTGACTAAAACGAAATCAGAAGTTAAGCCACAGAGGCATTCAAGCTTAGTAATCATAATGTTTTAAAGTATGATGATCAGAATCCGCGCTTAAGAGAAAGATATCCTGATTCTGAACGGAAGTCTAACACGCTAACTGAATCTTCGTTTCTGGCTTCCCAAGTTCTGAAGTAAAGCAGCATGCAAGATTCCTAAAATCTGAAGCGTTACTTTTCCACTAAGGCATTATCATGTACAACGACTTCATTTAGACAATAATCTTCTCAGTATGGAAAGTGAATTAAGTGTCCATTATCACGTTTCAATTTGGACAGATTTCCACGCCTATATAAACAAAAACAAAGGTTAAATTGTTTACGATTTCACACGACTTCTCTCTACATTCTCAAAAAGGCTGCAAAAATTCATATTCATTCTACATTCAATTTGTGTAATAAATCACAGCAGTGATATAGTTTTTGTAACGAAAAAAAAATAGTACACAATAAAATTTTCTTGTGATTAAGATATTTTCCTTGAGATAAACCGGGTTGTGGTTATACTCAAGAAGACTTTGGCAGTTTTCAAAGTAGATTTGTAATCAGTTTGATTAGTGAATTAAGTCCTCGTTGGAGAGAGGCGAAACCACCTTGGCGGGTGGACTGGAGTAGTTTGAGATCAAGCGAACCAGGATAAAAATCTCGTGTCTATTTCTTTTTATTTTTAAGTTTCAATTCAACCCCCCTTCTTGTGTTTTTCACTTCTTCATCTTGAGTGTGAGGAAAGGGCCATTCAACCAAATAAAGAGCCATTGGAAGTGATTAATTTGGGTTCAGAGGAAGATCCAAAAGAAGTCAACATTGGAGCATTGCTTCATCCCAATGTGAAGAGCAGGTTGATTAAATTGTGGAAAGAGTATATGGATATATTTGCATGGTCTTACCAAGACATGCCTGGTTTGGATATGGATATTGTGGAACATCGTTTGCCGCTAAAGCCAGAGTGCCCGCCAATCAAACAGAAATTGAGAAGAACTCACCCTGATATGGCAGTGAAAATTAAAGAAGAAGTTCTAAAGCAGATTAATGTCGGTTTTCTTGTAACATTAGTGTACCCTCAGTGGATTTCCAATATTGTCCCAGTTCCAAAGAAAGACGGAAAAGTTTGCATGTGCATTGATTATAGAGATTTAAACAAGGCTAGTCCAAAGATGATTTTCCATTTCCATATATTGATATGTTGGTTGATAGTATAGAAAAATTCAAATTATTCTCGTTCATGGACGAATTTTCCAGATATAATCAAATTAGAATGGCTCCTTAGTACATGGAAAAAACAACATTTATCACACCCTGGGGAACATTCTGTTATAGAGTGATGCCCTTCAGGTTGAAGAACAATGGTGCAACGTACTAGAGGGATATGACAACCCTATTCTATGATATGATGCACAAGGAAATCGAGGTATATGTTGATGATATGATTGCCAAGTCCCAGACCAAAGAAGGGCACATGGAAGACTTGTTGAAACTGTTTCGGTGTTTGAGGAAATATAGTCTCCGCTTGAATCCAAATAAATGCCCCTTCGGTGTTCGACTATAAAAATTGTTAGGTTTCATTGTCATCCAAAAAGGAATTAAAGTCGATCCTGATAAAGTCAAAGCAATTCAAGAAATGCATGCGCAAAGGACTGAGAAGCAGGTTAGAGGTTTCCTTGGGTGGTTGAATTACATTTCCAAATTTATCTCCCATATGAATGCAATGTGTAAACCGATCTTTAAGTTGTTAAAGAAAGATCAAGGTTGTGTGTGGACAGATGATTTCCAAAGGGCATTTGAAAGTATTAAAGAGTATCTGCTTGAACCTCGTATCTTGCTCCCACCCGTTGAAGGAAGACCATTAATTATGTATCAGACAGTCTTAGATAATTCCATGGGTTATATTTTGGGGTAATAAGATGAAACAGGGAAGAAGGAATATTCCATTTATTATCTCAGCAATAAGTTTACTGATTGTGAGTTGCGGTATTCCATTCTGGAAAAGACATGCTGTGCTCTGGCCTGGCCAGAAAAGCAATTATGGTAATATATGTTGAATCATGCTACTTGGTTGATTTCCAAAATAGATCCAATTAAGTATATTTTTGAGAAGCCTACTCTCACTGGGAGAATTTCCTGTTGGTAGATGTTGTTGTCTAAATATGATATTGAATATCATACTCAGAAGGCTATAAAATTTAATTTCCAACCGGTTGATGATTATCAGTCTATTAAATTTGATTTCCATGATGAGGATGTTATGTTTCTGAAAGTGAAAGGTTGTGATGAACTGTTACCTAAGGAAGGTCCTGATCCTGAATCCCGGTGGGGTATGGTATTTGATGGAGTTGTGAATGCTTATGGGAAAGGAAATGGTGCTGTGATTATCACTCCTCATGGATCGCATATTCCTTTTACTGCAAGGCTGGCCTTTGATTATATCGATACAATGGCAGAGTATGAAGCTTGTATCATAGGTCTCGAGGAGGCTATTGATCTCAGAATCAAAGTTCTATATGTGTATGGCTATTCAGCTTTGGTAGTAAATTATATTAAAGGAGAATGGGATACTCGACACACTGGCTTGATTCCTTACAAAGACTATGCTAGAAGATTATTACCCTTCTTTAATAAAGTTGAATTCCTTCATATTCCCAGAGACGAAAATCAGATGGCGGGTGCTTCGGCAACTCTGGCTTCTATGTATCAAGTAAATACTTGGACTGATGTGCCTCGTATCACAGTGCGGTGCTAGATATACCGGCTCATGTGTTTGCGGTAGAGGAAATGTCAGACGAAAAACCTTGGTATTATGATATAAAACATTTTCTCTAGACTTAGGAATACCCGACTGGTGCGTCAAATAAAGATAGAAAGACATTGAGAAGGTTGGCAGGTAGCTTTTTCCTTAATGAAAATTTTTATACAAAAGAAATTATGACATTATCTTGCTCAGATGCGTGGATAGACACGAAGCAGACATGTTGATGCATGAGATCCATGAAGGCTCCTTTGGCACTCATGCCAATGGATATTCAATGGAAAAAAAGATGCTTAGGGCAGGTTACTATTGGCTGACAATGGAATCTGACTGTTACAAATTTGCAAAGAAATGCCCTAAGTTCCAGGTTTATGCTGACAAAATTCATGTGCCTCTGATGCTTATCGATATTATTTCTTCCCCGTGGCCTTTCCAATGGAAATTGTTTTATCTCTGTGGCAATAGACTGCTTCACCAAATGGGTGGAAGCAGCTTCATATGCTAATGTTACTAAGAAGGTGGTAGTGCGTTTTATCAAGAAAAATCTTATATGTCGGTATGGTGTGCCAAGCAGGATTATTACTAACAACGACTCGAATCTAAACAACAAGATGATGGCAAAACTCTGAAGAATTCAAAATTCTCCATCACAATTCATCTCCTTACAGTCCAAAGATGAATGGGGTTGTTGATGCTGCTAATAAGAATATCAAGAAGATCATGCATAAGATGGTTGTTACTTATAAAGATTGTCATGAGATGCTCCCTTTTTCTTTGCAAGGTTATCGTACATCCGTCCGCACTTCAACAGGGGAAACCCCGTTCTCTCTTGTGTATGGTATGTAAGCAGTGCTCCCGATCGAGGTTGAGATTCCCTCTTTACGTGTGATAATGGAAACCCAGTTCTCATAGGCTGAATGGGTCCAGAACAGGTTTGACCAATTGAATTTGATTAAATAAAACAGAATGATGGCCTTGTGTCATGGTCAGTTGTACTAGAAGATAATGAAGAAAGATTTTAATAAGAAGGTCAAGCCTCGCGAATTCAGAGAAGGCGACCTCGTGCTATGTAATATCATGTCTTTCAACGCTGATTCTAGGGGCAAGTGGACTCCCAATTTTGAAGGCCCATATGTGGTTAAGAAAGCCTTCTCTGGTGGTGCATTAATTCTTGAAACTATGGATGGTGAGGAGTTCCCACGTCCTTTGCATGTTGATGCAGTCAAGAAATACTTCGCCGAAATAAATAAAAGAACAGCTTGCTAAGTTGAAAACCCGAAAGGGAAGCTTAGGTAAAAAAAGAGTGTCTCGGTAGGCTAAAAAACCGAAAGGGCGGCCTAGGCAAAAATTAGAGACATAAACAGAATAAATTTTCCCGCTAGGTTGAAAACCCGCAAGGGAAACTTAGGAAAAATTTAAGGATTTCTTGGCAAGTAACTGCATTAGACAAGACTTGATCATTGAAGCAACAATCTTCTTGGATCCTCACCATACTTCAACAGAAGTCGCTGCTCAGGAATTCAAAGTTGTTAGGGAGAATGGTGGTCATCGAATTTCAATGTATCTTTTCTAATGTATATTACCATTTTCCAAACTTTGTAATCATCAATGGAGTCTCGCCATTCGCATACCACCATTTTATTAATAAAGTTTGAGGTTTTATCCAATTCTTTGCAATTCTTATTTTATTCTGCTTACAAAGACTCTATTTATTATTGTTAGTAATTTTCAAAGCAAAAAGATTAAATAAAAAAATTGTTTTTGAAAAGAATTTACAAATTACTATTTACTTTAGCTTTTTGTGACTCAAGAAAAGCAAAAGTGGTAATCCTAATGATGGACGAACGCATAATTTTTGGAAGTTTGTGTTCCCCAGAAAGGCTCATTCAGGTAGGGGGAGACAATAACAATTGGCATAAGGTGCGGTATTGGGCTTGTGATCCCGTTTTCCCCAATCAAATCTTGGTCCATTTTGATTTCGGGTTTGCATGGTTTGAAGCCTTTATCCCAGATTCCCCAGTAAAGTCTTCGCCCATATGACGTAAGTCCCTTCTCCTGTTACATGCTGAGTTAGAATCATTCGTAAAATGATGTCCTTTTATGGTAATGGAATTATTGTTGTTTCCCCATGAAGTTAGGCTAGGGAAGTATCTTTTCTAAGAAGTGTTGAAGCAGTTGTCAATTTTTTGGGTTTTCTCCCTCCAGGTGTTGGGACTGATTTAAAATCCTCATAATTTTGATTTTTCTTGCTATATTGTTTGATTCCTTAATCCTCAAGTGAGCTGAGACTTTGTTCTCTCTGAAAGTTGTATCCCCAGGTGGTTTCATAATTTATCCCCAGGGAAGTTTGTGTAATCATCACTCTTGGCATTGAAGAATGTATTTTGGGCTCCCCTCAATGATTTGGTATTATACTCCCCTATGAAGTCAACACGAGATCCCTGGGTGATATCTCAACGATGTGGTTTTCATCTGCCCTAATGAAGTCAATATTATAATCTCTAATGAAAATCTATAACTTGAAACATTTGTTTTCCCCCTTTGAAGTCTGTGTAATGTTCCCTGGTGAAGCCTGGAGGAGGATGTTAGGTCCTTGTATCTGCATTGATTCTATTGTTTTGATTCGATTACTTTTGGATGGTGTTTCTTCCCAGTGTAGTTAATCCATGGAATAGGGATTTGTCTCCTCAGATGGTGTTTACTCTCTTATGGAATTTTCCTTCTAGATTTGATTTAGCCGAGTGTTGACTTTACCCAATTTAGTTTTGTTTGTCATCCCTAGTGCTTCATACTTATTTTGTCAGCATATACATGATAGAATTCATACATAAATAATTCATATTTGAATTGGAATTCATTACTCATTTTCATACATTGATATTTTTATTTCTATTTTACCCTATTCACCGAGTTATGTTACCCTCTCTCCAATAAAGTATCAACTTTAAGCAGAAAGTGTATATTCTTTCAATCTCCCCACCGTGTTACCCTTCGTGGATGAACTTTGATTTAGCCTTCCTATTCAGTTCTTTATATGGATGGAATATGATCCACTTTTGAGTTTATTTCTCATCAGGAGGTATCTCGATTGACTGTTTCACTCCGGTTTAGTTCTTGTTTAAATTTGTGGTCCTCAGTAACATTATTATTTCCGCATGCTTTGAGCCCTGGTTTGAGAATGTGCATTTATTTTGTACGTGAAGACTTTGGCTCCTCAGCAGGAATATATTTCTTCCGCAGGAAACTATATTTCTTTCCCCGGGAGGTAATTATTACAACTCATTCTCATAACAGCAAGTGGAAAGTCTCTTTATTTGAGAAATTTGTACTTCCCTAGTAAGCCTGTTAGTTCCTTGAGAATATTCTTTTGTTACTCCAATGAATGGTAGTCTCCTTATTATGGGAGGTAGTTCTTTGTTGATATTTCTTACTCCAATGGATGGTAGTCTCGTCATTATGTGAGATAGTTCGTTGTTGAGATTTGTTACACACATGAATGGTAGTCTCGTCATTGTGGGAGATAGTTCATTGTTGAGATTTGTTACTCCAGTGAACAGTAGTCTCGTCATTATGGAAGATAGTTTGTTGTTGAGATTATTTGATGATGCTATAGGTGAAAGCACAACACATTTCATCAGGTTGATCTACAGGTTCATGAGTTTCTTTCCATGCCTTCTTCAATAAGATTTCATTGAGGCTCAAGCTTCATCATTGAAGATGCTTTGAAGTGACATCGTGACAAGTTCTACTATGATTCATCATGCCTCAATTTTTCAAAGAAAGTTAAAGAATGCAAAAGTTGATTGAAGAGGTTTGACCTAATTGGGCAAGTCCTTGAGTTCTTGATCACAAGTGCATAACTCCCTCAATTCTCAATATTTGGAAGTGGTTATGGTTGCCATGGTTTCTCATTATCATCCTCAACAACTTCTATTTACAAGACAAAAGTATTTGTGCAAGAAAGTTTGTCAAATTTGAAAAGGCTTTCGAAGGCATTTTGTTGCTCTAGGAGCTAGGAGCAAGAAAGTATTTCTGATTTTATATATATATTTTTTTTTAAACTTCAAAAATTCATAAATAATTCATTTTAACTTAAAAAAATCTATAAAAAATTCTTAAAAATAATTTTGATTTTTCTCTTTCTGATTATTATTTTTTCTTAATTTTATTGTGTTTTGATATTTTTTTTTATATTTTTTCACTTTATTTGAGTTGTTTTAAATATTTAAAAATACTTTTCTTAATTTTTAAATTCTGGAAAAAAATATGGAAGGATCCAATGACCTCTTGACAAATATTGGTGACCTTATTTTATTTCTATTTTTGACTTTACTATTTTTCACAATTTTTGGTTAATTTTGCCTATTTCTTTTAATTTTAAAAATAGTTTCTAACTTAAAAAAATTACCAAAATTTTTATAAAAATAGTTGACCTCATTTCTGATTTTTCTTTAGTCTCATTGAATTTATCTTGGATATTTTGAATATATTTGCTATTTTCCCTTTTTATTTTCATTTAAAACCATTTTAAAAATCATTTTTTCTTTATTTTTATATAGAATTTTATTTTTGTATATATATTCTGGCTGATCTTAAACTATGAGATTTTGATCATGAGCTTCATTAATATCATTGGATCTTTGGTGTTAAGTTCAACTCCATCAAAATGGATGAATGATTTTAATGATAGCTTGATTAAATTTTTAGTTCAAATGTGGTTTAATTCTTATTCCCTCCCTCTTCATCTTATCCTCTTCTTACTTGTACTACATGTTATTGGAGAATAATTTACATATCATTTCTCTAAACATATGGTACATAGATTACTATTGAACGACCTCAAAATAGGTGCTACTTCTACATAAGTCCACTTACGATTACTTAACTTAGCCCTAAATTTTGTCCCGATTCGAGAAATGATCATTTATGGCCCAAACCTATGTTTGCAAGCCTAAATATATTAATTTGAAACCTTTGATCCAATAATCTTGTGATTTACTGTTAGGAGGTTTTGTTCTTATCAATCCTCTAATTAATCTTCATAAGCTTTGGTTAAAGTGAATCACTTAAACATCATTGATCATTGTTGCCTTGAGACTTTGAAATGAATGATATACTTGACAAAAAACAAATGAAACTTATTGTTTAGAGGCTTTGATTTTATTAATCTTCTAATGAGTTTTCAAATGCAAGCTTTAAGATGGTCATTCAACTAAACTCTAATTATTAATTCATTAACACTTGACTTTTTACCTTATGCCTTTATTTTATGCTTTTATTTTATGTCTTTACTTTATGCACCATTTTACTTTAGGATTTCCATTTTATGCTATTTTCATCTTTGCTCACTTGAGCATTTACTTTTATGTCACTTTATTTTGCTCACTTAAGCTTTTCATTTCTTTTTGAAGATACCTAATAATCAACATGAACCATAAAAAAACGTTAATGTTACTTGGACTATTTGGTTACTATCCTTGGCATTATGGAGATTGTGGACTTCTTGGAATTCGAATTAGAGACCATGGACTACCTTGAGACCTTGTGAATTTCATTGTTATATTGTCTGGAGTTCTTGGGGTTTACCCCAAGACATTGGGTTGTTTGTTAACTTTGTGTGCTGGTTGTTTTGATTATATGTTTTGTCCGTGATTGGGAATTCATTTGTATACAGCTGTTACTCTGCCTAATTTTTGTGAAAGACCTAATGCAATTGAAGCTTGGTTTTCTTGAGAGGTTTATTATCTTTACTTGTTTGGTTTTAATCCAAATGATGGGAATTCTACATTGACTCATTGTGTTAAGTGTTGGCTTCTTGTTGGTTAGACGGTTCTTTTCTCTAGCTCTTACTTCATGCTTTAGAATAGTCCCTTCATCTCCTCCCATCTTCTTTAATTTCAAAATCTTCTCCCCCCTTTTCAAAGCTATTCTTGTTTTCTAAACTTGAACCGCTTTCACAATAAACTTGGATTTATGTCCATGCATTTTCAAAAATACTTTCTTAATCAAACTTTAACCAACTTAATAATGCTTTGACATTTTTTTTGAGAAGACTAAAAGTCAATCAATCTCATTCAAACTATATTGCCACTTTGGATTTTTATATTTAAAATTTTCTCAAAAGATTAGACTATTGTCAATCCTTGAAGTGATGAAAACCACTATACTTCTACAATATGTAGTGAAGTGAGATATTTTCCACTTGGATGTTGAGTGAGGCTTTGTTGATTTTAAAATCCAAGCCACATCCTCCACTTTGAGATGACGCAAATTCTCCTTTCTCATAATCGTAGGTAGAAAGTATGTTTTTCCACTCGAGTAAGATGATAATGTCTCGTCTCTTAAAATAAACCAACACACTTGTGTTTTAAAATTTTTAAAGGTGAACTACGAGTAACCTGATCCCCTATTGCATGAATGGTGGTACGTAGGTACTAAAGGTACGCAACCGCGACGGGTGCAAAAATTATAAAGAATATTTCTTTTTCCCATCTCCACAATCTATTTTCATACAACACAATATAGCCAAAATACACAGATTTTCAAAGAGGTTTATGTGGATTATCGTAGATGTTTAGGGTGCTAATACCTTCCCTTTGCATAACCAACCCCCGAACTTAGATTTTCTCCCCCTCTTTTTGGGTTACTTGCTCTTTTTCCATTCCTTTGGAAACAATGAAGCGCGTGGCGTTTTTTATTTTGATCTATGCAAGTTAAGTCAATCCAATGGCTTAGTCTCAACATTTCTACTGCTACAGCTATCAAATGAGAATTGGGAAGAAATGTGGGTTAACGGTGTTGTAGAATGATCAGGGATGCTTGATTTTAATTAAAGGGCCCTTAGGAGTTAATCCTGGGGAATTTGATTGAAAGTAGGACAAACAAACGGCTGAGATGAAACATTGACTAGGACTGACGGAGGAAGGGAGCGCATGGTGACCATAAATTGGTCACCAGATCCCATGGCTATCGAGGATCCACATGGCACGTATTTGGACGAGGATTGGGTATGTTATTCCCCTCACACCTTGTAAGGTTGTTTACAATTATATTGATAGAAATGCGTGAGGCTACTCACATCTTTTGCCAATTGAAACGCGTGAGGTTGCTAACATATTTTTGCTGATGTCAATGTGTTGTCAAGTGCTTAGAGAATTAACTTTCTAAAGCTTGGAGAATAATAGAAAAAGTTATATCGTGGATTTATCTTTATCTATCACTACCTAGAGGATGGATAATGTGAGGTCGAACTTATCATTGCAAAGGGATTAATCGGATAAGACTGAAAATTATAATGTATCACTGCTTGGTGACTAGCGTGAATGGTTATGGTTTTGTGTGTCTACTACAACCTAGGGAATATGTGGTGTGTGTATTGAATTTTTTATGTCAAGGGACTAAGTAAAAACTACCAAATAAATCTGGAAAATAGATGATAAAGCTTGTAGACTAACATAGCAAACTATATCATAGAATTTGTACATTTATTGCAACCTAGGGAACAAACGACATAGGTTTGAAAATGGAGTTTGATGATGACGTTGGTTGTATCCATTTTCAACCAAGACTTTGATGAAAATGTTAGGTTAACCAATGAATATGTTCGGATATGCTTGCTGATAATGCTTATGCCAATTGATAAATGATAGTTCTTATGGTTTTGTATATGCGCATAATGTTATTCTGAAACGTAATCTTCTTCTAGACCATTGGGTATCTGAACTTCCTGACTCCCCAATACCTTTGGTTTGTTGATATTGAATTGTCTTTGTACTTGATATGGAATTTATGCATGTGGATGCAAGTGTTAATGTGTAGTATGTAATGATTTGACCAATGCATGTAATGAGTGATTTGGACACGCATCAATGGACGTCGAAATTTTGAAATGCCAATGAATGACTGCGCTTACAGGGTAAACACCAAGTGATATTGGGTTTAAGGGTAAGCTCCAAGTGGGATTGATATTTTTATCTATCAGATCCATGCTGTCGGAATTTGTCAGATGGATGAAAAGATAGGCATAATTTGATTCTATATTGAAGTGACCTAGTGAATGTACTATGCGGACTCATGCTTTTGATGGATGTCGTTGAGATGGGTCGTAGGTGGTAGAGCGTTATGCTAAAATGATTTCCCGATACTTATCTTGAATTAGAATATTACTCGTGTAGGAGAAGGATGTAATTACAAGCTTCTCAAGTCATATTTAAAGCATGTGTTTTGATGAAGACAACATGGACATCAACTTTCAAAGGATGTGCAAAAAGCTTATCAACATCAAATAAAAGTCTTGAAGATTATTGAAGAATTATTGAAGAAATCATCAAATGTCAAAATGGTATAAATAATTCTTTAAATCTTGAATATAGATGTTCACAATATGCATTCATCAACATATACATATTCCATAACTTTAACATCAAGAAAAACTTTGTTTGAAATATCTTTCAAAATGTATTTTTGAAAATAAACCTTTAGGAACAGGTTCCTCCCTAACAGGGAACCGGGTTCCAGCATTTCTCAAAAAACATGTCCCTGGATTTTGTACCAGGAACCGGGTTGTACCAATAGGGGAACCGGTTCCTGCGTGATAAATTTGAATTTCAACTTATAACGTTCACTAAGAACCGGGTTCTGTCAGTGTCGGAACCGGTTCCTAGCGAACCAATGCAGCTTTTACTTTGTTTTTTGAACATTTTTCAAGTGGTATCTTTTCATGAATGCATTTCAACTTTTCATATGAATTGGCATGAATGAAGAGGTTCTTACAACTTTATAAAATGCAAATTTTCTTATTTTCAAACATAATTCAATACTTCAATTTTCAAATTAACAAATATACTTCTTCATTAACAATTTTCTCATTTACTCACATTTGAATTTAAACTTTCATGTGTTCATAATTTTGTGAAACTTGCCAGATACACTTTCATTATCATTTCAAGTTTCATTCATACATTGTGAACATTTATATACATTGTTGAGAATTGTTTTTATCTTGAAGAAGAAGATCAATTAAAGATTGATAAAGCTCTCCATATACTTCAAAATTAATCATTGTATTACTTAAAGATTTTCCCTTACTATCCAGGATTGTTGGAAGTAAGTGTTGTGATTTGAAGAGGATTGTTCTTCATTCACATTAGTGTTTGTTTGGTCTTAAAGGTGTTAAGAACCTTTGATCGCCCTATAGGTTAGATAGTAAGCATAGGCTGTACAATCATTCTAACTATAGTGAAATCTCTTTCGTGTTGGAAAGGGGACTGGAGTACTCTCGGATTGTGAGGGGAACCAGGATATATCACCGTGTTCTTTACTTTTCCGCATTTATCGCTTTCATCACCATAATCAGGAAAAGATAAAGATATAATCAAAACCTTCAAACACTTAACCAAAAAATGACTACCAAGCATTCTCATAAAACCGAATAAATTTTATAAGACCTAATTCACCCCCCCCCCCTCTTAGGCACTCTGAGACTTACAATTGGTATCAGAGCAAGTTATAGGTAACTTGTTCCTAAAGATCCAGAATGGCTTCCGCAAATCATCAACCAGTCTTCAGAGATGGTGGTAGTAACAACAAGCCTCCTCTATTCTGTGGTGAATATTTTGACTTCTGGAAAATACGCATGAAGGCGCATTTAGAAGCACAAGGAGAGGAAGTATGGGATGCTGTTGAAAATGGTCCATTTATCCCGATATCAGTAATCAATGGCATTGGATCTGTAAAGCCCAAAACTGCATGGGACGACGATGATAAAAAGAAAGTTCTATATGACAAAAAAGCAATAAACCTTCTTCAAGGTGCACTCAGTATGGACGAATTTTTCCGTGTCTCGAATTGCAAAACAGCAAAAGAAATATGGGATACCCTGGTTCAAACTCATGAAGGAACGACTGAAGTAAAAAGATCAAGGCTAAATACCTTGAGTCAAGAATATGAACTATTTCGAATGCAGCCCGGAGAATCCATTCTTGACTTATAAAAGAGATTTGTGCATTTGACAAATCACTTAAAAACTCTTGGTAAAACCTTGACAAATGATGAACTCAACTTGAAAATCCTTAGATCATTGACTAGGGAATGGCAACCAAAGGTAACGGCAATCTCGGAAAAGAAGCGTCTCTCCGCAATGACTTCCGCTACATTATTTGGCAAACTTCAAGAATATGAAACGAAACTCGGTAGACTTGAAAAACATGAAAATTTAGAGAAGAAATCCAAAGGGATTGCCTTGAAAGTTGATTCAAAGGAAAGTCAAGATAAAGATGCATCGGAGGAAGATGAAAACTTCTTGCTTCTTGTAAAAAGGTTAGGAAAATATTTTGGTCATAAAAATAATCTTCATAATGCTAACTTTGTCAAGAGGAAGAAATTTTATAATCATAAAGATAAAGAAGCCTCCACATCAACACAAGATGTCACATGTTATGAATGTGGAAAGCAAGGTCACATAAAGCCGGATTGTCCAAAACTCTCCAAGAAAAATGGATTCAAAGGCAAAAAGGAGTTCAAGAACAAAAAGGCTTATGTTGCACGGGAAGATAATGAGATAAGTTCTTCATCCGATTCGGAAAGCGAGGAATGTGCAAATCTAGCATTAATGGCTTCACATCACTCCGACAATGAAGAAGAGGTTAGTAATGAATTTAATCTTTTTGATGATGATGTTCAAGATGCTATTGATGAACTCTTGAAAGAATGCAAAAGTTTATACAAAAAGGTGTCAAATCAAGAAAAAGAACTTCTAAGTTGTTTAGAAAAAATTGACACCATGACTAAAGATTTTGAACTTCAAAAACAGAATTTTATTAAAGAAAAAGAAAACTTTGCATGCTCCAAGTGTGAATCAAATGTCTTTCAAATTGTTCAATTGAAAAGAGTCATTGAACAATATGAAAAAGGACAAATAGGATTGGAAGGATTACTAAGCCAACAACGTTATCCTAATGATAAAAGGGGTCTTGGTTATGTGAATTCTAAGAAACCAAGTAACAATCCCACTGTTTTTGTAAAGGCTAGTAATAGTTACAAACCCAAGAAAGTAGAAAAGAAGCAAGTTGATCATAATCATCAAAAGAAAAAGGCTAATGTATCGAAAAAGAAAACATTTCCTAAGAAGAAATCTTATCCTTCTAGATATAGAAGTAACTTTGAACCTACTTGTTTTTATTGTGGTATTAAAGGCCATACACCTAATGCTTGCGATGTTAGAAACTTTAGTATAGCAAGTGGGCATTATGTGTGGGTGAAAAAGGGAACTAACTATGAAGGACCCAAGGCAACTTGGGTACCTAACAAAGAATAATTTGTTTGTGTAGGTATGCTTGAAATCCACATCAAATGTTTGGTATCTTGATAGTGGATGTTCAAAGCATATGACAGGAGATGTACACCAATTTTCATATCTAGTACATAAAGCCAAAGGGTATGTCACCTATGGAGACAACACCAAAGGAAATATTCTTGGCGTTGGAATAGTTGGCACACCTCCATCCATTCAAATTGAGGATGTTCTCTATGTTGAAGGATTAAAGCACAATCTTCTTAGCATAAGTCAACTTTGCGATAGAGGGTTCAAGATCAAATTCAACAAAGATGAATGTCTCATTATGGATGAGGCAACCAATGAGGTAAAACTCAAAGGTATAAGAACTAACAATATTTTTATGATTACTTTAGATGATTTGTCTCTGAAGGTACAATGTCTTATGGTAAACAACAATGACGCTTGGTTATGGCACAAGAGGATCGCTCACATTCACATGGAGCACTTGAACAAATTGGTTAAGCATGACTTAGTTATTGGTCTACCAAAGATGAAGTTCATCAAGGACAAATTATGTAATGCATGCTAAAAGGGCAAACAGACCAAAACAACTTTCAAATCTAAGAATGTGGTGTCTACTACAAGACCACTACAATTGTTACACATGGATCTCTTTGGTCCATCAAGAACAAAAAGCTTGGAAAAGAACTTGGTATTTTGGATGAAGGTGATATCTAATGTTTCTCTTTTTATGCACGTCTTAATTTTTATATGTATCTATTTCACTCTTTTTCCCCATCCTTTTTGATGTTAACAAAGGGGGAGAAGAGTATGCATGTATGTTGTTTTGTTTCAAAGAAATTGCAGGCCCAAATAAATATCAAACTCACTCCAAAATTCAAAGAATCATGGACTTAGGGGGAGCATACAATTTAGGGGGAGCCTTGCATTTGCTCAACATGTTTGCTACACAAAACAACATGAACATTTCAAGAAATCATTATCAAGACTTGGTTGTCATCATCAAAAAGGGGGAGAATGTAATTGCAAGCTTCTCAAGTCATATTTAAAGCATGTGTTTTGATGAAGACAACATGGACATCAACTTTCAAAGGATGTGCAAAAAGCTTATCAACATCAAATAAAAGTCTTGAAGATTATTGAAGAATTATTGAAGAAATCATCAAATGTCAAAATGGTATAAATAATTCTTTAAATCTTGAATATAGATGTTCACAATATGCATTCATCAACATATACATATTCCATAACTTTAACATCAAGAAAAACTTTGTTTGAAATATCTTTCAAAATGTATTTTTGAAAATAAACCTTTAGGAACCGGTTCCTCCCTAACAGGGAACCGGGTTCCAGCATTTCTCAAAAAATATGTCCCTGGATTTTGTACTAGGAACCAGGTTGTACCAATAGGGGAACCGGTTCCTGCGTGATAAATTTGAATTTCAACTTATAACATTCACTAAGAACCGGGTTCTGTCAGTGTCGGAACCGGTTCCTAGCGAACCAATGCAGCTTTTACTTTGTTTTTTGAACATTTTTCAAGTGGTATCTTTTCATGAATGCATTGCAACTTTTCATATGAATTGGCATGAATGAAGAGGTTCTTACAACTTTATAAAATGCAGATTTTCTTATTTTCAAACATAATTCAATACTTCAATTTTCAAATTAACAAATATACTTCTTCATTAACAATTTTCTCATTTACTCACATTTGAATTTAAACTTTCATGTGTTCATAATTTTGTGAAACTTGCCATATACACTTTCATTATCATTTCAAGTTTCATTCATACATTGTGAACATTTATATACATTGTTGAGAATTGTTTTTATCTTGAAGAAGAAGATCAATTGAAGATTGATAAAGCTCTCCATATACTTCAAAATTAATCATTGTATTACTTAAAGATTTTCCCTTACTATCCAGGATTGTTGGAAGTAAGTGTTGTGATTTGAAGAGGATTGTTCTTCATTCACATGTGTTTGTTTGGTCTTAAAGGTGTTAAGAACCTTTGATCACCCTATAGGTTAGATAGTAATCATAGGCTGTACAATCATTCTAACTATAGTGAAATCTCTTTCGTGTTGGAAAGGGTACTGGAGTACTCTCGGATTGTGAGGGGAACCAGGATATATCACCGTGTTCTTTACTTTTCCGCATTTATCGCTTTCATCACCATAATCAGGAAAAGATAAAGATATAATCAAAACCTTCAAACACTTAACCAAAAAATTACTACCAAGCATTCTAATAAAACCAAATAAATTTTATAAGACCTAATTCACCCCCCCCCCCCTCTTAGGCACTCTGAGACTTACAATTGGTATCAGAGCAAGTTATAGGTAACCTGTTCCTAAAGATCCAGAATGGCTTCCGCAAATCATCAACCAGTCTTTAGAGATGGTGGTAGTAACAACAAGCCTCCTCTATTCTGTGGTGAATATTTTGACTTCTGGAAAATACGCATGAAGGCGCATTTAGAAGCACAAGGAGAGGAAGTATGGGATGCTGTTGAAAATGGTCCATTTATCCTGATATCAGTAATCAATGGCATTGGATCTGTAAAGCCCAAAACTGCATGGGACGACGATGATAAAAAGAAATTTCTATATGACAAAAAAGCAATAAACCTTCTTCAAGGTGCACTTAGTATGGACGAATTTTTCCGTGTCTCGAATTGCAAAACAACAAAAGAAATATGTGATACCCTGGTTCAAACTCATGAAGGAACGGCTGAAGTAAAAAGATCAAGTCTAAATACCTTGAGTCAAGAATATGAACTATTTCGAATGCAGCCCGGAGAATCCGTTCTTGACTTATAAAAGAGATTTGTGCATTTGACAAATCACTTAAAAACTCTTGGTAAAACCTTGACAAATGATGAACTCAACTTGAAAATCCTTAGATCATTGACTAGGGAATGGCAACCAAAGGTAACGACAATCTCGGAAAAGAAGCGTCTCTCCGCAATGACTTCCTCTACATTATTTGGCAAACTTCAAGAATATGAAACGGAACTCGGTAGACTTGAAAAACATGAAAATTTAGAGAAGAAATCCAAAGGCATTGCCTTGAAAGTTGATTCAAAGGAAAGTCAAGATAAAGATGCATCGGAGGAAGATGAAAACTTCTTGCTTCTTGTAAAAAGGTTAGGAAAATATTTTGGTCATAAAAATAATCTTCATAATGCTAACTTTGTCAAGAGGAAGAAATTTTATAATCATAAAGATAAAGAAGCCTCCACATCAACACAAGATGTCACATGTTATGAATGTGGAAAGCAAGGTCACATAAAGCCGGATTATCCAAAACTCTCCAAGAAAAATGGATTCAAAGGCAAAAAGGAGTTCAAGAACAAAAAGGCTTATGTTGCACGGGAAGATAATGAGATAAGTTCTTCATCCGATTCGGAAAGCGAGGAATGTGAAAATTTAGCATTAATGGCTTCACATCACTCCGACAATGAAGAAGAGGTTAGTAATGAATTTAATCTTTTTGATGATGATGTTCAAGATGTTATTGATGAACTCTTGAAAGAATGCAAAAGTTTATACAAAAAGGTGTCAAATCAAGAAAAAGAACTTCTAAGTTGTTTAGAAAAAATTGACACCATGACTAAAGATTTTGAACTTCAAAAACAGAATTTTATTAAAGAAAAAGAAAACTTTGCATGCTCCAAGTGTGAATCAAATGTCTTTCAAATTGTTCAATTGAAAAGAGTCATTGAACAATATGAAAAAGGACAAATAGGATTGGAAGGATTACTAAGCCAACAACGTTATCCTAATGATAAAAGGGGTCTTGGTTATGTGAATTCTAAGAAACCAAGTAACAATCCCACTGTTTTTGTAAAGGCTAGTAATAGTTACAAACCCAAGAAAGTAGAAAAGAAGCAAGTTGATCATAATCATCAAAAGAAAAAGGCTAATGTATCGAAAAAGAAAACATTTCCTAAGAAGAAATCTTATCCTTCTAGATATAGAAGTAACTTTGAACCTACTTGTTTTTATTGTGGTATTAAAGGCCATACACCTAATGCTTGCGATGTTAGAAACTTTAGTATAGCAAGTGGGCATTATGTGTGGGTGAAAAAGGGAACTAACTATGAAGGACCCAAGGCAACTTGGGTACCTAACAAAGAATAATTTGTTTGTGTAGGTATGCTTGAAATCCACATCAAATGTTTGGTATCTTGATAGTGGATGTTCAAAGCATATGACAGGAGATGTACACCAATTTTCATATCTAGTACATAAAGCCAAAGGGTATGTCACCTATGGAGACAACACCAAAGGAAATATTCTTGGCGTTGGAATAGTTGGCACACCTCCATCCATTCAAATTGAGGATGTTCTCTATGTTGAAGGATTAAAGCACAATCTTCTTAGCATAAGTCAACTTTGCGATAGAGGGTTCAAGATCAAATTCAACAAAGATGAATGTCTCATTATGGATGAGGCAACCAATGAGGTAAAACTCAAAGGTATAAGAACTAACAATATTTTTATGATTACTTTAGATGATTTGTCTCTGAAGGTACAATGTCTTATGGTAAACAACAATGACGCTTGGTTATGGCACAAGAGGATCGCTCACATTCACATGGAGCACTTGAACAAATTGGTTAAGCATGACTTAGTTATTGGTCTACCAAAGATGAAGTTCATCAAGGACAAATTATGTAATGCATTCCAAAAGGGCAAACAGACCAAAACAACTTTCAAATCTAAGAATGTGGTGTCTACTACAAGACCACTACAATTGTTACACATGGATCTCTTTGGTCCATCAAGAACAAAAAGCTTGGAAAATAACTTGGTATTTTGGATGAAGGTGATATCTAACGTTTCTCTTTTTATGCACGTCTTAATTTTTATATGTATCTATTTCACTCTTTTTCCCCATCCTTTTTTATGTTAACAAAGGGGGAGAAGAGTATGCATGTATGTTGTTTTGTTTCAAAGAAATTGCAGGCCCAAATAAATATCAAACTCACTCCAAAATTCAAAGAATCATGGACTTAGGGGGAGCATACAATTTAGGGGGAGCCTTGCATTTGCTCAACATGTTTGCTACACAAAACAACATGAACATTTCAAGAAATCGTTATCAAGACTTGGTTGTCATCATCAAAAAGGGGGAGAATGTAATTGCAAGCTTCTCAAGTCATATTTAAAGCATGTGTTTTGATGAAGACAACATGGACATCAACTTTCAAAGGATGTGCAAAAAGCTTATCAACATCAAATAAAAGTCTTGAAGATTATTGAAGAATTATTGAAGAAATCATCAAATGTCAAAATGGTATAAATAATTCTTTAAATCTTGAATATAGATGTTCACAATATGCATTCATCAACATATACATATTCCATAACTTTAACATCAAGAAAAACTTTGTTTGAAATATCTTTCAAAATGTATTTTTGAAAATAAACCTTTAGGAACCGGTTCCTGCCTAACAGGGAACCGGGTTCCAGCATTTCTCAAAAAACATGTCCCTGGATTTTGTACCAGGAACCGGGTTGTACCAATAGGGGAACCGGTTCCTGCGTGATAAATTTGAATTTCAACTTATAACATTCACTAAGAACCGGGTTCTGTCAGTGTCGGAACCGGTTCCTAGCGAACCAATGCAGCTTTTACTTTGTTTTTTGAACATTTTTCAAGTGGTATCTTTTCATGAATGCATTGCAACTTTTCATATGAATTGGCATGAATGAAGAGGTTCTTACAACTTTATAAAATGCAGATTTTCTTATTTTCAAACATAATTCAATACTTCAATTTTCAAATTAACAAATATACTTCTTCATTAACAATTTTCTCATTTACTCACATTTGAATTTAAACTTTCATGTGTTCATAATTTTGTGAAACTTGCCATATACACTTTCATTATCATTTCAAGTTTCATTCATACATTGTGAACATTTATATACATTGTTGAGAATTGTTTTTATCTTGAAGAAGAAGATCAATTGAAGATTGATAAAGCTCTCCATATACTTCAAAATTAATCATTGTATTACTTAAAGATTTTCCCTTACTATCCAGGATTGTTGGAAGTAAGTGTTGTGATTTGAAGAGGATTGTTCTTCATTCACATTAGTGTTTGTTTGGTCTTAAAGGTGTTAAGAACCTTTGATAACCCTATAGGTTAGATAGTAAGCATAGGCTGTACAATCGTTCTAACTATAGTGAAATCTCTTTCGTGTTGGAAAGGGGACTGGAGTACTCTCGGATTGTGAGGGGAACCATGATATATCACTGTGTTCTTTACTTTTCCGCATTTATCGCTTTCATCACCATAATCAGGAAAAGATAAAGATATAATCAAAACCTTCAAACACTTAACCAAAAAATTACTACCAAGCATTCTCATAAAACCGAGTAAATTTTATAAGACCTAATTCACCCCCCTCCCCCCTCTTAGGCACTCTGAGACTTACAAAGGATCCACTGGGGGATCACGAAAGTACACAGAGAGCTTGCCCTTTTGTAGAAGGTCTTGCCCCAATATGTTAGGTATGGGAAGTGATTCTCTTTGATATGAGCTTGTAAATAGTTCGATCATGGTATGAATGACCCCACTATTTTTCATTCAGAAACATTATGCCTTTGACTTATGGGCTCTTGGATGGTTTTCTCTTGATGGGCTATTTTTTTGAAAAATTTCTTCTGAATAATCCTCGTAGCAGTATGCCCAAACATTTGCACCTCTTGAAAGGTATGCCCCCAATCTCTAGAATTTGGAGGAGGTACTCTTGGATTATTTTCCCTTGATAAACCGTTTTGAACAAACTTCTTTTGGTCAAGTCTCGCAGTGGTTTGCCCCAACATTCGAATTTTGAAAAGTTTGTACTTGAAGTTGGTTGAAGGGAAACTTGTACCGTACATTTCATAAGATGAACTTGATATGCACTTCCCAAACATTTGAGTCTTAGAGGTCCTTGAGAAGTTTGTTGAAAAGATGAAACTGAGTCATACCATGTTGTGATATGACTTGATTAAGGAATGCTCCTTTGAAAGGGTGCTTAGTGATTTTTCATAAGTCTTCTACCAGTACATGGGCAAACTTAAGATAGGACGGGCGATATAGTCATGTTAACTTTGATGGAGCAATCCCAAAAAAGGAGGCATGAGATCCCCCACTCAGTGGAGGCTCCTTAGATTGTAGTTTTTTTTATCGAGTAATCGGGAAGACATGCTGCTTTCGACCTGGGAGCCTGCTGAGACTGAGGACAATAGAACCTTTAACCTATCTTATCCTTTTAGGTGTATTGCGGAAGCTATGACGAAGTAATCTGGAAATGGTTGTCACGCGATACTACACCCAGACGGGTTTTTCTTGAGAATATTACTAACCAATGAGTCAATTGGGACGTTGGTAATATTCGAAGGAAGGATGTAGACTTTGGGAACCTTTTAGAAGGTGATAAACTATTATACCATACCTTATGGGTAGTACCTTTGACTCCATGTTCGCGACGTCGAACCTATGAACCCCCCATGTTTGCGATCTTGTGTGTGATTGTTGCATCATGCATTCATGCAGACATGAGCATCTTTTAAAAACATTGTGGTTCGAGGGACTTAAAGTTGACTCTTTGTGAATATCTCATGTACTTTGACCATGGATTCTAGAAAAAGGAAAACATGTAAGTACAGTTTCAAGAATCCCAAGACAAATGATTTGATGAGTCTAATTCTCGAGATCGAGAGTTTTGCATATTTTCAAAAGAAGTATGGATCCATCGTGTCTCTCATGAAGCTCGGGATAAATGAGGGTATTCTCTCGACTTTGGTCCAATTCTATGATCCGATGAATCGATGTTTCACTTTCCATTACTATTAGTTGATGCCTACATTAGAGGAGTATTCTTATCTATTGAGTTTACCTGTTATCGATCGTGTTCCTTTCACCAGTTTGGAGGGGGAGACAAAATCTCATGAGATTGTTGTTTTGATTCATTTGGGGAAGTTTGAGGTTGAAGCCCACATGACTACCAAAGGAGGAATCAGAGGCTTACCCACTAAGTTTTTATTGGAGAAATCTCGCTACTTTGCTAGGATGAAGAGTGTGGTGGCTTTTGAGGCCATCTTTTTTCTACTTGCTTATGGGTTGTTCTTATTTCCGAACATCGACAACTTCGTGGACGTCAATGCCATCAGGATATTTTTGACAAGGAATCTAGTTCCTACATTATTAGGTGATGCTTATTACTCTATTCATCTTTTGGATTCTTATCATGGATGAATGATCATATGATGTACGCCTTTGTTGTATCAATGGTTTATTTCTCACTTGCCTTAGTCTGATGCTTTCTGGGATGTTAGGAAGGAACCTCGTTTGGCTCCAAAGATTATGGCCCTTACTCACTCATATATTGTTTAGTACCATCAGGCTTACCATGATGTAGATATTCTCGATAGTTGTGGTAGTTTCCCCAATGTACCTCTTCTTGGTACAAAGGGAGGAATCAACTACAATCATGTTCTTGCATGGAGACAAATTAGATATCAGATGAGGGATAAGCTAAATAGTATTCATTTGAGTGGTTTCTTTATGAGAGATGGAGAGAATCATAAATAGGCTAAGGAGAAGATTGCAAAGGCTTGGCGTCATATTCACAGGAAGAGTAGAAAGGACATGGGACCTAGATGGGCTGTTTCTTTGGAGCCTTATCTTCAATAGGTACAAGCAAGGGCAATTCAATTGAAGATTTTGTATTCCCATGAAGCACCTATTCCTGATATGTTTGTGAAGACCATTACTCCCCTTTTAGATGATATAGAAGAGCTTCAACTTGCCCTAGTCAGGATGCAGTAGGAGAAGAAGGCTTGGAAGAATAAGTGTCAGACTTTAGAGATATCCTACCAGGAAGACTTGAAGGAGAGGGATGACCTAATTGAGATTCTTGAGAGTCGTGCTATAGAGATGATGGAGAAGCAGGAGGATTTAATTTCCTCTAACACTCAGTCAGGGCTTGGTCATTCACTTCCTAACTCTGGTGATTAGAAAGTGGTTGCCGACACGTATGCAGAAGAGAACAGGCAGCTGAAGGCTCAGATTGCAAGACTTACAGGAATCTGTCAGCGTGTGGAGTGATCTTTATCAGCTTTTCTTTCTTAGGATTTTTAGATTATATCTTCTTTTGTACTCGGGATTGTTGAAACTTATACTGAAAAGTTGTAATCCATTTTGAAGATTATTATAATAAGATTTTCTGTATTTCAAAATATGTTAGTACTTTAATATTTGGAAATTGTCTATAAAATCTTTGAGTTCCTTGAATTAATAATAGTAAAATAAATCATGCGCATTGCATATCATGCATCATCTTGCACATTTTTCTTGCAATTTTTTTCATACCCAGGTGTCTTACCGAATTTCTCTACTTCGTTCAACAAGTTGTCTCACCAGTATAATACTCGAGCTAATTCCAAGAAGAAAATGGAGAATCTTGAACAGGAGAATCACGAGTTGTGCGACGAGGTTACTGCTCTGAAGGCCGGTATGGATAACTTAACTACTTTGATGGAATCATTGGTGGATACTCAGAATCATCCACCACTTGCTTAGCTTCAACAAACAACATTTGCTTTTGAAGGTCCATCAATCCCTATTTCTGTTCCCCTAGTTACTGCTTCTCAGAATCATATGTCTCAGGGTTATCCATGGGGAATGCCAGAAAACTTCATACTAGAAGGTTTTAATCTTGATATTCCATCTGCTCCAGTTGTTCAAGCTGCAGCTACTCTTTCACCTCTTGTGGAGCATGTTACTCCTGCTGCTAGAAATGAGATTCATTATGGTGCACCTCCTTCGGTGAAAGATATGCCTTTTGTTAATAATGAAGTTTATCGTCCTATTCCTCCACCAAGTGAAAGCTTGGGTTTCTAGGATCGGATGGATGATTTCCAGGATCAGTTTGATAAGATCCAGAAAGAGATGAAGGCCCTCAGAGGAAGATAATTGTTTGTGCAGAATGTGAATGATCTGTGTTTGGTTCCAAACGTGAAAATACCTGCAAAATTCAAAGTACCAGAATTCAAGAAATATAAGAACAAACTTTCCCATGAGCTCACCTTGTGATGTATGTAAGAAGGATGTCTACTCACACCGATGATCAACGCCTGTTAATTCACTTTTTTCAAGATAAATTGACTGGTGCCATGTTGATGTGGTATATGAGTGTGGATAGTGCAAACATTCATACTTACAACGACTTGGGTGAAGCATTTATTAGACAGTACAAGTATAATGTGGACATGGCACCTGACCGTGATCAACTCAGGGAAATGGTCCATAAAGACAAGAAGGCATTCATGGAATACGCACAGAGATGGCGTGAGGTAGCCGCCCAAGTGATTTCTCCAATGGAAGAGAAAGAGATGGAGAAGATTTTCCTGAAGACTCTAGGTGCCTTCTACTATGAAAGAATGGTAACGAGTGGACCAAGTGATTTTACTGAAATAGTGATAATGGGTGTTCTTTTGGAAGAAGCTGTGAGAGAGGGCCGTTTGACAAGAGCTGAAAATTATGGTAGTACGAAGAAACCATTATAAGGGTTTGATAAGAAGAAAGAAAGAGATACAAATGTTGTCATTCAAGAGAGAAGGATTAATCTTCCTAGAAGAAATCGTCAGCTCCACCAATAGGTTGCTTCGGTAACTCCAGGTGTCAATATGGCTCCGACCATAGTTGCTTATCAGAGACAATCCCCTTAGGGAAATCAGGGGCATAATCAAAAGAGAGATCCTTTTAACTCTATCCCCATGAGTTATGTAGAATTACTCCCAGCGTTAATTCAGAAGAAGTTGGTTCAGACCAGGCCAACCCTGTTATACCATTACCTTTGCCTTGGTATCATAAGGCATACCAGACGTACGCTTTCCATCAGGGAGCACCGAGGCACAATGTTGAGAATTGTTATCCTTTGAAATTTGAAGTATAAAAGATGGTGAGATCTGGCCTTTTATCCTTTAAAGATGTTGTCCCTAATGTGAAAGATAATTTGTTACCAAATTATAGAGGAGCAAATGCCATAAACATGGTTCCTGGTTGTCCAGGGGACTTCCAGATTTTTTATATCAACCTGGTTAGAGGGGTTTTGGTAAAAATTCATGTTGACCTCTATGATTTTAGTTACTATACACATGACCATGGTGGTTGTGGTATTTGTAGTACAGATATACAAGGGTGTTATAAGATAAAAGTTGATCTTCAGGAAATGATGGACGAAGGCCTCATTCATATAATCAGGCCTTGGGAAGAGTACGAGGAAGACGTGAATATGGTCTTTAGATGTCCTAGAGAATTCCATATTTTTTACATGAACCATATAAATGATGATTCAGTGCAGTTTCACACTACTTTCTATCACATGAATGGTCAAGTAGATTATTAGTATGGGTCTTGCCGAATCTGCTTCAGAGATTCTCGTGGTTGTTCCATTGTGAAAAGGGGTATTAAGTTATTGTTGGACAATGGTACTATAAAGATTTTAGGCAATAAAGATGATAACAATGAAATTAATGTGATTGGAGATTGCTTGGATGGGACTGTGTCAGATGATGAATATGCTTCTGCGGATGAATTCTTTTCCTCGGATGAAGAAGTGTTTCCCAGCAAAGATTCTATGATGTCAAAGTATTATGAAGAGGGAGTGAATATTATTGTGCCTTGTTTCGGTGTTCCCGCCCATATCGAGATTGAATATCATAGCAAGCCAACAGTTTCTCAGTTGGTGATTTGCTTACCAGGGCCTGTTCCTTACGAATCAGACAAGTTCGTGCCATTTATATATAATTCTACAATTCAAGAGGATGGTGTGGAAGTTCCCATCCAGCCATTGTATTATGTCAAGAATATTTCATAAGCTAGCCGGGTGACCCGCAGTGGTCATGTTTTCGCACCTGTCATTTGAGGGAGTGTTAATGCCGATAAAAAGGTTGTCGAAAGTTCTGAACCCAAGAAAGTTGTGAGGGAATCTAGTGGTACTACTCTAGAAAAAGATGTAAATGATATATTAAAGATTATCAAGATGAGCGACTATAGGATCGTAGATCAATTGTTACAGACTCCATCAAAGATAACTATTCTAGAATTGCTAATGAATTCTTCTGCCCGCAGGGAATCTTGGATGAGAATATTGGATCAAGCTTTCATGGAAAGTGATGTGCCTTTGGATAAATTCATCAGTGTGGTAGGGAATATTACATCCTGTAATAACCTAAGTTTTTGTGATATTGAGTTTCCCGATGAAGGAAGGAATCATAACTTGGCTCTCCATATATCCATGACCTGTAAAAACGGTTCATTGTCAAATGTGCTGATTGAAAATAGATCCACTTTAAAATTCATACCGAGGAGTACGCTTATGAAGCTGAAGTATCAAGGAACTCCCATGTGCCCAAGTGGCATAATTGTGAAAGCTTTTTATGGATCGAGGAAGTCATTCATCGGGGAAGTAGATTTTCCTATTCACATAGGCCCACATTTTGTTTCAGATTACTTTCCAGGTTATGGATATTGTGCCTGCTTATAACTATTTACTGGGACGACCATGGATACACGAGGCAGGGGCTATCACTTTCACTTTACACCAGAAGTTAAAGTTTGTGCGTGAAGGAAATGTGGTTCTTATAAATGGAGAAAAATCATTGTTAATATCTTATTTATCCTCTTTCAGTGTTGTGGAAGCGGATGAAGCTGCTGTTAGAACTCAGATCTAAGCTTTATCCATTGATAATATAATGGAAAATGATTATTCTATAGCTTCTTTTAAAGATGCTCAGCAGGTAGTGCATAACGGCCCAAGTAAAGTATGGGGGAAGATTGTTGATCCACGTATGAATAAGAATAAAGTTGGTTTGGGATTCTCTATAAAGAATTATAAAGGTAAGAACATGAAGCTGAAGTCTTCTTTGGGCAAATATCAAGATATCTTTCGTAGCGGAGGTTATCTTCATCCAACAGTTCTTGGGATCAATGCCATTATGGAGGACGAAGTGGAGCGGGAGATGCCGAACTATGTGACGCGTGGAGTTAGAGTCCAAAATTGGATCACCATCGACGTTCCCTCTTGCATTCATGTCTCAAAGTAACTTGTTTTTTTTAATCTTTTCAAAATCTTTCACTCAGCCCAAGGTGAAAGTTGATATTGTATGGGCTTAACTGTTTTCTTTGATCTTTAAAATAAATAATAAAAGTTGTCTTTGATTCCAAAATTGTGTCTTTAGTTTTTGCTTTTTCTTGGAAAATGGTAATAAAAAAATCTTTCAAAATAAATAAATAACTACAATCTTCATAATCACTTACTATATGTGTCAGTTTCACAATGCAATCATAAATCATATGTGCAGATTAATTATTAAACTTGTTGAATAAAATGACCCTGCACCATCTCCTAACTTTGAATATCTTGTGTATGACACCGTAGAAGGAGAATATGATGAAATTCTAGAAGAGGTTTCACGTTTCTTGAGCGTGAGGAAAGTGCCATTCGGCCATATAAAGAGCCATTGAAAGTGATTAATTTTGGTTCAGAGGAAGATCCAAAAGAAGTCAAGATTGGAGCATTGCTTAATTCCAATGTGAAGAGCAGATTGATTGAGTTGTTGAAAGAGTATGTGGATATATTTGCATGGTCTTACCAAGACATGCCTTGTTTGGATACGGATATTATGGAACATCATTTGCCGCTAAAGCCAGAGTGTCTGCCAATCAAGCAGAAATTGTGAAGAACTCACCTTGATATGGTAGTGAAAATTAAAGAAGTTCTAAAGCAGATTAATGTTGGTTTTCTTGTGACATTAGTGTACCATCAGTGGATTTCCAATATTGTCCCGGTACCAAAGAAAGACAGAAAACATGCCATGTGTGTTGATTATAGAGATTTAAGCAAGGCTAGTCCAAAAGATTGTTTTCCATTGCCACATATTAATATGTTGGTTGATTGAAAAGCAAAATTCAAAGTATTCTCGTTCATGGACATATTTTTTTGGATATAATCAAATTAGAATGGCTTCCGAGGACATGGAAAAAACAACGTTTATCACACCCTGAGGAACATTTTGTTACACAGTGATGCCGTTCATGTTGAAGAACGATGGTGCAACGTACCAGAGGGCTATGAAAACCCTATTCCATGATATAATGCACAAGGAAATTGAAGTATATGTTGATGATATGAGTGCCAAGTCCCAGAATGAAGAAGGGCATATAGAAGACTTGTTTAAATTATTTCGGCGTTTGAGGAAATATCGTCTCCGCTTGAATTCAAATAAATGGACCTTCAG
Source organism: Vicia faba (assembly GCA_948472305.1). Classification (NCBI taxonomy): domain Eukaryota; kingdom Viridiplantae; phylum Streptophyta; class Magnoliopsida; order Fabales; family Fabaceae; genus Vicia; species Vicia faba. Next base: position 273,963,562 of record OX451735.1, on the reverse strand, counting down.
TGTTTGATCAGGAAAATTGTTAGGTTTCATTGTCAGCCAAAAAGGAATTGAAGTTGATCTTGATAAAGTCAAAGCAATTCAAGAAATGCATGCGCCAAGGACTAAGAAGAAGGTTAGAGGCTTCCTTGGGAGGTTGAATAAAATTTCCAGATTTATCTCCCATATGAGTGCAACGTGTGAACCGATCATTAAGTTGTTAAAGAAAGATCAAGGTTGTGTGTGGAAATATGATTGCCATAGGGCATTTGAAAGTATTAAAGAGTATCTGCTTGAACCTCCTATCTTTCTCCCACCCATTGAAGGAAGACCATTGACTATGTATCTGACAATGTTAGATAATTCTATGGGTTGTATTTTGGGACAACAAGATGAAATAGGGAAGAAGGAATATACCATTCATATCCCAGCAAGAAGTTTACTGACTGTGAGTCACGGTATTCCATGCGGGAAAAGACATGTTGTGCTCTGGCATGGGAGTCAAAGCGGTTGCGGCAATATATGTTGAATCATACTACTTGGTTGATTTCCAAAATGGATCCAATTAAGTATATTTTTGAGAATCCTGCTCTCTCTGGGTGAATTACATTGGCACATGTTGTTGTATCAATATGATATTGAATATCATACTCATAAGGCTATAAAAAGCAGTGTGTTGGCAGATTATTTTGCTCACAACCCGGTTGATGATTATCAGTCTATTAAATTTGATTTCCCTGATGAGGATGTTATGTTTCTGAAAGTAAAAGATTGTGATGAACCATTACCCAGGGAAGGTGCTGATCCTGAATCCCGGTGAGGCATGGTATCTGATGGAGTCGTGAATGCTTATGGGAAAGGAATTGGTGATGTGATTATCACTCCTCATGGATTAAATATTCCTTTTACTGCAAGGCTGACCTTGGATTGTAACAATAATATGGAAGAGTATGAAGCTTCTATCATATGTTTTGAGGAGGCTATTAATCTCAGAATCAAAGTTCTAGATGTGTATGGTGATTCAACTTTGGTAGTAAATCAGATTAAAGGAGAATGGGATACTTGTCACCCTTGCTTGATTCCTTACAAAGACTATGCTAGAAGATTATTACCCTTCTTTAATAAAGTTGAATTCCATCATATTCCCAGAGATGAAAATCAGATGGAGGATGCTTTGTCAACTCTGGCTTCTATGTATCAAGTAAATACTTGGAATGATGTGCCTCATATCATAGTGTGACGCTTGGATAGACCGGCTCATGTGTTTGCGGTAGAGGAAACGTCAAACGAAAAACCTTGGTATTATGATATCAAACATTTTCTCCAGACTCAAGAATACCCGATTGGTGCATCAAATAAAGATAGAAAGACATTGAGAAGGTTGACAGGTAACTTTTTCCTCAATGAAGATGTTCTATACAAATGAAATTATGACATGGTCTTGCTCAGATGCGTGGATAGAAACGAAGAAGACATGTTGATGCATGAGATCCATGAAGGCTCCTTTGGCACTCAGGCCAATGGACATTCGATGGAAAAAAAGATGCTTAGGGCATGTTACTATTGGCTGACAATGGAATCTGACTATTACAAATTTCCAAAGAAGTGCCATAAGTGACTGGTTTTTGCTGAAAAAATCCATTTGCCTCTGGTGCTTCTCAATGTTATTTCTTCCCCGTGGCCTTTCTCTATGTGGGGTATTAACATGATTGGAATGATTGAACCCAAGGCGTCTAATGGACATCGTTTTATCTTGGTGGCAACAGACTACTTCACCAAATGGGTGGAAACAACTTCATATGCTAATGTTACTAAGCAGGTGGTAGTGTGTTTTATCAAGAACAATCTTATATGTCGGTATGGTGTGCCAAGCAGGATTATTACTGACAACGGCTCGAATCTGAACAACAAGATGATGGCAGAACTCTGAAGAATTCAAAATTGTCCATCACAATTTATCTCCATAGAGGCCAAAGATGAATGGGGTTGTTGAAGCTGCTAATAAGAATATCAAGAAGATCATCCAAAAGATGGTTGTTACTTATAAAGATTGGCATGAGATGCTCCCTTTTTCTTTTCATGAGTATCTTACATTCGTTCGTACTTCAACAGGGGAAACCCCATTCTCCCTTGTGTATAGTATGGAAGCAGTGCTCTCGATCGAGGTTGAGATTCCCTCTTTACGTGTGATAATGGAAACCCAATTGTCAGAGGCTGAATGGGTCCCGAACATGTTTAACCAATCGAATTTGATTGAAGAAAAGAGAATGAAGACCTTGTGTCATGGTCAGTTGTACCAGAAGAGAATGAAGAAAACTTTTGATAAGAAGGTCAAGCCTCGTGAATTCAAAGAAGGCGACCTCGTGCTCAGGAAGATCATGTCTTTCAACACTGATTCTAGGGGAAAGTGGGCTCTCAATTTAGAAGGCCCATATGTTATCAAGAAAGTCTTATCTGGTGGTGCATTGATTCTTGAAACTATGGATTGCGAGGAGTTCCCACGTCCTTTTCATGTTGATGCAGTCAAGAAATACTTCGCCTAAAGAAATAAAAGAACAACCCAATAAGTTGAAAACCCGAAGGGGCGGCTCAGGCAAAAAAAAGAGCATCTCGGTAGGATGAAAACCTGAAAGGGCGGCCTAGGCAAAAATTAGAGACATAAACAGAATAAATTTTCCTGCTAAGTTGAAAACCCGTAAGGGTAAATTAGGAAAAAGTTATGGATTTCATGGCAAGTAACTACATTAGACAAAACTTGACCATTGAAGCAACAATCTTCTTGGATCCTCACCATACTACAACAGAAGTCGCTGCTCAGGAATTCAAAGTTTTTAGGGAGAATTGTGGTCATTGTATTTCAATGTATCTTTTCTAATGTATATTAGCATTTTCCAAACTTTGTAATCATCTATGGAGTCTCGCCATTCGCATACCACCATTCTATTAATAAAGTTTGAGCTTTTATCCAATTCTTTGCAATTCTTATTTTGTTCTGCTTATAAAGACTCCATTTATTATTGATAGTAATTTTCAAAGAAAAAAGATTAAATAACAAAAAAAAAATTGAAAAGAATTTACAAATTACATTTTACTTTAGAAAAGCAAAAGTGGTAATCCCAAGGATGGACGAACGCATAATTTTTGGAAGTTTATGTTCCCCAGAAAGGCTCCCTCGGGTAGGGGAGACAATACCAATTGGCATAAGGTGCAGTATTAGGCTTGTGACCCTGTATTCCCCAGTCAATTCTTGGTCCATTTCGATTTCTGGGTTGCATGGCTTGAAGCCTCTATCCAAAACTCCCCAGTTAGGTCTTTGCCCATATCACGAAAGTCCCTTATTCTGCTACATGCTGAGTTGGAATCATTTGTAAAATGTTTCCCTTTTGCGGTAATGTAATTATTGTTGTTTCCCTAGGAAATTAGGCTAGGGAAGTATCTTTTCTCCCACAGAGTGTTGGGACTGATTTAAAATCCCCATAATTTTGATTTTTCTTTCTGTATTGGTTGACTCCTTAATCCCCAAGTGAAGTTGAGACTTTGTTCTCTCTGAAAGTTGTATCCCTAGGTGGTTTCATAATTTCTCCCTAGGTAAGTTTGTGTAATGATCACTCTTGACATTGAAGAATGTATTTTGGGCTCCCCTCAATGATTTTGTATTATACTCCCCTATGAAGTCAGCATGAGATCCCGGGGTGATGTCTCGATGATGTGGTTTTCATCTGCCCTAATGAAGTCAACATTATAATCTCTAGTGAAAATCTAGATGTTTAAACATTTTCCCCCTTTGAAGTCTGTGTAATGTTCCCTGATGAATCCTGGAGGAGGATGTTAGGTCCTTGTATCTGCATTGAATCTATTGTTTTGATTTGATTACTTTTGGATGGTGTTTCTTCCCAGTAGAGTTAAGCCATGGAATAGGAATTTGTCTCCTAAGATGGTGTTTACTCTCTTATGGAATTTTCCTTCTGGATGTGATTTAGCCGAGTGTTGACTTTACCCAATATGGTTTTGTCTGTCATCCCTAGTGTTGCCTATCTGTTTTGTCAGAATATACATGGTATCATTCATAAATGCATCATGCATAGTTGAATTGGAATTCATTACTCATTTGCATTCATTGATATTTTTATTAGCATTTTACCCTATTCGTCGAGTTATGATACCCTTTCTCCAATAGAGTATCAACTTTAAGCAGAAAGTGTATATTCTTTCAATCTCCCCCTCGAGTTACCCTTTGTTGAAGAACTTTGCTTTAGCCTTCGTATTCAGTTCTTTATCTGGATGGAATGTGATCCCCTTTTGAGTTTTTTTCTCATCAGGAGCAATCTCGGTTGACTGTTTCACTCCGGTTTAGTTCTGGTTTGAATTTGTGGTCCCCAACAACATTATTATTTCCGTAAGCTTTGAGCCCTGGTTTGAGAATATGCATTTATTTTTCATGTGAAGAATTTAGCTCCTCAAAAGGAGTATATTTGTTCCCCCAGGAAACTATATTTCTTTCCCCAGGAGGTCATTATTATAACTCCTTCTCATAACAGCAAGTGGCAGGTCTCTTTTTTGAGCAATATGTACTTCCCCAGTAAGTCTGTTAGTTCCCTGAGAATATTCTTTTGTTATTCCAATGAATGGTAGTCTCATCATTATGGGAGATAGTTCGTTGTTGAGATTTGTTACTCCAATGGATGGTAGTCTCGTCATTATGGGAGATAGTTCATTGTAGAGATTTGTTACTCCAATGAATGGTAGTCTCGTCATTATGGGAGATAGTTTGTTGTTGAGATTTGTTACTCCCATGAATGGTACTCTCGCTATTATGGGAGATAGTTTTTTTTTTATATTTATTACTCCAATGAATGGTAGTCTCGTCATTATGGGAGATAGTTCGTTGTTGAGATTTGTTACTCCAATGGATGGTATTCTCGTCTTTATGGGAGATAGTTCGTTATTGAGATTTGTTACTCCAATGAATGGTAGTCTCGTCAGTATGGGAGATAGTTTGTTGTTGATATTTGTTACTCCAATGGATGGTAGTCTCGTCATTATGGGAGATAGTTTGTTGTTGAGATTTGTTAATCCAATAAATGGTAGTCTCGTCATTATGGGAGATAGTTTGTTGTTGAGATTTTTTATTCCAATGAATAGTAGTCTCGCCATTATTTGGAAAGTAGTTTGTTGTTGAGATTTGTTACTCCAATGAATGTTAGTCTCGTCATTATGGGAGATAGTTCATTGTTGAGATTTGTTACTCCTGTGAATGTTAGTCTCGTCATTATGGGAGATAGTTTGTTATTGAGATTTGTTACTCCAATGAATGGTAGTCTCGTCATTATGGGAGATAGTTTATGGTTGATATTTTTTACTCCAATGGATGGTAGTCTCATCATTATGGGAGATCGTTCGTTGTTAAGATTTGTTACTCCAGTGGATGGTAGTCTCGTCATTATGGGAGATAGTTCGTTGTTGAGATTTGTTACTCCAATGGATGTTAGTCTCGTTATTATGGGAGATAGTTCATTGTTGAGATTTTTTACTCCAATGAATGGTAGTCTCGTCATTATGGGAGATAGTTCGTTGTTGAAATTTTGTTACTCCAGTGGATGGTAGTCTCGTTATTATGGGAGATAGTTTGTTGTTGAGATTTGTTACTCTGATGAATGGTAATCTCGTCATTATGGGAGATAGTTCATTGTTGAGATATTTTTCCGATGGATGGTAGTCTCTTCATTATGGAAGATAGTTAGTTGCTGAGATTCATACTACTCTGAAGTAATTTGGTTGTTTCCAGTCATAGGTAATGATGCCAATTACTTGTTACCACCCCTAACATTGATGTTTGCTGGTATTATCCTACCACCTCTTTTAACCCCAGTGGGTCGACATTACCTTTTTTGTCTTCTCTAAGAGTGGATCGTTTACGGTTATCTATTGATCACTTTTATCCTTTATTTTCTCTCCTTGATGTCTGAGTTGATGATACTTTGTCTTCTCCTTGGGCTTTACCCCAATAGAGTCCAGTCTTCTATTTACCAGTGATTTTTTTTCCTGGTCTAATCTTCTTATGATCTTTTATTTTATATATCCCCAGTGATGTATTGTATCACCCTTGGATATGTTTATTTGCATGCATAACCATGAACATTGCATGGTATCTTAGGGCCAAAAATAGGGTTTGTTTTATATTTAAGTATCTCCAATCGTGTCGACACGAAAGTTTTAACTTTCGTATCTCCAGATAGAAGACTCTTAAATAAGGGCAGATATTATGCCCCAATTTTTCCCCCTAAGGTCCCTCTATCATATCATATCAACTCAATTACAACAAAATCACACTAGGGTTTGGTTCTTATCCCTATCATTAAGTTTGCTCATGAGGAATCACCAAGCACCTTGACTTGTATATTGTGATCATCTATGTTTTGTTATTGATTAACTTTTAACTAATGAATACTATGAATTTTTGATTTAGTTGATGATGCTATAGGTGAAAGCACAACACATTTCATCAAGTTGATCTACAGCTTCATGAGTTTATTTCCATGCCTTCTTAAACAATATTTCATTGAGGTTCAAGCTTCATTATTGAAGATTCTTTGAAGTGACATCATGAAAAGGTCTACTATGATTCATAATGCCTCAATTTGTCAAATAAATTTAAAGGATGAAAAAGTTGATTGAAGACGTTTGACCTTGTTGTACCCCAAAATTTTCCCTCTCATATTTCCCAAGACATTGCAAGAATAATCTCCAAGTGGCTCAAGATTGCTCAAGAGTTGGACAGTCAAATCATCTCCTAAGGCAGTCAACCTCAAATTAGGGTTTTGTGTTGCATCAAGGTCCTTGCATCCAAATGACCTAAAGTGATCCCCAATGTCCTAATATGTGCTCAAGTTCATCCATGTCAAATTTCAAGCCCTGCAGAGGAAGTTTGGTCAGTCAATTGCTCAAGAGGTCCAAAAATCATTTGTGCTAGGGCAAAAGTCAACTGTGACCTACAAACAGTCAAACTTCAATATTTTTTGTCAACATTCTCATTTTGAAGGATATTTCATCATTTGATCAAGGGTTGACCATGATTCATCAAGTATTTCTCAAAATTCATCAAGACTCAAAAGTTGCTAAATTAGGGTTTTGTAGGAAAAGTCAACTCAACTTTGACCAAGCATAACTTTCTCATACTTTATGAGAAATGACCCATCCAAATCTCATTTTTAAGAGGATGCAATTTCCTACAATCCATCTTCATACCCCAAGATCAAGAAATGCACTCACAAGAAGTTACAAATTTGGACATTATAGGTCATTTTGGAAAGTCAACAAAAACACCTTTTTTTCCAAAGCTTATAACTTGAGAATGGAATATAAAAATTAGATAAGACCAAAAGGGTTGGTTAGGCGATATCTCAAGCTTTCTAAAAAGTCCCAGAACACTTCCAAAATTTCAAAATTGAAGGAGTTATGGATTGTTGAAGTTGGAAATTTTTTCAAAATTGCCAAAAGTCAACTATCCCCAAAACATCAAATTTTGTCAAATGGGACCATTCTTTTTCACTTGATTTGGTCTTGTCACACTACACACGTGTCCTAGCTTCAGCCTTGTGTCCATTTATTAATTTTTCTATTTTAGTTGATTTTTATTGAATTAATTAATTTTAAATCAATTCAAATCCAAATAAAATCCAAATATTGATCATCTAGGATCTTTTTGATTGATATAGGTCTTAATTATCATCATGGACATGATCAAATCCGTATCAAGCCATATCATGAAAAAAATATTGGATTTTTGGACAAAATTGGAAGCTTTTTAATGGAGCATCAAATCAAATCCTAAAACATCAATGCATAAGGATTCAGCCCAAAGAAGTTGACCTAATTCATTCCATGTTACATATACAACACAAAGGCACGAGCTTGAGGACCTAAAAGCTGCAAAATCACAAGAACAAAACTTGAGAAAAACTTGGAAAATCATGAAACTGAAATCACGCATAGAGGTGTTTTCAAGGCCAAATCTCATCACCAATCCCTTGCTGGACATCCATTGAAGCAAAACCAATCCTTAACAAGCTCTGATACCTTCTCAATCGCACTGTAAGCCTCGCATTTTACCGCCCTGTAGCCAAATTCCTAACTCCACATTCTTGCATTTTTTTTTGACAAATTATTGGCATGTTCATGATCCTAGTGTGATTTCTGAACTTTCTACATTATTTAATTGTGTTTATATGACCTGTAGTGCCATACCCGAATCTAGGGTTCTTGGTCTTTGTTTTTGGGCGTTTTATTTGTAGGAAAAATCAGGGCAAACAATGGACATGGATGAAATCAGGATGCCCAGACAAATCGAACCACGGTCTTAGAATCAATTTCTATGGCCTATGATAGATTTTAGGATGGCCATGCGCATTTAGCTGCGGATAAAAATCCGCAGGTAAAAAAACAAGGTTTCAGTGGAGAAGACGAAGACGTGGCCTTTTCCCATTTGCCCATTCAAATAATTCGCGCTTTATTTTTTATATTTCTGGCATAGTAATTATTTTTTCATATAATATTTGCTATCCATTATAATAACAAAAGAAGCGTAGTGGTGCAGTGGCCAGGCGAACGTTCAAAATCCAATGGGACTTGGGTTCGAATCCCAGGTCCCCCCCACATATTTGTTATCATTTTCTTTCAGGTATTCCAACGTATCTCATGCCTTGCAATGCACCATACTCCCTCAAATCTCCAACGCCAGATGGCCTCCAGCCAAATCTGATGGCCCAGGTGGGATGCCTACCATACACTCTAGTCAATGTGCACGCGTGGAACCAAGAAAGTTAACCAGACCAGTGGACAAATGGGCTTTGGAATTGCTGATCTCACCCTTGATCTAGGCCCAAACCCCCTGGGTTATTTCTTTTTCTTTCTATTTCTTTTATTTATTTTATTTAATTGTTTGATTAATTATTTTTATTATTTAAACTAACCAATTAAACTTTTCTTAATAAAATCAAAAAAACCAAAAAATATATTTTATTTATTAAAATTAAATTCAGCATTTTATTTTTGTAAATAAATACTAACTTAATTAATTTAGTTTAATTAGGTATAATTTTAACATCTTTTGCAAATAATTAAAATTAATTTAGATAATTAGGTTTTTACTAATTTTGATTAATTTATTTTTATTTCTTCAAATACTCAAAAATCCAAAAAATATATTTTAATTAATTAATTAGTTGATAACTTAATTTAATTTCTCTTAATCCAAAAATAACCAAAAATCCTTTTCTTTCAATAAAAGGGTCAAAACCCTAAAAACTCGCCCGATTTAATTTCTCGCACGCGATCCATTTTTTCACATTATTGTATCTGTTTCCTGGAATGTAATAATTTAATTAGGACTTTAAATATTTTATCGCTTTATTTATTTTCTGCATTTTAATTTCAAGGCTTGTTTTTGGCGATGTAAATACCCGACGCCTTGTAATAGTTTAGTTTTAATTTCCGCAATTTAAATTCCGCAACTTATAAACTGTTAGATGATTGATAATAGGGAATGCATGACAAGATCAAATGTTTAAACCTAAAATCAACGTAGATCACCCATGACATGTACAAAGACAAATTAACTGAAAATTACACACTAACACATGCACACTCTTAGGGTACACCTCACTTGGTTGCCTTCGAACATGGTCATTGAGTATAGGAAGTTTTAGAGGTCGCCCTCTTGTCCAAAGATCATAGTTGCCTCGAAACGGTTGCCTCGGAAAAATGATCTGAGACATTAGGGTTACCGCTAAGGCGTACTAACATTGCTTTAGTGACCACACATCCCTTAATTGAATTGACCCTTAAACTCCAACAACGGTGCTACCTACTCATCAATAGTGGGATAGCGTTGTATAAAGGACATTAGCACATATTGATTTCTTTTTCGAGTAGGTAGATGGTTCTTAAGTACTTGCTCTCTCAAAACAAAACAAAACTTTTCGCACTTACACCTTTCAAACAAAAACTTCTCTCAAACCCACAAACACAAAGAAAAGCAAATTTTAAAAACACTTTGAGCAATTACCTAAGAGCCCATGGATAACCACGGATAAAAAGGGTGCTAACACCTTCCTTTTCTATAATCTACCCTCCGGACCCGAGAAACATATCGAAAAAGGAATTTTTCTGTGCTTTTTTCCTTTCCTTGTTAGATAAAATAAAAGATGGTGGCGACTCTTGCTTACCGCGACATTTTTCAAAAACAAACGCAAAACGCAAACCAGCATTCCAAAACAGTCAGTTCTCCCACCGTATCACAGAACTGGCGACTCTGTTGGGGATACTAATAAGTGGGGTGTACCTTAGGATTAGATCATTGTGTTTTCAATTGCTTGCTTTATATGATTTATATTTATGGGCTTGTATCGGAGTTTCTATAGATCCTAACCCGGATCTTGGGATACCTTTTAGGTAAGTAGCAATAGACTGTGAGGGAACTGTACAGCGTAGACCGATACGGTTGAAGAAGTAGCTACGTTGGTGTGGCACTTTAGATTGTACCGATAACCCTTGTGTTGGAACGAGGAGAATATGGGTCATCTAAGGGGTCATTAAGCACCAACTGACCTTAGAGCCTTTAAATGGACCAACTTGGCCATAGAACGGTAGCAGTATGCTACACTCATTGAGACTAAACTCTCGCGATGATTTCAGCCGCAAGAAAAGGTTGCTAAACTGGAATTATGACCGATTGAGGGTAGTCAGTGATATTGAGATCCTCTAGAAACCAGTTACTATTTTTAGGATAGGTTTAAACCAACTGAACTGAAAGAGGGTAGTACCTAAGCTCCTTGCCAGTCTGAAATCTAAGGGCTCTCTGTGTGACTTGTGTGCCTATACCATGTTTGCTATTTGTGGATACTTGTGGTGTGCTTTCTATCATGACATCATGACATCATAACATTGCATACATCCTGCATTGGACTAACCTATTTCAAAGACAGGAGGGATTCATCTTTGTTCTGTTTTCTAGGTCATGATGCATATGCGTAAGAATACCATCCGGATCAACTTTGTCCAGGTTCCCACCTTGCTTAAAGATCTGATTGCAAAGATGCACGATACTACCTCTTTCCTCAGAAGACATGGTTATCTTCTCAGTTTGGTCACCTCCAAATTGGACGAGCAGATGATGAGTGTTTTGGTCCAATTCTATGAGCCGCTGTACCATTGCTTTACTTTCCAGGACTACCAGTTAGTTCCCACCTTAGAAGAGTTCTCTGATCTGCTCGATATCTCTATTCTGGAGCAGACCCCGTTTACTGGTTGGGAGAAAATTCTGAGACCCGAAGAGATTGTTGCAGCCCTTCATATGACCAAAGAGGAGGTAATGGCTAATTGGGAGACTAGAAGTGGAGCAAAGGGCTTTCTGACTAAGTTTTTGGTTTGTAAGGCTAACTATTTCTGGGATAGTCTAGACTTCAAGGCATTCTAGGACATTCTGGCTCTTTTGATATATGGCTTGGTTTTGTTTCCAAACTCTGACTCCTTTGTTGATGTTAATGCGGTGAAAATCTTCATCTCTCGTAATCCTGTGCCCACTCTCCTGGGTGACATTCTTCATCAGCTTTATGCCCGTACTGCCCGAAAGTGGGGGACCTTGATGTGATGTGCTCCGTTATTGGCGAGGTGGTTTATTTCGCACTTCCCCAAATCAGTGCTGAAGAACAAAGAAGGCATGGGCTGGGCCTATAGAGTTATGTCTCTCTCTCATAATGACATCATTTTGACTCTTAAAGTTATGGATGAGGTGGCCGTTATTGATCGTTGTGGAGAATACCCCAATGTTCCACTGATAGGAACCCATGGAGGAATTTCTTACAATCCGTGCTTGGCCTTACGTCAATTTGGGCGTGCCAGAAGAGAAGGACCTCCTGAGATGCTAATGCCTAGTATCATCATTGATTTTCAAGGGGATAGCGACGAGCAATGTCGCAGATTCATAAGGGCTTGGGATAGAGTTCACAGATCTGATCCACATGAGCTGGGTCCAAAGACTTCTCTTCCGATGGAGCCATATCTCAGATGGGTCCGTATCCGTGCCCAAAATCTGGGGATTCCATATGAAGCCGTTTGGCTTATCATTGTTGAAATTACTAATGAAGAAGGGGTTCTTCCGACCATCCTCCATCCTTACATGCCCACTGACATTGGGGCACTGAAGAGATCTTGGATGCAGTTGAGAGAGGAACGGGATGCTTACCGAGAGAAGTTCATCGAGCAAGAGAAGAAGATCCAGAGGTTGACTAGGAAGTTGGAGAACGAGCGGATTCTCAATGACTATGTCTGCACCGACAAGAAGAGACCATGGGAGCACTGATCGTCCTTTGATTGTTTCCTTTCCAGTTTTTATTTACTTTTAAGTATTTCCATTCTTGTAAACTCCTTAAGGGCATCAATTGAATAATTTGAATTCCAAAGTTTATCTAATAAAGTGTGTTTCCTTTCTTGTTTACAAATTTGAATTTCCCGATTGTCTTTGAAATTATAATCATACGCATTTCATCCCATGCACTTCATAACAGGTACCCATTACAGGTCTCTTATCTTATTTTTTGTTTATTTCAGCACTCATCATGTCTGCTAAACCATCAACTGAGCAAAGAAATCAAGGCCCTACAGGCTCAAAATGCTCAATTCCAAGAGCTGTTCATGAATCTAGCTAAGGGTCAGCAAGATCTGAAGACCCTGATTCTGAAAGAGAAGAAAAAGAAGAAGAAGAGGATAATCCTATTTAACACAGGACACAGGTTTGGAAACAGGCTTCAGAACGAAGTTGATTTGACTACCTCATCTGGAGGGAAAGATAGTCAGGAAGAAAGGAGGGCTCCTAGCCCTGTGGTCTCCGACAACGAGACGGACTTCGACGAAGACCAGTATCCTCTTGCTGAGGATAAATACAAACAACTGGTAGACCGGTTGAGTGCGATGGATGTTCACAAAGTGCCTAGTTTGGAATTTTGTGATTTAGGTCTATCATCTGGGGTAATGATTCCCCACAAGTTCAAGGCACCAGCCTTCGCTAAGTATGACAGAGTTTCTTGTCCGAAGCTGCACCTCCAGTCATATGTAAGGAAGATTCAGCCGTACACTGCTGATAAGAACTTATAGATCCACTTCTTTCAAGACAGTCTCTCAGAGACTCAGCTTGAGTGGTTTTACTAGTTAGACGGAGCCATTATCCGCAGTTGGGAAGATTTGGCTACTGCTTTCTACAGGCAGTACCAGTACAACTCCGACTTTACTCCCACGCGTACCCAACTCCAGGGTATGTCAATGGGAACGGGTGAAGGATTCAAAGATTATGCTCAGAAGTGGAGAGACCTCGCCGGAAGGGTACAACCACCCTTGGCTGATCGGGAGCTTGTGGACATGTTTCTGGGGACCTTGTCCGGGCCATTTTTCAACCATCTGATTGGAAGCTCTTCGTCTGGGTTTACAGAGCTAATTATGACCGGTGAGAGGATTGAGGCTGGTAAGATACAAAAGGGTGCTTCATCAAGCACCGAGAAGAAGCCCTTTAAGAAAGAGACCAGTGTTGTCTACAGTTCGAAAATACATAATAGACCTGAACACCGCCAAGCTGTTAATGTGGTTGTTATTTCAAAACCTGATGGTGCTCCTCAGTACAACAATCAACAGAAGGACGAGAGACCTCGAAGACAATTCACCCATCTCAGCATGACTTTGTCTCAGATTCTACCACAGTTACTGAAAACCAACCTAGTGATTCCAAGGGAAGCCCCGAAGAATCCAAATACAACATCACCGAAGTATAACCCTAATGCTCGCTGTGCTTATCACTCTGATAGCATGGGGCATAATACAGATGATTGTTGGACTTTGAAGAATAAGATACAGGACTTAATTGATGCCAAGGAGATTGAGTTTGAGGCTCCCGAAAGACCTAATGTTGTGACTGCTCCTATGCCCAAGCATGGAGTGAATGCTATAAAAGAAGACTCGTTTGTGGTTTCTGTGGATGATATTGTTACCCCTCTGATGACTGTGAAGAAGAAAATTTTGCTAGCCGGTTTATTTCCGGGTTGTGATGAAGGTTGCCGTATGTGTTCTGTTCTACCTACCAGTTGCCATCTTTTGAAATCAGGCGTCCAACGCCTGATGGATAGTAAAGAAATTCGGTTTGAGAAGACTATTGTTCCCTCAGTTCCTACTGAAGAAGTTGCCATCATTACCATTTTCGACAATTCTTCCAAGGCTCCCTCGAGGAAGCTTGTTAGAATTACATATGTTCCAAGAATCGCACCTGTGATCATCACTGTTCTGGGGCCCATCCCCTATACCTCTGATAAAGCTGTCCCTTGGCACTAGGGGGCTAATTTTTATTTTCATGGAGTTAAAAAAGAGTTGGATGCTGATACTAACATCAGCAATATTGTTGGACCTTCCAAAGTCACCCGCAGCGGAAGACTTTTCTCACTTGATATCTCTCCACCAACTGTCCGAAAACCTGTTGTTATCACACCAGCCAGTGTACCCGCTACTATTCCTATTCAAGTTCCTATTCTTACCCCTGTCGTCGAGTCATCTGACACTCAGGGCAAAGGGATCACCACTAATGTGCCTGCCCAGACAGAGGCACCGAAGACGATTATTGTTGAAGCTTCTAAACAAGAGATGGAAGAGATTCTGAAAATTATCAAAATGAGTGACTACAATGTAGTTGAACAGCTGGGGCAAACCCCGTCCAAGATTTCTATGTTGTCACTATTGCTATGCTCAGAAGCCCATGCCAAGGCTCTGATTACCTTCTTGAAGACAGCCCACGCACCACAAGAGACATCAGCTGATCAGTTGACAGATTGCATGGCCAATTTGACTGTTGATAATGGGTTGGGTTTCTCTGACGCCGACTTGACTGCTAAAGGGAAGAATCACAACGATTCCATGCACGTCTCCATTGAATGCAGGGGCACTACTCTTGCACATGTATTGGTGGATACTGGTTCCTCACTGAACGTTTTGCCTAAGAAAGCTCTAGATCAGTTGGACTGTGAAGGGTTGGAGCTGAAACCAAGTAACATTGTCGTCGGGGCCTTTGATGGGTCTAAGAGAATGGTGCATGGAGAAGTCGATATCCCGATTAAGTTTGGTTCTCAGGTTTTCAATTCTATATTCTATGTGATGGACATTTGGCCATCTTATTCTTGTTTGCTGGGTCGTCAATGGATCCACAGAGCTGGGGCCGTAACCTCAACGCTCCACCAGAAACTAAAGTACCCGGTCAAAGGGAAGATTGTGACAGCACAGGGAGAGGAAGAATACATGGTTAGCCACCTCAACTCTTTCCGATATGTAGAGATGGATGGGGAGTTCATTGAGACCCCATTTCAGCATTTTGAAGAGGTACCCCAGACACTGGCGTCAGCTGAGACTGTTGTTGAAGACTCTCCTATGAAGATGGCTTCCCTCAAGGATGCCCGGGCTGTTTTCGAGAAAGGTGGGTGTGCAAATTGGGGTCGACTCCCTGATTTTACACAGAAGACTAACAAGTTTGGTTTGGGTTTCATTGCAGAGGCTCAAAGGGATGTTCGGAATGCACGAATGGGAAGACTTCCCGTGTTCATCAGCAACTCGGGAGTGAATGCCATTGAAGACGGTGTAGAAGAGTCTGGGTTCGACAATTGGATCTACCCTACGACCGACGGTGGACCAAGCAACTGGAAAGCAAAGGACTTCATCCCTATTTCTTTTGTTACCCAGTAATGAAACTTTTGTTTTGAATTTGTAACAAACAATGTTTTAAACTTTATGGCCCGGTGTCTTACCCGGGGCACTATGGCTTCATTTGTGAGGGCTTTATGTGTGTCATTTTCATATATCATTAATAAAAGCATTGGACGTTCTTGCATTTCAAATTTTGCGCTCCTTGTTTTTCTTTATTATATATTGCAAAATAGCTATTTTACACACACTCACATATACAGGTCTACATCCACTCTGGATCTCACTGGTAACGACTCTGCTACTGCCAGTTATGACTTCGAAAATCCGATCAACTTAGCCGAAGACAAAGGTGAAGATGATTGCGAGGTGCCTGGTGAACTTGCAAGACTGTTACTCCAAGAGGAGATGGTTATTCAGCCGCACAAAGAGCCGGTGGAATCAGTAAACCTGGGTACCGAGATAGACAAGAAGGAAGTCAAGATTGGTGCAAATCTGGAGCCTGGTGTGAAGCAAAGGCTGATTTAGATGTTGCGTGACTACGTTGAGATCTTTTCCTGGTCTTATGAAGATATGCCTGGGTTGGATACCGATATTGTGGTTCATCGCCTTCCTACCAAGGAAGATTGTCCTCCAGTGAAACAGAAGGTTCGCCGAATGCGCCCAGAGATGTCTGAGAAAATCAAGGCTGAAGTTATGAAACAGTTTGACGCCGGTTTTCTAGCAGTGACTTCTTACCCTCAGTGGGTGGCCAATATGGTTCCTGTGCCGAAGAAAGATGGTAAGGTTTGAATGTGTGTTGACTATAGGGATCTGAACAGGGCAAGCCCCAAGGATGACTTCCCTCTGCGTCATATCGACGTTCTGGTTGACAACACCGCTCAGCACAAGGTATTCTCCTTTATGGATGGTTTCTCCGGTTATAATCAGATTAAAATGGCTCCCGAAGACATGGAGAAGACAACCTTTGTTACTCAGTGGGGTACCTTTTGCTACAAGGTCATGCCTTTTGGGTTGAAAAATGCTGGGGCAACGTATCAACGTGCCATGGTTGCTTTATTTCATGACATGATCCATCATGAGATTGAGGTATACGTCGATGATATGATTGCAAGGTCCCAGACTGAGGAGGAACACCTTGACCATCTGCAGAAGCTGTTTGACAGGCTGAAGTTGTACAAGCTGAGGTTAAACCCGAACAAGTGCACCTTCGGGGTAAGATCTGGTAAGCTGTTGGCGTTCGTCGTAAGTGACAAAGGTATTCAAGTGGACCCTGCAAAGGTAAAGGCCATACAGGAGATGCCAGCTCCCAGAACAGAGAAAGAAGTTAGAGGTTTCCTGGGACGTCTGAACTACATTGCCCGATTCATCTCGCACCTAACTTCTACTTGTGAGCCAATTTTCAAGCTACTGAAGAAAGATCAACTGGTACGTTGGAACGATGAATGCCAGGCCGCTTTCGAAAGGATCAAATAGTATCTCCAAGAGCCTCCTATTCTGATGCCTCCAGTTGAAGGGAGACCTCTGATATTATACTTGACAATACTCGATAACTCAATGGGGTGTGTGCTGGGGCAGCATGACGAGTCTGGCCGAAAAGAGCATGCTATTTATTACCTTAGCAAAAAGTTTACCGACTGCGAGACCCGATACTCGTTGCTCGAGAAAACTTGCTGCGCTTTGGCATGGGCTTCTCGCCAGCTGAGACAGTATATGTTGACTCACACTACTCTATTGATTTCAAAAATGGATCCAATCAAGTATATCTTCGAAAAGTCTGCATTGTCCGGAAGAATAGCAAGATGGAAGATGATCTTGACTGAGTATGACATCCAATATACGACCCAAAAGGCAATCAAGGGAAGTGTGTTGGCAGACCATTTGGCACACCAGACAGTGGATGATTACCAGTCTATGAACTTTGAATTCTCGGATGAGAATATCATGTTGGTAACTGATTGTGAGACACCTCGACCGGATGAAGGATCCTGATGGTCTATGTACTTTGATGGAGCTTCAAACACTTTGGGTAATGGCATTGGCGCTGTGATCATATCTCCTAAAGGCTCTCATACTCCGTTCACCGCTCGATTATGTTTTAACTGCACCAACAATATGGCGGAGTATGAAGCGTGCATCATGGGTCTTCGAGTAGTAATTGACCTAAGGATTAAGTTTCTAAGTGTATTGGGAGATTCCGCTCTCGTGATCAGTCAGATCAAGGGCGAGTGGGATACGAAACACCCAAATCTTATTCCTTACAAGGAGTATGTATTGATGTTGCTTCCCCATTTCGAGGAGATAACCTTTGAACACTTCCCTAGAGAGGAGAATCAGTTGGCGGACGCGCTAGCTTTGATGTATTCTATGTTCAAGGTCAATTAGGACAACGAGGCTCCCCGGATCATCATTGAAAGATTGGACGAACCTACACATTACTGTGATCTTGAGACTGAAGAGGTAGCAGATAAGCCCTGGTTTCATGAAGTGAAGAGATATCTTGAGGCTCAGGAATACCCCAAGGGTGCATCTGTTAATGACAAGAAGTTTCTGAGGAGGTTCGCGGCGAAGTTCTTCATCAGCAATGACATCCTTTACAAGCGTAACCATGATTCGACCTTACTACGATGTATGGATAAGAATGAAGCAGAAAGGATCATGGCAGAGTTACATGAAGGTACTTTCGAAACTCACTCCAGTGGACACACCATGGAAAAGAAAATCCTTTGGGCAGGATATTATTGGTCCACAATGGAAGCTGACTGTTATCAGCATTCTCGGACATGTCACAAGTGTCAGGTCTATGCTGATAAGGTGCACATACCTCCAGTACCTCTGAACGTCTTGACGACACCTTGGCCTTTTGCAATGTGGGGAATTGATATGATCAGCGAGATCAGACCTACAGTATCCAACGGGCATCATTTCATCCTGGTAGCAATTGATTACTTTACGAAGTGGGTTGAAGAAGCTTCCTTTGCTACTGTAACCAAGAACGTCGTGGCACGGTTCATTCGGCACAATATGATCTGTTGATATGGTGTACCAGAGAGGATCATTACGGATAATGGTACCAATCTCAATAACAAGATGATCACCGAGCTCTGCAAGTAATTCAAGATACATCATCACAATTCTTCTCCATACCGGCCAAAGATGAATGGGGATGTAGAAGCGGATAATAAGAACATTAAGAAGATTGTGCAGAAGATGACAGTGACATACAAAGATTGGCACGAGATGTTACCGTTTTCTCTTCATGGGTATCGTACCTCATCGCAGACGTCAACAGGGGAAACACCTCATTCCTTGGTATATGGCATGGAGGCAGTCTTGCCCATTGAAGTTCAGATACCCTCTCTTCGAATCATGAAGGATGCAGGTTTGAGCGAAGATGACTAGATTCAGACCCGGCTTGATCAGCTGAACCTAATCGACAAAAGAGACTTACTGCTATTTGTCATGGTCAGACGTACGAAAAACGGATGATCAAGGCATTTAATAAGAAAGTCAGGCGACAAGAGTATCAAGTTGGGGACCTGGTAATCAAGCGCATTATCTTACCTCAAGGTGATCCCAGGGGCAAGTGGACCCCTACTTAAGAAGGGCCATTTGTGGTTAAGAACATTTTCTCAGGAGGAGCTATGATTCTAACCACCATGGATGGTGACGACCTTCCTCACCCCGTCAATGCAGACATAGTGAAAAGATACTACGCATAATCAAAGACCCGCTAGGTTGACTGGCCTAGGCAAAAATAAGGGCTTCCCGGCAAACCAAAAGGGTTCAGGCAAAAATAAGGGATGAAAATGAAAAAAATCTGTACACCCGACAATTGAAAACCTGAAAAGGCGGCTTGGGCCAAAAAGGGTATCCCGGTGGACTGAAAACCCGAAAGGGCGGTCCAGGAAAAAATTAGGGATCAAAGCGTAACACTATGTCTTATTAGATCACCTTGTATCCAGACTTCGGTATCGACTATCAAATTCAGACGACACTAATCAATCTGATCTACCTTCAACTAGCAGCAAAGTGATGAGATGCTCGAAGACATAAAGGCAATAGCGGAGTTGGAACCCAATGGGATTATTCACATAGCTATTTTGTTTAGTTTTTCACAAATTGTGTAAATTCTATTATTCGGCGGCGTTCTCTTACTAGGACGCGAGCCCCTTGTACAAAAACGCCTATTTACAGGCCAAACTTCAAAATCAATACAATTCATTTTCAAAGAAATTTCAAACTGTTTTTCCTTTATCTGTTTTGTTTTGCAAAGGACGTCCAATGTTCATTTTTGATATATGCATTTGACATTAATTGTTGCTTATAAATATTTACATGCGAAACAAAAGATGAATTACTGGTAATATCAGAAACAGGGGCAATAAGAATTGTCTGAATTGTACAGTTGCTCTGTCCACCAGGTACAAAGGTATATTCATCTGAAGAATATGGCTAAGATACTTTCACTCCCCATAGAGTAGGACAGTAATGATAGTTCTCCCCCAACTGATACTTGCAACTGTGAACGAATCAACAGCTCTCCCCAAGCAGAGTTGATCTACCATTAGCAATAAAGAGGCTTGATATCCCCGGCAGTCTTAATATTCCTCAACGGAGTATAAAAATGTTCCCCGGGGAGAATACAAGATACCTCCAGTGGAATCAACATTTCCCCAGCACGATCTGAAAAATCTTCCCCAACGGAGTCGAATCATCATCCCCAATAGACTCTGGAAGTTTATCCCCAGCGGAGTACAAAATCTCCCCAACCAAGTTCAAGGGATCATTTCCAGCAAAATTCAAAGGATTATCCCTGCAAGGGTCTAAAGGGTTACCCCTAGCAAGTTGCAACTGAAAGATCATCCTCAGCGAAGTTCTTTCCTTTCACAAAACAGGAATTCAATCCTCAATAAATTCAATATCACCAGCAACGGTAATCCATCCCCAGTAGAGTTTATCAGTGGAATCTTCATCAGAGCTTCTCTTCCCCATAGAGTAACCTCCTCATCAGTCTATTCCCCAACGGAGTTCTCTTCTCCTGCAGGTTTATTACCTTCGTTCATCATCCCCAGCAGAAACGAAAAATTCAACTCTACTCTCCAGCAGCTATCCGAGATTTATTTTCCCAGCTAAAGCATCACATTTCCATACATCATGATACATGCATATACGCATAATACCATACAATATAATTTATGTTGAGAACATCATTGCTTGATCCATATCATGCATTGCATATAGCTGACCTTTACCTTTCAGGAAAGATGTAGTTAAATTCTCAACTATGTGAAAGACCTTCTCTGGTCCAGTTAAATCGATTCCTAAAGATTTTTCTGATGTTGATCCAGTTGAAGTTATCCAAGACCTTGTCTGGTCCAGTTAAATCGATTCCTAAATATTTTTCTGATACCGATCCAGTCAAAGTTAATCCAAGACCTTCTCTGGTCCAGTTAAATCTATTCCTAAAGATTTTTCTGATGCTGATCCAGTTGAAGTTATTCCAAGACCTTGTCTGGTCTAGTTAAATTGATTCCTAAAGATTTTTCTGATGTCGATCCATTCAAAGTTAATCCAAGACCTTGTCTAGTCCATTTAAATCGATTCCTAAAGATTTTTCTGATGCCGATCTAGTAAAAGTTATTCCAAGACCTTGTCTGGTCCAGTTAAATCGATTCCTAAAGATTTTTCTGATGCCGATCCAGTCAAAGTTAATCCAAGACCTTCTCTGGTCCAGTTAAATCGATTCCTAAAGATTTTTCTGATGCCGATCCAATTGAAGTTATTCCAAGACCTTGTCTGGTCCAGTTAAATCGATTCCTAAAGATTTTTCTGATGCCGATCCAGTCAAAGTTAATCCAAGACCTTGTCTGGTCCAGTTAAATCGATTCCTAAAGATTTTTCTGATGCCGATCCAGTCAAAGTTATTCTAAGACCTTGTCTGGTCCAGTTAAATTGATTCCTAAAGATTTTTCTGATGCCGATCCAGTCAAAGTTATTCCAAGACCTTGTCTGGTCCAGTTAAATCGATTCCTAAAGATTTTTCTGATGTCGATCCAGTCAAAGTTCATCCAAGACCTTCTCTGGTCCAGTTAAATCAATTCTTAGAGATTTTGCTGATGTCGATCCAGTTGAAGTTAATCTAAGACCTCCTCTGGTTCAGTCAGATCGCCGATAAGATCTCCATGATCCTTATTCCAGTCGAAGTTCGGACCTACCAACAATCTCCAAATGGCATCTGTAAGCCCATTCCTGACATCACAAGGTTGATACTACATCATGTGAGTGCAAATTTCTGGGCACTCTAGTGTTCAATCATCTTCCACCTTCGGATCACGAAAGGCCCGAAAGCCAATCTATATCCTCAGGTTTAAGAAATTTGAACAGGGGCAGCTGTTGTACCCCAAAATTTTCCCTCTCATATTTCCCAAGACATTGCAAGAATAATCTCCAAGTGGCTCAAGATTGCTCAAGAGTTGGACAGTCAAATCATCTCCTAAGGCAGTCAACCTCAAATTAGGGTTTTGTGTTGCATCAAGGTCCTTGCATCCAAATGACCTCAAGTTCTCCCCAATATCCTAGTATGTGATCAAGTTCATCCATGTCAAATTTCAAGCCTTGTAGAGGAAGTTTGGTCAGTCAATTGCTCTAGAAGTCCAAAAATCGATTGTGTTAGGGCAAAAGTCAACTATGACCTACAAACAGTCAAACTTCAAGATTTTTTGTCAACATTCTCATTTTGAAGGATATTTCATCATTTGATCAAGGGTTGACCATGATTCATCAAGGATTACTCAAAATTCATCAAGACTCAAAAGTTGCTAAATTAGGGTTTTGCAGGAAAAGTCAACTTAACTTTGACCAAGCATAACTTTCTCATACTTTATGAGAAATGAACCATCCAAAGCTCATTTTAAATAGGATGAAATTTCCTACAATCCATCTTCAGACCACAAGATCAAGAAATGCACTCACAAGAAGTTAAAAATTTGGACATTATAAGTTATTTTGGAAAGTCAACAAAAACACCTTTTTTTTCCAAAGCTTATAACTCGAGCATGTTATATCAAAATGCGATGAGACCAAAAGTGTTGGTTAGATGACATCTCAAGCTTTCAAAAAAGTCACTTAACACTTGCAAAAGTTCAAAATTGAAGGAGTTATGTATTGTTGAAGTTGGGTATTTTTGCAAAATTGCCAAAAGTCAACTATCCCCAAAACTTCAAATTTTGTCAAATGGGCCCATTCTTTTTCACTTGATTTGGTCTTTTCACACTACACACGTGTCCTAGCTTCAGCCTTGTGTCCATTTATTAATTTTTCTATTTTATTTGATTTTTATTGAATTAATTCATTTTAAATCAATTTAAACCCAAATAAAATCCAAATATTGATCATCTAGGATCTTTTTGATTGATATAGGTCTTAATTGTCATCATGGACATGATCAAATCCGTATCAAGCCATATCATGAACAAAATATTGGATTTTTGGACAAAATTGGAAGCTTTTTAATGGAGGATCAAATCAAATCCTAAAACATCAATGCATAAGGATTCAACCCAAAGAAGTTGACCTATTTCATTCCATGTTACATATACAACACAAAGGCACGAGCTTGAGGACCTAAAAGCTGCAAAATCACAAGAACCAAACATGATAAAAACTTGGAAAAGCTTGAAACTGAAATCACGCATAGAGGTGTTTTCAAGGCCAAATCTCATCACCAATCCCTTGTTGGACATCCATTTAAGCAAAACCAATCCTTAACAAGCTCTAATACCTTCTCAATCGCACTGTAAGCCTCACGTTTTACCGCCCTGTAGCCAAATTCATAACTTCACATTCTTGCATTTTTTGACAAATTATTGGCATGTTCATGATCCTTGTGTGATTTCTGAACTTTCTACATTATTTAATTGTGTTTATATGACCTGTAGTGCCATACCCGAATCTAGGGTTCTTGGTCTTTGTTTTCGGGCGTTTTATTTGTAGGAAAAATCAGGGCAAACAATGGACATGGATGAAATCAGGATGCCCAGACGAATCGAACCATGGTCTTAGAATCAATTTCTATGGCCTATGATAGATTTTAGGATGGCCATGCGCATTTAGCTGCAGATACAAATCCGCAGGTAAAAAAACAGGTTTCAGTGGAGAAGACGAAGACGTGGCCTTTTCCCATTCGCCCATTCAAATAATTCGCGCTTTATTTTTTATATTTCTGGCATAGTAATTGTTTATTCATATAATATTTGCTATCCATTATAATAAAAAAAGAAGCGTAGTGGTGCAGTGGCCAGGCGAACATTCAAAATCCAATGGGACCTGGGTTCGAATCCCAGGTCCCCCCACATATTTGTTATCATTTTCTTTCAGGTATTCCAGCGTATCTCATGCCTTGCAATGCACCATACTCCCTCAAATCTCCAACGCCAGATGGTCTCTAGGCCAAATCTGATGGCCCAGGTGGAATGCCTACCATACACTCTAGTCAATGTGCACGCGTGGAACCAAGAAAGTCAACTAGGCCAGTGGACAAATGGGCTTTGGAATTACTGATCTCACCCTTGATCTAGGCCCAAACCCCCTGGGTTATTTCTTTTTCTTTCTATTTCTTTTATTTATTTTATTTAATTGTTTGATTAATTATTTTTATTATTTAAACTAACCAATTAAACTTTTCTTAATAAAATCAAAATAACCAAAAAATATATTTTATTTATTAAAATTAAATTCAGCATTTTATTTTTGTAAATAAATACTAACTTAATTAATTTAGTTTAATTAGGTATAGTTTTAATATCTTTTGCAAATAATTAAAATTAATTTAGATAATTAGGTTTTTACTAATTTTGATTAATTTATTTTTATTTCTTCAAATACTCAAAAATCCAAAAAAAAATGTATTTTAATTAATTAATTAGTTGATAACTTAATTTAATTTCTCTTAATCCAAAAATAACCAAAAATCCTTTTCTTTCAATAAAAGGGTTAAAACCTTAAAAACTCGCCCGATTTAATTTCTCGCACGCGATCCATTTTGTCATATTATTGTATCTGTTTCCCGAAATGTAATAATTTAATTAGGACTTTAAATATTTTATCGCTTTATTTATTTTCCGCATTTTAATTTCAAGGGTTGTTTTTAGCGATGTAAATACTCGACGCCTTGTAATAGTTTAGTTTTAATTTCTGCAATTTAAATTCCACAACTTATAAACAGTTAGATGATTGATAATAGGGAATGCATGACAAGATCAAATGTTTAAACCTAAAATCAACGTAGATCACCCATGACATGTACAAAGACAAATTAACTGAAAATTACACACTCGCACATGCGCACTCTTAGGGTACACCTCACTTGGTTGCCTTCGAACATGGTCATTGAGTATAGGAAGTTTTAGAGGTCGCCCTCTTGTCCAAAGATCATAGTTGCCTCGAAATGGTTGCCTCGGAAAAATGATCTGAGACATTAGGGTTACCGCTAAGGCGTCCTAACATTGCTTTAGTGACCACACGTCCCTTAATCGAATTGACCCTTAAACTCCAACAACGGTGCTACCTACTCATCAATAGTGGGATAGCATTGTCAAAAGGACATTAGCACAGATTGATTTCTTTTTCGAGTAGGTAGATGGTTCTTAAGTACTTGCTCTCTCAAAACAAAACAAAACTTTTCGCACTTACACCTTTCAAACAAAAACTTCTTTCAAACCCACAAACACAAAGAAAAGAAAATTTTGAAAACACTTTGAGCAAGTACCTAAGAGCCCGTGGATAACCACGGATAGAAAGGGTGCTAACACCTTCCCTTTCTATAATCTACCACCCGGACCTGAGAAACATCTCGAAAAAGGAATTTTTTTATGCTTTTTTCCTTTCCTTGTTGGATAAAATAAAAGACGGTGGAGACTCTTGCTTACCGCGACATTTTGCGAAAACAAACACAAAACGCAAACCAGCATTCCAAAACAGTCAGTTCTCCCACCGTATCACAGACCTAATTGGACAAGTCCTTGAGTTCTTGATCACAAGAGCACAACTCCCTCAATTCTCAATATTTGGAAGTGGTTTATGGTTTCCATGGTTTCTCATTATCATCCTTAACAACTTCTATTTACAAGACAAAAGTATTTGTGCAAGAAAGTTTGTCAAATTTGAACAGGTTTTCTAAGGCAATTTGTTGCTCTAGGAGCTAGGGTTTTGATCTTCTAAAGGTTATATCTTTCTCATCTTTTGGTATTTTTGAGTGATTCCAAAGACATGCTCCTATTTAAAGGATTATCAACAGATCACTTCAAAAGTTTCAAGGAAATTTTATGTGGAAGATGCCTAATGATTGAGAAAGATCACAAGTCTTCTAGATAGGCCATCAAATTCCTTTATGTGACTACAAAAGATCATAACTTGGTAAATTTTTATCTTTTTGAGTCCATTATTTTTCCATAATTATCTTAAAGATATGAACTCCAATCCTTCTTTTATGTGCAAAGCTTGAAGATGGATGGAAGATGTCTTAAGGACTCAAAAGATTATAGGTCATCTCATGAATTTTTATTAACTTCACAAAGTCATAACTTTCTCATTTTTTGGAGATTTTAAATGGTTCAAGTCCAAAAATGTCATTCAAGGGATCTACTTCATTCCATATTTTTTGGTCAAGAGAAAATTTTAAATGGAAGACAATGTATGGATGCAAGACATTATAAGTCATTTTTGAAGAAAAACTTTGAATTTTTCTAAGTACAAAAAGTCAGCATCTTTTTCTCAACTTTGACACATCACAACTTTCACCTCAAGCATCCATTTGATTCCATTCTTTGCACATTGTAAAGTTTGTGATCTTATCTTTCCAAGGCATCAAGAATGAAGTCCTAATATTCCCTAAATTATGCACACCATGATTTCAAAGTTGGTACCTTGGAACTGAAGTTTCTCAAACAGTCAGAATGCAATTTCCATAATTTGAATTCTAATCACCAAATTTGTGCGTGTTTTATACTTAAACAAGATTAGCATAAGCATGTGAGTGATTTAGAGTGTCAAAATGCATCATTTGGATGAGTTTTGATGCACATGTGATCACATTTATTTCATGAAAACAGGTGTGCACGATTTCACTCCAAATTACATCATTCACCCATCCTCTTGATTCCATTCACTTCTCCTATAAATACAGGCTCTATCCCACTCATTTTTCTAAGCTTAGATAGCCAGAATCACACTGCCAAACTTTCCCTTGAACTCACTTTTCTGCAACTTTGAATTTGGTTTTATAGTTTTCCTCAATTCATTTTCTTTGTCAATTCTTCATCCTTAAACTTCACTAAATCTAACAGAAGAAGAACCAAGCTCTAATTCTTCCTAAATCATGCTAGCCAAGTCAAGTTTTAGAGCTCTGAATTTGAACTTCAATAGGTAAATTCCTTCACCAATTCTCTCAAACTTTGGTACTGTAATGAAGGCTCTGAAATTTGGACCATGATATGCACAACGCGTCTGATCCATTAGATTAACTTACTAACGCATTTTGACTCTCATCCAATAGTCTCCATCTTTTTGGTTTTTATTATATTTTCTGATTTTATATTTATTTGTTTTTAACTTCAAAAATTCATAAAAAATTCATTTTAACTTCAAAAAATCTAAAAAATATTCTTAAAAATACTTTTGATTTTTCTCTTTTTGATTATTATTTTTTCACGATTTTATTTTGTATTTTGATATTTTTTATATTTTTTCACTGTATTTGAGTTATTTTAAATGTTTAAAAATACTTTTCTTAATATTTAAATTCTGAAAAAAATATGGAAGGATCCAATGACCTCTTGACAAATATTGGTGACCTCATTTTATTTTTATTTTTGACTTTACTATTTTTCACAATTTTTGGTTTATTTTGCTTATTTTTTTTAATTTTAAAAATAGTTTCTGACTTTAAAAAATTACCAAAATTTTTATAAAAATATTTGAGCTCATTTCTTATTTTTCTATGGTGTCATTGAATTTTTCTTGGATGCTTTGAATATAGTTGCTATTTTCCCTTTTTATTTTCATTTAAAACCATTTTAAAAATCTTTTTTCTTTATTTTTAAATACAATTTCATTTTCGTATATACTTTGGCTGATAATGAACTATGATATTTTGATCATAAGCTTCATTAACATCATTGGATCTTGGGTGTTGAGTTCAACTCCACCAAAATGGATGAATGATTTTAATGATAACTTGATTAAATTTTTGGTTCAAATGTGGTTTAATTCTTATTCCCTCCCACTTCATCTTATCCCCTTCTTACTTGTACTACATGTTGTTGGAGAATAATTTACATATCATTTCTCTAAACATATTGTACAAAGATTTCTATTGACTGGCCTCAAAATAGGTGCGACTTCTACACAAGTCCACTTATGATTGCTTAACATAGCGCTAAATTTTGTCCTGATTCGAGAAATGACTATTTGTGGCCCAAACCTATGTTTGCAATCTCATGTATGTTAATTTGAAACCTTTATAATCTTGTGATTCATTGTTAGGAGGCTTTAGTCTTATCAATCCTCTAATGGATCTTCATAAGCTTTGATCAAAGTGAATCACTTAAACATCATTGACCATAGTTGCCTTGAGACTTTGAAATGAATGATATACTTGACAAAAAGCAAATGAAATTTGTTGTCGAGAGGCTTTGATTTTATCAATCTTCTAATGAGTTTTCAAACGCAAGTTTAAAGATGGTCATTCAACTAACCTCTAATTACTAATTTATTAACACTTGACTTTTTATCTTATGCATTTATTTTATGCTTTTATTTTATGCCTTTACTTTATGCATCATTTTACTTTAGCATTTACATTTCATGCTATTTTCATCTTTTCCCACTTGAGCATTTACTTTTATGTCACTTTATTTTGCTCACTTGAGCTTTGCATTTCTTTTTGAAGATACCTAATAATCAACTTGAACCATAAAAAACTTTAATGATACTTGGACTATTTGGTTACTATCCTTGGCATTATGGAGATTATGGATTTCATATACTTAGGATTAGATACCTTGGCCTACCTTAAGACCTTGTTACTTTCATTGCTATTTTGTCTGGAGTTCTTGAGGTTTACCTCAAGACATTGGGTTGTTTATTTGCTTTGTCTACAAGTTATTTTGATTACATGCTTTGCTTGTGATCGGGAATTCATTTGTATACAGTCGTTACTCTGCCCAATTTTTGTGAAAGACCTAATGCAATTGAAGCTTGGTTTTTTAAGAGGTTTATTATCTTTACTTGTTTGGTTTAAATCCAAAGGATGGGAATTCTACATTGACTCATTGTGTCAAGTGTTGGCTTCTTGTTGGTTAAATGGTTCTTTTCTCTAGCTCTTACTTCATGCTTTAGGATAGTCCCTTCATCTCCTCCCGTCTTCTTTAATTTCAAAATCTTCTCCCTCATTTTCAAAACTATTCTTGTTTTCTAAACATGAACCGCTTTCACAATAAACTTGGACTTATGTCCATGCATTTTCAAAAATACTTTCTTAATCAAACTCTAACCAACTTAATAATGCTTTGACATTTTTTTGTGAGAAGACTAAAAGTCAATCAATCTCATTCAAATTATTTTTCCACTTTGGCTTTTTATCTTTAAAATTTTCTCATAAGATTAGACTCTTGTCAATCCTTGTAGTGATGCAAACCACTATACTTCTATGATATGTAGTGAAGTGAGATATTTTCCACTTGGGTGTATGTGAGGCCTACCTTATCGTTGCAAAGGGATTAATCGGATAAGACTGAAGATTATAATATATCACTGCTTGGTGACTAACGTGAATGGTTATGATTTTGCGTGTCTACTACAACCTAGGGAATAGATGGTGTGTGTATCAACTTTTTTCATGTCAAGGGACTGAGTAAACACTACCAAATAAATCTGGAAAATAGATGCTAAAGCTTGGAGACTAACATAGCAGACTATATCATAGAATTCATAAATTTATTGCTACCTAGAGAACAAACGACATAGGTTTGAAACTGGAGTTTGATGATGACGTCGGTTGTTTCCGTTCTCAACCAAGACTTTGATGAAAATGTTAGTTTAACCAATGAATATGCTCGGATATGCTTGTTGATAATGCTTATTCCAATTGATAAATGATAGTGCTTATGGTTTTGTATATGCGCATAATGTTATTCTGAAATGTCGTCTTCTTTTAGACCATTGGGTCTCTGAACTTCCTGACTCCCCAATACCTTTGGTTTGTTGATATTGAATTGTCTTTGTACTTGATATGGAATTTATGCATGTAGATGCAAGTGCTAATGCGTAGTATGTAATGATTTGACCAATGCATGTAATGAGTGATTTGGACACGCATCAATGGACGTCGGAATTTTGAAATGCCAATGAATGACTGCGCTTTTAGGGTAAACACCAAGTGATACTGGGCTTAAGGGTAAACTCCAAGTGGGATTAAGCATTTTATCTATCAGATTCATGCTTTCGGAATTCATCAGATGGATGAAATGATAGGCTCAATTCGATTCTATATTGAAGCGACCTAATGAATGTACTATGCAGACTCATATGCTTTTGATGGATGCCCTTGTGATGGTTCGTAGGTGGTAGAGCATTATGCTAACATGATTTCCCGATACTTGTTTTGAATTTAAAGATTCCTGGTGTAGGAGAAGGATCCACTGGGGGATCACGAAAGTACACAGAGAGCTTTCGCTTTTGTAGAAGGTCTTGCCCAAATATGTTAGGTCTGGGAAGAGATTCTCTTTGATATGAGCTTGTAAATAGTTTTATCATAGTATGAATGACCCCATTATTTTGCATTCGAAAATATTATGCCTTTGACTTATGGGCTCTTGGATGGTTTTCCCTTGATGGGCTATTTTTTTAACAAATTTCTTCTGAATGAGCCTCATAGCGGTATGCCCAAACATTTGCACTTCTTGAAAGGTATGCCCCCAGTCTCTAGAATTTGGAGGAGGTACTCTTGGATTATTTTCCCTTGATAAACTGTTTTAAACCAACTCCTTTTGATTGAGTCTCGCAGTGGTTTACCCAACATTTGAATTTTTAAAAGTTTGTACTTGAAGTTGCTTGAAGGGAAACTTGGACCCTAAATTTCGTAAGATGAACTTGATATGCACTTCCACAACATATGACTCTTAGAGCGCCTTGAGAAGTTTGTTGAAAAGATCAAACTGAGTCATACCATGTTGTGATATAACTTGATTAAGGAATGCTCCTTTGAAAGGTATGCCCCTGATTGAACAGTGCTTTGAAATGTAACCCAAGTTTATTGAATCTTAGAATGATCATCCCTAGTAAATAGGATCTTTATGTGATATACCCCTATGATCATTAGTCTTTCCTATGACCATAAGGTTCTTCCTTAGATGATATGCCCCTAGTCAGGAGCCTCCTGGAAAGGGTCGCTTCTGGTTAGACCAATTTTGAGATCTCCTTGATGCTAAGTATTGATTCGTAGATAAATTTGTACATTTTGAAAAGTAATTCCACTTTATGCACATGCAAGTTTTGAAATAAAAATTTTCATGGAGAAGAAAAGGATGATTAGAGATGTAGATTCGAAGAAGCAAAGTGTTTAGAAATAATTTTAAAAAGCATAGGAGTCAGTTTAACACAAATTTACCGAGTATGATTTCATAATTAACCTTGCTTCAATTAGGACTTTTAAAGGTTCTAACATGGCCTTGGTTCACGGTTTAAGAAACAAAGGATATAAGGCTCAAAATTCATTTCAACCCATTCCAGTCTCCTTGATGTTCTCCAATCCTAAGTTTGATTAATCCAAGGGATACATCTAATCTGCAAGAGAGTTTTTATAGTCATGTTGATGAACAGAAGCATTGATAAATATCCAAGCATTAAAACATTGATAAGATCCAAGCATTGATGAGAAGCTTCTACGATTCTTGAGGTGGAGCTTACAAGATTATTCTCCAATTTATTTGTTTTTAATCCCTTGTTTTTGCATGGACCAATCATTTTGAATTTATGGGCCACCGGGATGCCCTAACTATTGTCTAAGTCAAGTTTTAATTTCCTTTGACTTAGCGAGATCTTTCTTTTTTTAATTTATTTTTTTATTTTTGCTTTTGCATGCTTGTGACTGTCATGATTGTTGTATGCTTCGTCTTCATTGTTTCCTCGATTTTGAATGATATACTGAGGAGGAATACGTCGTGGACTTTATCTTTGTTGATTCTTCAATCTTGGATAATGAATGCAAGGGAAAGGATGGGCTAAAACATTTTCCTAGATCGTTTCCTAAATCTTGAATGGTGTATTGAGGAAGAAGATATGCTTGAACATTTTCTTAGATGGACTGATTGTCCTGAGATTTGAATGCACCATTGAATTAATCGAAATCTACCCTGCCCCTGGTTAAAAATTAAGGGTTTTTTAATCTTAAAAAATAGAACAAAACTCTAACTACTTGTTGAAGGGGGTTGACTATGGATTAACTCCCTTATTTATCCACTATTTTGGATTTGAAGCAATGCCTTACATTATCAGCTCAGTCTTACATTGAAAGTATAGTTTAGCCAAAATTTAGTTATTTAACTTTCGTCATTCTCCCTCAAAGTTTGTCAAAGTTGAAAAAATGAAAAAGAAGGGTGAAAGAGGAAAGTTGTTGATTATTTATAGAGAGTGAAACGAATGAATTGATTTCAAAACCATGCATGCCAATTTTATTAGAATTACTAATCAAAAGATACAAAGTTACACCAAATACAACCTAGCAACTTGGAAATTATAAATTGAAATTGATAAGTCTGATGAACCTATGAAAGAACTTCTTCATTTTGATCCACTTGACTTTAGGAGATTCTTCTTAGTTCTTGGACTTGTAGAAGTATAGGGTGACCTTTGATTCTTCTTCTTGGCATACCAACTCTGTTGATATGGAAGTTACTCTTGATGTGGAGGGATCATCCATAGAGGTGGCATTTGAGGCGTTGAGTAGGCCTTTGGCTTGTATGAAGTAGGGCTGCCTTCTCTCCTTTTTAAGGCTCGTAGGACCAAGCTCAATTGAGTCTCCAAGGTTAGACATATCCTTCACCAATCTAGGATTCCTTCGCAGCTTTCTTGAAGCATGCTTAGAATTTGTTCATTGAGCATCGGGAAATTTTCTAGCTGGATTGATAGCGACCAAGGGCGAATGTAGAAATGCATGAAATACAAATGTATGGATGTACAGAAATGCATGGGTATGAAAAAAAATATTTTTTTGGATTTTGAGGCTATGCAAAAATATTTTTATGGAGATGCAATGCAGTGTGAGGTTAGAACGAAGATAGACCTAAGGACACCCTACACGGGTTTTAGGGATATACATACACAATGTGAAACCCCTACAAGCTAGGGATTATGACTTACAAAAGATAACCCCTATAGGCTAGGGATTATGATAAGCCAATGGATAATTGAGATGATGTTTTGACTTGAGGGAATATCATGGAAGAGAGAACATGATGGTCGGTCAACAGTCACCAAATCCTATGGCCTGATACAAGCCACATGGTGTGCATCAGTGAAAACGCCCTAAAGATAATGATGGACAAAAAAAGGAATACATATAGGCTAGGGATCCTCACACACAAAAAGGAATCCCAATGGACTAGGGGTTATGACATAGAAAGGGAAACTCTTATAGACTAAAGATAGTAATGAACGAAAAGGTAACCCTTGCGGGTTTAGGTATTATAGTTGGATTTTATGAAATATATCCTTAGTTGGTAGGCTCCTAGTTTTGGCCTACGTATATTCTACCATCCCCATAAGGTGGCTTCCTTAAGGGTGTCATGGATTACACTAGAGGGAAAGGCACATGGGCCTCTCTTAAGCGGAGCCTTTTTATAGACCGAAACTTTTGTCTCTAAGGTCGTGAAAGGTCTCACCATAAGATTTTGGTTTAAGGGTTATACAAAGACTTATAGAATTCATTCCAAAGTCCTACCCCCAAGAGAATGTCTCTTGAGACGTATTCCTTTTTCAGAATTCCATCGACTTTAGGCGAAGTTGTCACATAAACTCATAGCGATAATGTATCCCTTTGGCTAATAGACGAACCTTCTTTCTAAGGGTTTTTGAAAAAAAAATATTTTAAAAAAAATAAAAATCCCATCATTAAATGAATATAATATGATAAAAATAAATAAATAAAAATAATAAATGAAAGCAAATAGATAAATAAAAGCAAAATTTGAAAATATTAAAGATCCAAACAAAAACCCTAAACCTAAGAGGAAAGCTTCTAAACCCTAGGGTTGAGTCCCTAACAGAGTCGCCAACTGTTATAACCGGTTCTAAAATGAGAGTCGTCACCCTTAATTTTTATCATTAGGAAGGAAATATAAAGGTTAACTCTAATTTGGTCAGAGATGCTAAGTTGTTGGACTCGTTCTTAGACGAAGGGAAGGTGTTAGGCACCCCTCATCTACCTTGTTCACAAGGATACTAGGGTTTAGAATTACGGCCTAGGAAATAGGGTTTTAATTTTTATTAAGGGAACTCGCCACGATTTTAGTCGTATGCCTACTTATCCTCTTAGGAGGAATCAAAGTCCCAATTTGTAGTTCGCGGGTGTTTGGTTAGTTTTTTTATGGATTATGGAAATATTTTGAATTAATCCTTGAACCAAGTCTGGGTTGAAAATAACAGAATCGTAGATGTAGTTCGTAGTTAATGAAAATAGATTCATAATCCTTTTTGAAATTATATTGAATTTGAATTAAGTTAGTAAAAAAAGGTTAGCACTTGATTGCTTAGTTGTTTTAGAATATGTTATGCAATATGTAAAAAAATATACTTGAATGAGAAAAAGATTTAATGCAATTAGAAAAATAGGGTTAGTGTTTTAAAATCAGTTTGATTAGTAAATAACTATTTTATAATTTATTAAAAAATTTGTTAAATATTTTTAATCAAAAAAATCTAATAATTATTTAATAATAATGCAAAAATTATTTAAGCAAAAAATGCAAAAAAAAAAAAGATATAAAAATAAGAAAATAAGATCAACTAAAACAATAAAATACAATTTAAAAATTAATTAGTTAATTAAAGAAAATGTGTAAAAGTTAAATTTGGAGTGTATTTTGTTATTCAAAAGAAACTAAAGTTATTTTTTGGATTTTTGTATTTTCCTATTATTTTTTTGTATTTTTAATGATAAATAAAAGTTAAGTTAAAAAAAGTTATTTTTTTTTTTAATACTAATAAGAAGAAGAAAAGTTAAAGTTTTAAAAAAGAATGTTTAGGTTTAGAAAAAAAAAGGTTTTTCTATAATTATAAAAAAAAAGTTTAAGGTTAAAAAAAAATCTTTTTAGAGTTAGAGAAAAGGTTTTTTTATAAAAAAAAAGGTAAAAATAATAATAATAAAAAAATATGAATATCATAAAACATAAAAAAAAATAGCAATCAAACAATTAAACTAAAACTCAAACAAGAATAAATTTTAATCTACATCAAATACAATATTCATACACATGCTTAAAGATAAAAAAAAAACTAACTGAAATGTCATAATCAAATTAAGTTGCTCCCTCCATCCTTCTTTTCCTTTTCTTTATGTTTTTCTCCTTTCTCTTTCGGTGCAATATTCTCTTTTTTCCTTCGGTACAAGATCCCTTTTTATAGATTGATAATGGAATGGAGACCTTAGAGTTTAGTTGTTGTTGTTCTTTGATGTGAAGAATAACTTTTAGGAGAACTCTAGTGAATTGTTGATCGACAAATGATTATTGATTCTCCAAATGATTGATGATCCTCCAAATGATTGTTGATGGAAAATTTTAGGTGTTTCGTTAAAAACTCTAAAATTAACCAAGAGAGTTGCATAGAAAGAATGTTTGTGAGAAAGATAGAAAATTGCTGATGTAATTGTTGATGAAAAATTATGGTGAAGACAGTCCTATTTATAGATTTGAAATTAGGTTAAAGACACCCCAAAAAGGAAATAATGCACATCAAGAAAAGCTCAAACTTTATGATTTTATCTTGGTCAGCAAGTCTACAAACTCTGACCAATGAGAAATCAGTTTCGTCAACATGTGACCAATCAAAAAGTGACAAATCATGTCATTTTGTTGTTTTTATATTTTATATGATTTTTTTGTTATTTTTTAATTAAAATTTAAAAAAAAGAAAAATAATAATTTTGAAAATTTATTAATTAAAAAATAAGAAAAATAATAATTTAATAATAAAAAAAAGTGATTTTTTTGGGAAGATTTATACCAATTGAGATTTGATTGAAACTTTGAGACAAGATTATGAACCTAGATAGTTTTGATTTTTCTTAATATTGTGATTGATTTGGTGATTAATAAAAATTGATTTTGAAAGATTTAAATTATTTTTAACAACTTGACTATTAAGTGTATAAATCAAAGATTTAAAAAAATAAAAAAATAATTTTAAAATACCCTTAAAATAGAAAACAAAAATAATAATAAAATAATTAAAAATGACTTTTTTATCCTTTTTATTAAAAAAAACACACAAAAGAAAATAAATACCAAAAATTAGTATAACGAGACTTGAACGCAGGACCTTCCACTTACTTGCAAGCCTTACTCCCTTACCAACTGTTCTATGCATTTCTATTCGAGATAAAAAGGTATATAGAAGCATATGAAGGTGGAAAAATATTTTACTTAAAAATATAAATAATTTAAAGTAAATTATTGTATATTTTAAATAAGCAAAATAAATTATTGTTAAACCAAATGTTATTAATACCAAAAAAAAATATGAAACCATGTTTAAAAATAATTTGAATATTTTAAAAATATGGCAGGCAAATTTGGGGTATGACAGACATTCTATATATTACTCAAAAAGCCATCAAGGGAAGTGTATTGGCTGACCATCTAGCTCATCAGTCATTGTCAGAAAATCAACCAATGAAGTTCGACTTTCTAGACGAGGATGTCATGGTCATAGGTGACTACGAAATACTAGGATCCAACAAAGGACCTGAACCAGGGGCACGTTGGACACTCATGTTTGACAGGGCTTCAAATGCACTGGGGCACGGCATTGGGGCAGTTTTGACTTCTTCGAAGAATTTCCACAAGCCTATTACTGAAAGGTTATGTTTTGACTGTACCAAAAATATTGTTGAATACGAAGCTTGTATCTTGGGTTTAGAAGTTGTTATCGATCTAAGAATTAAACATCTCGAAGTGTTTGGAGACTCAACACTAGTCATATACCAAGTCAACGGAAAATGGGACACCAAACATCCCAGATTGATTCCACATTGGAATCATGTTTTAAAGCTACCAACAAAATTCACCGAGATTACCTTTAGTCATATCCCGCGAGAAGAAAATCAAATGGAAGACGCCTTGGAAACTTTATCAGCCATGTTCCAAGTAACTTGGACAAATCTCGAACCGCGTATTACGATCAGACATTTTAAAGAACCTGCACATTGCCTAGCTATTGAAGAGGGACCAGATAACAAGCCTTGGTTCTATTCCATCAAGAGGTACCTTGAGAAAAAAGAATATCCAAAAAAGGCCTCTGTCATTGACAAACGAACTCTTCAGAAGCAAGCTTCAAAATTCTTTGAATGATGATGTATTGTACAAAAGAAACTACGACATGGTGTTACTTAGGTGTGTGGAGAAACAGGAAGAAGATACATTTATGAGAGAAATCCATGAAGGTACTTTTGGAACGCATACAAATGGACATGCCATGGCTAGAAAAATCCTGTGAGCAGGTTATTATTGATTGAAGATGGAGGCCGACTGCTACCATTATACAAAGACATGTCTCAAATGCCAAATCTACACCGACACAATGCATGTGCCACCAACTCCTATAAATGTCATGAAATCTCCTTGGCCATTTTTGATGTGGGGAATTGATATGATATGCATGATTCAACCGAAAGCATCTAACGAACACCGGTTCATACTAGTCGCCATTGATTACTTCACCAAATGGGTGGAAGTGGCCTCCTATGCAAATGTAACAAGTAAAGTGGTTACTTGATTCATCAAGAAAAATCTCTTATGCATATATGGGTTCCAATCATAATCATTATGGGCAACGGATCCAATTGGAACAACAAAATGATGAAAGAATTATGTGATAATTTTAAGATTGAGCATCATAATTCCTCACCATATAGACCAAAGATGAACGGTGATGTTGAAGCTGTCAATAAGAACATCAAGAGAATCATTCAAAATATGGTGAAAACATACAAAGATTGGCATGAAATGCTTCCCTTTGCTTTACATGGCTATCGTACTTCCATGCATACATAAACAAGTGCAACCCCTTTCTCTCTAGTATATGGCATGGAAGCAGTGCTCCCAGTTGAAGTAGAGATTTCGTCACTTCGAGTTCTAATGGAAAATAAGCTTGAATAAGTAGAGTGGGTTCATACGCGACTTGATCATCTTAAACTCATTGAAGAAAAATGCCTGACAGTTTTATGCCACGATCAGTTGTACCAAAAATAGATGAAAAAAGTATTTGATAAGAAGGTTCATCCTCGGGTATTAAAAGAAGGGGATTCGGTGATCAAGAAGATTCTTCTACCTCGCCTTGATTCACGCGGTAAATGGATTCCTAACTACGAAGGTCCATATGTGGTGAAAATAAAATTCTCAGCTGGTGGTCTTATCCTCACAACAATGGATAGGGAAGAACTACCACATCCAGAAAATTCAGACGCAGTCAAAAAATACCATGTATAAAATCTCGCTAAGTTCAAACCCTAAATGGGAAACTTATGAAAAAAGGAATGTCCCGGTGGATTGAAAACCCTAAAGGTCGATCCATGAAATAATTAGGGACATACACAAAAAAATCATCCCGATGGATTGAAAACCCGAAGGGGCGATCTAGGAAAAATTTAGGGATCTTGCTCAAAAATAAAGAACAAAATCACTGCAATCTAAGAACCACGACTGCGGCCACAAAGGAAGGGATTGATCCAAATCATTTGACTCAGAAGCAAAGGAGATTGGATCCTTAAAAAGGATATTGGGGAAACAGTAGTAAAAATTATCATTTTCATTGCCATTTTCAGCTTTTCTGTAATTACCTCTTTCAAGGAATTGCATCTTGTACTATTGCCTATTCAGAGGCATATTTATCAATAAAACATTTACTTTTTAAAATATTTCAATTGGGTTTTTTCCTTTTCAGACTTGTTTACAAAATACTATGATTATTTTTGTGAATATTACGTTGAAATCATTTTGGGGATTTGACAAATAAAAGCATTTGATATGACATCAAAAAGCATTTTTTGTATAGAAAAACATCAAAAATAAAATCCACACCTATTTCCACACTTACGTCCATGCCTACGTCCATGTTCACGCATGCGTCCACAACTATGTCCACGCCTACGCCTATGCCTGCAATACAATATCAAAATCAAGATGACACGTGTTCATCTTGTTCAAAGTAACTAGAAGACTCCATGGCGATGCAATATACAACGTTTGGGAGTCGATGACACAAAACCAATGGCTTAAAAGGAGAGAATATTAAAACATTTACAATACAAAACACTTGGGGCATATACATACATTTGGTGCATATTTAAACATTTAGGGCATACACAAAATACTTAGGCCATATACATTTTTGGGTTCCATATCAGCTTAAGACATCATGAGTGGCATACTGCAAATACATTTTTGTTAAACTATGAACTTTTTTGGGGCCCATTGTCGGATTATCAAAACAAATAAACACCTTGGTTGAGAAAAGACACCATCGGTGAACTCCGATCTTATCTTAGGTCTAGTTATCTAAGATTTGATTACCAAACACACTCTTCAATTATCCACCCTCTAGGTCGTGATAGGTATGCGAATTTTCAGAATTACGTTATTTATCCTCTAGGACGTGATAAATACGTAAGACTACCCTCGTATTGTATATCTCTAGGTCGTGATAAACGCAAAAAAAAATCAATTATCTATCCTCTAGGTTGTGGTAGGTGTGCGAATTATCGGATTTATGTTATTCATTCTCTAGGTCGTAATGAATATGTAAGTCTATCTTCGTGTTGTTTATCCTTTAGGTCATGATAAACATAAACTTTTAAATTATCTATCCTCTAGGTTGTGGTAGATATGCAAATTTTCAGGATTATTATTCATCCTCTAGGTCGTGATAAATATATAATCCTACCCCTGCGTCATTTATCCTCTAGGTCGTTATAAATGCACATGATAATCTTCGTTTTGTTTATTTTCTAGGTTGTAGTAAACATGTGAAATCCACGATATAATTCATTGTGTTAGTCTCCATGCAGCAATGTATTATCAAGATCTATTTTATTCGTCCCCTAGGTTGTGATGAATAGGAAAATCTATGTTTTAAAACATACTATGTTAGTATTGAAGCATTACTAAGTCAAATTTTCGAACTAGTGTTATTTACCTCCTAGGCTATGGTAAATATGTGAAAAATCTTCGTTCACTTTTAAACATTGACGAGTTATTCACGTCGCACATCCAAGTCATATCAAAATTTTGGTTTAAACTCTGGTAAGATGATACCTCATCATTTATGCCTATTTTTCATACTCATGGGAATGCTTTACAGTGTATCCCTACAATTTGTCAGACAAATTTTGGGGTCTTCCATTATTTAATAACCCTCTGATTCGAATGTACGGGACCTGCTTATTCTCACACCCTTCAGTCAAAGAGTAGTTAAATAGGGGCAACTTTCATAATCCAAATTTTCCCTATTGATTTCTGAATAATTTATTAATGTTATCATTTTTAGATTGTTGTTGATAAATTCATTATGGGGTTTGAATGTATAAAAAGGGGTGCATTGTTTCAATATACACCATCAAAATCTGATGGCTCATTTGGTTTGTGCTCGCGATTAAAAAGGGGGTATATTTATTGTCAAGCCCATTAAGGTTTGTTAAAAGTTTGATAAAAATGAGAAAGAGGGGGTGTTGGTTAAAAACTAAAGGGGTGACGTTTTGGGCCACCAAAATCTAATGGCCCATAAAGGGGCTCGTGTGTTTTGATAGAAAGGGGGGTATGTTTCGAAATTTTGAGGCTGAAGGCCCAATTGAAGGAGGTTGGCCCATTTTTATGGAGGGATTTCTAAAGGGCTTGTTGCTTCATTTTGTGCTAAGCCCATTGATTTTAAGTTGTGAAAGGATTATTGACCGAGGTTAACATTTTGATTAAGCTAATGTTATTATTATTATTATTACTATCATTAAACATTATTAATACTATTACTAATAATATTACATTTTATTTTAATTTGTTATTGATTGTTATTGAGACGTGGTTGACTGAAGTCAACACAAGGGACTAAGAAACCCTAATTGCCCAGCAGCAACCATGTTCTTCAATTACCCAAGCCAAAACATGTATTGTACAAATTCAGCTAGAAAAAACGTGCTTGTAAATTGAAACAAATTTAAAACAAATGAACCATATCAAATTAGAACTTGATCAATTACATGACAAATTGTCCAATTTCTAATACAGAATCAAATCATATCAATTACAATCAATTATCTTTCCTAAAATTATAAATCTAACATCAATCACTAAAAAATAACCCTAACCAATTAATTTGTAACGACAATCAGAAGGTAATTTCCTAATTTGTTCAAATTCCTAAAATTATATAAACCCTATGAGTTGAGACTAAAGGAAAAAAATTAGAGAAGAAGACTCATAATCTGAGAAGAAGGAGAAGCAGTTGAAGCCTTGAAGTTTCTTCTTGATTGAGATCTAGGGTTTCAATTTCTGAAACCCTAAGATTTGTCCTCGAAGCCATCGCTGCAACACAGTTGTTATAACCTGCAAACCAAGAGAGAAAGAGGAAATCAGAAAGAGACGAAAGGGAAAATCAAATTGTAAGAAGTTTCACTGCAAGGAAGGTAAGCATCAAACTTAGCTTTAAATTGGAAAAAATTGTTATCGCTGCTAAATTTGGGGTCGATTGGTGGGTTAATCTGGATTTCTGGGAAATTTGAGGTTATGGTTCATACTTAGGGTTAGGGTTCTAAAGACTTAGGGTTAGGCTTCATAGTTAGTGTAGCGATAAAAAATGTAGCGGGGTAAATCGGAGATCGAACTATTAATTAATTCGTCTCACAAAAGCAAGAGTCGCCACCGCGCTTTATTATTTCTAAGGGAAAAGGGAAAAGAGCGAAATAAAACCCTAAAATATGCAATGTAAAATAATACTTTAAAAGTAATGAAAATACAAGGCGTTTTTGAAAAGAGGTCTAAGGTTCGGGGGTTGGTTATACAATGGGAAGGTATTAGCACCCAATTTATCTATAGTATTCTATAGGAACCTTTTGAAATATCTGTTTATGAAAATGTTTGTTTGATTAAAAATAAATTGTTTTGGCCAAAAATGGGTATGGACGAGTTTTTGAAGATACGACGACCTAATGTCGAAGTTTTGACTTAAAAGGTGTGAGTTTTGAAAAATTGAATATTTGGGAAAATTATCTTAAGTTTTTAATGAAATGAGGGTATTCGCACGATGTTTTTTGATGACATGAAGTCGACAAAAATTAAACAGTTCCCTTGGATTTTGCAAGCAACATGAAAATTAAAACTAAAAGTATAAACACTCCAAGATTTAAATAAAAAAAAACAAAAGAGAAGCCATGGAATTAAATCGAAATTATCACAAACTCAACCAACATGTATCATGGGAGGAACATCATAAGGGGGAATAAATTCAAAGAGATAACTTACAAATTTATCAATAAAATACTACTTAAAAAAACTAACAAAATTAACTAACATACTGACCAAACGAAATATCAAGATTTAAATAAATTATAAAACTAAACTAATTAATTGGGTTATAAACTAAAACGAAATAAAGGTCCAGCATGGGACTGAAATCGAAATCGAACAATGCCCCTTTCGAACTCTCTTTTTTCTCTCTTCGAACTCCCTCGTTCGAACCCTTCGAACTCTCTCTTTCGAACTCTGCTTTTCTCTCTTTCGAACTCTCTCTTTCGAACTCTGCTTTTCTCTCTTTCGAACTCTCTCTTTTGAACTCTGCTTTTTTGCTCTTTCGAACTCTCTTTTCTCTCTTCGAACTCCCTCTTTCGAACTCTGCTTTTCTCTCTTCTAACTCCCTCTTTCGAACTCTGCTTTTCTCTCTTCGAACTCTCTATTTTCTCTCTTCGAACTCCCTCTTTCGAAATCTGCTTAAAACGAAATCGAACAATACCAACAATGAACCCTGCTCCATCAATTCGAACTCTTCTCGAACAACAACACTGCTACTAGTTTCTAACTCCTTCCTAAATCAAAACGAATAACATCACTGCTACTGGTTTCGAATTATTCCTAAATCAGAACGAACAACACCACTGCTACTAGCTTCGAACTCCTTCCTAAATCAAAACGAACAACACCACTGCTACTTATTTCGAACTCTTCCTAAATTAAAACGAATAACACCACTGCTACTGGTTTCGAATTCTTCCTAAATCAGAACGAACAACACCACTGCTACTTATTTCTAACTCTTCCTAAATCAAAACGAACAACAACACTGCTACTGGTTTCGAATTCCTTCCCAAAGTTAGAACGAACAACACCACTGTTTCTAGTTTCTAACTCGAATAACAACACTGTTTCTAGTTTTGTCATGAAGTTAAACATCAAAACAACAAGGCAACAAAT
Source organism: Vicia faba (assembly GCA_948472305.1). Classification (NCBI taxonomy): domain Eukaryota; kingdom Viridiplantae; phylum Streptophyta; class Magnoliopsida; order Fabales; family Fabaceae; genus Vicia; species Vicia faba. The sequence continues at coordinate 273,920,135 of OX451735.1, read as the reverse complement.
ATTCATGGCAAGAGAAACAACAATAACAAACTCAAGGGTTCTGATTTATTGAAACATCAACAACAAAAAAATGCAGCAACAACATCTAGTTCACAACATACATCATTATGACAAGCATGGCAACAAATCCTTTTTGAGAAAAAAATAGAGAGACTTACAAGATCAGAGCAAGTCTGATGGTTTCGATTTTTTACAATAATAGAGAAATCCAGAGATGAGGTAATATGCTTTTTAATTCCTCCTGCTCTTCCGAAAATCTGCTTGTGCTTACTGATGATGTGTGGAACGAAAACTAAGCAAAGAGTGAAAAACAATGTATGGTGGCTATGGTGTCGTTGAGCATAGCGTATGAGCAGTTGAGGTTTGAAGGGAAACTAATGTAAGTGATGGTGGAATGAGGAAGAGATGTTATAGTTTGTGGGTTTTTCGAAAGTGGCTTGCTGTTTGGTTCGAAACAGGCTTTGATTTATGCAGCCTTGTGTTTGCAGGTTTGTGCTTGGAGGTTTGTGCTTGGCTCGAAACAGGCTTTGGTGAGGAGGGAAGGCTTATGCTTTGTTCGAAACAGGCTTTGGTGAGGAGATTCTGATGCAGGTTACAAGTTATCATGCGTTTTTGTAACTTGCAGTTTTTGCTGGCAGTTCAGTTTGTGGTTCTCTGTGTGAACTATCTCTTTTTCACGCTCCCCCTAAAATATGCATAACTGCCTGCTTTTATAGTGAAAGAATGAGGTTTTGGGAGGGAAGATTTTGGTGCGTTTGAACATATGGAACAATCTGATTTTGGCACTTTTCTGATACAGTTTTGGTGTGTGCCATTTGAGGCAATTCCTGGACTGATGTGCACAGGTTTTTTGGACTGGTGTTCAACAGTTTTGGTTGGTGGTGGAGGCAGCAGAGGTGACCGTTAGTTGGGCAGCAGATGCAGGGACCATGCAGTTTTGGACATACTCATATGAACATATTTATTATAATTATAATATTAATAATAAACAACAATGACAATAATGATAAAATAACTGTTAGTAAAACTAAGCTAAAATATAAAAGTGAAATTAAAGATATTAATATTTTTGGAGTTTTTTTCAAATAAAGTGATGAAAAATATAAATTATATGTAACTAAGATTTTTTTTGATAATTTTAAATTAATATAAAGAACTTGAAAAATAAAATAAAAGAAATGTGAAATTACTATTTTTGAGATTTTTTACTAAGTTAAATCTAAAAGACTATAACTTTAACTTAAATGATACAAGAACAAAAAAAACTAAATGAAACTTAAGGAAACTAATTTTTTTGTATTTTGAATAAAAACGTAAATAAATAAAAATGAAAATAGCATGAACTAAATATTTTTAGGGTTTTCTTTTTTATGAAAATAAAAATAAAAGAAAAAATGAGTAAAAGTGCAAAAATACATGATTTAATAAAGTCAAGCAAAATCAGTTAAATTTCACTAAATTCACAACAATTTCTAATATTTCTATTTTTTCGTGGATTTTCACAGCATAATCATCTTTTGACTTGTAAAGAAAGGTTGTAGTTGTTGCATAGGAGAATCATATGTAAAAGAACCACTAAAAAATTGAAATTTGAAGAAGTTATGAATTTTTTGAAATCTGACCCGAGAATTGGCAAAAAAAAGGTTGAAACGCTTGTGAACACTTGCTATGTAATAATGCAGATGGGAGGTGGTATGTTAGGTCAAAATTTGGGGTATGACAGCTGCCCCTATTTAAGTTTCTTCTATCCGAACATATGAAGATTAAAATCTTCGTCTCGACGAGATTGAAGGTACTTAAATACATAATACGTAAATTTCGCCCTAAGATTCTGCCATTATGTTTATGATATGAATGTAGTATTTAAATTCACAAAGAATGATATTGTATGAGACAAGATAATGCTGGAGAAACCAAACACCAACAAACCACATGAACATAGATTATACACTACTGGGGAAATGAGCCATCAACCTCAAATGATAGACTCTTGACGGTGAATAAAAATTTGAGAGAATATGACCTCTGACCTAATAAAGAAGGCATCTTGCATAGGCCACCAAAACATATTATTGACCCAAAGATAACAGTGAGTTCACAACTCAAGGTCAAAGATAGACAAAAGATGTACCAAATTTGCTGATAATGGATTACCAACTTCTGGAGGTAAAGATTCATAACAAATTTCTCTGCGAAATTTTCGGAGAGATGCCAATTAATGCTGAAATAATAATATGGTTGTAGATACATAAGCTGCTCAAATAAAGAAGCTGCCACTTGCTATCGTTCAAAGATGCTATGACATACAAGCTACTCAAATAAAGAAGCTGCCACTTGTTGTATTCCAAAAAAAACTATGACATACAAGCTGCTCAAATAAAGAAGCTGCCACTTGATGTCTTCCAAAAATACTATGACATACAAGCTGCTCAAATAAAGAAGCTGCCACTTGCTGTCTTCCAAAAAACTATGACATACAAGCTGCTCAAATAAAGAAGCTGCCACTTGCTGTCTTCCAAAAAACTATGACATACAAGCTGCTCAAATAAAGAAGCTGCCACTTGCTGTCTTCAAAAAATAATAACGTACAAGCTGCTCATGAAGAGCTGCCACTTGTCGTTTTCCAAAAATAATAACGCACAAGTTGCTCATGAAGAGCTTCCGCTTGTCGTTTTCCAAAAATAATAACGCACAAGTTGCTCATGAAGAGCTGCCGCTTGTCGTTTTCCAAAAATAATAACGCACAAGTTGCTCATGAAGAGCTGCCGCTTGCTGTTCTCTGGAGAATAATAACGTACAAGTTGCTCATGAAGAGCTGCCGCTTGCCGTTTTCCAAAAGCAATAACGCACAAGTTGCTCATGAAGAGCTGCCGCTTGCCGTTCTCTGAAGAATAATAACGTACAAGCTGCTCATGAAGGGCTGCCGCTTACCGTTTTCCAAAAGCAATAACGCACAAGTTGCTCATGAAGAGCTTCCGCTTGCCGTTTTCCAAAAATAATAACGCACAAGTTTCTCATGAAGAGCTGCCACTTGCCGTTTTCCAAAAGCAATAACGCACAAGTTGCTCATGAAGAGATGCCGCTTGCCGTTTTCAAAAAATAATAACGCACAAGTTGCTCATGAAGAGTTGTCGCTTACCGTTTTCCAAAAATAATAACACACAAGTTGCTCATGAAGAGCTGCCGCTTTCCGTTTTCTGATGAATATTAACGTACAAGCTGCTCATGAAGAGCTGCCACTTGCCGTTTTCCGAAGAATAATTCAGAAGAAAATTGTGATAACACTGTCAGAGAATAAAATCTTCGTCAAAGGGAACCATGAATCGATCCTTCCCGAGGAGATCAAATACTTGAATATGCAAAAAAATGCACCATTCGTCCAGGTTGCCTAGCTTGGGGAAAACCACAAGATAGCCTATGTAAGAGGCGATAACTTCCTCCAGGAATAAACCAGAGAGAAAACAGTCAAACAAGACTCCACCCAATGAGAAAATAACTCGATTTGGGATTCATCCTATCCAGAAATGGACAAGGAAGGCTAAAAAAAAAAACATCCACGAGGATTAGCTCAGTTGGGGAATTTAGAAAGGAAGTACATTTTCTGCCTAAGTTAACATTCTACTTAGAAGGAACATGTACATTGTCTTAATAAACATAAACAAGGTATACGACCCAAAATCAACGATAAATGTGAATATGCATGCGTGATAGAAGTGTAAATGAATGAATGAATGTTATGCTGACAAAACAGGCAGACGAAATATCTTGAAGATGAAAAGATATCGCGAAATAATAGATACTTGGCCAGTCTTAAAGAGACGGAAAATAACTAGAATTGGAACCAACACGCAACGTCAGAGCGTATCACGCTACAAGGCTCAAATCTTCTGGGGAGAAAAGTAATCAAAACCAATCTTCTAATCTCCAAAAACCCACTGGCATGAGACAAAGCGTACCACACTACAGAAATCTGCTCAAACCAAAACAACGCTCAACTGGAAAAGCTGGGAAGTCACCAAACTTAACGCCACTAGAAACAAAAGTTTACACAACCAACACCATCGTGAAGATTTTGAAAGAAAACATGTTCATCATGCAAGGATAAATTATTGTATTGTTTTGCATTTCATGGCTTGACCATCCTCGGAACAACTGTTAATATTCCTTTCATTATTTACGACACATTTTTTTAAAATAAGAATACTTTAAATAACTTTGTTTCAAATATTGCCGTAAAAATTAAAATTTTGCCCACAAAAGGTAAATGCTCAAATTTCATTAATAAGATGGTAGTTCGCTAGCAACGCGACTCCAACGGTTTACAAAAGTTTGGGAAATAGTACATGAAAGAAAGGGTTACACAAAAACAATGATCACTATTCTCCCTAACAACTTCAAATTCCGAAATGTGCTCAAATGCCACAGCCGGTATGACCAAAAGCCTGCCTAAGCCGCCCCTTCGGGTTTTCAACTTAGCAAACTGTCAACTCGAAACTAGGCGAAATACTTCTTGACTGCGTCAGATTTCACGGGGCGCGGGAGCTCTTCACCGTCCATACTTGTGAGAATGATGGCACCTCCAGAGAAAACTTTCTTAATGACATACGGTCCTTCATAATTTGGAGCCCACTTGCCCCTAGAATCAGGTTGGAAAGATAATATCTTCTTGAGCACAAGGTCACCTTCTCTGAACTCGCGTGGTCGAACCTTCTTATCAAAAGCCTTCTTCGTTCTCTGCTGATATGATTGACCATGACACAACGCTTTCAATTTCTTTTCTTCAATTAAATTCAACTGATCATATCTACTTTGACACCATTCAGCCTCAGAAAGTTTAGCTTCCATCAACGCTCTCATAGACAGGATCTCAACCTCCACGGGGAGTACTGCTTCCATACCATAAACTAGGGAAAATGGGGTTGCACCTGTTGAAGTTCGAACTGAAGTACGGTATCCATGTAAAGCAAACAGAAGCATTTCATGCCAATCTCTATAAGTTATCACCATCTTCTGGACAATCTTTTTGATGTTCTTGTTAGTAGCTTCAACTGCCCCGTTCATCTTCGGCCTATAAGGAGATGAATTATGATGTTCAATCTTGAACTCTTCACAAATCTCTTTCATCATCTTGTTATTCAAATTCGAGCCATTATCAGTGATGATCTTGCTCGGGATGCCGTATCGACAAATGATCTGATTCTTGATAAATCTGACTACCACATGTCTGGTTACATTAGCATAAGATGCTGCTTCCACCCATTTAGTAAAATAATTGATCGCTACCAAGATGAAACGATGACCATTTGAAGCTTTGGGTTCAATCATTCCAATCATGTCAATGCCCCCACATAGAGAAAGGCCAAGGTGAAGAGATAACATTGAGGAGGGTCGGTGGCACATGTATCTTGTCCGCATAAATCTGGCATTTATGACATTTCTTCACATATTTGCAACAATCAGATTCCATTGTCATCCAATAGTAACCAGCTCTCAACATCCTTTTAGCCATTGCATGTCCGTTGGCATGAGTGCCAAAGGATCCTTCATGTACTTCTTGCATCAGCATGTCTGCTTCATGTCTGTCTACACATCTGAGCAGGACCATGTCATAATTCCTCTTATACAATACTTCTTCATTGAGGAAGAAACTACTTGCTAATCTCCTCAACGTCTTCCTATCTTTATTGGATGCCCCAGGCGGGTACTCTTGAGTTTGAAGAACACGTTTAATGTCATAGAACCACGGTTTGTCATCTGCGACCTCTTCTACTGAGAACACATGAGCAGGTCTGTCGAGGCACATAACTCTGATTGTAGGCACATCGTTCCAACCATTCACTTGAAACATTAAAGACAAAGTAGCTAAAGCATCAGCCATTTGGTTTTCATCTCTAGGGATATGATGTAACTCCACTTTGTTGAAGAAGGTTAACAATCTTCTAGCATAATCTCTGTAAGGGATCAAACCAGGATGACGAGTCTCCCATTATCGTTTGAGTTGATTAATTACCAATGCCGAGTCTCTGTAAATATCAAGAATCTTAATCCTTAGATCCACTACTTCTTCGAGACCCAAAATACATACCTCATATTCAGCCATGTTATTCGTACAATCGAACTTCAATCTCGCCGTGAACGGGATATGAGTACCTCGTGGAGTGACGATGATTGCCCCAATTCCATTTCCATAAGAATTCACAGCTCCGTCAAATATCAAACCCCAACGGGATTCAGGATCAGGTCCTTCTTCGGCTAACGGCTCTTCATAATCTTTAGCTTTCAAGTACATAACATCTTCATCTGAGAAGTCAAACTTGATGGATTGATAATCTTCAATTGGTTGGTGAGCCAAATGATCGGCTAAAACACTCCCTTTGATTGCTTTCTGAGTGTGATACTCAATGTCATATTCAGATAATAACATCTGCCAACGGGCTATTCTTCCAGATAAGGCGGGCTTCTCAAAGATATACTTGATCGGATCCATTTTGGAGATCAACCAAGTGGTATGGTTAATCATATACTGGTGCAGACGACGAGCAGCCTAAACTAAAGCACAACAGGTCTTCTCAAGAATTGAGTATCGAGACTCACAGTCTATGAATTTCTTACTCAGATAATATATGGCATGTTCCTTTCTTCTAGTCTCATCTTGTTGACCAAGCACACATCCCATGGAATCTTCCAATATAGTCAGGTACATAATCAAAGGTCTTCCTTCCACTGGAGGAATCAAAATAGGAGGTTCAAGTAAATATTCTTTGATGCTATCAAAAGCTCTCTGACAATCTTCTGTCCACACACATCCTTGGTTCTTTCGGAGAAGCTTGAAAATCGGCCCACAGGTAGCAGTCATATGAGATATAAATCTAGAAATATAGTTCAGTTTCCCAAGGAATCCTCTTACTTGTTTTTCCATCTTGGGTGCGGGCATTTCCCTAATAGCTTTGACTTTATCAGGATCTACCTCAATACCTTTCTGACTGACAATGAAACCCATAAGTCTTCCAGAACAAACACCAAAAGTGCACTTGTTGGGATTCAGACGGAGTTTATACTTTCTCAAACGCTGGAATAACTTCAATAAATGTTCCAAATGATCCTCTTCAGTTTGCGATTTGGCAATCATGTCATCTACATACACTTTTATCTCTTTATGCATCATATCATGGAACAAAGCAGTCATGGCCCTTTGGTACGTTGAACCAACATTCTTCAAACCAAACGGCATTACCTGATAACAAAATGTTCCCCAAGGTGTAATGAAAACGGTCTTCTCCATATCTTCTGGTGCCTTCTTGATCTGATTATAACCAGAGAAACCATCCATGAAAGAAAAGACTTTTAACTTTGCGGTACTGTCGACCAATACGTCAATGTGCGGTAATGGGAAGTCATCCTTTGGGCTAGCTCTATTCAGATCTCTATAGTCTACACACATCCGAACTTTGCCATCTTTCTTAGCAACAGGCACTATATTGGCTAACCATTGAGGATAGACCGATGTAACAAGGAAACCTGCATTAATTTGTTTTTGAACTTCTTCTTTGATCTTGTCAGCCATATCGGGACGAGTCCTTCTCAACTTCTGCTTAATCGGCGGACATTCAGGTCTCAACGGCAAACGATGCTCCACAATATTGTTATCCAAACCTGGCATGTCTTGGTAAGACCAAGAAAACACGTCAACATACTCTCAGAGAAGCTCCAACATTTTCTCTTTAACCTCTGGGATAAGCAATGCTCCGACCTTGACTTCCTTTTTATCTTCTTCATCACCCAAATTGATCACCTCTATAGGCTCTTCAAATGGCTGAATAGTCTTTTCATCATGCTCAAGTAAACGGGAAATTTCATCAGGAACCTCTTCACTATCTTTTTCCTCGGCTCTGAACACAGGGAATTCAAAGTTGGGAGAGGGCATAGGATCATTGTTTTCAATGGTTAAGTCATGGATTAATCTGCACATATGATTATGCTTTATTTTAGAAATCGATTTGTATGAATGTTGTACAAATGAAACAAAAGATTATTATATTTTCCTATTACTACCAATTAATTTTCATTACTATTTCCCAGAAAAAATGGAAAAATAAAATAGTAGTGGACAAAATAACGTTTTTATTCATGATTGGCAATACTTGAAACAAAGAGCCCAGACATTTTCCTTTTGCCTTGGGCAGAGCAAAAGGATTTATTTTCAACATAGCCCGACACAAATACTCTTCGCCTTGGGCAGAGCGAATATTTTTTTTTAAAAATAAAACAAAACATTACTCATAAATATGCATCACAACAGGAACATCAACAGCAATCCAGTTCTGGAAAACCACTCCATGCGTTACAAAGTCGGGTAAATCCTCTTCAGAATTGTCTCCTATTATAGCATCAACTTCAGGAGGTGTTGGATGGATAAAACCTGCACTTCGGAAAACCTCTTGTATCGGACGGGTAACCGTTTCCTGCTTGACTCTCGTAGACACGGGATGAAAACCAAGACCTTCCCCAGACTTGTTCTCAGGCAAAGTAAACACTTGGCCCCAACCTTCATCCGAACCACTTTCAACCGCTCGTCGCGCATCTTCAAAAGAAGAAACAGATGTCACTTGCTTCTTCACTTCATTATTAGCAACAGATAGAGCTTGGAATTAGGTTCCAACATCCTCATCAGCATCAATAAAAGAGAAAGATGATAAATGGCTTACCACTATAGCCTGCTCTCCACCAATCATTACCAGCTTTCCATGCCTTACAAACTTCAATCTCTGATGGAGCGTCGAAGTGACTGCCCCTGCATCATGGATCCATGGACGACCCAATAAGCAACTGTAGGCGGCACGAATATCCATTACTTGAAAAGTGATCTGAAAAGTAAAAGGGCCAATTACTATAGGAAGATCCACTTCATCAATGACAGTCTTCCTAGAACCATCAAACGCTTTGACAATTACTCAATTGGGTCTCATGGGAGCATCTTGATATGAGAGTCGAGATAATGTAGTTTTCGGCATTACATTTAACGACGAACCTGTATCTACCAGCACACTTGATAAAGTTTCATTTCCACAACTTATTGAGATATGCAAAGCCATATTATGGTTCCTTCCCTCCTCCGGAAGCTCTTCATCACTGAAACCAAGATTGTTACACGAAGTAATATTTCCCACAATTCCATCAAATTGGTCAACCGTCACATCATGATCCACGAATGCCTGGTCCAAGACCTTCATCAAAGCTTCTCTATGAGCACCAGAATCTCTCAGTAAAGCAAGCAAAGAAATCTTGGAAGGAGTTTGCAAAAGTTGGTCCACAATCTTATATTCACTTCTCTTGATAAGCTTCAGAATCTCATCATCATCGGGGTGTGGGATAGGTTCATCGGATCGGCCTACCTCAACCCTGGGTCCAACATCTCTCGCTGGTCTTCTTAAGCAAGTTTTCTTAAGCTCTGACGTAACCTGATCAACGAATCTCTTATGTGTTCAACTTGAAAAACTCGAAACTTTCTCGGACAACCTTCCACCATATTCACTGATGCTGCCCCATGTCGAGGCAAAGGATTATCTCTAACATTCGGGTTAACATCCTTGAAAGACAAGATACCGTTCTTAATCAACCTCTGCACGTCCGCCTTAAGAGCAAAGCAATTTTCGAGGTTGTGCCCCGGCGACCCTTGATGATACTCACAAAACTGGTCCGCCTTGTACCACGGAGAAGTACTATTCGGTGCGACAAGAGGAGGCTTCGTGGTTATGAGGTTCGTTCTGATCAGAGCAGGGTACAATTCAGTGTAAGTCATAGGAATGGCATCAAAATGCGGTTTCCTTGGTGAACGATTCTGGTTGTTAAACTGATAAGCTTATTGTCGAGGCTGCTGTTGAAATGGCCGTTGTTGAGTTGGTGGGGTTTGATGAGTTGGGGTCACCATTGTTGGTCGGATAGCCGGAGTGACTGCCGCAACATGTGAGTAACCTCTCCTTGGTCTCCCAGGGAAAATTACACTGACCTCTTGTTCTTTTCTTTTAGGGAAAGCACTTCCAAACTTCTTGCTACTGCTAGACGGACTTCCTTCTTTAACCAAACGTCCCTCACGAATCCCTTCTTCCAACCGCATGCCCATACTTACCATCTCGGTGAAGTCACTGGGTGCGCTGGCAATCATTATTTCATAATAAAAGGAACCTAAAGTCTTCAAAAATATCTTTGTCATTTCTTTCTCCTCAAGAGGGGGATAGATCTGAGCAGCAATTTCGCGCCACCTCTAGGCGTATTCCTTAAAGGACTCTCTGTCTCTCTGGGACATCGCCCGGAGTTGATCTCTGTCCGGCGCCATGTCGACGTTGTACTTATACTGGTGAACAAAAGCTTCACTAAGATTGTCGAAATTACGGATCCGAATGCTGTCCAAACCCATATACCACTTTAGAGCGGCACCAGTCAAATTGTCTTGAAAATAGTGAGTTAACAAGTCATGATCATCAGAATATGTAGACATCTTTCTCACATACATAGTCAAATGACTCCATGGACACGAATCTCCCTTATACCTTTCAAAGTCTAGCACTTTGAATTTAGCTGGAATCTTTACATTCGGAACCAAACACAGGTCATGAGCATTCCTTCCAAACAAATCTTTCCCCTTTAACGCTCTGATCTCCCTCTGCATCTCTTGAAACTAGTCTTGAAATTATTCCATTCTATCGACAATACCCAGACTTTTAGAAGGCTCAGCATGATAAGCAGGTTCATTCATGTACGATATGGAATGAATCACAGGAGCGACAGTTGTCATCGCTGGTTGAAGGAAAGGTGGCATAGTAGTTATTTCTGGTTGAGGAAGAGACACGGTAGGTTGAACCAAGGGCTGTACGACAGGCTGATACCCTTCCGGCACAAAGTTATAAGGCATTCCCCACGGAAAACCTTTCGGCATCTGATGTTGAAGCAGAGAGTTGATTTGAGTCACAGATGTTGGAACAGTGACAACCTCAGAAAACCACAGTAGTTGAAGTATGAATCTCAGCAGCTACAGTCGATGGCTGATTCTGAGCAGCCATCAAACTTTCCACCTGCACAGTTAGTTTCTCCATACCAACATGAAGGGTAGCGACCTCCTCACGAAGCTCGTGGTTTTCCTATTCTAAATCTTCCATCTTCCTCTGACGGTTGGCTCGAGTATCGTACCGATGAGACAACTTGACAATCTACTGGAGTGGAAAGAGAAACAAAGATAAGACTCGAGAAAACATGTGAAGTGGAATGTTGGATGATGCATGATATGCGATGCAAATGATCGTTTGTTTCGATATTTTTTCAAGGAACTTCGATAATTTTACACACATCAGTGGTAGAGGAATTTGGAACAACAAAAACTCATTTCATTAATCAAAAGCGGTAAATTACAACTTACAACTTTGGAACAACAAAACAATAAATTACAACTTGGAACGACAACTCAAAAAAGCAATAAATTACAACTTTGGAACATGAAGCCCATAATAAAAGCAGTAAATTACAACTTCGGAACATAAAGCCCTTTTACAGAGTTTTACAAAATGACAACAGTAAAAATAAAACTAAGAACCAAAGATCACTCAGAATCAACTTCGAGTGTTTCTTCTTCCAAACTCCATAATACCTGAGATGTCTGCAAAAATCATTCTTAAGTTCCTTGAAAAACAAGTTTTTTTTACAAAAAAAATGTTGATGGATGCATGGATGAATGATAATGCAACAGTTACACACAAGTTCACAAACATGAGGTTCAAAGGTTCAATGTTTCGTGCATGGAGTCAAAGGTAAAGCCCACCCCAAGGTATGTACTAACGGTTTAATCACACCTGCATGACAAGGTTCTAATAGTTCCCGGAGTCTACATTCCTCCTTCGGCTATTACCAACGTCTTGATTACTCAATAATTAGAAATATTCTCTAGAGAAACTCATCCGAGCGTAGCATCGCGTAACAATTACTTCTGGATTACTCCGTTATAATTTCCGCGCTACACCTAAAAGGCCAAGTTGGGTTAGGGTTCTACGGTTCTCAATTTCTCTGGCTCCCAGGTCGAAAATAATAATGTCTTCCCGATTACTCGGTAAACAAATATTACGTTCAAAAGGGCCTTCCATTGAGTGGGGGATTTCATGCCTCCTTCTTCGAGATTACTCCCTCAAAGTTAACATGACTATACCGCCCGTCTTATCCTTAAGTGTAACTTAATCCGGGTATAGGATTCGTCCTTTGCAAAAAAAAAACAAACAACCCCAATATAAACACAAAATCAAACAAATCAAATAATAATAAAACCGATAAAACAAACTAGGCTTAACCCACTTAGGGATGGACCAGCAAGAGGTCAATCTTTCCCCAGCAGAGTCGCCAATTCTGTAGCAATAAAAAATGTAGCGGGGTAAATCGGAGATCGAACTATTAATTAATTCGTCTCACAAAAGGAAGAGCCGCCATCGCGCTTTATTATTTCCAAGGGAAAAGGGAAAAGAGCGAAATAAAACCCTAAAATATGCAATGTAAAATAATACTTTAAAAGTAATGAAAATACAAGGCATTTTTTAAAAGAGGTCTAAGGTTCGGGGGTTGGTTATACAACGGGAAGGTATTAGCACCCAATGTATCTATAGTATTCTATAGGAACCTTTTGAAATATTTGTTTATTAAAATGTTTGTTTGATTAAAAATAAATTGTTTTGGCCAAAAATGGGTATGGACGAGTTTTTGAAGATACGACGACCTAATGTCGAAGTTTTGACTTAAAAGGTGTGAGTTTTGAAAAATTGAATATTTGGGAAAATTATCTTAAGTTTTTAATGAAATGAGGGTATTCGCACGATGTTTTTTGATGACATGAAGTCGACAAAAATTAAACAGTTCCCTTGGATTTTGCAAGCAACATGAAAATTAAAACTAAAAGTATACACTCCAAGATTTAAAAAAAAAAACAAAAGAGAAGCCATGGAATTAAATCGAAATTATCACAAACTCAGCCAACATGTATCATGGGAGGAACATCATAAGGTGGAATAAATTCAAAGAGATAACTTACAAATTTATCAATAAAAGACTAGTTAAAAAAACTAACAAAACTAACTAACATACTGACCAAACGAAATATCAAGATTTAAATAAATTATAAAACTAAAATAATTAATTGGGTTATAAACTAAAACGAAATAAAGGTCCAGCATGGGACTGAAATCGAAATCGAACAATTCCCCTTTCGAACTCTCTTTTTTCTCTCTTCGAACTCCCTCTTTCGAACCCTTCGAACTCTCTCTTTCGAACTCTGCTTTTCTCTCTTTCGAACTCTGCTTTTCTCTCTTTCGAACTCTCTCTTTCAAACTCTGCTTTTTTGCTCTTTCGAACTCTCTTTTCTCTCTTCGAACTCCCTCTTTCGAACTCTGCTTTTCTCTCTTCGAACTCCCTCATTCGAACTCTGCTTTTCTCTCTTCGAACTCTCTCTTTTCTCTCTTCGAACTCCCTCTTTCGAACTCTACTTAAAAGGAAATCGAACAATACCAACAATGAACCCTGCTCCATCAATTCGAACTCTTCTCGAACAACAACATTGCTACTAGTTTTGAACTCCTTCCTAAATCAAAACGAATAACACCACTGCTACTGGTTTCGAATTCTTCCTAAATCAGAACGAACAACACCACTGCTACTAGCTTCGAACTCCTTCCTAAATCAAAACGAACAACACCACTGCTACTTATTTCGAACTCTTCCTAAATCAAAACGAATAACACCACTGCTACTGGTTTCGAATTCTTCCTAAATCAGAACGAACAACACCACTGCTACTTATTTGGAACTCTTCCTAAATCAAAACGGACAACAACACTGCTACTGGTTTCGAATTCCTTCCCAAAGTTAGAACGAACAACACCACTGTTTCTAGTTTCTAACTCGAATAACAACATTGTTTCTAGTTTTGTCATGCAGTTAAACATCAAAACAACAAGGCAACAAATATTCATGGCAAGAGAAATAACAATAACAAACTCAAGGGTTCTGATTTATTGAAACATCAACAACAACAAAATGCAGCAACAACATCTAGTTCACAGTATACATCATTATGACAAGCATGGCAACAAATCTTTTTTTAGAAAAATAATAGGGAGACTTACAAGATCAGAGCAAGTCTGATGGTTTCGATTTTTGACAATAATAGAGAAATCCAGAGATGACGTAATATGCTTTTTAATTCCTCCTGCTCTTCCGAAAATCTGCTTGTGCTTACTGATGATGTGTGGAACGGAAACTAAGCAAAGAGTGAAAAACAATGTATGGTGGCTATGGTGTCGTTGAGCATAGCGTATGAGCAGTTGAGGTTTGAAGGGAAACTAATGTAAGTGATGGTGGAATGAGGAAGAGATGTTATAGTTTGTGGGTTTTTCGAAAGTAGCTTGCTGTTTGGTTCGAAACAGGCTTTGAGTTATGCAGGCTTGTGTTTGTAGGTTTGTGCTTGGAGGTTTGTGCTTGACTCGAAACAGGCTTTGGTGAGGAGGGCAGGCTTATGCTTGGTTTGAAACAGGCTTTGTGAGGAGATTTTGATGTAGGTTACAAGTTAGCTTGTGTTTTTGTAACTTACAGTTTTTGCTGGCAGTTCAGTTTGTGGTTCTCTGCGTGAACTATCTCTTTTTCACGCTCCCCCCAAGATATGCATAACTGCCTGCTTTTATAGTGAAAGAATGAGGTTTTGGGAGGGAAGATTTTGGTGAGTTTGAACATATGGAACAATCTGATTTCGGCACTTTTCTGATAAAGTTTTGGTGTGTGCCATTTGAGGCAATTCCTGGACTGATGTGCACAGGTTTTTTGGACTGGTGTTCAACAGTTTTGGTTGGTGGTGGAGGCAGCAGAGGTGACCGTTAGTTGGGCAGCAGATGCAGGGACCATGCAGTTTTGGACATACTCATATGAACATATTTATAATAATCATAATATTAATAATAAACAACAATGACAATAATGATAAAATAACTGTTAGTAAAACTAAGCTAAAAATATAAAAGTGAAATAAAAGATATTAATATTTTTTGAGTTTTTTTCAAATAAAGTGATGCAAAAATATAAATTATATGTAACTAAGATTTTTTTTTGATAATTTTAAATTAACATAAAGAACTTGCAAAATAAAATAAAAGAAATGTGAAATTACTATTTTTGAGATTTTTTACTAAGTTAAATCTAAAAGACTATAACTTTAACTTAAATGATACAAGAACAAAAAAACTAAATGAAACTTAAGGAAACTAATTTTTTTGTATTTTGAATAAAAACGTAAATAAATAAAAATGAAAATAGAATGAACTAAATATTTTTAGGATTTTCTTTTTTATGAAAATAAAAATAAAAGAAAAAATGAGTAAAAGTGCAAAAATACATGATTTAATAAAGTCAGGAAAAATTAGTTAAATTTCACTAAATTCACAACAATTTCTAATATTTCTATTTTTTCATGGATTTTCACAGCATAATCATCTCTTGACTTGTAAAGAAAGGTTGTAGTTGTTGCAGAGGAGAATCATATGTAAAAGAACCACTAAAAAATTGAAATTTGAAGAAGTTATGAATTTTTTGAAATCTGACCCGAGAATTGGCAAAAAAAAGGTTGAAACGCTTGTGAACACTTGCTATGTAATAATGCAGATGGGAGGTGGTATCTTAGGTCAAAATTTGGGGTATGACAGTTAGGTGTTAGGGTTCTTCGTTTTCACCTTTCTGGTTTTGATAAGGGTTAGGGTTCTTGGGGTTTGGTTAAAAATTTGGGGTTACGGTTCCTAGGGTTCTAAGATTCTGGGCTCATCAGAGTGGCTGAGTTTGAATGTTTGAAGTTTTCGGTTGAATATCAACCGTAAAACTGGACAGAGGTGGTGGTTGATGGTGATTCAAGGAGGACGGTGCAACCAAGGCGATTTTTGTCCGCCTGAGTTCTAGAGAGAGGTCAGAGCCTCTCTCTCTAGGTTTTTGTTTTAGTAATAAGGGGAGTTATAGAGAGAAAGACGGAGAAAGGAAAAAAGGACAAAAATGACAAAGAGTTGAATATATAAACCTCTATATCCTTTATATGTGCGCATTACCATGCCCCCTAAGTTAACTCTTAATCCAAGCCATTGTTTTCTCATACCATTAATCAATGCTCTAGAACCAATCTCTAAAAAACTGTTTGATTAAGATCAGGTGCTGTAGATTCGTTTGGCGCACCATAAATCCCTGGAAACCTTACATGTTGTCTAACGGGTCCAATAAATGTTTGGGACAGGCCCTTTTATTTTGATACACTCCTATGGTTATTTTTACTACTTTCATAATGCAAGACCACATCCTCTGCGTTATTGGGCCAAGTCCAATATCTGGACTTGGGCCCTTGCTTCGTATACTCCCCATATTTGCTACATAATACAAACCTACCCCCCTGGTTATTTTGGCCTAAATTCAATATCTAGATTCAGGGCCCTGCTTTCTACACCCCCTGAATTTACTAGTCCAAATTGAATACACCCCATGGCGTTTTTAATTATATTTTTATTTTATATTTCATTTTGTTTATTTATTTTATATTATAATTAATATTTTTAATATTTAATATATTTATAAAAAATCTAAATTTTTTTTATAATTATTATTAAATCCAAAAATCTTTTTACTAACTCATTATTAATTACTTTTAAAATTGCATTAAATTATTTATCATGTATTAAAAATTATATTTTTCTTATTATCATATTATATATTTGAAAATATCTAACAAAGAAAACACTAACCCTTTTTTTTACTAACTTAAAAAACTCAAGATAATTTTCAAAATGGATTATAGAAATACATTTTAATCGACTGCGAACTTCATCTACCAATTTCATTATTCACACACCCATAAGTGGTTCAAGGAGAATTCAAAGTATTCTCATAATCTATAAAACACGCTAACCAAACAACTGCGAACTACGAAATGGGACTCTGATTCCTCATAAGAGTATACATAGGCATACGACTAAAATCGTGGCGAGTTCCCCTAATAAAAATTAAAACTCTATTTCCTAAGCCGTAATTCTAAACCCCAGTATCCTTGTGAACAAGCTAGATGAGGGGTCCCTAAAACCTTCCCTTCGTCTAAAATGAGTCAAACAACTTAGAATCTATGGCCATATTAGGTTTATCCTTTGTATTCCCTTTCTAAAGATAAAAATTAAGGGTGGCGACTCTCATTTTAAAACCGGTTACAACAACTATGCAGGTAAAATTTGAAATGAGCTTTATGGGCGAACTCAAGTTCTTTCTAGAAATTCAAATCAATCAAACTCCAGAAGGAACCTACATACATCAAAGCAAGTATGTTAAAGAACTTCTGAAAAAATTTAATATGTCAGAAAGTAAGCCATCCAAAAATTCTATGTATCCTACATTCATTCTGGAAAAGGAAGAAGTAAGTAAGAAAGTAGAACAGAATCTCTACAGAGGTATAATTGGTTCTCTCTTATATTTAACATCTTCAAGACCTGATATTCTATATAGCGTTTGACTTTGTGCCAGATTCCAATCAGATCCTAGAGAATCTCACTTAATAGCAGTTAAGCGAATTTTCAAGTATCTAAAAGGTACTACTAATCTTGGTCTTTGTTATAGAAAATCTAGAGAATATAAATTAGTAGGGTATTGTAACGATGACTTTGTTGGAGATAAAATAGAAAGAAAAAGTACTTCTCGAAGATTCCAGTTTCTAGGAGATAACCTTATCTCATGGTCCAGCAAAAGACAATCCACTATTGCACTATCAACTGCTGAGGCTGAATATATAGTTGCAGCTGGATGCAGTACTTAGATGCTCTAAATGAAGAGTCAGCTTGAAGATTTTCATATTTATGAGAGTAACATTCCTATCCTCTGCGATAATACTTCTTCTATTTGTCTTTCTAAAAATCCTATTTTACATTCTAGGGCTAAACATGTAGAAATTAAACACCATTTCATTAGGGACTATACTCAGAAGGGAATTATTTGTTTAAATTATAGACACAGACCATCAATGGGCTGATGTTTTCACTAAACCCCTTGCTGAAGATGGATTTAATTTCATTATAAAACACTTCAGTATGGAATTATGCCCAGAATAAAAGTGTAGTTTATGTATATTTAATCCTCAGAACTTTTTAATTTGTTTTTGTGAACACCTGAACAATAGTTCTTCAGATGTGAGAAGGAAAATTGTATCAAAAACTATCCAGAAGATCTGAACATTTTCCAAAAAATGCTTCATTTCTAAGATCGAAGCAAGCAGTTCACCATATCAACATTTTTCAACCCTAAATGCTAAGTCACTCTCTAAGGCTAAACACGTGTTCAAAATTTGAAGGTTTGAAATGGTTTAGTTGATGCATTGAGGCGCGAGTCAAATCTGTAATTGTTCAAGATCTTCATGTCATCCTCTTTTTCAAAAATCATTAATGTTGTTAATAATTTTGTTTATTTTATCAATTGAAATTAAAATTAATGTTTTCTCCCCGTTGGCTATGTATACCTCACTTTCTCATAAACACTTTCACACCTTCACTCTCACTCACCCTATTCTCTCTGTATTTGTTCTTTTCCCTTTTGTGTGCTCTCAAACCCTAAGTCCGTGAACAATGGCTTCTTTTCAACAAAAGTCTCAAGATTCTCAAATCAACATTCCCGGTTTATCCTCTACTACAAACTAAGAAAGGTATATTGGACCTTCAAGAACTCTCCTCACTCCAGTTGATTCTCTGGAAGTTCTCTGTGAATTTATAGCTGACTTTAAAAGCATGAAAGAAAATGGGTATGACCTTACGCCTGATGTTGAGTTTCAAGGGTGGATAAAATATTTTGATCGAATAATTAGTCCAGTTTTTCCCAAACTGGTTAAATAATTTTGGATTCATGCTACTGCATCAAATCATCAAGTAACTTCTTATGTTATGGGAAAGAAGATCGCCATCACCGAAGATCTCATTGAAAAGCTTATTGGTCACGGCGGAAGCGGCATAAGATGCTGCTAAAAAGAAATGTAACCCCTCTTTTGTTTCTGTTATTGAATCAGTTTTCTTATCAACATTTGAAACCTCCTCATCTTGAAAACCTACTAAAAATATCTCACCTCAAAACATTTATGACTTTGACATAGAAATTGATACCTTAATACCCACAAATCATCCTCTAATTAATCCACCTTATACCCAATTTATTCAAACTCAGCCAGAAATTGCACAAGTTATTTCTGGTATTGATCAATTTGATCCATTTTTTGAAGCACCCCAAATCGAAAATCCAAATACTATCTCTGAAACCACATCATCCATTCCAAGCATTACTTGCCCACTCAACACCTCTCAACCATCAAATATCTCCACCATAACATCACAAGACTTCTCCCTTCCAGATAATCTATCTCCATATAATTCAAAACCATATAACTCTCCTATAATCCTTTCTGACTATCCTAATCCCACTGATAACTCAGAAGATCCTCTCAGAACCATAATTGATCTAGAAGCCTGGGACAATCTTGTCACAACTTCTCATAAAATAGCCATTCCAAAACCAACACCAAAACTAGCCAAATTAGATGTTGGTAAATCTCTACTGGTTTTTGAAACAGAAATACAAGAATGGTTTAACTCCTTGAAGCAAGCTTGTGTGGATAATCTTAATCCAGCTCCTTCTGATTCTCTTTGGACTCGGTTTAGAAAATGGTTATAATTCTAAATCTCTAAATATGAAGGAGCTCAGTTATGAAATTGCTTCACGGAACTTCTACGATCACTAAAAATCTTCAAGGATCAAGTTCTACATCACTGGGTAAGGAAACCCCTTCTTCTTATGGACAACAATTCTTGGGAAGTCTCACAGGAATAAGAATTTAATGAACCATCTCTTGAACCTCAACCTCTTCCTCTGGTCATTTTTAAAGACAAAGGTGAATCGATTGAAGAATCTCTTAAGAAAGAATCTGTTGTTGTAACTTTTGAGAATATGGGTTCTTCTGTTGAAACAGTTTCCTCTTCTCTTGTGTTGAAAACTCTGGATGAGTTGAAGAAAGAGAATGCAGTTGTTAAGGAAAGGCTGGACAAACATGATGAAACAAACAAAGAAATTAAGGGCATACTAGGGAAGCAAGAAGAATCAAACAATAAAATCAAAAGTATGTTGGAAGCCTTGTTCACATGACTTACACCTCCTCCACAACCTTAGTTCTGATCTTTTTTTTTGTTTCTACTAAGTTTACTTCTTTTTTAAAAACTTATGTTAATCTGCTTCTATTTGTATTAATCTTTGTTGAATGCATAATCCATTTTGTTCTCTTTACGTGTTTATATTTCTTTTTAATTTATGAAAAAAAAAGGGGATAACGTAAGATATTTTTAATATAACAGTGTTGGAACTTAGTCTCAAACATTTTGAATATCATAACCTTTGTTTCACTTTTTTAAAGCAAACAGGAAAAGTCTCTTGAAAGTAACTTCTGTCAAAAGGACTTATCAGAACTTCCATCATAAGCTCTGATCAAACATCTTTAGGGAAGTATCTATTTTTTCTTTATCTGAGTATTCAACTCAGGGGGAGACCCTAATTCTTTATGTTCTTACGTGATTTATCAAAATATACAAGTTTTGGTCATCATGAAAAAGGGGGAGATTGTTAGAACATAGTTTAGTTCTACATCATAGTAATAGTTTTGATGATAACAAATACAAACATACATACATACATATATATATATATATATATATATATATATATATATATATATATATATATATATATATATATATATATATATATATATATATATATATATATATATATATATATATAAGAACAAATATTCTCTCTAATAACTTATTTGAATATGCAAAGAAGTTCTGATAAAGAAGCATAAAAGTTGGCGAACAAAATTATGCTAAGATCTGATAAGAATTTTTGTACAACTATTGAAATATCATGCTCAAAGAAGTTCTAAATGCTAAAACTTCTGAAGCACCAAATCTACAAGCTAAAACTCTGATGATCTAAAGTCTCAACGTTAATATTCTTATTTTGATCAGTTTTTATAGTAGCAAGTTCTGGTTCGTTACAATTCAATCATTGCAAATCAAAGAGTAACGGCTAGTACCAAACAACATCTATATTTTTGGAAAGTGCCTTAACAACTTTTTATCAGCCTTCCAAAATCATCTTCTCATGTCTCATATGCTTCACCAATATAAAGGAGTCTTGGAAAGTGATCAAATACACTTTCACTTACAAAGAAATATTTTCACAAGCTCTCTCTTATCTATTCATTATGATTTAACCTTCTGTATAAATCACAGTTGTGATATAATTTTTCTAGAAACACTATTATACACACCTTTTATTCATATTTTGTAATACCTTGAGAAACCAAGTTCGGGTTTGTGATCGGTGGAAATAGAACTGACTGTTTTTTAGCTGGTTTCGCAAAATGTCGCGGTAAGCAAGAGTCGCCACCGTCTTTTATGTTCTCCAACATGGAAAGGACAAAAGCACAGCAAAATTCCTTATTCGAGATGTTTCTCGGTTCGGGAGGTAGATTTATAGAAAGAGAAGGTGTTAGCACCCTTTCTATCCGTGGTTATCCACGGGCTCTTAGGTACTTGCTCTTATGTTTTCAAAAATGTTTGCTTTTCAAGTGTGTGTGGGTTTTGAAAAAGTTTCATTTGAAAAATTTCTAAGTAACTCTTGTATCTGTCCTCAAGAGTGTATGAAAAATTTGTTTGAAAACTTTTTGAAAGTGTGAGTGCGAAAAGTATTTTTTTGTTTGTTTTGAAAATAGCAAGTACTTAAGATAAATCTACCTACTCTAAGGAATTAGGCTGTGTAAGAGTCCTTTAGATAGTGTTATCCCACCATTGAGAGGTAGGTAGCACCATCGTTGGAGTTATTCGGGTCAATTCGATTATTAGGGACAATGTGGTCACCGAAGCAATGGTAGGACACCTTAGTGGTAACCCTAATGTCCTAGATCCTTTTATCCAAGGCAACCGTTTCGAGGCAACTGGATCTTAGACAGGAGGGAGACCTCTAAGACACCCTATACTTGATGACCACCTCGAGGCAACCAGTGAGGCGTACCCTAGGAGTGGCATGTACATGTGTGTTGAATTCAGTTTATGTTTATCTTTGATCATGCATTTGTGAGCCACGGATTGGTTTTATTTGTCATACATTCTTGCAGGCATAATTAACAGTTAAGAGTGCGGAAAATAAATTGCAGAAATGTAAATCTAGCTATTACAAGGCGCGGGTCTATACATCGCCAAAAACAAAAACCCGTTCGGAAAATAAAGTGCGAGAATTTAAAAGAAAGCGATAAAGTTCTAATTAATTATTACACTTCCTGAGCAGATACAAAAATATAAAATATTGAATTAAAATAAACTGCGCGCGAAAGAATTGAATCGGGACGTCTTTAGGGTGTTGACCCTTTTTTTTGAGAAAGAATTGGATTTGTCCTTTTTGCAATTAATTAAAATTAAAACTAATAACTAATTAATTAATTTATTAAAAGAAAAAAGTTTTTGTGTTTTTTATGTTTTTTATGAAATAAAAGAAATTAAAAATGTCAAAAAGAACCTAAGTCTAATTCATTTTCATTTATTGTAAAAAAGGGAATAAAATTAAACCTAATTAATAAAAAGACTAAATTAATTAATTTGCATTTATTTACAAAAAAAAGGTAAATGAAATTAATAAAAATGTTTTTTTTTGTTTTTTCTGAATTTTTATGGAAAAATAAATATTTAGTTAATAGTTGATTAAGAATTAAATTTAAAT
This sequence comes from Vicia faba, assembly GCA_948472305.1. Classification (NCBI taxonomy): domain Eukaryota; kingdom Viridiplantae; phylum Streptophyta; class Magnoliopsida; order Fabales; family Fabaceae; genus Vicia; species Vicia faba. The sequence goes on along the minus strand of OX451735.1, from coordinate 273,897,299 downwards.
AAGTGAAATAAAAATATAAAAGAAAAAAAATAAGAGGCAAACTCAAGGGGGGTGATGGGCCAGCAAGGGGGCTTGTTTAGAAATCTGAGGCTCATTTATTGCCAAGCACGTTTGACCATTTGCAATTGTCCGTGGCATAGTTGACTGGGGAGCATGGTGTTCCCTCTCTCCTAATCTTTGGATTGCTGCCTTGAGACACTTGGCACCTAGATGTCTAGGATGCATGGTGGACCTGCCTTTGAGAATCTGCACGCAATTGTATGAAGAAAAATAATATGGAAATTATGGGGGGCCTGGGATTCGAACCCAGGTCCCAACGTTCCCTGCCTGCACGCCTTAGCCACTGAGCCACTTGTCTTCATTCGTTATTATAACAACACATAATTAATATATTGAAAAATCAAAACAAAGCCTGGAAAAAAAAAGTAAAACGCGCGTTATTTGAAAATGGCCAATCACGCTGCAGCACGTCATCATCTTCTTCATCAAACGACTGGTTATTTACCTGCAGATTTTTATCCGCAGATAGTTTCGTAGGCTTGTCCTAGCATCGTCCCTAGGCCATGAAAATCCATTCCAAGATCATGGTTGATCTCGTCTCCACCTCCCGAATCCATCCATGCTCATTATTTGCTCTGATTTCACCTGAAAATAAAATGCCTAAAAACAACCCACTCAAACCCTAAGAGCGGATATCACCATATGAGGCCTAAAAACCAAATCAGCTATTACAGTTATGTTGGAAATCAAGCAAGCAATATGATTATGCCAATATCTTTGAGAAAAAAATGCAAGAATGGAGAGTATAGATTTCGTGTACAGGGGTGAGTTTGGAAGAACTTACTGCGCTTGATATGGAGTCTTAGGACGTGGTATTGGTCTCTTTAGGTTCAGTGGATGGCAAGGAAGGAGGCCACGTGCTTACTTTGATCTGAAAATGCCTGCAACACAGTTTTTGATCTCTCACTTTTTGGATAATTTTTGAACTTTGCTCTGGCCTTTTGTGCACACTCTATGTTGTGAATGAGGTTTGTACTGCTTGCATATGTAGGTATGAATGATAATTAAGTGATATGATGAGCCTTAACCTCGTGCAATTATGTTTTGGATTCTTGTTGACCACCATTAAAGGATATTCCATCTTTGAAGCCAAACTTGGATTTTATGCTCAAAATGGCCCTACACGAATTTGGTAGCTGGCAAATGATACATGAAAGCTATTCAAACCACAAGATACTATTCCATTAATTTTTTTGATTTTATTTGAATTATTATGGATTTAAAATGAATTAAATCAATAAAAATTCAATAAAATGGAAAAATAAATGTTTGATCTTGAAATTAATCATGGGACACGTGGGTGACATGACAAGGCTGAATCAAGTGGAAGAAAGTGGGCCGTTTTGTCAAAAATTGAAGTTTTAAGGATAGTTGACTTTTACCATTTCACAAAAACTTCCCAACTTCTCCAATGCATATCTTGCTCAATTTTGATCATATGAACATGTTCTTGGACATTTTGGAAAGGTCTTGAAGTCCTCTAACCAATTCCTTTGGTCCCATGTCATTTGGATATACCAATATCAAGTTATGGTCTTTGACTTAAAGTGCCTTTTTGTTGACTTTTGAAAATGACCTATAATGTTGAAATTGATAACTTTTTGTGAGAGCATTTCTTGGACTTGGAATGTGAAGATGAGTTGTAGGAAATGTCATCCCCTTCAAAATGAGCATTGGATGGAATTTTTATGATGAACCATGAAAAAGTTATGCCCTGGTCAAGTTACAGTTGACTTTTCAGCTGTCCAAAAATGGAAACTTTTGCATCTTGATGATTTTTGAGCCATTCTTGTGGAATCATGATCAAGACTTGATCAAATGATGATTGTGGCTTCAAAATAAGATGTTGACCAATTTTTTTGACTTTTGACTGCCAAATGACCATTTTACCCCTATAGTTGATTGTGAAGCAATTAGGGCTTTTGACTGTGCAACTTGATGCTGTGAGCCTGGAAACTTGGCATGTATATGCTTGACAATGTGTATAGGCCTATGGGACTTGATTGAGCCCTTAAAAACCTCAACTTCCTTGCAAGAACCAAAACCCTAATTTTGACTGGCTTAGGAGGATGGTTTGATTGTGCAACCCTTGAGTAGACTTGAGCAAATTGAGATGATGCTTGTCAAAACTTTGAAGAATATGGGAGGGCAAATTTTGGGGTACAACAGTTGCCCCTGTTCAATCTTCTTAGACCTGAGGATGTAGATTGGCTTGTATTCCTTTCGTGATCCAAAGGTGGAAGATGATTGAACACTAGAGTGCCCAGAAATTTGCACTCACATAGTAGAATATCAGCAGTGTGATGGCGGGAATGGGCTTATAGATGCCATTTGGAAAGATGGTGGATAGGAGGATGGGCTTATAGATGCCATCTGGAGATGTGACAGAACCTTGTCGGGAATGGGCTTATAGATGCCATTTGGAAAGATGGTATGGGAGGATGGGCTTATAGATGCCATCTGGAGATGTGACAAAACCTTGTCGGGAATGGGCTTATAGATGCCATTTGGAAAGTTAATGGATAGTTATGGAGATGGGCTTAAAAGATGCCATCTGAAGGTGTCGATCACGTAAGAGATTCCTTAGTGAGAACTTGCGTACCTGAGAAAGAAAGATAATTTCCTCGTCTGTTACAGGTGTTGATCTTCAATCTCTTCATGTAGATATGCCCTGGCTAGATATAGGTATCGAATCTACAATCAATTGCCCACAGATGTGCCCTGGCTAGATACATGAATCGAATCCGGAACTAGTCGTCTATAGATATGCCCTGGCTGGATACAGGTATCGAATCTCTAAGCTCTTCATGCAGATATGCCCTGGCTGGATACAGGAATCGAATCGACAATCAGTTACTCACAGATATGCCCTGGCTAGATACAGAAATTGAATCTCTAAACTCTTCATGCAGACATGCCCTGGCTGGATACAGGCGTCGAATCTACAATCAGTTACTCACAGATATGCTCTGGCTAGATACAGGAATCGAATCTGGAATTGGTCGTCTACAGATATGCCCTGGCTAGATACAGGAATCGAATCTGGAATTGGTCGTCTACAAATATGCCCTGGATGGATACAGGAATCGAATCTCTAAACTCTTCATGTAGACATGCCCTGGCTGGATACAGGTATCGAATCTACAATCAGTTTATCACAGATATGCCCTGGCTGGATACAGGAATCGAATCTGGAATTAGTCGTCTATAGATATGCCCTGGCTGGATACAGGTATCGAATCTCTAAACTCTTCATGCAGACATGCCCTGGCTGGATACAGGTATCGAATCTACAATTAATCGCTCACAGATATGCCCTGGCTGGATACAGGAATCAAATCTGGAATTAGTCGTCTACAGATATGCCCTGGCTGGATACAGGTATCGAATCTCTAAACTCTTCATGCAGACATGCCCTGGCTGGATACATGTATCGAATCTACAATTAATCACTCACAGATATGCCCTGGCTAGATACAGGTATCGAATCCGGAATTGCGACAGTTGATAGTAATCATCTTTGGATTGTCCTTTTTCCTGAAAAGGAAAAACATCAGTTGTATGCAATGTCATGATGTATGCAATGCGTGATGTCATGATGTTCAAAATGAGATAGTGTCATATGCACTTTATCATGTATGTAAGCAGGATGTATGAAATGTGAAATGTCTATGAATGTATTTTCGTCTAGGAAAATAAATCCTTGACGAAAGCCGGGAAGTTAAATCCTGGGATGATGTTGAAGAGTAGAGTTCTTCGTTTCTGCTGGGGATGATGGCTGTAAGGATAAACCGGTAGGAGAAGATGACTCCGTTGGGGAATAAACTTGTTGAAGAGATTACTCTGCGGGGAATTACTCTGTGGAGAAGAGATACTTCGCTGAGGTTTGATGATAACTCCGCTGGGGATTCCTGTTGATGAGTTATGTCGGGGATTTTGATGAACTCCGCTGGGGGATAGGAAGAACTTTGCCGAGGACGATCTTTCCGTGGTAATTAGCTGAGGATAACCCAGTTATAAGCTCTGGTGGAGAATAACCTTTGAATAAAGCTGGGGAGAGACGTATGCACTCTGCAGGGGATAAGAAGAACTTCGCCGAGGACGATCTTTCCGTGGTAATTAGCTGAGGATAACCAAGTTATAAGCTCTGGTGGAGAATAACCTTTGAATAAAGCCGGGGAGAGCGTTCGTACTCTGCAGGGGATAAGCTTCCAGAATCTACTGGGCATAAGCTTCCAGAATCTACTGGGGAGGATAATTCAACTCTCCTGGGGGAGGTTTTTGGATTGTACTGGGGAGTGGCTCCACTGGGGTGTCTTGTATTCTGCTGGGGAACAATCTTATATTGAGACTGCCGGGGATGCTTGTTAAGGGATATCTGCGTACTACATTGGGGAATATTGAGATCTTCTGGGGATATCCAACTTCCTTAAGACTGACAGTAGACTAACTCTGCTTGGGGAGAGTGTTGCTGACTTGCTGGAGATACTGTGCCTTTTTAGGGCTGATGGGAGACCAACTCTGCTCGGAGAGAGTATTGCTGAATCTTGTCTTACTCTGCGGGGAGTGAAGGTATCTTGGTTACGTTCTTCAGCCGAACCTACCTTGGTATCTTGGTGGACAGAGCAACTAGATCGCTTAGACGACTCATTATTCCCCCTGTTTCTGATGTCACCTATAATTAATCCATTGTTTCGTATGCAAATATTTATGAGTTAGCAATTAGTGTAAAATGCATATATCAAAAATGAACATTGGACGTTCTTCGCAAGACAAAACAGGAAAAGGAAAAACAACTGGCAACTTGTCTGAAAAAGTGAATTTGTATTGATTTTTGAATTTGCCTGTAAATAGGCGTTTTATGTACAAGAGGCTGACGTCCTAGTAAGAGAACGCCGCCGAACAATATAGAGTTTATACAATTTTGAAAGGGAAAACAAAACAGCTATGTCAAAAATAATCCCACTGGATTCCAACTCTGTTATCGCCTTTATGTCTTCAAGCGTCTCATCACTTTGCTGCTTAGTTGAAGATGAAGCTGATTGATCGATGCCGTCTGAACCTGATAGTTGATACCGAATTCTGGATGCAAGGTGATCCAATGAGACATAGTATTACGCTTTAATCCCTAACTTTTGCCTAGACCGCCCTTTCGGGTTTTCAGTCCTCCGGGATACCCATTTTTGCCCAAGCTGCCTTTTCATGTTTTTGACTTGGCGGGTGTACAGATTTTTTCCATTTCATCCCTTATTTTTTCCCGAACCCTTTTGGTTCGCCGGGAAGCCCTTATTTTTGCCTAGGTGTGTCAACCTAGCGGGTCTTTAATTCATGCGTAGTATCTTTTTACTATGTCTGCATTGGCGGGGTGAGGAAGGTCGTCACCATCCATGGTGGTTAGAATCATAGCTCCTCCTGAGAAGATATTCTTAACCACAAATGGCCCTTCGTACGTAGGGGTCCATTTTCCCCTGGGATCACTTTGAGGAAGAATGATGCGCTTGATTACCAGGTCTCCGACTTGATACTCTTGTTGTCTGACTTTCTTATTAAATGCCCTGATCATTCGTTTTTGGTACGTTTGACTATGACCAATAGCAGTGAGTCTCTTTTCGTCAATTAGGTTTAATTGATCAAGTCGATTCTGGATCCAGTCATCTTCGCTCAAACCTGCATCCTTCATTATCCGGAGAGAGGGTATCTGAACTTCAATAGGCAAGACTTCCTCCATGCCATATACCAAGGAAAAGGGTGTTGCCCCTGTTGACGTCCGTGCTGAGGTACGGTACCCATGAAGAGCAAACGGTAACATCTCATGCCAATCTTTGTAGGTCACTGTCATCTTCTGCACAATCTTCTTGATATTCTTATTAGCTGCTTCTACAGCCCCATTCATCTTCGGCCGGTAAGGAGAAGAGTTGTGGTGCTGTATCTTGAATTGCTCGCAGAGCTCAGTGATCATTTTGTTGTTAAGATTGGTACCATTGTCCGTAATGATCATTTCCGGGACGCCGTATCGACAGATCAAGTTATGCCGAATGAACCGTGCCACGACGTTCTTGGTTACCGTAGCATAGGAAGTTGCTTCAACCCACTTTGTAAAGTAATCAATCGCTACCAGGATGAATCGATACCCGTTGGATGCCGTAGGTCTGATCTCGCCGATCATATCAATGCCCCACATTGCAAAAGGCCAAGGTGCTGTCAAGACGTTCAGAGGGACTGGAGGAACGTGCACCTTATCAGCATAGATCTGGCACTTGTGACACGTCCGAGAATGTGGATAACAGTCGGCCTCCATTGTGGACCAGAAACATCCTGCCCGAAGGATTTTCTTTGCCATAGTATGTCCACTGGAATGTGTCCCGAAGGTACCTTCATGTAGTTCTTCCATGATTCTTTCTGCTTCAGTCTTATCCACACAACGCAGTAAGGTCGAATCATGGTTTCGCTTGTACAGAATGCCATTTCTGAGGAAGAACTTTGCAGCGAACCTTCTCAGAAACTTTTTGTCGTTGACAGATGCACCCTCGGGGTATTCTTGAGCTTCCAGGTACCTTTTTACTTCATAATACCAGGGTTTTTCAGTTACCTCTTCAGCCTCAAGATCCCAGCAATATGCAGGTTCATCCAATTTCCAGATAATGATCCGAGGAGCCTCGTTGTCCCATTTGACTTTGAACATAGAAGACATCGTAGCTAACGCGTCCGCCAACTGATTCTCCTCTCTTGGGAAAAGTTCAAAGGTTATCTCTTTGAAATGGGGGGTCAGTGTCAGTACATACTCTTTGTAAGGAATGAGATTTGGGTGTTTCGTATCCCACTCGCCTTTGATTTGATTGATCACGAGAGCGGAATCTCCGAAGACACTCAGAAACTTGATCCTTAAGACAATTGCAGCTTGAAGACCCATGATACATGCTTCATACTCTTCCATGTTGTTGGTGCAGTTGAAACATAGCCGGGCAGTGAGGGGAGTATGAGTGCCTTTAGGGGATATGATCACGGCGCCAATACCGTTACCCAAAGCGTTTGAGGCTCCGTCAAAGTGCATAGACCATCGAGATCCTTCCTCAGGTCCTTCATCCAGTCCAGGTACTTCACAATCAGTCACTACCATGATATTCTCGTCTGGAAATTCAAAGTTCATTGACTGGTAATCGTCCACTGCCTGGTGTGCTAAATGGTCTGCCAATACACTTCCCTTGATTGCTTTCTGAGTCGTATACTGGATGTCATATTCTGTCAAGATCATTTTCCATCTTGCTATTCTTCCGGACAAGGCGGGCTTTTCGAATATGTACTTGATTGGATCCATTTTGAAATCAAGAGAGTAGTGTGAGTCAACATATACTGTCTCAGTCGGCGAGCAGCCCATACCAAAGCGCAGCAAGTTTTCTCGAGCAGTGAGTATCGGGTCTCACAGTCGGTAAACTTTTTGCTAAGGTAATAAATGGCGTTCTCTTTTCGGCCAGACTCGTCATGCTGCCCCAACACACACCCCATTGAGCTGTCAAGTACTGTCAAGTATAATATTAGAGGTCTCCCTTCAACCGGTGGCATAAGAATGGGTGGCTCTTGGAGATACTCTTTGATTCTGTCGAAAGCGGCCTGACATTCATCGTTCCAACATACTACTTAATCTTTCTTCAGTAGCTTGAAGATTGGTTTACAGGTAGCAGTTAGATGTGAGATGAATCGGGCAATGTAGTTCAGCCGTCCTAGAAAGCCTCTGAATTCTTTCTCTGTCTTGGGAGTTGGCATCTCTTGTATGGCTTTCACTTTGGCAGGATCCACTTGAATACCTTTGTCGCTTACGACGAAGCCTAGCAATTTTCCATATCTCACCCCAAAGGTGCACTTGTTCGGGTTCAACCTCAGCTTGTACAACTTCAGACGGTCGAACAACTTTTGTAGATGGTTAAGGTGTTCCTCCTCAGTTTGGGACCTTGCAATCATATCATCGACATACACTTCAATCTCGTGATGGATCATATCATGAAATAAAGAAACCATGGCACGTTGGTAGGTTGCCCTAGCATTTTTCAACCCAAAAGGCATGACCTTGTAGCAAAAGGTGCCCCACTGAGTAACAAAAGTGGTCTTCTCCATGTCTTCAGGAGCCATCTTACTCTGATTATAACCGGAGAAGTCGTCCATGAAGGAGAATACTTTATGCTGAGCAGTGTTGTCAACCAGAACGTCGATATGAGGCAGAGGGAAATCATCCTTGGGGCTCGCCCTGTTCAAATCCCTGTAATCAACACACATACGGACCTTACCATCTTTCTTCGGCACTGGAACCACGTTGGCAACCCACTGAGGGTAAGAAGTCACTACTAGAAATCCGGCATCAAATTGCTTCATAACCTCAGCTTTAATTTTCTCGGACATCTCTGGACGCATACGACGGACCTTCTGTTTAACCGGAGGGCAGTCTTCCTTGGTAGGTAAGTGATGGACCACAATGTCAGTATCCAACCCAGGCATGTCTTTGTAAGACCAGGCAAAGATTTCCACGTAGTCATGCAGCATCTGAATCAACCGTGGTTTCACGCTAGCTTCCAAATTGGCACCAATCTTGACTTCCTTTCTGTCTGTCTCAGTACCCAGATTTACCGTTTCCACTGGCTCTTCATGCGGCTGAATGGCCCTTTCTTCCTGGAGTAACAGTCTTGCAAGCTCACCAGGCACTTCACAATCCTCTTCACCTTCGTCTTCGGCTAAGTTGATCGGATTTTCGAAGTCATAACTGGCAGTAGCAGAGTCGTTACCAGTGAGATCCAGAGTGGATTGGAACCTGTATAAGTGAGTGTGTGTAAATACAGCTGTTTTGCAATATATAATAAAGAAAGAAAAGGAGCGCAAGATTTGAAATGTAAAAAACGTCCGATGCTTTTATTAATGATATATGAAAGTGACACACAAAAGCCCTCACAAATGAGGCCACGGTGCCCCGGGTAAGACACCGGGCCATAAAGTTTCAAATTATTGTTTGTTACAAATTCAAAACAAAGGAGTTCATTACTTAGTGACAAAAGTAATAGGTGTAAAGTCTTTTGCAGTCCAGTTGCTTGGTCCACCGTTGGTCGTTGGGTAGATCCAACTGTCGAATTCAGATTCGTCCGCTTCGTCCTCAATAGCATTTACTCCCGGGTTGGTGATGAGCACAGGAGGTCTTCCAATCCTTGCCTTGCGAACAGCCCTCTGAGCTTCTGTAGTGAAACCCAAACCAAACTTGTCAGTCTTCAGAGTGAAATCAGGAAGTCGGCCCCAGTTTGCACACTCACCCTTCTCAATCACAGCCCGGGCATCCTTTAAGGAAGCCATCTTCAAAGGAGAACCCTCTTCAGTCACAGTCTCTGCTGCTGCCAATGTCTGAGGCACCTCTTCAAAGTGTTGAAAGGGGGTCTCAATGAACTCCCCATCCATCTCTATGTACCGGAATGAGTTGAGGTGGCTGACCATATATTCTTCTTCCCCCTGCATTGTTACGATCTTCCCTCTGACCGGGTACTTAAGCTTCTGATGTAAGGTGGAGGTCACAGCTCCAGCCTTGTGGATCCATGGACGACCCAGCAAACAAGAATAGGATGGTTTGATGTCCATCACATAGAAAGTAGAATCAAAAACTTGAGAACCAACCCTGATTGGAATGTCAACTTCCCCGTGTACCATCCTTTTCGAACCGTCAAAGGCCCGGACAATAATGTTACTAGGCTTGAGCTCCAAACCCTCATAATCCAACCTGTCTAGGGCCTTCTTTGGCAATACATTCAATGAAGAACCAGTGTCTACCAACACATGGGCAAGAGTAATTCCCCTGCATTCAATGGAGACATGCAGGGCGTCGTTATGGTTCTTTCCCTTGGCAGTCAGATCGGCGTCAGAGAAACCCAACCCATTATCAGCAGTCAAGTTGGCCACACAATCGGTAAATTGATCAGCAGACGTCTCTTGTGGCACGTGGGCCATCTTCAGGAAGGCAATCAGGGCCTTGGCATGGGCCTCTGAACACAACAACAGTGATAGCATGGAAATCTTAGAGGGGGTGTGCCACAGCTGCTCAACTACGTTGAAATCACTCTTCTTAATAATTTTGAGGATCTCTTCCATCTCTTGCTTGGAAGCTTCAACATTGGTCTTCGGTGCCTCCGTCCGGGCAGGCACATCAGTAGAAATACCTTTGCCCCGAGCGTCAGATGACTCGGCAGCAGGGGCAAAAACAAGAACTTGGTCAGGAAGGGAAGCAGGCACACTTGCAGGTGTGATGATAAGAGGTCTTTGAATAGCTGGAGGCGCAATATCAGGTGAGAAGAGCCTGCCACTGCGAGTGACTTTATCAGGCCCGATGATGTTGCTGACACCGGTACTAGTATCAAACTCTTGCTTTACTCCCAGAATATAAACATCTGCCCCATAGTGCCACGGGACAGCTTTATCAGATTTATAGGGGATGGGCCCCGGAACAGTGATAATGATAGGTGAAATCTTCTGAACGGACATGATTTTGACAGGCTTCTTTGAAGGAGCCTTAGGAGGGTTGTTGAAAATAGTGACAATAGAAACTTCATCGGTACGGACAGCAGGAACATCAATCTTCTTGAACAAGAACTCTTTGTTATCCATCAGGTTTTGGACGCCTGACTTCAACAAAGGACAACCAGCAGGTGAAACAGCACATAGAAGGCAAACTTTACTACATCCCGGAAATAAACCGGCTAGCAACAGGTTCCTCTTGACAGTCAATAACGGAGTGACAATATCATCCACGGAGGCTACATACAGGTCTTCTTCCACAGCATTTACTCCATGCTGGGGCATGGGAGCAGTCACAACATTGGGCCTTTCGGGCGCCTCGAACTGTATTTCCTTAGCATCAATAAGGTCCTGAACCTTATTCCTTAGAGCCCAACAATCATCGGTAGTATGCCCCGGGCTATCAGAGTGATAAGCGCAGCGGGCGTTGGGGTTGTACTTTGGAGAGGTTGTGTTCACTACCTTCGGAGCTTCCTTGACAGTTACCAGATTGGTTGACAGCAGTTGCGAAAAAATCTGAGACAGGGTCATGCTGAGACGAGTGTACTGCCTTTTGGGTCTCTCACCCCTTGGCTGGTTGTATTGCTGAGGAACAGCAGCAGGCTTTGAAATTACCACCGCGTTGACAGCTTGGCGGCGTTCCAATTTATTCAGTCTCCTTGGGCCATACACATCACTAGCTTCCTTCTTGAAGGGCTTCTTTTCACTACTCGAGGAGGCACCTTTCTGTATCTTCCCCGATTTGATACCAGCTTCGATCCTCTCACCAGTCAGGATCAGGTCTATAAACCCAGCAGAGGAATTACCAATCAGGTGGTTAAAGAACGGACCAGACAGGGTCCCCAAGAACATGTCCACGAGTTCACGGTCAGTTAACGGTGGCTGCACCCTGCCAGCCAGGTCTCTCCACTTCTGCGCGTACTCCTTAAAACCTTCGCCCGTTCCTAGTGACATACCCTAGAGCTGGGTACGCGTAGGAGCGAGGTCAGAATTGTACTGATACTGCTTATAAAAAGCAGTAGCCAAGTCCTCCCAGTTACGAATATTGGTTCCATCCAGCTGATAAAACCATTCGAGTTGAGTCCCTGAAAGACTCTCCTGGAAGAAATGGATCCATAGGTTCTTGTCTGTAGTGTAAGGTTGGATCTTCCTTACATAAGAACGGAGGTGTAGTTTAGGACAAGAAGCCCCGTCGTACTTCACAAAGGCAGGTTCCTTGAACTTGTGTGGGATCACCACCCCAGAAGATAACCCTAAGTCTCCAAAATCCAACCCAGGCACACGTTGAATCTCCATAGCATTTAACCGGTCCTCCAGCTGTTTGTACCTGTCCTCAGCAGGAGGGTACTGTTCATCATTGAAGTCTGTCTCGGTGTCAGAGACCACGGGACTAGGAACCCTTCCCTCCTGGTGACTGCCTTCCCCAACAGATGGAGTAGTCAGCTCAGCTTCATTATACAGTGTATTCCCAAACCTGCGCCCAGTGTTAAACAGCACAGTCCTCCTTTTCTTCTTCTTCTTCTCCTTCAAGAGCAGAGTCTTCAACTCCTGTTGCCCCTGGGCTAAGCTCATGACCAGTTCCTGAAACTGGGCGTTCTGGGCCTGGAGGGCCTTGATAGCTTGTTCAGTAGTAGGCTCGGAAGACATGATGATTGAGTGAGCGCTGAAATAAACAGCGAAGAAGATTAAGCAACCTGTAGAAAAAGACTACTTGTTATGCACATGATGCATGATATGCTATTTATGCAATGCATTCAAAGGTTCGAAAGATCAAATTCGTTGTAGACAAAAAGGAACACACGTTATATTAAGAAATAATCTATTCAGTACATCAGGGCCTCATGGGCAAAACATTACAAAACTTAATCCCAAAAGACACTGCGCATCCTCTTTGGAGCTATGTAAGTGTTGAGAGTCTTTTCCTCGTGCAGTAGGCGGGTGAGCTCCAAAACCTTCTTCTCACTAGCATGTAGACTGGTTTCAAGAGAATTCCGTTCTTCCTTGAGTTGGATCCAGCTTTTCTGCATTTCTTCCCAAGATGTTGGCATGTCAGGATGTTGAATGGTGTAGGGCACCTCTCCTTCCAAAACTGGCTCTTGGATCACGGGGAGAACATGAGGATATGGTATCACCAGCTTCTGGGAGCGGGCTCGTACCCATTTGAGATAAGGCTCCAGGGGGATGGAGTTCTTGTGCCCCACTGTCTTGCTATCTACCCTGTTGGGCATCCTCCAAGCTCTGAAAAATCTCTGGCGAAGTCCTTGTGTATCATTGTCGAAGTCAAAAACTATGTCAGGAATCAACATGTCATGAGGGCCATCCCTCCGAGCATATCCAAATTGTCTCAAAGCCAGACACGGGTTGTAAGTAATGCCCCCCCTGATTCCAAGTAAAGGAACATTTGGAAACTCTCCGCAATGATCAATGATAGTGACATTTTCTCTGGACCGAGAACACCAATGTATATCAGCATGTGTAAGAGTCATTAACCGTTGTGACCATCTCAAACCCCGCTCGTTCTTCAAAACTGATTGTGGAAGGTGCGAAATAAACCACCTTGCCAGGAGAGGAGTGCAGCACATGAGAACACCTCTTTTCCTCATGGTTCAAGTGTAACATGAGTGAAGGATGTCTCCAAGAAACGTAGGTATAGGATTCCTGGACATGAAGATCTTGACAGCATTGATATCTATAAGCTGATCTGGATTCGGGTACAATACCAACCCATAGACAAGGAGAGCCACAACTTCTTCAAAGGCTTGTAGGTCAAGGGAGTTCCAACATTCTTGTGCCTTCTCAAACAGAAACTTTGCCAAGAATCCTTTGATACCACTTCTAACTTCCCAATGTCCCTTAATGTCAGATGGTTGTAAGTGTAATGCTTTAGCAACCTCTTCAAGTTTTTGCTCCTTTTCTGTACCGTTATAGGGTAGTTGACTAAGGATAGGAACCCTCAGCACCTGAGAAAACTCTTCCAAAGTAGGCACCAATTGATAATCCGGGAAAGTAAAACAGTGGTGCAAAGGGTCAAAGAACTGGAACAACACTTTCACCATATCCTCTTCAATGTTGGTATTGACCAAGCTGATGAGTCTACCATTCCATTCACTGAAGGAGGAGTTCTCGGGAATCCTGGATGTAAGCTCCTTAAGCTGAGGAGGGACCCTTACAAGGTTGATCTGAATTGTCTTCCTGCGGATAGTTTCCATGTCCTACAAAATAAGAACAAAGATGAAGATTCGAACCCTTGAAGTGGTTAGTAAATGCATATGATGATGTATGATGCTATGATGTTATGATAAGGACACACCACAAGTATTCACAAAAAGCAAACATGATAAGGCACACAAGTCACACCAGACAACCCTTAGAGTTTAGGCCAGCATGAGGTCTAGGTATTACCCTCTTGAAGTTGGTGGGCTCAAACCTGTCCTATCAAAAGTAACCGGGTTCTAAAGAGCTCAATATCATTGGGTTGTTTTCTGTGTTCATTGTTTTGATTTAGCCACTGAACTGACGATCAAAATATTCCAAGAAAACAACCCTCAATGAGTGTATTATCGAGTATCTACCAACTTCGGACTGCACCAAAGTCGGTCATCTCACTACCCCTAAAGAGGCCAGGATGGTCAAGTAAGGTTCCTAAGGTCAGTTGATGCTTCACGACACCACGCGGCGGCCCCGTACTCTCCTTGACTTGACTCAAGGGTTACCAGTACTCACCAAAGTGCGACATCAACGTAGCAAACTGCTTCAACCGTGTCGGTATACCCCACACAGTTCCCTCACAGTTTGTTGCTACTTTCTAAAAGGTATCCCCCAGATTCGGGTTAGGATCTATGAAACTCCAAGACAGACCCACAATATTAAAACAATCAAAACAAGCAATTGAAAACATAAGAGTGGTCTAATCCTAAGGTACACCTCACTTATTAAGGGTCCCCAACAGAGTCTCCAGTTCTGTGATCGGTGGAAATAGAACTGACTGTTTTTTAGCTGGTTTCGCGAAATGTTGCGGTAAGCAAGAGTCGCCACCGTCTTTTATGTTCTCCAACATGGAAAGGACAAAAGCACAGCAAAATTCCTTATTCGAGATGTTTCTCGGTTCGGGAGGTAGATTTATAGAAAGGGAAGGTGTTAGCACCCTTTCTATCTGTGGTTATCCACGGGCTCTTAGGTACTTGCTATTATGTTTTCAAAAATGTTTGCTTTTCAAGTGTGTGTGGGTTTTGAAAAAGTTTCATTTGAAAAATTTCTAAGTAACTCTTGTATCTGTCCTCAAGAGTGTATGAAAAATTTGTTTGAAAACTTTTTGAAAGTGTGAGTGCGAAAAGTATTTTTTTGTTTGTTTTGAAAATAGCAAGTACTTAAGAGAAATCTACCTACTATAAGGAATTAGGCTGTGTAAGAGTCCTTTAGATAGTGCTATCCCACCATTGAGAGGTAGGTAGCACCATTGTTGGAGTTATTCGGGTCAATTCGATTATTAGGGACAATGTGGTCACCGAAGCAATGGTAGGACACCTTAGTGGTAACCCTAATGTCCTAGATCCTTTTATCTGAGGCAACCATTTCGAGGCAACTGGATCTTAGACAGGAGGGCGACCTCTAAGACACCCTATACTTGACGACCACCTCGAGGCAACCAGTGAGGCGTACCCTAGGAGTGGCATGTGCATGTGTGTTGAATTCAGTTTATGTTTATCTTTGATAATGCATTTGTGAGCTACAAATTGGTTTTATTTGTCATACATTCTTGCAGGCATAATTAACAGTTAGTAGTGCGGAAAATAAATTGCAGAAATGTAAATCTAGCTATTACAAGGCGCGGGTCTATACATCGCCAAAAACAAAAACCCGTTTGGAAAATAAAGTGCGAGAATTTAAAAGAAAGCGATAAAGTTCTAATTAATTATTACACTTCCTGAGCAGATACAAAAATATAAAATATTGAATTAAAATAAACTGCGCGTGAAAGAATTGAATCGGGACGTCTTTAGGGTGTTGACCCTTTTTTTTGAGAAAGAATTGGATTTGTCCTTTTTGCAATTAATTAAAATTAAAACTAATAACTAATTAATTAATTTATTAAAAGAAAAAAAGTTTTTGTGTTTTTTATGTTTTTTATGAAATAAAAGAAATTAAAAATGTCAAAAAAGAACCTAAGTCTAATTCATTTTCATTTATTGTAAAAAAGGGATTAAAATTAAACCTAATTAATAAAAAGACTAAATTAATTAATTTGAATTTATTTATAAAAAAAGGTAATTGAAATTAATAAAAATGTTTTTTTTTGTTTTTTCTGAATTTTTATGGAAAAATAAATATTTAGTTAATAGTTGATTAAGAATTAAATTTAAATTATTGAAATAAAAATATAAAAGAAAAAAAAATAAGAGGCAAACTCAAGGGGGGTGATGGGCCAGCAAGGGGGCTTGTTTAGAAATCTGAGGCCCATTTGTTGCCAAGCACGTTTGACCATTTGCAATTGTCCGTGGCATAGTTGACTGGGGAGCATGGTGTTCCCTCTCTCCTGATCTTTGGATTGCTGCCTTGAGACACTTGGCACCTGGATGTCTAGGATGCATGGTGGACCTGCCTTTGAGAATCTGCACGCAATTGTATGAAGAAAAATAATATGGAAATTATGGGGGGCCTGGGATTTGAACCCAGGTCCCAACGTTCCCTGCCTGCACGCCTTAGCCACTGAGCCACTTGTCTTCATTCGTTATTATAACAACACATAATTAATATATTGAAAAATCAAAACAAAGCTTGGAAAAAAAAAAGTAAAACGCGCGTTATTTGAAAATGGCCAATCACGCTGCAGCACGTCATCATCTTCTTCATCAAACGACTGGTTATTTACCTGCTGATTTTTATCCGCAGGTAGTTTCGTAGGCTTGTCCTAGCATCGTCCCTAGGCCATGAAAACCCATTCCAAGATCATGGTTGATCTCGTCTCCACCTCCTGAATCCATCCATGCTCATTATTTGCTCTGATTTCACCTGAAAATAAAATGCCTAAAAACAACCCACACAAACCCTAAGAGCGAATATCACCATATGAGGCCTAAAAACCAAATCAGCTATTACAGTTATGTTGGAAATCAAGCAAGCAATATGATTATGCCAATATCTTTGGGGAAAAAATGCAAGAATGGAGAGTATAGATTTCGTGCACAGGGGTGAGTATGGAAGAACTTACAGCGCTTGATATGGAGTCTTAGGATGTGGTATTGGTCTCTTTAGGTTCAGTGGATGACATGGAAGGAGGCCACATGCTTACTTTGATCTGAAAATGCCTGCAACACAGTTTTTGATCTCTCACTTTTTGGACAATTTTTGAACTTTGCTCTGGCCGTTTGTGCACACTCTAGGTCGTGAATGAGGTTTGTACTGCTTGCATATATAGGTATGAATGAGAATTAAGTGATATGATGAGCCTTAACCTTGTGCAATTATGTTTTGGATTCTTGTTGACCACCATTAAAGGACATTCCATCTTTGAAGCCAAACTTGGATTTTATGCTCAAAATGGCCCTAGCACGAATTTGGTAGCTGGCAAATGATACATGAAAGCTATTCAAACCACAAGATACTATTCCATTAATTATTTTTGATTTTATTTGAATTATTATGGATTTAAAATGAATTAAATCAATAAAAATTCAATAAAATGGAAAAATAAATGTTTGATCTTGAAATTAATCATGGGACACGTGGGTGGCATGACAAGGCTGAATCAAGTGGAATAAAGTGGGCCCTTTTGTCAAAAATTGAAGTTTTAAGGATAGTTGACTTTTACCATTTCACAAAAATTTCCCAACTTCTCCAATGCATATCTTGCTCAATTTTGATCATATGAACATGTTCTTGGACATTTTGGAAAGGTCTTGAAGTCCACTAACCAATTCCTTTGGTCCCATGTCATTTGGATATACCAATCTCAAGTTATGGTCATTGACTTAAAGTGCCTTTTTGTTGACTTTTGAAAATGACCTATAATGTTGAAATTGATAACTTTTTGTGAGAGCATTTCTTGGACTTGGAATGTGAAGATGAGTTGTAGGAAATGTCATCCACTTCAAAATGAGCATTGGATGGAATTTTTCTGATGAACCATGAAAAAGTTATGCCCTGGTCAAGTTACAGTTGACTTTTCAGTTGTCCAAAAATGGAAACTTTTGAATCTTGATGATTTTTAAGCCATTCTTGTGGAATCATGATCAAGACTTGATCAAATGATGATTGTGGCTTCAAAATAAGATGTTGACCAAAAATTTTGATTTTTGAATGCCAAATGACCATTTTACCCCTACAGTTGATTGTGAAGCAATTAGGGCTTTTGACTGTGCAACTTGATGTTGTGAGCCTGGAAACTTGGCATGTAGATGCTTGACAATGTGTATAGGCCTATGGGACTTGATTGAGCCCTTAAAAACCTCAACTTCATTGCAAGAACCAAAACCCTAATTTTGACTGGCTTAGGAGGATGGTTTGACTGTGCAACCCTTGAGTAGACTTGAGCAAATTGAGATGATGCTTGTCAAAACTTTGAAGAATATGGGAGGGAAAATTTTGGGGTACAACAGGGTTTAATCTCAAGAAGACATTGATGGTAGTCTTTGTGATTGTGTAATCAAAGTTTTTGAGTAGTGGATTAAGACCTCATTTGAGAGAGGCGAAATCACCTTGGCGGGTGGACTGGAGTAGTTTGAGTTCAAACGAACCAGGATAACCAAACGTGTCATACTGTTTTAATTTTTGAAAACCCGAATTCAAACCCCCTTTCTTGTGTTTTTCTATCCTTCACGTGTTACTTTGTTTATTTTGAGATTTGAACTACCATTGTGGTATTTGAGTTGTTTTGACTTAATGAAATTATTTATAAGTTTCTTAATAAAGATGTTGTGAATTATGAATGTCTGTTGTGAGCAAGTTGAAAAACCATGGTTGTTAATGATGAAGTACTTAACGTAATTGATTTAAGAAAACCCGTGTTACAGAGTAGGATTTGTTTTACTATAAAGTTTTTTAAAGCAATGTGACACCCTTTTTGGTGCATTACTCTTATTTAATTATTGTATTATTTTGCGAATATTCTTTGGGGGTTAGAAGGGTGTTACAGCGTGTACCTTCCAGATGTTTTCGGAGATATCTGGTAAGCAAGTATGATAACTTTTAGACGATGAAGCTCAGATGTTTGCACATATGTGATAATGGTTGTATGAGATTGTGCATAGATTACCGACAGTTGATTAAGGACGTGATTAAGATCAAAGATCCACTTCAATGAATTGACTATTTGATGGACCAACTCGTAGGCGAGTATGTCTTCAGTATAATTGAATTGAGGTCGGGTTACCTTCAGATACAGGTAAAGGGTTAGGATAATTAGAGGATAGGTTTTAAAAATAGGTGTAGGCCTTGTGAATATTTGGATCAGTTCATTTTGGTGTTTATCGAGGCCAATCTAATTTAATTCAAGTTAAAATATGAGCATGTTAAACGTTGTGATTTGAATTACATTGTCGAAAGGGAGAAAACTTTATGCTAAGTTGTCAAGGTGTAAATTATGGTTTAAGGAAGTCAGTTTTGCTTGAGCATGCCATTTCAAGTGATGGTATTTGCGGATCCATCCAAAGTAGATGCAGTTCTACATTAAGAGACTTTAAAGTCCTGTACATAGACTAGAAGCTTTTTTAGCTTAACGGATTATTATCGCAGTTTATTTGAGATGAGGTCAAGTATGAGATGTTTGGAAATAGGAAGGATGTGAAGTTATTGGAGAAGCACATGGAGGTGCAGCGTATGCCAATTGAGAATTGTTAGAGTGAGGAGATCTTTGAGGAAAAGAAAAAGTTATATGGTAAAGTGGATTTCATGTAATTGATGACATGGTATCGACATGTGTCATAAAAATTTGGGAAGTTTCTATCACCAACTGGATGATGAGATTGTATTACTGAGATTGTAACTAGAATGAGAACCAATGTGAAATTATATGGGTCATCGAGGTTATGTAATGAAAGGAAAGACTAAGGATTTATTGCTATTGTTAAAATTCTTTTCTTTGATAAAGACTCCAATTGTAGAAGAACGATTTGGATTATAATTGGTGTAGTAGCATTTCTTGTATCGGAGGATACTTAACAATTTTGTTGTGCTACGTACGTGTAAAGAATACTATGTAATGGATTTTTGGGCGTTATGTCTCATTGACGAGGTTGAAAGAGAAGGAAATTGAGAAAACATTTGTAAGATTTAGAGAGATTGTTGGACATTATCCTTAGGTAACTTTGAGCATAAGATAAAGGAAGCTAGGGTAGTTGGGTAACAATGGTTTATGCCACCATCATGATTATCAGCTACCTATTGGAAAATTGAGGAACTAGTCACCCTTAATCTGTTGTTGATAGTAAATGAGATCGTATTGGATGATATAGTCTTGTCTTTCTAGCTTGATATTGTGTAGAGTAAATTGATGCTATGTCAAGAGGATAGTCGCTCACCATTTTGTGTGAACCTAATGGAAAGTGGCTATGAAAGAGTTGAGACTTATTGGATAGTTTGAAGACTTAAGATTGTATGCAAGCTAATGCCACAAAGTTAACAGTTTAGGATATCAAGAGTGAACAATGATTTTTTGGTGGATATTAAAGAGAGTCAGAAGTTAGATGTGAAACTTGTAGTTCAGATAGTTTATAGAAATCAAGATGATAACAGTGACTTTAAAGTAGACAATCAGAGTGGCGCAGTAGAAGCGGGGTGGGCGAAGAGTGAAAAGAACTTGTCCGTTTGTTGTGATACCCCAAATTTGCCCTACTGGTTCCTTATCAATTTTGTTCCTTATTAATTTCTAGAGTTATCATTTGCTTTATAATATATTGTTGTAAAATTCATATATTCATGAGGGTTAAGTTTATAAAGGGGGGTTTTACCTTATTAAAGAATTAATGGTCCTTTCTAAATCAAGAAAGCCCATGTAAAATTGATGGCCCATTAGGTTTTTTTATTAGAGAGAAGGTGTATATGCTTGAGACTTCTTAGCTCATTTTGATCTTGTTCTAAGTCCATTAAACCTTCACTTCCTAATGAAGGGTGCGTCTTAGGTTAGGGGGCTTAGCATCCAATTTTATAAGCCCATTTCATTTTGGGTTAAGGCTTTTTGGTTTCGCTTTAAGCCCATTTCAAATTTTGAAGGAGGGTTTACATTATTGAGAATTCTTAGGCCTTTCTAGATCAGAATGACCCATTTATATGTAAAAAGGGGAGGGTATGGTAGCCAAATAATTAAACAAATTGGCCTGTTTCAGACCTTTGTTTTGAGAAATTGTAATGTCTTTACATAATTATTATTATTAACGTTATTAAAATTATTACTATTATATTATGAGCTTAATCAAGTCATAATTGTGTTTGTTTTATTATTTGAAAACATTGACTAATAAATTAAAACTAAAGAGGCCTTCTAATCGCACGGTCAACAGGCCTGCTTTTCACAAACAAGCCCAAGGCCCAGAGAACACACATTGTTCAAATCAAGAAGGAGAAACGCAAGTTTCAAGGCTATATGATTATTGTTCAAATCGAAACAAAATCAAATATGTACGCATTGAATTGTTCGGAAATTTTATAAACATTTTCGAATCAAACTTAAGACAGAATCAAATCAAATTGTAACCAATTCAAATCTTATTATACAGATTTATACCAAAATAAAGACAAATCTATAAATGTCTAATCAAATCCCCTATTTCCTAATAGAATACAAAATTATTGATAAACATAAAACATTTTCGTAATCTATCTAAGATCTAAACCTATAAATAGCCCTAGTTCTAAGAGTAAGAGGGGAGAAAGAAATTTGGAGGGAAGAAGCATAAAAGAAAAAGAATCCACAAATCAATTGCCTCCTTGAGATCTGGGTTACAATTTCAGAAACCCTATATATGTACTCCAAGCCTTTGTGCACCGTCATACCTGCAAACAAAGAAGGAGAGAGTGAACCAAAATGAGGAAATCAAATTACTAGAAGAATCACAACGAGAAAGGTAAGCCTCAAACTTAGCTTTAGTTGGTATCGTTGCTGATTTGGGGATGATTGGTGTTTGCTTTTGAATTTCTGGAGTTTTTAGGGTTAGATTAGGGTTATACGGGCTAGGGTTAGGGTTCTTAAAACTAGGGTTATGGTTCATCACTTATTGAAAGTTTCTAGGTAAGACATGTTAGGGTTCTTAGGGTTCTTCGTGAACCCCTTAGGGTTCTTAGGGTTCTATGAACCCAGATGAAGATTTACGGTGGAGGGTTTGAAGGTTTGAAGTTTCCGATTGAATATCAACCGAAAAACTGGAGAAATGGGTGGTTGGGGTGGCTGACAAATGACGGTGCAGCTAGGGTCATTTCTGGCCACCTAAGTTCTAGAGAGAGGTCAGGGCCTCTCTCTCTCTCTCTCTCTCTCTCTAAGTTTTAAAAAGTTTGTGTTTTGTTTCATCGTAGAGA
This sequence comes from Vicia faba, assembly GCA_948472305.1. Taxonomy (NCBI): domain Eukaryota; kingdom Viridiplantae; phylum Streptophyta; class Magnoliopsida; order Fabales; family Fabaceae; genus Vicia; species Vicia faba. The sequence goes on along the minus strand of OX451735.1, from coordinate 273,875,198 downwards.
GAAAAAGAAAAGGAAAAAATAGGCTCTCAGCCCAGTGTTCCATTTTTATAAATGTTCCTTGATCCTGTGCACGCACGCCCATGACCCATACCATGCGTTGCCCACCACTACCTTTAGATCATCATCAAACGTTCCTGAATCGTATGCCCATTGTAACACCATGCAATCTCCCATGCCTTGTCTAAACGGATCATAAACTATTTTGGGCCTAAGCTCGTGATACTCGCACCCCCAGTTTGTTGTTTTATGCCAAGCCAACTCAAATTCTCACACCCTAACGCTCTTGGGCCAAGTCCAACATTTGGACTTGGGTCCCTGCTAACTAAACCCCCATATTTTACTAACCTATGCAATAACTTACCCCTCATGCATTTGGGCTTAAACTCAACATTTGAATTCAAGGCCCTACTACCTATACCCCCTATTTTGCTAGCTCAACATAATATAAACCCCCTTGCAGTTTTTGTAAATTATTTTATTTTCATATTTTATTTATTTTTACATTATAATTTTTTTTTTAATATTTTAATGTATTTATAAATTTCTAATAGTATTTTACTATTATTATAAATCAAATATTTATTTTCTAACTCATCCAAATATTTATTTATTGCATTAAAATTATTTTAATCATGCATTAATAAGATGTTTTAATATATTAATACATTAAAAAACACGTAACCAACACTCAACTCTTTTTTTAAATAAATTAATTAACTCTAAAAAATTTTCAAAAAGGATTATGAAAATATTTTAATCGACTACGAACTTTGTCTAACAACTCCGCTATTCACACACCCAGACTAAGTACAAGGGAAATTTAAAACATCTTCGGAATCCATAAAAAACACCAACCTACTACGAACTACGAATTGGGACTCTGATTCCTCATAAGAGGATTTGTAGGCATATGACTAAAATCGTGGTGAGTTCCCCTAATAAAAAACTAAAACCCTATTTCTTAAAGATTGCGTTTTTAAACCCTAGTATCCTGGTGAATAAGGTAGATGAGGGGTGCCTAACACCTTCCCTTCGTCTAAGAATGAGTACAACAACTTAGAATATATGTCCAAATTACGGTTATCATTTATATTCCCTTATCAAAGATAAAAATTATGGGTGGCGACTCTCATTTTAAAACCGGTCACAATAGATGGCGACTCTGTTGGTGACTCAGCCCTAGGGTTTAGAAACCTCTCTCTTAGGTTTATGGTTTTTGGTTGGATTTTTTTACTGCTTTCAATATTCACTTTTATTTATTCATTTGATGTATTTATTATTTTTATTTATTTTTTTTATCATATTATATTCATGTGATGTTGAGATTTGCATTTATTTAAATATATATATATATATATATATATATATATATATATATATATATATATATATATATATATATATATATATATATATATATATATATATATATATATATATATATATATATATATATATATATATATATATATATATATATATATATATATATTTCAAAACCCTTAGAAAGAAGGTTCGTCTATTAGACAAGGGGATACATCAGCCCTATGAGTTTATGTGACGACTTCGCCTAGAGTCGGTGGAATTTCACAAAAGGAATATGTCTCAAGAGACATCCTCTTGGGGGTTAGGACTTTGGAATTAAACCTATGACTCTTTGTACAACCCTTTAAACCAAAACCCCATGATGAGACCTTTCATGACCTAAAGACGAATGTTTCGGTCTGCAAAGAGGCTCCACTTAAGGGAGGCCCTTTTGCCTTTCCCTCTAGTGTTATTCATGATATCCTTAAGGAAACCACCTTATGGGGAGGGTAGAATATTCGTAGGCCAAAACTAAGAGCTTATCTTCTAAGGGTACCTTTCATGAAATCTCGTCATTAAGCCACACAATCATGCATTCATACATTTTGTCTTATTCACAGGGTTAAAGAAAAAATAATTAAAGGTTTTTGGTGAAGTGTCTTAAAAATGAAATACAAAGGGAAATAACTTGTATGTATCAATGTCATCAAGCCATATGTGACAAAACTCAAGGCTATAAAAGGGAAACTGTCTGAAAGAGCCTGAAGATGTTCACTCGTCGTTACGGGGATACCCTTGACTTAACAAAAGTAGAGGTAAAATTAGATGTTGTTTCTTCCCTAATTTAATTCTCTGACCCTCCATCTAGGTGCTTCACCTTTCAAGACTTTCAGCTAACACCGACTCTGGAAGAATTTGACAGACTTTTTGAACTTTTCTAAAGAAAAATCTTATGTGGGTATCGTGCAGACTATTGACGTCAAAATCTTGGCAGAAGGTTTAGCGATACCTTATCTCGAATTGTCACTTAATTACAAAAAAGATGGTGACGTACGAGGAATCAAGAGATGCTATTTGGAGACTAAGGCTTTTGATTTTGCCAATAATAAAGAATGGGATTATTGTATTGATTTTTTAGGACTGCTTGTGTTTGGCGTAATCTTATTTCCACATACTTTGGACTATATTGATCCTACAACTATTAGTGTATTTTGGGGTGCAAAAGTTTTCAATACGGATCCAACCCCCACTTTACTTGTTGGTATTTATTATAAACTTCATACGTAGTACGAAAAGGGAAGGGGTACTCTAAATTGTTGCATCCCATTCTTATATTATTGGTTTATGACTCATCTCTACAAGGAAGATTATATGATTCCAAATATGATAAGATATGAGTGGCCTTAAAATTAAGGTCTCTTACTGCTAATTCTATATTATGGTATGCGAGGAGAATAAACATCAAAGATATCATTCATAGTTGCAGAGACTTTCCGAATGTTCCATTGATCGGATCACGAGGTTGCATCAACTACAACACTACCTTAGCCCTACGACAACTAGGGTATCCTTTGGAGGATAAACCCTCAGATGAAAAACTCCAACAATAGATCATTCATGACGGGAAAAAATGACCAAGAGTTTCTCAATAAGATCATCTGGGCCTGGAATTGGGTTAACAAAAGAAAGGCTAAAAGGAAAAATGTTGTGGCAAAAGATCCCTTCACTCGATGGTTTTTGGATAAGGATCTGAGCTATTAAGTTACCATTTGACATAGATCCTGAGTACAAGCCAGACGTATTTGATTCTCCTCCTATGTCCTTAGAAGAAATAGATGATTTGAAAAATTATTTAAAACAAGCTCAAAGGGAGAAGGAAGAATTGGAGCTTAACCTCGATAACTTAACTAAGGAGAAAAGACAAATGCAACGCATACTTGAATCAAAAGACCAACATATTCAGAAAGATCGCGAAGCATTTGAGAAGGAGAGTCTTAAGCAGAAGCGTTCAACTGAAGGATTGTTAAGTTCTACTTTCAACTTGGATTCTCACAACCAACGGTTGGAGGATGTTGCTAGTGAATTTCATACCCCAAATTTTTCCTACCCTTTTCAGTTTTATTTGTCTTAGGCTTTGAATTTCATTTGCATCATTTTCGCTAGGTCATTTGCATATTATTCTTTCATTCAATAAAGCAGGGGTTCAGAATCAGAGGTTGTGCTAACTAGGGTTTAATTTTGGTTTGAGGCTTCTACATTCTACACATGATTTCCTTTGTTCCTCCTTGGGCATGGGACAATGGAATCAGGTTTTGATGTATGGTTTTCATAAGTTTCTTATTCATCCATGTATGAGGCCATTTCTCATTCAAATTCATCAAGTTCTTCAGTTAGGGTTTATTTACCTATGTATGACTAAAAATCAGGGGTTGCTCCTCAGCTACCATCTCCTAATTTGTTCAGTCAGAAATTAGGGTTTCCATTGGTTTGACATTCCTTCATTTAAAATAAAGGTGGACTCATCTGATTTTTCTCTTGAGCGGTGGACTTGTGAATTAAGGTTTTGATACCGTGACTATCTTGAGCATCATTTTCTTGATATCTAAGGTTTTGTCTCTCCATCATTACAAGCATTCTCTTTACTGATGATCATCAAACCATTTATTCATTCAGTGTGCAGCTCAGGTGGATATGGGTTTTGCGTCTTTCAAGTATGGGTTGGTTGAAGTCCATCAATAAAGATGATATGGTTGTCACTTGTATGTTCTTAAGGTTTCATCAATGGTTTCAATAAAGATCTTGATTTAGGGTTTGTTTCCCTATTGTTAATCGTGAGATTAGGGTTTCGTTTCAAAGAGCATTATCCTTCTATCCTTCAAGCCACATTTATCTTTTTACAAGGATATCCTGTTAAGATTTTGTTTTGGGGACTTCATCAAAGTAGAGGCTTTTGGTTTGAGTTACAAAGTTTGTGTCGTGATACATGTGATGGCGATTGTAGATTCATGTTATGATCAAGGAATTATCACTGTCTGGATTCTTTGATTCTTGTCACACAAGTTAATTCGGATTTGAATTAAGAAGTAAAGCAAAATTCGTTCATTCGGATGATGTTTTTGGGATTGGATCAAGTTTCCTTAAGTATGCAAAGACGAGGGATTCATTCATGCATATTTTGTTTGATATTCAAGTTACCGGATTAAAACATTCATTATGGAATTCCTTCAAGATATGATGTTCTCGACTCCCATTGTGATCAAGGCATGGTCCCAATTCAAATCCCAAGGAATATTTCATCCATTCAAAAATTTAAATGTTCATTTAATTTCCATTCATCATCATTAAGACAAAATAGATAAACAAGATTCAAGATCCATCCATGGTTTTCAAACAATAGCCCATTCACTTTTCAAGTTCATCATGAATCCAAATTTGTCTCATCCAAGTATCGCCATCATTTTTAAGTAAAACATTGCAAGTTATTATCTTTTCATTCATCAAAGGATAATCTTCAAAATTACAATCGAACATATAAAATTTTCACTATAAGGAAAACTTCCCAAGGCCTTACAAAGACATCATCCTTATTACAACAAGGTTCGTAACATGGAGACATTACAAATCATAAGAAAATCTAATCCTAAACATCTTCATGCCATAAGCTCCCATGTTCCAAAATCGTGTGCCATTTCTCCAAATTAAGCTTTGTGTCTAACTTTAAATTTCTTCAACCAAGTTCCATGAGTCTTTCCCAAATTCCACAATTCAATTAAATTCAACCATGTCAAATTTTTTTGATTAAATCAATAGTTGCATCCTTGCATCACATTGCAAAACAAACAACATAAGCAAAAATTTGCCCTGCAAAGCCCTGTACCAACTGTCCAAAACCATCATGCTATACCAATCTGCATACATAGAAAAACCTGCACCGTACAAAGCCAAACGTAAAAGTACAAATTATGCAACAAAAAAAAACTGCAATCCTGTCCACTGCTATTCAGCTGCATACCCTGCAAACCTGCATCCCAAACCAGTCCAAGAATTACACAAAAATAGCATACCCCAAAGGCTGTATAAAAAGTAAAAAAATCAGCACATCATATTTGTTCAAATTTCTCAAACCTTTCCCCCAAAAAACCTAACCTCATGTCTATATAAAAATACTTGATCTCACATCAAAGGGGGGCGGACATTAAAAGACGAACATGTGAAATCCACAAAAAAATCACAGAGAAATCAGACAAAAAAACACACCTTAGCAAGTTATCCAAACCCTGCCAAAATCTTCTCTTTTCTCAAACAATAGATCATAACTCATAGTAAAAACCTTGTCAAAATTCTTCTCAATCTCACTTAAATCCTTCTGAAAATCACTTCATTAACCTTTTCGTCACACCCCTGCAGATCTCACCATATCACTTCATCCATCCTTCTAAATAAACTCACAATACTCATCCTTACCTCTGCATAAACTCGCACTACCCACCCATTCCCATGTATAAATCATAACCGAAAGTTTCTTCAACACCTCCATTTACATCAATTTGTAGCATTTTCAAACGACCTACATCACCCTTTCAACATCAATATTATTCTATCTTAATCCACACCAAGTTCTCATTAACATCACGCAGCAGTACCGAAAGTTAAAAAATATAGAATCAGAGAGAAAGAAGAACTGGGAGGGATTTCTTAAACTCGTCGACTTTAAAGATCTGTCAGAGAGATAAAGACAGGTAATACTCCTTCTATCACCATTACACCTCTATGTTTGCTTTTCCGATATGATTGTTGCCATGAAATTGTTGTTGTTGTCTATTTCTTTCTAAACTATGTTTGAATCTGTAATACTTATTTTTACTGTTGAGGATGAACCATAACATTATTGTTGTCTCCAAAATCATAATTTGAATTGAACCATTGAACTTTTTTTTGTTGTTCGTAAGATGCTAGCACCGAGAAACTATGAGTAACTGATACAAATTGGTGTTGTTTCTTTCAGATGAAAGTTGTAGACGAGAAGGAGTATTGTTGTCGTCTTCCTTTTTCGATTGAAGATGATGAGAGAGAGGAAATCATCTTTTGTTTAGAGTGACAAATAGAGAAGAGGAATAAATAGAGTTGAGAAGGCGATGAGATGAGCAGAGAGGAAAAGAAAGAGTGTGAGTTAGAGGATAGTGTTCGGTCACGAGTGAGAGAGTATTTTTGTTTCTAGTATTTTTGTTTTAATTGAGATTAAGTAGGAATAAATCATTTGATTTAATTTAGACCATTTCCCAACACAGACAGTGGCGCCTCTTTAGTTCAATTAGCAGTCCATAAACCCTTCATTTTCTCCACCCAAACCGGGTCGGTGTTGGGCCCATTTTCTTTAGCCCAATTTTGTCTTAAGTTTTGCTCTTATATTAATTTAAGAATAAAAATAAATGAATGAATAGATGGTGCAATGGTTAGCGTGTGCGTTTGAATTCATAAGGTCCTGGGTTCGAGACCCCCTGGGATGCTTTTACCATTATTTTGTTTTTTCCCCTTTTTTTCCATCTCTGTTTTATTATATTTTAGTTAAAGTGTAAATATAACTGAAAAACAAATATGGTTTAGTGGTAAGGTTGATCAGTTGCAACCTAGGGGAACTGAGTTCGATCCCTGGCCCTTATCGTTTTTAGCTTTATGTTTATTTATTCTTATTTCACCCAAAAATTCACAAGAAAAATACCAAAAGTATTAGATTAGAATTTTAATTTTCTTTTGATTATTTCTTTACTAAAAAAAATTAGAATAGAGTAGTATCAGAATGTTGATTTCCCCCTTTTTAGATTCCTCCATTTCGCAATTCATAATAATTTAAAATAATATTTTAATATTTATTTTCACAAAAAAATCATAAAAATATTATTGTATTATTTTCTTTTACTCGCTTTATAAAAATCATAAAAAAAATGTTAAGAACTTAATTTCTTTGGTTTTGTTTGATTACTTGGTTAATATTTATTACATGTTCCCTTAAGTGATTCCTCGAATCGATTAAATTCACGTTGATTGTTTCATGTTGAATTAGACGATAGGATCAAACTATGTATGATAACTTTAGGATGGAATTTCCCTTTTCCACTCAATATTAGGTCCATTTTGTATGACAACAATTAGGCTTTTTTAGTCTCTCTTTAGACTTTTTCTTCTTTTGTAAATTAAAACTAAAACTTTCTCTCCTTAATCAAAAAAATCCAAAAATACTTAATCATTATTCAAACTCATTTCACACTTAACAAAACATTCAACAAAGAAAATATCTCCTCAAAAGGGTATGTTATCTCCATTATACCGCGATACCAGACGTGCCTATTGCTTGAATGCGTGTGTTAACTTCGCCCACTAAAAAACACCAACAAACCAACATTTTCTAGAAGAACTAAGGTGCTCTGGTTCCTTCACGATATACATAGACAAAGGGTTGCGAGACCCTCGCGAAGGCACTAATAAAAACCATTTCATTCCCCTTAGCAAGTATAGTTATAGATAGACACACCCTTAGAAGCAAACAATCAAAATAGATCTCATTGAGTACAACGGATGTGAGGGGTGCTAATACTTCCCCCTTTCATAATCGACTTTCGCACCCTCTCTTTTGGTTGCAAGACCATCTTATCCACCCTTTTTGGGTTTTCTCGAAATTTCCCCTTCCTTCAGGATAAATGAAGTTCGATGCTGGCTCTATGTTTTTTGTCGGTACCTTCAGCTGACGACTCTGTTGGGGACCCAATGCAAGTCAATCCTAGTTTTGTTTATTTGTTTCTTTTGGTGTTTATTTATTTGCTTTATTTGCTTTACCTCTTTATTTCATTATTTCTTTATTTCTTTATTGCTTTCTTTTGTATATATTGCATTATATTGTTGTTACTCACATATTCTGGATATGATGTATCTTTTGTAATATTGGGGTGGGTGATTACATTTGATAAGTCCTATACCCAAACTTGGGGTTACACTTAGGATTTTGACGGGCGGTATAGTGATGTTAACTTTGAGGGAGTAATCCCGAAGAAGGAGACATGAGATCGCCAACTCAGTGGAGGTTCCCTTGAATGTAGCATTTTTTACCAAGTAATCGGAAAGACGTTGTTGCTTTCGACTTGGGAGCCAGAGAAGCTGAGAGTCGTAGAACCATTAACCCATTCTGGCCTTTTTAGGTGTAGTGCAAAGACTATGACAGAGTAATCCGGAAGTAGTTGTCACACGATGTTGCACTCAGACGAGTTTTTCCTACGAATATTACTAACTACCGAGTAATTGGGACATTGGTAATATCCAAAGGAAGAGCGTAGACTCTAATATTTCCCTAGAACCTTGTTCGGTAGGTGATAAACCCCTATTACATACCTTATGGGTGGTTAATTTAACTCCATGCTTGTGACGTCGAACCTTTGATCATGTTACATTCAGTTTATGTAAAGGACTACACAATGGTTATCCAGAACATGTGGAGCTGAGATATCATGTCATAGCATACCATGACATCCTACCATCATGTATATACATCTCATATCTAAGGAATTCCAAAGACAAGTCTCGTTGGTTAAACTCTTGAAAAATGAATTTATTTTGTTAAAAGATAGACAAGTCTTTAGATTTCCTTGGAAATGAAGATAAAACATGCATTCATACTATCATGCATTCATTATTCACAAAAAAAACTTATTGGGGTCCCTTTTCATTAGACTTCAGTGAAAAGCAAAGACGACTTATGGATCTCTTTGAAGAAAATCAGAATTCTTTACACCGAGATATGGACACCATGGGCATCTAAGTGGATCATCTTATGGAAATCCTCCATGCTGTCATCAAGCGTCAAGAAGAGCTAAATCAAAGTGTTGCCAAGCTTTCCACTTATTCCCCCTCCACTTATGCAAACGGGGGGAATAATAATGCGAATGTTGAGACCCCTACAGGAATTCCTCAGAATGACATTGATGATCATTACAATGTCATTGATCTTGATGATCCCCACGCGAATCTCTCCGCTGGAGTTGTTGAAACTACAAAAATGTACCATGCTCTTGAAGAGCATCTCAAAGCTATGGAAGATATCAAGACTTCGGGATTCAATACTATTACAATGTGCCTCGTGGCGGGGGTAGTTATTCCTCCCAATTTTAAGGTTCCTGGTTTTGACAAATATAAAAGAACCTCCTGCCCAGAGACTCATTTTCGTTCTTACTATCGCAAGATGGCAGCTTACGCTGAAAATGAACCATTGCTCAAGAATTTCTTCCAAGACAGCTTGACAGGGGCACAGTTGGACTGGTATATGCAATTAGAGAGAACTCATGTCAGTAGTTGGGGAGAGCTTGCTGATTCATTTTTGAAACATTACCAGTATAATACCGCCATGGCTCTTAGCAACACCCAGCTTCAAGGGATGACAGAGATATCTGAAAAGTCTTTTAAAGAGTACACCCAAATGTGGCGTAAACTGGCTGGAAGGGTCCAACCTCCTCTCTTGGATCGTGAACTTATTTATTTGTTCATGGGTACTCTACGAGGTCCTTATCTCTAACACATGCTCAGCAGTACCTCTACTTCTTTCTCTGATATGGTCATTATTGGAGAACATGTTGAAACTTGTATTAAGGCTGGAACGATCTAAGGCATCCCTAACAATACCAACAACAATACTGGCATTGCTAGGAAGCCGTTTTCTAGTTTCATCAAGAAGAAAGAGGGTGAGACTAGTGTTGTACCATTAACCAAGGAAAAGCTCTTGCATATCCTCGAGTTCGATTTCCTTATTTCCCAACACCTGTTGTTGTTTCTAATCAATATGTTCCTCAAGTGTATGCTGCTACAACTCCAGCACCTTGGATGGCCTAACAACGGACTTTGGCTCCTCAACCACAGTATCTTCTACAACAATAATTGGCATCACCTCTTAATTATCAACAACAAGAATCAGCAACCTCAAGGTCCGAGAGTTCAACAGAGACAAAGAGGTCCTGAGAGGAGATTTAATCCCATTCATATATCCTATACTCAGCTTCTCCCTCAATTACTTGCCAATCAAGTGGTTCAACTGCGTGAACTTGGTCCACCACCAAATCCTCTCCTAAGGAGGTATGATATTAATGTTTCTTGTGAATTTCATCCTGGAGCCCCAGGCCACATGATTAAGAATTGCCGAGAATTTAAATGTAAATTCCAAGACCTCCTCGATGAAAATACCATAAATTTCAACCCTGTTGGTCCCAATATTTAGAATAATCCCATTCCTTCTCACCTAGGGGCAACAGTCAATGATATTAAAGAAAGTAGTGAGCAGATTCCGGTAACCAAGGTTGACAAGATCAAGATATCACCGGGGACTATTAGAGAACATTTGTTAAAGCATGAGGTGCTGCAAGAACTCCATGATTTTTTCTTAATATGTTCCTCCAAACCTTAAGAGTGTGCTAGTTTGAAGACGGTTATCCAACAACTAATGGATGAAGGTGTCCTACAGGTAGAGAATATATTTCTAGAAGAAGAGATTGATGTCTTGGAAATTCCTTATTATTCGAGGAACGTCTCAGTAACATAAGGCACCCCGTTGATGATTCAGGATCCTGCTACTCCATTAATATTATAGATCCAGTTACTCCTGCGACAGCTCAAATTCTTATTCCTCCTCAGTGTGACAACTCAAAGGAATTTATGTGGGAGTATAATGTGATCTATATTCTTAGGAAGAAATATGAGTGTCCCCTAGTGAGTGACAAGAATATTACCAACATTGCAGGAACCAGTAACATGACTCGTAGTGGCAGGGTCTTTTCTCCCCCACCACCGCCTCCCAAAGAAACTAACAATGACGCTCTAGCCAAGGCTAGGGGCAAGCAAGTGATTGGTGACCAGCTGGAACCTTCTTTAGGTCAATAAGCGGAGAAAATTTTGAGTATTCTCAAGCGGAGTGATTACAAAGTGGTGGATCAACTCAACCAGACGTCGTCCAAGATCTCCATCTTGTCTCTTCTCTTGTGTTTAGAGACCCACCACAATGCCTTACTGAAGACTTTATGTTCAGGACATGTTACACAAGACATTTTTATGGCCCAGTTTGAAGGGATCGTAGCCAATATTACTGTAGGAAATTTTTTAGGTTTCTATAATGATGAGATCCTTGTTAAAGGTAGAGCAAATAACAAAGTGTTGCACATTTCCATAAGGTATTTGGATAGGATTTTATCTCTAGTTTTGGTAGATACAGGTTCTTCTCTCAATGTGATGCCCAAGGCTACTTTGTTTAAGCTGAAAATGGATGGGGTAATAATGAGGCCTTCCACCCTAAGTGTTCGAGAGTTTGATGCCTCAAGGAGGTATATGGAGGGAGAAGTGGATTTGCCTATTAAGATTGGTCCCCACACATTCTATCTTTCATTCTATGTTATGGACATTCGTCCATCCTATACTTGCCTTTTAGGTCGCCCATGGATCCATGTAGAAAGAGTTGTGACATATACTCTTCACCAAAGCCTGAAATTCATTGTAAACGACAAAGTTATTGTCATTTGTGGAGAAGAAGATGTTGTGATTAACAATCTGACAACCTACCGTTATGTGGAAGTGGAAGGTGAGGTGCATGAGTTTCCCTTTCAAGCTCTAGAGATTATTTCTGTTGACAGGTCCCTTGTCATGGAAGGTAAGAAGTCTGAAGCACCCATGGCCTCTTTGAATGATGCCAAAGCCCTCATGGAAGCTAGATCTCCCCATGATGGTTGGGGAAAATTGATTGAGGTACTTGAGAAAAAAGATTGTTGTAGTCTTGGATATCGGCCACCCTCGTTCGTGCAAGCTAGTTTTGTTCCTCTCAAAAGAAAGCAAGTTCTCCCAATTTCTGAAGTGTTCATCAGTGTTGGTACAAGCAAAGAAGGACAAGTTCTCACAGCAGATGATGAAGGTGACGATGAAGATGTTTCCAGATTTATCTATCAGACTGGGCCAGACCAGGAGCTCAGCAATTGGAATGTCGTGGACATCCCTAAAGTTGTTTTCCTTGATGTGTAATTTTATATTTCCATTAAGTCGTATGCCCTGCCCAAGGCATAGTGACAGCTTGTAAAAGGGGCCCCTTATGTTTCAATCTCCATTTAAAATTGAATAAAAGTCTCACTTTCACATAAAATTTTGTTCCCTGTCTTTTCTTTTACTTTTTACTTTTAAAAATAAAATGGAAATACTTTTTCTTTTCATATTATAAATATTTTCTTACACTTTCTAAAATAAAACATAAAATCATCAATCATGAAGATCCGCCTCGGATTCCATCAAAAACGATAGTGATATGGTTCCTAATATCCTTGAGAATTCAGTTGACCATGCTAACAAGGATAGTGGGGAAGATTGTGAAGTCCTTGGAGAACTGGCGAGACTCTTGAGACAGGAAGAGAAGTTCATCCAGCCATATCAACAAGATATAAAAGTTATCAATCTCGGTACTGAAGAAGTAAAGAGAGAAGTCAAGATATGTGCTGCCTTGTAAAGTGAAGAAAAGAAGGGGTTAATTGAGTTTCTTTGAGAGTATTCTGACATCTTTGCCTGGTCGTATGAAGACATGCTCGGTTTAGACATTGATATAATGATGCACAGATTTCCGCTCAAGCCAGAATGTCCTTCTATAAAGCAGAAGCCGCAAATAACCATATTCCACATGGCTTTGAAGATCAAAGAAGAAGTTCACAAACAGCTTGATGCAGGCTTCTTATCTGTGATAAGTTATCCACCATGGATTGCTAACATTATGCCTATACCAAAGAAAGATGGTAAAGTATGTAAGTGTGTTGACTACCGAGATTTGAATAGAGCAAGCCCAAAGGATAATTTCCTGTTTCCTCATATTCATGTGTTGGTTGATAATACTACTCAGTCTTCATCGCTCTCCTTCATGGATGGATTCTCGGGTTATAATTAGATAAAAATGGCTCCTGAAGAGATGGATAAAACAGCTTTCACAACTCCTTAGGGTACCTTTTTCTATAAGGCCATGCCTTTTGGTCATAAAATGCTAGTGCAACATACCAGCATGCTATGGTGACTCTCTTTCATGATATGATTCATAAATAGATCGAGGTGTATGTGGATGATATGATTGCAAAATCACAAATTGAGGAAGAACATCTGGTCTGTTTGCAGAATTTGTTTGATCGTCTATGAAAGTTTAGGTTAAGGCTAAATCCCAACAAGTGTACCTTTGGGGTTCAATCGGGTAAGTTACTTGGTTTTATTGTAAGTCAACGAGGAATTGAAGTAGATCCCAACGAAGTAAGAGCAATACAGGATATGCCGGCACCAAAAAATGAAAAATAAGTACGAGGGTTTCTTGGAAGGGTGAATTACATAGCCAGGTTCATTTCTCATCTTACAGCTACCTGTGAACCCATCTTTAAATTGTTACGTAAGAATTAAGATGTCCATTGGGATGATAGTTGTCAAGAGGCCTTCGAAAATATTAAATAGTACCTTCAGGAACCACCAATACTCATACCTCCAGTTCCAAGGAGACCACTCATTATGTATCTGACTGTGCTTAAAGGATCTATGGGTTGTGTGCTTGGACAACATGATGATACCAGACGAAAAGAACACGACATTTATTACTTGAGCAAAATTTTTACTAATTATGAATTGAGGTATTCATTAATTGAGAAGACTTGTTACGCTCTTACGTGGGCAGTTCAACATTTGAGGCAGTACATGCTGACGCACTCTACACTCCTAATATCTAACATGGATCTGATAAAGTACATCTTCGAGAAACGAACACTTACAAGCAGATTATCTCGATGGCAATTGATTTTATCTGAGTATGACATCCAGTACGTCACACAAAAGGCTATCAAAGGTATTATTCTTGCATATCATCTTACTCACCAGCCATTGGAAGAGTATCAGTCAATGAAGTTAGCTTTTCCAAATGAGGATGTTATGAAACTTGATGATAAAGAAGGACTCAGACCAGGGGAGCGATGGACTCTCTTATTCGACGGTGCCTCAAATGCCATGGGCCATGGTGTTAGGGAAGTTTTTACTTCTCCATGCAATACTCACATACCTTTCACGGCCAGGATATGCTTTAGTTGTACGAATAATGTCGTAGAATACGAAGCTTGTGTAATGGGCCTTGAAGGAGCCATTAATTTGAAGATCAAGATTCTTGAAGTATATGGGGATTCTTCCTTAGTAACATACCAGGTACGAGGTGATTGGGATACACAACACCGCAACTTAGTTCCATACCGGGATTGCATATTAGAGTTGTTTCCCGGTTTTGATGAGATCATCTTTGAGCATATTCCTAGAGAATTAAATCAGTTAGCAGATGCTCTAGCTACTTTAGTAGCAATGTTCAAACTAAGTCATCTGAATCATGCGCCCAATAAAGGAATCCTTCGTTACAAGGAGGCAACACATGTTTTCCATGCTCATTGTCTCACAACTGAAGACGTGTTAGATGAAAATTCATGGTATTTTGACATCTAAAGATATCTTGAGAAGCAAGTGTATCCCGATGGTGCTATAATTTGTGATTAGTGGACTCTTAAAAGATTAGAATCTATGTTTTTATTATCATGAGACATTTTGTACAAAAGAAACTATGATTCGGTTCTGCTCAGATACGTGGATAGACACGAAACAGAATCCATCATACGAGAAATTCACGAGGGCTCTTTAGGGACTCATGTCAATGGACATGCTATGGCCAAGAAAATCCTACGAGCAGGTTATTTCTGGATGACGATGGAAAGTTATTGTTGTGTGTATGCGAAGATGTTCCATAAATGTCAAGTTTACACCGACATGATACATATTCCTCCCACTTTGTTGAATGTGATGACTTCACCATGACCCTTTGCAATATGGGGCATTGATATGATTGGATGGATTGAACCAAGCGCTTTAAATGGACACAAGTTCATTCTCGTTGCTATTGACTACTTCACCAAGTGGGTGGAAGCGGCTTCGTACAAGAATGTGACTAGGGAAGTCGTCACTCGCTTCATCAAGAAAGAAATCATATGTTGTTATGGAAATCCTAATAAGATCATCACGGATAATGGGTAGAATCTCAACATAAAATTGATGAAGGAGATGTGTGAAGAATTCAAGATTGAACACCATAATCCGTCACCCTATCGGCCAAAGATGAATGGCGCGGTTGAAGTAGCTAACAAGAACATAAAGAAGATCGTCTAGAAAATGGTGAGAACATACAAGGATTGGCATGAGATGTTGCCCTTTGCTCTACACAACTATTGAACATTGGTGCATAATGTTAGACGGTGTGGCAAGTGATCAAGAGGGGGGGTGAATATATCACCTCTTCTTTTTCAAGGATTTAAAATAGTTTTATCAAAGAGAGTTGAAAGCAGTGAAAATTAATATCCTGAATCAATTCCGTCTACTTTGAACCGACTACTAGATAGCTTGACATGTGAAAACTTTGCTGGATTTTTATTGAATGGAATGGATGAATATACAACTCAAAAATATTGACGTTTCAATGCACTTATCATAAAACAGAATTTCCAATCAATTTAGAAATATGATAGGAATTTTGTCAAACAATTGGCGTATGCTTGTATAATGATTTAATAGTGGTGGTTTGGTGAAAATGTTTCAGCCACTATGTTTATCATTAGACTGTAAAACTTAGCACGACAATTGGATTGAAAAATTATAGAATATGTAAAACTGTAAAGAGAAAGAAAGAGAGAATGATACACAGGCAGTTTGGTAAGGAAGTTCCCCACTGTCGTCCTTGCGTGTGGGTACGTCCCTCTCAATTTCACAATCGAAACTGAGAACTTTTATATCAATATGCTGAATGTTTGATAGCAAGATTACACTACACAGAAATCAAGAAATCCCTATGATCTTCTTCTTCTTGTAAGAACCACCACTTGATATGAGCTGTATCAAGATTCCCTGCAAAGTCACTGAACGATCCTCCGCTTCCACGGCCTGTTTGTTCAAAATCCTTCAGATTTCCAAACCCCTCGCTACGGCTAAATCCGACTCGCGCGACCGTGACTGACAAAACCCTCAAGAACACACCCGTTCTTGAAGGACAACCCTCTGGTTTATTTCTTGAAGCTTCCTCTTCAACCTTCAACTCAGCTAGACTTCTTCAATACTCAGTTGAACGTTATCTCAAACCGCTTGATCCAATGCAACAAGGATGTTTGATTTTCTTTGTTGTTGTTGAATGTAAGATGGTTGAGAAGATGATGAAGATGAAGGAATCAAAAGCTTCTGGTTGCTCACAATTGTTTTGCACACAATCTTCTATGCTGCTATTGTTTTGTTCTAAAGAAAAGCTTGCTTAGATTTATAACAGAAAAAGGTTAGTCAAAAAAGAAAGTGCATGAGTCGATGCATGTTGGTCATGTGTCGACTCATGTTAGTTACATGTAACAGCATGAGTCGATACATTATGTTTTGAGTCGATACAAAAACCTGTCATAGCGTTTTATAGAATCAACACTTTTATACCCGTCGATACATAATGCGTATGTGTCGATACATACTGATTGTAAATTTAAATTTTGAAGTTAAAACATAGTATGAGTCAACACGTGATATTATGTATCGATACATATAAGTTTCAAAACATTTTCCAGGATCATCAAAATGTTTTGTGTCGATACATAATGCGTATATGTCGATTCATACAAGTATTACAGGAGCATCAAATATTATGTGTCGATGCATGAAATTTATGTATCGATGCATGCAATTTTTAGATTTACATTCCAGGATCATCAAAGAGTTATGTATCGACTCATAAGCTTTTGTATTGATACATAATAGTTTTGAGATACAAGTCCAGGGACTTCAGAAAGCTATGTATCGATACAAAACTTGATGTGTCGACACATAATGGTGCATTATGAGAGAAATGTAATTTTGGCTTATTCAAACATGTTATATTATATTTGCAATCATTCGAAATCAATCTATGAAGGGGTTGCTCACAAACTCCCCCTTCTTGATGATGGCAAATATCTGATGATGGGTCGTGAATGAAAAAAGCTTGCCCCCCCTGAGTTTGTGTATCTTCTTCCTAATACAAGCACAATATTCACTGGCACGCTCTTCTTCTCCCCCTTTGACCATATCAAAAAGAGAATAAGCAACATTTTTAAAAAACTCAGCACATAGGAAAAATTATATACAATTTCAGCAGTTAATGGAATTGGCATTCACACAGAATGTCAGGCATAAAATTATCAATAAGTGAGTAAATAGCAGAGTAAACATAAAGTAATCACGTTAAAAGTAATGCATTGGCATATAAAAAGTTAGATTACATATGCACGATAAAATGTTTGAATGAGGCATTTATACAAGCACTTGAAAGAAACAAAATGATATGATGTAAATTGCATATGTCAAATTCAAACAATTTATGGAAAAGAGATATACGAAGAAATTTTCAGTGAACATTTAGATCAACTTATAGGTGATTGAGGGTGAAGATAGGAAACATATTACCTCGTTTGATTAGATAAGTGAACACACGTACTAAAGCTGAAAAAGCACATCTTAACAGTATGGTGTGACATAGATATATTTCAATTACGTATATGTTTCGGACAACACGTATGAGTGATCTAAAATCCCTAGCTCATGGTGGATGTTGAAGAAGAGGTCCGTTGCAAGTGGTTTTGTAAAGATGTCAGCGAGTTGATTTTTAGTATCAACATGAATTTTGTTTTACGTTTATTTAGTTTTATTTACTCAGCAAAATAATTATAAAAATCATCATAAAAAATTAGGATTAGATTTTATTAATTAAATTAATTTCTGAAATAATTAATTAATTAATTTTAACATCCTTTTATTCAAAAAAATTAAAATAAATTAGAATGTAGGTCTAATTTTATTTTTTCAATTTAATTTCTTTTCATAAAAATAAAAAACAACACGATTTTATTCTTAGGATTTTAGACGTCTTTTCAACTTCGCGCGTTATTATTATTTTAACTGTATATTGGGATGTAGTAGATGATTAGTAGGATCTTTACCGCTTTTATTTATTTTTCCCCCATTTTTTGGAATTATAATAATCCCCCTCCCCGAAGCTTTGTAATAGTGTAGGATTTATATTCCCGCATTATATTTTATGTACAATATTAATTGTTATATGTATGGTAATAGGATTTTATGGAAAGAATAAAATAAAACGCTAGCAAACCTAACACAAAAGACAAAAATAACTGAATACAACACACTTGCACATATACACCTCTAGGGTACTCCCACTTTGGTTGCCTTTGGAAAATAAAACAGTCATGTCCCTCGAAAGTAGGGACGCTTTAGCAAAGAACCTCGAATCAAAAGATCATAGTCCCTCGATGACCCTTTGGTGTTGCCTTTCGGTAAATGATCTAGTCCCTCAAACAAAATTGGTAAGCGCCTCTATATGTTGCCATTATAGATGTAAGATGGCCCATGAATGTCCCTCATACATCCAAACTACTATGGCTACCTACTCACTAATAGTAGGATAGCCTTGTTGTTGTACCCCAAAAATTTTCCTCTCATTTCTCAATATATTTCCTACAAAGATCTTCAATGCCTCATGTTTGCGCAAGTATCGACTAGGTCAAACAATTTCCTCAACACTGATATCTCAAATTAGGGTTTGAGTTTGTACAAAGGTAGTGGGATTCATAATGTTCCAATTGACTTTCATAGATCATTATGGACCCTCGGGATCATTTTTGTCAAGTTTCAAGTCTTGGATCAAAATGTTCCAAAAAAGGCATTCAAATTACCAAAAGGGCAAAATGGGTAAAATTAGGGTTTTGACTGAAAAGGACCGAACTTTGATTTTTGACCTAATACCTGGCTTATTGGTTGAAAGTATGATATCAAGGATCCTGAGATCAGTAGATTGATAGACAAAATTCGGTCAACTTATGGGAAAGGTCAATTGTACACTAAAAAGTCAAACTTTGACTTTTTGACCAAAGTTGAGTCCCAAAAATCATATTTCATCAAGACATCCAAAATTTGAAATTTGATCATCAAAAATTAAGAAAGTCAAAAATCCAACTTTTGCAAGACTTTGAAATTTTTCTAAGTTAAGTTCATTGCTTCATGACATCTTTTCACTAAAATTAAAAATATTTCAAGATGTTACAAATAATTCAAGTTATTACAAAGTGGCATTTTTTCAAGTTTACAAATCCTAAACTTTGTATATCTTGGACTTTTTCCTTTGACTCAAAGCCTTGCCACAATGATTTATCTTCGATACAATGTGCATAAATTGCTCCACAAACCAAACTTGTTTCATGATGCAAATTATTATGTCCAAGTTATTTCTGAACAAAACTGATATGTTACTTCTATACATTGCCACAACACTCAAAAACCCCGCTCATTTGCTGTCCTACAAAACCTTGTGCTATGCTGCACCACAAACCTGTCACAAAAACTATATAAGCTATCCTATACAGTTCAAAATTTGTCCAGAAAACCAGTCCAAAACTGCTCTATACAGTCTTCTCAAACCTGCATCATAACAACCACAAAATTGCACCAAACTGGCAAAAGAAAATTGTGTGGAAAAAGTATCAAAGTAGTAGGCAAAAACAATTCAAAATAACTTATTTTGTTTCCCTCTTAAACCTGAGTCAAGGGACTACAAAAGGGGTTGTTTCATAAGACAAAAGGGGGGAGTTTACTGAGAAAAAAGGAGAGAAGAGAAAAAACAGAACTTTTGTTAAACTCTACTCATTCATAAGACCCAGCTCATTCATAAAACCCAGTTTATCCATAAAAACTCTATTCATCCTCAACTCTTTTTTGACTCACAAAAATAGAAAAAAGGTCATCAACCCACTATTATACAACCTTGTAACTCTCCCATAAACCCTTTAAACACTTCATATCAGACAGATATTGTTCAAGCACAAGAACAGTTTTTGTAATACCATTATTCTCAACTTCTAAACAAAAGACAGTACTACACAAACTTGACTGTTTGGAGTTGGTTCAGCAATCTTCAACACAAAGGGAGGTCTAGCAGCTTCCTGGAGTTTCATTAAGGTCCACACAACATCTTGA
This sequence comes from Vicia faba, assembly GCA_948472305.1. Taxonomy (NCBI): domain Eukaryota; kingdom Viridiplantae; phylum Streptophyta; class Magnoliopsida; order Fabales; family Fabaceae; genus Vicia; species Vicia faba. The sequence continues at coordinate 273,854,786 of OX451735.1, read as the reverse complement.
AGGGTATTCAGACTCAAAACCTAAAGTGATGTTTCAAGGTAAGTCATCTTAACCTTTCTTTTTACCATACATCATTTTTTGTTTTATTTCTGAAGATAAGATGTAGCAATCACTATTCTTGAAGTTAATCATTTACTTGTTATTCATTTTTATCATTTATATGTTGTAAATTTATTGACACATGCAAAATAATGGTGATAGAGGCAAAAAACCATAACATGAGTCGACACATACCCATATGGGTCGACTCATTCTATCTGAAAAAGCAGGGTATGAGTCGACATATGGCCTTATACATCGACTCATACTGCTATTCAGGTCCCAAAACAGAAAGATAGAATGTGCATGAGTCGACACAAAACACGTATGTGTCGACACAAGCAGGAAATGAGTCGACACATCCTATTATGCGTCGACTCATATTGAGTTAGTTTAATTCTGAAGGGGCAAGGAAAATTATGTGTTGATGCATAACAGCATGTGTCCACACATAATAGTTTTAAATGCAGTTTTTCCATCTTTTTACATTGTTTTTTGCATTATAAATATATACTCCATTACTGTCCACTTATTTGATATGGTTGTAATAATTAGACACCTATTTCATCCCCCATTTGCAAATTGTATCCCCATCCCCCTAATGATGTAATAGCTTAGGATTTTAATTTTCGTAAGTTTACCGCTATTCATATAATTGCTAGTAAGATAGGGTATGTATGACAAGACAAAAACACAACCCCTAATCAAAGACTAAATGCATGCAAATCAAACACACTATCCACACATGCACCCTTAGGGTAATCTCATTTGTTTCCTCGGAAAAATAATAGTCATGTCCCTCGAATATTGGCGTTTTAGCAAAGACCCTCGGAAAAAAAAGATCATAGTCCCTCGATGACCCTCTATGTTGCCTTCGGTAAATGATCTAGTCCCTAAACGAAATTGCTAAAACGTCCCATAAGTTGCCTTCTATGAATATACAAACGTCCCACGCATGTCCCTTCACATTCAATTATGGGGATTATTATCAAATCAATGGTAAGATAGCAATATCTAAAGGAGGAGTAAAATAACATTTAAGACCTTTTGAGTAGTTAGGTTGCTCCTAGTTGCTCGCTTGCTCACAACAAAAACATTTTATACACCAACATTTTCACTTTGAAATATTTTTAAAAGACGAAACACTCTATACGCGTTCTTATAGAGACGAGAACCATTAAAAATACATTCCTTCTTAAAATACTTTCAAAACCTACATCACAAACACATTTTCAAACAAAAAGCAAGTGACCTAGCAAGCAACTAAGAGCCCGTGGATAACTACGGATGAAAATGGTGCTAACATCTTCCCTTTTAATAAACTACCCCCCGAACTCAATAAATAATCTCGAAAGGTCTTTCATGTTCTTTTCGAACTTTCCTTATTGGATAAAACAAAAGTTAGTGGCGACTCTTTCTATCTGCAACAATTGTGATCAAACGCAAAACTCCCAAGTCAGTTCTCCCACCGTATTACACTTGTCTAAAGGAAAGGAGGAAAAGAACGACCCTTTCGAATAAAGTAGATAGTTGTTAGATGCTTGCTCAAACAAACTTTTTACACTTACTCAAAAACATTTCAAAACATTTTCAAAAATGCTTTATCAACACTCTTGAGGACTGATACAAGAGTTATCATAAATCAAATCGCTGCATTAAGGCGCTTTCAGAAATACTTTTCAAAAAACACAAAGCACAAGGTATTTTTCAAATGAGCTAAGCATGTAAGGGCCCGTAGAAAACTACGGATGAAAAGGGTGCTAACACCTTCCCTTTCCATAATCTACCCCCTCTTCAGAAAACTCTCGAAAGGTCTTTTTCTGTTCTTTTCACCGTTTCCTTTATTTAGATAAAAGAAAAGTCGGTGGCGACTCTTGATTACCGCAACATTTGCGAATACAAATACAAAACCAGTATAAACAGTCGGTTCTTCCACCGTATCATAGAACTGGAGACAATGCTGGGGAGTTAAAAAGTGGGGTTACCTTAGAGCTTATGTCATATTTAATTTTCTTTCCTTATATGCTTTGATTGCTTTATCTTTAAGGGTTTTTGCTTGGGTTTTCTTGTAAAGATCCTACACCCGAATCTGGGGGCACCTTTTAGGTAAGTAGCAATAGATCGTGGGGACTGTGTGGGGTATACCGACACGGTTGAAACGATAGCCACGTTGGTGTGACACATTTGTTGGTACCTGTGATACGGTGGCCAGAACTGGCTGTTTTTGGAATTCTGGTTTGCATTTTGCGTTTGTTTTCGCAAAATGTCGCGGTAAGCAAGAGTCGCCACCGACTTTTATTTTATCCAACAAGGAAAGGAAAAAACCACAGAAAAATTCCTTTTTTCAAGATGTTTCTCGGGTTCGGGGGGTAGATTATAGAAAGGGAAGGTGTTAGCAGCCTTTCTATCTGTGGTTATCAAGGGGCTCTTATGTACTTGCTCAAATGTTTTCAAAAATTGTTTTCTTTGTGCTTGTAGGTTTGAAAAAGTTTTTGTTTTGAAACTTCGATTTAACTCTTGCTTCTGTCCTCAAGAGTGTAATGAAGTGTTTTTGAAAACTTTGTTTGAAAAGGAGTGTAAGTGTGAAAAAATTGTTTTGTTTTGGATGAGCAAGTATCTAAGAACTATCTGCCTACTCGAAAAAGGAATCGTTCTATGCTAATTTCCTTTAGACAATGTTATCCCACTATTAATAAGTAGGTAGCACCGTTGTTGGAGTTTTAAAGGTCAATTCGAATGAGGGACATACGATCACTAAAGCAATGTTAGGACGCCTTAGCGGAAACCCTAATGTCTTAGATCATTTGTTTGAGGCAACAATATCCGAGGCAATCGTTTCGAGGCGACTATGATCTTTTAGACAAGAGGGCGACCTCTAAAACGACCTATACTCAATGACCGTGTATGAAGGCAACCAAGTGGGGGGTGCCCTAAGAGTGCGCATATGCGAGTGTGTCGTTTTCAGTTATTTTTATCTTTGTACATGTTAAGGGTGATCTAAGTTGATTTTAGTTTAAAACATTCAGTCTTGTCATGCAACCCTATTATCAAACATCTAACAGTTATAATTTTCGGAAGGTAAAATACGGAATTTAAATTACAAGGCGTTGGGTATTTACATCGCCAAAGACAAACCCTTTAAAAATAAATAAAGCGTTAAAAAATAACAGTCCTATTAAACTATTACAATCTAGAGGCAAGTACATCAATATGATAAAGATAAATAAATCGTGTGCGGGAAATTAAATTGAGCGCAAGATTAGGGTTTTGACCTTTGAAAAAGACATCCTTTTTGTTTTTTTATTTTAAGAAATAAATTAACCTAAATTAATTACTAAATTAAATTAATGAATTAATTAATAAAAATAAATTATTTTTGAGTTTTTGTTATTTTAAGAAAGAAAAATAATTTAGTAATTAAAACCTAATCAAATCTAATTTAATTTTAATTATTTACAAAAAATAGGTTAAAGTTATTTCTAATTAAAACCTAAATTAATTTAATTAGTGTTTATTAATAAAAATAAAAATTGAAATCTGATTAAATAAAAATTATTTTTGTGATTTTACTTTATGAGGAAAAGAATTTTTGTGATTGGTTAATAAATTAAACAAAAAATAATAAAACAATTAATAAAAATAAAATAAATGAGAGAAAGGGGGGTATGGGCCTGGATTTATGGTGTAGAAAGCAATCTGAAGCCCAATTGGAGCTGGCCTTGTTGACTTTGTGAGATCTGGTGGGCGTGCGTGGACCTTTCCTATGATGGACCCTCACCCCTGGACCACCAGATCTAGCCAATGGCCATCTGGCCACTGAATGGACTATGGTGCACGGTGGTCTACAAGCTTAAATACACACACAATCACCTGAAAGAAAAAAACAATGAGAAAGTGGGGGACCTGGGATTCGAACCCAGGTCCTGAAAGTGATTGCTTGATTGCCTTGCCACTACGCTTCCTTGATTCGTTTGTAAGTATATTGCATAATAATAATAATATAACAAAACAAAATTAATTAGTCAGAAAAGAAAAAACGGGCGCCATTTTTGAACGGCCCAATGGGTGACTGCCAGCTCTTTGTCCATGTCCTTCCACTACTGTAATTTTACCTGCGGATTTGAATCTGCAGCTAAAAATGCAGCTCGATCCAAAAATCAGTTCCAGGCAATAAAAATGACTTTCAAGGGCATGGTTGTGTTTGTCACCTTCTCCTGAGTGCAACCATGCCCATTATATGGACCAATTTCACTTGAAATAAGAATCCCTAAAAACAAAAACGGAACCCTAGCTATTGTGTTTCAGGGTTAAAGCGCCTATAAACCAAATTGATTATTTCCAAAGGTTTGCAAATAACATGAGGGTTATGAATATGCAATTATCTCATTCAAATGATGCCAGAATAGGCCAAATCGAATCCAAGAACAGAGATAGGAAGCGTGGGACTTACAGCGTGTTATGGGGTCTGATCGAGCTTGCTTTTGATCCAGGCAGATTGAATGAACACCCAGGAAGAGATTGGGACCGGTCTCAGCTTCTGAAAATGCCTCTAAGCACGATTTCGATTTCAAGCTTTTTGTCACCTTTTTCCAACTTTGTTTTGCCTCTTTCTGCAGTCTCCAACCCTTGTTTCGATCCCTTTGGCTTGCTTATGTACTATGGAGTATATTAGGGTAACAAACTTGGCTTAAATCTTCTCTCATCAATGCTTGCCAATTTGATTTGATTCACCCTTTACAAACATGCCAATTTTGCCAAATCTCAATCTTTTTGCACATGGTTTGGTGTGATACGAATTTGATGATGTTAGTGATGATAATCAAATCCTGAAATAGCCAAAAGATCTTATGTAATCAAAGTTTTGGATTTTAAATGATTTAATTTGATTTAAAATGAATAAATTCAATAAAAAATCAAATAAAATAATAAAAATGAAATATGAGATCATGGATGAAGCTAGGACGCGTGGGAAATGATTCAAGCTCAAATCAAGTGGAAAAGAATGGGCCCATTTGACAAAATTTGAAGTTTTGGGGATAGTTGACTTTTGGCAATTTTGCAAAAATGTCCAACTTCAACAATGCATAACTTCTTCAATTTTGAACTTTTGGGGGTGTTATTTGACTTCTTAGAAAGCTTGAGATGTCCTCTAACCAACCCTTTTGGTATCATCTCATTTTGGTATACCATTCTCAAGTTATAAGCTTTGGAAAAAAGTTGTTTTTGTTGACATTCAAAAATGACCTATAATGTCCAAATTTATAACTTCTTGTGAATGCATTTTTTGATATTGGGATATGAAGATGGATTGTAGTAAACTGCATCCTCTTCAAAATGAGCTTTAGATGGGTCATTTCTAATAAAGCATGATAAAGTTATGCTTGGTCAAAGTTGAGTTGACTTTTCCTGCAAAACCCTAATTTAGCAACTTTTGAGTCTTGATGAATTTTGAGCAATCCTTGATGAATCATGATCAACCCTTGATCAATTGATGAAATATCCTTCAAAATTAGAATGTTGACAAAAAATCTTGAAGTTTGACTGTTTATAGGTCACTGTTGACTTTTGCCCTAGCACAATCGATTCTTGGCCCCTTTGAGCAATTGATTGAGCAAACTTCCTCTGCAAGGCTTGAAATTTGACATGGATGATCTTGAGAACATATTAGGACATTGGGGGAGCACTTGAGGTCATTTTGAATCAAGGATTTTGATGCAACACAAAACCGTAATTTGGGGTTGACTGTCTTAGGAGATAGCTTGTTTGTCCAACTCTTGAGCAAACTTGAGCAACTTGGAGATTTTTCTTGCAATTTCTTGAGGAATATAAGAGGGAAAATTTTGGGGTACAACAGCTGCCCCTGTTCAATCTTCTTAAACCTGAGGATGTAGATAGGCTTTCGTTCCTTTCATGATCTGAAGGTGGAAGATGATTGAACACTAGAGTGCCCAGAAATTTGGACTCGCATGAAGTGGTATCAGCCTCGTGATGTCGGGAATGGGCTTACAGATGCCATTTGGAGATTGCTGGAGGGAGGATGGGCTTAAAGATGCCATCTGAAGGAGTGTAGATCGCATAAGAGGTTCCTTAGCGAGAGCTCGTATACCTGTTGTTGTAAAAGATTCCGCTGGGGAGCCTGATCTTTGTTGAGATTTAGGAAGTTGCTTGTACCTTAGCTGAGAGAACATCTCTACTGAGTTTTAAGAACTTGTCCATAATTCAACTGGGGGAAATCTGTCGAGATTTAGAACCTTATCTTATCTGTAATTCAACCGAGACTAATTCAGTTGAGATTTAAGAACCGGTCAGTAGTTCGACTGAGGGAAACATCTTCCTCGAGATCTAGGAACTGTCTGTACTTCAACAGAGGATAATTCTGTTGAGATTTAAGAACTCGTCCACACTTCGACAGAGGAAAATTGTCGAGATTTAGAACCTTATCTGTAATTCAACTGAGACTAATTCAGTTGAGATTTAAGAACCGGTCACTACTTCGACTGAGGGAAACATCTTCATCGAGATCTAGGAACTGTCTGTACTTCAACGGAGGATAATTTTGTTGATATTTAAGAACTCGTCCACACTTCGACGGAGGAAAATTATCGAGATTTAGAACCTTATCTGTAATTCAACCGAGACTAATTCAGTTGAGATTTAAGAACCGGTCAGTACTTCGACTGAGGGAAACATCTTGATCGAGATCTAGGAACTGTCTGTACTTCAACGGAGGATAATTCTGTTGGGATTTAAGAACTCGTCCATACTTCGAAGGAGGAAAATTGTCGAGATTTAGAACCTTATCTGTAATTCAACTGAGACTAATTCAATTGAGATTTAAGAACCGGTCAGTACTTCGACTGAGGGAAACATCTTCATCGAGATCTAGGAAATGTCTGTACTTCAACGGATGATTATTCTATTGAGATTTAAGAACTCGTCCACACTTCGATAGAGGAAAATTGTTGAGATTTAGAACCTTATCTGTAATTCAACCGAGACTAATTCAGTTGAGATTTAAGAACCGGTCAGTACTTCGACTGAGGGAAACATCTTCATCGAGATCTAGGAACTGTCTGTACTTCAATGGAGGATAATTCTGTTGAGATTTAAGAACTCGTCCACACTTTGACGAAGGAAAATTGTCGAGATTTAGAACCTTATCTATAATTCAACCGAGACTAATTCAGTTGAGATTTAAGAACCGGTCAGTAGTTCAACATAGCTGAGAACTTAACTGCATCCTTCCTGAAAGGTAAAGTTCAGTGGTATGCAATGCATGATATATATCAAGCAATGATGTTCTCAACATAAATGAGATTGTGTTGTATGATGCGTATATGCATGTATCATGATGTATGGAAATGTAATGTTTTAGCTGGGGAAAATAAATCCCGGGTAGCTGTTGGAGAAAAGAGTTGACTTCTCCATTTCCGCTGGGGATGGCGAACGAAGATGATTGCGAGAATAAACCTGCAGGAGAGGGTAACTTCGTTGGGGAATAAACTGATGAGGAGATTACTCTGTGGAGAAGAGTTGTTCTGCTGAGGATTCCACCGATAAAATTCCACTGGGGATGAATTACCGTTGCTGGTGATACTGAATCCTGTTAGGGATTGACTTCCTGTTTGTGAAAGGTAAAGAACTTCGTTGGGGATGATCTTCAGTTGCGACTTCACTGGGGAAGCTTTTAGACTCTTATGGGGATAATCCTTTGAGCTCTACTGGGGAATATTCTTATACTCCGCTGGGGAATATTAAGACTGCCGGGGAATATTCTTATACTCCGTTGGGTAATATTAAGACCTGCCGGGGATATTAAGCCTTTTCAGTGTTAATGGTAGATAAACTCTGCTTGGGGAGAATATTACAGATTCATTTACAGTTGCGAGTCTCAGCTGGGGAGAGCTGTCATTACTGTCTTACTCTGCGGGGAGTGAAATTACTTTAACCATCTTCTTCAGCTAAATCTTCCTTTGTACCTGGTGGATAAAGCATCCGTACAACTTGGACAATTCTTATTTGCCCCTGTTTCTGATATTACCAGTAACCGTTTTTTGTTTCGCATGTAAATTTTATGAGCAGTAATTAATGTCAAGTGCATATATCAAAAATGAACATTGGACGTTCTTTGCAAAACAAAACAGGTAAAGAAAAAACAGTTTGAAATTTCTTTGAAAATGAATTGTATTGATTTTGAAGTTTGGCCCGTAAATAGGCGTTTTGTACAAGAGGTTGACGTCCTAGTAAGAGAACGCCGCCGAATAATAGAATTTACACAATCTGTGAAAAACTAAATAAAACAGATATGTGAATAATCCCACTGGGTTCCAACTCTGCTATTGCCCTTATGTCCTCGAGCATCTCATCACTTTGCTACTTGGTTGAAGGTAGATCAGATTGATTAGTGTCGTCCGAGCTTGATAGTCGATACCGAAGTCTGGATGCAAGGTGATCCAATGAGACATAGTGTTACGCTTTAATCCCTAACTTTTTCATGGACCGCCCTTTCGGGTTTTCAGTCCAGCGGGATACCCTTTTTTGCCCAAGCCGCCTTTTCAGGTTTTCGACTTGCCGGGTGTACAGATTTTTTCATTTTCATCCCTTATTTTTGCCTGAACCCTTTTGGTTCGCCGGGAAGCCCTTATTTTTGCCTAGGCCAGTCGACCTAGCGGGTCTTTATTTATGCGTAGTATTTTTTCACTATGTCTGTATTGACAGGGTGAGGGAGGTCGTCACCGTCCATGGTGGTTAGAATCATATCTCCTCCTGATAAAATGTTCTTAACCACAAATGGCCCTTCGTAGGTAGGGGTCCATTTGCCCCTGGGATCACCTTGTGGCAGTATGATGCGCTTGATAACCAGGTCCCCAACTTGATACTCTTGTCGTCTAATTTTTTTGTTAAATGCCTTGATCATCCTCTTTTGATACGTCTGACCATGATAAATAGCAGTAAGTCTTTTCTCGTCGATTAAGTCCAGCTGATCAAGCCAGGTCTGAATCCAATCATCTTTGCTCAAACATGCATCCTTCATAATCCGAAGAGAGGGTATCTGAACTTCAATGGGCGAGACTGCCTCCATGCCATAAACCAAGGAGTAGGGTGTTGCCCCTGTTGACGTCTGTGCTGAGGTAAGGTACCCATGAAGAGCAAATGGTAACATCTCGTGCCAATCTTTGTACGTCACCGTCATCTTCTGCAAAATCTTCTTAATGTTCTTATTAGCCGCTTCGACATCCCCATTCATCTTCCGCCGGTAGGGAGAAGAGTTGTGATGCTGTATCTTGAACTGTTTGTAGAGCTCGGTGATCATCTTATTATTGAGATTTGTACCATTGTCTGTAATGATCCTCTCTGGTACACCATATCGATAGATCAGATTGTGTCGAATAAACCGCGCCACGATGTTCTTGGTCACCGTAGCAAAGGAAGCTGCTTCAACCCACTTTGTAAAGTAATCAATTACTACCAGGATGAAACGATGCCCGTTGGATGCTGTAGGTCTGACTCGCCGATCATATTAATGCCCCACATTGCAAAAGGCCAAGGAGCTGTCAAGACGTTTAGAGGAACTAGAGGTATCTGCACCTTATCAGCATAGACTTGGCACTTGTGACAGGTCCGAGAATGCTGATAATAGTCGGCTTCCATTATGGACCAATAGTATCCTGCCTGAAGAACTTTCTTTTCCATGGTGTGTCCACTGGAATGGGTTCTGAAAGTACCTTCATGTAACTCCGCCAAGATCCTTTCTGCTTCATTCTTATCCATACAACGCAGTAAGGTCGAATCATGGTTGCGCTTGTAAAGAATGCCATTGCTGATGAAGAACTTCGCCGTGAACCTCCTCAGAAACTTCTTATCATTAACAGATGCACCCTCAGGGTATTCCTGAGCCTCAAGATACCTCTTCACCTCATGAAACCAGGGTTTATCTGCTACCTCTTCATTCTCAATGTCGCAGCAATGTGCAGGTTCGTCCAGATTTTCAATGATAATCCGGGGAGCTTTGTTGTCCCAATTAACTTTGAACATAGAAGACATCGTAGCCAGCGCGTCCGCCAACTGATTTTCCTCTCTAGGGAAGTGTTCAAAGGTTATCTCCTCGTAATGTAGAAGCAACGTCAATACACACTCCTTGTAAGTAATAAGATTTAGGTGTTTCGTATCCCACTCGCCTTTGATCTGACTGATCACGAGAGAGGAATCTCCGAAAACACTTAAGAACTTAATCCTTAGGTCAATTACTGCTCGAAGACCCATGATGCACGCTTCATACTCCACCATGTTGTTGGTGCAGTTGAAACATAGTCGGGCGATAAACGGAGTATGAGAGCCTTTAGGAGATATGATCACGGCCCCAATGCCGTTACCCAAAGCGTTTGAAGCTCCATCAAAGTACATAGACCATCGGGATCCCTCCTCAGGTCCTTCATCAGGTCCAGGTTCTTCACAGTCAGTCACTATCATGATATTCTCATCCGGAAATTTAAAGTTCATAGACTGAGAATCATCCACTGCCTGATGTGCCAAATGGTCTGCCAACACACTTCCCTTGATTGCCTTTTGGGTTGTGTATTGGATGTCATACTCAGTCAAGATCATCTGCCATATTGTTATTCTTCCAGACAAGGCAGACTTTTCGAAGATATACTTGATTGGATCCATCTTTGATATCAAAAGAGTAGTGTGAGTCAGCATATACTGTCCCAGCCGGCGAGCAGCCCATGCCAAAGCGCAGCAAGTTTTCTCGAGCAACAAGTATCGGGTCTCGCAGTCGGTAAACTTTTTGCTAAGGTAATAAATAGCATTCTCTTTTTGGCCAGACTCGTCATGCTGACCCAGCACACATCCCATTGAGTTGTCGAGTACTGTCAAGTATAAGATTAAAGGTCTCCCTTCAAATGGAGGCATCAGAATAGGTGGCTCTTAGAGATACTCTTTGATCCTTTCGAAAGCGGCCTGACGTTCATCATTCCATCTTACCACTTGATCTTTCTTCAGCAATTTGAATATTGGATCACAAGTAGCAGTCAGGTGTGAGATGAATCAGGCAATATAGTTCAGACGTACCAGAAAGCCTCTGACTTCTTTTTCTGTTCGGGGAGCTGGTATTTCCTGTATAGCCTTCACCTTTGCAGGATCCACCTGAATACCTTTATCACTTACAATGAAACCCAGCAGCTTACCAGACCTCACCCCGAAGGTGCACTTGTTCGGGTTTAACCTTAGCTTGTACAACTTCAACTTGTCAAACAGCTTCTGCAGATGGTTAAGATGTTCTTCCTCAGTCTGGGATCTTACAATCATATCGTCGGTGTATACCTCAATCTCATGATGAATCATGTCGTGGAACAAAGCGACCATGGAACTCTGATACGTTGCCCCAACATTTTTCAATCCAAAAGGCATGACCTTGTAACAAAAGGTACCCCATTGAGTAACAAAGGTTGTCTTCTCCATGTCTTCGGGAGCCATTTTAATCTGATTATAACCGGAGAAACCATCCATAAAGGAGAAGACCTTATGTTGTGCGGTGTTGTCAACCAGAACATCGAATATGAGGTAAAGGGAAATCATCCTTGGGGCTTGCCCTGTTCAGATCCCTGTAGTCAACACACATCCGAACTTTACCATCCTTCTTCGGCACAGGAACCACATTGGCAACCCATTGTGGGTAAGAAGTAACTGCTATAAAACCGGCGTCAAACTGCTTCATCACTTCCCTTGATTTTCTCGGACATCTCTGGGCGCATTCGGCGAACCTTCTGTTTCACAGGAGGACAGTCTTCCTTGGTGGGCAGGTGGTGAACCATAATATCGATATCCAACCCAGGCATATCTTCATAAGACCAGGCAAAGATCTCAACATAGTCACGTAGGATCTGAATCAGCCGTTGCTTAACACTGGACTCCAGATTTGCACCGATCTTGACCTATGTCTTGTCTATCTTTGTACCCAGATTCACTGTTTCCACTGGCTCTTCATGCGGCTGTATGGCCCTCTCTTCTTAGAGTAACATTCTAGCCAGTTCACCAGGCATTTCACAATCATCTTCACCTTCGTCCTCGGCTAAGTTGATCGGAATTTCAAAGTCATAACTGGCAGTAGCAGAGTCGTTATCAGTGAGATACAGAGTGGATGTAGACCTGTATATGTGAGTGTGTGTAAAATAGTTGTTTTTGCAATATATAATAAAAGAAAGACAAGGAGCACAAAATTTGAAATGCAAGAAAACATCCAATGCTTCTATTAATGATATATGTAGATGACACACATAAAGCCGTCACAAACAAAGCCACGGTGCCCCGGGTAAGACACCGGGCCGTAAAGTTTAAAAATTGTCTGTTACAAAAACAAAAGTCTCATTACTGGGTAACAAAAGAAATTGGGATGAAGTCCTTTGATGTCCAGTTGCTTAGTCCACCATCAGTAGTAGGATAGATCCAACTGTCGAACTCAGATTCTTCAACATCGTCTTCAATGGCATTCACTCCTGAATTACTGATAAATAGGGGAGGTCTTCCAGTCCTTGCACTCCGAACAGCCCTTTGAGCTTCTACAGTGAAACCCAAACCAAACTTGTTAGTCTTATATGCAAAATCAGGGAGTTGGCCCCAATTTGCACACCCACATTTCTCGACAACAGCCCGGGCATCCTTGAGGGAAGCCATCTTCATAGGAGGATCTTCATTGACAGTTTCAGCTGATGCCAGTGTCTGGGGAACCTCTTCAAAATGTTGAAATGGGGTTTCAATGAACTCCCCGTCCATCTCTACATACCGGAAAGAGTTGAGGTGGCTCACCATGTACTCCTCCTCTCCTCGTACCGTCACAATTTTCCCCTTGACTGGGTACTTCAGCATCTGGTGAAGCGTAGAAGTCACTGCCCCAGCTTTGTGGATCCATGGTCGACCCAGCAAACAAGAATAGGATGGCCTAATGTCCATCACATAAAAAGTAGATGCAAAGATCTGAGAACCAACCTTCATTGGAATATCCACTTCTCCATGTACCATTCTCTTCGACCCATCAAAGGCCCTGACAACAATGTTACTTGGTTTCAACTCTAAACCTTCACAGTCCAACCGGTCTAGAGCTTTCTTAGGTAAAACGTTCAATGAGGAACCAGTATCCACCAATACATGGGCTAGAGTAGTGCCCTTGGATTCAATGGAGACATGCAGGGCATCATTGTGATTCCTCCCCTTAGCAGGCAAGTCTGCGTCGGAGAAACCTAACCCATTATCCGCTGTCAGACTAGCCACAAAATCTTTAAATTGATCAGCTGATGTTTCCTGCGGCACGTACCCAGTCTTCAGGAAGGCAATCAGAGCCTTGGCATGGGCTTCTAAGCATAGCAACAGAGACAACATAGAGATTTTGGACGGGGTTTGCCCAAGCTGCTCGACTACATTATAGTCTCTATTTTTGATAATCTTCAAAATTTCCTCCATCTCTTGTCTAGAGGCTTCAACAATAATTTTCTTTGGTGCCTCCGTCCGGGCAGGCTCATCAGTGGTCCCTTTGCACCGAGTGTCAGATGACTCGGCCACAGGGGTAAGAATGGGAACTTGAACAGGAATAGCAGCAGGTACACTGACAGGTGTAATGACAACAGGTTTCTGAATAGTTGGTGGAGAGATCTCAGGGGAGAAAAGCCTTCCACTGCGGGTGACTTTGGCAGGTCCAACAATATTGCTGACGTCAGTATCAGACTCTTCAGCACTCAAGTCTTGCTTAACTCCATGATAGTAAATGTCGGCCCCGTAATGCCATGGGACAACTTTATTGGATGTATAGGGGATAGGCCCAGGAACAGTGATGATCAATGGTGTGATTCTTAGAACAAATGTAATTCTAACAGGCTTTCTCGAGGAAGCCTTGGGAGAATTGTCGAAAATGGTGATTATAGAAACTTCTTTAGTAGGAACCAAAGGAACAAGAGTCTTCTCAAACAGAATTTCTTTATTATCCATCAGGCGTTGGACACCTGGCTTCAAAAGAGGGCAACCGGTAGGTAGGACGGAACACATATGGCAACCTTCGCCACAGCCCAGAAATAAACCGGCTAGCAGAAGGTTCTTCTTCACAATCATTAACGGGGTAACAATATCTTTCACAGAAACCACAAATGAGTCTTCATCTATAGAATTCACTCCATGCTTAGGCATTGGAGCAGTCACAACATTAGGTCTTTCAGGTGCTTCGAACTCAATCTCCTTAGCATCAATCAATTCTTGTACTTTGTTCTTCAAGACCCAGCAGTTATCTGTATCATGCCTCGGGCTATTAGAGTGAAAATCACAACGGGAATTCGGATCGTACATGGGTGATGTAGTGTTAGAGGTCTTCGGGGCCTCCTTCAGAATCACCAAGTTGGTTTTCAATAACTGTGGCAGAATTTGGGATAAAGTCATGTTGAGCTGAGTGAATTGTCTTCGCGATCTCTTGGCCCTTGGCTGATTTTTGCGCTGAGGTGCAACAGCAGGTCTTGAAATAACCACCGCATTAACAGCTTGGCGGCGTTCAGGTCTATTCTGGCTTTTTGAACTGTAAACGACACTCGACTCTTTCTTAAAAGGCTTCTTCTCGGTGCCTGATGAAGCACCCTTCTATATTTTACCAGATTTGATATCGGCCTCAATCATTTCCCCGGTCATAATCAGCTCTGTAAACCCGGACGAAGAACTTCTAATCAGATGGTTGAATTACGGACCAGACAATGTCCCCAGAAACATATCCACTAGCTCCCTATCAGCTAAAGGTGGTTGCACTCTTCCAGCGAGGTCCCTCCACTTCTGAGCGTAATCTTTGAAACCTTCACCCGCACCCAAAGACATACCCTAGAGTTGGGTACGTGTCGGAGCGAGGTCGGTGTTATATTGGTACTGCTTGTAGAAAGCAGCAGCCAAGTCCTCCCAATTACGGATACTAGCTCCTTCCAGCTAGTAAAACCATTCAAGTTGAGTCCCTGAGAGACTGTCTTGAAAGAAGTGGATCTAGAGGTTCTTGTCAGCGGTGTATGGCTGAATCTTCCTAACATACGAAGGGAGGTGCAGTTTTGGGAAAGAAACCCCGTCGTATTTAGCGAAGGCTGGTGCTTTAAACTTGTGGGGAATCACCACCCCAGACAACATACCCAAGTCACCAAAGTCCAGACCAGGCACTTTATGAACTTCCATCGCGCTCAATCGATCTTCCAGTTGCTTATACCTATCCTCAGCCGAAGGATACTGGTCTTCGTCAAAGTCGGTCTCGTTGTCTGAAACCACAGGGCTAGGAGCCCTCCTTTATTCCTGATTATCTCCCCCTCCAGATGAGTGGGTCAAATTAACCTCTTCTCGCAAATCGTTTCTGAATCTGCGACCCATATTAAATAGGACCGTCTTCTTCTTCTTCTTTTTCTCTTTCAAGATAAGGGCCTTTAGATCTTGCTGACCCTTAGCTAAACTCATGAACAATTCCTGGAACTGGGCGTTTTGAGCTTGCAGAGCCTTGATTGCTTGTTCAGTTGATGCTTCAGAAGACATGATGCTGAAATAAACAGCGAAGAAGATGAGAAAATCTGTAAAGGTACCTATTATTATGTGCATGGGAATGATATGCGTATGATATGATTTCAAAGACGTCGAGAGATTCAAATTCGTAAACAAAAACGAAACACACTTTTATTAGATAAACTTCAAAATCAATTGTTCAACAGATTCCTTTAAGGCGTTACAAGAAAGACAAACTGAAAAGTAAATCAAAAACTAGAAATAATCAAAAGGGACAATCAGTGCTCCCATGGTCGTTTCTTGTCGGTGCGGACATAGTCATTAAGGATCCGCTCGTTCTCCAGCTGCCTTGTCAACTTCTGAATCTTCTGCTCTTGCTCGTGATACTTTTATCTATAAGTATCCCGTTCTTCTCTCAGCTGCATCCAGGACCTCTTCAATGCCCCAATGTCAGTAGGCATGTAAGGGTGTAGGATGGTAAGAGGAACCCCCTCTTCATCAGCAACTTCAACAATTATAGGCAAGACGGCTTCGTAGGGCATTCCCAGCTTTTGGGCACGTATGCGGGCCCATCAGAGATATGGTTCCATTGGTAGAGAAGTCTTCGCACCCAGCTCGTGTGGATCAGACATGTGTACCCTATCCCAAGCTCTTATGAATCTGCGGCGTTGTTCGTCACTATCCCCTTGGAAATCAAAGACAATACTTGGCATTAGCAACTCATGAGGTCCTTCCCTCCTAGCACGCCAAAACTGACGTAAGGCCAAGCACGGACTATAAGTGATTCCTCCATTGGTTCCTGTCAGTGGAACATTGGGGTATTCCCCACAGCGATCAATAATAGCCACGTCTTCCATACCCTTGATAGTCCAAATGATGTCATTATGAGAGAGAGACATAATCCTATAGGCCCAGCCCATGCCTTCCTTGTTCTTCAAAACTGACTTGGGGAGGTGAGAAATAAACCACCTCTCCAGCAATGGTGCACAGCTCATAAGGGTTCCCCGTTTCCGAGCAGTACGGGCATAAAGCGAGTGCAAAATGTCACCCAAGAGAGTAGGCACAGGATTACCGGAAATGAATATTTTTACCGCATTCACGTCAACAAAGGAATCGGAGTTAGGAAACAACACCAAACCATATATGAGAAGAGCCAGAATTTCTTCAAATGCCTGGAAGTCTAGACTGTCCCAGAACTGATTAGCCTTACCAACCAAGAATTTAGTCAAGAATCCCTTTGCTTCACTACGAGTTTCCCAGTTTTACATTACCTCAGTAGAATAGAGATACCAACCTGTAAACGGGGTCTGCTCTAGAATAGAGATACCAAGTAGATCAGAGAACTCTTCCAAGGTAGGGACCAACTGGTAGTCCGGAAAAGTAAAGCAATGGTACAGAGGATCAAAGAACTGGACTAAGACACTCATCATCTATTCATCCATCTTGGAGGTGACCAAACTAAGAAGGTGCCCATGTCTTCCGATGAAGGAGATAGTATCTGGCATCTTTACAACCAATTCTTTAAGTAGAGCGGGAACTTGGACAGAGTTGATCCAGATGGTGTTTCTACGCATGGGTGCCATGACCTACAAAACAGAACAAAGATGAATCCCTCATGTCTTTGAAATAGGTTAGTCCAATGCAAGATGCATGCAATGTCATGATGTCATGATGTTATGATAGAAAACACACCACAAGTATCCACAAAGAGCAAACATGGTAAAGGAACACAAGTCACAAAGAGAGCCCTTAGATTTCAGGTTGGCAAGGAGTTTAGGTATTATCCTCTTTCAGT
This sequence comes from Vicia faba, assembly GCA_948472305.1. Taxonomy (NCBI): domain Eukaryota; kingdom Viridiplantae; phylum Streptophyta; class Magnoliopsida; order Fabales; family Fabaceae; genus Vicia; species Vicia faba. Next base: position 273,837,451 of record OX451735.1, on the reverse strand, counting down.
TTAGTTGGTTCAAACTTATCCTAAAAATAGTAACCGGGTTCTAGAGGATCTCAATATCACTGACTACCCTCGATCGGTCATAATTCCAATTTAGCAACCTTTTCTTACGGCCGGAATCATCACGAGAGTTTAGTCTCAATGAGTGTAGCATACTGCTACTGTTCTATGGCCAAGTTGGTCAATTTAAAGGTTCTAAGGTCAGTTGGTGCTTAATGACCCCTTAGCAGACCCATATTCTCCTCGTTGCGCCACAAGGGATATCGGTACAAACTAAAGTGCCACACCAACGTAGCTACTGCTTCAACCGTATCGGTCTATGCCGTACAGTTCCCTCACAGTTTATTGCTACTTACCTAAAGGGTATCCCCCATATCCGGGTTAGGATCTATAGTAACTCTGATACAAGCCCCCAAATATAAATCATGCAAGTCAAGCAATTGAAAACAATATGAACTATTCCTAAGGTACACCCCACTTATTAACCATCCCCAGCAGAGTCGCCAGTTCTTTGATACAGTGGCCAGAACCAGACTGTTTTTGGAATGTTGGTTTGTATTTTGCGTTTGTTTTTGCAAAATGTCGAGATAAGCAAGATTCACCACCGACTTTTATTTTATCCAACAAGGAAAGGAAAAAAGCACAGAAAAATTCTTTTTCTCGAGATGTTTCTCGGGTTCAGGGGGTAGATTATAGAAAGGGAAGGTGTTAGCACCCTTTCTATCCATGGTTATCCACGGGCTCTTAGGTACTTGCTCAAATGTTTTCAAAAATTGCTTTCTTTGTGCTTGTGGGTTTGAAAAAGTTTTTGTTTTGAAACTTCGATTTAACTCTTGCTTCTGTCCTCAAGAGTGTAATGAAGTGTTTTTGAAAACTTTGTTTGAAAATGAGTGTAAATGTGAAAAATTTGTTTTATTTTGGATGAGCAAGTATCTAAGAACTACCTGCCTACTCGAAAAAGGAATCGTTCTATGCTAATTTCCTTTAGACAATGCTATCCCACTATTAATGAGTAGGTAGCACCGTCGTTGGAGTTTTAAGGGTCAATTCGAATGAGGGACATACGGTCACTAAAGCAATGTTATGACGCCTTAGCGGCAACCTTAATGTCTTAGATCATTTGTTTGAGGCAACAATATCCGAGGCAACCATTTCGAGGCGACTATGATCTTTTAGACAAGAGGGCGACCTCTAAAACGACCTGTACTCAATGACCGTGTACGAAGGAAACCAAGTGGGGGGTACCCTAAGAGTGCGCATGTGCGAGTGTGTCATTTTCAATTATTTTTATCTTTGTACATGTTAAGGGTGATCTAAGTTGATTTTAGTTTAAAACATTCAGTTTTGTCATGCAACCCTATTATCAAACATCTAACAGTTATAATTTACGGAAGGTGAAATGCGGAATTTAAATTACAAGGCGTCGGGTATTTATATCGCCAAAGACAAACCCTTTAAAAATAAATAAAGCGATAAAAAATAACAGTCATATTAAACTATTACAATCTAGAGGCAAGTACATCAATATGATAAAGATAAATAAATCGCGTGCGAGAAATTAAATTGAGCGCAAGATTAGGGTTTTGACCCTTTAAAGAAGACATCCTTTTTGTTTTTTTTTATTTTAAGAAAGAACTTAACCCAAATTAATTACTAAATTAAACTAATGAATTAATTAATAAAAATAAATTATTTTTGAGTTTTTGTTATTTTAAGAAAGAAAAATAATTCAGTTAGTAATTAAAACCTAATCAAATCTAATTTAATTTTAATTATTTACAAAAAATAGGTTAAAGTTATTTCTAAATAAAACCTAAATTAATTTAATTAGTGTTTATTATAAAAATAAAAATTGAAATTTGATTAAATAAAAATTATTTTTGTGATTTTATTTTATGAGGAAAAGAATTTTTGTGATTGGTTAATAAATTAAACAAAAAATAATAAAACAATTAATAAAAATAAAATAAATGAGAGAAAGGGGGTATGGGCCTGGATTTATGGTGTAGAAAGCAATTTGAAGCCCAATTGGAGCTGGCCTTGTTGACTTTGTGAGATCTGGTGGGCGATCGTGGACCTTGCCTATGGTGGAACCTCACCCCTGGACCACCAGATCTGGCAAATGGCCATCTGGCCACTGAATGGGCTATGGTGCACGGTGGTCTACAAGCTTGAATACACAAACAATCGCCTGAAAGAAAAAAAAATAAGAAAGTGGGGGACCTGGGATTCCAACCCAGGTCCTGAAAGTGATTGCTTGCTTGCCTTGCCACTACGCTGCCTTGATTCATTTGTAAGTATATTGCATAATAAAAATAATATAATAAAACAAAATTAATTTGTCAGAAAAGAAAAAAACGCGCGCCATTTTTGAATGGCCCAATGGGTGACTTCCAGCTCTTCGTCCCTGTCCTTCCACTACTGTAATTTTACCTGCGGATTTGAATCTGCAGCTAAAAACACAGCTTGATCCAAAAATCAATTACAGGCAATGAGAATGACTTTCAAGGGCATGGTTGTGCTCGTATCCTTCTCCTGAGTGCAACCATGCCCATTATATGGACCAATTTCACCTGAAATAAGAATCCCTAAAAACAAAAATGCAACCCTAGCTATGGTGTTTCGGGGTTACAGCGCCTATAAACCAAATTGATTATTGCCAAAGGTGTGCAAATAACATGAGGGTTATGAATATATAATTATCTCATTCAAATGATACCAGAATAGTCCAAATCGAATCCAATCACAGAGCTAGGAAGCGTGGGACTTACAGCGTGTTATGGGGTCTGATCGAGCTTGCTTTTGATCCAGGCAGATTGAATGAACACACAGGAAGAGATTGGGACCGGTCTCAGCTTCTGAAAATGCCTCTAAGCACGATTTCGATTTCAAGCTTTTTGTCACCTTTTTCCAACTTTGTTTTGCCTCTTTCTGTATTCTCCAACCCTTGTTTCGATCCCTTTGGCTTGCTTATGTACTATGGAGTGTATTAGGGTAACAAACTTGGCTTAAATCTTCTCCCATCAATGCTTGCCAATTTGATTTGATTCACCCTTTACAAACTTGCCAATTTTTTTAAATCTCAATCTTTTTGCACATGGTTTGGTGTTATACGAATTTGATGATGTTAGTGATGATAATCAAATCCTTAAATAGCCAAAAGATCTCATGTAATCAAAGTTTTGGATTTTAAATGATTTAATTTGATTTAAAATGAATAAATTCAATAAAAAATCAAATAAAATAATAAAAATGAAATCTGAGCTCATGGCTGAAGCTAGGACACGTGGGAAATGATGCAACCTCAAATTAAGTGGAAAAGAATGGGCCCATTTGACAAAATTTGAAGTTTTGGGGATAGTTGACTTTTGGCAATTTTGCAAAAATTTCCAACTTCAACAATTTATAACTTCTTAAATTTTGAAATTTTTGAGGTGTTCTTTGACTTTTTAGAAAGCTTGAGATGTAACCTAATCAACCCTTTTGGTCTCATCTCATTTTGATATTGCATGCTTAAGTTATAAGCTTTTGCAAAAATGGTGTTTTTGTTGACTTTCAAAAATGACCTAAAATGTCCAAATTTATAACTTCTTGTGAGTGCATTTTTTGATCTTGGGATATGAAGATGGATTGTAGTAAATTTCATCCTCTTCAAAATGAGATTTGGATGGATCATTTCTCATAAATCATGAGAAAGTTATGCTTGGTCAAAGTTGAGTTGACTTTTCCTACAAAACCCTAATTTAGCAACTTTTGAGTCTTGATGAATTTTGAGCAATCCTTGATGAATCATGATCAACCCTTTATCAAATGATCAAATATCCTTAAAAATGAGAATGTTGACAAAAAATCTTGAAGTTTGACTGTTTATAGGTCACTGTTGACTTTTGCCCTAGCATAGTCGATTCTTGGCCCCTTTGAGCAATTGACTGAGCAAACTTCCTCTGCAAGGCTTGAAATTTGACATGGGTGATCTTGAGAACATATTAGGACATTGGGGAGAACTTGAGGTCATTTGGACTCAAGGATTTTTATGCAACACAAAACCCTATTTGGGGTTGACTGCCTTATGAGATAGCTTATTTGTCCAACTCTTGAGTAAACTTAAGCAACTTGGAGATTTTTCTTGCAATGTCTTGAGGAATATGAGAGGGAAAATTTTGGGGTACAACAGTACCGATATCCCTTGATTAGTCAAGGAGAATACGGGGCTTCTGTGTGGTGTCACGAAGCACGAACTGACCTTAGAACCTTTAATTGAACAACTTAGCCATTAGGAAGTAGTGAGATAGCCGGCTTTGGTGCAGTATGAAGTTGGTTGATACTCGATACTACACTCATTGATATCTGAATTCCGGGATATTTCGGGCGCCGATAAAGAGGCTTGCGCTGAAACAATGTCTGGTGAAGAAAGATCAGTGATATTGAGATCTGCTAGAACCCGGTTACTATTAATAGGACAAGTTGAACCAACTAAACTTCAAGAGGATACTTACCTATGGAATCCATGCAATCCTAAACCTAAGGATATATTTGTGTGCTTGTATATATTTGTTTGTACATAACATCATAACATCATAACATTGGCATATCACACTAACCATTTCAAGGACTTTTAGGACTTATCTTTGTGTCTGTTTTATAGGACATGGCTCCCATTCGTAGAAATGCCATCCAAGTCAACCTCGTAAAGTTGCCTCCTCAACTCAAAGAGTTGGCATCAAGGGTTCCTGAGAATTCCCAATTCACTAAAAGACATGGTCGGCTCCTCAGTTTGGTCACTTCAAGCCCTGATAAAGACATGGTGAAAGTTCTCTTTCAGTTCTTTGACCCTTTACATTATTGCTTTACATTTCCTGACTACCAGGTGGTACCTACTATAGAAGAGTTTTCTCAATTATTAGGTGTTCCTATTCTCAATCAATTACCCTTCAACGGTATGGAAAGATACCAAAAGCCTGAAGAAATCGCTCAAGCCCTGTATTTACAACGGTCCGACATTGTGACAAATTGGGAAACAAGAAGCGGTGTCAAAGGGTTTTTAGCCAAGTTCTTGTTTGAGAGAGCTCACTATTTTTGGGATACCCTAGATTTACAAGCCTTCTAAGAGGTGTTGGCCCTTCTCATTTATGGGATGGTATTGTTCCCTAATCTGGACCAACTCATAGATATGAATGCGGTCAAAATTTTCATGTCTCGTAATCTGGTGCCTACCTTACTTGGAGACATTCTGCACTCTTTTCACACTCACATTGTAAAGATAAGATGAACCTCATATGTTTCACTCCTCTTTTGGCTAGGTGGTTTATTTCGCACCTACCCGGATATGTGTTGAAGAATGAGCAAGGCATGCGGTGGTCTAATAGGTTGATGTCTCTCACGCATTCGGATATTCACAGGTGTCCTAGATTTATGGAAAATGTTACCATCATTGATAGTTATGGGGAATTCCCTAATGTCCCTCTCCTAGGCATTAGGGGAGGAATCACTTATAAGTCTTGTTTGGTGTTGCGGAAGTTTGGGTATGATATGAGAGATGGTCCCCATGATGCATTGATTCAGGGAATTACATTTGACTATGAGAATGATGTCCAAGGGTATCGTCAGAGGTTCATCTGAGCTTGGGGCATGGTGAACAGAAGTAGATAGCAAGACATTGGGGCATAATAACTCCATCCCTTTGGAGCCTTATCTTAAGTGGGTGCGAGCACATGCTCAAAATCTCATGATGCCTTACCCCGTCATCCTACCAATCATCATGGAACCTATCACCGAGACAGGTGTACCTCATACTGTTCTCCATCCTGACATGCCGACTACTCTCGAGGAATTGCAAAGATATTAGATTCAACTCAAAGAGGAACAAGACACCTTTGAAACCCAGTTCTACGCAACTGAGAAAAAGGTTTTGGAGCTTACAAGGAAACTTCATGAAGAACGGAGTTTGAATGCCAACATTGTACCAAAGAGGATGCACCCATAGGAAGCCTGAGTCCTGTTTGATTTAGGATTTTTTATTTTACCTTTGTTTCTTCCATTGTAAGCCCAAGGGGCATCATTGTAATCATTTAAACTTATGAATGCAATTAATGTTTGTTCTCTCTTTGACTAAGAAAATTTAAGATCTTAAAAGTCCTTGAAAACATTGCATAAACATTACCATGCATATCATTACATTAAGCATGTATTTCGAGACAGGTTTCTTATCTTTTTGTTGTTTATTTCAGCAAAAGAAATGGCTCTTGAACAAACACTAAAGGACCTTCAAGCTCAAAATTCTCAATTCCAACAAATGTTCCTGGCTCTGGCTAAGGGGCAATAAGATGTGAAAGCTCTGATCATCAAGGAGAAGACTAAGAAGTCAAAGAAACCAGCTGGTGTCTGGAATTTTGGAAGAAGGTTCAGAGGACCGGCTAAGCGAGCTCTAGATTTCGCAACCCCGTCAAATGAGGGGGACAATCAAGAAGAGAAGCCAACGGAAGAAAACACCAACCCAGGTGTTGTACCCCAAAATTTGCCCTCCCATATTCCTCAAAACATTTCAAGAAAGATCCACAAGTTGCTCAAGGTAGTCCAAGGGTTGGCTAGACAAGCTCTCTCCTAAGGCAGTCTACCTCAAATTAGGGTTTCATATTGCATCAAGATGCTTGAGTCCAAGGGACCCAAAATTCTCAACATTGTCCTAATATGTTCTCAAGATCATCCATATCAAGTTTCAAGCCCTACAGAGGAAATTTGCTCAGTCAATTGCTCAAAGGCCTGAAAATCGACTATGCTAGGGCAAAAGTCAATTGTGGCCCACATACAGTCAAACTTCAAGATTTTTGGCCAACATCCTCATTTTGAAGTATATTTCATCATTTGATCAAGGGTTGATCATGATTCATCAAGGATTGCTCATAATTCATCAAGACTCAAAAGTTGCTAAATTAGGGTTTTGTAGGAAAAGTCAACCCAACTTTGACCAAGCATAACTTTCTCATACTTTATGAGAATTAACCCATCCAAATCCCATTTTGAATAGGATGAAATTACATACAATCCATATTCATCTCCCAAGTTCAAAATATGCACTCACAAGAAGTTATGAATTTGGACATTATAGGTCATTTTGGAAAGTCAACAAAAACACCTTTTTTGTCAAAGCTTCATAATTGAGCATGGAATATCAAATTGATATGAGACCAAAAGGGTTGATTAGAGGACATACCGATATTTCTAAAAAGTCCAATAACACCTCCAAAGGGTCAAAATTGAGGAAGTTATGCATTGGTGAAGTTGACCTTTTTTGCAAAATTGCCAAAAGTCAACTATGCCCAAAACTTCAAATTTTGCCAAATGGGCCCAATCTTTTCCACTTGTTTTGGATAGGAAACATAGTCCACGAACTCTATCCATTTCCACTTGTCATTATCATATTTTTATTATTTATTTTGATTTTTATTTGATTTAAATCAATTTTAATTAAAATAAATCATATAAAATCCAAAACATTGAAAACAAAAGATTTTGTGCTTCTTTCATGTTTTAAATTACAGCTAGCAAGTATTCAAATTCGTACCAAGGCATGGTGTGTACAAAAAGGTTGAAATAGGCCAATTTTGGAAAGATTTTTAAGGTGTATCAAATCACAATCAAATTCAATAATGAAAGAAGATTGAGTACAACCCATCAACCCTAATCCCTTCCTTGATACATATAGAGGGCGTGCAAACCCAAAGCTAGGTTGGAAACAGGCGCAGCAAGGAGAGCAAAATCTGGAAAAAAAATCAAGAAAAAGTGCAAGATCGAATTCAGTGTTCCAGGAATCCTCAAAGCCTTCTAGCTATCCCAATCACTTCCTGGGACTCTCAGCAAGCCAAAGCAATCAAGAGCAAGCATTTTCAAGTCCCATATTGCACTGGGCTATAGCTACGGACAAACGTCCGTAGGTAAAAGTGTTTCACTTTTACCAACGGATCCAAGGAAGGGGACGACTGCGTGGCATCCATCCATTGGTCCATTCAAACTCTGGCATGCATTTTTATGACATCCTCCACTAATTCTTTGTTTTATATATTATTATTATTATTCATTACATGTACAACAAACAGCAAATGGTGTAGTGGTGAGCGTAGCATTGGCAATTGCTTTAGGACCTAGGTTCGAATCCCAGGTGCCCCAACTTCTCCATATTATTTTTCTTTTCAGGATCCAGCATGGTCACAAACCAAGGGTCCACCGTACGTCTTCCCCATCCAGCAAGCCAAGTGTCAGGAGATCAAATCCAAAGGCTAGCATATGAGAGACCATCATGAGGTCTAGTCAACACAACACACTGGATGCACAAGGACAACCGGACCTCACTCTTTTGCGCCCAAATTTCTGCTTCTCACACCTCCCCAAGTTGTTATTTTCAGGCCCATTTCCTATTCTTTTCTCTTTTTTATATTTATTTCATTTAATTTTATTTATTTATTTACTAACCAATCAATTATTTTCTTTTTATCAAAAAATCACCAAAAAAATTATTTTTCACCAATTAAATTTAAGACATTTATTTTTATTAAAAAATTAATTAATTTAATTAATTAATTTAGATAACATTAATTTCTTTTTGTACATAATTAAAAATAATTAGAATAAATAAGTTTTATTACTAACTTAATTATATTTTATTTTTTTCCTAAAATAATCAAAAACACAAAAATAGGTCATGTAATTATTTTTATTAATTAATTTAATTAACTAATTAATTGCATATTTAATTTAGAAAACTTATTTCTATTATTAAAAACAACAAAAAAAAACAAGTCTTCTTTTAATTAGGTTAGAGGGGTCAAAACCCTAATTTCTCGTCGATCTAATTTTCCTCGTACGCTTTATTATTATTTTTATCATATTTATGTAACTGCCTACAGTTTGTAATAGTTAATTAGGACGTTTATTTATTTTCATCGCTTTATTTTCAAAGGGTTCGTTTTTGGCTATGTAAATACCCGAAGCCTTGTAATAGCGGAGCTTAATTTCCGCATTTTAAATTCCGCAAATTATTAACTGTTAGATGTATGATATAGGGATGCATGACAAGAATGTGTGATTAATTTTAAAACAGTTAGATCACCCTAAATGTGCAAAGATAAATAAACTGAAATTGAATAATTCGCACATGCGCACTCCTAGGGTACACTCCCACTTGGTTGCCTTCGGTAAACGGTCATTGAGTATAGGATGCTTTAGTGGTCGTCCTTTTGTCTAAAAAAAGATCAAAGTCCTGATTCAGAAAAGTTTCCTCGGAACGGTTGCCTTGGAAAAGTTGCCTCGGAATGGTTGCCTCAGAATTGTTGCCTCGAATAATTGATCTAAGACATTAGGGTTACTACTAAGACGTCCTAACATTGCTTTAGTGACCGTACGTCCCTTTCGAATTGACCCTTAAACTCCAACGATGATGCTACCTACTCACTAATACTAGGATAGCGTTATCTAAAGGAAATGAACATAGAACGATTTTTTTTCCGAGTAGGTAGATTAGTTCTTAAGTACTTGCTCAATCCAAACAATTTTTTTCACACTTGCACTCCTTTACAAACAAAGTTTTCAAAAACACTTCATTACACTCTTGAAGACAGAAGCAAGAGTTAAATCGAAGTTAAAACAAAAACTTTTCAAAGCACACAAACACAAAGAAAACAATTTTTAAAATGATGAGCAAGTACCTAAGATCCCGTAGATAACTACGGATAGAAAGGGTGCTAATACCTTCCCTTTCTATAATCTACCCCCCCCCCCCCCCCCCCCCCCCCGTACTCAGAAATATCTCGAAAAAGGAATTGTTCTGTGCTTTTTTCCTTTCCTTGTTGGATAAAATAAAAGTCGGTGGCGACTCTTGCTTACCGCGACATTTTGCAAACACAAACGCAAAACGTAAACCAGCAAATTCCTTAAAAAAGGGAAACACGTCCCGGTTCTGGAAACCGTATCACACCAGGGTATGAGGAAGATGAAGCTGACTATTTTGAGGAGCAGTATCCTCCTGCTGATGATAAATACAAACAGCTGGAGGATCGTGTCAATGATATGGATATCTAGAGGGTACCATGGCTGGATTTTGAAGAGTTGGGACTGATCTCATAGGTGGTTATCCCGCAGAAATTCAAGGTCCCCACCTTTGCTAAGTACGACGGTGTCTCCTACCCTAAGCTGCACTTAAGGTCATATGTCAGGAAGATTTAACCTCACACTACTGATAGGAATTTGTGGGTACATTTCTTCTAAGGAAAGTTTGGCAGGGACTCAGTTGGAATGGTTCTATCAACTGGAAAGAACCAACATTCGTAATTGGAAAGATCTGGGTTCTTCTTTCTACAAGAAGTACCAGTATAACACTGACCTCACCTTAACTCGTACATAATTTCAAAGTATGTCTATGGGTTCCGGCGAAGGTTTTAAAGATTATTCCCAAAAGTGGAGAGACCTTGCGGGAAGAGTTCAGCCTCCGTTGTTTGATAGAGAGTTGGTGGACATGTTATTGGGCACGTTGTCTGGTCTGTTCTTTAACCATCTGATTGGAAGCTCTTCTGTTGGGTCCACTGAACTGATACTTACTGGTGAACGGGTAGAAGCTGGCATCGAGAGTGGTAAAGTCCAGAGAGATGCATCCTCCAGTACAGCAAAGAAACCCTTCACTGGAAAGAAGGAGGTCAGTGCTGCTTATGGCCAGAGAAATCAAAGAGAAACTGAACAACTTCTAACGGTAGGGGCTATTATGATTTCTAATCTTGCATCAAACCAACAATGAAACAATCAGCGCAGGTCGGATGCACCCAGAATTCAGTTTACCAGGATCAACATGACCTTATCCCAGGTTTTGCCACACCTGCTAAATTCCAATCTGGTGACAGTAAAGGAAGCTCCTAAGAATCCCAATACTGCATCTCCCATCTACAACCCAAATGCCCGATGTGCCTACCACTCTGAAAGTCCTGGACATGATACAAATGATTGTTGGGCTCTGAAGAACAAAGTGAAAGATCACATTGAGGCGAAGGAGATTGAGTTTGATCCTCCCAAGACCCCCAATGTCATAATTACACCAATGCCCAAGCATGAACCGGGAATTAGTGAAATTGATGTTGATTCTACTACAGAGGATGCTGACAGTGACTACGACGTGGACAAATGGATCTTCTCAACCATCAGTGGTGGACTCAACAATTGAGAGGCCAAAGATTTTGTGCCTATTACTTTTATTCAAGAGTAATTGCCTTCTTTTTTTATATGTAATATTTAAACAATTGAAACTTTAAAGCCTTGTGTCTTACCCGAGGTACTATGGTCTATTTTGTGAGGGTATTACTTCATCTTCATATGTCATTAACAAATCATTGAATGTTTTGCATGCAAATTTTACGCTCTTTATTTTTTCTTTTCTACTTTTTACTTTATCAAAAACATTTATGCTCTCTTACACACACCTACATATCAAACTGCAGATCCACACCCACTCTGGATCCCATTGATAACGGTTCTGCTATTGCCAATTATGAATTTGAAAATAGGATCTACCAAGCCGAGGTCGAAGGTGAGAAAGATTGTGAAGTACAAGGGGAACTTGCCAGACTGCTACAACAGGAAGAAAGGGCAATACAACCTCATGAAGAGTCGGTTGAGATAGTGAACTTGGGTATTGAAGAGGATGAGAAGGAAGTCAAGATAGGTGCCGATTTGGAGCATAGTGTCAAAGAGTGGTGAATTCCGATGCTACATGACTATGTTGAGGTTTTTTCCTGGTCATACAAAGACATGCTGGAACATGACACTGATATTGTGGTTTATCGCCTACCAACAAAAGAGGACTTCCCTCCGGTGAAACAGAAGGTTCGTCGTATGCGGCCAGAGATGTCAGAAAAGATCAAGGTTGAAGTCATGAAACAATTCAATGCCAGTTTCTTAGTTGTCACCTCTTATCCATAATGGGTTGCCTATGTTGTTGTACCTAATAAGGATGGTAAAGTATGTATGTGTGTGGATTACAGAGACCTGAGTAGGGCAAGCCCCAAGGATGACTTTCCGCTTTCCCACATCGATGTTCTGGTTAACAACATCGCACAACATAAGGTATTCTCCTTCATGGATGGTTTCTATGGGTATAATCATATCAAAATGACACCTGAATACATGGAGAAAATGACCTTCGTCACACAGTGGGGCACTTTCTGTTACAAGGTTATGCCATTTTGGTTAAAGAACATCGGGGTAACCTATTAGCGTGCCATGGTAGCTTTATTTCACGAGATAGAGGTCTATGTTGAAGATATGATAGCCAGGTCTCAGACCGAAGAGGAGCACCTTGATCACCTACAGAAGCCGTTTGAAAGGCTGAAAAAGTACAAATTGAGACTGAACCCGAATAAGTGCACCTTTGCAGTAAGATCCGGTAAGCTCTTAGGCTTCATTGTCAGCGGAAAAGGCATTGAAGTGGACCCTACAAATGTTAAAGCTATACAAAAAATTCCAACTCCTCGCACTGAGAAGGAGGTTAGGGGATTCTTGGGACGTCTAAACTACATTTCCAGGTTCATTTCCCATATGACCGCTACTTCTGAGCCAATCTTCAAGTTACTGAAGAAAGATCAAGCAGTGAAGTGGAATGACGATTGCCATAATGCCTTTGACAAAATCAAAGAATATATTCAAGAGCCTCCAATATTGATGCCGCCAGTTGAAGGAAGACCTCTGATCATATACTTAACAGTATTAGAGAACTCAATAGGGTGTGTGTTTGGGCAGCATGACGAGTCTGATCGAAAAGAGCATGCAATATACTACCTTAGAAAAAAGTTTACCGACTGTGAAACAAGATAATCACTGCTCGAGAAAACTTGCTACGCTTTGGCATGGGCTTCTCGCCGACTAAGACAGTACATGTTGACTCACACTACTTTGTTGATATCTAAAATGGATCCTATCAAATACATCATGTTAGTAACTGATTGTGAAGAACCTGGACCGTATGAAGGACCTGAAAGAGGATCCAGATGGACTATGGTTTTTGACGGAGCTTCCAACGCTCTTGGAAATGGAATCGGTGTTGTGATCATATCTCCCAAAGGTTGTCATACTCATTTCAATGTCAGACTATGTTTCAATTGTACCAATAATATGGCTGAATATGAAGCATGTATCATGGGTCTCAAAGCTGCTATTGACTTGAGGATTAAATTCTTGAGTGTATTTGGAGATTCGGCCCTAGTAATCAATCAAATCAAGGGAGAATATGACATAAACCATCCTAATCTCATCCCTTACAAAGAGCATGTGTTGACACTGATTCCACACTTTGAATAAGTTACATTTGAGCATTTTCCATGAGAGGAAAATCAACTAGCGGACGCGCTAGATACTATTTCATCCATGTTTAAGGTCAGGTGGGATAACGAAGCTCGTCAGATCACTATTGAGATAATGGATAAAAGCATACTGTCATGAGATTGATACTGAAGAAGTAGTGGACAAACCTTGGTTCCATGAAGTCAAAAGATATCTCAAAGCTCAAGATTATCCTGAGGGAGCTTCAGTCAATGATAAGAAGTCCCTAAGAAGGTTCTCTGCCAAGTTCTTCCTCAGTAACGGAATCCTCTACAAGTGCAACCACGACTCTACCTTGCTTTGGTGTGTATACAAGAGTGAGGCAGAAAAGATTATGGCTGACTTGCACGAAGGTACCTTTGGCACCCATTCTAGTGGGCATACGATGGCTAAAAATATCCTACGGGCAAGATACTATTGGTCCACTATGGAAGCAGATTGTTATTAGCATTCGCGAACTTGTCAAAAATTCCAGATCTATGTTGATAAAATACATGTGCCTCTGGTTCCTCTAAACTTCTTGACTGCTCCCTGGCCATTATCAATATGGGGGATCGACATGATTGGAGAGATTAGACCTACGGCCTCTAATGGGTACCGCTTCATCCTGGATTCCATTGATTACTTCATAAAATGGGTCAATACAGCTTCATTTGCTTCTGTTACCAAGAACGTGGTGGCCCGATTCATCAGACATAACCTTATTTGTCGATACGGTATTCCAAAAAGAATCATTATAGATAATCGTACCAATCTCAATAACACTATGATCATCAAGCTCTTCACGCAATTCAAGATCTAGCATTATAACTCTTATCCTTACCGGCCGAAGATGAATAGCATTGTAGAGGCTACTAATAAAAACATCAAGAAGATCATACAGAAGATGATGGTGACATATAAAGACTGGCATGAGATGTTACCATTTGCTCTTCATGGTTACTGCACCACAATGCGCACATCAACAGGGGTAACTCCTTTCTCTTTGGTATACGGTATGGAAGTTGTCCTACCCATATAAGTCTAGATCCGTTCCTTCAGAGTCATGAAGGATGCAGGTTTGGATAAAGACGAATGGGTTCAAAATCAAATTGACCAATTAAACCTGATTGACAAAAAGAGGCTTGCGCTATCTGTCATGATTAGATGTACCAAAAACGTATGATTAAAGCTTTTAACAAGAAGGTCAGACATCAAGTATATCAGGCTGGTGATCTGGTAATCAAGCGCATTATCCTGTCGCAAGGTGATCCCAGGGGAAAATGGACTTCCACATACGAAGGGACATTTGTGATCAAGAACATATTTTCTGGTGGAGCCATGATCTTAACCACTATGGACGGTGACGACCTTCTGCACCCTGTAAATGCAGACATAGTTAAAAGATACTACGCATGAACAAATACCTACTAGGTTGACTGGCCTAGGAAAAAATAAGGGCATCTTGGCGAACCAAAAGGGTTCGGGCAAAAATTAGGGATATACACAAAAAATTTGTACACCCGACAAGTCGAAAACCTGGAAAGGCGGCTTGGGCAAAAAAGGTATCCTGGTGGACTAAAAACCCGAAAGGGAGGTCCAGGAAAAAGTCATGGATTTAAAAGCGTATAATTATGTCCCTTTGGATCACTTTACAACCATATTTCCATATCAACTGTCAAGCTTAAATGGTACTAATCAATCCAGTCAGCATCGGACAAGCAACAAAGAGATGAGACACTCGAAGACATAAAGGAAATAGCAGAATGGGAACCCGATGAGATTATTTCACATAGCTATTTTTCTTTGTACACTATTTTGTATTAGTTTTATTCTTATGATTGCATTCTCTTACTAGAATATCCGTCTCCTTGTACAAAAATGCTTGTCATAGGCACAAATTCTTCAAATTAATACAAAATTATCTCTTTGAAAGTGCAAAACTATTTGTTTTTATTTTTTATGTTTTGATTGCAAAAACGTCCAGTGATTATTTTTGAACATATGCATTTGAATGTCATTACTATTTACAAATACACGCATAAAAAACAGAAAGACAATGGCTTTAAGAAATAGGACAATGTCTAAAGGCCATCCACAAAATCCCCGCAAGAGACTTTCTTCAGCAGGTACCAAGGCAGAGGCATCCTACTATAAGATCACTACCATATCCTCAGCGTACAGCCTAATGAGGTCAGGTGTTGTTATATCCCCAACAGAGCAAGAATCTCCAACTACTACTCTGACATCTAAGAAAAATTCCCCAGTAAAGTCGCCAAGCTTATTGGATTCCCCAACAGGATTCCATAAAAATCCCCAAGAGGATTACGGAGTTTCCCTTCCATAACAGAGTTTATTTCCCTAACAACGGAAATCCATCTCTCAGCATTTCAACTTCAACAAAATTTGAAGACCTACATTCTTCATCCCCAACAACAGTCAGGGATTTATTTTCCCTAATTCTGCAACACTGCAATAGAGCAACTGATACGCTCACATATTATAGTCATACAACATTTACAATACATCATAGCATATGCATAACTGAAACGCATATAACATTCTCATTTATTTTGAGAGTATCGTGCAATTAATACATCATGACATCGCATGAAACTGACTTTACCTTTTCAGGTTGAATTTGTAGAAAGACGAATACTATCAACTTATACATCAGGTCAAATATTAATTCCCGAAACTAGACGGGGAAACTATCTACACAACCAAGTGGTATGAAGTCCTGAAGCAAGACCGGTTTACCAACAAATACAGTGGGCCACAAATTAATGCCCGAAACCAGACGGGGAACTATCTATGCGACCAACATTGCCAAGTCCCAGATTAATACCTATAACTAGCCAAGACAACTATCTTTGGACGACCGATTGAAGATTAATACCTATAACAAGCCATGAAAACTATCTTTCTTTCTAAGGTAAAAGATTAATACCTGAAACCATCCAGGACAACTATCTCAAATGACCGACAAAAACAAGTTCCATATTAATACCTGTAACTAGTCAGGATAATTATTTGTGGATGACCGAATGAAGATTAATAGCTGTAACAACACAGGAAAACTATCTTTCATTCTAAGGTCAGAGATTAATACCTGAATCCAGACAGGACAACTATCTCAATGACCAACAAAAGCAAGTTCTGGATTAATACCTGAAACAAGACAGGACACCCATTTGTGAACGAGTGACTGTAGATTAATACCTGAAACCAGACAGGAAAACTATCTACATGACCAGATGAAGAAATCTTACACGGGTTCCTTCTTAACTTTCCATATGCAGTCTAACACGAACTCATCCCGAAGCAATATTGCATGGGTTCCTTCTCAACTTTTCAGATGTAGTCTAACACTGACTCATCTTGAAGCAATCTTACATGGATTCCTTCTCAACTTTTCATATGCAGTCTAACACGGACTCATCCTGAAGCAACCTTACACGGATTCCTTCTCAACCTCCAAATGTAGTCTAACACGGACTCATCCTGAAGCAATCTTACACGGATTCCTTCTCAATTTCCATATGCAGTTTAACACGGACTCTTCCTGAAGCAGCCCTACACAGGCTCCTTCTAATACATTTCCAGACAACAGTTAATTTCATTCTCCCCAGTAAGTTACTGTGAAGCCCGGAGTTCAACCAGAAAACAACAAACTTTTCAAGAGATAATTCCTCAGTAGAGCCTTGGACAACTGAAGTTCCTAGACTCTATTCCCCACAAAGTCTTCCTCAAGTAGGAGAACAACAGAAATCAACCTTCCCCAGTGAACTCCTCCTCAGACAGCAGGAACAGGAATTCCCCACAAAGGGTCCCCTTATGAAGTCAGCACCTACTTTAGATGGCATCTTTAAGACCATCTCCGACAACTCCCAGTCATCTTTTCCAAATGGAATATTTAAGCCCATTCCCCACACAGTCAATCATCACATCATGCGAATGCAAATTTCTAGGCACTCTAGTGTTCAATCATCTTCCACCTTTAGATCAAGAAAGGCAAACAAGCCAATCTAAATCTTCAGGTTTAAGAAGATTGAACAGGGGCAGTTGTTGTACCCCAAAATTTACCCTCTCATGTTTTCCAAGATCTACCCTTTGCATGGTGGTTACAAACACTTGCTTAAGGAAAATAAATTTTTTAGAGATAATCAAGTGTCTTTCGATTGACATCTGACCAGGGTATTTCGATTGGCATCTGAGCAAGCTTCGATTGGGCGCTGGACTT
This sequence comes from Vicia faba, assembly GCA_948472305.1. Classification (NCBI taxonomy): domain Eukaryota; kingdom Viridiplantae; phylum Streptophyta; class Magnoliopsida; order Fabales; family Fabaceae; genus Vicia; species Vicia faba. The sequence continues at coordinate 273,819,882 of OX451735.1, read as the reverse complement.
CCTTTGACACAAGCCTGATTCACAAGCTTTGATTGGGTGTTGGGCCTCCTTTCATCAAGTTCAATTCCCAAGGATTCGACTGCACATTGGCTACTTCAGGATTGCCTTCGATTCACAGGGCAAGAACGTCCTACATGCTTGCTTCGATTCACAAAGTAGTAGTCCCCTGTAGAAAAGTTTTGATTGAACCTTTAAAAACCCTTCGATCAAGCTTTGGGTCCTCATGTATCATTCCAATAGGTCCTTCTTTGTGCTTGCCTTCAACGAATAAGGCACAAAGGCCTCTTCATGCTTGCCTTGGATTCACAAGGCAAAGGGATTCTCCAGACTTGCCTTCAATTCACTAGACAAAGGACTTCCTACATGCCTTCGATTCATAAGGCAAGGGTTTCTTCCATGTGTGCTTCGACCCATAAGGAAATGACTTCCTCTGTGCATGCCTTCAGAGTACAAGGCAAAAGACTTCTTTCAACTTGCCTTGGATGCACAAGGAAAAGGCTTCTTTCAACTTGCCTTGGATGCACAAGGCAAAGGCTCCCTCTTCAACTTGCCTTCAGCGTACAAGGAAAAGGCTCCCTCTTCAATTTGTCTTTGATTCACAAAGGCCAAGACCCTTTCAACCGGCCTTTGATTCACAGAGAAATAACCTCCCTCATGCTAGCATCCACAAGGCATTATCTTCTTTTGTGCTAGTTTCAACTGGACAATGGTTCCCTTCGAAACTGCTTGTGTCGACTCTATCTCAGAACCCTTCAGCACATGATTGCCATATTATGAGCACACATTGGTGACCCATTCAAAGAATGCACAAGTCATACATGTGGGCTATTCAAAAGAGACACAAAAGGGTCATTCGAAGGATGTACAGGTGTTCCATTCGAAGGAGACACATAATTATTGAAAATAAGTTTGTCTTATGATGAGTCTTGGTCCAAGTTGCTTGCTGGCCCAAAATCCAACATGTTACCAAGCCCAAGCCTCCTGCACAATTGCATTAGAATTTTTGATTGGCCAGAAAGGAGCTTTCATTTGGGCTAGTTGAAGAGTTTCAGATCAAGCTACCAAGAGAAATAAGGGCTCAATCGAAGAAGCCCCAATGATGAGAATTGGAGCCATTCGAAGGAGGCCACCATGGGCCAATCGAAGAGCAAATATTGAGGGTATTCGAAGGAGTCAAATGTGTCCAGGTTCACCCTGAAGCTCAAAGGGGTAGGGACTCATCAAAAAAGGAAATCTCTTAATGTGTCTGATTTGGCCTTCAAAGCCTAGTTAATGGTTGTTCCTTGCCATATTTATGCTTTGACCCTCTCTCTATCTCCTATAAATACACAAAACTTCTAAAGCGAAGGGTACTAGATACATATGCACAAGGAAAAACTACACACACACGCTACCTCATAAGCCACGCCAAAGTTATCAAAAATCTCATATGTGATCCAAATCGAAGCAATCTTTAACAACGCTCCACTCACTCCTTGAAGTTTGCAGGAGGCACTCCCAAGCACTAGGCAGGTCCAACATATACTAGAGCATCACTCACACAATCTGTCTGTTGATCGAAGGAATGTATCAGGCACCTTCGACCAACTTCCTCATGTGATTAAAAGGCAGCTCTAGGCTCCTTTTCGATCCATGCATGCATGCTACAATTTTCATAGTCTCTTGCACCATCCTTCCCTTTTGAATTTTGTTTTGCGTTTATTTAGTTTTGTTTACTTAGCAAAATATTTATAAAAATCATCACAAAAAATTAGGATTAGATTTTATTAATTAAATTAATTTATGAAATAATTAATTAATTAATTTTAACATCCTCTTTTCAAAAAAATTAAATTAAATTAGAATGTAGGTCTAATTTAATTTTTTCAATTTAATTTCTTTTCATAAATATCAAAAACAACAAGAAGATTTTATTCTTAAGATTTTAGACGTCTTTTCAACTTCGCGCGTTATTATTATTGTAACTATATATTGGGATGTAATAGATGATTAGTAGGATCTTTACTGCTTTTATTTATTTTTCCCCCATTTTTTGGAATTGTAATAATCCCCCTCCCCGAAGCTTTGTAATAGTGTAGGATTTATATTCCTGCATTTTAATTTTTGTACAATATTAACTGTTAGATGTATGGTAATAGGATTGTATGGCAAGAATAAAATAAAACGCTAGCAAACCTAACACAAAAGACAAAAATAATTGAATACAACACCCTTGCACATATACACCTCTAGGCTACTCCCACTTTGGTTGCTTCGGAAAATAAAACATTCATGTCCCTCGAAAGTAGGGACGCTTTAGCAAAGACCCTCGGATCAAAAGATCATAGTCCCTCGATGACCTTTCGGTGTTGCCTTTCGGTAAATGATCTAGTCCCTCAAACAAAATTGCTAAAGCGTCTCTATATGTTGCCTTTATGATTGTACAATGACCCACGAATATCCCTCATACATCCAAACAACTATGGCTACCTACTCACTAATAGTAGGATAGCCTTGTCTAAAGAGAAGGAGGAAAAGAACGACCCTTTCGAGTAAAGTAGATAGTTGTTAGATGCTTGCTCAAAAAAAATGTTTACACTTACATAAAAACATTTCAAAACATTTTTAAAAACGCTTTATCAACACTCTTGAGGACTGATACAAGAGTTATCATAAATAAAATCTCCGCACTAAGGCACTTTCAAAAATACGTTTCAAAACACACAAAGCACATGGTATTTTTCAAATGAGCTAAGCATCTAAGAACCCATTGAAAACTACGGATGGAAAGGGTGTTATCACCTTCCCTCTCCATAATCTACCCACCTTACTCATAAAACTCTTGAAAGGTCTTTTTCTGTTCTTTTAACCCTTTCCTTTATTTGGATAAAAGAAAAGTCGATGGTGACTCTTGCTTACCGCAACATTTGTGAATACAAATGCAAAACCAGTATAAACAGTCGGTTCTGCCACCGTATCATACAAACCATTATGTATCAATACATAATGAATTGGTTTTGATTTTCAGGGGCAAGAAGTGATATGTATTAATGCATAAGTGCATGTGTCAATGCATAAAGTTTTTTTTAAACAATTTTCCTTCCCTTTTATGTTATATTTATATTTTTAGATATTATTATTAGTTATTCAATTTGGTTGTAATACTAATTAGGTTTTAATTGTTTTCATCCCCCATTTGTGATTTGTATCCCCATCCCAAAAAAAAGATGTAATAGTGTAGAACTTTAAATTTCCGCAATTATCGCTTTCAATATTATTGCTAGTAATTAGAGTTTGTATGGAAAGACTTAAAATCAACAAGTAGACAACCCTAATTCAAGACAAAAATGAATGAAATCAATACACTTTGCACACTTTCATCTCCAGGGTAACCCACACTTATTTCCTCGAATAAAACAGACATGTCCCTCGAACGTGGGATACTTTAGCAATGACCCTCGAATACAAGATCGTAGTCTCTCGATGACCCTTCAATGTTGCCTTTGGTGAATGATCTTAGACCCTTAAGATAAATTGCTAAGGTATCCTACAATGTTGCCTTCTATGACTGTAAGACGATCCTTGTATGTCCCTTTATATCCAATGATAGGCCTTCTTATCAATCAATGGTAAGATAGCAATATCTAAAGGAGGGGGAAATGAACAAAGACTTTTTTAGTAGGTAGAACGTTCGTAGTTGCTTGCTCACAAACATTTCAAACCAAACATCTTTCAAATACACCAACATTTTCCATGAAATATTTTCAAAAGTCAACACTTTGTATACATTCTTATAGAGACAGTAATCATTACAAAGTTTTCCTAAACGAAGGCACTTTTCAAAAATACTTTCAAAACCATCACAAACACATTTCAAACAAATCATTTCAAAGTGAGCTAGCAACTAAGATCCTGTAGATAACTACGGATGAAAAGGGTTCTAACACCTTCCCTTTTCATAACCTACCCCCCGAACTCAAGAAAATATCGCAAAAGGTCCTTCATGTTCTTTTCACCCTTTCCTTTATTGGATAAAAGAAAAGTCGGTGGTGACTCTTGCTATCTACAACAATTGTGATAAAATGCAAAACATCCAAGACAGTTCTCCCAGCGTATTACAGCAGGTAAGAGAAAATTGGTTGTTTTTCAGTTAGAAGTTTGGACTTTATTTTAAACCTAACTGTTAGTTATTAGAGATAGGATTCAATAGGAAATTATGTTAGTCATTGTTTATGTTAGGGCGGTTAATGAACGAAAAACTTGTCAATGGCTACTTCCTGCTAGTGACTTGAATGCTTAAAAATTGGTTTGTGAATGTTAGGTTAGTTTGCTAGTTGAAGTCATAATCATTTAAGGTTAGTGTTACCTACATTGGTGTAATACAGTGGGAGCACTGACTTTACTCGTTTTACATTTTATCGCAAATGTTGCGGTTAGAAAGAGTCGCCACCGAGTTTTCTTTTATCCAATAAAGGAAAGAGTGAAAAGAACAGGAAAGACCTTTTGAGAATTTTTCTGAGTAAGGGGGGTAGGTTATGGAAAGGTAAGGTGTTAGCACCCTTTCCATCCGTAGTTATCTACGGGCTCTTAGTTTCTATCTCACTTTGAAAATGCTTCTTTTTTGTGTAAGTGTATTTGAAAATATTTTGAAAAGACGCCTTAGTGCGGCGAACTTTGTAATGATTCTCGTATTGTTGACAATGCATACAAAGTGTTTTTTATCTTTGAAAAATATTTAGAAAAGGGAGTGTATGTGTGGGAAATTTGTTTTGTTTTGTGAGCAAGTAACTATAAGCTGTCTGCATACTCGAAAGATCTTTGTTATTTTCCTCTTTTCCTTTAGATAGTTATATTCTACCATTGGTTAGTAGTTAACCCTACCATTGGATGTTTGAGGGACATGCGCGATTCATCATACAATCATGAAGGAAACTCATGGGACATCTTAGCAATTTATCGTAAGGGACTAGATCATTTACCGAAAGGCAACATCAAAGGGTCATCGAGGAACTATGATCTTTGTATCGAGGGACTTTACTAAAGTTTCGTACGTTCGAGGGACATGACTGTTTATTTTTCGAAGGAAACAAGTGAAGGTACCTTAGAGGTCAGTGTGTGCGAAGTGTGTTATATTTCAGTTATATTTGTCTTGGGTGTTAGGTTTTCTATAATTTGCTTCTAAATCTTGTCATGCAAACCTATTATCATACATCTAGCAGTTAAATATATACATATGCAGAAAATAAAAGTGCGAGATTTAAACTACGCTATTACATCGCTTCGGGATAGGGGGAATACAAACCAAAATAGGGGGAAATTTAAATATCCTAATTAAACTATTACATCCCTTGTACAGTTACAATAATACGGAAAATGATAACGCAAAAATAAATAAATGCGCGGAGAATGAAAAGGGGGAAGACGTCTAGAAAACCCTAAAATTCTAAGTAGAAAAATGTTTTTGTTGTTTTTAATTTTAATTAGAAAAATACTTTGAACCTGATTCTAACCAATTTTAATTAACAAAATAATCTCAAAAATGATTTAAATCAATTAATTTTATTGTAAAAAAAAGTTAATTAAATCAAATCCTAAATCTAATTTTTGTTTGATTTTTATGATTTTTATTAAAAAAGGCTTATTAAAAGAAAATAATTAAATTAAATTAAAACAAAATAAAAAGAAGAAAGATTTATGGGCCTGCTTGTAAGAAATTGAAGGGGTGTGGAAAGAAGGAAAACTAAGCCCAAAAAAAGGAGCCCAAGAGCTGGTGGTGGTTCTGCGTGACCAGTTCCCTGGGGTTCACCATAGGGACTTCATCAGGGGCGTTAGATCTAAATATTTCAAGATATGAAGGTAAAAGCATTATGCATACCATGCTTACATGTAAAACGTTAGAAAATTGCAAAAAAAATGCATATGAATGAAACAAACATGTTTACAAGGATTTAAACTGTGAAAACCTTGAGAACACGAAACTTACCTATGTATCAATCGGAAGTTGATGTAGGGGCGGCTTCTATGGTTGATTCACGAAGAATAATGGTTGGTTCTTACTCTTTGCAATGTTAGGAGGACAATGGAAGGCTTGTATCAGTTTGAAAATTGTTGGAGATGTGAGATATAATTTTCACAATTTCTTTGAATTTGGAGAATTTTTTGAGAGCTTTTGTGCCAATGATTTTTGTGGTCTTTTGAGTTGCTATGCTTGCCTTTATATAGAATGATGAAATGAGCTAACAAATATGGCAAGAATCAAAGCCATGATGCCATGATAAAACAAGAATCAAACAACTCTAAAACTTGCCAAGCTTGAGATTTTTCTTTCCATCTTGGTCTTGCACGAGTTTGGCAAGGTTGTAATGAGTTGTCATGAGTTGTCATGAGTTGTCTTGGGCCTTAGGATGATTTAAACAAAAAGTCCAAGCCTTTATACCATTGTTTTATATTTCATTTGATTTTATTTGCATTTAAATGAACAAAAATTAAAATAAAAGAAATAAAAATCATTAAAAAATATGTGAATGGATTTAGAGGTCCTCTAACACCTTATGAACATGTTTGAACATCAAAAGTTAGGCTCACTAGTTCAAAACTTCAAGTTTGCTCACTTTGTATTTCATGCATTTCCTCAAAATTTCCTAACTTGTGCAACTCATAACTTGCTCAATTTTCATCTTTTAAAGGTGATATAGGACTTTTTGGAAAGATAAACATGTACTATACAATCTCTATGTTAATCATTTTTTATTTTGAAGACTTTATCTTGATGTAAGTTTCCTTGGCAAAAAGTGTCTTTTGTTGACTTTTGAAAATGACCTATAATGTTTTAACTCATATCTTTCAAATGAAGCATTTTTTGTAGTTGAGAATAAAAAAAAGTTATAGGGAATTGAATTCTCTTAAAAATGAGCTTTGGTTGGGGAAAAGCTGATGAAGTATGTGAAAGTTATTCCTGGTCAAAGTTCAATTGACTTCTCCTAAGGAAACCCTAATTTGACAATTCTTGACTTTTGATGATTTGAGGGATTTACTTGGGGAATCATGATCAAACCTCGATCAAATGATGAATATCACTTTGAAATGTTGATGTTGACCAAAAATCTTAAAGTTTGATTGGATGTTTACCATAGTTGACTTTCTGACCAATATAGTTGATTTTCAATCATTTGAGCCATTGACTAAGCAAACTTGTGATGCAGGACTTGACACTTGACATGAACCTTGTTGAGGACCTAAGGAGAACCATGGAAGCCACTTGAGACCTTTTCAAACCAAATTCATTTAAGAAACTCCAAACCCTAGTTGTAGGCCTTTGGCTTAGGAGGAGCATCTTGACTAGTCAACCGTTGAGTGTCGTGAATATCTGAGAAGCCTTGAAAGAAGGTCTTGAGAAGAAAAGGGGAGGGAAAATTTTAGGGTACAACAGCTGTCCCTGTTCAATCTTCTTAAACCTGGAGAGTTAGATTAGCATGTCTGTCATTCGTGACTTGAAGGTAGAAGATGATTGAACACTAAAGTGCCCAAAAATTTGCACTCGCCTGTGCAAGGGGTAACATTATTGGTTGATTGTATCAGGAATGCGCTTATAGATTCCATTTGGAGAGTTGTCAGAGATAGGCTTATAGATGCCATCCAAAATAACTGTTTATTTCAACTGGAAGAAGTATCAAAATAAATCTTTGGTCTATTTAAACTGAACCAGCATATGTCGTTGTTTGTCTTTAACTAGATAAAAATCAGAATAAATCTTTGGGCGATTTAAATTGAACCAGAGAAAGTTCCTACTGGAAAAGAATCAGGATAAATCATTAGTTGATTTAAACTAAACCAGTAGATGTCTGTACTTAACTTTAACTAGATAAGAATCAGAATAAATCTTTGAGTGATTTAAACTGAACCAGAAAAAGGCCTTGATTGTCTTTAACTGGATAAGAATCAAAATAAATATTTGGGAGATTTAAACTGAACCAGAGAAAGAGTCCACCGGAAAAGAATCAGGATAAATCATTGGTCGATTTAAACTGAACCAGCAGAGGTCTTTACTTGTCTTTAACTGGATAAGAATCAGAATAAATCATTGAGTCAATTTAAACTGAACCAGAGAAAGAGTCTACTGGAACAGAATCAGGATAAATCATTGGTTGATTTAAACTGAACCAGCAGAGGTCTTTAATTGTCTTTAACTGGATAAGAATTAGAATAAATCATTGAGTCTATTTAAACTAAACCAGAGAAAGAGTCCACCAGAAAAGAATCAGGATAAATCATTGGTCGATTTAAACTAAACCAGCAGTGGTCTTTAATTGATAATGACCTTATGAGGAAAATGCTGAAATAACCCTTCGTCAGATGTAGCCTTTGAAAAGACTGTCAGGTCATATAAGTAGTTGATGATGTTTATTGATTGATCTTTCCTGAAAAGGTAAAGAGTTAGTTGTATGCAATGTTATAATGTAGGAAATGCATTGTGCAATGATGTTATTAAAATAAATGAGATTGTGCTATATGCGTTTTGTATGTATATGCTATGATATTGGTAAATTATGTATGAATGTGAAATGTTATTGAAGTGACTTTGTAAAGTCAAGCAGCATCTTTGTCTGGGGAAAATAAATCTCTGACTGTCACTGGGGATGAAGAGTATGTGTATCTTCGATCTTCTGGGGGTTGTTTCCGCTAGGGACTCCTGCTTTCTTATTTGAGGAAAATCCGATGGAGAACATTGCTTTCTGCTTTGAAGAAACTCTGCTGGAGAATGTTAATTCCTGCTTGGGGAGAAAAGTTCAAGAACATTCATTGTTCACTACTCTTTTGGGGAGTTTATTGCCTGACCTGGGATAAAGGAGATGGATAACCTTACAGCTCATCTGAGGAGGATAAAGTTGACTGACATTTGATCCAGTTTTAGATTTAGTAGCAACTCTCTATGGATAGTGACGACTTCACTGGAGAGAGGAATTTTTCCAGTGATTTATGGTAAAAGTAACACTCAAGTTGGGGAGTGTCAGAATAAATATGTGCCTTGATTGTATCTGAAGATGTACTGAATGAGTATCTGAATGAATCTATATCTAGATCGTATCTGAACTGTATCTAGAAGAGAATATAGAATGAGTGCCAAAATGAATCTATATTTATATTATATCTAAAATGTATCTAAAAGATGCATTTGAATGAGTATCAGAATGACATCCATATCTAGATCGTATATGAACCGTATCTGTAAGAGAATCTATAATGAGTGTCAGAATGAATCTATATCTAGATTCTATCTGAAATGTATCTAGAAGATGCATTTGAATGGGTATTAGAATGACATTTGTTGTACCCCAAAAGTTTCCCTCTCAATTTCTCAAAGATTCTCTCACAAAATCTCCATTGCTCAAAATTGCATAAGGTTTGATCAGCTCAAGACACTTCCTCAACATTGATGGCTCAAATTAAGGTTTGGGTTTGGACAAGTACAATTGGACTTTTAATGCCCCATATAGTTTCTATGGATTATATTGGGCTCTCAAGCATCGGGTCGAAGAAAGGAGGAAGAGGAAATTGTCAAAAGGGAAAAGCATGTCGAAAAGGAGTGGTGGATAGATTTTGACAAATCGAAGAAGAGCAAGCTTGCTTCGATCCACAAGCTTCAATTGGGCAATGGTTTCCTTCGAGCAATCTGCTTTGATCCACCTCTAAACCTGCTTTGATCCACAAAAAATAATTTCCTTCATGCTTGCTTCGATCCACAAGGCAAGGGTTTCCTTCATGCTTTCTTTGATCCACAAAGCAATGACTTCCTTCATGCTTTCTTTGATCCATAAGGCAATGGTTTCCTTCATGCTTGCTTCGATCCACAAAGCAATGACTTCCTTCATGCTTGCTTTGATCCACAAAGAAATGACTTCCTTCATGCTTGCTTAGATCCATAAAGAAATGACTTCCTTCATGCTTGCTTTGATCCACAAAGCAATGGCTTCCTTCATGCTTGCTTCGATCTACCTCTCAACCTGCTTCATTCCACATACTAAACCCTTCGACACACATAGTTTCGAAAATATGAATTACAAGTATATCTTCATACTTTATTCTAACCACAAGGATAGTTGGTTGTGGCATTTGAAGTTTGGACATTTGAACTTTCAACAGATTACTCGAGATATGGTTTTCCAAGTCTTGAGATGCCTGAAAAAATTTGTGAAGTAGGAAAGCAATCCAGAATTTCTTTCGTTTTGACTATGCCAATGAGATCATCTTGCATGCTCAAAGTGGTACATTCAGATGAATGTGGTCCATTCGAAGAACATACATTTGATGGTCCACTCGAAGAACATACAATTGGTGGATTCGAAGAACATACAATTGTTGGTCCATTCAAAGAACATACAATTGATGGATTCTAAGAACATACAATTGTTGGTCCATTCAAAGGACACACAATTGGTGGAAATGAATATTGCTTTCTCTGTTGTGGAAATGAATATTGCTTTTTCTGTTGATGAGTCTGGTCGAAAGTGGTGGATCTATGTGATCAAAACAAAGGGAAAGAGTATTTGACCAGAGTAAAGAAAAAGATCAAATCCAAAGGCCATGCTACATGATCTTGCTTTGCAGGCCTCAAACTTGTGTTTCACTCTGTTGTACCCCAAAATTTTCCCTCTCATTTATCAAGTAATCTCTCACAAGATCTCCTTTGGTTTAAGACTGCATTAGGGTTGATCAGCTCAAGACACCTCCTCAAGACACCTCCTCAAGCACTAATGACTAAAAATTTGGGTTTGAGATTGCACAAGAATAAATGGAATTTTAATTCCCCATATTACTTTCATGGATCACTTTGGACTCTCAAGATTTCTCATTACAAGTTTCAAGTCTTGAATCACATTTTTGCTCAATCAATTGATCAGTTGACCTAAAAATCAGTTGTATTGGGGAAAAGTCAATTATGGTCAATTTACAGTCAAACTTCATATTTTTTATCCAAATCAACATTATAAACTCATATATTTCATTTTATCAAGTTTGGACCATAATTCCTCAAGAAATTTGATCAGATCATCAAAAGGGCAAAATGGTCAAAATTAGGGTTTTGACTGAGGAAGTGCAATTTCTGTTTTTTGACCTAGAAAATGGTTGATTGGTTGGAGACTTGATCTCAAGGATTAAATTGAAACATTTTAATCTAATGGAATGACTCAAAACTTCCCTCAAGATCAATTGATTGATAGTTGATTTTCAGTCAACTGATCAAAAGTCAACTCTACAATGAAAAGTCAAACTTTGACTTTTTGGTCAAAATCAAGTATCAAAGATCATAATTAATCAAAACATGTCAAAATATGAAACTTTTTCATCAAGAAATCAAAAGTCAAGATTTCATTTTGAAAATTCAAAGTTTCTAAACTTAGAAATTTTTCCAAGTGTTTGAAAATTCATATTTTTTCACAACTTTGAGCCAATTTTTCACCATGATGCAAGATGATTCAAAGGAAGCTTTCAACATGAAAGTTGTAGATCTCAGTGAGATCTAAAACATTGAAAAACACAACTTCTCCTAGAAATTCATGGATTTCAAGTTATGATTTTGTGAATACATGTTTATGAAACTTAGAAACTTAGTGAAATTTTGCCCTAGTTTAGGCAGGATTTTGACCTAACTTCATGGCAATTATTCACATAGTTCCAAGAGGAATTTTCAATAATGACCAACATAGAGGTTGTAGAGGATGTTACAAGCTTTTCAAAATGTTAAATAACTCATTGAGATCATGTTTGAGCAGAGAGAATCGAAGACAAGAAGTTGGACATTCATTCTTGAATTATAGGTCATTTCCATGATGAACAAGAATTAAAATCCAAGCCCATGCTGCATAAATCTTACTTTTCAGGCTTCTAACCTCTAAATCTATCCATAATCAGAAGATTAAATAACTATTTAAGCTATGATCCAAGTGTTTGAGCCATTGTCCAAGTGATTATTCCATTAATGGAACAACCTTCACACTTCCATTTTGGAAAAATGACTTTAATCACAAAGTCAGTGCATAGAGCTTTGCACTTGTTCCTTCTAATCACAAGCAATGTCAAATGCAAAATCAACATGTCTAGAGCCTCCCAAAAACTCAGGCCATGCTTGTACTATGCCTTGAAACCATGTTTTCACTTTTCTTCAAAATCAAGTAACATAGCCATAACTCTATATCTTGTGCTTCTGACCACCTCAAGTGCTCTAACCTTTTTTCATATAACTATACAAGTTATTTGCAAGCTAACACGCGATTTTACATGCTCCCAAACCCCCTGAAAACTCATAACTGCATCACAAACCACCATTGTTGCAAATTCTGACCAAGAACTTCAAACTTCCATTTCCCTCGTGCGTTTCTTGACCTTTTCGATTCAAAAGCTTCCTCACATCAAATACCAACTATCCATGTCCCTGTATGTAGACTGTAACATCATCTTCATCAACTTCCATAGACAATAATAGAGCATTGTAGTTGGACTTCATCTATTGCATTAGCTTCCTAGAGGTTCCTAGAGGTTCAAGGAAGCTAACCTGATCATCACCATCACTTGAAACAAGCTCAAACTCATTTCACGATTTCCAGTTTTGAGGTATTTCTCTTGAACTTCTATCTCATTATTTAGGCATTGTTAGGCTTGAATTTGTGAAGATAAAATGTAGACATCATTTCCCTGAAACTATATATGTCCATAGATTTCATTTATGTTGCTTGAGTAGGGAGAATTTTGAGTTTGAACCTCTGAAAATATTTAGGTAAGAATTTGGTATTGTTAGAAATTCATGCTCATCTTTGAGAATTAGATTAAGTTATTTACATATTCAGAATCGTGAGGAAATTTCTAACAAGTTTGATGTTGGAAGTTTTGTGAATGAATGAGTTACAGATCCTTTGGCTGGAGGTTGAAGATGAAGTACAGTCAGGGCAAGACTTGTATCATATATTTGTTGTTTTGTTTAAGTTAACAGATGTATCATCATCCTAGTGGTTAAAGCGCGTGCCTGTCACCTTAGTGACCTGGGTTCGAGCCCCAGTGGTACCCTTTTGCCTATTTTTCACATTTTTCACTTCCTTTTTTATTTTGTTTGCAGCGCTGGGCCTCCAACATTGGGCCTAGCTTTTTTTTTTGCTTCTTCATACCCCAGTCTCATTTTTGCACCCCTGGCCTTTTATTTCTATTAATTCATTTTCTTTTTATTTATTTTATTTTCATTTTTCATATGACTTTTATTATTTTTAATATTATTGTTTTTATTATCATTATCATCTTTATTAAATAAAAATCCAAAAATATATTTTATTTATTTATTTATATATTTAAAAATGTTCATTAATATTTTATTTTTCTTCATAAAACAAAAGACCAAAATATTTTTCTTTTAACAAATTAATTTCTTTTTTTAACTATAATTAATGTTTATACTTATTTTAGTTATTACATTATTTTATTGTAAATTAAAATTAATTTAGAACTTAGGTTTCTTTTTAATTAATCGATTCTCATGTTATTTTCATTATTTAAAATCTTTTCATAAAAAACCCTAAAAAACCCTTTTGAATTAATTTCTTTTCTTAATTAGTTTAAGTTAATTTTAGTTAATTTTCATTAATCATATTATTAATTAGGTTTAGATTAAAACCCTTTTTATAAAAAATCCAAACAAAAATCATTTTCTTTATCCATTTGCATTTGTATATCATTTATTCATTTCTTGTACATTTATTCAATATGGTTGTAATAGTTAATTAGGTTTAACTTTCTTGCAAAAATCCCCATTTGTAAATTTGTATACCCCCTCCCCTAATGATGTAATAGCTTAGTATTTTTATTTTCCGCAATTTATCGCTTTATATAAATGCCAGTAAATTAGGGTTTGTATGGAAAGATTAAAATCAACAAGTTAGCAAACCCTAATCCAAGATAAACAAGCATGTAAATCAACACATTTGCACACTTGCACCCTTAGGGTAATTCCACTTTGTTTCCTTACAAAAAATGGCCATGTTATGCATGTGGGATATCTTAGCAAAAAGCAATCAAAAAAATACAAGATCATAGTCCCTCAATGACGCTATCAAAGTTGCCTTTCAAAATAATCTTAGTCCCTCAAAGAGAATTGCTAAGATATTTCACAACATTGCTATCATGGCTATACGATGACCCACGCCCATCCCTTTACATCCAAAGATATGGCTTCTTACCAAATCAATGGTAAGATAGAAATATCATAGGAAAGGAAGAAATGAACTAAGACTTTTTGAGTAGGTAGATTGTTCCTAGTTGCTTGCTCAATTTCAAATCAAACACTCTTGCTTATTTTAAAAACAAACACCACACTTTCAAAAAAACTTTCAAAAACACTTTCAAAACATCTTCCAAACTTGAAACATTTTCAAAATCTAAACACTTTGTATACGTTCTTACGAACGAGAACTATTACAAAGTTTGCCTAAACAATGGCTCCTTTTCAAAATTATTTCAAAAAACCACACAAAGCATATTTTCAAACAAAAGCAAGTGATCTAGCAAGCAAACTAAGAGCCCAGAGATAACTATGGATGAAAAGGGTGCTAACACCTTCCCTTTTCATAATCTACCCCCCGAACTCAAGAAATAATCTCAAAGGTCTTTCCTATTCTTTTCAGCCTTTCCTTTTGGATAAAAGAAAAGTTGGTGGCGACTCTTGCTAACCGCAACATTTGCAATAAAACACAAAACACTCAAGTCAGTTCTTCCACCGTATCACAGAATTGGCGACTCTGCTGGGGAAAAACTTAAAAGTGGGGTTACCTTAGGGCTAGATCACCTTTATTTTTCTTTCATTGTTTTATTTGTTTGCTTTACATTTTGGTTCTTTGTTTGGGCTTAAATCCTCTACCCGGATTTGGGATACCTTATAGGTAAGTAGAAATACATTGTGGAAACTGTGCGGGGTATACCGACACGGTCTAAGCAATAGCTACGTTAGTGTGACATATTTGTAGGTATCGGTATCCCTTGAGTAGTCAAGGAGAAAACGGGGCCGCTGAGTGATGTCATGATGCACTAACTGAATTTTAGAACCTTTACTTGACCAACTTGGCCATTAGGACATAGTGAGATGACCGGCTTTGGTGCAGTCCGAAGTTGGTAGATACGCGATACTACACTCATTGAGGTTTGATTTTCGGGATATTTCGGTCGTTGTGAAAGAGGCTTGCGCTGAAACAATGCCCGAGAAGACAAATCAGTGATATTGAGATACCTTAGAACCCGGTTACTATTTATACGACAGGTTTGAGCCAACTAAACTTCAAGAGGGTACTTACCTATGAAACTCCATGCAAGCCTAAACCTAAGGACTTGTTTTCTTAATTTGTATATATATATATATATATATATATATATATATATATATATATATATATATATATATATATATATATATATACATGACATCATAAACATCATGACATCATACTCATTCTAACAATTTCAAGGATTATTGGGATTTATCTTTGTTCTATTTTATAGGACATAGCTTCTATCCACAGGAATACTATCCAAGTCAATATTGTGAGGATTCTACCTTAACTCAAAGATTTAGCATCAAGAGTCCCTGAGAATTCCCCGTTAACCGAAAGACATGGTCGCCTCCTAAACTTGGTTACCTCCAATACTGATGAAGATATGATGAAGGTGCTCTTCCAATTATTTGATCCTCTACACCATTGCTTCACTTTTCCCGATTATCAACTTGTGCCAACTTTGGAATAATTCTCTCAACTCTTGAGGATTCACATTCTCAATCAATTACCCTTCAACGGTACGGAAAGAGATCCAAAACCTGAATAGATTGCCCAAGCATTACACTTGCAACAATCTGATATCACAACTAATTGGGAAACAAGGAATGGTGTCAAAGGTTTCTTAGCCAAGTTCTTATTTGAGAAAGCTCAAGATTGTTGGAATTCCTTGGACTTACAAGATTTTGAAGAAATATTGGCCCTTCTCATCTATGGGATGGTTTTGTTTCCAAATCCTGACCAACTCATAGACGTAAACGCTGTCAAAATATTTATATCTCGCAACCTAGTGCCTACTTTGTTGGGAGATATCCTACATTCTTTTCACTCCCGCAATATAAGGAAAAGAGGGATCCTCATGTTTTCCACTCCTCTCTTTGAAAGATGGTTTATTTCGCATCTTCCCTGATCTGTGTTGAAGAATGAGCAAGGTTGAAGGTGGTCCCATAGGTTGATGACGCTCATACATTCAGATGTTCATTGGTGTTCCTAATCCTAGGAGAAAGTTACTATCATTAACCGTTGTGGAGAATTCCATAATGTCCCCTTGCTTGGCATTAGAGGAGGTATCACTTACAACCCCTGCTAAGCCTTACGACAGTTTGGTTATGCCCGAAGGGATGGTCCACATGAGATGCTTATCCAAGGAGTGGTATTTGACTATGAGAGCGACGATCAAAGCTACCGTTAGAGGTTTATCCGAGCTTGGAGGATGGTAAGAAAGATGGATAGTAAGACACTAGGACATAAGAATTCCATTCCCCTTGAGCCTTAACTTAAGTGGGTATGAGCTCGTGCTCAGAAACTTGTGATGCCTTATCCCTCCATCTTACCAATCACCATGGAGCCTGTGGTTGAAGGAGATGTTCCCTACACTATCCTCCACCCCGACATGCCAACTTCTCTCGAAGACTTGCAAAAAGGTTGGATTCAGCTGAAGGAAGAATGAGATACTTTTGAAGCTATATTCTATGCTAGTGAGAAGAAGGTCTTGGAGCTTACGAAGCAGCTACAAGAAGAGCAAAGTGTGAACGCCTATCTCATGACGAAGAGGATGCGTTCAGTCTTTTTATCTTAGAAAGTTATTTTTTAAGCCCAAGAGGCATGATGTAATCCTTTTTGAACTGATTAATGAAAAATTGATGTTTGTTCATTCTTTTGTCTATGCGAATTTAAATTTCAGTAATCCTTAAAATCATTTGCATATACATTCCATGCATCACGTAACGCGGTGGGAGAACTGACTTGGTTTGTTTTGCGTTTGATCGCAAATGTTGCGGTTAGCAAGAGTCGCCACTAACTTTTATTTTATCCAAAAGGAAAGGCTGAAAAGAATAGGAAATACCTTTGAGATGTTTTCTTGAGTTCGGTGGGTAGATTATGAAAAGGGAAGGTATTAGCACCCTTTTCATCCATGGTTTTCCATGGGCTCTTAGTTACTTGCTAGATCACTTGATTTTGTTTGAAAATATGCTTTGTGTGGTTTTTGAAAGTATTTTGTAAAGATGCCATCGTTTAGGCAAACTTTGTAATGATTCTCGTTCGTAAGAATGTATACAAAGTGTTAGTATTTTTGAAAATGTTTTCAAGTTTGAAAGATGTTTTTTGAAAGTGTTGGTGTTTGTTTTGAAAATAGCAAGGATGTTTTGATTTTGAAATTAAGCAAGAAACTAGGAGTAATCTACCTACTCAAAATTCTTTCATGTTTATTTCCTCTTTCCTTTGACATTGTTATCTTACCATTGATTTGGTAAGTAACCCTATCTTTGGATGTGAAAGGGACGGGCGAGGGTCATCGTATAGCCATGATTAGCAACATTATAAGATATCTTAGCATTTTCTTTAAGGGACTAAGATCATTTTTGAAAGGCAACTTTGATAGAGTCATCGAGGGACTATGATCTTATATTTTGTTTGTTTTTGCTAAGATGCCTCACATGCATAATATGGTCATTTTATAAGGCAACAAAGTGGGTTTACCTTAAGGGTGTAAATGTGCAAGTGTATTGATTTACATGCTTGATTTGTCTTGATTAGGGTTTGCTATTTGTTGGTTTCAATATTTCCATACAAAACCCTAATTAGTAGCATTTGTATATAAAGCATTAAATTGCCGAAATTAAAAATACTAAGCTATTACATCATTTAGGGGAGGGGTGTACAAATTACAAATGGAGAATTGCAAGAAATTAAATCTAAATAATTATTACAACCATATTGAATTTGAATAAATATACAAAAATGAAGATAAAAATGCAATAATATAAAATGTAAAAAGAAGTGTGATTTTTTTTTATTTTCATGAAAAGGTTTTTTGACCTAATTAAATAAAATAATTAACTAAGAATAAGAAAATTAAGATTAAGTCAATAGAAGAAATTAATTTATTAAAGAAAACAAATTTTTAGGGTTTTTGTGAATTTAATTAAACTAGTAAATAAAATAAAAGTCCTAAGTTCTAAATTAATTTTAGTTTACAAGAAAAATATAATAATATAATGATTAAAACTAACTATCTAAGTATTTAAAAAAGTAAATTAATTTATTAAAGGAAATGTTTTTGTTCTTTTAGTTTTATGAAGAAAAAAATAAACTAAATAAATAATATAAATATAAATATTTTTTGGATTTTTATTGATAAAAATAATATTAATGATAATAATATTAATAATAATAATATTAATAATAATATTAATAATAAAAGATTAAAAAAATAAAGTAAAATAAAATTTAAAAAATAAAGTCAGGGAGGTTGATAAGTGAAACATGGAGTATTGTTAAGAAAAAAAGTAAGGCCCATAGGATGGAGGCTCAAGCGCTTCCTGAAACAAAAAAATGTCAAAAAATGTGAAAAAATGCAAAAGGCAGCACGCTGAGGTTCGAACCCATGACCTCTACCAATAGCGAGCGCTGCCTTACCACTGAGGTGGATGTACATCCATTAACTTATGTGAAAGAATAGATACATAATGTAAAACATATCCATGACCTGTACTTCGTCTTCAACATTCAGCCAGCCAGACCATCTGTATCTCATTCATTTCTCAACAAAAATGGAAAATGTAAACATGAAAATTATGCTATTTTTCCTCACGAATCTAACCATGTAAACCACTAAAGCTATAGATCAAAGATAAATGGGAATTTCTCTGGCCCTAATTTGAACCCTAATTTTTTCAGAAACTTCAAACATTAAATTCTGTAAGCTCAAGCCATGTAAATGAAAACTAAGGATATGTACAACTTCAGGGAAATGAGGTCTACATTTCTTATTCACAAATAAACCATTAATGATGCTTGTATGAAGAGTTCAAAAGTAAAAAACTCACCTTGCAAGAGGGTATCTTGTTTTGAGTTTGAGCAGCTTTTGATGAGTTCCAGTGATTGGGTTAGCTTCCTCAAGTTCCCAGGAAGCTAATGTGATGCTTGGCTTAAGCTGAAATTGGCTGAGAAGTTCTAGAGAAGTCAAGGTGCTGTTTTTTAAAATGGTGGATGGTGATGGAGGTGTAACAGTCGTGTTGCATGTGTTGGAATTGTTTGTATATGTTAATTAGAAACTTTTGAAAATAAAAGGCCAAGAAACGCACGAGCAAATTTAGAGATTGGATTCAAAACTCAGAAATGGCAAGTTTTGAGATTTTTTTTGGTGGTTCTATGCTTTAGGGGGTTTCAGGGCTTGAGCATGCATGTCTTTTCTTGAAAATGACTTGTGTATCTATAAGCAAAAGGTTGGAGAGGTTTTGCACCAAGGATTTCTGAGTTATAGGGTTATGGCTAAGTTGCTTGATTTTGAAGAAAAGTGAGAAATGTAGTTTCAAGGTAGAAAGTACAAGCATGTAGAGTGGTTAGGCACTTTAAACATGTTTGCTTCTAACCATTTATCTTGAGTGTGGACAGAGGCAACAAGTTAGGAGCTCGAGGAGAGTTGACATTTGCAAAAGCAATGCTTTATCAAAATAATAATGGTATCTTTGTTCCATAAATGGAAAATTATCTTGGATAAAGCATGAATTAGTGGATAATAGCTCAAAAGCAAGTGTAATCTTCTGATTAGGGAGAGATCTTGAGGTTTAGAGGCCTACAAAGCAATATTGTGCAGCATAGGCTTGAGATTTGAATTCTTGTTCATTACAAAATGACTTATAATTTCAGTTTGAAACCCTCACTTCCTCTCTTCGATTCTCCTTGCTAAAGAATGATATCAAGGAGTTCTTGGACATTTTAGAAAGCTTGTAATGTGCTCTACAATCCATCTTTGAATCACTTTTGAAAATTACCCTTGGAACTATATGAAAAATTTCCATGAAGTTAGGTCAAAATCCTGCCTAACCTAGGTCAAAATTTTCACTAAGTGTTTAGTTTCATGACCATGACTTCATGGATTAATAACTTGAGATACAAGCATTTCTAGTAGAAGTTATGTCAAGCAATGTTTTAGATCTCATAGAGATCTACAACTTTTATGTTGAAATTTTCTTTTGAATCATCTTGCATCATGGTGAAAAATTGGCTCAAAGTTGTGAAAAAATATGAAGTTTTCAACACTTCAAAAAATTTCTAAGTTTGAAAACTTTGACTTTTCAAAATGAAATCTTAAATTTTCGATTTCTTAATGAACAAGTTTCATATTTTGACATGTTTTTTGAATTGTGATCTTTGAAACTTAATTTTGACCAAAAAGTCAAAGTTTGACTTTTTAGTGTATAGTTGACTTTTGATTAGTTGACTGAAAATCAGCTATCAATCAATTGATCTTGAGCAATGTTTTGAGTCATTCCATTAGGTCAAAATGGTACAATTGAACTCTTGAGATCATGCCTCAAACCAATTAACTATTTGCTAGGTCAAAAAAATCAGAAATTTCCCTTTCTCAATCAAAACCCTAATTTTGACCATTTTGACGTTTTGATAATCTGATCAAATTTCTTGAGGAATTCTGGTCCAAACTTGATAAAATGATACGTATCATTTTATAATGTTGATATGGATCAAAAATTATGAAGTTTGACTGTAAATTGGCCACAGTTGACTTTTTCCCCAATACAATTAATTTTTAGGTTAACTGCTCATTTGACTGAGCAAAAATGTGATCCAAGACTTGAAACTTTACATGAGCAATCTTGAGGGTCCATAATGATCCATGAAAGTCATATGAGGAAATAAAATTTCAATTATCCTTGTGCAATCTCAAACCCTAATTTCAGTCATCAGTGCTTAAGGAGGTGTCTTAAGCTGATCAACCCTTGTGTAGTCTTGAACCCAAGGAGATCTTGTGAGAAAATATTTGATAAATGAGAGAGAAAATTTTGAGGTATAACAGCTGCCCCTGTTCAATCTTCTTAAACCTGAAGATTTAGATTGTCGGATCCGTCATTCGTGACTTGAAGGTGGAAGATGATTGGACACTAGAGTGCCCAAAAATTTGCACTCGAAGATGGATTGTGAATGGGCTTATAGATGCCATCTAAGGGTGACTGTTGACAGAGAATGTACTAAGTCTGAACTTGATTTCAACTGGAAAATAATCAGAATAAATCTTTGGAGCGACTTATCTTAACCAAAAGAAGTCTTGTACGTTGTTTGACTGGGAAGAATCAGGATAAATCTTGGAGCGATTCATCTGAACCAGAAGTGTTCCTTTGGAAAGCATCAGGATAAACCGTTGAGGGGTTTAAACTTAACCAAAAGAGATCTTGAATATTCTTTAACTGGAAAGAATCAGAGTAAATCTTTGAGCGATTTATCTGAACCAGAGAAAGCATCTACGGGAAAAGAATCAGAATAAACCATTGAGAGATTTAAACTGAACCGGCATGGATCTGGAGAAGAATCAGAATAAATTGTTGAGAGATTTATCTGAACTAGAAAGAGCGTCTGCGGGAAAGAATGAGAATAAATGGTTGAGATATTTATCTGAACCCGAAGTGTTCCTTTGGAAAGTATCAGGATAAACCATTGAGGGGTTTAAACTGAACCAAAAGAGATCTTGAATATTCTTTTACTGGAAAGAATCAAAGTAAATCTTTGTGTGATTTATTTGAACCAGAGAAAGCGTCTGTGATAAAGAATCAGAATAAATTGTTGACAGATTTATCTGAACCCGAAATGTTCCTTTGGAAAGTATCGGGATAAACCGTTGAGGGGTTTAAACTGAACCAAAAGCGATCTTGAATATTCTTTAACTAGAAAGAATCAGAGTAAATCTTTGCGATTTAATTGAACCAAAGAAGACGTCTACATGAAAGAATCAGAATATACCATTGAGAGGTTTAAACTGAACCAGCAGAGGTCTGAAAGAAATATCTGTTATGTTGATGGTTGACTAGTCCTTTCTAGGGAATTGATCTGTAATTGACTTGATTGATCTTTCCTGAAAAAGATGAAAGCTTAGTTGTATGCAATGTCATGATGTATGAAATGCATGGTACAATGTTGTTCTCAAAATAAATGAGATTGTGTCATATGTATATGTGTTGTCAATGCTATGACTTATGGATGTAATGTATGGGCATGTTAATTGTTATGTCGCAGCGTTTCTGGATTTAGGGAAAATGAATCCCTGAGTACCACTGGGAATGAGGAGTGTAAGTCTTCATGTTTTGAAGTTGAAGTGCTGATGAGATTCCAATTGTTAGAGAAATAAACTTTGTTAAAGGAAACTCCATGTATTGCTTGTGGACTTTGTGAAATCCTGTTGGGTAAACCTGAGAAATTGGGCGACTTTCTCTGGGGAATCTTAGGAGTGGTAACTGGAAGTTTTGTTCTGTCGGGGATGTGATAGAGATTGATATCATTAAGCTGCACACTGTGGGGGATTTTATGGAATAGTCTAAAGATATTATCCTATTTCTTAAAGCCATTAGTGATTGTCTTTCTATTTTCTGTTCCTTTTTTAGTCATTTGTAAACAGTAGTCACGTTCAAATGCATATGTTCAAAAACAAAACATTGGATGTTTTCGTAAACAAAACACAGAAATAAAGAAAAACAGATAGTTTTTTGCACTTTCAAAGGGATATCTTTGTATTGACTTGAATAAGTATTTTTGTACAATGAGGCGAACATTCTAGTAAGAGAACATCATCGTAGAAAATGAAAATTTGATACAAAGAAAAGATAGTTATGTGAAATAATCCCATGGGGTTCGCATTCTGCTATAGCCTTCGTGTCTCTGAGCGTCTTGTCCACTTGCTGCCTTGTTTGAAGCTGATTGGATTGATCAGAACCGTTTGAACTTGTCAGTCGATGCTAGAGGTTGTCTGTAAGGTGATCCAACGGGACATAGTCATACGCTCTAATTCCCTAACTTTTGCCTGTACCTCCCTTTCGGGTTTTCAGTCCACCGGGATACCCTTTTTTTCCCAAGCTGCCTTTTCATGTTTTCATCTTGTCGGGTGTACATAATTTTTTGTTTTATCTCTAATTTTTTCCTGAACCTCTGTGGTTTGTCGGGATGCCCTTGTTTTTCCTAGGTGTGTCAACCTAGCGGGTCTCTTATGCGTAGTATTTGTTGACTATGTCCGCGTTCACAGGGTGCGGAAGGTCGTCTCTATCCATAGTGGTTAAGATCATTGCTCCACCACAGAATATGCTTTTGATCACAAATGGTCCTTCGTATGTAGGAGTCCATTTTCCCCTGGGATCACCTTGTGGTAATATGATACGCTTGATTACCAAGTCACCAACCTGATATACCTGACGTCTGACTTTCTTGTTAAAAGCCTTGATCATGCGTTTTTGGTACATCTAGTCGTGACAGACAGCCGTAAGCCTCTTCTCATCAATTAGGTTCAATTGGTCAAGTCGAGTTTGGATCCAATCGTCTTCATTCAGCCCTTCATCCTTTATGATTCTCAGAGAAGGTATTTGGACTTCAATTGGTAGGATAACTTCCATGTCGTATACCAAGGAGAAGGGAGTTTCCCCTGTTGATGTGCGTGTCGTGGTATGGTAACTATGGAGAGCGAATGGTAGCATCTCATGCCAATCTTTGTAGGTTACTGTCATTTTTTGTATAATCTTCTTGATGTTCTTATTTGCGGCTTCGACAGCACCATTCATTTTTGGCCGGTAAGGAGAAGAATTATGATGCTAGATCTTGAATTGTGTGCATAGTGCGGTGATCATAGTATTGTTGAGATTCTTACCATTTTCTGTGATGATTCTCTCCGGGATACCGTACCGACAGATGAGATTCGGTTTGATGAAATGGGCCACAACATTCTTGGTAACGGAAGCGAAAGAAGTTGCCTCAACCCACTTCGTGAAATAGTCAATGGCCATGAAGATGAAGTGGTGTCCATTAGAAGCTGTAGGTTTGATTTCTCCAATCTACCGATGCCCCACATCATGAATGTCCAAGGATCAGTCAGGACGTTTAGAGGTACTGGAGGTATATGCACTTTGTCAGCATAGATCTGACACTTGTGGCAAGTTTGTGAATGCTGATAGCAATTTGCTTCCATGGTAGACAAGTAATACCCTGCCCGTAGGATCTTTTTAGCCATCGTATTCCCACTAGAATGGGTGCCAAAAGTGCCTTCATGTAGATCAGACATGATCTTTTCTTCCTCAACCTGTTCTACGCAACGAAGCAAAACAGGGTCGTGGTTGCGCTTGTAGAGAATGCCATTACTGATGAAGAACTTAGCAGAGAATCTTCTCAAGAACTTCTTATCATTGACTGAAGCTCCTTCTGGATACTCTTGAGCCTCGAGATACCTCTTAACTTCATGGAACCAAGGCTGGTCCACTACTTCTTCAGTATCGATCTTGTGATAGTGAGCTGGTTCATCCATCCATTCAATGGTGATCTGGGGAGCCTCGTTACCCCACTTGAGTTTAAACATGGATGACATGGTAGCTAGCGCGTCCGCTAGTTGATTTTCCTCTCGTGGAAAATGCTCAAAGGTAATTTCCTCGAAATGTGGGATTAATGTCAACACATGTTCTTTGTAGGGGATGAGGTTAGGGTGTTTCGTATCCCATTCTCCTTTGATCTGGATGATGACTAAGGCTGAATCTCCAAATACACTTAGGGACTTGATTCCCAAATCTATAGCAGCTTTGAGACAAAAAATACACACTTCGTATTCTGCCATATTATTAGTACAGTTGAAACAAAATCTTGCGGTGAAGGGAGTATGACATCCTTCAGGGGATATGAGTACAACACCTATGCCATTGCCGAGTGCATTGGAGGCTCCATCAAAAACGAGGGTCCATCGGGATCCTTGTTCAGGTCTGTCATATGGTCTGAATTCTTCACAGTTGTTTACCATCATGATGTCTTCATCTGAGAATTCGAATTTCATGGACTGGTAGTCATCCACAGCTTGATGAGTAAGGTGATCGGCTAGCACACTACCCTTTATTGCTTTTTGGGTAGTGTACTGAATATCGTATTCAGTTAGAATCATCTGACATCTTGCTATTCTCACAGAGAGGGCAGGCTTCTCGAATATGTATTTAATTGGATCCATCTTGGATATCAATAAGGTAGTATGGGTCAGCATATACTGTCTCAGCCGGCGAGCAGCCCATTCCAGAGCGCAGCAAGTTTTCTCGATCATTGAATATCTTGTTTCACAATCAGTAAACTTTTTGCTCAGGTAGTAAATAGCATGCTCTTTTCGGCCAGACTCGTCATACTGCCCCAGCACACACCCCATTGAATTTTCTAAGACAGTTAGATACATGATCAAGGGTCTTCCCTCGACTGGCGACATCAAAATGGGAGGCTCTTGTAGGTACTCCTTGATCTTGTCAAAGGAAGCTTGGTATTCATCATTCCATTTGACTACTTGATCTTTCTTCAGTAATTTGAAGATTGGTTCACAAGTAGCGGTTAAGTGACAAAATGAATATGGCAATGTAGTTAAGTCGTCCTAAGAATCCTCTGAATTCCTTCTCGGTGCAAGGAGCGGGAATTTCTTGTATTTCTTTTACCTTGGCAGGGTCCACTTCGATACCCTTACCGCTGACAACGAAGCCTAGGAGTTTACCAGACCTCACCCTAAATATGCATTTATTCGGGTTCAACCTCAGCTTGTATTTCTTTAGTCTCTCAAACAGTTTCTGCAAATGGTCAAGATGTTCCTCTTCAGTTTGAGATCTGGCTATCATTTCATCCACATAGACCTCTATTTCGTGATGGATCATGTCGTGAAATAGAGCTACCATGGAACACTGATAGGTTTCCCCAGCGTTCTTCAACCCGAATGGCATAACCTTGTAACAGAATGTGCCCCACTGTGTGACAAAGGTTGTTTTCTCCATGTCTTCAGGTGCCATTTTGATTTGATTGTAACCTGAGAAACCATCCATGAAGGAAAACACTTTATGTTGTACGGTATTGTCAACCAAAATATCGATATGGAGAAGTGGGAAATCATCCTTAGGGTTTGCCCTATTCAAATCTCGGTAATCCATACACATGTGTACTTTGTCGTCCTTTTTAGGCACTGGAACAACATTGGCGACCCATTGTGGATAGGAGGTGACGGCTAAGAATTCGGCATTGAATTGTTTCATGACTTCAGCCTTGATCTTCTCTGACATGTCTGGCTGCATGTGACAGACTTTTTGTTTTACCAGAGGGTTGTCTTCTTTTGTCGGTAGACGATGGACCATGATATCAATATCAAGTCCTGGAATGTCTTCGTACGACTAGGCAAAGACCTCAACATAGTCATGTAGTAACTGAATTAAGCTCTTCTTGACACTAGATTCCAGATTGGCTCCTACCTTGACTTCTTTCTTGTCTTCTTTGGTACCTAGGTTAACTGTGTCCACTGGTTCTTCGTGGGGCTGTATGGTCCTTTGTTCCTATTGTAGTAACCTGGCTAGTTCCCCTGGCACTTCACAATCTTCCTCACCTTCGTATTCGGCTTGGTAGATTAGATTTTAAGAGTCACAATGGGCCATAGCAGAATTGTTACCCATGGGATCCTGAGTGGATGTAAATCTGCATTTTGAATGTAAGTGTGTGTAAGAGTATAGCTATCTTTGAAAAACAAAAATGTAGAAAAAGAAAAACAAAGAGCGTAAAGTTTGTATGCAAAAATGTCCATGATTCATTGATGACATATGAAAATGAAGTAACAACCCTTACAAGTGGACCGTTGTGCCTCGGGTAAGACACAAGGTTTTAAAAGTCTGAATTGTTTAATTATTACAGGTCTGACAAAATTTAAAGACAATTACTGTTAGACAAAAGTAATTAGGACAAAATATTTAGCTTTCCAGTTGGTGAGTCCTCCGTTGATAGTTAGGAAAACCCATTCTTCCAGGTCACAGCTGTCATCACTATCCTCCACTGTGTTGACTTTGTGGTTGCTGATCTTCAAAGGTGGTCCCCTGGCACGAGCACGACGAACAGCTTTTTGGGCTCCAAAAGTGAAACCCAAACTAAATTTGTCAGATTTGTAAGGGATATCCGGGAGTTGGCCCAAAATAGTACACCCACCTTCTTCGACCACTGCCCTGGCATCTTTCAGAGAAGACATCTTTAGCGGAGGTCTTGTAATCTTTGAAACAGTCTTGGTAGCTACCACTGTTTGTGGGACTTCCTCGAAATGCTGAAAGGGAGTTTCAATGAATTCACCATCCAATTCCATGTATCTGAAGGAGTTCAAGTGACTGACCATATATTCCTCTTCTCCATGGATAGTGATGATTTTCCCTTTGGTTGGGCATTTAAGCATCTGATGTAATGTAGAAGTGACGGCACCAGTGTCATGAATCCAAGGTCGGCCCAATAAGCAGGAATAGGAAGGGCGAATGTCCATCACGTAGAAATTTGAATCAAAGGTTTGAGTTCCAACTTTTATAGGGATATCCACCTCTCCATGCACCATTATCTTTGAACCGTCGAAGGCCCTTACCACTATGTTGCTAGGTTTTAAGGTCAAACCTTCACAGCCGAGTTTATCCAAAGCTTTCTTAGGTTGTACATTCAAAGATGAACAAGTATCAACCAGGACATGGGACAAGGTTGTGCCCCTGCATTCGACAGAGACATGCAATGCCTCGTTGTGCTTCCTCCCTCTAGGTGTCAAGTCAGCATCAGAAAATCCAAAACCATTGTCAGCGATCAAACTGGCCACACAATCTTGGAACTGATCAGCAGAGGTTTTCTATGGAAAATGGGCAGTTTTAAGAAATTTCACCAAGGCCTTCGCATGAGCCTCGAAGCACAACAGTAAAGCTAGCATAGAAATCTTTGATGGAGTTTTCCATAGTTGTTCGACTATGTTGTAGTCGCTTCTCTTTATAATTTTCAGAATTTCTTCCATCTCTTTTTTGGAGGCTTCCGGGATAGATACTGATTGCACCTTCATCCAGAAAGGCTCAACTAGAATGCCTTTGACTCGAGTCTCGGTCGACTCGGTGGTAGGGGTGTCAGTAGGGGTAACCATGGGAATTGTAGTAGTAGTGTCAACAGGAACAGAAGCAGGGATGATCACAGGATCGGTAATAGTTTTCGAAGGAGAAATCTCGGGGGAGAATATTCTTCCACTTCGGGTTATCTTTCTGGTTCTCGCAATGTTGCCGATGTCGGGGTCAGCCTTCCTAAAAATCGAGTCTTCAACAACCATCCAATCCTGTTTGACGTCGTGATAGTAGACGTCCCCTCCATATTTCCATGGGACAGTTTCATCTGAGGAGTACGGGATCGGTCCTGGCATAGTAATTATCAGTGAAGTCACTTTAGGAATTGATGTAATCCTAACGGGTCTTTTGTTGGAGACCCTGGAAGTATTGGAGGAAATGGTTACTATTGAAACATCATTGTAAGAAATGGTTGGAATGGGAGTTTTCAAATAAAATCTCTTTGTCATCCATTAGGCGTTAGACACCTGCTTTCAATAAATGACAAACAGTTGGTAGGGATAAATAGAGGTGACAGCCTTCACCACAGCCCGGAAATAAACCGGCCTTCAACAGGTTCCTCTTGACAGTTAGGAGAGGAGTAACAAGTTCATCAACAACAGTAACAAATATATCATCTTCAACAGCTTTAACATCACGGCCATGCTTGGGCATAGGAGAAGTGATAACATTTAGGATCTCAGGAGCATCAAATTCAATTTCTTTTGCTTCGAGAAGGTCTTGCACCTTGTTTTTCAAAGCCCATCAGTTGTTGGTATCATGGCCTGGACTTTCTGAATGGTAAGCACAGCGAGCATTAGGGTGGTAATGAGAAGAGGCGGTGTTGGGATTCTTAGGGACTTCCTTCAAAGTTACCAAATTAGATCTCAACAAATGTGGCAGGACTTGAGACAGTGTCATATTTATCAGGGTAAATTGTCTTACTGGTCTTTCCGTTCTAGGCCGGTTGCTCCTTTGTTGAGTAGGTGTAGGCTTAGGGATCTTGACGGCCCCTACCATTGGACGACGTTCAGTTTTATCCTGATTCCTATGAGGATACACAGCATCAACTTCTTTCTTCCCAATAAATGGTTTTCTCACAGCAACGGAGGATGCGTCTTTTTGGATCTTCCCACTCTTAATCCCAGCTTCCACTATTTCCCCAGTCAAGATTAATTCAGTAAAGCCTGCTGAGGAGCTTCCAATTAGCTGATTGAAGAAAGGACTGGACAGGGTACCCAGAAACATGTCTACTAGCTCTCTTTCTGACAAGGGAGGATGGACTCTTCTTGCTAAGTCCCTCCATTTCTGAGTGTAGTCTTTGAAACCTTCGCTTGAAACCATGGCCATACTCTGGAGTTGAGTACGAGTGGGAGCAAGGTCTGTGTTGTACTGATATTGTTTATAAATAGCAGCGGCAAGGTCTTCCCAATTATGGGTATTGGCCCTTTCCAATTGATAGGACCAATCTAGCTGAGTCCCGGATAGACTGTCCTGAAAGAAGTGGACCCACAAATCTCTTTCAGCAGTGTGAGGCTGTATCTTTCTCACATAAGATCAGAGATGCATCTTGGGACACGAAACCCTGTCGTACTTAGCAAATATCAGTTCCTTGAACTTTGGTGGAATAACAATCCCAGACACCAAACCCAATTCTTCAAAGTCAAACCCGTGCACTTTCTGAATTTCCATTGCACTTAGACGCTCTTCCAGATGTTTGTATTTATCATCAGCCGGAGGATACTGTTCTTCAGAGTAATCCTCTTCTTCTTCCTCTTCAGATTTTGGCTGGGCAATCACTTCCTTGTCTTTCCCTTCTTGATTATCCTTTTCACCAGATGATGTTGTGAAGTCTAAAGTCCATCTGGCTGGCCCTGGGAACCTTCTTCCTAGATTCAGAAAACCGGTTGCTTTCTTTGGCTAGATTCAAGAACATTTGTTGAAACTGAGCATTCTGCACCTGGAGATCTTTTACTGTCTGCTCAAGATCCATCTTACTAAAATAAACAGTAGAAAGATAAGGAGACTTGTGGTAAGAAACTTGCTTATGTTATGATGAATGGAGATGCACATGCAATGATTTCAAGGAAATTAGAGATTTAAATTTTCTTTAGACAGAAAAGGAACATACGTTATATTAATAAATAAAAGTTTGAGTACATCATTCCTCTTTGGGCTTACAAAGAAATACAAAAACTTTAAGATAAAAAAGTTGTACGCATCCTCTTTGGTGCATTGTAGGCGTTCAGACTCCACTCCTCATGAAGCTGCTTGGTGAGTTCCAAAACTTTCTTCTTGCTGGCATAGAATTGGGCCTCTAAAGTGTCTCTCTCCCCTTAAGCTGTATCCAATCCCTTTGCAAGTCTTCGAGAGAAGTGGGCATGTCAGGATGCAGGATAGTGTACGGGACATCTCCTTCCACAATAAGCTCTATGATAATTGGGAGAATTGAGGGGTAAGGCATCATAAGACTTTGAGCACGGGTTCGTACCCATTTGAGGTAAGGATCAAGAGGGATGGAATTCTTGTTCCCCAATGTCTTGCTATCTACCTTGTTCAATATCCTCCAAGCTTGGATAAACCTCTGGCGGTAACCTTGGTCGTCAGTCTCGTAGTCAAATACCAACCCTTGAATAAGCATCTCATGTGGACCATCCCTTTGGGCGTAACCAAACTGTCTTAAGGCTAAGAAGGGGTTGTAGGTGA
Organism: Vicia faba; assembly: GCA_948472305.1. Classification (NCBI taxonomy): domain Eukaryota; kingdom Viridiplantae; phylum Streptophyta; class Magnoliopsida; order Fabales; family Fabaceae; genus Vicia; species Vicia faba. Next base: position 273,789,023 of record OX451735.1, on the reverse strand, counting down.
TACCTCCTCTAATTCCAAGTAAGGGGACATTAGGGAATTCTCCACAACGGTCGATGATAGTAACATTCTCTATAGATCGGGAACACCAATGAATTTTTGAATGTTTGAGCGTCATCAACCTATGTGACCACCTTGAACCTTGCTCGTTCTTCAATACATATTGGGGAAGATGCGAAATAAACCATCTCGCCAAAAGAGTAGTACAACAAATAAGGATACCTCTTTTCCTCATAGTGCGAGTGTGAAAAGAATGTGGGATGTCTCCTAACAAAGTAGGCACCGGGTTACGAGACATGAAGATTTTGACGGCATTTACATATATGTGTTGGTCAGGATTTGGGAACAAAACCATCCCATAGATGAGGAGAGCCACAATTTCCTCAAAAGCTTGCAAGTCCAAGAAGTTCTAACAGTTTTGGGCTTTCTCAAACAAGAACTTGGCTAAGAAACCTTTGACACCACTCCTTGTTTCCCAATTACTTGTGACATCAGATGGTTGCAAGTGTAGGGCTTGAGCAATCTCTTCTGGATTTGGGTCTCTTTCTGTACCGTTGAAAGGTATTTGATTGAGAATAGGAATCCTCGAGAGTTGGGAGAATTCTTCCAAAGTTGGCACAAGTTGATAATCAGGAAATGTGAAGCAATGGTGTAGAGGATCAAAGAACTGGAAGAGCACCTTCATCATGTCCTCGTCAGTGTTGGAGGTAACCAAGTTTAGGAGGAGACCATGTCTTTCGGTAAATGGAGAATTTTAGGGAACCCTTGATGCTAACTCTTTAAGTTGACGATGGATCCTTGCAAGATTGACATGAATGGTTTTCCTGCGAATAGAATCCATGTCCTATAATATAGAACAAAGATAAATCCCAAAATCCTTGAAATGGTTAGTGAGTATGAGTATGATGTTTATGATGTTTATGATGTTATGTACAAGAATATATACAAACAAAATAAACAAGTCCTTAAGTTTAGGCTTGCCTGGAGTCTCATAGGTAAGTACCCTCTTGAAGTATAGTTGGCTCAAACCTGTCCTAGCAATAGTGACTGGGTTCCTCGGGCATTGTTTCAGTGCAAGCCTCTTTAATGGCGACCGAAATATCCCAAAAAACCAAACCTCAATGCGTGTAGTATCGAGTATCTACCAACTTCGGACTGCACCAAAGTCGGTCACCTCACTACGTCCTAATGGCCAAGTTGGTCAAGTAAAGGTTCTAGAAGTTAATTAGTGCTTTATGACATCACTCAGTGGCCCCGTATTCTCCTTGACTACTCAAGAGCTACTGGTACCCACAAATATATCACACCAACGTAGTTATTACTTAGACCATGTCGGTATACCCCCACACAGTTTCCACAACGTATTGCTACTTACGTATAAGGTATCCCAAATCCAGGTAGAGGATTCAAACCCAAACAAAGAACCAAAATGTAAAGCATACAAGTCAAACAATGAAAGCAAATAAATATGATCTAGCCCTAAGGTAACCGCACTTTAAGAATTTTCCCCAACAGAGACGCCAGTTCTGTAATGCGGTGGGAGAACTTACTTGGTTGTTTTGCATTTGATCGCAAATGTTGCGGTTAGCAAGAGTCGCCACTGACTTTTCTTTTATCCAAAAGGAAAGGCTGAAAAGAACAGGAAAGACCTTTGAGATGTTTTCTTGAATTCGGAGGGTAGATTATGAAAAGGGAAGGTATTAGCACCATTTTCATCCATGGTTTTCCATGGGCTCTTAGTTACTTGCTAAATCACTTGCTTTTGTTTGAAAATGTGTTTTGCATGGTTTTTGAAAGTATTTTTGTAAAGATGTCATCGTTTAGGCAAACTTTGTAATGATTCTCGTTCGTAAGAATGTATAAAAAGTGTTGATCTTTTTGAAAATGTTTTCAAGTTTGAAAGATGTTTTTTGAAAGTGTTGGTGTTTGTTTTGAAAATAGAAAGGATGTTTTGATTTTGAAATTGAGCAAGCAACTAGGAGTAATCTACCTACTCAAAAGTCTTTCATGTTTATTTCCTCTTTCCTTTGACATTGTTATCTTACCATTGATTTGGTAAGTAACCATATCTTTGGATGTGAAAGGGACGGGTGAGGGTCATCGTATAGCCATGATTAGCAGCATTATAAGATATCTTAGCATTTTCTTTAAGGGACTAAGATCATTTTTGAAAGGTAACTTTGATAGCGTCATCGAGGGACTATGATCTTATATTTTGTTTGTTTTTGCTAAGATACCTCACATGCATAATATGGCCATTTTATAAGGCAACAAAGTGGGTTTACCCTAAGAGTGTAAGTGTGCAAGTGTATTGATTTACATGCTTGATTTGTCTTGATTAGGGTTTGCTATTTGTTGGTTTTAATCTTTCCATACAAAACCCTAATTACTAGCATTTGTATATAAGGCATTAAATTGCGGAAAATAAAAATACTAAGCTATTACATCATTTAGGGGAGGGAGTGCACAAATTACAAATGGGAAATTGCAAGAAATTAAACCTAAATAATTATTACAACCATATTGAATTTGAATAAATGTACAAAAATGAAGATAAAAATGCAAGAATATAAAATGTAAAAAGAAGTGTGATTTTTGTTTGGTTTTCATGTAAAGGGTTTTTTGACCTAATTAAATAAAATAATTAACTAAGAATAAGAAAATTAAGATTAAGTCAATAGAAGAAATTAATTTATTAAAGAAAACAAATTTTTAGGGTTTTGTGAATTAAATTAAACTAGCAAATAAAATAAAAGTCCTAAGTTCTAAACTAATTTTAGTTTACAAAAAAAATATAATAATATAATGATTAAAACTAATTATCTAAGTATTTAAAAAAGTAAATTAATTTATTAAAGGTAATGTTTTTATTCTTTTAGTTTTATAAAGAAAAAAATAAACTAAATAAAAATAAATAATTAAAATATAAATATTTTTTGGATTTTTATTGATAAAAATAATAGTAATAATAATAATAATATTAATAATAATAATATTAATAATAATAATAATAAAAGATTAAAAAAATAAATTAAAATAAAATAAAAAATAAAGTCAGGGAGGTTGATAAGTGAAACAGGGAGTATTGTTAAGAGAAAAAAAAGTCAGGCCCATAGGATGGAGGCCCAAGTGCTTCCTGAAACAAAAAAATGTGAAAAAATGTGAAAAAATGCAAAAGGCAGCGCGCTGAGGTTCGAACCCGTGACCTCTACCAATAGCGTGTGCTGCCTTACCACTGGGGTGGCTGTACATCCGTTAACTTGTGTGAAAGAATAAATGCATAATGTAAAACGTCTCCATGACCTGTATTGCGTCTTCAACCTTCAGCCAGCCAGACCATCTGTATCTCATTCATTTCTCAACAAAAATGGAAAATGTAAATATGAAAATTGTGTTATTTTTCCTCACGAATCTAACCATGTAAACCACTAAAGTTATAGACCAAAGATGAATCGGAATTTCTCTGGCCCTAATTTGAACCCTAATTTTTGCAGAGACTTCAAATTTAAAATTCTCTAAGCTCAAGCCATGTAAATGAAAACTAAGGATATGCACAGCTTCAGGGCAATGAGGTCTACATTTCTTATTCACAAATAAACCATTAATGATGCTTGTATGAAGAGTTCAAAAGTCAGAAAACTCACCTTGCAAGAGGGTATCGTGTTTTGAGTTTGAGCAGCTTTTGATGAGTTCCAGTGATTGGGTTAGCTTCCTCAAGTCCCAGGAAGCTAATGTAATGTTTGGCTTGAGCTGAAAGTGGTTGAGGAGTTCTGAAGAAGTCAAGGTGCAAGGTGTTGTTTTTGAAAATGGTGGATGGTGATGGAGGTGTAACAGTCGTGTTGCAGGTGTTGGAATTGTTTATATATGTTATTTATAAGCTTTTGAAAGTAAAAGTCCAAGAAACTCACGAGCAAATTTAGAGATTGGATTTAAAACTCAGAAATGGCAAGTTTTGAAATTTTATTGGTGGTTATATGCTTTATGTGGTTTCAGGGCTTGAGCATGCATGTCTTTTCTTGAAAATGACTTGTGTATCTATAATCAAAAGGTTGGAGAGGTTTTGCACCAAGGATTTCTGAGTTATAGGGTTATGGCTAAGTTGCTTGATTTTGAAGAAAAGTGAGAAATGTAGTTTCAAGGTAGAAAGTACAAGCATGTAGAGTGGTTAGGAAATTTAAACATGTTTGCTTCTGGACATTTATCTTGAGTATGGATAGAGGCAACAAGTTAGGAGCTCAAGGAGAGATGACATTTTCAAAAGCAATGCTTTATCAAAATAGTAATGGTAACTTTGTTCCATAAATGGAAAATTATCTTGGATAAAGCTTGAATTAAGTGGATAATAGCTCAAAAGCAAGTGTAATCTTCTGATTAGGGAGAGATCTTGAGGTTTCGAGGCCTTCAAATAAATATTGTGCATCATAGGCTTGAGATTTGAATTCTTGTTCATCACAAAATGACCTATAATTTTAGTTTGAAACCCTAACTTCCTCTCTTCGATTATCCTTGCTCAAGAATGATCTCAAGGAGTTCTTGGACATTTTGGAAAGCTTGTAATATGATCTATAACACATCTTTGAATCACTTTTGAAAATTCCCCTTGGAACTATATGAAAAATTGCCATGAAGTTAGGTCAAAATCCTGCCTAAACTAGGGAAAATTTTTCACTAAGTGTTTAGTTTCATGACCATGACTTCATGGATTAATAACTTGAGATCTAAGAATTTAATGGAGAAGTTGTGTAACTCAATGTTTTAGATCTCATGGAGATCTACAACTTTAATGTTGAAAGTTTCTTTTGAATCATCTTGCATCATGGTGAAAAATTGGCTCAAAGTTGTGAAAAAATATGAAGTTTTCAACACTTAGAAAAATTTCTAAGTTTGAAAACTTTTACTTTTCAAAATGAAATCTTGACTTTTTGATTTCTTAATGAACAAGTTTCATATTTTGACATGTTTTGATAAATTGTGATCTTTGACACTTGATTTTGACCAAAAAGTCAAAGTTTGACTTTTTAGTGTAGAGTTGACTTTTGATCAGTTGACTGAAAATCAACTATCAATCAATTGATCTTGAGCAATGTTTTGAGTCATTCCATTAGGTCAAAATTATAAAATTGGACTCTTGAGATCATGCCTCAAACCAATTAACCATTTTCTAGGTCAAAAAATCAGAAATTTCCTTTTCTAAGTCAAAACCCTAATTTTGACCATTTTGCCCTTTTGATAATCTGATCAAATTTCTTGAGGAATTGTGGTCCAAACTTGATCAAATGATACATATGAGTTTATAATTTTGATATGGATAAAAAATTATGAAGTTTGACTGTAAATTGGCCACAGTTGACTTTTTCCCCAATACAGGTGATTTTTAGATCAACTGCTCAATTGACTGAGTAAAAATAGGATCCAAGACTTGAAACTTGACATGAGCAATCTTGAGGGTCCACAATGATCCATGAAAGTCATATGAGGCAATAAAAGTTCAATTATCCTTGTGCAATCTCAAACCCTAATTTCAGTCATCAATGCTTAAGGAGTTGTCTTGAGCTTATCAACCCTTGTGCAGTATTGAACCCAAGGAGATCTTGTGAGAAAATATTTGATAAATGAGAGGGAATATTTTTGGGTACAACACATCATAACATGACAGGTTTTCACATAACAGATTTCCTTATCTTTCTGTTGTTTATTTCATCAAGATGGATCTAGAGAACACTATGAAGGATCTCCAAGCATAAAACTCTCAATTCTAAGAGACTCTACTGGCCCTAGCCAAGGGGAAGAAAGATATGATGGCATTGCTGGCAGTTAAGAAGAAGCCCAAGAAGAGAGCCCTGATCAACATGGGCAGAAGGTTCAAAGAGCAAGTTCATTAGATACCGATAGTGGAAGACTCATCTGAAGAAGACGAGAACCAGATTGGTAAGGTCAAGAGTACTCAGGCTGACTATGTTAATGATCAAGCATCTGATGATGATTATTTTGACGAGCAGTATCCAATCGTCAATATCAAGTATAAGCATTTAGAAGACAGATTGAAAGCTGTTGAAATCCAAGCCTTCCCCGGTTTAGATTTTGATGATTTGGGTTTGATCTTTGGGGTAGTCATTCCCCACAAATTCAAAATACCAGTCTTTGCAAAGTACGATGGGGTCTCTTGTCCAATACTCCACCTGAAATATTATGTGCGCAAGATACAGTCGCACGCTGCTGATAAGAAACTTTGGGTTCACTTTTTCCAAGAGAGCTTGGCTGGAACACAACTTGAATGGTTTTATCAGTTAGATGGTTCTCGTATCAATACCTGGGAAGATTTAGCTACTGCATTCTACCATCAGTACCAGTATAACACTGACTTGGCGCCAACAAGAGTCCAGTTGCAAGATATGACCATGGGGAAGAATGAAGGATTTAAGGAATATGCACAAAAGTGGAGATACCTTTCTAGTAGGGTTCAACCACCCTTGACTGATAGAGATCACATTGACATGTTTATTGGCACTTTATCTGGTCCATTCTTTAACTTGTTAGTAGGTTGTTCCTCCTTCGGATTCACCAAGTTAATCTTAACTGGTGAAAGAGTTGAAAGCGGCATCAAAAGTGGAAAAATCTATGTGGCATCTACCTCCACTTCCAATCCTATCAAGAAACCTTTCGCTGCAAAGAAGGAAATCAATGTTGTGTACGGGGAAAGGGCCCGTACCAAAAAGAATGATCATCCGTCTGTCAATGTTATCTGAATCTCCAATCCAACTCCTACTCCAAGACCATCTGCTAATCATCAACATTTTGAAACTCCAAGAAGACAATTTACGAGGTTAGGCATGTCACTGTCTCAAGCCCTTTAACAATTGCTCAAGGCTAATTTGGTGACATTGTGCGATCCTCCTGCCAACCCAGATACCTCTTTGCCAAAGTATAATCTGAACACTAAATGTGCTTACCACTCAAGCAGCCCCGGGCATGAGATTGGCCAGTGCTGGGCCTTAAAGAATAAATTCCAAGATTTAATTGATAACAAGACTGTTGAATTTGATCCTCCTCCAACTCCGAATGTAATCACCGCACTTATGCCAAAACATGACAAGGGTGTCAATGAAGTCAGCACCGTGGGTGATTCTGATGAAGAAGCTGCATTTGAAGATTGGGTGTATCCAACTAAAATGGAGCTGAATAATTGGCATGCAAAGTACTTTGTGCCCTTCTCCTTCATTGAGGAGTAATCATTTGTCTATTTGATTTTCTTTCAATTCAAGAACATTTTGTTTGTAATATTCAACAATGACTTTTAAGCCATGTGCCTGGCCCAGGGAACTTTGGTCCATTTGTCAAGGGTTTTATTTATTTTCATATAATCATATGATAATTTAATACAAATCATTGGAATCTTTTGCATTCAAATCTTTGTGCTCATTGTCTTTCTTTACTTTCTTCAAAATAGCCATGTATCTTACATGCACACACACACATTCTTGCAGGTCCTCATCCACTCTGGATCCTATTGCCATTGACTCTACTATTGCCGACTATTAATTTTAATGCCCAATCAACCAAGCCAAAGACGAAGGCGAGGAAGATTATGAAATACCGGAAGAACTAGCCAGACTTATATTACAAGAGGAAAAAGTTATTCAGCCACACGAAGAGCCAGTTGAAGTCGTCAATCTGGGTACTGAGGCAGATAAGAAGGAAATCAAGATTGGCGCTAACTTAGAAGGCAGTGTCAAGAGCAGGTTGGTTCAGATGTTTATGATTATGTGGAAGTATTTTCTTGGTCTTATGAATATATTCTAGGGTTGGATACCGACATCGTAGTTCATCGTCTGCCGATGAAAGAAGACTGTCCTCCCGTCAAACAAAAGGTCTGTCGCATGAGGCCTGATATTTCTGAGAAGATCAAAGCTGAAGTAATGAAACAGTTTGATGCAGGGTTCCTAGTTGTGACATCATATACCCAATGGGTTGCCAATGTGGTGCCAGTTCTGAAAAAGGACGGAAAAGTTCGCATGTGCGTAGACTATAGGGATCTGAATAGGGCAAGCCCCAAGGATGACTTCCCTCTACCATACATTAACGTCTTGGTCGATAATACTGCTCGGCATAAACTTTTCTCATTCATGGATGGCTTCTCAGGCTAAAATCAAATAAGGATGGATTCAAAGACATGGAGAAGATAACTTTCGTCACGCAATGGGGCACCTTTTGCTACAAGGTCATGTTGTTCGGACTGAAGAATGCAGGGGCAACGTATCAAAGGGTTATGGTAGCTTTGTTTCATGTCATGATAGATCATGAAATAGAGGTATATATTGATGATATGATTTCCAGATCACAAAATGAAGAGGAACTTCTCGATCACCTGTACAAACTATTTGAAAGGCTGAAAAAGTACAAGCTGAAGTTAAACCCTAACAAGTGCACATTTGGAGTATGATCTGGAAAGCTTCTAGGTTTTGTTGTCAGCAATAAAGGCATTGAAGTTGATCCTGCCAAGGTGAAGGCCATCCAAGAAATTCCAGTCCCTAATTCTGAAAAGGAAGTTAGAGGATTCTTGGGTCGTCTCAATTACATCGCCCTCTTCATATCTCACTTGACTGCTACTTGTGAGTCAATCTTCAAACTTTTGAAGAAAGATCAGGTAGTCAGATGAAATGATGAGTGCCAAGCTGCCTTCGAAAAAATCAATGAATACCTACAAGAACCTTCTATTCTCATGCCTCCAGTTGAAGGAAGACCCTTGATCATGTACTTGACAGTACTAGAGAACTCTATAGGGTGTGTTTTGGGCCAACATGACGAGTCTGGCCGAAAAGCGCATGTTATTTATTACGTGAGCAAAAAAAGTTTACCGACTGTGAAACCAGATATTCACTGCTCGAGAAAACTTGTTGCGCTCTGGCATGGGCTGCTCGTTGGCTAAGACAATACATGTTGACTCATACCACTCTGTTGATTTCTAAGATGGACCCAATCAAGTACATCTTCGAGAAACCTGCCCTTTCCAAACGCATAGCCAGATGGAAAATGATCTTAACTGAGTATGACATTCAATACACTACACAAAAGAACATCAAAGGAAGCTTACTAGCAGATCATTTGTCCCATCAAGCTATGGATGATTATCAGTCTATGAACTTTGACTTCCCTTATGAGAACATCATGCTAGTAACCGACTGTGCGAAGCCTGGACCATATGACGGACCTGAACAAGGATCTCGATGGACTATAGTCTTCGATGGGGATTCCAACGCCTTAGGTAACAAAATTGGTGATGTGATTATCTCTCCTGAAGGTTTCCACACTCCTTTCACTGCCAGACTATGCTTCGATTGCAAGAACAACATGGCTGAATATGAAGCATGCATCTTAGGTCTGAAAGCTGCTATTGACTTGAGGATCATGCATTTGAATGTGTTTGGGGATTCCGATCTACTGATTAGCCAAGTAAAAGGAGATTGGGACACTAAGCACCCTAGTCTCATGCCTTACAAGGAACTTATGCTATCTCTAATTCCCTACTTCGAAGAGATCACTTTTGAGCATTACCCTAGGGAAGAAAATCAGTTGGCTGACGCTTTGGCGACCATGTCTTCAATGTTCAAGGTCATATGGGATAACGATGGCCCTATGATTACAATTGAGAGATTCAATGAACCTGCACATTGTTTTGAGCTTGACACTGACGCGGAAAAGCCATGGTACCATGAGGTGACGAGATACCTTGAAGCACAAGAGTATCCAGAGGGAGCATCTATCAATGACAAAAAGTTCTTACGAAGATTTTCAGCTAAATTCTTCTTAAGTAATGGAATATTGTACAAACGCAACCATGACTCCACTCTACTCTGATGCATGGATAAGAAGGAGGCAGAGGAAATCATGGAAGACATGCATGATGTACTCTTTGGTACTCACTCAAGTGGACATACAATGACTAAGAAAATATTAAGAGCTGGTGTTGCACCCCAAAATTTGCCCTCCCATATTCTTCAAAATTTGTCAAGATCAATCTCCAAATGGTTCAAAATCTCTCAAGGATTGCACAGTTCAAACACCCTCCTAACACAGTCAAAATTAGGGTTTTGGTTCTTACAAGGAAGTTGAGGTTTCCAAGGGTCCAATCAAGTCCCCTATGCCTATATACATTGTCAAACATCCATATGTCAAGTTTCAAGACTCACAGCATCAAGTTACACGGTCAAAAGCCCTAATTGCTTCACAGTCAACTACAGGGGTAAAATGGTCATTTGGCAGTCAAAAGTCAAAAATTTTGGTCAACATCCTATTTTGAAGCCACAATCATCATTTGATCAAGTCTTGATCATGATTCCTCAAGAATGGCTCATAAATCATCAAGATGCAAAAAGTTTATATTTTTGGACAGCTGAAAAGTCAACTGCAAATTGACCAAGGAATAACTTTTTCATGGTTCATCAGAAAAATCACATCCAATGCTAATTTTGAAGGGGATGACATTTCCTACAAATCATATTCACATTCCAAGTCCAAGAAATGCTCTCACAAAAAGTTATCAATTTCTACATTATAGGTCATTTTCAAAAGTCAACAAAAAGGCACTTTAAGTCAAAGACCATAACTTGAGATTGGTAAATCAAAATGACATGGGACCAAAGGCATTGGTTAGATGACTTCAATACCTCCCCAAAATGTCCAAGAACATGTTCATAGCTTCAAAATTGAGCAAGATATGCATTGGATAAGTTGGGAAATTTTTGGGAACTTTCAAAAATCAATTTTGCCTAAAACACTTCATTTTTACTAATGGGCCTCAAATTCCTTCTTGAATCTTTACCCAAGGCTTATTCACGACCCATTGAGATTAAATTGAATTATTTTCTTATTTTTATTAATTATTTGGATTTTTAATTGATTATTAATCCATTTAATTAATTTAATTGTAGGAAAATATCAAAACATGGTTGTCAAATCTTTTTATGAAGCAAATACACTCCACACATGCTGAAGATCTCGTACATCACTCAAGGGGACAAGATCTCCCAATTTGGCAAGGTTTTTCATTCAAAAAGATTGAAAAAATATTTGATTGGAAATCAAAGATGCAAACTTGAATACAATGGATTATTGGGCCAGGATTTACCCTAATTCAGTTCTCCTATATGTACTAAACCTAAACCTAATCATGCACACGTAAAACTGCTGCAAGAAAGCCATAATCAAATTCTAAAAATTTCAAGAAAAGTGTGAAACTGAAATCAGTCTTCCAGGCTAATTCAAAGCATCCTCTTGATCAAAACACCTTGCCTGAGTCTCCAGGAACCTGTTGCCATCAAGAACAAGCCCCAACACCATCAGAATCAAAGAATACAAGTCCCACAGTTTGAATATATTTCCAAAATTGCATATCATAATTCATGCGTTTTTAATCCATTTTCTTGGTTGATTTATGTTAATAGGGACATTCTGAAGCTATTGGTATAAACCAATTTGGTTATAGCGTTCTGAATTGAAATCTACCATTGGAGATATCTAGGGTTTCGAAGCTTGAAATTTAGGGCTTTGCACATAAGGAAAAATTGGACCTTGAGACAAGAATGGTTGAATTCGTCAAGGCCAGACGAATTCAACCCAACCCTCGCGCTCAATTTATGTTATCCCTAACTCTAATCGCTATTTTCTGTCGTTGTAGTTAGTGGGGGTTTAAAACCCCCGATATCTGTTTGATATTTTTACAGGTGAAACGAAGAAGGTGATTGTGTGGCTCAACGTGGTTGGAGGGTTAGAATACAGCACGCGCTATTTTGTTTTATTATCATAACGTTTGTTTTTTTTATATAATATTTATTATCCATTCATATTACAAACGTGCACCATGGTTCAGTTGGTAAGGGCACTAAGGCAAGGAGTACTGGGACCTGGGTTCGATTCCCAGGTCCCCCATATAATTGTTAATATTTTTCTTAAAGCTTTCAGGTGCAGCGCCTCATCCAAAGTTCAATCATACACCCTCACGCCTAAGCTTGCCAAGTGGCCATGAAATCTATCCAGTGGCCAGGAGATGAGGAGCATGATACTCTCCAGTCAATGCACGTACAGGCAACTAGGAAAGTCAACCAGGTTTGGAATGTCTTGGGCCAAAATTCCTCACAAAAACCTCCATATGGGCCAACTTACCCCCTTTGGTTTGTAATTTTTATTTTCTTTTCTTTTAATTCTTTTAATTGTTTTAATTATTATTATTAATTCACAACAAATTAATTTTTCCTAATAAATTCAGAAATCAAAATTGTAAATATATTTTATTATTTATTAAATTCATTAACTATTATTTTTGTAAATAACATATAAATTAATTAGTTTAAATTAGTTTAACTTTAACATTTTTATTAATAATTAAAATGAACTTAGAACTAGGGTTTTCTTTTGATTTTTAATTTCTTTATTTTCATTAAATACAAGAAACACAAAAAACATCTTTCTTTAATTAATTAAATAATTAGGTTTACTTTTTAATTAAAAGCAAAGGATAAAAACTCATAATTGCTCAAAAGGGTCAAAAAACCCTAGGACGTCTCAATTTAATTCTTTCGCGCGTTATTTTTTATTTGATTGTAACTGCTTCCGAGGATGTAATAGTAATTCGGTTGATTGCTTTCTTTACTTTCCGCACTTTATCAAAACGGGTCTTTGTTTTTTGGCGATGTATAGACCCGCGCCTTGTAATAGCATAGCTTTTACCTTTCCGTATTTTATTTTCCGCACTCCTAACTATTAAATTGCATGAAAGAATGTATGATAATTAAAAAACAACTCGTAGCTCACAATTGCATGATCAAAGATAAACATAACACGAAAAACAACATACGATGCACATGCCACTTCTAGGGTACGCCTCACTCGTTGCCTCGAAAGTGATCGTCAAGTATAGGGTGTTTTAGCGGTCGCCCTTATGTCTAAGATCCAGTTGCCTCGAAATGGTTGCCTCGGATTAAAAAGGATCTAGGACATTAGGGTTACTTCTAAGGTGTCCTACTATTGCTTCGGTGACCACATTGTCCCTAAAATCGAATTGACCCGAATACCTCCAACGGTGGTGCTACCTACCTCTCAATGGTGGGATGGCACTACCTTAAGGACTCTTACACAGCCTAATTCCTTAGGGTAGGTGGATGACTCATGGCTACTTGCTCTCTTCAAAAACAAACAAAACATCTTTTCACACTGACACTTTCAAAAGTTTTCAAAACAAATTTTTCAAACACTCTTGAGGACAGATACAAGAGTCACTTAGAAATCTTTCAAACGAAACTTTTTTCAAACCCACACACATTTGAAAAGCAAACATCTTTTGAAAACATAAGAGCAAGTACCTAAGAGCCCATGGATAACCATGGATGGAAAGGGTGCTAACACCTTCCCTTTCTATAAATCTACCTCCTGAACCGAGAGACATCTCAAAAAAGGAATTTTGCTGTGCTTTTGTCCTTTCCATGTTGGAGAACATAAAAGACGGTGGCGACTCTTGCTTACCGCGACATTTTGCGAACCAGCTTAAAAAACAGTCAGTTCTATTTCCACCGATCACAGAACTGGCGACTCTGCTGGGGACACTTAAAGTGAGGTGTACCTTAGGATAGATCATACTTATGTTTTCAATTGAATGTTTTGTTTGCTTTATTATTGTGGGAATTGTCTTAGAGTTTCATAGATCCTAACCCGGATCTGGGGATACCCTTTTAGGTAGCATAAGCTGTGAGGGACCTGTCCGGTGTAGACCGACACAGGTGAAGCAATGGCTACGTTGGTATGGCACATTGGTCTGTACCGATATCCCTTGTGTTGCAACGAGGAGAATATGGGTCTTCTGAGGAGTCATTAAGCACCAACCGACCTTAGAACCCTAATTTGACCCAACTTGGCCATAGAACAGTAGCAGTATGCTACACCCATTGAGGCTAAACTCTCGCGATGGTTCTAGCCGCAAGAAAATATTGCGACGCTGGAGTTATGACCGATTGAGGGTAGTCAGTGATATTGGGATCCTCTAGAACCCGGTTACTTTTGATAGGACAGGTTTTGAGCCCACCAACTTCAAGAGGGTAGGACCCCAAACTTCATGCTGGCCTAAACTCTAAGGGCTATGGTGTGACTTGTGTGCCTTATCATGTTTGCCTTTGTGAATATTTATGGTGTGCTTTATCATAACATCATGCTATCATACCATTGCATGCATCATGCATAAGGACTGACCCATTTCAAAGACAAGAGGGTTTCATCTTTGCTCTGTTTTGTAGGACATTATGATGCCTGTGCGAAGGAATATTATCTGTCTCAACTTTGTTCACCCACCTGATTTGCTTAAAGAATTGGTTGACCGAATTCCAAATACTGCTTCCTTCATCCAGAGGCATGGTTCTCTTCTCGGTTTAGTCACTTTAAAGTGGGACCAACAATTGATGAGTGTCTTGACCCAGTTTTATGATCCCTTGTATAATTGCTTCACCTTTCAAGACTTCCAGGTGGTCCCTACCCTGGAAGAATTCTCTGATTTGGTTAGTGTCCCTATCTTGGATCATACTCCCTTCACTGGTTGGGAAAAGACTCTTAGGCTTGAGGAGATTGCTGCAGCCCTTCCCTTGACCAACAAGGAGGTAATGGACAACTGGGTGACTAGAAGCAGAGTTAAGGGCTTCTTGGTTAAGTTTCTGATTGGTAAAGCTAACAGTTTCTGGAATGACTTAGACTTCAGGGTGTATGAAGACATTCTGGCTCTCTTAATCTATGGTTTAGTTTTGTTCCCTAATCCTGATAACTTCATTAACGTCAATGCCATAAGGATCTTCATGTCTCGGAACCCTGTGCCCACTCTCTTGGGTGATATCCTACAACAACTCTATGCTCGTACTGCCCGAAGACGAGGAACTCTGTGGTGTTGTACTCCTTTGTTAGTGAGGTAGTTTATTTCTCACCTCCCTAAGTTCGTGTTGAAGAACAAAGAAGGAAGAGGTTGGGCTCATAGGTTAATGTCTCTCACTGATAATGACATCATTTGGACTCTCAGAGGTTTGGATGAGGTAGCTGTTATTGATCGTTGCGGAGAATATCCCAATGTTCCTTTGATTGGTACCCAAGGAGGAATCTCTTATAATCCATGTCTAGCTCTCCGTCAGTTTGGAAGAGCCATAAGGGCAGGGCCTCATGAGATGTTGGTGCCTCACATCAGTTTTGAGTTTCAGGTAGATAGTGATGAGTTGCATCATAGATTCATCAATGCTTGGGACAGAATCCACAAAGCTGACCCACATGAGTTGGGACTGAAGACTTCTCTACCTATGGAATCCTACTACATATGGGTCCGCATCCGTGCTCAGAAGTTAGGTATGCCATACGAAGCTGTCAGACCCATCATTCTTGAATTTCCTGATAGAGACGGGGTTCCTCCAACTGTTCTCCCTCCTCAGATACCTACTGATGTTGATACACTAAAGAGGTCTTGGGCGCAACTACAGGAAGAACGGGATTCTTATCGAGAAAAGTTCAATGAACAAGAACAGAAAATCCAGAAGCTGACAAAGCAGTTGGAGAACGAGCGGGTCCTGAATGACTACATCCGTACTGAGAAGAGGAGACCATGGGAGCATTGATGGGCCTTGGATATTTCTTTTACAGCTTTATTTCCTTTTCAGTATTTTCATTCTTGTAACGCCTAAGGGCAATTTTCTTGAACAATTTAAAAGTTTGAATCTAATGAAGTGTGTTTCCTTTTTGTTTACAAAGTTGATTCCCGATTGTCTTTGAAAACATAAATCATACGCATTCCATTCATCATGTGCATCACAGGTACCCTTTTTTCTACAGGTTGCTTAATCTTCTTCGCTGTTTATTTCAGCAAGTCATCATGAATCCTGAATCATCTACTGAGCAATCCATCAAGGCCCTCCAGGCCCAGAACGCCCAGTTCCAAGAGTTGATCATGAGTTTAGCCCAAGGTCAAGAGGAATTGAAGGCTCTGTTGGTAAAGAAGAAGAAGAAGAAGAGAACTGTACTATTCAACACTGGACGGAGGTTTGGCAATACACTGCAAAATGAGGCTGACCAAGCTGCTTCCTCCGTAGGCAAAGGCAGTCCCCAAGGGGGAAGGGTTCCTAGTCCTGTGGTCTCTGACAATGAGACAGATTTCAATGATGAGCAGTACCCTCCTGCTGAAGACAGGTACAAGAAGTTAGAGGATCATCTGAGTGCCATGGAAATTCAACAGGTGCCTGGGTTGGATTTTGGAGATCTAGGTTTATCTTCTGGGGTGGTGATCCCACACAAGTTCAAGGCACCATCTTTTGCGAAGTATGACGGGGCTTCCTGCCCTAAGCTACATCTCAGATCTTATGTGCGGAAGATCTAACCGTACACTGCAGACAAGAACTTATGGATCCATTTCTTCCAGGATAGCCTTTTAGGGGCTCAACTCGAGTGGTTCTATCAGCTGGATGGAGCCAGTATTCGAAATTGGGAGGACTTGGTTACTGCTTTTTATAAGCAGTATCAGTATAATGCCGACCTCGCTCCTACACGTACCCAACTCCAGGGTATGTCGCTAGGATCGGGAGAAGGTTTTAAAGAGTACGCGCAAAAGTGGAGGGACCTGGCTGGCAGGTTGCAGCCACCGTTGACTGACCGTGAACTCGTGGACATGTTCTTGGGGACCCTGTCTGGGCCGTTCTTCAACCACCTGATTGGTAATTCTTCTGCAAGGTTTACAGACCTCATTCTGACTGGTGAGAGGATAGAAGATGGTATGAAATCGGGGAAGATACAGAAAGGTGCATCCTCAAGTTCTGAAAAGAAGCCTTTCAAGAAGGAAGCCAGTGTTGTGTATGGTCCCAGAAGACAAAATAAACTGGAACGCCGCCAAGCTGTCAACGCGGTGGTGATTTCAAATCCTGCTGCCGCTCCTCGGCAACCTAACCAACCAAGGGGTGAGAGACCCAAAAGAGAATACACTCGATTTAGTCTGACCTTGTCTCAGATCTTGCCGCAACTGCTGTCAACCAACTTGGTAATTGTTAAATAAGCTCCGAAGGTGGTAAACACAACCTCTCCGAAGTACAATCCCAATGCCCGTTGTGCTTATCACTCTGATAGCCCGGGGCATTCTACTGACGATTGTTGGTCTCTAAGGAATAAGGTTCAAGACCTTATCGATGCTAAGGAAATACAGTTTGAGGCGCCCGAAAGGCCCAACGTTGTGACTGCTCCTATGCCCCAGCATGGAGTGAATGTTGTTGAGTAGGACCTATATGTAGTCTCTGTGGATGAGATTGTTACTCCATTGTTGACCGTCAAGAGGAACCTGTTGCTAGCTGGTTTATTTCCGGGTTGTAGCAAAGGTTGCCTTCTATGTGCTGTTTCACCTGCTGGTTGTCCGTTGCTGAAGTCAGGCGTCCAAAACCTGATGGATAGCAAAGAGATCTTGTTCAAGAAGATTGTTGTTCCTGTTATTCCTACTGAAGAAGTATCCGTTGTCAACATTTTCAACAATCCTACCAAGGCTCCCCCGAGGAAGCCATTCAAAATCATGTCTGTTGCACCTATCATCATTACTGTTCCGGGGCCCCTCCCCTATAAATCTAACAAGGCTGTCCCGTGGCACTATGGGGCAGATGTGTATGTGCTCGGAGTAAAACAAGAGTTCAATGCTAGTACCGGCATCAGTAACATCACCGGTCCTGCTAAAGTTACTCGCGGTGGCAGGGTCTTCTCGCCTGATATTGCACCTCCAGCTATCCGGAGACCTCTTGTTATCACACCTGCCAGCGTGCCTGTTTCCCCTCCTGATCAAGTTTCTACCCCTGCTGCCGAGTCATCTGACACTCGGGGCAAAGGGATTACTGCTGATGTGCCCGCCCAGATGGAGGCACCGAAGACCGTTAATGTTGAAGCTTCCCAGCAAGAGATGGAAGAAATCCTTAAGATTATCAAGAAGAGTGATTTCAACGTCGTCGAACAGCTGGGGCACACCCCCTCTAAGATCTCTATGCTATCATTGTTGTTGTGTTCAGAGGCCCATGCCAAGGCCCTGATTTCCTTCCTGAAGATGGCCCATGTGCCACAAGAAACGTCTGCTGATCAATTTACTGATTGTGTGGCCAACTTAACCGCTGATAATGGTCTGGGTTTCTCTGATGCTGATCTGACCGCCAAGGGAAAGAACCACAACGATGCCCTGCATGTCTCCATTGAATGCAGGGGCACTACTCTTGCCCATGTGTTGGTAGACACCGGTTCTTCACTGAACGTATTTCCCAAGAAGGCCTTAGACAGGTTGGATTGTGAGGGTTTGGAGTTGAAGCCTAGTAACATTATTGTCCGGGCCTTTGACGGGTCGAAGAGGATGGTACATGGTGAAGTGGACATTCCAATCCGGGTTGGTTCTCAAGTCTTTGATTCAACATTCTATGTGATGGACATCAGACCATCCTATTCCTGTTTGCTGGGTCATCCTTGGATCCACAAGGCTGGGGCTGTGACCTCCACTCTCCATCAGAAACTCAAGTACCCGGTCAAAGGGAAGATCGTCACAGTGCAGGGGGAAGAAGAATACATGGTTAGTCATCTTAACTCATTCCGGTATATAGAGATGGACGGGGAGTTCATTGAGACCCCCTTTCAACACTTTGAAGAGGTGCCTCCAACATTGGCGTCAGCAGAGACTGTGGCTGAAGAAGACTCTCCTTTGAAGATGGCTTCTCTAAAGGATGCTCGGGCTGTGATTGAGAAGGGAGAGTGTGCAAACTGGGGCCGACTTCCTGATTTTACTCCGAAGACTGACAAGTTTGGGCTGGGTTTCACTGCAGAGGCTCAGAGGGCTGTACGTAAATCAAGGATTGGAAGACTTCCCATATTCATCACCAACCTGGGAGTGAATGCTATTGAAGGCGATGCGGAGGAATCTGAATTCGACAGTTGGATCTACCCAACGACCGACGGTGGACTGAGCAATTGGACTGCCAAAGACTACATACCTGTTACTTTTGTTACTCAGTAATGAACTCCTTTATTTTTAAATTTGTAACGAACAATAATTTGAAACTTTATGGCCCGGTGTCTTACCCGGGGCACCGTGGCTTCATTTGTGAGGGCTTATTACTTGTCATTTCCATATATCATGAATAAAAGCATTGGACGTTTTTCGCATTTCAAATCTTGTGCTCCCTTTCTTTCTTTATATATTCCAAAACAGCTATATTTACACACACTCACTTATACAGGTTTCAATCCACTCTGGATCTCACTGGTAACGACTCTGCTACTGCCAGTTATGACTTCGAAAATCCGATCAACTTAGCCTAAGACGAAGGTGAAGATGATTGCAAAGTGCCTGGTGATCTGGCAAGACTGTTACTCCAGGAAGAGAGGGCCATTCAGCCACATGAAGAGCCAGTGGAAACGGTAAATTTGGGTACTGAGACAGACAGAAAGGAAGTCAAGATTGGTGTCAATCTAGAGCTCAGCGTGAAACAACAGCTGATTCAGATGTTGCATGATTATGTGGAAATCTTTGCCTGGTCCTACGAAGACATGCCCGGGTTGGATACTGACATTGTGGTCCATCACCTGCCTACCAAGGAAGAATGCCCTCCGGTTAAACAGAAGGTTCGCCGTATGCGTCCAGAGATGTCCGAGAAGATCAAAGCTGAGGTCATGAAACAATTTGATGTCGGGTTTCTAACTGTGACTTCTTACCCTCAGTGGGTTGCCAATGTGGTTCTGGTGCCGAAGAAAGATGGTAAGGTCCGAATGTGTATTGATTACAGGGATTTGAATAGGGCGAGCCCCAAGGATGATTTCCCTTTGCCTCACATCGACGTTCTGGTTGACAATACTGCTCAGCACAAGGTGTTCTCCTTCATGGACGGCTTTTCAGGTTATAATCAGATCAAGATGGCTCCTTAAGATATGGAAAAGACTACCTTTGTTACTCAGTGGGGCACCTTCTGTTACAAGGTCATGCCTTTTGGGTTGAAAAATGCTGGGGCAACCTACCAACGTGCCATGGTTGCTTTATTTCATTACATGATCCACCATGAGATTGAAGTATACGTCGATGATATGATTGCAAGGTCTCAAACTGAGGAGGAACACCTTGACCATCTGCAGAAGCTGTTTGACCGGTTAAAGTTGTACAAGCTAAGATTGAATCCAAACAAATGCACATTTGGGGTAAGATCTGGAAAATTTCTAGGCTTCGTCGTGAGCGACAAAGGTATTCAAGTGGACCCTGCCAAGGTTAAATCCATACAAGAGATTCCAGTTCCCAAGACAGAGAAAGAAGTCAGAGGCTTTCTAGGACGACTGAACTACATTGCCCGGTTCATCTTGCACCTAACTGCTACCTGTGAACCAATCTTCAAGCTACTGAAGAAAGATCAAGTAGTACGTTGGGATGATGAATGTCAAGCCGCTTTCGACAGAATCAAAGAGTATCTCCAAGAACCACCCATTCTTATGCCACCGGTTGAAGGGAGACCTCTAATACTATACTTGACAGTACTTGACAGCTCGATGGGGTGTATGTTGGGGAAGCATGACGAGTCTGGCCGAAAAGAGGATGCCATTTATTACCTTAGCAAAAAGTTTACCGACTGTGAGACCCGACACTCACTGCTCGAGAAAACTTGTTGCGCTTTGGTATGGGCTGCTCGTCGGCTGAGACAGTATATGTTGACTCACACTACTCTGTTAATTTCAAAAATGTATCCAATCAAGTACATATTCGAAAAGCCCGCCTGGTCCAGAAGAATAGCAAGATGGCAGATGATCTTGACGGAATACGACATCCAGTACACGACTCAGAAAGCAATCAAAGGAAGTGTATTGGCAGACCATTTGGCACACCAGGCAGTGGACGACTACCAGTCAATGAACTTTGAATTTCCTGATGAGAACATCATGGTAGTGACTGATTGTGAAGTACCTGGACCGGATGAAGGACCTGAGGAAGGATCCCGATGGTCTATGCATTTTGACGGAGCCTCCAACGCTTTGGGTAATGGTATCGGCGTTGTGATCATATCCCTAGGAGGCACTCATACTCCACTTACTGCCCAGCTATGCTTCAACTGCACCAACAATATGGCGGAGTATGAGGCATGCATCATGGGTCTGCAAGCTGCAATTGACTTAAGGATCAAGTTTCTGAATGTCTTCGGAGATTCCGCTCTCGTGATCAATCAGATCAAAGGCGAGTGGGATACGAAACACCCAAACCTTATTCCTTACAAAGAATGTGTGTTGACATTGATCCCCCATTTCACGGAGATAACTTTTGAACACTTCCCAAGAGAGGAGAATCAGTTGTCGGACGCTCTGGCTACGATGTCTTCTATGTTCAAAGTCAAATGGGATAACGAAGCTCCCCGGATCATTATTTGGAAATTGGACGAACCTGCATATTGCTGTGATCTTGAGGCTGAGGTGGTAACTGAAAAACCTTGGTATCATGAGGTGAAGAGGTACCTGGAAGCTCAAGAATACCCTGAGGGTGCATCTGTCAATAACAAGAAGTTTCTGAGAAGGTTCGCAGCAAAGTTCTTCCTCAGCAACGGCATTCTCTACAAGTGAAACCATGATTCAACCTTACTGCGTTGTGTGGATAAGACTGAAGCAGAGAGAATCATGGCAGAACTGCATGAAGGTACCTTCGGAACGCATTCCAGTGGACACACCATGGCAAAGAAAATCCTTCAGGCAGGATATTTCTGGTCCACCATGGAAGCCGACTGTTACCAACATTCTCGGACATGCCATAAATGCCAGATCTATGCTGATAAAGTGCATGTTCCCCCAGTCCCTCTGAATGTCTTGACTGCACCTTGGCCTTTTGCAATGTGGGGCATTGATATGATCGGCGAGATCAAACCTACGGCATCCAACGGGCATCGCTTCATCTCGGTGGCGATCGATTACTTTACAAAGTGGGTTGAAGCAGCCTCCTACGCTACCGTAACCAATAACGTCGTGGCACGGTTTATTCGGCATAACCTGATCTGCCGATACGGAGTACCTGAGAGGATCATTACGGATAATGGTACCAATCTCAATAACAAGATGATCACTGAGCTCTGTGAGCAATTCAAGATACAGCACCACAACTCTTCTCCTTATCGGCCGAAGATGAATGGGGCTGTAGAAGCAGCGAATAAGAATTTCAAGAAGATTGTGCAGAAGATGACAGTGACCTACAAAGATTGGCACGAAATGTTACCGTTTGCTCTTCACGGGTATCGTACCTCAGCAAGAACGTCAACCGAGGCAACTCCCTTTTCCTTGGTCTATGGCATGGAGGCAGTCTTGCCTATCGAAGTCCAGATACCCTCTCTCCGGATAATGAAGGATGCAGGCTTGAGCGAAGATGACTGGATCCAGACTCGACTTGATCAGTTAAACCTAATTGACGAAAAGAGACTCACTGCTATTTGTCATGGTCAAACGTATCAAAAACGGATGATCAGGGCATTTAACAAGAAAGTCAGACCACAAGAGTATCAAGTTGGGGACCTGGTAATCAAGCGCATCATTCTTCCTCAAAGTGATCCCAGGGGCAAATGGACCCCCACATACGAAGGGCCATTTGTGGTTAAATATATCTTCTCAGGAGGAGCTATGATTCTAACCACTATGGATAGTGACGACCTTCCTCACCCCGCCAATGCAGACATAGTAAAAAGATACTACGCATGAATTAAAGACCCGCTAGGTTGACACACCTAGGCAAAAATAAGGGCTTCCCGGCGAACCAAAAGGGTTCGGGCAAAAATAAGGGATGAAAAATGAAAAAATATGTACACCCGGCAAGTCGAAAACCTGAAAAGGCAGCTTGGGCAAAAATGGGTATCCCGGTGGACTGAAAACCCGAAAGGGCGGTCCAGGCAAAAGTTAGGGATAAGCGTAATACTATGTCTCATTGGATCACCTTGCATCCAGAATTCCGGTATCAACTATCAGGCTCAGACGGCATCGATCAGTCAGCTTCATCTTCAACTAAGCAGCCAAGTAATGAGACGCTTGAAGACATAAAGGCGATAGCAGAGTTGGAACCCAGTGGGATTATTCCTTTCACATAGCTGTTTTGTTTTCCTTTTCACAAAATTGTATAAACTCTATGTTATTCGGCGGCGTTCTCTTACTAGGACGTCAGCCTCTTGTACATAAACGCCTATTTATAGGCAAATTCCAAAATCACTACAAATTCACTTTTCAGATAAATTGCCAATTATTTTCCTTTTTCTGTTTTGTCTTGCGAAGAACGTCCAATGTTCATTTTTGATATATGCATTTGACACTAATTGCTAACTCATAAATATTTGCATGCGAAACAAAGGACTAATTACAGGTGACATCAAAAACAGGGGCAATAATGAGTTGTCTAAGCGATCTAGTTGCTCTGTCCACCAAGGTACCAAGGTAAGTTCGGCTGAAGAATGTAACCCAGATACCTTCACTCCCCGCCAAGTAAGATAAGACTCGGCAATACTCTCCCAAGCAGTTGGTCTCCAATCAACCCTAACAAGGCACAGTATCCCTAGCAAGTCAGCAACACTCTCCCCGAGCAGAGTTAGTCTACTGTCAGCCTTAAGGAAGTTGGATCATCCCCCGGAAGATCTCAATATTCCCCAGTGGAGTATATAGACATTCCTAACAAGCATCCCCGGCAATCTTGATCTAAGATTGTTCCCCGGTGGAATACCGGACATCCAGTGGAGCCATTCCTCAGTACAGTCCAAAAGTCTCCCCAGGAGAGTTGAATCAATCTCCCCAGTAGGAAGCTTATCCCCAGTAGATTCTGGAAGCTTGTCACCTGCAGGGTACGAACGCCTCTCCCCAGCTTTATTCAGAAGGTTATAACTCACCAGAGCTTATAACTGGGTTATCCTCAGCTAATTACAACGGAAAGATCGTCCCCGATGAAGTTCTTCCTATCCCCAGCGGAGTTCATCAAATCTTCCAACAGAGCTTATCAACGGTATCCCCAGCGGAGTTATCATCAAACCTCAGTGAAGTATCTCTTCCCACAGAGTAATGCCCCGCAGAATAATCTCTTCAGCAAAGTTTATTCCTCAACGGAGTTATCTTCTCCTACAGGTTTATTCCCTCAACCATCATCCCCAGCAGAGACGAAGAACTCTACTCTTCAACACCAGCCCAGGATTTGACTTCCCGGCACCCGTCAAGGATTTATTTTCCTAGACAAAAATACATTCATAAACATCACATCTTCATACATTATAGCATGCACATACGCATCATGAACATACAATCTCATTTATTTTGAGAACATCACGCATTTCATACATCATGACGTTGCATACAACTAATGTTTTGCCTTTTCATGAAAAAGGTCGAAACAAAGATGATTACTATCAACTGTCGCAATTCCGGATTCGATACCTGTATCTAGCCAGGGCATATCTGTTGAAGACTAGTTCCAGATTCGATTCCTATATCCAGCCAGGGCACGTCTGAAGAGTTTGAAGATTCGATTCCTGTATCTATCCAGGGCATATCTGTTGACGACTAATTCCAGATTCGATTCCTGTATCTAGCCAGGGCACGTCTGAAGAGTTTGAAGATTCGATTCCTGTATCCAGCCAGGGCATATCTGTTGACGACTAATTCCGGACTCGATTCCTGTATCCAGCCAGGGCACGTCTAAAGAGTTTGAAGATTCGATTCATGTATCCAGCCAGGGCATATCTGTTGACGACTAATTCCAGATTCGATTCTTGTATCCAGCCAGGGCACGTCTGAAGAGTTTGAAGATTCAATTCCTGTATCCAGCCAGGGCATATCTGTAGACGACTAATTCCAGATTCGATTCTTGTATCCATCCAGGGCACGTCTGAAGAGTTGAAGATTCGATTCCTGTATCCAGCCAGGGCATATCTGTTGACGACTAATTCCAGATTCGATTCTTGTATCTAGCCAGGGCACGTCTGAAGAGTTGAAGATTCGATTCCTATATCCAGCCAGGGCATATCTGTTGACGACTAATTCCAGATTTGATTCCTGTATCTAGCCAGGGCACATCTGTGAGTAACTGATTGTAGACCCGATTCCTGTATCCAGCCAGGGCATATCTACATGAAGAGTTTAGATATTTGATACCTGTATCCAGCCAGGGCATATCTGCATGAAGAGATTGAAGATCAACCCCTGTAATAGGCCAGGTAATTATCTTTCTTTCTCAGGTACGCAAGTTCTCGCTAAGGAATCTCTTACGCGATCGACACCTAGATGGCATCTATAAGCCCATCCATATACCAACAGTCCCCAAATGGCATCTATAAGCCCATTCCCGACAAGGCTCTGTCACAACTCCAAATGGCATCTATAAGCCCATCCTCCTATCCATCATCTCTCCAAATGACATCTGTAAGCCCATTCCCGCCATCACGCTGCTGATACTCTACTATGTGAGTGCAAATTTTTGGGCACTTTAGTGTTCAATCATCTTCCACCTTCGGATTACGAAAGGCACGCCAGCCAATCTACATCCTCAAGTTTAAGAAGATTGAACAGGGGAAACTGTTGCACCCCAAAATTTTCCCTACCATATTCTTCAAAATTTGTCAAGATCAATCTCTAAATGGTTCAAAATCTCTCAAGGATTGCACAGTTCAAACACCCTCCTAACACAGTCAAATATAGGGTTTTGGTTCTTACAAGGAAGTTGAGGTTTCCAAGGGTCCAATCAAGTCCCCTATGCCTATATACATTTTCAAACATCCATATGTCAAGTTTCAAGACTCACAGCATCAAGTTACACAATCAAAAGCCCTAATTGCTTCACAGTCAACTGTAGGGGTAAAATGGTCATTTGGCAGTCAAAAGTCAAAAAATTTGGTCAACATCCTATTTTGAAGCCACAATCATCATTTGATCAATTCTTGATCATGATTCCTCAAGAATGGCTCAGAAATCATCAAGATGCAAAAAGTTTCTATTTTTAGACAGCTGAAAAGTCAACTGCAAATTGACCAAGGCATAACTTTTTCATGGTTCATCAGAAAAATCCCATCCAATGCTCATTTTGAAGGGGATGAAATTTCCTACAACTCATATTCACATTCCAAGTCCAAGAAATGCTCTCACAAAAAGTTATCAATTTCTACATTATAGGTCATTTTCAAAAGTCAACAAAAAGGCACTTTAAGTCAAAGACCATAACTTGAGATTGGTAAATCAAAATGACATGGGACCAAAGGAATTGGTTAGAGGACTTCAAGACCTTTCCAAAATGTCCAAGAACATGTTCATAGCTTCCAAATTGAGCAAGATATGCATTGGAGAAGTTGGGAAATATTTGGGAACTTTCAAAAGTCAACTTTGCCTAAAACACTTCATTTTTACTAATGGGCCTCAAATTCCTTCTTGAATATTTACCCAAGGCTTATGCACGACCCATTGAGATTAAATTGAATTATTTTCTTATTTTTATTAATTATTTGGATTTTTAATTGATTATTAATCCATTTAATTAATTTAATTGTAGGAAAATATCAAAACATGGTTGTCAAATCTTTTTATGAAGCAAATACACTCCACACATGCTGAAGATCTCATACATCACTCAAGGGGACAAGATCTCCCAATTTGGCAAGGTTTTTCATTCAAAAAGATTGAAAAAATATTTGATTGGAAATCAAAGATGCAAACTTGAATACAATGGATTATTGGGCCAGGATTTACCCTAATTCAGTTCTCCTATATGTACTAAACCTAAACCTAATCATGCACACGTAAAACTGCTGCAAGAACACCATAATCAAATTCTAAAAAATTCAAGAAAAGTGTGAAACTGAAATCAGTCTTCCAGGCAAATTCAAAGCCTCCTCTTGATCAAAACACCTTGCCTGAGTCTCCAGGAACCTGTTGCCATCAAGAACAAGCCCCAACACCATCAGAATCAAAGAATACAAGTCCCACGGTTTGAATATATTTCCAAAATTGCATATCATAATTCATGCGTTTTTAATCCATTTTCTTGGTTGATTTATGTTAATAGGGACATTCTGAAGCTATTGGTATAAACCAATTTGGTTATAGCGTTCTGAATCGAAATCCACCATTGGAGATATCTAGGGTTTCGAAGCTTGAAATTTAGGGCTTTGCACATAAGGAAAAATTGGACCTTGAGACAATAATGGTTGAATTCCTCAAGGTCAGACGAATTCAACCCAACCCTCGCGCTCAATTTATGTTATCCCTAACTCTAATCGCTATTTTCTGTCGTTGTAGTTAGTGGGGGTTTAAAACCCCCGCTATCTGTTTGATATTTTTACAGGTGAAACGAAGAAGGTGATTGCGTAGCTCAACGTGGTTGGAGGGTTTGAATACAGCGCGCGTTATTTTGTTTTATTATCATAACGTTTGTTTTTTTTTATATAATATTTATTATCCATTCATATTACAAACGCGCACCATGGTTCAGTTGGAAAGGGCACTAAGGCAAGGAGTACTGGGACCTGGGTTCGATTCCTAGGTCCCCCATATAATTGTTAATATTTTTCTTAAAGCTTTCAGGTGCAGCGCCTCATCCAAAGTTCCATCATACACCCTCACGCCTAAGCTTGCCAAGTGGCCATGAAATCCATCCAGTGGCCAGGAGATGAGGAGCATGATACTCTCCAGTCAATGCACGTACAGGCAACCAGGAAAGTCAACCAGGCTTGGAATGTCTTGGGCCAAAATTCCTCACAAAAACCTCCATATGGGCCAACTTACCCCCTTTGGTTTGTAATTTTTATTTTCTTTTCTTTTAATTCTTTTAATTGTTTTAATTATTATTATTAATTCACAACAAATTATTTTTTCCTAATAAATTCAGAAATAAAAATTGTAAATATATTTTATTATTTATTAAATCATTAACTATTATTTTTGTAAATAACATATAAATTAATTATTTTAAATTAGTTTAACTTTAACATTTTTATTAATAATTAAAATGAACTTAGAACTAGGGTTTTCTTTTGATTTTTAATTTCTTTATTTTCATTAAATACAAGAAACACAAAAAACATCTTTCTTTAATTAATTAAATAATTAGGTTTACTTTTTAATTAAAAGCAAAGGACAAAAACTCATAATTGCTCAAAAGGGTCAAAAAACCCTAGGACGTCTCAATTTAATTCTTTCGCGCGTTATTTTTTATTTGATTGTAACTGCTTCCAAGGATGTAATAGTAATTAGGTTGATTGCTTTCTTTACTTTCCGCACTTTATCAAAACGGGTCTTTGTTTTTTGGCGATGTATAGACCCGCGCCTTGTAATAGCGTAGCTTTTACCTTTCCGTATTTTATTTTCCGCACTCCTAACTATTAAATTGCATGAAAGAATGTATGATAATTAAAAAACAACTCGTAGCTCACAATTGCATGATCAAAGATAAACATAACACGAAAAACAACACACGATGCACATGCCACTTCTAGGGTACGCCTCACTCATTGCCTCGAAAGTAGTCGTCAAGTATAGGGTGTTTTAGCAGTCGCCCTTATGTCTAAGATCCAGTTGCCTCGAAATGGTTGCCTCGGATTAAAAAGGATCTAGGACGTTAGGGTTACTTCTAAGGTGTCCTACTATTGCTTCGGTGACCACACTGTCCCTAAAATCGAATTGACCCGAATACCTCCAACGGTGGTGCTACCTACCTCTCAATGGTGGGATGGCACTACCTTAAGGACTCTTACACAGCCTAATTCCTTAGGGTAGGTGGATGACTCATGGGTACTTGCTCTCTTCAAAAACAAACAAAACATCTTTTCACACTGACACTTTCAAAAGTTTTCAAAACAAATTTTTCAAACACTCTTGAGGACAGATACAAGAGTCACTTAGAAATCTTTCAAACGAAACTTTTTTCAAACCCACACACATTTGAAAAGAAAACATCTTTTGAAAACATAAGAGCAAGTACCTAAGAGCCCATGGATAACCATGGATAGAAAGGGTGCTAACACCTTCCCTTTCTATAAATCTACCTCCCGAACCGAGAGACATCTCAAAAAAGGAATTTTGCTGTGCTTTTGTCCTTTCCATGTTGGAGAACATAAAATACGGTGGTGACTCTTGCTTACCGCGACATTTCGCGAACCAGCTTTAAAAACAGTCAGTTCTATTTCCACCGATCACAGCTGGCTACTATTGGTCAACAATGGAGATTGATTTCCATCAATACTTTAGGACTTGTCACAAATGCCAAATCCATGCTAACAAGGTCCATGTGCCTCATATCCCTCTGAACGTCATGACTGCTCCATGGACATTTGCAATGTGGGGCATTGATATGATTGGAGAAATCAAGCCCACCGCTTCCAACAGACATTGCTTCATTCTTGTCGCTATCGACTATTTCACCAAATGGGTCAAAGCTGCCTCGTTTGCCTCAGTCATCAAGAATGTGGTAGCCAGATTCAGCAAACACAACCTCATCTGTCGTTATGGTATCCCTGAAAGGATCATCACCGACAATGGGACTAACCTCAATAATGCTATGATTATTGAGCTTTGCACTCAGTTTAAGATCAAACATCATAATTCTTCTCCATATAGACCGAAAATGAATAGCGCGGTCGAAGCGGCCAATAAAAATATCAAGAAGATTGTGCAGAAAATGGTAGTAACCTATAAGGATTGGCATGAGATGTTATCATTTTCTCTGCATGGCTACCTAGGACTTCAACTAAGGCAACTCCCTTTTCCTTAGTCTATGGCATGGAAGCTGTTTTGCTAGTAGAAGTTCATATTCCCTCACTAAGGATTATGAATGAGGCAGGCTTAGGCGAAGACGAGTGGATTCAGACGAGATTAGATCAGCTGAACTTGATCGATGAAAAACGACTGGTTGTTGTTTGTCATGGTCAGACATACCAAAAACGTATGATCAAGGATTTCAACAAAAGTATTAAGCCTCGAGTATATCAAGCTGGTGACTTGGTGATAAAGCACATCATTCAGCCACAAGGCGACCCCAGAGGCAAATGGACTCCCACCTACGAAGGACCATTTTTTGTCAAAAGAGTTTTCTCTGGCGGTGCCATGATGATGACTACCATGGATGGTGAAGACTTCTCACATCCTATAAACGCGGACATAGTTAAAAAATACTACGCATAAGAGACCCGCTAGGTTGACACACCTAGGAAAAATAAGGGCATCCCAGCAAACCAAAAGGTTTGGGAAAAAGTTAGGGATATATGCAAAATATTGTACACCCGACAAGTTGAAAACCCGAAAGGGTGACTTGGGCAAAAATGGGTATCCTGGTGGGCTGAAAACCCAAAAGGGCGGTCCTGACAAAAGTTAAGGATTAAAAGCGTATGACTATGTCCCGTGGATTCACCACAGTCAACTTTATCACCAAGGTCCGAGTTCAAACGGTCCAAGATCAATCCGATCAATTTCTGTCAACGGCAAGGGGGCATTCGAAGACGTTGGGGCAATAGTAGATTTGGAAGGCAATGAGATCATTTCACATGGCTATTTGTTTTTGTTTTTAATTTTGTTTTCCTTTCGACGAATTCCTCTTACTAGGATCTCCGTCTCTTTGTACAAAAACGCCTATTCATGGGCAAAATATCAATACAAATATACTTTGAAGTGCAAACTTTCTGTCTTTGTTTTGAATGCAAATTTGTCCAACGATTAAAATTGAATGAACTTATGCATATGAACATAATTAAAACTATTTGGCACATGTGTCCTACTATGCAGTAACAAGCATCTCTTTAATATATATGGAATATCCCCACAGAATTATTTCATTAACATCATCTCCAGCAAAGTTACCCACAAAGTTTCTTTGCATAGGCCAATCTCCAGCTAGAGTCTCAATCTCTTGGCAACTCTCTCCCCAGCTAAGTTGATACTACAAGTAGAAGCCTTGTGGATCTCTTCCTCAAAGAACTCGCCTTGTCAGCAGTTCATCAAGTATTCATCAACAAGGTTTATTTCCCCAACAAACAACGAGTAGTATAACTCCCTAGCCGGGTACAAAATTTCCCAGCTTGGTCTATCTTCTCCAGCTGGGCCTGTTATCCCCAGCTTAATATACCTCCCCAAGCTGAGTCTGTCCTCCCCGACTGGGTCTACATTCCCCATCTTAAGTTTACCTTTCAAACTATTGCAAATCATAGGGCCACAACCCTTAATCCCCAATAAAGTCATCAATAAAAACTTTGTTATCTCCAAAAGATACTATGAAGCCTGGACCCGACCAGATATTAGCACAATTCTCAAGTTATTATGAAGCCTGGACCCGACCATATAATAGTCAACTTCTCAAGTCACTATAGAGCCTGGATCTAACCAGATAATAGTATAATCTTTCAAATACTATGAAGCCTGGACCCGACCAGATAATAGTTTAACTCTTCAAAATATAGAAGAACCTGGACTCAACCAGACCAAGGTTTAACTTCTTTTCCCCAGTAGAGTTTTCCTCTACCTCAACCAGTTGTTGTGAAGTGTGGATCCGACCAGATAGTAATTACCCTCGGAAGTTCATTGTGAAACCTGGAACCCGACCAGATAACAACTAAATATCCAAATAGTTTATTATGAAACCTGGACCCGACCAGCTAACAATTAACCTCATCAACCTCAGAAATCTGCAAAGCCTAGACCCGACCAGATGTTAGTTTTCAAGCAAGTTATTGTGAAACCTGGAACCCGACCAGATAACAACTAACTACGATCCCCAGAGAGACATTGTGAAGCCTGGACCCGACCAGATAATAGTACAACTTTTCCAAAACCATAAAGTCTGGACCCGACCAGATAATAGTTATAACTTAAAGTTACTACAAAGCCTAGATCCGACCAGATAATAGTTAACTTCCTTATCCCCAGCAAGTTGTTGTGAAGCCTGGATCCGACCAGATAACTGTTCAATTTCAAGAAATTTTCTGCAAAGCCTGGAATCCGACCAGATAACAGTTAATTTATCTCTTCCCCAATAAGTTACCGTGAAGCCTGGGATCCGACCAGATAGCAGTTGACTTCCTCATTCTCAGCAAGTTGTGAAGCCTGGATCCAACCAGATAACAGCTGACATTCAAGAGATATTCCCAAGCGAAAGCATCTTTTCAACAAAGTTTGGAGATATGCATACTCTTCATCCTCAACAGAAATCTGGGAGTCAACTTCCCAAAACTCCTCAGAAACAGTCAGGGATTTATTTTCCCAGACAAAAATATACGCCTCACATTCATACATCATAGCATGTACATACAAAATTCATTTAGCATAATACCATATTTGGTGAACATCATGCATACATCTGCGTTTTACTAACTCTTTTTCTCACAGGTAAAACATCAAGTTTTAGTATAAATCAACAAGAGATTTATGTTAATACTTCTTCCAGTGTTTACCAACATTCCTCCAATTGGCATATATAATACCATTCACAATCCATCTCCGAGTGCAAATTTATGGGCACTCTAGTATTCAATCATCTTTCACCTTCAAGTCACGAATAGCGGATCCGCCAATCTAACTCTTCGAGTTTAAGAAGATTGAACAGGGGAAGCTGTTGTACCCTAAAATTTTCCCTCTCATTTATCAAGTAATCTCTCACAAGATCTCCTTTGGTTCAAGACTGCACTAGGGTTGATCAGCTCAAGACACCTCCTTAAGAACTGATGACTGAAAATTAGGGTTTGAGATTGCACAAGGATAAATGGACTTTTAATGCCCCATATGACTTTAATGTATCATTTTGGACTCTCAAGATTTCTCATGATAAGTTTCAAGTCTTGGATCACATTTTTGCTCAGTCAATTGGTTAGTTGACTTAAAAATCAACTATAATGGGGAAAAAGTCAATTGTGGTCAATTTACAGTCAAACTTCATAATTTTTTATCCATATCAACATTATGACTCAGATATGTCATTTGATCAAGTTTGGACCACAATTCCTCAAGAAATTTGATCACATCATCAAAAGGGCAAAATGGTCAAAATTAGGGTTTTAATTGAGGAAGTGCAATTTCTGTTTTTTGACCTAGCAAATGGTTGATTGGTTGGAGACTTGATCTCAAGGATTCAATTTCATCATTTTGAACTAATGGAATGACTCAAAACTTCCCCAAAGATCAATTGATTGATTGTTGATTTTCATTTAACTGATCAAAAGTCAATTGTACACTGAAAAGTCAAACTTTGACTTTTTGGTCAAAATCAAGTATCAAAGATCGTTATTCATCAAAACATGTCAAAATATGAAACTTGTTCATCAAGAAATCAAAATTCAAGATTTCATTTTGAAAAGTCAAAATTTCTAAACTTAGAAATTTTTCTAAGTGTTTGAAAATTCATATTTTTTTCACAACTTTGAGCCAATTTTTCACCATGGTGCAAGATGATCAATGGAAGCTTTCAACATGAAAGTTGTAGATCTCAATGAGATCTAAAACATTATAGAACACAACTTCTCCTAAAAATGCATGGATTTCAAGTTATGATTTTGTGAATACATGTTCATGAAACTTGGAAACTTAGTGAAATTTTGCCCTAGTTTAGGCAGAATTTTGACCTAACTTCATGGCAATTTTTCACATAGTTCCAAGAGGAATTTTCAATAATGACCAACATAGAGGTTGTATAGGATGTTACAAGCTTTCCAAAATTTCAAATAACTCATTGAGATCATGTTTGAGCAAAGAGAATCGAAGACAAGAAGTTGGACATTCATTCTTGAATTATAGGTCATTTCCATGATGAACAAGAATTAAAATACAAGCCCATGTTGCATAAATCTTACTTTGCAGGATTCTAACCTCTAAATCTAGAAGATTACACAACTATTTGAGCTATGATCCAAGTGTTTGAGCCATTTTCCAAGTGATTATTCCATTATTGGAACAAAGTCCACACTTCCATTTTGGAAAAGTGACTTTAATCACAAAGTCAATGCATAGAGCTTTTCACTTGTTCCTTATAATCACAAGCAATGCCAAAGGCAAAAGAAACATGTCTAGAGCCTCCCATAAACTCAGGCCATGCTTGTACTATGCCTTGAAACCATGTTTTCACTTTTCTTCAAAATCAAGTAACATAGCCATAACTCTATATCTCGTGCTTCTGACCACCTCAAGTGCTCTAACCTTTTTTCATATAACTATACAAGTTATTTGCATGCTAACACACGATTTTAAAAACTTCCAAACTCCCTAAAAACTCAGAATTGCATCACAAACCACCATTGTTGAACATTCTGACCAAGAACTTCAAACTTCCATTTCCCTCGTGCGTTTCTTGGCCTTTTAGTTTCAAAATCTTCCTCACATCAAATACCAACTATCCATGTCCCTGTTTGCAAACTGTAACATCATCTTCATTAACTTCCATAGCCAAAAATAGAGTATTGCAGTTGGACTTCACCAGACCATTCCAGCCACTCTCAGTTCAAGCCAGCTATTGCAATAGCTTCCTAGAGGATCAAGGAAGCTAACCTGATCATCACCATCACTTGAAACAAGCTCAAACTCATTTCACGATTTCCAGTTTTGAGGTATTTTTCTTGAACTTCTATCTCACTATTTATGCATTGTTAGGCTTGCATTTGTGAAGATAAAATATAGACATCATTGCCCAGAAACTATATATGTCCATAGATTTCATTTATGTTGCTTGAGTAGGGAGAATTTTAAGTTTGAACCTCTGAAAATATTTAGGTCATAATTTGGTACTGTTAGAAATTTATGCTCATCTTTGAGAATTAGATTAAGTTATTTACATATTCAGAATCGTGAGGAAATTTTTAACAAGTTTGATGTTGGAAGTTTTGTGAATGGATGAGAAATGAATGAGTTACAGATCATTTGGCTGGAGGTTAAAGATGAAGTACAATCAGGGAAAGACTTGTATCATATATTTGTTGTTTTGTTTAAGTTAATGGATGTATCACCACCCCAGTGGTTAAAGCGTGCGCCTGTCACCTTAGGGACCTGGGTTCGAGCCCCAGTGGTACCCTTTTGCCTATTTTTCACATTTTCACTTCCTTTTTGATTTTGTTTGCAGCGCTGGGCCTCCAACATTGGGCCTGGCTATTTTCTTTGCTTCTTCATACCCCAGTCTCATTTTTGCACCCCTGACCTTTTATTTCTATTATTTCATTTTCTTTTTCTTTATTTTATTTTCATTTTTCATATTACTTTTATTATTTTAATTATTATTATTGTTATTATCATTATCATATTTATTAATTAAAAATCCAAAAATATATTTTATTTATTTATTTACATATTTAAAAATGTTCACTAATATTTTATTTTTCTTCATAAAACAAAAGACCAAAATATTTTCTTTTAACAAATTAATTCTTTTTTTAAACAATAATTAATGTTTAGACTTAGTTTAATTATTACATTATTTTCTTGTAAATTAAAATTAATTTAGAACTTAGGTTTCTTTTTAGTTAATCAATTCTCATGTTATTTTCATTATTTAAAACCTTTTCATAAAAAACCATTTTGAATTAATTTCTTTTCTTAATTAGTTTAAGTTAATTTTAGTTCATTTTCATTAATCATATTCATAATTAGGTTTAAATTAAAACTCCTTTCATAAAAAATCCAAACAAAAATCATTTTCTTTATCCATTTGCATTTATATATCATTTATTCAATTCTTGTACATTTATTCAATATGATTGTAATAGTTAATTAGGTTTAACTTTCTTGCAAAAATCCCCATTTGTAAATTTGTATACCCCCTCCCCTAATGATGTAATAGCTTAGTATTTTTATATCTCGCAATTTATCGCTTTATATAAATGCTAGTAAATTAGGGTTTGTATGGAAAGATTAAAATCAACAATTTAGTAAACCCTAATCCAAGATAAACAAGCATGTAAATCAACACATTTATGCACTTTCACCCTTAGGGTAATTCCACTTTGTTATCTTACAAAAAATGGCCATGTTATGCATGTGGGATATCTTAGCAAAAAGCAATCAAAAAATACAAGATCATAGTCCCTCGATGACGCTATCAAAATTTTCTTTCAAAATGATCTTAGTCCCTCAAAGAGAATTGCTAAGATATTTCACAACATTGTTATCATGGATATACGATGACCCACACCCATCCCTTTACATCCAAATATAGGGCTTCTTACCAAATCAATGGTAAGATAGCAATATCAAAGGAAAAGAAGAAATGAACTAAGACTTTTGAGTAGGTAGATTGTTCCTAGTTGCTTGCTGAATTTCAAATCAAACACTCTTGCTTATTTTCAAAACAAACACCAACACTTTCAAAAAAACTTTCAAAAACACTTTCAAAATATCTTCCAAACTTGAAACATTTTCAAAAGCTCAACACTTTGTATACGTTCTTACGAACGAGAACTCATACAAAGTTTTCCTAAATGATGGCGCCTTTTCAAAATACTTTCAAAAAACCACACAACGCATATTTTAAAACAAAAGCAAGTGATCTAGCAAGTAAACTAAGAGCCCATAGATAACTATGGATGAAAAGGGTACTAACACCTTCCCTTTTCATAAGCTACCCCCCGAACTCAAGAAATAATCTCAAAGGTCTTTCATGTTCTTTTCAGTCTTTCCTTTTGGATAAAAGAAAAGTCAGTGGTGACTCTTGCTAACCGCAACATTTACGATAAAATGCAAAACACCCAATTCATTTCTCCCATCATATCACACACTCCATAATTAATTGTTTACACAATGAATTAAGCTCTTACCCAAGTTATTAAGCCATTGTCCAAAAGATCTTTCCATAAAGTAAGCTTGCTGGTATAAAACTTGTCTTGAGCCCATATATTACTTACTTCTGATCATGGAAAGTAGCCCCTTTATACCAATAACTTTGGTACTTCATCTTGGGATCATGGAAAACTTGACATAATTTGGCATTTCCATTCGAACCAAACCATATTTTGTTATCTTACAAATCTGGTTAATCCAACTTCCCAAACCTTTTCTCTATAAATGGAGAGGCCATTTGCAAGCTAAGGGGGCCAGATTCTTGTTGTGTTGAAAAATCCTCAAACACTCCCAAACTCTCAAAACACTCAGAACCTGCACACAAGCACAAAACTTGGTACATCCTGACTTTACACAAAAAAATCTCAAATCCCTTTATGCGTTAGTGATCCTTTCTATTCACTCCCAGCTTCCATATACCAGCCTTTCAATTCACTTCTAGCTTCCATATACCAGCCTTTCGATTCAGTGACTTTTAAAGCAAAGTAGTGATCCCACTAGCTTCAGGGAAGTCCAGGTAAGCTTAATCCTAATTCGAACCATTTCTGGAAGTCAAACAGAGGTTATTTGAATTGCACTTCAAGAGGTAAGATTTATTAACTGTGATATCTTGATATAAGCATTTTCAATACATACAAATAAAAGAAAAGATATAGATATCATATCTAGGAAGTTGACCATACTCTTAGTTTTGATTATCACTGCTTATACATTGAGAATTTCATATCTGATCAGTTAGGTTTTAGTTTTGGTACTGAACAAAATTCATGCTAACCTCTAATCCATAGCTTTTGAAAATTACATGGTTGGATTCGAATTCAAATTTTAGGCAGGTTTGATATTTACCTCTTTCGATTTGGATGAGAAATAAAGCTTTTCGAAGCTTAACATTAGAGTTATACATCCCTACGCACGCGAAGGAAGAACATCAAGCCATGTTCAAATTTTCAGAAATGAGTTCATTTTATATTTAATGCAAGTT
Source organism: Vicia faba (assembly GCA_948472305.1). NCBI lineage: Eukaryota > Viridiplantae > Streptophyta > Magnoliopsida > Fabales > Fabaceae > Vicia > Vicia faba. The sequence continues at coordinate 273,751,267 of OX451735.1, read as the reverse complement.
GTATAAATAACAGATGAAACAAACCACCCCAGTGGTACAAACAGCGTGCGCTAAAGCCTTACCATGTAGAAGGTCCTGGGTTCAAGCCCCAGCGAGATCTTTTGTATTTATTCTGTTATTTTTTCCAAACTAACATGCAGGTTTATAACATTTGAGTGTTGGCTGTTTTGAATGGAAGGTGTGGAGAACTTGGGTTCAAAACTTGGCAAGACCAAAACAAATTCTTATCACTTGTTTGTTTTCATCTTTTTTAACAAACTTCAACATTTTTTCAACCAATAAAAACAACTCCTTTTGAGTTTATTTTTTGCAAACTATTTATTTACAATGTCTATTTTATGAATATATAAAATTATCACAAAAAAATATTTTATTTTCATATTTATTTTAAAAAAAACAAAATCCATCCCCAAGTGGTTGTAATAGATAATTAGGATTTAATTTCTTGCAATCCCCATTTGTAAATTTGTACACCCCATCCCCAAATGATGTAATAGCGTAGTAAATTTACTTTCCGCAATTTACCTTTTTCATATAAATGCTAGTAATTAGGATTTGTATAAAAAGATAAAATCAATACTTAGAAAACCCTAATTCAAGATAAAATCAATCATGAGAAATAAACACTTGCACACTTGCACCTCTAGGGTTAACTCCATTTGTTGCCTTGAGAAAATAGTCATAATATGCATGTGAGACGTCTTAGCAAAAACAATCAAAAAAGTACAAGATCATAGTCCCTCGATGACGCTACGAATGTTGCCTTACAAATGATCTTAGTCCCTAAAGAGAAATGCTAAGATATCTCACAACATTACTACTCATGACTATACAATGACCCACACCCGTCCCTCTATATCCAAAGATAATGCTTCTTACCAATCAATGGTAAGAGAGAAATATCAAAGGAAGAGAGAAATGAACAAAAAGACTTTTGAGTAGGTAGAACGTTCTTAGTTGCTTGCTCACAATCCATCTTCAAAACAAACATCTTTTTAAACACACCAAACACTTTCAAAACATGAAATATTTTCAAAAAGTCCAACACTTTGTATGCACTCTTATAGAGACGAGAATCATTACAAATTTTTCCTAAATGAAGGTGCTTTTCAAAAATACTTTCAAACCTCACCACAAACACATTTCAAACAAATCAGTTTTCAAGTGATCTAGAAGCAACTAAGAGCCCATACATAACTATGGATGAAAAGGGTGCTAACACCTTCCCTTTTCATAATCTACCCCCCGAACTCAAGAAAATATCTCAAAGGTCTTTCCTATTCTTTTCACCCTTTCCTTATTCGATAAAAGAAAAGCTGGTGGTGAATCTTGCTATCCGCAACAATTGCAATCAAACGCAAAACAATCAAGTCAGTTCTCCTACCGTATTACAGAACTGGCGACTCTGTTGGGGAGATCTTAAAAGTGGGGTTACCTTAGATTTAGATCATATTTAATTGCTTTCATTGTTTGACTTGATTGCTTTACATTTATGGGTCCTTGTTTGGGTTTGTATTGATCCTCCATCCGGATCTAGGGCACCTTTTAGGTAAGTAGCAATAGATTTTGAAAACTATACGGTGTAGACCGATGTGGTTGAAGCAATGGCTACGTTAGTGTGATGCATTTTTGGTACCGGTATCCCTTGTGTTAAATAGATGAGAATACAGGGCCGCTGAGTGGTTTCATGAAGCACTAACTGGTCTTAGAACCTTTAATTGAAAAACTTGGCCATTAGGAAGTAGTGAGATAGCCGATTTCTGTGGAAAGCTGAAAATTGGTTGATACTTGATACTACGCTCATTGAGGTCGGACTTTTGGGATATCTCGGCCACAAGAAAATATTGATTGTGTTGAGACAATTCCCAATGAAGAAAGATAAATGATATTGAGATTCTCTAAAACCCGGTTACTTTTTAGGACTGGTTAAACCAACTAAACTTCAAGAGGGTACTTACCTATAAAGTCCATGCAAGCCTAAACCTAAGGATTTTTTTGCTTTGTTTATACATAACAACTTGTTGCCTTTTGCTTATGTATGATTACTTGTACATAACATCATGACATCATACCATAGCATTGTCAATAACCATATCAAGGATCTCAAGGGGTTGTGATGAAGGGTCATGATAAACCAGGCGTTTATCAAAGGGCAAGAGGACTTATTCTCCTCTAACCAAATGTTGTTAAAGACCAACGTATGATAACTTGAATCAAGGGCTATGACCCACTCGACATGGTGAGCTTGACTCTCGTGGAAGGACATCCAACGATACGAAGTTCTTCACTCAAAGCTGTGATCAAAGTTCAACTTCTACAATTTTCTTGTGTTTACCCTATGAGATCCTTGAAAACATCGCATCCACATAACATGCATGTCATCATAACAGGGTTTCCCCATATAGGTTTCTCATCTGCTTACTGTTTATTTCAGTAGAGATGACTCTAGAACAGACTATCAAGGATCTTCAGACCCAAAATGCTCAGCTTCAAGAAATGTTCTTGAACCTATCCAAGGGGTAAGAAGAAGTGAAATCACTCCTCATTGAGAGAATGAACAAAAATAATCTTGAGGACAACGGGGATGACTAGTTGGAACAATTACAAACTGAAATGGAAACCATGAAAATCCAGATGATGGGACAGATGGTAGGTCAGGTGGCTCTTATCCAAAACTTAGCTCGGGGACAAGAAGAGCTGAGAGCCCTCGTCAACAAGCTTCATCAAGACGGATGCAACCATATGGGACAGACAACTAGGATTGGGGATCGAGTCATTAATCATCCTCCTATGAGACAAGAAGTTGGTTTGGTCGAGAGAACACCCTTCAAAATGGATACTATACCAAGAGTCCAACAAAAACCTCGCCAACCACGACAAGGTGGTCGACGTAAGCAAGGAAGATAATTTTTTGAGATCAACATGCCTTTGGCTCAAGCATTGCATCATATGTTGGAAGCCAAGTTGATTACATTAAGGGAGCCTCCTCAAAAACCTAACACTTCTGCTCCCAACTACAAATACAATGAAAGGTGAGCATACCACTCCAACAGTCCTGGACACGACACTAACCACTATTGGACATTGAAAAACAAGATTCAAGACCTGATTGACGAAGGAGTATTGGAATTCACAGAAGATGGTCAATAGGACTTTTTCTGTCACATCTCAAAGACACACCGTCTGAAGCAAGAAGTTTAGGTGGAGAAAATTTTTTATTCAAATTTTTAATTGTAATCTCTATGTTTGTTTAAAGATTTGTCTTTATGTTAGACTTTGGTTATTCTCATTAATGCATTGCATATGTTTGTCTTGAATTAATCCATTTGTTTTCACCATACTCAAACTGTGCTTTTTATTTCCTTTTTGTGATATTCAACTCTCGTTAAAAGTTGCAAGCCTTTAGAGGGAGGATGAAAAAAACAATGCCATAATTCATACAGTATGCTTTTGGACAGACCTTGCTGACGATGAATATGCGTTTTTTTCAATCCCTAAACGTTGGAGTTATAAGGAAGATAATCCCTAGTCAACCCATTTGAGCCAAAGAAGTTGGAGTTTTATTTTTCGCACAAAATTGAAACCTTTAATCAAAACCTGGGGCAGGGTAGCTTTTTAGTTAATTCAAATGCGCGTTCAATCGCAAGCCTTCACTTTGTACACAATGAATGACATCAAAAAACATCCTTCTGAATCAAAAGACGACGATGGTTCCCCGTAAAATAGGCAGTCATTATCTCTCAAAAGAAAAGCCCACTAAGTCAAAACCTATGAAGGAGACTTAAGAAAAAACTGGGGCATCCCGCTGACTATAATCTCAAAACAGTCAGGAAAAAGATAGGGACAATAAATCAAAAAAATTGGTCACTACAAAAATGTTGCAAAATGACTGCCTTCTCTAATAAACATAACTCGTTCAAACCATCACCAAAACGTCATTCCAGACTTAATCGGAATTCAAAACATGCAATTAACTGAGTATAGGACTGGAGAACATCATAGAGAGCGGGTTGGGTACAAACACACTTCGAGCCTTATCCTTTGTTTCTTAAACCATGAACCAGGTCACGTTACAACCCCTTAAAGGTCCTAATTGAAGCATGGGTTAGTTCGAAAGCATAATGTTACAAAAGGTGTCATGAATCCTGTGAGGCTTACTGTAAATCCCGAGTTGAATTCATATTCTTACAAAATTCCTTTATCTGCTAAAAATGCATTTTCAAAACTTCAAGACAAACATAAACTTTGCATTGTTTTAATGCCACTGTTTGCATATAGCTATTTGTTTGACAATAGAGAAATTCACACGATGAGTATCCAATGAACGGAAATCCTCTCAAGAAACAGAATCACTTCAAATTGGAAGACACTTCCAAGGACAAGTATCCCATAATCAAGGGGGAATGACATGTTATTGTCCAACTCTTCTGGGGTAGTTAAGTCAAGATTCCAAGAAATATCTCAAGAAATGCTTAATACCCGGGAGAGGTCTCCATCTGAATCACTTGAGGCATTGAACATGAATTCCAGCAAAGGGTCACGTACGACCAAGCACACATTTTCGGGCAGCGCTACAACACTTACTATTATGGATAGCGACAAGTCCCCACAGAGCCATCTCTATAAAGTTATCCCCACAGAATAATCTTCACAGATAAGGTTACAAACCCATCAAGGAAAAATTCATGGATATCCCCATAAAATTGGATCCATGCAATCCCCAGCTAGAGTTTCAGTCTTCGGAAAACCTCTCCCCAGCTGAGTTAGTCTCAATAAGAATCCTCGAGGAGTTCTGCCAAAAGAAAACACATCCCCAGCAGTTCGTCAAATGTTCTCTTCAATAGGGTTAATTTCCCCAACAAAACTATAGATTCCCTAGCTTGAGTTTGCCTCTCAGAATATCACAAACCAAGGGACTGCAACCCCTAGTCCCCAGTGAAGTCGTCAACAGAGTCATTGTTATCTCCGAAAGTTGCTGCAAAGGCTGGACCCGACCAGATAGCAGTTTAAAAGCTCCTCTTCCCCAGTAGAGTTTGCCACTATCCCCAGTGAGTTGCTGTAGAGCTTGGGATCCGATCAGATAATAGTTAAATTCTTTATCCCCAACAAGTTATCAACTTCCATTCTCTCCAATCAAGAGATAACTCCCCAATAGAGAAACGGACAACTAAAACTCCTGAACTCTTTTCCCCAAGCAGAAATCAACACTCTCCATGGAGTTTCCTTCAAGCAAAGTCAACATTCCCCAACGGAGTTCTCCTCAAACAACAGAATAGAAATCCCCAACGGAAACATCCTAAAATAAGGTCTGAAGAGGAGCATACTCTTCATCCCCAACAGCAGTCTGAAATTTCGTTTCCCAAGGCTCACCAGCATTTGTCAAGGATTTATTTTCCCAGTCAAAGATACACTTCAACAACATTTCACATTTCATACGTCATAGCATATGCATACGAAACGCATACAGCACAATCTCATTTATTTTGAGAACACCATTACACAATTCATTTCATACATCATGACATTGAATACAACTAACGCTTTACCTTTTCAGGAAAAGATAAATCAACAGATAGTTATCATTAATAATTTTCAACAGGTCTAAGATTAGTTTCTGAAGCAAGACAGAGCAACTACCTACGTGACCAGATGCAGCTTCACACGAGCTCATCAAGAGGCAATCTTACACGGGTTCCTTCTGACTTCCAAATGCATCTTTACATGGGCTCATCCTGAATCAATATTACACGGATTCCTTCTCAAAATTTCCCGATGCAGCGTCACATGGGCTCATCATAAAGCAATTTGTTGTACCCCAAAATTTTCCCTCTCATTTCATCAACATTTTCTCATCACAAGACTCTTGGAGCTCAAGATCAAGTTAGGGTTTGCTCTGCTCAAGACCCCTCCTTGCACTGTTGACCCAAATTAGGGTTTGAGTTTGCATAGGGATGTTTTGACCTAAAATGCCCAAAGTGACTTTCATGCTTCATGTTGGACTCACAAGTTTATCCATACCAAGTTTCAAGCCTTGATTCCAACCTTTGCCCAGTCAATTGGACACTTGACGTAGAAATCAATTGTATTGGGGGAAAAGTCAACTATGGCCAATTGGAAGTCAAACCTCATGATTTTTGACCCACATCAACATAATGAACTCATATGAACTATTTGGTCAAGTTTGGATCACAATTCCACAAGAAATTTGATCAGATCACCAAAAGGGCAAAATGGTCATTTTTAGGGTTTTGACTGCACAAAGGAAATTTTTGACTGTTTGACCTAACCAATGGCAAATCAAGCTCACACATGGACTCAAGGACTCAATGGCATTGTCTTGACCCATTCAACAAGTTCAAAAGATCTCAAATGCATAGGATTGACAGATGAATTTTTCAGTCAACTGATCAAAATTTGACTGTATACTAAAAAGTCAAACTTTGACTTTTTGGTCAAAATCAAGTGCCAAGATTCATTTTTCATCAAGACATGTCAAATTATGAAACTTGTTCATCAAGAAATCCAAAATTGCAAATTAGGGTTCAGAATGAGAAAATTTCATAACTTAGAATTTTTCTAAGTTATGAAATTTCCTTATTTTTTCCTAACTTTGTCCCATTTTTTCACCAAGATGCAATTGGATTAAAACAAAACTTGAAACATGAAAGTTGTATTCCATTACAAAATCTATAACTTTGATTCACAAAGTTATCTCAAAGGAAGCTTGTATCTCAAGTTATGATTTTTGGAACAAGGGTGCAAAACATTTTTAACTTAGAGAAATTTTGCCCTATTCTAGGCAGGATTTTTGTCCAACTTCTTGGCCATTTTTCACATGGTTCCACTTGGATTTTTAATTTGCATTACAAAGATGGATTGTATTACACATTCCAAGCTTTCCAAATTGTCCAAGAACTTCTCAAACACCCTTGTGGTTAGAGAGAATCGAATTTGCAAAGTTGGCCAAAACTCATTTTTGTTCATGGCCAAGGCATGTTCATCACAACTTGCATTTTCAAATCAGCTTGTACAATGTTAGCTTGCAGGCCTCAAAACCAGTTTTACACTTCTTAATTTAATTCCTAACAATTGTGTTAAGGTATTATTTCATTCATTTGGGCAATACATGTTAAACTAACCCTTAATTGGAAAAAGCAAACTTGCCATTTTGGAAAAGTGTTACTTTATGCCAATGCATGATCTTTGGGCATAGGGGGGCCATATCTCTGAAGCCAAACCAAATCTATATTGAAATTCTCAAGGGCAAGATATGCAGTATGCTTGAGAGGCTTGGACAGGTATATAACACTTACACACTCTCTTACTTCAAATAGAAGAAACTTTACAAAACTAAGCCATCTTCCATTTCCTGTCAACACAGCCAAACACAAACTTTGTGAACATCTTTCATACACCCAAGCAGACCTATAACACGACTGAACCACCTCTCATACCTCAAAAAACACCAAAACACCCTCTTGCTGCAGAAACAGGGCATACCCTGCAACTTGAGTTCCATAATCCATTCCTGTCGTGCGTTTTGTCCAAAAGGAATTCAAACACCTTCCATATCATCCACTGAAACTATCCCAAGCCTTGAACTCAAGCTGTAACACTCCTAACCACGTTTGCCATTTTCATTTTCAAGCTATGCAGGTGAACTTCTACAGCACGATACAGGCAGTTTCAAAGCAAGCTAGGTACTTGGGAAGCATCCTTGGACTTCAGGCAAGCTCAACCAAAGCTCAAACTCCATTGAAGATACCTACATTGCTCTGTTCGAGTCAAGCTGAAACAGGTAATCCATGAACTTCTATCTCTCAATCTAGGAAGAGTTAGGCTTAGGTTTGTGAATGAAACATGCTTTACTCATAGCCCTGAAGCCATACATGTGTTCACTTTTCATTTATATTAAGCATGTTGTGAGAATTTTAGCCATGAAAATTGAAGAAAAACTAGGTCAGAATATTTTTCCACATAAAAAAATAATACAAAAATAATAAGCATAAAAAAAAACAATAAAAATATTTTTCCACATTTGTTTGCATTTATTTGGCATTTGTTTGTTTTATTTAACATATATATGTAAATAATATAAAACCTTGTTATTTAAAACCCTAAAAAATAATACAAAAATATTTATTTATTTTTTAGTTATTATTTTTTGTTTACCCCTTGAAAATATTTTCTTAAATATACATTTTTTTCATATACATAAATAATTAATTTTATCTTTTTATATTTAATAGGTTTAGTAAATATATATATATATATATATATATATATATATATATATATATATATATATATATATATATATATATATATATATATATATATATATATATATATATATATATATATATATATATATATATATATATATATATATATATATATATATATATATATATATATATATATATATATATATATATATATATATATATATATATATATATATATATATATATATATATATATATATATATATATATATATATATATATATATATATATATATATATATATATATATATATATATATATATATATATATATATATATATATATATATATATATATATATATATATATATATATATATATATATATATATATACTTGTATATTATATTTATTAGAATACTTAGGATAAAAATATGAAAATAATACATTTTTATTTTTATTAATATATGACACTAAAAATACTTTTTTTTACAATATACTTTTTATTTTTTTAATATACATTGTACATAATTAATAAATATTACTATTTATTTAAAAACTAGGATTTTGCCCTAAATGACAAAAATATTCAAAATTTGACCTTTTTATTTTTGTTTATATTTCACATTGAAAAATACTTTCACATACATAAAAAATCATTTTGTGCATAATACATTCTTATTTATTTATTGCATTTATTTAAATATTGTATAATTAAATATTTGTATCCTATACATTCGATATGGTTGTAATAACTTAGATTTTATTTCCTTGTCAAATATCCCCAAATTCAAACTTGTACCCCCATCCCCATAATCATTGTTGTAATAGCTTAGCATTTAAATTTCCGCATTTAAAAGCTTTCAATTATGCCATGATAGACTTAGGGTTTGTATGCAAATCAAATCAACAAATATCTTGACTTAATCCAAGATAAACATGCATGAAAAACAAACACAACGCACACTTGCACCCTTAGGGTTACTCCGCTCGTTGCCTTCAAAAATGGGCCATGGTTGCAGGTTAAGTGTCTTTGGCAAAACAAAAACAAATCAAATGATCATAGTCCCTCGATGACGCTTCCGAAGTTGCCTAAACAAAATGATCATAGTCCCTCAAGAAAATTGCCAAAATACTTGACACTATTGCTTTCATGGTCTATACGATGACCCGCTCCCGTCCCGTTAACATCCTAACACAAGGTTGTTCACCAAATACAATGGTGAAACAACACTGTTAAAAGGGTTAAAACATGAGAAAGATCTTTGAGAAATTTAGAGTAGATAGCTCTTAGTTACTTGACCAAACTTGCAAAATAATCCTTGCCATTTTTCAAAATACACATCACAACACAACTTCAAAATAAACTTTCAAAAACATTGAAACATCTTTTCAAAAAGACAAACACCTTTGTAAAACATTCGAGTAAAGAATTATTACAATGGTTGCCTAGACAAGGCATATTTTTCAAAACATTTTCAAAACCACACACACAAAGCACCATTTCAAACAATTGAAAAGCAAAGGCAAGTGATCTAAACAAGTAACTAAGAGCCCATGGATAACCATGGATAGAAAGGGTGCTAATACCTTCCCTTTCTATAATCTACTCCCTGAACCCACGAAAACATCTCAAAGGTTTTTCTTGTGCTTTTTAACCTTTCCTTAGGATAAAATAAAAAGTCGGTGGCGACTCTTGCTCAACCGAACATTTGCGAACACAAACGCAAAACCTCAAGTCAGTTCTCCCACCGTATCACAGAACTGGAGACTCTGCTGGGGAATTGTTTAAAAGTGGAGTAACCTTAGGGCTTAGATCACCTTTTGCATGACTAATTGTTTGCTTTGATTGCTTTACATTTTGGTTCTCTTGTTTGGGCTTGAAATCCTACACCCGGATTTGGGAAACATTCATAGATAGCAATACATTGTGGAAACTGTGCAGGATATACCGACACGGTTGAAGCAATAGCTATATTAGTGTGACATATTTGTGAGTATCGGTAACCCTTGAGTTCAATCAAGGAGAGTACGGGGCCGCTGAGTGATGTCACTAAGCACTAATGACCTAGAACCTTACTTGACCATCTTGGCCTTTTATTAGGGGTAGTGAGATGACCGGCTTTGGTGCGGTCCGAAGTTGGTAGATACTCGATACTACACTCATTGAGGGTTGTTTTCTTGGAATATTTTGGTCGCTAGTTAAGTGCCTAAACCAAAACAATGAACATAGAAAATAATCCAATGATATTGAGCTCCTTAGAACCCGGTTTCTATTCTAGGACAGGTTGAGCCAACTAACTTCAAGAGGGTACTTACCTACAAACCCCTTGCAACCCTAAACCTAAGGACTTGTTTGCTCTGTGTGAATATGATTGCCTGTATATACACTTGCTTACTTTTGCATACATGTACATAACATCATAACATCATACCATAACATTTTCAATAACCATTTCAAGGATCTTGAGGGTCTTTTGATGCAGGGTCACGCTGAACCAGATGTCTACCAAGGGGCAAGAGGTTTTCTCCTCTAAACAAATGCCATCAAAGATCAAGTGCAACAACTTGAATCAGGGGCTATGACCCACTTGACATGGTGAGCTTGATTCTCGTGGAAAGACATCCACCGATACAAGGTTCTCCAATCAAAGATGTTGATCAAAGTTCAACCTCTAACATTTTCTTGTGTTTACCCCGAGATATTCTTGAAAACATTGCATCCACATATCATGCATTGCATCATAACAGGTTTCTCCTACAGGTCTCCTTATCTTCCTAATGTTTATTTTAGTAAGATGGATATGGAACAAACGGTGAAAGATCTCCAAGCTCAAAATGCTCAATTCTAACAAATGTTTCTGGCTATGGGTAAAGGGCAAGAGGATCTGAAAGCTCTCCTTCTCAAAGACAAGAAGAAGAAGTCCAAGAAGGCAGCGAGCATCCTGAACTTGAGAAGAAGACCTAAAACCCTAGACCTTTCAACTCCACCCAACATAGAGGATAGTCTTGAAGAAGACCACAATTTGGAGATTGATGAAGTTGAAGCTGATTACTCTGAGGAACAATATCCTCCCGCAGATGACAAGTACAAACAGTTGGAGGATCGCCTCAGTGCTATGGAGATTCAACAAATACCTGGCTTGGATTTAGGAGACATGGGTTTAGTTTCTGGATTAGTCATCCAGCCAAAGTTCAAGGTCCCTTCCTTTGCCATGTACGATGGAGTTTCTTGCCCTAAGATGCACCTGAAGTCTTATGCCCGCAAGATTCAACCATACACAACTGATCCCAAGCTTTGGATCCATCTCTTCCAAGAAAGCCTAGTAGGTACTCAACTCGAGTGGTTTTATCAATTGGAGAGTTCTCGCATCCACACCTGGAAGGACTTAGCTGCTGCTTTTTACAAACAGTATCAGTACAATGCTGATCTCGCACCAACTCGTGTGCAATTGCAGAACATGACCATGGGTTCTGACGAGAAATTCAAAGGATACGCTCAAAAATGGAGAGATCTGGCTGGTAGGGTACAACCCCCTTTAACTGACAGAGAGCTGATTGACATCTTCATGGGAACTTTGACAGGGCCTCTCTTCAATCACTTAATTGGAAGCTCCTCAGTCGGGTTCACCGAGCTAATACTGATCGGCGAAAGGGTCGAAGTTGGCATCAAAAGTGGAAAGATCCAAGGAGCTACACCCTCTGATGCTCAGAAAATTCCCTACAGTGGAAAGAAAGAGTCTAATGCTGTGAACAGTCAAAAGAGTCACCGTGACCAACACGTAGGGGCAGTCCTGATCTCTGGTTCTGCGTCACACTGACAACAGCAAAAGGGAAATCAACGAAGGCCAGACAAGCCTAAGAGACAGTTCACCAACATCAACATGCCGTTGTCTCAAGCATTGCAACACTTGTTGAAGATGAATTTGATTGCATTGATAGGGCCTCATTCCAACCCCAAGATTTCTTCTCCTAACTACAATCCTAAGGCCACATGTGCTTATCATTCTGACAGTCCCGGGCATGATACTAACGATTGTTGGGCATTGAAGTACAAGATTCAAAATTTGATTGATGCCAAGGAGATTGAGTTTGGTCCTCCAGAGACTCCAGCATAATCACTGCTCCTATGCCAAATCATTGAGAATGTCTTTGTTTCATTTGAATTTTCAAAGTTGTAATTTATTTTGTTATTCAAACAATTAACTGTTGATGTCAAACTCTGTTTCATTAATGCATTGCATATGTTTGTCTTGAATTTATCCATTCGTTTTCACTATTCTTATGCTTTCTTTATGATATTTAACTCTTGATAAAAAGCTACAAGCCTTTAGAGGGAGGATGACGAAACAATACCATAATCTCATACAGTATGCTTTTGAACAGACCTTGCTGACGAGGTACATGCATTCTTTCAAATCCTAAACACTGGAGTTATAAGGAAGATAATCCCTAGTCAACCCCTTCGAGCCAAAAAAGTAGGAGTTTTCTGTTCTAAACAAATTGAAACCTTTGATTAAACCTGGGGCAGGGTAGTCTCTCAGTTAATTCAAAAAAGGTGTGCATTGAAGTCGCAAACTCTCAGTTCGTAATACAACGAACGACATCAACAAAAAAAAAAGAATTCCTCTGGAATCAAAAGACGGTGATGGTTCCCTATCACATGGGCAGTCAATCTCTCAAAAGAAAAAAGCCCACTAAGCCAAAACCTACAAAGGAGGCTTAAGAAAGTTGGAGCATCCCGCTGACTGTAATCTCGAAAACAGGAGCAGTCAGGCAAAAGTTAGGGATAACAAATCAAAAGAACGAGGTCACTACAAATCCTCAAACAACATGAAAAATGTTGCAAAAATGATTGCCTTCCCAACAAATTCAACTTGTGTGAACCATCACCAAAAAAGTCGTTCCAAATTCGAATAGAGTGCGACGCACAATTAACTGAGTTTAGGATTGAAGAACATCACGAAGAGCGGGTGGGTACAAACATACTTTGAGCCTTTATCCTTTGTTTCTTAAACCGTGAACCAAGCCACGTTACAACCCTGCAAAAGTCCTAATTGAAGCACGGGTTAGTTCGAAAACATACTGTTACAAAAGGTGTCCTGACTCCTGTAAGGCTTTGCTCTAAATCTTGTGTTGATTTTGTCTTATGAAAAGTTTTCTGCTAAAAAATGCATTTTTCAAAACTTCGAGACAAGCATAAACTTTGCATTATTTGAATATCGTTGTTTGCATATGGCTATTTGTTTGACAGCAGAGAAATTCACACAACGAATATCCGATGAACGAAAGCCCTCTCAGTGAATAAAATCACTTCAAAAAGGATGACACTTCCATTGACAAATCTCCTATCAACAAGGGGACTTGACATGTCTCTATCCGGCACACCTGGGGCAGTCCAGTCAAGATTTCAACAGATCTTTCAAAGTTCAGTTAACCTGGGGCAGTCCAGTCAAGATTTCAAGAAATCACTCAATTGCAAGATAACAAGGGGCAAGTCTCCATCTCCGACACTTGGGGCATTGAACGTCAATCCCGACAAAGGGTTACATACAGTCAAACATTTCCAGGACATGCCACAAGCACTTGCTACTAGGGGCAGTGACAAATCTCCCCAAACCCCTTCTCATAGGATGATTCCCCAGCTTGAGTTTGCCTCTCCGACTACTACAAATCAAAGGACCACGACTCCTCTTCTCCAGTAGACTACTCTACAATCCCCAGCAAGTCACTGTGAAATTTGGACCCAATCAGATATCAGTTCAACTTCGACTCCCCAGTAGATCAACGGACGACTAAGACCCCTAAACTCTTTCCCCAAGCAGAATAAACATTCTCCCCACAGAGTTTTCAATATTCCCCGAGCAGAATGAAGACTCTCATTCTCAATCCATCACAGGATATTCAGATATTCCCCAGTGAAGATCTCCTCAAAACAGGAATCCCTAGTAGATTGGCATACAACCCAAGCTCCTGATTCCCCAACAGCGGTCCCAGGACTTCTCATTTTCAACGATCAAAGGATTTTCAATCCTCAGCAGCAGTCAAGGATTTACTTTCCCCGACAGTAGTCAAAGATTGCATTATCCAGGATTCGTCTTCCTCAGCAAGACAGCTACTCAGCTTACATGCACATCCATCATAAACATTGACGAAACGCGATTCATTGCACCATACATTTCATGCAACATAACTTTGTGTTTCAACTAACAATTTACCTTTTTCAGCAAAAGTTCGACAACAGCTTTTTTAAATTCCAGATGAAGTTTTACACGGACTCATCATGAAGCAACCCTACAGCGGTTCCTTCTCAAATCCAGATTTAGTTTTACACATACTCATAATGAAGCAACCATACACTGGTTCCTTCTCAAATTTCAGATGCAGTTTTACACGGACTCATCATCAGGCAACCCTACACCGGTTCCTTCTCAAAATTCAGATGCAGTTTTACAAGGACTCATCATCAGGCAACCCTACACCGGTTCCTTCTCAAAATTCAGATGCAGTTTTACACGGACTCATCATCAGGCAACCCTACACCGGTTCCTTCTCAAATTTCAGATGCAGTTTTACACGGACTCATCATCAGGCAACCCTACACCGGTTCCTTCTCAAAATTCAGATGCAGTTTTACACTGACTCACCATCAGGCAACCCTACACTGGTTCCTTCTCAAAATTCAGATGCAGTTTTACACTGACTCATCATCAGGCAACCCTACACCGGTTCCTTCTCAAATTTCAGATGCAGTTTTACACTGACTCATCATCAGGCAACCCTACACCGGTTCCTTCTCAAAATTCAGATGCAGTTTTACACGGACTCATCATCAGCCAACCCTACACCGATTCCTTCTCAAATTTCAGATGCAGTTTTACACGGACTCATCATCAGGCAACCCTACACCGGTTCCTTCTCAAAATTCAGATGTAGTTTTACACGGACTCATCATCAGGCAACCCTACACCGGTTCCTTCTCAAAATTCAGATGCAGTTTTACATGGACTCATCATCAGGCAACCCTACACCGGTTCCTTCTCAAATTTCAGATGCAGTTTTACACAGACTCATCATCAGGAAACCCTACACCGGTTCCTTCTCAAAATTCAGATGCAGTTTTACACAGACTCATCATCAGGCAACCCTACATCGGTTCCTTCTCAAAATTCAGATGCAGTTTTACACGGACTCATCATCAGGCAACCCTACACCGGTTCCTTCTCAAATTTCAGATGCAGTTTTACACTGACTCATCATCAGGCAACCCTACACCGGTTCCTTCTCAAAATTCAGATGCAGTTTTACACTGACTCACCATCAGGCAACCCTACACCGGTTACTTCTCAAAATTCAGATGCAGTTTTACACTGACTCATCATCAGGCAACCCTACACCGGTTCCTTCTCAAATTTCAGATGCAGTTTTACACGGACTCATCATCAGGCAACCCTACACCGGTTCCTTCTCAAAATTCAGATGCAGTTTTACACAGACTCATCATCAGGCAACCCTACACCGGTTCCTTCTCAAATTTCAGATGTAGTTTTAGACTGACTCATCATCAGGCAACCCGCCACCGGTTCCTTCTCAAAATTCAGATGCAGTTTTACACGGACTCATCATCAGGAAACCTTACACCGGTTCCTTCTCAAATTTCAGATGCAGTTTTACACGGACTCATCGTCAGGCAACCCTACACCGGTTCCTTCTCAAATTCAGATGAAGTTTTACACGGACTCATCATCAGGAAACCCTACACTGGTTCCTTCTCAAATCCAGATGCAGTTTTACACGGACTCATCATCAGGAAACCCTACACAGGTTCCTTCTTTCAACTTACCAAATTACAATTCAACAATCATTCTTGGATGGCATCTTTAAGCCCATCTCCATCAACTATCCATCATATCTCCAAATGGCATCTGTAAGCTCATTCCCGACATCACAATACCTGTAGAGATTGAAGATCAATACCTGTAACAAGCCAGGAAAACTATCTTTCTTTCTCAGGTCAGAGATTAACACCTGAAACCAGACAGGACAAATATCTACTCGACCAACTCATGTTTATTCAACTTCAAGACCTCTGAAAACAGTTTACAGGTTCTCCAGACACTGATGTCAATCTATTGCTTATTCAGACCCCCAGTTCAGAGATGTTCCAAAACATGGACACCTTTCTGATACTCATTTCACTCACCAACGACATACAGTTCAACGAACATTCTCAGATGGCATCTTTAAGCCCATCCCCCGACAAGATTCTGTCACATCTCCAGATGGCATCTTTAAGCCCATCTCCAAATGGCATCTTTAATCCCATTCTAGCACCTATGTATTGACGAGTGCAAATTTACGGGCACTCTAGTGTCCAATCTCCTTTTACCCTCGAGTCGCGAAAGGCAAACCTGCCAATCTAACTCTTCAGGTTCAAGAAGATTGAACAGGGGCAACTGTTGTACCCCAAAATTTTCCCTCTCATTTCATCAACATTTTCTCATCACAAGACTCTTGGAGCTCAAGATCAAGTTATGGTTTGCTCTACTCAAGACCCCTCCTTGCACTGTTGACCCAAATTAGGGTTTGAGTTTGCACAGGGATGTTTTGACCTAAAATGCCTAAAGTGACTTTCATGCTTCATGTTGGACTCACAAGTTTATCCATACCAAGTTTCAAGCCTTGATTCCAACCTTTGCCCAGTCAATTGGACAGTTGACCTAGAAATCAACTGTATTAGGGGAAAAGTCAACTGTGGCCAATTGACAGTCAAACCTCATGATTATTGACCCACATAAATATAATGAACTCATATGAACTATTTGGTCAAGTTTGGATCGCAATTCAATAAGAAATTTGATCAGATCACCAAAAGGGCAAAATGGTCATTTTTAGGGTTTTGACTGCACAAAGGAAATTTTTGACTGTTTGACCTAACCAATGGAAAATCAAGCTCACACATGGACTCAAGGACTCAATGGCATTGTCTTGACCCATTCAACAAGTTCAAAAGATCTCAAATGCATAGGATTGACAGATGAATTTTTCAGTCAACAGATCAAAATTTGACTGTATATTGAAAAGTCAAACTTTGACTTTTTGGTCAAAATCAAGTGCCAAGATTCATTTTTCATCAAGAGATGTCAAATTATGAAACTTGTTCATCAAGAAATCCAAAATTGCAAATTAGGGTTTAGAATGAGAAATTTTCATAACTTAGAATTTTTCTAAGTTATGAAATTTCCTTTTTTTTTCCTAACTTTGTCCAATTTTTTAACCAAGATGCAATTGGATTCAAACAAAACTTGAAACATGAAAGTTGTAGTCCATTACAAAATCTACAACTTTGATTCACAAAGTTCTCTCAAAGGAAGCTTGTATCTCAAGTTATGATTTTTGGAACAAGGGTGCAAAACATTTTTAACTTAGAGAAATTTTGCCCTATTCTAGGCAGGATTTTTGTCCAACTTCTTGGCCATTTTTCATATGGTTCCACTTGGATTTTTAATTTTCATTACAAATATGGATTGTAGTATACATTCCAAGCTTTCCAAATTGTCCAAGAACTTCTCAAACACCCTTGTGGTTAGAGAGAATCGAATTTGCAAAGTTGGCCAAAACTCACTTTTGTTCATGGCCAAGGCATGTTCATCACAACTTGCATTTTCAAATCAGCTTGTACAATGTTAGCTTTCAGGCCTCAAAACCAGTTTTACACTTCTTAATTTAATGCCTAACCATTGTGTTAAGGTATTATTTCATTCATTTGGGTAATACATGTTAAACTAACCCTTAATTGGAAAAAGCAAACTTGCCATTTTGGAAAAGTGTTACTTTATGTCAATGCATGATCTTTGGGCATAGGGGGGCCATATCTCTGAAGCCAAATCAAATCTATATTGCAAGTCTCAAGGGCAAGATATGCAGTATGCTTGAGAGGCTTGGACAGGTCTATAACACTTACACACTCTCTTACTTCAAATAGAAGAAACTTTGCAAAACTAAGCCATCTTCTATTTCCTGTCAACACAGCCAAACACAAACTTTGTGAACATCTTTCATACACCCAAGCAGACCTAGAACACGAATGAACCACCTCTCATACCTCAAAAAACACCAAAACACCCTCTTGCTGCAGAAATAGGGCATACCCTGCAACTTGAGTTCCATAATCCATTCCTGTCGTGCGTTTTATCCAAAAGGAATTCAAACACCTTCCATATCACCCATTGAAACTATCCCAAGCCTTGAACTCAAGTTGTAACACTCCTAACCACGTTTTCCATTTTCTCTTTCAAGCTGTGCAGGTGAACTTCTACAGCACGATACAGGCAGTTTCAAAGCAAGCTAGGTACTTGGGAAGCATCCTTGGACTTCAGGCAAGCTCAACCAAAGCTCAAACTCCATTGAAGATACCTACATTGCTCTGTTCGAGTCAAGCTGAAACAGGTAATCCATGAACTTCTATCTCTCAATCTAGGAAGAGTTAGGCTTAGGTTTGTGAATGAAGCATGCTCTACTCATAGCCCTGAAGCCATACATGTGTTCACTTTTCATTTATATTAAGCATGCTGTGAGAATTTTAGCCATGAACATTGAAGAAAAACTAGGTCAGAAATTGGGGGTGAAGAAATTCTCCCTGGTTTCTTAGAGTTAGGTCAAGTTTTTTACATGTTTGGAATCGTGACTTGATGCTCTACATTATTTGTGTTATGAGTTTTGCATAAAAGTCAAAGAATCAGGAGTTGGTGTTTGATCAAAGAGGCGCGCGTTTTTGTTTCAAACAGAAGCTGGAGGTTGAAGATGATGGCTTGGGCTGGGCCTGAGTCATCCTTACTTTTTGCACCCCTTTTTCCCATTTACACCCCCCTGGCCCATTATGTGAAATACTTGTCATTTTTGCATTTTTCTTTTTGATTCTGACTTAATATTTTTCTTCAAACATAAAAAAAACACTAAAAATATTTTTCCACATTTTTTTGCATTTATTTGGCATTTGTTTGTTTTATTTAACATATATATGTAAATAATATAAAACCTTGTTATTTAAAACCCTAAAAAATAATACAAAAATATTTATTTATTTTTTTAGTTATTATTTTTTGTTTACCCCTTGAAAATATTTTCTTAAATATACATTTTTTTCATATACATAAATAATTAATTTTATCTTTTTATATTTAATAGGTTTAGTAAATATATATATAAATACTTGTATATTATATTTATTAGAATACTTAGTATAAACATATGAAAATAATACATTTTTATTTTTATTAATATATGACACTAAAAATACTTTTTTTTACAATATACTTTTTATTTTTTTAATATACATTGTACATAATTAATAAATATTACTATTTATTTAAAAACTAGGGTTTTGCCCTAAATGACAAAAATATTCAAAATTTGACCTTTTATTTTTGTTTATATTTCACATTGAAAAATACTTTCACATACATTAAAAATCATTTTTTGCATAATACATTCTTATTTATTTATTGCATTTATTTAAATATTGTACAATTAAATATTTGTATCCTATACATTCGATATGGTTGTAATAACTTAGATTTTATTTCCTTGTCAAATATCCCCAAATTCAAACTTGTACCACCATCCCCATAATCATTGTTGTAATAGCTTAGCATTTAAATTTCCGCATTTAAAAGCTTTCAATTATGCCATGATAGACTTAGGGTTTCTATGCAAATCAAATCAACAAATATCTTGACTTAATCCAAGATAAACATGCATGAAAAACAAACACAACGCACACTTGCACCCTTAGGGTTACTCCGCTCGTTGCCTTCAAAAATGGGCCATGGTTGCAGGTTAAGTGTCTTTGGCAAAACAAAAACAAATCAAATGATCATAGTCCCTCGATGACGCTTTCGAAGTTGCCTAAACAAAATGATCATAGTCCCTCAAGAAAATTGCCAAAATACTTGACACTATTGCTTTCATGGTCTATACGATGACCCGCGCCCATCTCGTTAACATCCTAACACAAGGTTGTTCACCAAATACAATGGTGAAACAACATTGTTAAAAGGGTTAAAACATGAGAAAGATCTTTGAGAAATTTAGAGTAGATAGCTCTTAGTTACTTGACCAAACTTGCAAAACAATCCTTGCCATTTTTCAAAATACACATCACAACACAACTTCAAAACAAACTTTCAAAAACATTGAAACATCTTTTCAAAAAGACAAACACCTTTGTAAAACATTCGAGTAAAGAATTATTACAATGGTTGCCTAGACAAGGCATCTTTTTCAAAACATTTTCAAAACCACACACACAAAGCACCATTTCAGACAATTGAAAAGCAAAGGCAAGTGATCTACGCAAGTAACTAAGAGCCCATTGATAACCATGGATAGAAAGGGTGCTAATACCTTCCCTTTCTATAATCTACTCCCTGAACCCACGAAAACATCTCAAAGGTTTTTCCTGTGCTTTTTAACCTTTCCTTAGGATAAAATAAAAAGTCGGTCGTGACTCTTGCTCAACCGAACATTTACGAACACAAACGCAAAACCTCAAGTCAGTTCTCCCACCGTATCAAAGAACTGGCGACTCTGCTGGGGAATTGTTTAAAAGTGGAGTAACCTTAGGGCTTAGATCACCTTTTGCATGACTAATTGTTTGCTTTGATTGCTTTACATTTTGGTTCTCTTGTTTGGGCTTGAAATCCTACACTCGGATTTGGGAAACATTCATAGATAGCAATACATTATGGAAACTGTGCAGGGTATACCGACACGGTTGAAGCAATAGCTATATTAGTGTGACATATTTGTGAGTACCGGTAACCCTTGAGTTCAATCAAGGAGAGTACGGGGCCGCTGAGTGATGTCACTAAGCACTAATGACCTAGAACCTTACTTGACCATCTTGGCCTTTTATTAGGGATAGTGAGATGACCGGCTTTGGTGCGTTCCAAAGTTGGTAGATACTCGATACTACACTCATTGAGGGTTGTTTTCTTAGAATATTTTGGTCGCTAGTTAAGTGGCTAAACCAAAACAATGAACATAGAAAATAATCCAATGATATTGAGCTCCTTAGAACCCGGTTTCTATTCTAGGACAGGTTGAGCCAACTAACTTCAAGAGGGTACTTACCTACAAACCCCACGCAACCCTAAACCTAAGGACTTGTTTGCTCTATGTGAATATGATTGCTTGTATATACACTTGCTTACTTTTGTATACATGTACATAACATCATAACATCATACCATAACATTTTCAATAACCATTTCAAGGATCTTGAGGGTCTTTTGATGCAGGGTCATGTTGAACCAGACATCTACCAAGGGGCAAGAGGTTTTCTCCTCTAAACAAATGCCATCAAAGATCAAGTGCAACAACTTGAATCAGGGGCTATGACCCACTTGACATGGTGAGCTTGATTCTCGTGGAAAGACATCCACCGATACAAAGTTCTCCAATCAAAGATGTTGATCAAAGTTCAACCTCTAACATTTTCTTGTGTTTACCCCGAGAGATTCTTGAAAACATTGCATCCACATATCATGCATTGCATCATAACAGGTTTCTCCTACAAGTCTCCTTATCTTCCTATTGTTTATTTCAGTAAGATGGATATGGAACAAACGGTGAAAGATCTCCAAGCTCAAAACGCTCAATTCCAACAAATGTTTCTGGCTATGGGTAAAGGGCAAGAGGATCTGAAAGCTCTCCTTCTCAAAGACAAGAAGAAGAAGAAGTCCAAGAAGGCAGCGAGCATCCTGAACTTGAGAAGAAGACCTAAAACCCTAGACCTTTCAACTCCACCCAACATAGAGGATATTCTTGAAGAAGACCACAATTTGGAGATTGATGAAGTTGAAGTTGATTACTCCGAGGAACAATATCCTCCCGCAGATGACAAGTACAAACAGTTGGAGGATCGCCTCAGTGCTATGGAGATTCAACAAATACCTGGCTTGGATTTAGGAGACATGGGTTTAGTTTCTGGATTGGTCATCCTGCCAAAGTTCAAGGTCCCTACTTTGATCCACAAGGCAACGGTTTCCTTCATGCTTGCTTCCACCCATAAAGCAATTACTTCCTTCATGCTTGCTTCGATCCACAAAGCAATGACTTCCTTCATGCTTGCTTCGATCCACAAAGTAGTGACTTCCTTCATGCTTGCTTCGATCCACAAAGTAATGGCTTCCATCATTCTTGCTTCGATCTACCTCTCAACCTGCTTCAATACACATGCTAAACCCTTCGACACACATAGTTTTGACACTATGAATTACAAGTCTGTCTTTAAACTTGCTTCGAACCACAAGGATAGTTGGTTGTGGCATTTGAAGTTTGGACATTTGAAATTTCAACTGATTACTCAAGATATGGTTTTCCAAGTCTTGAGATGCCTGAAAAAACTTTGTAATGTAGGAAAGTAATCCATAATTTCTTTCATTTTGACTATGCCAATGAGATCATCTTGCATGCTCAAAGTGGTACATTCAGATGAATGTGGTCCATTCAAATAACATACATTTGATGGTCCATTCGAATAACATACAATTGGTGGATTCGAAGAACATACAATTGTTGGTCCATTCTAAGAACATACAATTGATGTATTCGGAGAACATACAATTGTTGGTCCATTCGAAGGACACACAGTTAGTGGAAATGAATATTGCTTTGTCTGTTGATGAGTCTGGTCGAAAGTGGTGGATCTTTGTGATCAAAACAAAGGGACGGAGTATTTGACCAGAGTAAAGAGAAATATCAAATCCATAGGCCATGCTACATGATCTTGCTTTGCAGGCCTCAAACTTGTGTTTCACTCCATAATTAATTGTTTACACAATGAATTAAGCTCTTACCCAAGTTATTAAGCCATTGTCCAAAAGATCTTTCCATAAAGTAAGCTTGCTGGTAAAAAAACTTGTCTTAAGCCCATACATTGCTTACTTCTGATCATGGAAAGTAGCCCCTTTGTACCAACAACTTTGGTACTTCATCTTGAGATCATGGAAAACTTGACATAACTTGGCATTTGCATTCGAACCAAACCATTTTTTGTTATCTTACAAATCTGGTTACTCCAACTTCCTAAACCTTTATCTATAAATAGAGAGGGTATTTTCAAGCTAAGGGGCCAGATTCTTGTTGTGTTGAAAAATCCTCAAACACTCCCAAATTCTCAAAAAACTCAGAACCTGCACACAAGCACAAAACTTGGCACATCCTGACTTTACACACAAAAATCTCAAATCCCTTCATGCATTAGTGATCCTTTCGATTCACTCCCAGCTTCCATATACCAGCCTTTCGATTTAGTCCCAGTTTCCATATACCAGCCTTTCGATTCAGTGACTTTTAAAGCAAAGTAGTGATCCCACTAGCTTCATGGAAGTCCAAGCAAGCTTAATCCTGATTCGAACCATTTCTGGAAGTCAAACAGAGGTCATTTGAATTGCACTTCAAGAGGTAAGATTTATTAACTGTGATATCTTGATATAAGCATTTTCAGTACATACAAATAAAAGAAAAGATGTAGATATCATATCTAGGAAGTTGACCATACTCTTAGTTTTGATTATCACTGCTTATACATTGAGAATTTCATATCTGATCAGTTAGGTTTTAGTTTTGGTACTGAACAAAATTTATGATAACCTTTGATCCATAGCTTTCAAAAATTACATGGTTGGATTCAAGTTCAAATTTTAGGCAGGTTTGATATTTACCTCTTTCGATTTGGCTGAGAAATGAAGCTTTTTGAAGCTTAACATTGGAGTTATACATCCCTGCGCGCGCGAAGGAAGAAGATGAAGCCATGTTCAAATTTTCAGAAATGAGTTCATTTTATATTTAATGCAAGTTGTATAACTAACGGATGAAACAGACCACCCCAGTGGTACAAATAGAGCGCGCTAAAGCCTTGCCATGTAGAAGGTCCTGGGTTCAAGCCCCTGCGAGACCTTTTGTATTTAGTATGTTCTTTTTTTCCTAACTAACATGCAGGTTTATAAAATTTGAGTGTTGGATGTTTGAATGGAAGATATGGAGAACTTGGGTTCAAAACTTGGCAAGACCAAAACAAATTCTTATCACTTGTTTGTTTTCATCTTTTTTAACAAACTTCAACATTTTTCCAACCAATCAAAATAACTCCTTTTGATTTGATTTTTTTGACACTATTTATTTACAATGTCTATTTTATGAATATATAAAAATATCACAAAAAAATAATTTATTTTCATATTTATTTTTTAAAAAAAAACAAAATCCATTGCCTTTCCATTTCTATTCTTGTACATTATATTCCTTTCAATTCTTGTATATTATTCAAATTCAATATGGTTGTAATAGATAATAGGATTTAATTTCTTGCAATCCCCATTTGTAAATTTGTACACCCCATCCCCAAATAATGTAATAGTATAGTAAATTTACTTTCCGCAATTTACCGCTTTCATATAAATGCTAGTAATTAGGGTTTGTATGGAAAGATAAAATCAATAATTATAAAACCCTAATTCAAGATAAAATCAAGCATCAAAAATAAACACTTGCACACTTGCACCTCTAGGGTTAACTCCACTTGTTGCCTTTAGAAAATAGTCATAATATACATGTGAGAAGTCTTAGCAAAAACAATCAAAAAATATAAGATGATAGTCCCTCGATGACGCAACGAATGTTGCCTTATAAATAATCTTAGTCACTCAAGAGAAATGCTAAGATATCTCATAACATTGTTATCCATGACTATACGATGACCCACGTCCGTCCCTCTACACCCAAAGATAAGGCTTCTTACCAATCAATGGTAAGAGAGCAATATCAAAGGAAGAGAGAAATGAACAAAAAGACTTTTGAGTAGGTAGAATGTTCTTGTTTGCTTGCTCACAATCCATCTTCAAAACAAACATCTTTTCAAACACACCAAACACTTTCAAAACATGAAAAAATTTAAAAAGTCCAACACTTTGTATGCATTCTTCTAGAGACGAGAATAATTACGAATTTTTCC
Source organism: Vicia faba (assembly GCA_948472305.1). Taxonomy (NCBI): domain Eukaryota; kingdom Viridiplantae; phylum Streptophyta; class Magnoliopsida; order Fabales; family Fabaceae; genus Vicia; species Vicia faba. The sequence goes on along the minus strand of OX451735.1, from coordinate 273,726,022 downwards.
TAAACGAAGGCGCTTTTCAAAAATACTTTCAAAACCCACCACAGACACATTTAAAACAAAGAAATTTTCAAGTGATCTAGCAAGCAACTAAGAGCCCATAGATAACTATGGATGAAAAGGTTGCTAACACCTTCCCTTTTCATAATCTACACCCCGAACTCAAGAAAACATCTCAATGGTTTTTCCTTTTCTTTTCACCCTTTCCTTATTGGATAAAAGAAAAGTTACTGGCGACTCTTGCTATCCCCAACAATTGCGATCAAACGCAAAACAACCAAGTTAGTTCTCCCACCGTATTATAATATCCATATATGGATCGTATATGAATCGTATCTGCAAGAGAATCTGGAATGAGTGTCATAATGAATCTATATCTAGATCGTATGTGAATTGTATCTGCAAGAGAATCTGGAATGAGTGTCAGAATGAATCTATATCTAGATCGTATCTAAATTGTATCTGAAATGAATCTAGAATGAGTGCCAGAATGAATATATATTTAGATTGTATATGAACGGTGTCTAAATATTTTTGGCAATCTCTATCTGTTTGGGAACTGGCATGATGTGTGTAATGTATTAGTGCGTTTGTCGGGATAAGGTCAATACTCCTTTGTCTGCTAGAGTGATCTACCGGAGATATTGTGGGGATAATCCATGGAAGTTGTGATACGGTGGCAGAACCGACTGTTATACTGGTTTGCGTTTTTGTATTCGCAAATGTCGCGGTAAGCAAGAGTCGCCACCGACTTTTATTTCATCCAACAAAGGAAAAGAAAAAAGAACAAAAAAAACCTTTTTCGAGATGTTTCTGAGTACGGGGGGTAGATTATAGAAAGGGAAGGTGTTAGCACCCTTTTTATCTGTTGTTTTCCACGGGCTCTTAGGTACTTGCTCTATTTGAAATTTCTTGTGTATGTTTTGAAATTGTTTTGTTTAACTTCGTATAACCCTTGTATCTATCCTCAAGAGTGTGACGAAGTTGTTTTTGAAAACTGTTTTGAAAGTGTTTATGAAAAAGAGTTTTTATTGTTTTGAGCAAGTACTTAAGAGTTTCTACCTAATCGGAAAATATTGTTCATTTTATCTTTTACTTTAGACAGCTCTATCCTACTATTAGTGAGTAGGTAGCCCTATCGTTGGATGTTGAGGGACTATCGAAAGGGACGCTATGGTCATCGAAGGCAACAAGTAAGGATACCTTAGCATTTCGAAGGGACTATCGTCATAAGATCATTTTTCATAGGCAACTCGAGGGACAAGGATGGACCATGATCTTTATGACGAATTTGAATTGCGGGTCTTTGCTAAGATATCCCTACATTCGAGGGACACGGTCATTATTTTTACAAGGAAACCAAGTGAGGCAAACCTTAGGAGTGAGCATGTGCAAGTGTGTTTTTTCAGTTAATTATCTTTGCACAATTAGGGTTATCTATCGTTTTAAAGTTATTTGTCTTGCCATTCAATCTTATTATTCATACATCTAGGCAGTTAACAGTTACGGAATTTAAAGAGTGCGAAAATAAAATTTACGCTATTACAAGGCTTTTGGGCAGATACACCAATATTTAACTGAAAATAAAGATGCAGAAATTAACATCCTAATTAATCTATTACAAACTTGAAACAGTTACAATAATTTGAAAATAACCAAAAACGCGCGCGAAGAATTAAGACGGGAACAAAGAAAAGATATTTTTGAATTTTTGTAAAAAATAATTAATCTGGCGAATTAACCTAATTTTCATTTACTTTTAAATATATAAAAAGTTTTTAAGTTAACCCTAATTTCTATTGAATTTTAATTAAAAAAAAAGGAATTTAGATTAACCTAATTAAACTAATTAATTAATTGCAATTAAATATTTTATAAAAAAAACTAAATTTAATTTCTTTGTGATTTTTTGATTTTATGATTTAATAATAAAAAATTGATTTTTAGTGTTTTATTTTTTATGAGAAAATAAATAATCAAATAAACAAAAGAAAAAGAAAAAGAAAGAAACTTGGGCCTAGAGATGTTGTAAGTGAACAGGGGGTGTGCTGCCAAATTTGTGTTAGGCCCAAAATTGGTGGCCCAAGGACCCTGCGTCTGATCTAGTGCACCTTGTTTCTAATGGCATATCATGAACCTACGTATGTTGGGCGTTAGATCTGGCTGGAGATGGATCTGATGATTGTGCATCTGAGGCGTATGATGGACTCTGGATGGTGAGGCACGTTGGATCTGGAATTGGAAATTTAGAAAATATAAAAGGTCTGGACCTGGGATCGAACCCAGGTCCTCCCTTTCACGCCTCCACTTCCCTTGCCAACTGCGGTGGATGCCAATTCATATATATATAATCAAACAAAAATAATATAAGCAAAATAAACACGTGATATCTAGAAAACGTGCCAAGATTCAAATTGTCCAACAGGAGTTTGCCACCCAGCCTTCTTCTTCCTCAGTACTATCGTCTTAGAGGTTGTACTTTTCCCTACGGTTCCACGCCTGTAGCTAGAACATGTTCATCTCAAAAAACCTAACCAAACAAGATAAATAAAATCCAAGTATGCCAATCAACCAGGCTTGGTCTTGTGAGCATGATGGTGCCCATATTTGGCCCTAATTTTACCTGTATAATAAAACCCTAAAATTCTACCTTAAACCCTAACAATGGCAATCGTCCCTGTGTGCATCAAAACTTACAATTAATCATGCTAACACGTTCTAAAGGACAAAAAAAACATGAATGTATGCTTAAAAAATGTTAACCATGCGCAAATAATCAGAACCAAAATCAAGAAATATGGCAAACCGTGAGGGATATGGAGGCTGGTTCTGGGCATCTTAGTGCGTGCAAATGATTGGAACATCTTCTGAATGTGTCCAGAAACATATTAAAGCCTTAAATCTTCTTGAGGATGGCTGTAATATGGAATTCTATTTGATATTTTTTTGACAAAATGCGATTTGTTCTTGGCCGTTTCACACCATTAACCTTTGTCCTTGTGCTTGGGATTTGTTCTGTATATGTATCTGATTGAATTAGGTTAACAAAAAGGCTTCAAATCTTTGCCAATTATCAAGATTTGATTTCATTCCATCCTTGCATTATTTCTTTGTAAATCAAGCTAAAGCATTCCATTCTCATCCCAATCAACCTTGGCACAATTTGATTCTGTTTTGACAGCATAAATGGATTGCATTTTCATTCAAAATCATATCAAAAACAAATCTTCCATATTTTATATCATTTATTTTATTTTATTTGATTTTTAAATGATTAAAATCAAAATAAATCAAATAAATAAAGTCAATAATATATGAGAGAGTGTTTGGGTCATGGACATTGCTAGAAGTAAGATGCAAGCATAAAAAGTTAGGCCCATTTGCCAAAAAAATTAATTTTGGGCATTGTTGACTTTTGATAATTCTCCAAAAATGGCCAACTTTGACAATGCGTGTCTCCTTCAATTTTGACCCTAAGAGGATGTTCTTGAACTTTTTAGAAATCTTAGGATGACCCCTAAGCAACCTCTTTGGTTTCATCTCAATTGGATCTTCCATGTTCATGTAAGAAGCTTTGACCCAAAAGGTGTTTTTGTTGACTTTTTGGAATGACCTATAATGTCTGAACTCATATTTTTCCATGAGTGAATTTTTTGAGCTTGAGGGATGAAGATGAGTTGTAGGGAATTGGATTCTCTTCAAAATGAGCCTTGTATGGGAAATTTCTTATAAAGTATGAGAAATTTATGCCTGGTCAAAGTTTGGTTGACTTTTCCTAAGAAACCCTAATTTAGCAACTTTTGAGTTTTGATGAATTAGGAGCATTCCTTGGGGAATCATGATCAAACCTTGATCAAATGATGGATATTATTTCAAAATTTTGATGTTGACCAAACATTTTGAAGTTTGACTCTATGTGAGTCACAATTGACTTTTGACCTAATATAGTTGATTTTCAAGCACCAGAGCAGTTGACTGAGCAAACTTCTTGTGCAAGACATGAATCTTGACATGGATGGTCTTGAGAACATATTAGGACTATGGGGAGCATATTAGGCCTTTTGAGCTCACCCATCTTTATGAACATGGAAACCCTAGTTGAAGGTTCATTGCTTTAGGAGAGAGTTTGTCTGGTCAACTCTTGGGCATCCTTGAGAAAGTTGAGGATCTTAATGAACATATGTTGAGTAAAATGGGAGGGAAAATTTTGGGGTACAACAGCTGCCCCTGTTCAATCTTCTTAAACCTGAGGATGTATATTGGTCGGTCTGCCTTTCGTGATCTGAAGGTAGAAGAGGATTGAACACTAGAGTGCCCAAAAATTTGCACTCGCATGAAGTAATACTGATTGGTGATATCGGGAATGGGATTACAGATGCCATTTGGAAGGTGACCGAGAATCTTTGGAGATGGGCTTAAAGATGCCATCCAGAAAATATATTGGTTGCATGAAAGATTCCTATGCGAGAGTTCTTGTACCTGCTGTTGAGGAGGACTTCGTCGGGGAATGTTGATTTACATCTTGGAAAATAGAGTATAGGAGCTTCGGTTGTCCATTAATCTACTGGGGAGTTAACTCCTGATTGAGGGGGTGGAAGTGAACTGCATATCTGGTCAGGGTCCAGGCTGCACAGCGACTTACTGGGGAAGTGTGAAATTGACCATATCTGGTCGGGTCCAGGTCTTACAGTGTTGTAAACTGTTGTCTGGAGATAAAAGAAAAGGAACCTGGATAGTAGGGTTGCTTCGAGATGAAAGCCTAGATAGTAGGGCTATGAGAAGGAACCTGGATAGTAGGGTTACTTCGAGATAAAAGCCTGGATAGTAGGGCTATGAGAAGGAACCTGGATAGTAGGGTTACTTGGAGATGAGAGCATGGATAGTAGGGCTATGAGAAGGAACCTAGATAGTAGGGTTACTTCGATATGAGAGCCTAGATAGTAGGGTTATGAGAAGGAACCTGGATAGTAGGGTTACTTCGGGATGAGAGCCTGGATAGTAGGGCTGTGAGAAGGAACCTGGATAGTAGCGTTACTTCGAGATGAGAGCCTGGATAATAGGGCTATGAGAAGGAACCTGGATAGTAGGGTTACTTCGGGATGAGAGCCTGGATAGTAGGCCTATGAGAAGGAACCTGGATAGTAGGGTTACTTCGAGATGAGAGTCTGGATAGTAGGGCTATGATAAGGAACCTGGATAGTAGGGTTACTTCGGGATGAGAGCTTGGATAGTAGGGCTATGAGAAGGAACCTGGATAGTAGGGTTACTTCGGGATGAGAGCCTGGATAGCAGGGCTATAAGAAGGAACCTGGATAGTAGGGTTACTTCGGGATGAGATCTTGGATAGTAGGGCTATGAGAAGGAACCTGGAAAGTATGGTTACTTCGAGATGATACTGGATAGTAGGGCTATGAGAAGGAGCCTGGATAGTAGGGTTGCTTTGGGATGAGAGCCTGGATAGTAGGACTATGAGAATGAACCTGGATGGTAGGGTTACTTCGAGATGAGATCCTGGATAGTAGGGCTATGAGAAGGAACCTGGATAGTAGGTTTACCTCGGGATGAGAGCCTGGATAGTAGGGCTATGAGAAGGAACCTGGATAGTAGGGTTACTTCGAGATGAGAGCTTGGATAGTAGGGCTATGAGAAGGAACCTGGATAGTAGGGTTACTTCGGGATGAGAGCCTGGATAGTAGGGCTATGAGAAGAAACCTGGATAGTAAGGTTACTTCGGGATGAGAGCCTGGATAGTAGGGTTACTTCGAGATGAGAGCCTGGATAGTAAGGCTAGGAGAAGGAACCTGGATAGTAGGGTTACCTCAAGATGAAAGCCTAGATAGTAGGGCTTATAGGAAGGAACCTGGATAGTAGGGTTACCTCATTTGGTCACTTGGCTTAGTTGACCCGTTTGGTTTCGGGAAATGATTTTTTTTTCATTAGCCGTCTGCAGATATGACATGTATAACTACTGGAATTGTTGGTGATAATTGTCTTTCCTGAAAAGATGACAGGGTTAAATATATGAGATGCATGAAATGCATTGTGATATGATGTTCTCAAAATAAAATGAGAATATGTTGTATATGATATTTATGTGCATGAACATGAAATGCTATTATGACATGTCCGAGTCTAGGAAAATAAATCCACGACTGCTGTTGGAGAGCATAGCATTCCTAACTGTTGTAAAGAAATGTGGTTCTTCTACTTCCGCTGGGGATGGTGAATGGAAATGACTATGCTGGAGATTTATTCCTTGTTGTTTATGGATATTCTGTCAGGGAGATAATCTTGTTTGAGAATAGCTCTGTGGGGGAATAATTCTGTTGGAGGATGAACTTCCATAGCTGAAGGAATAAGCTTTGTTGGGGGGTTAAGTTTCTGTATTTAGAGAAAAAGATTCTGCTTGGGAGACAAATTTTATGATCCGCTTGCGATTATGAGATTCGGTTGGGGGATATTTGTATCAGATTTCCAAAAGACCCTAGCTGGGGAGATTAATTCCTATTTTGGGAAAGTTGATATCGGTGCTTTGATTGCTTTTACTCTATAGGGAGTACAGATGTCACGAGGTCGTATGTATTGATGATTGTGCTTCAAAGTTGTCTCTACCCTGGTACCTGCTGGACAGAGTAACTATCGGGTTTGACATTTCTTGTTTTTGCCCCTGTTTCTTAAGTTACGAGCAATTGTCTTTTCATTTCTTATGTAAATATTTATGAACAACAATCATAATTTAGTGCATATGTCATGAATAAATCATTGGACGTTCTTTCAAAACAAAACAGAAAAGAAAAAGAAACACATAGTTTGTAAAATGATTTGAATTGATTTTCAAAGTTGGCCCATAACAGGCGTTTTTGTACAAGGGAGCTGACGCTCTAGTAAGAGAACGCGGCTGAAAAATGGAAATTATACAATATTATGTAATAAGAAAACAGCTATGTACAACATTCCCATTGGGTTCCAATTCTGCTATTGTCGCTCTGTCTTCGAGAGTCTCATCACTTTGCTTACTTATCCAAAGCTGATTAGATTGATTGGTGTCGTTCGAGCTTGACAGTTGATACTGAGGTCTGATCGCAAGGTGATTCAATCGGACATAGTGATACGCTTTACATCCTAATTTTTGTCTGGAATGCCCTTTTGGGTTTTCAGTCCACCGGGATACCCTTTGTTGCCCAAGCCTCCTTTTCAGGTTTTCGACTTGTCGGGTGTACAGTTTTTTTTATTTTCATTCCTTATTTTTGTTTGAACCCTTTTGGCTCGTCGGGAAGCCCTTATTTTTGTCTAGGCCAGTCAACCTAGCGGGTCTTTTATCATGCGTAGTATCTTTTCACTATGTCTACATTGACAGGGTGAGGAAGGTCGTCACCGTCCATGGTGGTTAGAATCATGGCTCCACCCGAGAAAATGTTTTTAATCACAAATGGCCCTTCGTATGTGGGAGTCCATTTGCCCTTGGGATCACCTTGCGGCAGTATGATGTGCTTGATCACTAAATCCCCGACTTGATACTCTTGGCGTCTGACCTTTTTGTTGAAAGCTTTGACCATCCGCTTTTGATACATTTGAACATGAAAGACAGTAGTAAGTCTCTTCTCATCGATCAAATTCAATTGGTCAAGTCGAGTCTGGATCCAGTCTTCTTCGTTCAAACCTGCATCTTTCATAACCCTTAGAGAAGGAATCTGGACCTCAATGGGTAGGACTGCCTTCATGCCATATACCTGAGAGTAGGGTGTTACCCCTGTCGACGTCCGTGCTGAGGTACGGTACCCATGAAGAGCAAATGGTAACATATCATGCCAGTCTTTGTATGTCACCGTCATTTTCTGTACAATCTTCTTGATGTTTTTGTTAGCTACTTCAACAGCGCCATTCATCTTCGGTCGGTAGGGAAAAGAGTTATGATGGTATATCTTAAATTCCTTAGAGCTCGGTGATCATCGTGTTGTTGAGGTTCGTACCATTGTCAGTAATAATTCTCTCTGGCACACCATACCAACAGATCAGGTTATGCTTGATAAATCGTGTCACAACGTTCTTGGTCACAGTAGCAAAAGAGGCATCTTCAACCCACTTCGTGAAGTAATCGATGGCCACCAGGATGAAGCGATACCCATTGGAAGCGGTAGGTCTGATTTCTCCGATCATATCAATGACCCATATTGCAAAAGGCCAAGGATCCATCAAGATGTTCAAAGGAATCAGAGGTACATGCACCTTATCAGCATAGATTTGGAACTTATGACAAGCTCGGGAGTGCTGATAACAATCTGCTTCCATAGTGGACCAGTAGTATCCTGCCCGTAGGATTTTCTTAGCCATGGTATGTCCACTTGAATGGGTTCCGAAGGTACCTTCATGTAAATATGTCATGATCCTCTCTGCTTCGCTCTTGTCTACACACCGCCGTAAGGTAGAGTCATGGTTGCGCTTGTAGAGGATTCCATTATTGAGGAAGAATTTCGCAGCGAACCTTCTCAGAAACTTCTTATCGTTCACAGATGCCCCTTCGGGATACTCTTGAGTCTCGAGGTACTTCTTCACTTCATGAAACCAAGGTTTATCTGCTACCTCTTCAGTATCAATCTCTCAAAAGTCTGCTGGTTCATCCAACCTTTCAATGGTGATTCAGGGAGCTTCGTTGTCTCATCTGACCTTGAACATAGACTACATGGTGGCTAGCGTGTCCGCTAACAGATTCTCCTCTCGTGGTAAATGTTTAAAGGTTACCTCCTCAAAGTGCGGGAGCAATGTCAGCACGTGCTCTTTGTATGGGATGAGATTCGGATGCTTCGTATCCATTCGCCTTTGAGTTGACTTATCACTAAGGTTAAATCCCCAAAGACATTTAAGAACTTGATCCTGAGGTCGATAGCGGCTTTGAGACCCATGATGCAGGCTTCATAATCCGCCATGTTATTAGTGCAGTTGAAACATAGTCGGGCAGTGAAAGGGGTATGACAACCCTCAGGAGATATGATTACGGTGCCAATGCCATTACAGAGTGCGCTTAGAGCACCATAAAAAACCATAGTCCATCGGGATCCTTCCTCAGGTCCTTCATCCGGTCCAGGTTCTTCGTAGTCAGTCACCAGCATAATATTCTCGCCCGGGAACTCAAAATTCATGGAGTAGTAGTCATCCACGGCCTGATAAGCCAAATGATCAGCCAATACACTCCCCTTGATTACTTTCTGGGTTGTATATTGTATATCGTATTCAGTTAAGATCATCTGCCATCTCGCTATTCTTCCGGAGAGTGCGGGCTTCTCGAAGATGTACTTGATTGGATCCATCTTAGATATCAACAAAGTAGTGTGGGTCAACATGTACTCTCTTAGTCGGCGAGCAGCCCATGCCAAAGCGCAACAACTTTTCTCAAGCAGTGAGTATTTTGTCTCACAGTCATTAAACTTTTTGCTAAGGTAGTATATTGCATGCTCTTTTCGACCATACTCGTCATGCTGGCCCAACACACACCCCATTGAAATGTCTAGCACTGTTAAGTACAATATCAAAGGTCTTCCTTCAACCGGAGGCATCAGAATTGGTGGTTCTTGAAGATATTCTTTGATCCTTTCGAAAGCAGTCTGGCATTCTTCATTCCACTTTACCACTTCATCTTTCTTCAGGAGCTTGAAGATGGGCTCACAAGTAGCAGTCAGATGTGAAATGAACCTGGAGATATAATTCAAGCATCCTAAGAAACCCCTAACTTCCTTCTCAGTACGAGGAGCCGGCATATCTTGTATGGCCTTTACCTTTGCAGGGTCTACCTAAATACCTTTGTCACTGACGATGAAACCCAGAAGCTTACCAGACCTTACCCCGAAGGTGCACTTGTTCGGATTCAACCTCATCTTGTATGTCTTCAACCTGTCGAACAACTTTTGTAGATGATCAAGGTGTTCCTCTTCGATTTGAGACTTGGCTTTCATGTGATCAACATAAACCTCGATCTTATGGTGAATCATATCGTGGAACAAGGCGACCATGGATCGCTGATAAGTTTCCCCAGCATTCTTCAACCCAAAAGGACTCACCTTGTAGCAGAAGGTGCCCCACTATGTGACGAAGGTTGTCTTCTCCATGTCTTCAGGAGCCATCTTGATCTGGTTGTAGCTAGAGAAACAATCCATGAAGGAGAAGATTTTATGTTGCGCGGTGTTATCAACCAGAACGTCAATGTGGGGAAGCGGAAAATCATCCTTGGGGATTGCCCTGTTCAGGTCTCTGTAGTCCACAACATCCGTACCTTTCCATCCTTCTTTGGTACCGGAATGACGTTAGAAACCCACTGCGGATAGGAGGTGACAGCTAAGAACCCTACGTCAAGCTGCTTCATGACCTCTGCCTTGATCTTCTCCGACATTTCAGGACGCATACGGTGGACCTTCTATTTAACCGGAGGACAATCTTCTTAGTTGTCAGACGATGTACAACAATATCAGTGTCTAAACCAGACATGTCTTCATATGACCAGGCGAAGATCTCAGCATAGTCGTGCAACATCGGTATCAACCGTTGTTTGATCTTAGTCTCCAGATTTGTGCCGATCTTGACTTCTTTTCTGTCCACCTCTGTGCCCAAGTTTATCGTCTCAACTGGCTCTTCATGAGGATGTATAGCCCTCTCTTCCTGTTGTAATAGTCTAGCAAGCTCTCCACACACCTCACAATCGTCCTCACCTTCGTCCTCGGCTTGGTTGATCAGATTTTCGAAGTCATGACTGGCAATAAAAGAACTGTTATCAGTGGGATCCAGAGTGGATATGGATCTGCAGTTTGATACGTGAGTGTGTGTAAGAGCATAGCTATTTTGATAAAGTAAAAAACAGAAAATAAAAACAGAGAGCGCAAAATTTGTATGCAAGGAACGTCCAATGTTTTATTGATGATATATGAAATGACATATAATAACCCTCACAGATATGACCATTGTGCCTCGGGTAAGACACAAGGCCATAAAGTTTAAATTGTTTATTACAAACTTGGAAAACTAATAAGACAATTACTGCGGAATAAAAGAAACTGGTATAAAGTCTCTGGCCGTCCAATTACTCAGTCCACCATTGGTATTCGGGTAGATCTAGCTGTCAATGTCAGAGTCTTCCTCATTATATTCAATAGCGTTGACTTTGCGATTGTTGATGCGTAGGGGAGGCCCTCCAGCCCGAGCGTGTCGAAAAGCCCTTTGAGCCCCTGAAGTAAAGCCCAAACCAAATTTATCAGTTTTGTGAGTAAAATCAGGGAGCTGTCCCCAATTGGTACACCCACCTTATTCGACCACTGCTCTGGCGTCCTTAGGGGAAGCCATCTTTAAAGGAGGTTTGTTTCTGGTGGTAGTCTCGGTTGACGCTAAAATCTGGGGAACCTCTTTAAAGTTTTAACAAGGAGTCTCTATGAATTCCTCGTCCATCTCCACATACATGAAGGAGTTCAGGTGGCTTACCATATACTCCTCTTCGCCGTGCATAGTGACAATCTTCCCCTTCACCGGATATTTCAGCATTTGGTGCAGTGCAGAAGTAACGGCCCCAGCTTCATGGATCCAAGGACGACCCAACAAACAAGAGTATGATGGCCTGATGTCCATCACATAGAAGGTGGACTCAAAGGTCTGAGAGCCTACTTTGACAGGGATGTCCACCTCCCCATGCACCATTCTCTTCGACCTGTCAAAAGCCCTTACCACAATGTTACTAGGCTTCAAGGTCAAGCCTTCACAATCCAGCCGATCAAGAGCCTTCTTAGGCAGAACATTCAGTGAAGACCTAGTATCCACCAGCACATGAGCCATAGTCGTGCCCCAGCATTCTATCGAGACATGCAGAGCATCATTATGCTTCCTCCCTTTCGGTGTTAAGTCGGTATTTGAAAAACCCAGCCCATTGTCAGCAGTCAAGCTGGCCACATAGTCTTTGAATTGATCGGCTGAAGTTTCCTGCGGCACATGCGCAGTCTTTAGGAATGAAATCAAAGCCTTCACATAGGCCTCGGAACACAACAACAGAGACAATATTGATATCTTCGAGGGGGTCTACCTCAGCTGCTCGACCATATTGTAGTCGATCTTTTTTATTATTTTTAATATTTCCTCTATCTCTTGCTTAGAGGCTTCCACCACAACTTTTCTAGGTGCCTCCGTCCGGGAAGGCTCACCTAAAGCTTCTTTGCCTCGAGTTCCAGATGACTCATCGGCAGGTGTTGTACCCCAAAATTTGCCCTCCCATATTCTTCAAAGTTTTGACAAGCATCATCTCAATTTGCTCAAGACTACTCCAAGGCTACACAGTCAACCATCCTCCTAAGCCAGTCAAATTAGGGTTTTGGTACCTTCAAGGAAGTTGAGGTTTTCAAGGGCTCAATCAAGTCCCATATGCTCATATACATTGTCAAGCACCTACATGTCAAGTTTCAAGGCTCACAAGGTCAAGTTGCACAGTCAAAAACCCTAATTGCCTCACAATCGACTGCAGGGGCAAAATGGTCATTTGGCAGTCAAAAGTCAAAAAATTTGGTCAACATCTTATTTTGAAGCCACAATCATCATTGGATCAAATCTTGATCATGATTCCACAAGAATGGCTCAAAATTCATCAAGATGCAAAAGTTTCCATTTTTGGACAGCTGAAAAGTCAACTGTAACTTGACCAAGGCATAACTTTTTCATGGTTCATCAGAAAAATCCCATCCAATTCTCATCTTGAAGGGGAGTACATTTCCTACAACTCATCTTCACATTCTAAGTCCAAGAAATGCTCTCACAAAAAGTTATCAATTTCAACATTATAGGTCATTTTCAAAAGTCAACAAAAATGCACTTTAAGTCAAAGACCATAACTTGAGATTGGTAAATCAAAATGACACGGGACCAAAGACATTGGTTAGAGGACTTCAAGACCTTTCCAAAATGTCCAAGAACATGTTCATAGCTTTAAAATTGAGCAAGATATGCATTGGAGAAGTTGGGAAATTTTTGTGAAATGGCCAAAGTCAACTATCCTTGAAATTTCATTTTTTGACAAAAGGGGCCCACGTTTTCCACTTGGTTCAGCTTGGCCATGCCTCCCACGTGGCCCACAATTTATTTCAAGATTAAAAATTAATTTTTCCATTTTTATTTGATTTAAATCATTTTAAATCTTTAAAATTCAAATAAAAATCAAGAAAATTAATGGAGGGATATCTTTGAGTTTGAATAGCTTTGATACACCATCATTCACCTTAAAAATTCATGCAAGGAGTATTCTAAGCAAGAAATTCAAATTTTCACAAAAATGGCAAGTTGTTTAAATGGTGTTCATGGCAAAATCCAAAACATGATGGCAAGGCTTCAAGGCTCTTTATTTTGATTAATACTCATTCATATACACATATACAAGCCTTCCCACCCTCATGGACGAAAAAAAGGCATCCCTAAAACGGCAGAGCAAAAACTCAGAATTTGTCAAAAAAGTGTGAGATCTAAAGCAAGGTTGCAGGCAGTTTCAGACAAAACAAAGCATGTGAGATCCTTCATTGTCATACCCTGAAACTAAAGAGACCTTTACCACGCCCTGAGACTCCATATCAAGCACTGTAAGTCATAACAAACTCACCCCCGCTATCTGCTTTATGTTTTTACAGGAAACGAAGAAGATGAAGGACGTGCCTCCATGTGATTGGCTGATTCAAAACGGGCGCGCGCTTTTTCCTTTTTTCAGCATATAGTGCGCTTATTTTATATTATGTTTCTTTTCTATTTTACTAACAAACGCGCAGGATTGGTGTAGTGGTTGGCAATATACTTGGTGATCTCTGGGACCTGGGTTCGATTCCCAGGTCCCCTCATAGTTCCATATTATTTTTCTCAATGCTTTCCTGTGCAGATTCCAAAATAAGGTACACCATAAGCCTCACATCCCAGCGCTCCAAGTGTCCACCAGTGCAGATCCAAGGGCCAAGCATGAAGACCATGGTACTCTGGAGTCAACGTGGGCATAGGCAATCCAAGAAGTCAAACGAGCTGAAGGTTCAAATGGGCCAGGATTCAACAATGCACCCTCAAATTCCAGCCCACACCCCCCTTGGGTTTACTTTTCTTTTTTTATTTTGTTTTGTCATTTTCATTTTTATTTGCCTTATTTTCTTATTAACAATTAACATAATTAACATATTTTCATGAAAAATCAAAAAAAGAATTAACATCATTATTATTATTATTATTATTTTATTTTGTAAATAAACAATAATTGAATTAGTTTAATTAGGCAATTTCAATTTCTTTTATTAATAATTAAAATAGATCTAGAATTAGGAAAAATTAACTTTTAATTTTATTTCTTTTTATTTTATTTCATAAAAACATAAAAAATACAAAAAAATATATTTCCTTTTAATTAAATTAATTAATTAGTCATTAGTTAGTTTTAATTTCATTTTAATTACAAAAAGACCAAAAAAAATCAATTTCCTTTCTTAAAAGGGTCAACACCCTTAGAACCTTCTGATTTAATTTTTATTCGCGCATAGTTTATTATTATGTAATTGCTTCCAAGACATGTAATAGTTAATTAGGTTTACTGTTTTTATTTACTTTCCGTACTTATTTACTAAAAAACGGGTCTTTGTAATTTTTGGCGATGTATAGACCCGCGCCTTGTAATAGCGTAGGATTTATGTTTCCGCAATTTACTTTCCGCACCCCCTTAACTGCTAAACTTGCATGAAAGAATGTATGTAAATAAAAAACAACTCGTAGCTCACTAATAACAAAGACAAATATAACATGAATACAACACACAATGCACACACCACTTCTAGGGTACGCCTCACTTGTTGCCTTCGAAACGTGGTCGTCAAGTATAGGATGTTTTAGCGGTCCTTATGTCCATGATCTAGTTGCCTCGAAACAGTTGCCTTGAAACAGTTTCCTCGAAACAGTTGCCTCGAAACGGTTGCCTCGGATTAAAAAAGGATCAAGGACATAAGGGTAGCTTCTAAGGTGTCCTAATTGTTGCTTCGGTGACCACACTGTCCCTAAAATCGAATTGACCCGAACACCTCCAACGGTGGTGCTACCTACCTCTCAATGGTGGGATAGCACTATCTAAAGGACACTTACACAACTTAATTCCTTAGGGTAGGTAGATGACTCATGGGTACTTGCTCTTTTCAAAAACATACAAAATACTTTTTCACACCTTACACTTTCAAAAGCTTTCAAAACAAATTTTTCAAACACTCTTGAGGACCGATACAAGAGTTATTCAGAAATCTTTCAAAGAAACTTTTTCAAACCCACTCACATTTTGAAAAGCAAACATTTTGAAAACATAAGAGCAAGTATCTAAGAGCCCGTGGATAACCACGGATAGAAAGGGTGCTAACACCTTCCCTTTCTATAAATCTACCTCCCGAACCGAAAAACATTCTCATAAGGAATTTTGCTGTGCTTTTGTCCTTTCCATGTTGGAGAACATAAAAGACGGTGGCGACTCTTGCTTCCGCAACATTTCGCGAAACCAGCTTAAAAAACAGTCAGTTCTCATTCCCACCGATCACAGCAGGGGTAACAACTGGAGTGAGAACGGGAGTAGCAGCTGAAGTACTAGTAGGAACAGCAGATGGAATAACAACAGGCTTATTGACAGTCTTCGGGGAGATCTCGGGAGAGGAAACCCTTCCACTTCTAGTAATCTTGATGGCCCCGGCAATGTTACTGACAGCGGGATCAACCTCTTCATTCTTCAAATCTTGTTTAACGTCGTGATAGTAAACATCGGAGCCATAATTCCATGGGATAGCTTTGTTCGATGAGTACGGCACGAAACCAGGAAAAGTGATTATTAACGGAGCGAATCTTGGAGAAGGTATAATCCTAATAGGTATTTTAGAGGAGACCTTGGAAGGATTGGCAGAAATGGTTATAATGGCAACATCTTCAAACGGAACAGTTGGAATCAAAGTCTTTTCGAACAAAATTTCTCTGATGTCCATTAGGAGTTGAAACCTGCTTTCAGCAAATAGCAACCAGTGGGCAGATATGAACACATGTGGAAACCTTCACCATAATCCAGAAATAAACCGGCCAACAACAGATTCTTCTTAACATTTATAAGAGGAGTAAAAACTTCATCAACAGAGGTAACGAATAGGTCAGTATCAATGGCATTAACTCCTCAGTTGTGCTTGGGCATGGGAGCAGTTATGACATTGGGCTTTTCTGGAGCATCAAACTCAATCTCCTTGGCTACAATCAGATCGTGGCCAAGACTCTCAGAATGGTAGGCACACCGAGCATTTGGATTCTACCGAGGAGAAGTGGTATTAGGATTCTTGGGAGCCTCTTTCAAGGTTGCCAAGTTGGATCTTAGCAGATGGGGTAGAACCTCAGTCAATGTCATGTTAATTCGAGTAAACTTCCTTTGTGGTCTTTCTACCCTTTGCTGATTGTTGGGTTGTGGGGCAGCCACAGGCCTAGGTATTATCACAGCAGTTACCGTTGGACGGTGTTCAGCTCTGCTCTGACCTCTCGGGATATAGATGGCACTGACTTCCTTCTTACTTGCGAAAGGATTCTTTACTAAACTCGAAGAGGTGTCTTTCTATATTTTACCGCTCAGGATCCCGGCTTCTACCCTCTCTAGTTAATATCAGCTCAGTGAAACCAGCTGATGAGCTGCCGTTCAAATGGTTGAAGAATGGACCAGACAGCGTTCCAAGAAACATGTCAACCAACTCCCTATCAGATAAAGGGGGTTGGACTCTCCCATCCAAATATCTCCACTTATGCGCATAGTCCTTAAAGCCTTCACCTGCACCCATGGACATACTCTGGAGTTGAGTACGAGTAGGGGCAAGGTCGGCATTGTATTGATACTTCTTATAAAAAGCAGCAGCCAAATCCTCCCAGTTTCGGACATTGGTTCCCTCCAGTTGGTAGAACCATTCAAGTTGAGTCCCTGATAGACTATCTTGAAAGAAGTGAACCCACAAGTTTCTATCAGAGGTGTGGGGCTGGATCTTCCTTACATAGGAACGGAGATGGAGCTTTGGGCAAGACACCCCATCATACTTTGCGAAAACCGGAGCCTTAAATTTTTGCGAGATGACCACTCCCGACACCAATCACAGTTCTTCAAAGTCCAACCCAGGTATTCTATGGACTTCCATAGTGTTCAACCGATCCTCTAACTTCTTGTATCTATCCTCAATGGGAGGATACTGCTCATAATTGTAGTCTATATCATTGTCAGAAACTTCAGGGCTAGGGTCTTTCTCCCTTGTCTCCCTCTCTTGATTCTCCCCTTCTTTGGACGAGGAGGTCAGATCGACTGGTTGCTTTAACGGTCCCATTAACCTTCAGCCCAGATTCAGAACACCAGAGACCTTCTTCTTTTTCTTCTTGTCTTTCAGGATGAGGGCCTTCAGATCCTCCTGCCCTTTTTCCAGAGTTATGAACATCTGTTGAAATTGGGCATTTTGTGCCTGAAGATCTTTGATGCTTTGTTCAGAAGACATTTTTGCTAAAATAAACAGCGAAGAAGATGAGAAACCTGTAATGGTGCTTGTTTATGAAATGTTATGGATTGGATGCGTATGCAATGATTTCAAGGACTTTTAAAGGCTCAAATTTGTTTAACCAAAAAGAAATACACGCTAATTGTATTAATAAGTTTAGACTGTTACAAAGAATTCCTTTTAGGCTTACGGTCAAACAAACAAAACTTAAAACAAAAAGAAAACTAGGTCTCCCAAGAGGGCATCCTATTTGGTGTGATGTAGGCGTTTATGTTCCTTTCTTCATGAAGTAGCCTAGTGAGCTTCAAATGTATCCCGCTCCTCTTTAAGTTGAACCCAGTATTTCTGTAGCTCCTCATGATCAGTTGGCATGTCAGGATAATGAACAAGAGAAGAAGTGTCTCCTTCAGCAACTGGTTCCATAATTATTGGTAGGACAGCAGTGTAAGGCATCATAAGAATTTGGGCGCGGGCTCGTACCCATTAGAGATAGGGCTCAAGAGGGATGGAATTCTTGTGCCCCAGTGTCTTGCTATCAATTTTATGTACCATGCCTCAAGCTCTCATGAACCTTTTGCGGTAACCCTGAGAATTATTCTCGTAGTTGAAAGTGATTCCTTGGATAAGTGTATCAATAGGACCATCCCTTCTCGCGTAACCAAAATGCCGCAGTTCCAAACAAGGGTTATAAGTGATTCCTCCCCTAATGCCTAAGAGGGGGACATTAGGGAATTCACCATAGAAATCGATGATGATAACATCTTCCAAGGACCGGGAACACCAATGAATGTCTGAATGTGTAAGGGACATCAACCTATGAGACCATTTCATGCCCTGCTCATTCTTCAAAATAGACCTGGGTAGGTGCGAAATAGACCACCTATCCAATAAAGGAGTGCAACACTGGAGGGTACCCCTTCTCTTTTGAGTGTGAGTATACAAAGAATGTAGAATGTCCCCAAGTAATGTAGGTATTGGGTTATGAGATAGAAACACCTTAATAGTATTCACATCTACGAGTTGGTCCGCATTAGGGAAAAGTAACATCCCGTAGATGAGGAGTGACAATACCTCTTCAAAAGCTTGTAAATCCAGGGTATCCCAAAAATAATAAGCCTTCTCGAATAGAAATTTGATCGGGATTCCTTGGACATTTCCTCTAGTTTCCCAATTTGTCACTATGTCGGACCGTTGTAAGGACAAAGCTCGAGCAATCTCCTCGGGCTTTGGATGTTCTTCCATACCATTGAAAGGTAACTGGTCAAGAATAGGTACCCTTAATCACTGATAAAATTCCTCTATAGTAGGCACTAGCTGGTAATTCGGGAAAGTGAAACAGTGGTGCAAAGGACCAAAGAACTGAAATAGCTCTTTTATCAATTCTTCATTAGGTTTTGTAGTGACCAAGTTGAGCAACCGACCATGTTTCTCAGTGAAGGGACAGATTTCAAGAATCCTTAATGCCAAGTCCTATAGTTGGAGAGGCACTTTCATAAGGTTAATCTGGATAGTGTTCCTACGGGCGGATGCCATGTCCTAGAAAACAAAGCAAAGATGAGCCTTAGGAAATCCTTGAAATGGTTAGTTATGATATGTTGTGCTTATGATGTCATGATTATGCTTAAAAAAATCACATGTATAGCAAGCAACAAACAAGTCACACCAAGTCCTTAGGTTTAAGGCCTGCATGATTTTTATGGTCATACCCTCTTGAATCTAGATTGATTCAACCTGTCCTATAAATAGTAACTGGGTTCTAAGGGATCTCAATATCATCGATCTTTCCCCCAAGCTTCGTTCAATAGGCGATTGACTCACAACCAAACAAAACTCAAGAGTCAAACCTCAATGAGTGTAGCATCGAGTATCTGTAGACCTTGGGAATACACCAAAGTAGGCCATCTCGCTACGTCCTACTGGCCAAGTTGTGAAATTAAAGGTTCTACGGTCAGTTGATGCTTTATGACACCACACGATGGCCCCGTACTCTCCTTGGTTGACTCAAGGGTTACCGATACCAACCAAAGTGCCACATCAACGTAGTTACTTCTTCAACTGTGTCGGTATACCCCACACAGTTCCCTCATAGTTTATTGCTACTTACCTAAAAGGTGTCCCCAGATCCGGGTGTAGGATCTACATAACCCCAACAAAACCCTTGAATATAAAGCAGGCAAAGCAAAACAAGATAGCAATTTTAGAAATGACCTAGATCCTAAGGTATACCCCACTTATTAATTCCCCAACAGAGTCGCCAGTTCTGTGATATGGTGGCAGAACCGACTGTTATACTGGTTAGCATTTTTGTATTCGCAAATGTCGCGGTAAGCAAGAGTCGCCACCGACTTTTATTTCATCCAACAAAGGAAAAGGAAAAAGAACAGAAAAAACCTTTTTTAAGATGTTTCTTAGGTACTTGCTCATTTTGAAATTGCTTGTGTGTGTTTTGAAAAGTTTTTGTTTAACTTCGTGATAACCCTTGTATCTGTCCTCAAGAGTGTGACGAAGTTGTTTTTGAAAACTGTTTTGAAAGTGTTTATGAAAAAGAGTTTTTATTGTTTTGGGCAAGTACTTAAGAGTTTCTACCTACTCAAAAAAGATTGTTCATTTTCTCGTTTCCTTTAGACAGTGCTATCCTACTATTAGTGATTAGGTAGCCCTATCGTTGGACGTTGAGAGACTATCGAAAAGGACTATTGTCATAAGATCATTTTTCATAGGCAACTCGAGGGACAAGGAGGGACCATGATCTTTATGACGACTTTGAATCGCGGGTCTTTGCTAAGATATCCCTACATTCGAGGGACACGACCATTGTTTTTCCGAGGCAACCAAGTGAGGCAAACCTTAGGAGTGAGCATGTGCAGGTGTGTTTTTTCAGTTAATTATCTTTG
The DNA here is from genome assembly GCA_948472305.1 of Vicia faba. Classification (NCBI taxonomy): domain Eukaryota; kingdom Viridiplantae; phylum Streptophyta; class Magnoliopsida; order Fabales; family Fabaceae; genus Vicia; species Vicia faba. The sequence continues at coordinate 273,705,618 of OX451735.1, read as the reverse complement.
CACAATTAGGGTTATCTATCGTTTTAAAGTTATTTGTCTTGTCATTCAATCCTATTATTCATACATCTAGGCAGTTAACAGTTGCGAAATTTAAAGAGTGTGAAAATAAAATCTACGCTATTACAAGCCTTTTGGGTAGATACACCAATATTTGACTGAAACTAAAGATGCGGAAATTAACATCCTAATTAATCTATTACAAACTTGAAACAGTTACAATAATTCGAAAATAACCAAAAACGCGCGCGAAGAATTAAGACGGGAACGAATAAAAGATACTTTTAGATTTTTGTAAAAAATAATTAATCTTGCGAATTAACCTAATTTCCATTTACTTTTAAATATAAAAAAAAATTAAGTTAACCTTAATTTCTATTGAATTTTAATTAAAAAAAGGAATTTAGATTAACCTAATTAAACTAACTAATTAATTGCAACTAAATATTTTATAAAAAAAACTAAATCTAATTTCTTAGTGATTTTCAGATTTTAGGATTTAATAATAAAAAAATGATTTTTAATGTTTTATTTTTTATGAGAAAATAAATAATCAAATAAACAAAAGAAAAAGAAAAAAGAAAGAAACTTGGGCCTGGAGATGCTGTTAGTTAATAGGGGGTGTGCTGCCAAATTTGTGTTAGGTCCAAAGCTGGTGGCCCAAGGACCCTATGTCTGATCCAGTGCACCTTGTTTTTGATGGCCTATCATGAACCTGCGTATGTTGGGCGTTAGATCTGGCTAGAGATGGATCTGGATGGAGATAGGTCTGATGATTGTGCATCTGAGGCGCATGATGGACTCTGGATGGTGACGCACGTTGGATCTGGATTTGGAAATTCAGAAAATATAAAAGGTCTGGACCTGGGATCGAACCCAGGTCCTCCCGTTCATGCACCCACTTCCCTTGCCAACTGAGTTGTATGTCAATTCATATATATAATCAAACAAAAATAATATAAGCAAAACAAACACGTAATATCTAGAAAACGCGCCAAGATTCAAATTACCCAACAGGAGTTTGCCACCTAGCCTTCTTCTTCCTCAGTACTGTCGTCTTAAAGGTTGGACTTTTCCCTACGATTCCACGCCTGTAGCTAGAACCTGTTCATCTCAAAAAAACTTAACCAAACAAGATAAATAAAATCCAAGTATGCCAATCAACCAGGCTTGGTCTCGTGAGCATGATGGTGCCCATATTTGGCCTTAATTTTACCTGTATAATAAAACCCTAAAATTCAACCTCAAACCCTAACAATGGCAATCGTCCCTGTGTGCATCAAAACTTACAATTAATCATGCTAACATGTTCCAAAGGACAACGCAAACATGAATGTATGCTTAAAAAACGTTAACCATGCGCAAATAATCAGAACCAAAATCAAGAAATATGGCAAACCGTGAGGGATATGGAGGTTGTTTCTGGGTGTCTTAGTGCGTGCAAATGATTGGAACAGCTTCTTAATGTGTCCAGGAACGTATTGAAAGCCTTGAATCTTCTTGAGGATGGCTGTAATATGGAATTCGATTTGAGATTTTTTTGACAAAAATGTGATTTGTTCTTGGCCGTTTCACGCGATTAACCTATGTCCTTGTGCTTGGGATTTGTTATGTATATGTATCTGATTGAATTAGGTTAACAAAAAGGCTTCAAATCTTTGCCAATTATCAAGATTTGATTTCATTCCATCCTTGCATTATTTATTCCCAAATCAAGCTAAATCATTCCACTCTCATCCCAATCAACCTTGGCACAATTTGATTATATTTTAACAGCATAAATGGATTGCATTTTCATTCAAAATCAGATCAAAAACAAATCTTCCATATTTTGTATCATTTATTTAATTTAATTTGATTTTTAAATGATTAAAATCAAAATAAATCAAATAAATAAAGTCAATAATATATGAGAGAGTGTTTGGGTTATGGACGTTTCTAGAAGTAAGGTGCAAGCATAAAAAGTTAGGCCCATTTGCCAAAAAATGCAATTTTGGGCATTGTTGACTTTTGACAGTTCTCCAAAAATGGCCAACTTTGATAATGCATATCTCTTTCAATTTTGACCCTAAGAGGATGCTCTTAGACTTTTTAGAAAGCTTAGGATGTCCCCTAAGAAACATCTTTGGTTTCATCTCCATTGGAACTTCGATGTTCATGTAAGAAGCTTTGACCCAAAAGGAGTTTTTGTTGACTTTTTGGAATGACCTATAATGTCTGAATTCATATCTTTCCATGAGTGCACCTTTTAAGCTTAAGGGGTAAAGATGAGTTTTAGGGAATTTGATTCTCTTCAAAATGAGCCTTGGATGAGAAATTTCTGATCAAGTATGAGAAAGTTATGCCTGGTAAAAGTTTTGTTGACTTTTCCTAAGAAACCCTAATTTAGCAACTTTTGAGTTTTGATGAATTAGGAGTATTCCTTGGGGAATCATGACCAACCCTTGATCAAATGATGGATATTATTTCAAAATGTTGATGTTGACCAAACATTTTGAAGTTTGACTGTATGTGAGTCATAGTTGACTTTTGACCTAATACAGTTGATTTTCAAGCACCTGAGCAGTTGACTGAGCAAACTTCTTGTGCAAGGAATGAATCTTGACATGGATGGTCTTGAGAACATATTAGGACTATGGAGAACATATGAGGCCTTTGTATCTCACCCATCTTGATGAACATGGAAACCCTAGTTGGAGGTTCATTGCTTTATGAGAGAGTTTGTCTGGTCAACTCTTGGACATCCTTGAGCAAGTTGAGGATCTTAATGAACATATGTTGAGTAAAATGGGAGGACAAATTTTGGGGTACAACTGAAGTGATTATGTGGGGATTTTTGGGAGTCTTAGACGTTGTCCCAACTCCCAGAGTCTTGAGTAAATGTTGATCAGGGTGATAAGTCTTCTACTGATAGACAGGTGACGAGATGACGAGACATAGTCATATGCTTTGATCCCTAACTTTTGCCTGGATTGTTCTTTCAGATTTTCAGTCCACCGGGATACCCTTTTTTGCCTAAGCCACCTTTTCAGGTTTTCGACTTGTCGAGTGTAGAGTTTTATTTATATATCCCTAATTTTTTCCCGAACTTTTTTGTTTCTCCGGGATGCCCTTATTTTTTCCTAGTCCAGTCAACCTAGCGGGTCTTTTTTCTTCATGTGTAGTATTTTCTGACTATGTCCGTGTTCAGAGTGCAGAGAATTGTCATTGTCCATAGTAGTAAGTGTTGCAGCACTGCCAGAAAATGTTTTCTTGATCGTACGTGGCCCTTTCTTGGAACTCATGTTCAATGCCCCAAGTGATTCAGTTGGAGGTCTGCCCCTGACTATTCGGCACTTTTGAGAGATTCCTTAAATCTTGACTCCACTGCCCCCAGATCAGTTAGACACCATGTCATATCCCTTGATTATGAAAGGCCTGTTACTGGAAATTTCTTTCCATCTGAGGTGATTATGTTCATTGAGAGGATTTCCGTTCATTGAATATCTATCATGCGAATTTCTCTGCAGTCGAACAATTAGTCATATGCAAATAATGGCATTTAAAAATGCAAAGCTTATGTATGTCTTGAAGTTTTAAAAATGCATTTTTAGTAAACAAACATAATTTTGTAAGAATATAATTCAACTCAAGATTTATAGTAAACCTTACAGGATTCTATATACCTTTTGTAACAGTATGCTTTCGAACTAACCCATGCTTCAGCTAGGACTTTTAAGGGTTGTAGTGCAGCGTGGTTCACGATTTAAGAAAAAAAGGATAAAGGCTCAAAATTTATTTGTACCCACCCATTCTACGTGATGTTCTTCAGTCCTATACTCAGTTAATTGTGCATTTAGATTCCAATTGAGTCTGGAATCTTTACCCTGATATTCCGGTGATGGTTCGGATACTAAAAGTTTATTTGAGAAGGTAGTTATCATTTTTTTGTAATATTTTTTGTTGAGGATTCGTAGCGACCTCTTTTTTTACTTTATTATCCCTAGTTTTTGCCTGAACTATTTTGAGATCACACTCAGCGGGATGCCCTAGTTTGTCCTAAGTCTCCTTCATAGGTTTTGACTTAGCGTGCTTTTCTTTTGAGAGATAATAACTGCATGTTTTATGGGAAACCATCGTCATCTTTTGATTTGGAAGGATGTCTCTTAGATACTATACATCGTGTATGAAGGTAGAGCTTGTGTTTGAATGCGCATTTGAATTAACTGAGTAACTATCCTGCCCCAAGTTATGATTAAAGGTTTCAATTTGTGTTAAAAGAAAACTCCTACTTCTTAGGCTCAAGGGGGGTTACTAGGGATTATCTTCCTTATAACTCCACTGTTTAGTATTTGAAACAACATATGTACATCGTCATCAAGGTTCGTTCAAAAGCATATTGTAGAGATTATGGTATTATTTTCGTCATCCTCTCTCTAAAGACTTATAACTTTTAATCAAGAGTTGAATATCATAAAAAAGGAGTAAAAGCATAATTTTAGTATAGTGAAAACGAATGGATTAACTCAAGACAAACATATGCAATGCATTAATGAGAACAACCAAAGTCTGACATAAAGATAAGTGTTTAAACAAACAAATAAATTACAACTGGAGATTCGAATGAACAAAAAATTTCTCCGCCTAAATTTGTCACTTCAGATGGTGTTCCTTTGAGGGATGATAGAAAAACTCAAGTTGACCATCTTGTGTAAATTCCAATGCTCCTTCGTTGATCAAGTCTTGAATCTTATTCTTCAACGTCCAACAGATGTTAGTGTCGTGTCCAGAACTGTTGGAGTGGTATGCGTACCTTTCTTTATGATTATAACTGGGAGAAGAAGTATTGGTTTTTTTAGTAGGATCCTTCAATGTCACCAGCTTGGCCTTCAACATGTGTTACAATGCTTGAGCCAATGACATGTTGATTTCGGTAAATCGTCTTTTGGGTGCATCCTGCTTACACTAATTCCCCTGTTGTTGTTGACGAGGACGTTGTTGGACTTGCGATGTAGTAGCAATACAAAAAGGCAACTTCCTATCTCATCAGAGGTTGATTAATGATTTGATCCCCAATTCCAGTCGTTCGTCCCATACGGTTGTATTTATCTTGATGAAGTTTACTGACAAGAGTTCTCAACTCTTCTTGTCCTCGAGCTAAGTTTTGGATAAGAGTCATTTATCCCATCATCTGGATTCTCATTGTTGCCATCTCATCTTGCAATTGTTCCAATTGATCATCCTTGTTGTCTTCAGGATTCTTCTTGGTTATGCTCTCAGTGAGGAGTTCTTTCAATTCCTCTTGCCCCTTGGATAGGTTCAGGAACATTTCTTTGAACTAAGCATCTTGAACTTGGAGAATTATGACGGACTGTTCGAGAGCCATCTTTACTGAAATAAGCAGTAAGCAGATGAGAAAAACTGTATGGGGAAAACCTGTTATGACATGATGCATGATATGTAGATGCAATTTTTTCAAGGATCTTGTGAGGTGAGATAAATGTTAGAAGTCGAATATGACTGCAGTTTTGGTTGAAGAACTTCATATCGTTGAATTTCATTCTACAAGAATCAAGCTCACCATGTCGAGTGGGCCATAGCCTTTGACTCAAGATAACGTGCTTCGGTCTTTGAAATCATTGGTTAGAGTAAAATAAATGCCCTTGCCCCTGCCTAGGCATCTAGTTCATGATACCTTGATGGCATTTGGTTAGAGGAAAATAAATCCTCCTACCCCTTACTAGGCGCCTGGTTCATGATAACCTGCATCACTCCCCCTTGAGATCCTAGAGTTGGTCAGTGAGAATGATATGGTATGATGTTATGTGGTGTATGCTATGCACCAAACAAAAATGTAAGGTGGTGAAGACAAGTAAGTTTTGCAAGAAGCCTCGTTTATTGGATAACAACTACAAACAAATCCTGCAAGGAATTCACATCGTTAGATAATGAATACAAACAAACCATATAAGGAGTTAGATAATGCAAATAAGTCACATAAGTAGCCTTAGGTTCAAGCTTGCATGGAGTTTGTAGGTAAGTACCCTCTTGAAGTTTAGTTGGTTTAACCTGTCCTAACAAAAGTAGTAGGGTTCTAAGGAATCTCAATTTCACTGATCTTTCTTCACCGGGCATTCTTTTAGCACAATCAATCTTTTCTTGCGGCTAAAATATCCCGAAAGTCTGATATCAATGAGTATAGTATCGAGTATCAACCAACTTCAGTCTTGCACCAAAGTCAGCTATCTCACTACTTTCTAATGGCCAAGTTGTTCAACTAAGGTTCTACGGTCAATTAGTGTTTCATGATACCATACAACGGCTTTGTATTCTCCTTGATTCAAGACAAGGGACACCAGTACCAAAAAATAGGTCACACTAACATAGTCATCGCTTCAACCATGTCGGTATATGCCGCATAGTCCCCACGGTTTATTTCTACTTACTTAATATGCCCCAGATCCGGGTATAGGATATTTACGAGTAATAAACCCAAGCATTACCCATAAATGTAAAGCAAACAATCAAGAAAGTAAAGAAATAAAGGTGATCTAGCTCTTAAGGTAACCCCACTTTTAGTTTTAAAGTCCCCAACAAATTCATCAGTTCTGTAATACGATGGGAGAATTGACTTTATTGGTTTTACGTTTTATCGCAAATATTGCGGTTAGTAAGAGTTGTCACTGACTTTTCTTTTATCCAATAAAGGAAAGGGTGAAAAGAATAGGAAAGACCTTTCAATAATTTTTCTGAGTAAGGGGGGTAGGTTATGGAAAGTAAAGGTGTTAGCACCCTTTCAATCTGTAGTTATCTATGGGCTCTTAGTTGCTAGCTCACTTTGAAAATGCTTCTTTTTTATGTAAGTGTATTTGAAAGTATTTTGAAAATACGCCTAAGTGAAGCAAACTTTATAATGATTCTCGTATCGTTAAGAATGCATACAAAGTGTTTTTTGTCTTTGAAAAATATTTAGAAAAGGGAGTGTATGTGTGTGTGATACGGTGGAAGAACTGACTTGGGTGTTTTGCATTTTATTGCAAATGTTGCGGTTAGAAAGAGTCGCCATCGACTTTTCTTTTATCCAAAAGGAAAGGCTGAAAAGAACAGGAAAGATCTTTGAGATTGTTTCTTGAGTTCGGGGGGTAGATTATGAAAAGGAAAGGTGTTAGCATCTTTTTTATCCATAGTTATTTATGAGCTCTTAGTTTCTTGCTAGATTACTTGCTTTTGTTTGAAAATGTGCTTTTTGTGGTTTTTGAAAGTATTTTGAAAAGGCATCATCATTTAGGCAAACTTTGTAATAGTTCTCGTTCATAAGAACGTATGAAAATTGTTGATCTTTTGAAAATGTTTCGAGTTCGGAAAATGTTTTAAAAGCGTTTTTTTGAAAATGTTGGTGTTTGTTTTGAAAATAAGCAAGAGTGTTTGATTTGAAATTGAGCAAGTAACTAGGAACAATCTACCTACTCAAAAGTCTTTGTTCATTTCTTCCTTTCCTTTGATATTGTTATCTTACCATTGATTTGGTAAGAAGCCTTATCTTTGGATGTAAAGGGACGGGTGTGGGTTATCGTATAGTCATGATAGCAATGTTATAAGATATCTTAGCATTTCTTTTTAAGGTACTAAGATCATTTTGAAAGGCAACATTGATAGCATCATCGAGGGACTATGATCTTTTATTTTTTATTGCTTTTTGCTAAGATGTCCCACATGCATAACATGGCCATTTTTATAAGGCAACAAAGTGAATTACCCTAAGGGTGCAAGTGTGCAAATGTGTTTTATTTACATGCTTGCTTATCTTGAATTGGGGTTTGCTAATTTATTGATTTTAGTCTTTCCATACAAATCCTAATTTACTAGCATTTATATAAAGTGATAAATTGCAGAAAGTAAAGTTACTAAGCTATTACAGCATTAGGGGAGGAGGTATACAAATTTACAAATTGGGATTTACAAGAAAATTAAACCTTATTAACTATTACAACCATGTTGAATATTGTACAAAATTGAAAAGAAAATAATGCAAGAATATAAATGGAAAAAGAAATGATTTTTGTTTGGTTTTCATGAAAGGGTTTTAGTCTTGACCTAATTATAGAAAATGATTAATTAAAATTAAATAAAATTAACTTTATCTAATTAAGAAAAGAAATTAACTTAAAAGGATTTTTAGGGTTTTTTATGAAAAGGTTTTAAATTAATAATAATAATATGAAAATTAATTAATTAAAAGAAACCTAAGTTCTAAATAAATTTTAATTAAGAAAATAAAATAATATAATAATTAAACCTAAGTCTAAATATTTATTATTAAAAAAATAAATTAAATTTATTAAAAAAATATTTTTAGTCTTTTTGTTTTATAAAGAAATAAAATGTAAATGAACATTTTTTAAATATGCAAATAAATAAATAAAATATTTTTTTGGATTTATTATTAATAAAAATAATAATAATGATAATAATAGTAGTAATAAAAAAATAATAAAGAAAATAAAAATATAATATAAAATATAAAAGAAAAATAAATAAAATGGAAAATAAAATAAAAATGGATTTGGATCAGGTGGTGCAAAAGTAGGCAGGGGGTTAGAAGAATCAAAAAAATGAAAAGCCCAACAAAAAGGGCCCAAGCGCTGCAGTTGAAACAAAAAAAGAGTGAAAATATGAAAAATGAACAAAAGGGTACCATTGGGGCTCGAACCCAAGTCCCAAAGGTTAACAGGCGCGTGCTTTACCACTGGGGTGGCTATACATCCGTTGATATAAACAAAACAATAAATGTGTAACATAAGTTATGCCCTGAATACAACTTCATCTTCAACCTCCAGCCATGGATCCTGTAATTTCACCATTTCTCAACAAAAGTGAAAAGTGCAAACATGAAAGTTGCTCCATTTTTCCATACGAATCCAACCATATAAGTATCATAAGCTATAAATCAAAGATGAATGAGAATTTTTGAAAGTACCAACTTCTGACCTAAATATTTCAGAAAGTTCAAACTCAAAATTCTCCTAGCTCAATCAAAATAAATGAAATTTATGGACATGTACAGCTTCAGGGAAATGATGTCTACATTTTATCTTCACAAATGCAAGCCTAACAATGCCTAAAAGAGAAGATAGAAGTTCAAAAAATATACCTCGAAACTGGAAATCGTGAAATGATTTTGAGCTTGATTCAAGGTGTTGCAATTATCATGTTAGCTTCCTTGAGTCTCTGGGAAGCTAATGCAATGCTTAGCTTGAGTTGAGAGTGTCTGAAATGTCTTGGAGAACTCAACCTGCAATGCTCTATTTTTTGTTATGGAAGTTGATGAAGATGATGTTACAGTCATGTAATAGGGTGTGGGATGGTTTGTATTTGATGTAAAGAAGCTTTAGGAGCTAAAAGGCCAAAGAACGCACGAGGGAAATATGAGTTTGGAGCTCAAGGTCAGAAATTGTGCAACAATGGAGTTTTAGGGAAATTTCTGATTTTAGGGAGTTTGAGAGTGTTTCAGGGTCTTAATGCTCGTGTGCTAAGTTTCATAATAGTGTCTCAATTTATATGAAAAGGTTTTGAGAGCTTTTTCTGATCAGAAGTACAAGTTCACATGCTATGGCTCTTTTTCTTGTTTTTGAAGCAAGTTTGATACACTTTATCCCAATGCATAGTACAAGGCTATCTAGAGTGGTTACAAGCTTTAAACATGTTTATTTGACTTTGTATGTTGAGTGTGTGCTGAACAAACAAGTTAGAGGCTCAAGAAGAGTGGACTTTGTGCATAAAGCCACTTTTCTAAAATGGCAATGTTGCCTTTCTTCCTAAAATGGTATTAAGCATGGGCAATGCATTGAATGCTTAGATTAAAGCTTCTAGCAATTGTGCAAAACATTAATTATGGAGTGACAAACAAGTTTGAGGCCTGCAAAGCAAAGATTATGCAGCCTAGCATGGATTTGGTTCATTTGTTCATCAAGAAATGGCTTGTAATTCAAGTTTGAAAACCCTAACTTCTTGCCTTCGATTCTCATTGCTCAAGTATGATCTTAATGAGTTCTTGGATATTTTGGAAAGCTTGTAACATCCTCTACAACCTCTATGTTTTACATTTTTGAAAATTCATCTTGGAACTATGTGAAAAATTGCCATGAAGTTAGGTTAAAATCCTGCCTAAACTAGGGCAAAATTCACTAAGTTTCCAAGTTTCATGAACATGTATTCACAAAATCATAATTTAAGATCCGTGCATTTATAGGAGAAGTTGTGTTCTACAATGTTTTAGATATCATTTATATCTAAAACTTTCATGTTGGAAGTTTCTTTTGAATCATTTTTCATCATGGTGAAAAATTGACTCAAAGTTGTGAAAAAATATGAATTTTCAAACACTTAGAAAAATTTCTAAGTTTAGAAATTTTGACTTTTCAAAATGAAATCTTGACTTTTTGATTTCTTGATGAACAAGTTTCATATTTTGACATGTTTTGATGAACTGTTATCTTTGACACTTGATTTTGACCAAAAAGTCAAAGTTTGACTTTTCAGTGTACAGTTGACTTTTCATCAGTTGGCTGAAATTCATCCGTCAATCAATTGATGTTGAGGAATGTTTCGAGCCATGTAATTAGGTCAAAATGATTCATTTGAATCCTTGATATCATGTCTCAAACCAATCAATCATTTGCTAGGTCAAAAATCAGAAATTGTCCCTTCTCAGTCAAAACCCTAATTTTGACCATTTTGCCCTTTTGATGATCTGATCAAATTTCTTAAGGAATTGTGATCCAAACTTGATCAAATGACATATTTGAGTTCATAATATTGATATGGATCAAAAATTATGAAGTTTGACTGTAAATTGACCATTGTTGACTTTTCCCCTAATACAGTTGATTTTAGGTCAACTGATCAATTGACTGAGCAAAAATGTGATCCAAGACTAGAAACTTGACATGAGAAATATTGAGAATCCAAAATGATACATGAAAGTCATGTGGGGCATTAAAAGTCAATTTGTCCTTGTGCAATCTCAAACCCTAATTTTCAATCATCAGTGCTAGAGGAGGTATCTTGAGCTGATCAACCCTTGTGCAGTCTTGAACCAAAGGAGATCTTGTGAGAGATTACTTGATAAATGAGAGGGAAAATTTTGGGGTACAACAGCTGCCCTTGTTCAATCTTCTTAAACCTGAAGAGTTAGATTGGCGGATCCACCATTCGTGACTTGAAGGTGGAAGATGATTGAACACTGGAGTGCCCAGAAATTTGCACTCGAAGATGTATTGGGAATGGGCTTATAAATTCCATTTGGAGGAATGTTGGTAAACACTGGAAGAAGCATCAGCATAAATCTTTGGTTGATTTAGACTAAAACTTGATTTTTTTACCTATGGGAAAAAAAGGTTAGTCAAATGCAGATGCATGCATGATGTTCACAAGATGTGGTGTTATGTTAAATGCATTTCGTATGTATATGCTATGATGTATGAATGTGAGATTTATGTTTGTCCGGAAAAATAAATCCTTGACTGCTGCTGAGGAATTTTGAATCCCGAATTGCTGTTGGGGATTATCTCTTGAATGCTAGATGTTATCTGATTGGATCCAGGCTTCACAACTTGCTGAGGATGAGGAAGTCAACTGCTATCTGGTCGGATCCAGGCTTCACGGTAACTTACTGGGGAATAACGAATTAACTGTTATCTGGTCAGATCCAGGCTTCACAGTAACTGGCTATAAAGGATGAAGTTGAACTGATATCGGGTCGGGTCTAGGCTTCCTAGTAAATATTATCTGGTCCGGTCCAGGCTTCATAGTTTTTTTGAAAAGTTATACTATTATCTGGTCGGGTCCAGGCTTCACAATGTCTTGCTGGGGATTGTAGCTAGTTGTTATTTGGTCGGACTCCAGGCTTCACAATAACTTGCTTGAATAGACGAAGTTGAACTGATATCTAGTCAGATCCAGGCTTAACAGATTTTGAGGTGGATGAAGTTAATTGTTATCTGGTCGGGTCCAGGCTTCATAATAAACTGGCCTGAAGAGATAGGGTTGAACTGCTATCTGGTCGGGTCCATGCCTTATAGTAACTTTCTTAGAGCTTAGTTATTATCTGGTTGGATTCCAGGTTTCACAACAAACTTCTGAGGGGAATTGTTATCTGGTCAGATCCAGGCTTCACACTAACTTACTTGAAAAGATGAAGTTGAGAACTGATATATGGTCGGATCCAGGCTTCATAGTAACTTGTTAGGGTAGAGGCAAACTCTACTGGGGAAAAGAAGTTAAACCCTAGTCTGGTTGAGCCCAGGTTCTTCTATATCTTGAAGAGTTAAACTATTATCTGGTCGGTCCAGGCTTCATAGTGTCTTGATGAGTTAACTATTATCTGGTCGGATCCAGTCTTCAAAGTTTAGTTGAAAGGTTACACTATTATCTGGTCGGATCCAGGCTCTATAGTGACTTGAGAAGTTGACTACTATCTGGTCGGGTCCAGGCTTCATAGTAGTTTAAAAGTTGTACTAATATCTTGTCGGGTCCAGGCTTCATATCATCTTTTGGAGATAGTAAAGGTTTTGTTGACGACTTTATTGTGGATTAGGGGTTGTGGCCCTATGATTTGCAATAGTCTGAAAGGCAAACTCAAGCTGAAGAGTATGGACTCAGTCGGGGAATACAGACTCATCTTGGGAGGATATACTTAGCTGGGGATAATAGATTCAGCTGGGGAAGATAGACTATGTCAGGGGAATTTAAACTCGGCTAGGGAGTTATGCTACTCGTTTTTTGTTGGGGAAATAAACCCTGTTGGGGAATACTTGATGAACTACTAATGAGTTGAGTTCTTTGAGAAAGATATCCACAAGGCTTCTACTTGTAGGATCAACTTAGTTGGGAGAGAGCTGCCAAGAGATTGAGACTTTGGTTGGAGATTGACCTGTGCAAAGAGACTTTATGGGTAACTTTGTTGAGTAATGGATTATTGTAGCCGTCTTTCTGGGGATAATGCTAATGAAATAACTCTATAGGGATATTCCATATACATTAAAGATATGCTTGATACTGTTTAGCAGGGCACATGTGGCAAATAGTTTTAATTATGTTCATATGCATATGTTCGTTCAATTTTAGTCTTTGGACAAGTTTGCATTCAAAACAAAAACTGAAAGTTTGCACTTCAAAGTATATTTGTATTAATATTTTTCCCATGAATAGGCATTTTTGTACAAAGAGACGGAGATCCTGGTAAGAGGAAATCGTCGAAAGGAAAACAAAGATTGAAAACAAAAACAAATACCCATGTGAAATGATCTCATTGCACTCCAACTCTACTATTGCCTCAATATCTTCGAATGCCCCTTGACATTGATAGAAGTTGATTGGATTGATCTTGGACCATTTGAACTCGGACCTTGGTGATATAGTTGACTGTGGTGATTCCTCGGGATATAGTCATATGCTTTCGATTCTTAACTTTTTCCTGGATCGTCCTTTCGGGTTTTCATCCCACCAAGATACCCATTTTTTCCCAAGTCTCCCTTTCCAGTTTTCAACTTGCCGGGTGTACAATATTTTGCAAATATCCCTAATTTTTGCCCAAACCTTTTGGTTTGTCGGGATGCCCTTATTTTTGCCTAGGTGTGTCAACCTAGCGGGTTTCTTATACGTAGTATTTTTTAACTATGTCCGCGTTTATAAGATGTGGGAAGTCTTCACCATCCATGGTAGTCAGCATCATGGCACCACAAGAGAACACTCTCTTGACAACAAATGGTCCTTCGTAGGTGGGATTCCATTTGCCTCTGGGGTCTCCTTATGGAAAAATGATGCGCTTTATCACCAAGTCACCAGCTTGATATACTCGAGGCTTGATCTTTTTGTTGAAAGCCTTGATCATACGTTTTTGGTACGTCTGACCATGAAAAATAGCAGTCAGTCGCTTCTCATCATTCAAGTTCAGCTAATCCAATCTTGTCTGAATCCACTCGTCTTTGCCTAAGCCTGCCTCATTCATAATCCTTAGTGAGGGAATCTAAACTTCCACTGGCAAAACAGCTTCCATGCCACAGACTAAGGAAAAGGGAGTTGCCCGAGTTGATGTTCTAGATGAAGTACGGTAGCCGTGAAGAGAAAACGGTAACATCTCATGCCAATCTTTATGTCACTACCATCTTCTGCACAATCTTCTTAATGTTTGTGTTGGCCGCTTCAACTGCGCCATTCATTTTAGATCTATAGGGAGAAGAATTATGATGCTTGATCTTGAACTGAGTGAAAAGTTTGGTAATCATAGCATTGTTGAGGTTAGTCCCATTATCGGTGATGATCCTTTCGGGGATACCATAGCGGCAGATAAGGTTGTGGTTGATTAATCTGGCTACCACATTCTTGGTGACTGAGGCAAATGAAGCGGCTTCGACCCATTTGGTGAAATAGTCGATAGCGACCAAAATTAAGCGATGTCCATTGGAAGCGGTTGGCTTGATCTCTCCAATCATGTCAATGCCCTACATTGCAAATGGCCATGGAGCAGTCATGACGTTTAGAGGGATAGGAGACACATGGACCTTGTCAGCATAGATTTGGCATTTGTGACAAGTTCTTGAATGTTGATGGCAATCAGTCTCCATCGTTGACCAATAGTAACCAACTCTCAAGATCTTCTTAGCCATCTATGTCCGCTTGAGTGAGTGCCAAAGATACCATTGTGCATGTCTTCCATAATTTCCTCTACCTCCTTCTTGTCCACACATCAGAGTAGAGTAGAGTTATGGTTGCGCTTGTACAATATTTTATTGCTTAGGAAGAATTTGGCTGCAAATCTTTGTAAGAACTTTCTGTCATTGGTGGATGCTCCCTCTGGATACTCTTGTACTTCAAGGTATCTCTTCACCTCATGGTACCATGGCTTTTCTGTATCAGTGTCAAGCTCACAGCAGTGCGCAGGTTCGTCGAATCTTTCAATTGTAATCATAGGGGCTTCGTTGTCCCATCTGACCTTGAACATTGAAGACATGGTTGCCAAAGCGTCAGCCAACTGATTTTCTTCCCTAGGGAAATGCTCAAAGGTGATCTCTTTGAAGTAGGGAATCAGGGATATCACGAGTTCTTTGTAAGGGATAAGATTAGGGTGTTTAGTGTCCCAATCTCCCTTTACTTGGATGATCACTAGAGAGGAATCCCCAAACATATTCAAATGCTTGATCCTTAAGTCGATGGCAGCTTTCAGACCCAAAATGCATGCTTCGTATTCAGCCATATTATTCGTGCAATCGAAGCATAGTATGGCAGTGAAAGGAGTGTGGCAACCTTCAGGGGAAATGATCACAGCACCAATTCCATTACCCAAGGCGTTGGAAGCCGCATCGAAGACCGTATTCCATCGGGATCCTTGTTCAGGTCCGTCATACGGTCCAGGTTTCGCACAGTCAGTCACCAGCATGATGCTCTCATCCGAGAAGTCAAAGTTCATAGACTCATAATCATCAACAGCTTGATGGGCCAAATGATCTGCTAGTATGCTTCCTTTGATGGCCTTTTGAGTCGTGTATTGAATGTCGTACTCAGTCAAGATCATTTTCCATCTGGCTATTCGTCTGGAGAGGGCAGGTTTCTCGAAGATGTACTTGATTGGGTCCATCCTAGAAATCAACAGAGTGGTATGAGTTAACATATACTATCTTAGCCGGCGAGCAGCCCATGCCAGAGCGCATCAAGTTTTCTCGAGCAGTGAATATTTGGTTTCACAGTCGGTAAACTTTTTGCTCAGGTAGTAAATAGCATGCTCTTTTTGGCCACACTCGTCATGTTGGCCCAAAACATACCCCATAGAGTTCTCTAGTACTGTCAAGTACATGATCAAGGGTCTTCCTTTAACTGGAGGCTTGAGAATAGGAGGCTCTTGCAAATATTCTTTGATTTTGTTGAAGGCAGCCTGGAATTCATCATTCCATCTGACTACCTGATCTTTCTTCAAGAGTTTGAAGACTGGCTCACAAGTAGCAGTCAAGTGAGATATGAAGTGGGCGATGTAATTGAGACGACCCAAGAATCCTTTAACTTCCTTTTCAGAGTGAGGGATTTGCATTTCTTGGATGGTCTTTACCTTGGCAGGATCAACTTCAATGCCTTTATTGCTGACAAAAAAAACCTAGGAGCTTTCTAGATCGTACTTCAAATGTGCACTTGTTAGGGTTTAACCTCAACTTGTACTTTTTCAGCCTCTCGAATAGTTTGTACAGGTGATCGAGATGTTCCTCTTCAATTTGTGATCTGGAAATCATATCATCCATATATACCTCTATTTCATGATGAATCATGTCATGAAACAAAGCTACCATAGCCCTTTGATATGTTTCCTCTGCATTCTTCAATCCGAACGGCATGACCTTATAGCAAAAGGTTCCCCATTGCGTAACGAAAGTAGTTTTCTCCATGTTTTCGGGATCCATTCTTATTTGATTATAGCCAGAGAAGCCATCCATGAAAGAGAAGACTTTATGGTGAGCAGTATTATCGACCAAGACGTCAATGTATGGTAGAGGGAAGTCATCCTTGGGGCTTGCCCTACTCAGATCCCTATAGTCTACGCACATGCGAACTTTTCCGTCTTTCTTTGGCACTGGCACCACATTGGCAACCCGTTGGTGGTAGGATGTCACAGCTAGGAACCCTGCATCAAATTGTTTCATCACTTCAGCTTTTATCTTCTCAGACATGTTAGGCCTCACGCGATGAACCTTTTGTTTGACAGGAGGACATTCTTCTTTTGTCGGCAGACGATGAACTACGATGTGCGTATCCAACCCTGGCATATCTTCATAGGACCAAGCAAATACTTCCACATAATCATGCAACATCTGAACCAACCTGCTCTTGACACTGTCTTATAAGTTAGCCCCAATCTTAACCTCTTTTTTGTCCGTTCAGTTCCTAGATTGATGACTTCAACTGACTCTTCGTGCGGCTGAATAGATTTTTCCTCTTGTAATAGAAATCTGGCTAGTTCTCTCGGTATATCACAATCTTCCTCACCTTCATCTTCGGCTTGGTTAATTGGACATTCGAAGTCATAGTCGACAATAGTAGAGTCATTGGCAATAGGATCTGGAGTGGATGAGGACCTGCAAGAGTGTGTGTGTGTGTGTGTGTGTGTGTGTGTGTGTGTGTGTGCATGTAAGACACATGGCTATTTTGAAAAATGTATTTGAAAGAAAGACAATGAACACAAAGATTTGAATGCAAAAGAGTCCAATGGTTCGTATTGAATGATCATATGATTAGATGAACATAAATAAAACCCTTGACAGATGGACCAAAGTGCCTCGGGCCAGGAACATGGCTTAAAAGTCATTGTTAAATATTACAGATAAAATGTTCTTGAATTTAAAGAAAAGCAAATAGACAAATGATTACACCTCAATGAAGGAGATGGGCACGAAGTCCTTTGCATGCCAATTCTTCAGCTCTGTTGTAGTAGGATACACCTAATCTTCAAATGCAGCTTCTCCATTAGAATCACCTACAACGTTGACTTTATTTACACCCTTGTCATGCTTCAACATAGGCGTGGTGATTACATTCGGAATTGGAGGAGGATCAAACTCAACAGTCTTGTTATCGATCAAATCCTGAATTTTATTCTTCAAGGCCCGGCATTGGTCAGTCTCATGCCCGGGGCTACTTGAGTGGTAAGCACATTTGGTGTTCGGGTTGTACTTTGGTGAAGAGGTATCTGGGTTGGCAGGAGGATCGTGCAATGTCACTAAATTAGCCTTTATCAAGTGTTATAAGGCTTGAGACAGTGACATGCCTAACCTTGTAAATTGTCTTCTCGAAGTTTCAAACCGTTGATGATTTGCAGATGGTCTTTGAGTAGGAGTTGGATTGGAGATTCAGACAGTGTTCACAGATGGATGATCATTTTTCTTGGTACAGGCCCTTTCCCTGTACACAGTATTGATTTCCTTCTTTGCGGCAAAAGGTTTCTTGACAGGATTGGAATTGGAGGCAGACGCCATGGGAATCTTTCCGCTTTTGATGCCGCTTTCAACTCTTTCACCTGTTAAGATTAACTCGGTGAATCTGGAAGAAGAAGAACAGCCAACCAACAAGTTAAAGAAAGGACCAAATAAAGTGCACATAAACATGTCAATGTGCTCCCTATTAGTCAAACGTGGTTGAACCCTACTTGCAAGGTCTTTCCACTTTTGTGCATATTCTTTAAATCCTTCATTCTTTCCCATTGTCATATCTTGCAATTGAACCCTTGTTGGCGCCAAGTCGGTGTTATATTGGTACTGATGGTAAAAGGCGGTAGCTAAATCCTCCCAAGTATTGATATGAGAACCATCTAACTGGTAGAACCATTCTAGCTGCATTCCGGTCAAGCTCTCTTGAAAAAAGTGAACCCAAAGTTTCTTATCAGCAGTGTGCAGCTGTATCTTGCACACATAAGATTTCAGGTAAAGTTTTGGACAAGAAACTCCACCGTAATTTGAAAAGACTGGTATTTTGAATTTGTGGGGAATGACAACCCCGGAGATTAAACCCAAATCATCAAAATCTAAATCGGGGATGGCTTGGATCTCTACGGCCTTCAATCTGTCTTCTAACTGCTTGTACTTGACATCAGCGGGTGGATACTGCTCGTCAAAGTAATCATCATCAGACACTTGATCATTAACACAATCAGCCTGGGTACTCTTAACCTCACCAATCTGATTCTCGTCTTCTTCAGATGAGTCTTCCACTACAAGGATTTGACGAACCGACTCTTTGAACCTTCTACCCATGTTGAGCAGAGCTTTCTTCTTGGGTTTCTTCTTAACTGCCAGCAGTGTCATCATATCTTCTTGCCCATTGGCTAGGGCCAGTAGATTCTCTTGGAATTGAGAGTTTTGTGCCTGAAGATCCTTCACATTTTTCTCTAGATCCATCTTGCTGAAATAAACAGCAGAAAGATAAGGAAACCTGTTATGCGAAAACCTGTCATGTTATGATGCATGGAAGATGTATATGCAAATGATTTCAAGGATTTATGGAATTTAAATTTGCATAGACAAAAGAATGGACAAACGTAAATTTCATTAATTAGTTCAAATTGATTACAACATGCCTCTTGGGCTTACAAAATAACTTTCTAAGATAAAAAGACTGAACGCATCCTCTTCGGTGCAAGGTAGGTGTTCACACTTTACTCTTCTTGTAGCTGCTTTGTAAGCTCCAAGACCCTCTTCTCGCTAGCATAGAATTGAGCTTCGAAAGTATCTCGTTCTTCCTTTAGCTGAATCCAACCTTTTTGCAAGTCTTCGAGAGAAATAGGCATGTCGGGATGGAGGAGAGTGTATGGAATATCTCCTTCAACCACAGGTTCCATGATAACTGGTAAGATGGAGGGATAAGGCATCACGATTTTCTAAGCACGAGCTCGTACCTACCTAAGGTAAGGCTCAAGGGGAATGGAATTCTTGTGTCCTAGTGTCTTACTGTCCACTTTTCTTACCATCCTCCATGCTCGGATAAACCTCTGGCGGTAGCTTTGATCGTCACTCTCGTAGTCGAATACCACTCCTCGGATGAGCATCTCATGTGGACCATCCCTTCGGGCATAACTAAACTATCGTAAAGCTAAGCAGGGGTTTTAAGTGATACCTCCTATAATGCCAAGCAAAGGGACATTAGGGAACTTACCACAACGTTCGATGATAGTAACATTCTCCAAAGATCGAGAACACCAATGAACATCTGAATGTTTGAGCATCATCAACCTATGGGACCATCTCGAACCTTACTTGTTCTTCAATACAAATCGGGGAAGATGCGAAATAAACCATCTTGCCAATAGAGGAGTGCAACACATGAGAATTCCTCGCTTCCTCATAGTGCGAGAGTGAAAAGAATGTAGGATATCCCCCAACAAAGTAGGCATTAGATTGCGAGACATGAAGATTTTAACAGCGTTTACATCTATGAGTTGGTCAGGGTTTGGAAACAAAACCATCCCATAGATGACAAGGGCCAATATTTCTTCAAAATCTTGTAAGTACAAAGAGTTCCAACAATCTTGAGCTTTCTCGAACAAGAACTTAGCTAAGAAACCTTTGACACCACTCTTTGTTTCCCAATTAGTTGTGATATCAGATTGTTGCAAGTGTAATGCTTGGGCAATCTCTTCAGGTTTTGGATCTCTTTCCGTACCGTTGAAGGGTATTTGATTGAGAATTGGAATCTTAAAGAGTTGAGATAATTCTTCCAAACTTGCCACAAGTTGATAATCGGGAAAAGTGAAGCAATGGTGTAGAGGATCAAAGAATTGGAAAAGCACCTTCATCATATCTTCATAAGTGTTGGAGGTAACCAAGCTTAGGAGGCGACCATGTATTTCGGTTAAGAGAGAACTCTCAGGAACCCTTGATTCTAACTCTTTGAGTTGAGGAGGAATTCCTACGAGATTGACTTGGATAGTATTCCTGCAGATAGAAGCCATGTCCTACAAAATAGAACAAAGATAAATCCCAAAAATCCTTGAATTGGTTAGTGAGAATGAGTATGATGTTATTATGTTTATGATGTCATGTACAAGTAAATATATACAAACAAGGTAAACAAGTCCTTAGGCTTAGGCTTGCATGGAGTCTCACAGGTAAGTACCCTCTTGAAGTTTAGTTGGCTCAAACCTATCCTAGAAATAGTAACCGGGTTCTAAGGGATCTCAATATCACTGATTTGTCTTCTCGGGCATTGTTTCAGCGCAAGCCTCTTTCACAGCGATCGAAATATCCCGAAAATCAAACCTCAATGAGTGTAGTATCGAGTATCAACCAACTTCGGACTGCACCAAAGCCGGTTATATCACTACGTCCTAATGGCCAAGTTGGTCAAGTAAAGGTTCTAAAGTCAGTTAGTGATTCATGACATCATTCAGCGGCCCCGTAGTTTCCTTGACTACTCAAGGGCTACCGGTACCCACAAATATGTCACACTAACGTAGCTATTGCTTAGACCATGTCGGTATACCCAGCACAGTTTCCATAATGTATTGCTACTTACCTATAAGGTATCCCAAATCCGGTAGAGGATTAGAACAAGCCCAAACAAGGAACCAAAATGTAAAGCAAACAAATCAAACAATGAAAGCAAATAAAGGTGATATAGACCTAAGGTAACCCCATTTTTAAGAATATCCCCAGCAGAGTCGCCAGTTCTATGATACGATGGGAGAACTGACTTGGATGTTTTGTGTTTTATCGTAAATGTTGCGGTTAGCAAGAGTTGCCACCGACATTTCTTTTATCCAAAAGGAAAGGCTGAAAAGAACAGGAAAGATCATTGAGATTGTTTCTTGAGTTCGGGGGGTAGATTATGAAAAGGGAAGGTGTTAGCACCCTTTTCATCCATAGTTATCTATGGGCTCTTAGTTGCTTGCTAGATTACTTGCTTTTTTTTAAAATGTGTTTTGTGTGGTTTTTGAAAGTATTTTGAAAAGGCGTCATCGTTTAGGAAAACTTTGTAATAGTTCTCGTTCATAAGAACGTATACAAAGTGTTGATCTTTTGAAAATGTTTCAAGTTTGGAAAATGTTTTGAAAGTGTTTTTTTGAAAACGTTGATGTTTGTTTTTAAAATAAGCAAGACTGTTTGATTTGAAATTGAGCAAGCAACTAGAAACAATCTACCTACTCAAAAGTATTTGTTCATTTCTTCCTTTCCTTTGATATTGCTATCTTACCATTGATTTGGTAAGAAGCCTTATCTTTGGATGTAAAGGGACGGGCGTGGGTCATCGTATAGCCATGATAGCAATGTTGTAAGATATCTTAGCATTTCTTTTTGAGGGACTAAGATCATTTTGAAAGGCAACATTGATAGCGTCGTCGAGGGACTATAAACTTATATTTTTTATTGCTTTTTGCTAAGATGTCCCACATGCATAACATGGTCATTTTTATAAGGAAACAAAGTGGAATTACCCTCAGGGTGCAAGTGTGCAAATGTGTTTGATTTACATGCTTGCTTATCTTGAATTAGGGTTTGCTAATTTATTGATTTTAGTCTTTCCATACAAACCCTAATTTACTAGCATTTATATAAAGCGATAAATTATGGAAAGTAAAATTACTAAGCTATTACATCATTAGGGGAGGGGGTATACAAATTTACAAATGGGGATTTATAAGAAAACTAAATCTAATTAACTATTACATCCATATTGAATATTGTACAAAATTGAAAAGAAAATAATGCAAGAATATAAATGGAAAAAGAAATGATTTTTGTTTGGTTTTCATGAAAGGATTTTAGTCTTGACCTAATCAAAGAAAATGATTAATTAAAATTAAATAAAATTAACTTAAACTAATTAAGAAATGAAATTAACTTAAAAGGATTTTTAGGGTTTTTTATGAAAAGGTTTTAAATTAATAATAATAATATGAAAATTAATTAATTAAAAGAAACCTAAGTTCTAAATTAATTTTAATTAATAAAATAAAATAATATAATAATTAAACCTAAGTCTAAATATTTATTATTAAAAAAATAAATTAAATTTATTAAGAAAATATTTTTAGTCTTTTTGTTTTATAAAGAAATAAAATGTAAATGAACATTTTTTAAATATGCAAATAAATAAATAAAATATTTTTTGGATTTTTTATTAATAAAAATAATAATAATGATAATAATAGTAGTAATAAAATAATAATAAAGAAAATAAAAATATAATATAAAATATAAAAGAAAAATAACTAAAATGGAAAATAAAATAAAAATGGATTTGGATCAGGTGGTGCAAAAGTAGGCAGGGGGTTAGAAGAATCAAAAAATGAAAAGCCCAACAAAAAGGGCCCAAGTGTTGCAGTTGAAACAAAAAAAGAGTGAAAATGTGAAAAATGAACAAAAGGGTGCCACTGGGGCTCGAACCCAGGTCCCAAAGGTTAACAGGCGCGCACTTTACCATTGGGGTGGCAATACATCCGTTGATATAAACAAAACAGTAATTATGTAACATAAGTTATGCCCTGAATACAACTTCATCTTCAACCCCCAATCATGGATCCTGTAACTTCACCATTTCTCAACAAAAGTGAAAAGTGCAAACATGAAAGTTGCTTCATTTTTCCATACGAATCCAACCATATAAGTATCATAAGCTATAAATCAAATATGAATGCTATCCTACCATTCGTTAGTAGGTAGACCTATCATTGGATGTTTGAGGGACAGGCACGGGTCATCATACAGTCACGAAGGAAACTCATGGGACACTTTAGTAATTTATCGTAAGGGACTAGATCATTTACCGAAAGACAACATCGAAGGGTCATCGAGGGACTATGGTCTTTGTATCGAGGGACTTTGCTAAAGTGTTCCACGTTCGAGGGACATGACTGTTTATTTTTCGAAGACAACAAGCGGGGGTACCTTAGAGGTGAGTGTGTGTGAAGTGTGTTGTGTTTCAGGTATATTTTTCTTGGATGTTAGATTTTCTACAATTTGCTTTTAAATCTTGTCATGCAAACCTATTAGCATACATCTAGCAGTTAAATATATACATAGGCAGAAAATAAAAGTGCGAGAATTAAACTACGCTATTATATTGCTTCGGGATGGGGGGAATATAAACCAAAATGGGGGGGAAATGTAAATGTCCTAATTAAACTATTACATCTCTTGTACAGTTACAATAATACGGAAAATGATAACGTGAAAATAAATAAATGGGTGGAGAATGAAAAGGGGGAAGACGTCTAGAAAACTCTAAAACTCTAAGTAGAAAAATGTTTTTGTTGTTTTTATTTTTAATTAGAAAAATACTTTGAACCTAATTCTAACCAATTTTAATTAACAAAATAATCTCAAAAAATGATTTAAATGAATTAATTTTATTGTAAAAAAAAGTTAATTAAATCAAATCCTAAATCTAATTTTTGTTTGATTTTTATGATTTTTATTTAAAAAGGGTTATTAAAAGAAAATAATTAAATTAAACTAAAACAAAATAAAAAGAAGAAAGATTTATGGGCTTGCTTATAAGAAATTGGAGGGGTGTAGAAAGAAGGATAACTAAGCCCAAAAAATGGAGCCCAGGAGCTGGTGGTGGTTCTGCGTGACCGGTTCCCTAGGGTTCACCATGGAGACTTCATCAGGGGTTTTGGATTTGAATCTTTTAAGATCTGAAGGTCGAAGCATTATGTATACCATGCTTACATGTAAAACGTTAGAAAATTACAAGAAAATGCATATGAATGAAACAAACATGTTTACAAGGATTTAAACTGTGAAAATCTTGAGAACACGAAACTTATCCACTTACCAATCGGAAGTTGATGTAGGGGCGGCTTCTAGGGTTTATTCACGAAGAAAAATGGTTGGTTCTGACTCCTGGCAATGTTAAGAGGACAATGGAAGGCTTGGATCAGTTTGAAAACTGTTGGAGATGCGAGATATAATTTTCACAAATTCTTTGAATTTGGAGAATTTTTTTAGAGCTTTTGTGCCAATGATTTTAGTGGTCTTTTGAGTTGTTATGCTTGCCTTTATATAGAAGGATGAAGTGAGCTGACAAATATGGAGAGAATCAAAGCCAGATGCCATGATAAAACAAGAATCAAACAACTTTAAAAACTTTCCAAACTTGAGATTTTTCTTGCCATCTTGGTCTCGCACGAGTTTGGCAAGGTTTTAATGAGTTGTCATGAGTTTTCTTGGGCCTTTTGATGATTGAAACAAAAAGCCCAAGCCTTTATACCATTGTTTCATATTTTATTTGATTTTATTTGCATTTAACTGAGTAAAAATTCAAATAAAAGAAATAAAAATCATAAAAAATATGTGAGTGTATTTATAGGTCCTCTAACACCTTATGAACATGTTTGAACATCAAAAGTTAGGCCCACTAGTTCAAAACTTCAAGTTTGCTCACTTTGCATTTCATGCATTTCCTCAAAATTTCCCAACCTGTGCAACTCATAATTAGATCAATTTTCATATTTTGAAGGTTACCTTGGACTTTTTGGAAATATCAAGATGTACTATATAATCTCTATGTTGATCATGTTTGCTTTTGAAGACTTTATCTTTATGTAAGTTGCCTTGACAAAAAGTGTCTTTTGTTGACTTTTGAAAATGACATATAATATTTTAGCTCATATCTTTCAAATGAAGCACTTTTTGGACTTGAGCATAAAAACAAATTTGTAAGGAATTGAATTCTCTTAGAAATGAGCTTTGTTTAGGGAAAAGTTGATGAAGTGTATGAAAGTTATGCCTAGTCAAAGTTCAATTGACTTCTTCTAAGAAAACCCTAATTTGATAATTCTTGACTTTTGATGATTTGAGGGCTTTCCTTGGGGAATCATGATCAACCCTAGATCAAATGATGAATATCACTTTGAAATGTTGATGTTGACCAAAAATCTTGAAGTTTGGCAGGATGTTGACCACAGTTGACTTTTTGACCAATACAGTTGATTTCCAATCATACGAGTCATTGGCTGAGCAAACTTGTGATGCAGGACTTAAAACTTGACATGAATCTTGTTGAGGACCTAAGAAGAACCATGGAAGCCACTTTAGACCTTTTCAAACCAAATTTCCTTGAGAAACTTCAAACCCTAATTGTAGCCTTTGGCTTAGGAGAAGCATCTTGACTAGTCAACCCTTGAGTGTCTTGAATATCTGAGAAGCCTTGAATGAATGTCTTGAGAAGAAAAAGGGGATGGAAAATTTAGGGTATAAAAATCGGGCTTTTGAAGGAAATAAGTGTTTGAAAGAGTGGAGTGTGATTTATAGTTAACAGGGTCGCAAATTGGTGTGTGTGCATTTGTGCTAATTTGTGTGGTTTTGAAGTAATTGAGTACTGAACTTGTTTATAATGTCGAAACTTATCTTAAATCGACATTGGACTTGTCTTGAACCGACACTGGACTTGTCTTATTGAACTGGCTATATTGAGCTTGTTTGAGTTTGAATGTTCACTTGGCTTGGAAACTCAACTTTCAATTGTAGCTATCATGAACTCATATTAAGCCCTGAGTTTGCATCTACCCCATTTGTTTCCCTAAAAATTATGCTTATGACATGACTTGAATCCAGATTATATTGAATGTGTAACCTGATTTTTATGACTATGTGAGCCTGTGATTGTGTATATATTTATTCCTATGAACTTGAACTATTCTTCCTTGTCTGACTTAATAATATACATGTCCATGTTGCCAAAAACCGTGTTAGATGATGATGATGCATGTGAAGTTGTATGTATTTCAGTGGGGTTGTAGTGGTTTTGATGGATTGTTGTGCTTTGATTTAGCTGAAAACTTAATTTGTGAATTCAAGACTTTGACTGCACAATTGCATGCCCACCATGTTTCTGTACAGATGCGTATAAATTCGCATTTATTCTATATATGAACCTTTAGACTAAGCTTAATTTTTGGCTTGGCGTATGGTTTAAATGGATAGCTTGGTCTTTGTGAATTTTGTGTGGGTACTGAATTAGATTGGAACTGACTTCAAATTATTTGTGTTCGATTGCAGGTTTTAGATGGCTTGAAACATGATTCAAGGGCTATGGTTTGAAGTGGACTCATGTAGTATTTTTTTACATGATTTGTAGAAAGATGAAGTTAAAGTGCCAACTTGGGTCAAAGAAGAGTGGTTTTTGTATGTGTAGTTCCCTGGTGTTGTATGGTGTATTAGGATAATGGGATATGCATATTGGTGTAATATAGCTTGAAATGTACTGTAATGAACAAGATTTTGAATCGAAACACTTCTTTTTCCCATCTTGAATTTCCTTTAATGCCTCGTGTACACAAAAGAAACAACCTACGTATCCAATGATGTGGCAGTGGTTCTAAGCCGACCAATTTGATCCCATTTGAAGAGTGTTGACCTCTTCAAGTAATTTTGTCTTGTACTCTTGATACTTGACTTTTATTTCACTTCTTGAATTCCAAATGAATAAACTTGTGGGGGACATTTCCCGTCCACATCCTTGAATGCATTAGAACTCTCTTTATAGGATGCTAAATTATGAAAAGTCCAAGTTCTCTTTAATAATTTGCACTTTAAACAATGAAGGAAATCCTTTGAATGACCAAACTCCATGAAAACCTTTGGATCACCACCCGACTTAAGGAAATAAACCTTGATTTCAGTGGTAGTTGCAAGCATAAGAAAATGATCCTCGAGAAGTTTCATATCCAAGCTCAAATCCATTAGAAAGAAGTCATATTAGCATCTTTGCAGCACAAGTAATGATGAAGCTACACACCACATATGATAACCCAAGCAATTGAATATCCTGAGAAGAAACCCATGAGGAACTTATGATCAAAGCCTTAAGGTCTATCTGATAACCACAAACACATGAAGGCAAATCCTGATTGATGAATAAGCAAATTCAACCTTGAATGAAGATGAGAATCTCAAGGCAATAAAGAAACCCTAATTTCTCACGATCCTTGATCTCATGCCATATTCTTATTGATTAATGATGTATAATGTGTTAAATGCCCTAATGGAAAGGTAATGCGTGTGAGGAGTAAGAGATGCATAAGTCATATATTTTGATAAAAGGGTAAGACAAATTTAGAGTATGACAACGGACAACAGTGTGTGTTTTTGAAGAATGTAGCATCCTGATTATGATTGATATTTTAAATTACTCTGATTTAATTATAATTACGCGGAGTTAAATTAAGATATTACATTTTCCATGTACTTTGTGAATGACACTTTTTTTTAATTGTAGATTCAACTAAAAATTTAAAAGTTATTGTTATAGATTTACACTTAATTTTAGAGAAAGGATATTTGTACATCTAAATTTAAGTGTTAAAAAGGCGTCACTTGAAAATTTATGATATATTAATGAATTTTTGAAATTTGTACAAGTGTATGAGATAAAAGGTAAGAGAAAAATAAACACTAATATACAATATTAAATAGTGTCAAATTTTTTATGTTGAAATAACACTACTCTTAGTTTTAGCAAAATCGTGAATAATTTATTAGTTTTACCTTTTTATAATCTACTACTAATATAGGTAAGTTCGTTCACAAATTTGTTATTTTCAGTTTTGATAGTTAAATGTGTAATATGTTTAATTGTATTTTAGTTTTTAGAATAAAACAAGTTAAATATTGTTTTTTAGTAAGAGAAATTTAAAAATCTGCCATGTTAACTTATATTCCATCCCTACCTAATTTTGCTAATCCATTGTTAATTCATGTCATCGTTGTTAACTCCACTTTATTTATTTTTTTCTCCAGTCTGGCCTACCCCCAGCTTCATCCGATCTTATCTAAAAAGAAGTATTGTTCGATTCAGATTTTATAGCCCGTGACGTGAATTAATGATTTATAAGTTGTTGTATTTAATACTACAACAACTAGAGTGTAAATTATGGCATTGTACAAGCAGAAAATAGAAAAACTAATATACAATAACTAGTATTATATCTTTGCATTTATACGGGTATCGATCTGATAATCGCATTGAGTTAAAAGAAATTCATGTATGAAGAAAAAATAGTCACAATTAAAGTCTATCATCGTTCAATAGTTATAAACACTTGTATTGAGTTAAGAAGAGGTTATGTATAAAGAAAAAATAATTATAATTTAAGTATATCATCGTTCAACAGTTATAAATTTATCATAATTCAATAAAATACAAATACTTTACTCATTATCATTTCTATTCATGATAGAAAAATAGTATATAATTGATAATAATGATATATATTGATAATAACAAAAGAATATGAGACAAATATAAGTAATTATCCAATAAATAAACCAAAAGATTTGTTGTATCAACATTCGTAAATATAATAATGTCAAAATTATCCAATACATAAAATAAGTCGGTGCCTATAATTCTTCCAATATATAAAATTATTTGAATGAATAATATATTTTTTATATAAATATTATTTTTGTTTTAGAATTGTTGTAAAAAATATTTAAACTAATAGCAAAGTTGTTCTATTAATATTCAACATTTTGATCAGTAATTTATGTTTTCGTCAATATTCAATAATTTAATCAT
The DNA here is from genome assembly GCA_948472305.1 of Vicia faba. NCBI lineage: Eukaryota > Viridiplantae > Streptophyta > Magnoliopsida > Fabales > Fabaceae > Vicia > Vicia faba. Next base: position 273,676,587 of record OX451735.1, on the reverse strand, counting down.
TAACTTCATGTTCCCCTTAATATTCAATATTTTGATCAGTAACTTTATATTCCCGTTAATATTCAATATTTTATCAGTAACTCCATGTTCTCCTTAATATTCAATATTTTTATCAATGACTTCATGTTTCCATTAATATTAAATATTTTTATCACTAACTTCATATTTCCATTAATATTCAATACTTTGATCAGTAATTTCAGGTTCCCGTTAATATTCAATATTTTGATCAGTAACTTCATGTTCCCTTTAATATTCAATATTTTGATCAGTAAATTCATGTTCCCGTTAATACTCAATATTTTGATCAGTAATTTTATGTTTCAGTTAATATTCAATATTTTGATCAGTAATTTAATATTTTCGTTAATATTCAATATTTTGTTCAGTAAGTTTATGTTCTCGTTAATATTAAATATTTCGATTAGTAACTTCAAAATAAAAAATATTAGTAACATAATAATTAAAAAATATCAGAGAATAATGAACACGAATATGACATCTAAATTAAGAAGTCAACATAATTTGTTTTGTATTGATATTGTTATATACTTACGATTATATATATATATATATATATATATATATATATATATATATATATATATATATATATATATATATATATATATATATATATATATATATATATATATATATATATTTCGGGTTGTGATTGTTCCGATGTTCTAAAATAAATGTCACATTTATATAAATTATTTGTAGGTTTATTTTTTATATTTCAATTGTATCCTTTAATTAAGACTATAAATTTATTACGTTTCCCACTTTACATTAATGATGATTAAAATACATCAATAATCAATAAAGATAATTTATTAAGATTGTTATTCTCTTCATTTATCACTTTTTTTTAAACTATGTAAAAATATCAATGACACTTATTTTTAGATGGAGAAAGTAGTATTGTAGTGTTAATAATGTAACATTAAAAATTAAAACACCTTAATACCTACCGGAATTTGAAAAAATCGAGAACACCTTGAACATATAGAACTTTTTAATATATTCCGGTAACCCCAATTGAGAGTCTTACCCAATTTTTTTAATTTGTAAAAAATAAAGTAGAAAGGTATCTAAACAATGAGTTTATATTGGATTTTTCTAAAAATACAGTATAACTCCATAATTTTGGTATCGGCATTTCTGAAAACTTGATGAAATTTCATGTACTATCTAAAAAAACGGATTTTTTTAAAAAATATATCCTATAAAAATTCTAAATTTGACCGGTAAATAAGAATTATTTATAAAAAAAATCATGTATTTTGAACCAAATATCCGAACAAATACCAAACATTTTTGAAAAATTTTAGAAATTTTAATTTTATTGATTTAAGAGTATTATGATAAAATTGATGACAACATTGCAATAAAATTCTCGGTGTTGAGACGAGGGATTGTGAGAGGAGGGATTGTGAGAGAAGAGAGTAAAGAGAAAAACAGAGAAATCTTCAAGTTATCCGTTAATAAAGCTTATATTAGAGTAATTGACATTTATAAGTTGTGCATCAGCTGGTATGAAACAACTGCATAATTACAAGATGGTATTAATATTCTCTCTCTCTCTCTCTCTCTCTCTCTCTCTCTCTCTCTCTCTCTCTCTCTCTCTCTCTCTCTCTCTCTCTCTCTCTCTCTCTCTCTCTCTCTCTCTCTCTCTCTCCTCTCTCTCTCTCTCTCTCTCTCTCTCTCTCAGTGAGTCGCTTAAACATATAAAATAGATGAGCCAGACATAGTAGCCTCGATTTCAAATGTTATTTCTTCGACCAACAACAAACTTGTTTTTTCAAGTTGGTTTTGAAAATGAACAAGTACTGACAATGGATGCAATTGTATATCCATGGAGGACCTTGGACTGATGCATGAGAAGGACCCTGAACTTATATTGTTCCACGAAAATTCATTCTTTTGAGGCATTTCGTCGAACAATTAATATGCACGATCAAGTTGAAAAAGTATTCCTTTGCATTAGTTGACAACCTCTTTAGCGATCTCTCTGAACTCATTTAAATCTTCTTCTACCATACGCATCAATGTCATTGCTTTGCAATGTAAAATCAGAGAATGAGTTGAAAGAGAGTTCAGTGATTTTGAAATTGTTTTAAAAATAATTTTACTTTAAGGAGGTTTGAAACACCCGCAATTTAAAGTTTTTTTTATTATGTTAACTTTAAATGACGTGGCATGCAATGTGGTATGCCACGTCAGCTGTCGTTAGAGAAAACAAACGACATAGACTAAAAGTATGGATAGAAAATTTTAGGAGAACTATTCTTTGAAAGAAAATCTTTTAAAGACTAAAATTGAATGTTGAATTATTTATAGTGACGAAAAATATATTTAACTCTAAAAAGAACCTTAGTATAAAAGGACTATGTAAAATTAAAAGTACTCTTTGATATAATGGTAAAATATATAGAATGAATGGTACCATTTTAATAAGAAAAATGTTTCATATATATTTATTTTTTATATTTTACAATATGATTAATCATGTGTAAATATTATTAATGATTTGGAAATTAATACATAATGTTATTGCAATAAAAAATAATCTGATTTGAAAGGGAATGTATATGATTTTGAGGTTTTTCTTTTCACGATGTAGAAAATTTTAAAATTTTAACATTTGATTTAAAAATTTAACGTTGATTTTGACATAGATATTCTTCATGTTAAATATTTGGTCAATATGGTATCTGTTCTGGACTGGGCCCGACAGGCCCAAAAGTATTGCAAAGGCCCAGTCCAAATGGACTTACAAGGGCCACGCCGACCAAAGAGTGAGACCGTGCCCGACGCACAGTCGCTGGCTCGACGATACGCCTCCAGCTCGACATGAGGTGGTCCAGCACCACAGTCTGAGGTCCAGCTCGACGTTACCTCGAGCACCCCAGCTAGGGCAGACTCAGTCCACTGTTCCCTCAACGATACTCCGAAAAGACCGCGTCTCCGTCCGCCCGCACTTCACGCAGAACATCCAGGAAGGGGACCACGTGCGGGTCCCCACTACGCACGTAGAACCTGGCAGTTCCTCCATTGGGCCAAACCTGCCCGGCCCAATGAAGGAACCTTGGCCCAGCGCTGGGGGCTATAAATACCCTCTGCTCCCAGAGGGTCAGGTATTCATCATTCTAACCTTACACTTGCTATTATCTGCTCGTACTCCTACTTACTTCAGCATCGGAGTGCCTTGCAGGTACCCCCCCCCCCCACCTCGTTCAAAAAAGCTTTCTGCTCGGAGCCAGCCGTGACGGTCCATTTCTGATCAGGTCAGATCAGTGGCGCCGTCTGTGGGAATCTAGCTTCCCCGTCTAACGAACAATTCTAAAGACCAAAGCTCAATTCAACTACCTGTCATGGCTGATCCAGCTCGCGACGAGCAGCCCGTCCGTGTCGCCGACACTAATAACGGTACCGCGGACAAGAATGGACACCTCGATAACCCCGGGGATCCCGGCCTCAGTACCATCCCTGTGACAACCGCCCCTGGACCTTCCTCCTACAGGGACGGGGCTACTGCGTCGTCCTCTTCGACCCCTCCAGCACTCAAAGACGACCTGGTAGCTCTCGCTCATTACAAAGCTGCCCGGTTCTACGAAGTCCCAGTTCCCGCCGGGGCAGATGCCACGACTCAGGCACTGTTCGCGGCCATTAATCAGACGAACTATCTCATCTTCGCCCAAGGAGAAAGATTAAGGGCACTTGAAGATGATCGACGACCCCCGAGGAGGCATCGGAGGCCACACTCTCCACCTCCTCGGGTCACAGAAGTTCGACACCCTTCTCCCCCGCGGAGACACTACAGGGAGAACTCCAGGAGCCCCTCTCCCCGGCCAAAGCAGAGGCGGCCCTACTATGAGAGGCAGCCCGCCGTCACTGCCGGAGAACCCAGTCGCGACCCATTAAGGCACGACAAGAGACACGTCGGGGACGGGCGTGTGACCTTCAACCACCAAGCATCACGCTCGAGGGAAACTCAGCACGATCATCGTGCCAGACATAACTACAGGACCCCTTCTCTTTCCCCGGAGAGGAGTGACGAAGACGACCCCCGCGGTCCCCTGTCGCAGGCCATCATGGATGCACCCATCCCCCCGGGCATGGAGAAGCCCCCGCACCTGAAGGAGTATGACCGAGTAGCGGACCCGGTCGACCACATTGACGGGTTCGAAGCCATGCTCCACTATCATAATATCGGGGGGCCCATCAAGTGCCGTCTCTTCCCCACGACTCTCAGGAAGGCGGCCATGGACTGGTATAAAGGACTCGCCCCGGGCTCAATTACGTCGTGGCGGAACCTGAAGAACCAGTTCATCAGTTCCTTCACAGCTTCTCGGCGCCATCCGAAGACCGAGGCCGCCCTCGAGGCCATCATCCAAAGACAGGATGAAACCTTGAGGGAGTTCATCAACCGCTTCAACCGAGAAGCAATACAGGTCCCCTGCGCGGACCATATGAAAAGATACTTGCTGGAGAGGGGCCTCCTCCCCGGCACAGAATTCAGAAAGGCTGTGGGTATTGAACCACCTCCAACTTTTGATGCCCTCCTCGACAAGGCCCGAGCATACATGGACTACGAGGAGAGGGAAGCTGCCAACAGGGCCCGAGACTCCAGGGCTCGCGCTCCCAACAACAGCAGCAGCTCACGACAAGAGCCTCCTCCCCGACGTACTGAGGAGAAAAGGAAAGAAGATCGACCCCGGGAAGTCCGGGAACAAAGGGGCCCCTCGGGCCGTTTCACCGAGTACACTCCGCTCACGGCTTCCCGCGAGCGTATTTTGGCGGAGTGTGCCAGTACAGATTTCAGAGACGGTGGCGTCAAGCGTCCCCGACCTGCTCCCGCCAAGCCAGGGGTAGATAAAAATAAATATTGTCAATACCATAGGAGTCATGGTCATTTGACAGAGGACTGCGTCCACCTCAAGGACGCCATTGAAACCCTCATCAAGGGAGGGAGGCTCGCACAGTACAGGCGAAACGACGCTCCCCGTCGTGACGCCCATGAAACCAAGGAGCCCGAAGAAGATGCCCGACCATCAGACGAGTCGGTGCCTATCCAGACCGCCTTCTCGGTAACCAGGCCCGAGGATTTCGACGTTCCCGAGCTCCTGCAAGAGCCCCTGACAACACACAGCCGGTGGGAATACTTCCCCTCCGCCATGGTCATCAACGGGGGCGGGTTCAACAACCTCACCATCAATTCAGCTAAGAGGAAGTTGGACGAGCTGGTCGACATAGCTCCTCCACAAACTGTAACGTTCGAAAGGGTGAAGGGCAGGTCAGAGCCCATCACCTTCTACCTGGAAGAACTCCCCGGCGGAGCCCCAAACACGGTCATCCCCTTATTGATAAGGGCAAAAATGGCCAATTTTGACGTGCATCACATCCTGGTCGACGAAGGGAGTTCCGTCGACGTGATGTACAGCCAGCTGTTCCGGACCTTACAACTGGACGACTCACATCTCTCTCCGTATGTGGGTTCGGATCTTCAAGGCTTCAACGGCTCAACTTCCAAACCTTGGGGTTATGTCGAGCTCCTGGTTACGTTCGGAGAAGGAACGGCTACGAGACAGGTTAAGGTCCGCTTCCTCGTCATTGATTGCCCGTCTCTGTACAATTGCATCTTGGGGAGACCGACACTGGCGGAGCTGACAGCGGTGCCCTCGACTGTCCATCTGAATATGAAGTTCTATACCAAAAGGGCACGGGTAGCCACCATCCAAGGAGACCTCGCCGCTGCCCGCAGGTGCTTCAACGCTGCTTCAAAGGGACGGGATACTGTCGACGTGGGGACCAGACCCACCAAGAGGACAAAGCAGGAGCCCGACAGAAAATCATCCCCCGAGGAAGAAGTCCAGAAGGCCCCACCAAAGGTCGACTCCATAGCCCTCGACGCTCGCTTCGATCAGGACGAGCCATCCAGCAGCGAGCAAATCCCACTCCGACCTATTCCGGACGGTGATTTTGAACTCGTTCCCCTCGGGGCAGACCCGACCAAGGGAGTGAAGATTGGCAAAGACCTCCCCGACTTGGCCAGGAAGAAAATCAAGGCCTGCCTGCGCGAGAATGCTGATCTCTTCGCCTGGAGCGCTGCAGAGATGCCCGGACTCGACCCTGAGGTCGCCTGTCACCACCTTGCCATTGATCCAGCCGCCAAGGCCGTAGTACAACGTAGGCGTAGGCAGTCTCCAGAAAAAACGGAGGCTGCTGAAAAAGCTGTAAAAGACCTCCTAGAGGCAAATTTTATTTCTGAAGCCCGGTACTCCACCTGGCTGTCAAATGTTGTACTTGTTAAAAAGAATAATGGAAAATGGAGAATGTGTGTTGACTATACCGACCTCAATCGGGCTTGCCCGAAGGATGCTTTTCCTTTACCTAACATAGACATGCTGGTCGACAACTCGGCCGGTTACAAGACTTTGTCGTTCATGGACGCCTACTCGGGATATAACCAAATCCCAATGGCTCTGGGCGACAAACACTGCACGTCGTTCATGACCAGCTCGGGCAACTATTACTACAACGTAATGCCCTTCGGACTGAAAAACGCCGGAGCAACTTACCAACGTATGATGAACAGAGTGTTCAACAAACAGATTGGCGACATGCTCGAGGTATATATGGACGACATGATCGTTAAATCCCGAGCAGACACCGATCACGCAGCTCATCTCAAGACAGTCTTCGCCCAAGCAAGACAGTGCAAAATGAGGTTCAACCCCGAGAAGTGCACGTTCGGGGTTAAGGCAGGAAAATTCCTTGGATTCTATCTAACAGAACGAGGGATTAAAGCCAACCCCGACAAATGTCGGGCATTCTCCGACCTCCCAACACCGAAGTCAAATAAGTCGATACAAATCATGAACGGCATGCTGATGTCACTATCCCGCTTCGTCGTGAAGTCCGCTCAGCACGCCCTCCCCTTCTTCAAACTCCTTCGAAAGGAAGCAGCCTTCGAATGGAACGAGGAATGCGAGCACGCACTTCGCCATCTGAAGCAGAGCCTGTCTCAACCGCCCGTGCTGTCTCGACCAGACGACGGGGAATCGCTGTACTTATACTTGGCCGTTTCGAACGAGGCCATCAGCGCAGCCCTTGTCTGCGAGACCCCTGACGGGCAGAAACCTGTCTACTTCACGAGCAAAGCCTTACAAGGGCCCGAAAGCAGATATCAGCAGATAGAAAAGGTTGCTCTAGCCCTCGTCAACGCCGCGAGGAGGCTCAGACACTACTTTCTAGCCCACACCATCATCGTGCGAACCGACCAGCCGGTGAGGCAGCTCCTGGGTCGGCCAGATATGGCGGGCAGGATGCTGAAGTGGTCCTTGGAACTCTCTGAATTCGACATTCAGTACGAAAGCAGGAAAGCCCTGAAAGCGCAAGCCTTGGCCGACTTCGTCGCGGAGATGACCACTCACGACCTTCCCCCGGGGAAGGAACACAAGTGGACCATCTTCGTTGACGGAGCGTCCAGCTCATCCGGTAGCGGCGCAGGGATCCTCCTGGAAAACGAAGAAGGCGTAGTGATCGAGCACTCCTTAGTTCTCTCCTTCCCGACGTCAAATAACCAGGCAGAATACGAAGCCCTGCTCGCAGGACTGAGACTAGCGGAGGACCTGGGAGCCCGCGAGGTTCAAATTTACACCGACTCCCAGCTCGTCGCCTCTCAGGTACAGGGAAGCTACCAGGCCAAAAATGACAACCTCATCGAGTATTTGAACTTAGTCAAAAAACACATGGCAAAGTTCGTATGAGCAGAAATTTCTCATGTTCCCCGCGAGCAAAACACGAGGGCGGACATATTGTCCAAACTCGCGAGCACACGAAAGAAGGGCGGGAATAAATCCGTCATCCAGGAATCTCTGGCACGTCCAAGTATCGAACCACCCTCGACTACGGTCGAGATCCATGCCATCGGGGATGCCACGTCCTGGATGACCCCGGTTTATAATTTCCTGACAAAAGGAGAACTCCCGTCGAACCAGGCCGAAGCTGCCATAATCAAGCGACGAGCATGTTCCTATGTGGTTCTCGAGCAGAAACTGTACCGAAGAGGATTCTCCATTCCCCTCCTGAAATGCATCGACGAGTCCACCATCCCCGACGTACTGCGGGAGATACACGAAGGGATCAACGCCCAGCACATGGGCGGTAAATCCTTGGCACGGAAAGCCCTTCGAGCAGGATACTACTGGCCGACGATGCAACAGGACGCCAAGGAACACGTGAAAAAATGTGATAAGTGCCAGAAGCACGGGGATATGCACCTCGCCCCCCCGCACGAGCTGAACACATTATCGTCCCCATGGCCGTTCGCCTGGTGGGGCATGGACATCCTCGGACCCTTCGTACAAGGAACCTACCAGAACAAATTTCTCATCGTCGTCGTGGATTACTTCACAAAGTGGATCGAGGCCGAGGCACTCGCAAAAATCACCTCGCACAATATCCTCCGTTTCTACAAAAGAAACGTCCTCGCCAGGTTCGGAATTCTGCAGGCCCTGGTGACCGACAACGGTACCCAGTTCACCGACCACGGGTTCCGGGACTTCGTCACCAAACTTGGGACAAAACAACATTTCACGTCGGTCGAGCACCCTCAGACCAACGGGCAAGCCGAAGCCGCGAACAGAGTCATCCTCCGAGGGCTCAAACGTCGCCTAGGCGAATCCAAAAGAGGATGGGTCGAGGAGCTCCACAGCGTCTTGTGGGCATACCGCACCACACCCCACTCAACGACGGGTGAGACACCATTTCGACTGACGTATGGCACCGAGGCTGTCATCCCGGTTGAAATCATGGAACCATCCCGACGAACGGAGGAACCCCTCGACGAAGAAATGAACGACGAAGCACTAAGGGATGAACTCGACCTAGTCGAGGAAATCCGATCGGAGGCAGCCCTGCGCGAAGCCACCCTAAAACAACGAGTGGCTCTACGCCACAACGACAAGGTCATCAAGCGCGAGTTCGAAATCGGCAGCCTAGTATTGCGCAGGAATCAGAAAGATTCCCGCGAAGGGAAACTGGCCGAGAACTGGGAAGGACCTTATCGCGTCCACGGCACCACGGGTACCGGGGCGTATTACCTCGAGCAATTAGACGGAGAGCCATTACCACGACCCTGGAACGCTGCTAAGCTAAAGCAGTACTACAGTTAGAAACTGCCAACACCTGGGACCCTCGACCAACGGCACCCGCGCTCGGTCAACGAGGAAAAACGTCCGACTTCGTATAAAGGCTAAGGTACAAGCCCGACATACGACCAAATCGCACAGCATCGCACGGTGAACGGTGACGATCGATAGTGCCCGACGTGGACAGCTATACCAAGCACCACCGTCGTTGTACCCATAAGGCAGAACACCCAGCTCACGATGGGCAGTTCACGCCAAGGGCGAGTAGTCCCTACCGGGCTTCACGCCCGACTGAGCAACTCCGCTCCAAATGCCCGACAAGTCGTCAAGAATGACGGGCCATCTAAAAGGGTCAAAAGGGAAGTCTCTCCCCTCGAGCACAACACTTAGGTGACTCTGGCCAGCGACAGAGGGCCGGACACGCATACAAACGGTAGGCGGGCAGACTCGCTCGCCAAAATCACAGCCGCTTACGGGCACGCCGCGGGCCCATGACTTAGGCTAAAAATTCATGCAAATATATAAGATTTCAAACAAGGGCAAAACATCCAAAATGTAAAACAGCATTCGGATAAAAATGCCCGAAGGAAATAAAACAATTATAAACCGACCAAGAAGGCCGGCGATGTTCATAACGTACAACAAACGGGCACGCAGGCCCAAAGAATACAAATGTCAAGGGCACGCAGGCCCGCTATCCTAGTCAGGTCTCCCCAGAACCATCATTGTCGACGCTGGGAGAGTCGGGCGGAGGAACGATCACGCCATCCACGATCTGATGTGTGTGGCCGATACCCTCAGTAACCAGACCAGGGTTTAGCAAGGAGAGCTGACCGACCGCGGAGTTGAACCCATCCTCCAGGGCACCGACGCAATCTGCCTCGAGGAGCCGGATGTGGGCGACAAGCTCCAACCGACTCTTCAAAGCCGATATGTCCTCGGGCTCGTCCTCGGCAGGTTGCATGGCAGCGTTCATTTCCTCGATCTGCTGGGCCAAGCGTCCGACTTCGGCCCCCAGACGATCCCTGTCTGCCCGGAGAAGCTCCCCTTCCTCGGCCAGCTTCCCCGACTTCTCCTTCTCCAGGGTCAACATCTCCCTCTCAGCATCGAGCATCGCCATCTGCTCGCGGAACATCTCCTCAGAGCGTTCCAGAGCGATCTTCAACTTCCGCGAGCTCGAGGTCAGGGCCGCCTTCTCCTGCTCGAGTTCTTCGACACGGGCAGGATCCCCTCCTTCCTCGGATAGCACCAAATCCATCTCGGCCATTTTTAACAGACCGTCCATGCTGGCGGCCAGATGCGTCTTCCGGTCCTCTTTACTCATCTTTTTTATAGCTGCAGCCTCGTCGGCAACCACTGTCAGAGGGAATCTCTCGAAGAAGCCCGCCTCTTCGAAGCAAGGGGGGAAGGCGAAAGATTTAACGGCACTGGCGTCCTCGCCAACAGTCGGACCACTCTCCACACGGGTCCTCTTCCTCTGTATCAGGACGGTACTAGGGTCGACCTCTTCAACTTCTGGGGTCCCATCCGACGCGGCCCCCGAGCTTGACGGCGAATCCACCCTCACCGGCTGAGGAGCACTTGGACTGTGTGGTGGTCCCATCCTCGTCGCCTGTGGGGCCTTCACGACCCTCCTGCCTCGCTTCTGGTCTCAAGATAATTTCAAAAGCCTTTCATGTCGACCAGCCATCGAACCTGCACAAAATAAAAGTTGGGTCAGTATCGAGCAAACTCATAAATAAATGACGAGCAAAGAAATTCAAACAATAAACAACCTAACAGACGGGCAGCCTGCCTGTACGTCTGGCACTCCACGAGCGCCTTGGTATCAATCGGACGGGACTCAAACGTTGGGTAACCATCTTTGTCCAAGATATCATCCCCTTCCCGCGTAGCCCACCGGGCAGGGTGAAAGCTATCGACAAACCGGCAGAGTGTGGCGTACGCCTCCTCGTCTTCCGAGCACATGTCCCCGGCAGCAGTATGATAATAACCAGTCCCGTGCTCGTAGTGCCGGAACATCCAGTGCACATGGACTTTAGCCGTACGGGCCAACACAGGATTCCCATCGTCGCCCAAAACCGCATCCCCGTCATCATCGCTCAGGGGCTCCTCCTCCTCGAAAAGGGAACTTAAAGCAGAGGTGGTAACTGGCCGCACCACGTACCACTTGTCTTTAAAACCCCTTACGGAGTCCATATACATTTTGAAGAGTCTCCTCGACTGCTTCAAGGAGACCCAGCTATGTTTCCCTCCTCGGGACTGGCGCTGTAGATGGAAAATCCGGAAGAAGAGCGGTATGGTCGCCCCGATCCTCAGATATCGACACGTCAACTCAAACGCCCGGATGAAGGCGAGCGAGTTTGGATGTAGCTGGGACGGGGCCAGCTCCAGGTGAGTGAAGACCCCGACCTGGAAATCAGTGAAGGGCAGCCGCAACCCTAGATCTTTGAACGCGATCTCATACATCGCGAAACTATATTCCGGATAAACCGAGCAGATCCTTGCACGGGAGGACGGGCGCATGACTACGAAGTTCTTTTGGAAGTCGGGCTGGCCCTGGCCCGCTTCGATGACAGCATATGGATCTCGGTCGCCACGGCTGTAGATCAACGCAATCCCTCGGGGCTCGACGCCCACCCAATCCAGCAAAGGGTCGGTCACAGTATCAATCAGGTTGACCGGCTCATCGGCACTTTGTTCTTCACGATCGTGGCGCCCGGAGGAGCTCGGCTCGTCCGCCATGGTTACCTGCAGAGTACGGGAAACCAGTCAATTGGGCACGAAACCATACGCTCGACAAATCATGTCGTCCCATGCACGACCACATAGCCCATTTCCACGAATGATCGCCTCCCCGACATCCTGAAACTCGATGTGTTCTCCCTCAAACCAACTACGCGGTCACTCTCCAACATGTCGACCCAATGTATGAACATGGCGAGCCACACCATGAGGTCCACGGCCAAGATCATGAACATACCGGGCACGATCATGAATCGGGCGCCCAGGATCATGACGGCCCCGGGCAGCGCTGAGGTTTATCACCTAAAACTATGAATATGCCGACCACAAACATGCGTTTGCCGGTCCTAGGCATGAATATGTCGGGCTAAGTATGAGTTTACCGGGCTAATCCCACGCGCACAGCCCTAAGACATCTACAAACGCCAAAAATCATGCATTTTAACAAGAAAATGAAGAAGATAGACCACTTACTTGAATCAAAAAGTAGGATTTGGCTACGGAGTGGAAGAATCGGTGACAGAAAGTCGCAACTGGAGAAGATCTGGAAGAGCAGCAGCAGAGAGAGCACAGAGAATAGAAACGTGTTATGGGGCCCAAGGTTCCTATTTATAGTGATGACGTGGAATACCAAACGTCACCTCGGGCAACCACGGACTCCCTCTCCTCGACGCGCTGCTCCCAACGCAATGATGACCCTATCCCCATAGGGTGGCGACACAGTTCTCGAAAGATACCTCGTATGCTCGACAGATGCGCCCGGTAAGGATCCTCCAGGCATCCACCGCAGAAGATGTCTCCGAGTACGACACGAGGAGGCCCTCGAGGGCCACACCTCTGTCCCGGGCACGAGACCTCGATGAGGAAGCGACCTGAGTTCAAGTCATGGCTCCTCACAAAGGAACCACGACTTGGGGGGCTCCTGTTCTGGACTGGGCCCGACAGGCCCAAAAGCATTGCAAAGGCCCAGTCCAAATGGACTTACAAGGGCCACGCCGACCAAAGAGTGAGACCGTGCCCGACGCGCAGTCGCTGGCTCGACGATACGCCTCCAGCTCGACATGAGGTGGTCCAACACCACAGTCTGAGGTCCAGCTCGACGTTACCTCGAGCACCCCAGCTAGGGCAGACTCAGTCCACTGTTCCCCCAACGATACTCCGAAAAGACCGCGTCTCCGTCCGCCCGCACTTCACGCAGAACATCCAGGAAGGGGACCACGTGCGGGTCCCCACTACGCACGTAGAACCTGGCAGTTCCTCCATTGGGCCAAACCTGCCCGGCCCAATGAAGGAATCTTGGCCCAGCGCTGGGGGCTATAAATACCCTCTGCTCCCAGAGGGTCAGGTATTCATCATTCTAACCTTACACTTGCTATTATCTGCTCGTACTCCTACTTACTTCAGCATCAGAGTGCCTTGCAGGTACCCCCCCCCCACCTCGTTCAAAAAAGCTTTCTGCTCGGAGCCAGCTGTGACGGTCCATTTCTGATCAGGTCAGATCAGTATCTATTGTTAGAAAATTACTCCTTCTAAGAGGCATATGTATTCTTCAATTTACGAGTCTCCAATTATTAAATACTTAGACATTTAATTTCGGCTTTCTCGTGCACCTTGAATCATACATGTCAAGTGATATTTTTTTAGTCATAATTGAATTAAGTGCAAGGCATGTGAAATTTCAAGAGAAAATTATGAAATATCCACTTGTGATGTCAAATTTAAAAATAATTTAAGAATATTATTGAGATTTTTCTTAGCTAAGATTGAAGTTTATATCTCATTTCAAGCTAAGTTACATGAAATTATAATTGCTATCATAGTTTTAAAACTCAGATCATTCTGATCTATCAAACTAGTTAGACTGTGAATCAGAGAGTAGAGCGGTCCGATAAAATCATCAGACCATTATTGCAATTGATCCAGTTGGTTCACTGGTCAAACTAATAAACAATTAAATTTTTTATCCGACAAATTGATCATTTTATATTTATTATTTTTAGTTTAGTTATAATTTTGATTCCCTAATTTCATTTTCTTTAAGTCTTGATGTTTTTATTTTAAAAATCAATTTTATTAATATGTATAATTATATTAATTATTTATAATAACTAAACAATATTAAAATAATAAAATATTTTTTTGTCAAATTTTAAGAATCAAATTTATAACCTTTCAAAAAATTTAGGATTCTAGTTTTACCAACTTCACTATAAATTTCTTTGATGTTTAATTTAATTAAAAAGAAGAAAATTATATATTTTATAATTACAATATTTCAATTTTCATTAAATTTATTTAATACTAATTATAAAATATAATAATATAATAAAATTAAAATGTTAAAAAAATAATTATACGATATAATAATATTTTAAACTAATAAATTTTTTGAAAAAACATCGTGTTACAAAAGAAAAATAAAATTATATTTTTACATTATTAAAATTCACGCGGTCTGACGGATGATCCACTTATCCAATATTAATTTAATAACCTAATAATTTGATTGAATGGATGACTGATTCAATCTTTAAAATATTATTTGCTATTGATCATGATAACAAAAAAATTGAAAAACTATTACTATGAAACTGACTCATTGGTGATCATTTATTTATTTGCTAATTTAAATATTGTATCTTGATATATTTTAAGTAAATGAAGAATAATTCATTATATACTCTTTTATATTTAAAATATTTCATATTTTTATAGAAAAGAATGTATATATAGATAAAAAAATTTAATATAAATTTATTTTATTAATTATGACATTTTATGAAATTCATTTTTTATTTGTGTTTTTAAAGTTATTTTTTTAAAGATTGATTAAGCAAGCATGTTCAACTATTATGAATTAAAATTTTCCCCCTCATTCTTTTTATTTTTATTTAATAAATTGTTTAATAAAAAAATCTTAATTAAACAAATGATTACGTTTTAAAAAAAATGATTAATTTATATGATTTACTTAGCACAATTTAATTGTGAAATTGTGAGTTTATATGTGTCATTGAAATTTTAACAATCTTTAAGACTAAACGCCACCTCATTCTTTATTGAATCAATTTGTACTCTTTGCAAGCTTTAGTCTAACCGTCCTCTACTCTCCAACATCACTCGAGTCTTTTTTTCACCCACTTTCCTCTCATTTTCCAACATGGCTAAAGGAGCATCTCAATCCCAATCATCAACTTCAACATCCTCCCGTCCCGGAGGAGGAGGAGGCGTTGTCGCTCCCCGCGGCTCCGCTGCCGCAACCGCCGGCATGCGCCGTCGCCGTCTCACCTCCGGCAACAGCAGCGGCAGTGTTGGAGGTGGATCCAGTGGAAGCAACAACATGCTGAGATTCTACACGGACGATGCACCGGGGCTGAAGATATCGCCGACCGTGGTGTTAGTCATGAGTCTCTGCTTCATCGGGTTCGTCACCGCGCTTCATGTGTTCGGGAAGCTTTATCGGTACAAAGCTGGCGGTGGTGTGTGATCAGATCTGGTAGTTTGGGTTTCGGATCTTGATTGATGTGTTTCCGTAGCGCTTTGCTTTTGTTTCTCTGTTCTCTAATTAGAAACTTTTTGTTTACTGTCCCAAGGTTATTTAATTTCACTCATCTTTGTTTTTTTGGTTCAGTTATATTGCAATTTGATTTGCTACTTCTGTTCATTTTTTTCTCTTTCTTTTCTGATACTGACTTTGTTGAACGATTGTTTAATGTTTACTTTATAAGTCTGAAGCTTTACAAAAAATTGTATAGCATAAAAAGGGAAATTTCAAAGATGCAGACGTAGTTGGATGAGGATCTGGTTTTTGCATTAAAATTTGATGAGTTTAATTAAATGAATGAAAATAAATATTTGTTTCTAAATGATCAACTAGCGGTGTCATTTTGCATAAAATAATTTAGGCGGTGTCATCGGAGGGACTGCAAGTTGCAGTCATGGTAATAGCGCATTCACGCTGTCGATGGTTTTTTATCGAAAGATTGAAATCAAACGGTCATCATTTAAAATTCAAAATTCTTTGTTAGTATCAGTATTATCACAAAACTACTCTTGTTTCTATAGTTTCAAAGACCATAAATGGTTTTAGCTATTACCAACTTGATCAAGGAAGAGTGTCATCCTTTGTCTTTAACGTTATGCTTTAGCCATCCAAGTTCCCTATCTCAATTCTAGGGGTCGTGCTTCACCCCAATCCACCTGAGGATATTTCTCTAAGTTTGTTTCATGACAGAACACTCGAAGAAAAGATGACTCAAATTTTCAGCTGCATCATAAAAGCAGCAATTTAAATTTGTAATACAACCAAACTTTTGTAATACAACCAAACTTTACTAATCGGTCTTTGGTTTGGAAGCCTTTTATGGCATGCTAACCAAAGAATCAAGGTGGCTCTAGGTCTAGTCGTATTACAGTACATAAGCTTGTTTCAATCACAATGGGTGCCATCATTCCTTAACTCATTATAAATGATTCTCATATGAAACTTCTTATTCACTATCATACTATCCTATAGGTTCTGAACCTTACTGATATTAATTTTTTGGTTCAAAACAACTTTCATAATCCAAGAGCTCCCCCTATTAGTATCCAGATCCACAACATTCCTATTTTTGAAATAATTGGTGTGCGCCCACTTCACCCACATGCTATCAGCTTTATTGCAAATGTTTCATAACAACTTAAGCATAACTACCATATTTCAGATCCCCAAATCAATAATATTCAAACTTCTCTGCTTTATAGGTTTACAGACAGTACTACAAGCCACTAGGCTCTTTCTGCTACTATCGACACCACCCATCCACAAGAAATTTCGACAGATAAAATTGATTTTCTTTATCACAAACTGAGGCAAGGGCAGACATTGCATCCAATAATTAGTTGCAGCAAAAGTAACACTCTTGAACAACTGTAATCTACCAGTATAACTGAGCAACTTGGTACTTCAGTGCCTAATCCTCTCCACAATTCTGTTCATCAAACTCATATAATGATATTCAGCCTTTTACAAGTCAATGGAACACTCAGGTATTTGAAGGGCAAGGAACCTTCAACAAAACAAGTATACTGCAGGATAATCCTCTTAGTATTCTCATCAACACCTCAAAAAAATATTCTACTCTTAGTAGGGTTGATTCTCATACCTGTGGACATAGTAAATCTCTCAAAAGCTTGCATAATAAGCTCAACGGAAGTATTATCTCCACTGGAAAATAACAAGACATCATTAGTGTAATACGGTGGGAGAACTGACTTTACTGATTTTGCGTTTTATCGCAAATGTTGCGGTTAGCAAGAGTCGTCACCGACTTTTCTTTTATCCAATAAAGGAAATGATGAAAAGAACAGGAAAGATTTTTCGAGAATTTTTTGAGTAAGGGGGTAGGTTATGGAAAGGGAAGGTGTTAGCATCATTTCCATCTGTAGTTATCTACGGGTTCTTAGTTGCCAGCTCACTTGGAAAATGCTTTTTGTGTAAGTGTGTTTTGAAAATATTTTGAAAAGATGTCTTAGTGCGGAAAACTTTGTAATGATTCTCGTATCATTGAGAATGCATACAAAGTGTTTTTGTCTTTGAAAATATTTAGAAAAGAGAGTGTATGTGTGAGAAATTTGTTTTGTTTTATGAGCAACCAACTACAAGCTATCTACCTACTCAAAAGATCTTTGTTCTTTTCCTCTTTTCCTCTTTTTCTTTAGATAGTGCTATCCTACCATTAGTTGGTGGATAGCCCTATCATTGGATGTTTGAGGGACAGACGCGGGTCATCGTACAATCACGAAGAAAACTCGTAGGACAATTTAGCAATTACTCTAAGGTACTAAGATCATTTACCGAGGCAGCATCGAAGGGTCATCGAGGGACTATGATCTTTTAACCAAAGAGTCTTTGTTAAAATTTCTTACGTTCGAGAGACGTGACTGTTTGTTTTTCGAAGGCAACAAGTGCAGGTACCTTTGAGGTGCGCGTGTGTGAAGTGTGTTGTATTTCAGTTATGTTTATCTTGAATGTTTGGGTTTCTACCGTTTTCTATTAAGTCTTATCATGCACTGTCTATTTAATCTAGCAATTAGATATATACAAGGGCAGAAAATAAAAGTGCGCGAAGTAAACTACACTATTACATTGCTTCGGGGATGAGAGAGTACATACCAAAAATTGGGAGATAAAAAGGTAAAGGGTCCTAGTTTATCTATTACATACTTTGAACAGTTACAATATTGAAAAAAATGCGATAAAATAAATAAACGCGCGGAGATTGAAGAGGACAAGATATCTAAAAAAATTCTAAGTATAAAAAATATTTTTTGTGTTTTTATTTAGAAAAATAATGGAATGATAATTAAAGTCTAATTCTAATTATATTTTAATTAATAAAATAAATTTAAAGTGATTAAATTAATTAATTTTTATTATGAAAATAAAGTTAATTAATTAAAATATATATCTAATTTTTTTGATTTTTATGATTTTATTTAAAAAATTGATTAAAAAAAGAAAAGAAATAGATTAAAAAATAATAAATAAAAAAAGACTATGGGCCTGCTTTGTGAAAAGCAGATGGGGGATGCAAGGGGAGAAAGTTGCTTGCAATGTCCGGTTTGATGATCAATGGCTTCGGTACCCTAACCATGGTAAAACACCATTTCTGCATCAAACTTTACATGTAATGTACCTATCCTGCTCTTATGATGCATAGGAGGAGATCAAACATGTTAGTAATGATTAAAAACGCAAGAAAATATAGTTTTGATTTTTACCAATTTCAAAATAACGATGTGATGCACAGATCGGGTTCTGGCGTTTGAGGACTGCGAATATGGACTTGGGTCAACACTCTTGACCCTCAGGAAATGAATGCAAGCCTTAGTTTGGATCTAAACTTGCTGGAATGTGAGATATAATTTTCATAACTTCTTTGAATTTTGGAGAATTTTTGGAGAGCTTTGGTGCAAATGTTTCCGTGTCCCTTTGGCATAGATTTGCTTGCATTATATAGAGGATAATTTGAGCCAACATATATGGCAAGAGATCAAGGCCATGAAGTCATAATAAAGTCATAATCAAACAATTTGAAAACTTGTCAGCTTGAGATTTTCCTTGCCTTTCTTATGCTTGCACGATTTTAGAAAGGAATCAAGGCCATGAAGCCATGGTTTAAACAAGGATAAAACACCTTTAAAACATGTCAAACTTGAAAAATCCTTGCCTTCTTGAGCTTGTACGAATATGGACATGTTGTAACAAGCTTGTATGCATTATTGGGCCTACAAAGGGAGTGAAATCCAAAGGCCCAAGCCTTCAAACACTGTTTTCATTTTTTATTTGATTTTATTCATTTTAAATGAATAAAAATTCAAATAAAAGCAATAAAAATTATAAAAATGTGAGAATGCTTTTTAGAGGTCCTCTAACATCTTATGATCTTATTTGAATATCAAAAGTTAGGCCCACTAATTTAAAATTGCAAGTTTGCTCAATTTGCATTTCATGAATTTCCTCAAAATTCTCCAACTCGTGTAACTCATAACTCGCTCAATTTTCATCTTTTGAAGGTGATATTGGACTTTTTTGGAAATCTCAAGATTCTATCTACACTTTCTCTTATGATCATTTTTTCATTTGGAGACATTATCTTGATGTAAGTTGCCTTGACAAAAAGTGTCTTTTGTTGACTTTTGAAACTGACCTATAATGTATTAACTCATATCTTTCAAATGAAGCACTTTTTGGACTTGAGTATAAATGAAAAGTTGTAGAGAATTAAATTTCCTTCAAAATGGGATTTGGTTCGGGAAAAGTTGATGAAGCATGTGAAAGTTATGCCTGGTCAAAGTTCAGTTGACTTCTCATCAGGAAACCCTAATTTGAAAATTTTGGACCTTTGATGATTTGAGAGCTTTCCTTTGGGAATCATGATCAATCCTTAATCAAATGATGAATATCACATCAAAATATTGATGTTGACCAAAAATTTTGAAGTTTGACTGTATGTTGACCATATTTGACTTTTTGACCATTACAGTTGATTTTCAATCATTTGAGCCATTGACTAAGCAAACTTGTGATGTAGGACTTGAAACTTGACATAAACATTGTTGAAGACCTATGATGAACCACGGAAACCACTTGAGACCTTTTCCACTAAATCTTTCTTGAGAAATTCAAAACTTTAGTTGTAGTCCTTTGGCTTAGGAGGAACATTTGACTGGTAATCTCTTGAGTATCTTGAGTATTTTGAGAAGCTTTAGAAGAATGTCTTGAAGAAAATGGGAGCGAAAGTTTTGGGGTACAACAACTGCCCATGTTCAATCTTCTTAAACCTAAAGAGTTAGATTGGCTTATCCGCCATTTGTGACTTGAAGGTAGAAGATGATTGAACACTTAAGTGCCCAGAAATTTGCACTCGCTTGTGCAAGAAGTGATGTTGTTGGTTGATTGTATTGGGAATGGGCTTATAGATACCATTTTAAGAGATGATAGAGACTCGTCGGATATGGACTTATAGATACCATCCAAATTAACTTGTTGACTTCAACTGGAAGAAGCATCAGGATAAATCTATGTTCGATTTAATCTTAGCCAGAAGATGTATGTGTTTGTCTGCAACTGGAAGGAGTATAAGAATAAATCTTTGATCAATTTAATCTGAGCCAGGAAAGGTCTATATTTGTATTTATCTGGAAGAAGTATCAGACTACCTATGCTCGGTTTCATCTGAGCCAGAAAATATCTACTGGCAGGAGTATCAGAATAAGTACATGCTTGATTTAAACTGAGCCATGAGATTTTTATGACTGATTTCCACTGGGAGATGTATCAAAATAGATCTATGGTTGATCCATCTGAACCAGAAGATGTATATGTTTGACTTTGACTGGAGGAAGTATCAGAATAACTCTTTGGTCGAATTAATCTGAGCCAGAAAATGTCTTAAACTGGAAGAAGTATCCGAATAAATCTATGGTTGATTTAATCTGATCCAGAAGTTATATGTAACCGTCTTCAACTGGAAGAAGTATTAGAATAAATCTTTGGTCGATTTAATCTGAGCCAGAAGAGGTTTCTTTGTCTTTAACTCGAAGAAGTATCAGAATAAATCTTTGGTCGATTTAATCTGAGCCATAAAAAATGTCCGCTGGAAGAAGTATCAGAATAAATCTTTGGTCAATTTACTCTGACCCAGAGGACGCTTGTGCTTGTTTTTATCTGGAAGAAGTATCATACTAAACCTATACTCGGTTTTATCTGAGCCAGAAAATGTCTTCAACTGGAAGAAGTATCAGAATAAATCTTTGGTCGATTTAATCTGATCCAGAAAAAGGATCTGCTGGAAGAAGTATCAGAGTAAATCTTTGGTCGATTTACCCTGAGCCAGAAGATATTTATATTCGACTTTGACTGGAAGAAGTATCAGAATAAATCTTTGGTTGATTTAATCTAAGCTAGAAGAGGTCTCTTTGTCTTTAACTAGAAGAAGTATCATAATTAATCTTTGGTTGATTTAATCTGAGCTAGAAAAAGGTCCGTTGGAAGAAGTATCAGAATAAATCTTCGGTCGATTTAATATGAGCCAGAGGATGTTTGTGCTCGACTTCGACTGGAAGAAACATCAGAATAAACCTTTGGTCGATTTAATCTGAGCCAGAAGAGGTCTCTTTGTATTTAACTGGAAGAAGTATTAGAATAAATCTTTGTTCAATTTAATCTGAGCCAAAAAAAGGTTCGCTGAAGAAGTATCAGAGTAAATCTTTGGTCAATTTAATCTGAGCCAGAGGATATTTATGTCCGACTTCGACTGGAAGAAGTATCAAAATAAATTTTGGTTGATCTAATCTGAGCTAGAAGAGGTCTCTTTGTCTTTAACTGGAAGAAGTATCCGAATAAATCTTTGGTCGATTTAATCTGAGCCAGAAAAAGGATCTGCTGGAAGAAGTATTAGAATAAATCTTTGGTCGATTTACCTTGAGCCAGAAGATATTTATGTCCGACTTCAACTGGAAGAAGTATCAGAATAAATCTTTGATTGATTTAATCTGAGCCAGAAGAGTTCTCTTTGTCTTTAACTAGAAGAAGTATCAGAATAAATATTTGGTCGATTTAATCTGAGCTAGAAAAATGATGTGCTGGAAGAAGTATCAGAATAAATCTTTGGTCGATTTACCTTGAGCCAGAAGATATTTATGTCCGACTTCGACTGGAAGAAGTATCAGAATAAATCTTTGGTTGATTTGATTTGAGCCAGAAGAGGTCTCTTTGTCTCTAACTAGAAGAAGTATCAGAATAAATATTTGGTCAATTTAATCTGAGCCAGAAAAAGATCCTCTGGAAGAAGTATCAAAATAAATCTTTGGTAGATTTACCATGATCCAGAAGATATTTATGTTCGACTTCGACTGGAAGAAGTATCAGAATAAATCTTTGGTTGATTTAATCTGAGCAAGAAGAGGTCTCTTTGTCTTTAACTGGAAGAAGTATCAGAATAAACTTTGGTTGATTTAATTTGAGCCAGAAAAAGGATCTGCTGGAAGAAGTATCAAAATAAATCTTTAGTCGATTTACCCTGATCCAGAAGATATTTATGTTCGCTTCGGCTGGAAGAAGTATCAGAATAAATCTTTGCTTGATATAATCAGAGCCAGAAGAGGTCTCTTTGAGAATGACCTTCTGAGAAAATTTCTGAAATAGCCCTTTGTCGAGATGTAGCCTTTGAGAAGACTGTCGGGTCATATAAGTAGGTGATGATGTTTGTCTGTTGATTGATCTTTCCTAAAGAGGTAAAGAGTTAGTTGTACGCAATGTCATGATGTATGAAATGCGTTGCGTAATGATGTTCTCAAAATAAATGAGACTGTGTTATATGCGTTTCGTATGTATATGCTATGATATTAGTAAATGATGTATGAATGTGAAATGTTATTGAAGTGCATTTGTAAGCTTGAGCAACATCTTTGTCTGGGGAAAATAAATCCCTGACTGTCGATGGGGATAAAGAGTATGTGTATCTTCGATCTTCCGGGGATTGTTTCCGCTAGGGACTCCTGCTTTCTTATTTGAGGAAAATCCGCTGGGGAATATTGATTTCTGCTTTTTGCTTGAGGAAACTCTGTTGGAGAATGTTAATTCCTGATTGGGGAAAAAAGTTCAAGAACATTGGTTGTTCATTACTCTGCTGGGGAGTTTATACCCTGACTAGGGATAGAAGAGATGGATAACCTTCCGGCTTGTCTAGGGGGGATAAAGTTGATTGATATCTGGCCCAATTTTAGATTCAGTACCATCTCTTTGGGGATAGTGGCAACTTTACTAGGGAGAGGAATTTTGTCGGTGACTCGTGGCCATCTGAGTAACAGACTCAAGATGAGGAAACGATAATTTGTTGGGGGAAATTAACCAAGTTGGGGAAATAAACCTTGTCGACGGAGAAATACTCTACTGAGGAAACACCCTTGTTGAGGAAATGAACTCTGCTGGAGAGTAGAGACCTACAGGGGTTTTGCAATCTCGGAGGAATAAACTCAGCTGGGGAAGAGAACTTACATGAATTGTACTGGTCAGAACTCTGTAGGTTGGTGACATTACCCAGAAGAAGATCATACTCCTTTATCCGCCAGAGCGATCTGTCGGGGAAATTGTGGGGAATGTATGAACTTGTGAAGATTACTCTATGGGGATAATCTCATGGAAGTTGTGGGGATTACTGGGCGGCTTGGACGTTGTCCCAACTCTCAGAGTCTTGAGTAAATGTTGATTAGGGTGATAAGTCTTCTATTGATAGACAGGTGATGAGATGACGATATATAGTTGTACGCTTTAATCCCTAACTTTTTCTTGGATTGTCCTTTCAGATTTTCAGTCCACCGGGATACCCTTTTTTGCCCAAGCCGCCTTTTCAAGTTTTCAACTTGTCGTGTGTACAGTTTTATTTATATATCCCTAATTTTTGCCCAAACTTTTTTGGTTCGCCGGGATGCCCTTATTTTTACCTAGGCCAGTCAACCTAGCAGGTATTTTTTTCTTCATGCGTAGTATTTTCCGACTAAATCCGTGCTCACATGGTGCGGAGAATTGTCACTGTCCATAGTAGTAAGTGTTGCAGCACTTCCAGAAAATGTTTTCTTGATTGTACGTGTCCCTTTGCTGGAACTCATGTTTAATGCCCCAAGTGATTCAGATGGAGGTCTGTCCCTGGCTATTCGGCACTTTTGAGAGATTCCTTGAATTTTGACTCGAATTCCCACAGATCAGTTAGACACCATGTCATGCCCCTTGATTATGAAAGTCTTGTTACTAGAAATGTCTTTCCATCTGAGGTGATTCTCTTCATTGAGAGGATTTCTGTTCATTGAATATCCGTCGTGCAAATTTCTCTACTGTCAAACAATTAGTCGTATGCAAACAATGGCATTTAAAAATGCAAAAATTATGTCTGTCTTGAAGTTTTAAAAATTCATTTTTAGTAAACAAACATAATTTTGTAGGAATATAAATTCAACTCAGGATTTATAGTAAGCCTTACAGGAGTCAGGATACCTTTTGTAACAGTATGCTTTCGAACTAACCTATGCTTTAGTTAGAACTTTTAAGGGTTGTAACGTGGTACGGTTCACGGTTTAAGAAACAAAGGATAAAGGCTCAAATTTTATTGGTACCCAAGTCGTTCTTCGTGATGTTCTTCATCCCTATACTCAGTTAATTATGCGTAATTGAGTCTGGAATGATATTTTGGTGATGGTTCGAATACTGGAAGTTTATTTGAGAAGACAATCATTTTTTGTGACACTTTTTCTGTTGTTGAGGATTCCTAAAAACATCTCTTTTTTTATTTTATTACTCCCACCTTTTTCCTGAACTATTTCTTTTGTGATTACAGTTAGCGGGATGCCGCCGTTTTTTTCTTAAGTCTCCTTCATAGGTTTTGACTTAACGGGCTTTTCTTTTGAGAGATAATGACTGCCTGTTTTAAGGGGAACCATCACCGTCTTTTGATTTGGAAGGACGTTTTTGATACTATGAAGTGAAAGCTTGCGGCTGAATATGCTTTTAAATTAACTGAGAAACTACCCTGCCCCAGGTTATGATTAAAGGTTTCAATTTGTGTGAAAAAGAAAACTCCTACTTCTTAGGCTCAAAGGGGTTGACTGGGGATTATCTTCCTTATAACTCCACTGTTTAGGATTTGAAACAACGCATGTACATCGTTAGCAAGGTATGTTCAAAAGCATATTGTATGAGATTATGGTATTTTTTTTATCATCCTCCCTCTAAAGGCTTATAGTTTTAATCGAGATTTGAATATCACAAGAGGAATTAAAATTATAGTATAGTGAAACGAATGGATTAAATCAAGACAAATATATGCAATGTATTAATGGGAAGAACCAAAGTCTGACATAAAGATACTTGTTTGAACAAACAAAGAAATTACAAATGAAAATTCTAATGAACAAAAAGCTTCTCCTCCTGAATTTGTCACTTTAGATGGTGTGCCTTGCAGCCTCGATATTTGAGGGATAACAGAAGAACTCGATCTGACCATCTTGCATGAAATCGAAAACTCCTTCGTCAATCAGGTCTTGAATATTATGTTTCAATGCCCAATAACTGTCAGTGTCATGTCCTGGACTACTGGAGTGATACGCGTACCTTACATTAGGATTGTGACGGGAAGAAGAAGTATTGGGCTTCTGAGGAGAATCCTTCAATATAGCTAGCTTGGCTTTCAACATGTGTTGCAATGCTTGGGTCAAAGACATGTTGATTTTAGTAAATTGTCTTTTGGGTGTATTCTACTTACGTTGATTACCCTGTTGTTGTTGGCGAGGTCGTTGTTGGACTTGCGATGTAGTAGCAATCCGGGAAGACCTACTTTTAACCAAGCCAACGTCCTGTCTCATTGGAGGTTGATTAATGATTTGATCCCCCATTCTAGTCGTTCGTCCCATACGGCTGTATTCGTCCTGATGAAGTTTGCTGACGAGAATTATCAACTCTTCTTGCCCCCGAGCTAAATTTTGGATGAGAGCCTTCTGACCCATCATCTGGATTCTCGTCGTTGCCATCTCTGCTTGTGATTGTTCTAACTGGTCATACCTGTTGTCTTCAGGATTCTTCTTGGTCATGCTCTCAGTGAGGAGTGCTTTCAATTCCTTTTTCCTCTTGGATAGGTTCGGGAACATTTCTTAGAATTGAGCCTCTTGAGTTTGGAGGTCTCTGACGGCTTGTTCGAGAGTCATTTTTCTTACTGAAATAAACAACGATAAAATGAGAAACCTGTCTTGAGAATATCTGTTATTTAATGACATACATGATATGGGGATGCAATGTTTTCAAGGATCTCGTGGGATAAATACAAGAAAATGTTAGAAGTTAAATTTTGACTACAACTTAGATTTGAAGAGCTTCGTATCATTGAACGTCCTTCTACAAGAATCAAGCTCACCATGTCGAGTGGTTCCTAGCTACTGACTTAAGACATCATGCTTTGACGGCATTGGCTAGAGGAAAATAAATCCTCTTGCCCCTTCCTAGACGTATAGTTCATCATAACCTGCATTACAGGCCCTTGAGATCATTGAAATGGTTAATAAAATGATATGTCATGATGTTATGATGTTATGATCTTATGTTCGAACAATTTGATCACACACAAGCAAAAACACACAGGGCCTTAGGTTTAAGCTTGCATGGAGTTTGTAGGTAAGTACCCTCTTGAAGTTATAGTTGGCTCAACCTGTCCTAAAAGAAGTAACCGGGTTCTAGGAGTCTCAATATCACCGACCTTTTCCCCGGGCATTGTTTCAGCACAAGCATATGATTTACAATCAAAATATCCCGAGAGTCTGACCTCAATGAGCGTAGCATCGAGTATCAACCCACTTCAGTATGCACCAAAGCCGGCTATCTCGCTACTTTCTAATGGCTAAGTTGTGTCAACTAAGGTTTTATAGTCAGCTAGTGCTTTATGACACCATGCGGCAGCCCAACATTCTCCTTGACTTAACTCAAGGGACACCAGTACCAACCAACGTGTCGTACTAACGTAGCCATCTCTTCAACCGTATCGGTATACGTTGTATAGTTTTCACGATCTATTACTACTTACCTAAAATGCCCTAGATTCGGGTATATGATCTTTACAAGAATAACCCAAACAACCCTTTAAAAATAAATCAGGAAAATCAAACAATGAAAGCATTTAAATGTGAACTATCTCTAAGGTAACCCTATTTTAGTGTTATTCCCCAGCAGAGTCGCCAGTTCTGTAACACGGTGGGAGAACTGACTTTACTGATTTTGCATTTTATCGCAAATGTTGCGGTTAGCAAGAGTCGCCACCGACTTTTCTTTTATCCAATAAAGGAAAGGGTAAAAAGAACATGAAAGACCTTTCGAGAATTTTCTGAGTAAGGGGGGTAGGTTATGGAAAGGGAAGGTGTTAGCACCCTTTCCATCCGTAGTTATCCACGGGCTCTTAGTTGCTAGCTCACTTTGAAAACGCTTTTTGTGTAAGTGTGTTTTAAAAATATTTTGAAAAGATGCCTTAGTGCGACAAATTTTGTAATGATTCTCGTATCGTTGAGAACGCATACAAAGTGTTTTTATCTTTGAAAATATTTAGAAAAGAGAGTGTATGTGTGAGAAATTTGTTTTGTTTTGTGAGCAAGCAACTACAAGCTATCTACCTACTCAAAAGATTTTTGTTCTTTTCCTCTTTTCCTTTAGATAGTGATATCCTACCATTAGTTGGTGGATAGCCCTATCATTGGATGTTTAAGGGACAGACGCGGGTCATCATACAGTCACGAAGGCAACTCATAGGACACTTTAGCAATTACTCTAAGGTACCAAGATAATTTACCGAGGAAACATTGAATGGTTATCGAGGGACTATGATCTTTTAACCAAAGAGTCTTTGCTAAAATTTCTTACGTTCAAGAGACGTGACTGTTTGTTTTTCGAAGGAAACAGGTGGAAGTACCTTAGAGGTGCGCGTGTGGTAAGTGTGTTGTATTTCAGTTATATTTATCTTGAATGTTAGGTTTTCTACCGTTTGCTATTAAGTCTTATCATGCACGTCTATTTAATCTAGCAATTAGATATATACAAGGGCAGAAAATAAAAATGCGTGAAGTAAACTACACTATTACATCGCTTCGGGGATGGGGGAGTACAAAGCAAAAACTGGGGGATAAAAAGGTAAAGGGTCCTAGTTTATCTATTACATACTTTGGACAGTTACAATATTGAAAAAAAAAAGAGAAAAAGTAAATAAATGCGCAGAGATTGAAGAGGGCAAGATATCTAAAAAAATTCTAAGTATAAAAAATATTTTAGGTGTTTTTATTTAGAAAAATAATTGAATGATAATTAAAGCCTAATTCTAATTATATTTTAATTAATAAAATAAACTTAAAGTGATTTAAATTAATTAATTTTATTATGAAAATAAATTTAATTAATTAAAATCTATATCTAATTTTTTATTTTATGATTTTATTAAAAAAAGTGATTAAAAAAAGAAAAGAAATAGATTAAAAAATAATAATAAAAAAAAGACTATGGGCCTGCTTTGTGAAAAGCATATGGGGGGTGCATGAAGAGAGGGTTGCTTGCAATGTCTGGTTCGATGATCAATGGCTTCAGTGCCCTAACCATGGTAAAACACCATTTATGCGTCAAACTTTACATGTAATGTACCTATTGTTGTACCCGAAAATCTGCCCTCCCATATTCTTCAAAGTTTTGACAAGCATCACCCCAAATTGCTCAAGTCTACTCAAGGGTTACACAATCAAGCATCCTCCTAAGGCAGTTAAATTAGGGTTTTGGTTCTGGCAAGGAAGTTGAGGTTTTCAAGGGCTCAATCAAGTCCCATATGCTCATACACATTTTCAAGCACCTACATGTCAAGTTTCAAGGCTCACAAGGTCAAGTTGCACAGTCAAAAACCCTAATTGCTCCACAGTCAACTGTAGGGGCAAAATGGTCATTTGGCAGTCAAAAGTCAAAAATTTTGGTCAACATCTTATTTTGAAGCCAAAATCATCATTTGATCAAGTCTTGATCATAATTCCTCAAGAATGGCTCAAAAATAATCAAGATGCAAAAGTTTCCATTTTTGGACAGCTGAAAAGTCAACTGTAACTTGACCAAGGCATAACTTTTTCATGGTTCATCAGAAAAATCCCATCCAATGCTCATTTTGAAGGGGAGGACATTTACTACAACTCATCTTAACATTCCAAGTCCAAGAAATGGTCTCACAAAAAGTTATCAATTTCAACATTATAGGTCATTTTCAAAAGTCAACAAAAAAGCACTTTAAGTCAAAGACCATAACTTGAGATTGTTAAATCAAAATGACATGGGACCAAAGGCATTGGTTAAAGGACTTCAAGACCTTTCCAAAATGTCCAAGAACATGTTCATAGCTTCAAAATTGAGCAAGATATGCATTGGAGAAGTTGGGAAATTTTTGTGAAATGGCCAAAGTCAACTATCCTTGAAACTTCATTTTTGACAAAAAGGGCCCACTTTTTCCACTTGATTCAGCTTTCCCATGCCACCCACGTGTCCCATGACTTATTTCAAGATTAAAGATTAATTTTTCTATTTTTATTTAATTTTATTTGATTTAATTCATTTTAAATCTTTAAAATTCAAATAAAAATCAAAGAAATTAATTAAGGGATATCTTTGAGTTTGAATAGCTTTGATACACCATGAAACACATTCCAAATTCGTGTACAGCCTATTCCAAGCATAAAATTCAAATTTGGAGCAAAAAAGGCAAGTTGTTCAATGGTGGTTATGGAGGAAATCAAAACTTCATTGCAAGGCTTCAAGGCTCCTTATGGTGATTGATTCTCATTCATATACAGATATGCAAGCCTCTCCAATAGGATTGACGACCTAGAACACTCCCATACGACATAACCAATTTCAATTTTTCAAGAGAAAAGTCACAAACTGAAAACCACTTTCCAGCATAATTCAAACCTCTCCTTCGATCCAAACACACTCCTGACCCTTCCAGGAACCTTTTGCAATCAGAACTAAGCGCAAAACCTCAAGAACTCGTGCCATACAAGTCACACGGTTTGCATTCTTTTCCAAAATCACAAACCTCCATTTATGCATTTTTAACACTTTTTGTTGATTGCATTATGCTCACAGGATCCATACAAAGCTTTCCATATGATTTAATTTGAGAATGATGCCTTAAATTGAAAATCACCATGGACGGATTTCTAGGTTTTCAGAGTTTGTAATTTGGGGTTTTTCACATAGTGTAAAATCAAGCCTCAAGACTTACATGGCCAAACCCAGCAGGATGAGACGAAGCTAAAGCACACCTCGCGCCCTTTTTATATGCAACGAGCGTCTAATCGCTATTCTTAAAATGCTTGCATTTTGTGGGGGTTTAAAACCCCCGCTATGTGTTTTTTATTTTACATTAAATGGAGAAGATGACTGTGTGCCTTCATGTGATTGGAAGGTTCAAATTGGGCGCGCACTTTTTCTTATTTTCAGCATATAGTGCGTTTGTTTTATATGATGTTTCTTTTCTATTATACTAACACACGCGCATGAGTGATGCAATGGTGGAAGACGTGGCTTGTAATCTCTGGGACCTGGGTTCGATTCCCAGGCCCCCTATAATTCCAATATTATTTTTTTCAATGTGTTCTTGTGCAGATTCTCAAATAGCTTCCACCATAGACCTCTCATCCAAGAGCCAGCCAAGTGTCCACAGATGCAGATCCAAAGGTCCAGAAAGCAAGAACACCATGCTCAGGAGTCAACAGCGCTCCACTCAATTCCAAAGGTCAACGTGGCTGAAGCTTCAATGGGCCATAATTCCAATCAAACACCCTCAAATTCCAGCCCACACCCCCCTTGGGTTTACTCTTCCCTTTTTTTATTTTGTCATTTTCATTTTTTTTATTTGCCTTATTTTATTTCTTATTAACAAATTAACCAACTAATATTTTTTATAAAAAAATCAAAAAAGAATTAACATTATTATTATTATTAAGTTCATATTATTATTTTGTAAATAAATATTAAATAATTGAATTAGCTTTAATTAGGCAATTTTAACTTTTTTTAAATAACTAAAATAATTTAGAATTAGGTTAACTTAGAATTTTAATTCTTTTATTTTATTTTCATAAAACATAAAAACACAAAAATATTTTCTTTTAATAAATTAATTAATTAGTTTAATTATTAGTTATTAATTTCATTTAATCACAAAAAGACAAAAAAAATTCAATTTCTTTTCTTAAAAGGGTCAAAACCCTTAGAACATTCCCGATTAATTTTTATTCGCGCGCATTTACTTTATTTTGATTATTATGTAACTGCTTCCAAGAATGTAATAGTAAATAGGTTTACCGCTTTATTTAATTTCTCGTACTTATTTACCAAAACGGGTCTTTGTATTTTTGGCGATGTATAGACCCGCGCCTTGTAATAGCGTAGAATTTATATTTCCACAGTTTACTTTCCGCACCCCCTAACTGTTAAATGCATGAAAGAATGTATGTAAATAAAATTAACCCGTAGCTCACAAAATAACATGTACAAAAACATTAACTGAAAAACAACACACAAAGCACATGCCACTCCTAGGGTACGCTTCACTCGTTGTCTCGAACGTGGTCATCAAGTATAGGGTGTCTTAGAGGTCACCCTTCTGTCCAAAAGATCCAGTTGCCTCGAAACGGTTGCCTCGGATACAAAGGATCTAGGACATTAGGGTTACTTCTAAGGTGTCCTACCATTGCTTCGGTGACTACATTGTCCCTAATCATCGAATTGACCCGAATACCTCCAACGATGGTGCTACCTACCTCTCAATGGTGGGATAGCACTATCTAAAGGACTCTTACACAGCTTAATTCCTTAGGGTAGGTAGATGACTCATTGGTACTTGCTCTTTTCAAAACAAACAAAATACTTTTCACACCTTACACTTTCAAAAAGTTTTCAAACAATACTTCATACACTCTTGAGGACTGATACAAGAGTTACCTAGAAGTTTTCAAACGAACTTTTTCAAAACCTACACACACTTGAAAAGCAAACAATTTTTGAAAGCATAAGAGCAAGTACCTAAGAACCCATGGATAACCATGGATAGAAAAGGTGCTAACACCTTCCCTTTCTATAAATCTACCTCCCGAACCGAGAGACATCTCGAATAAGGAATTTTGCTGTGCTTTTGTCCTTTCCATGTTGGAGAACATAAAAGACGGTGGCGACTCTTGCTTACCGCGACATTTCGTGAAACCAGCTTAAAAAACAGTCAGTTCTATTTCCACCGATCACAGAACTGGCGACTCTACTGGGGAATTAATAAAGTGAGGTGTACCTTAGGAATAGTTCATCATCATGTTTTCAATTGCTTGATCTGTTTGCTTTAAAATTGCGGGCCTGTTTTGGGAGTTTCATAGATCCTAACCCGGATCTGGGGGATACCTCTTAGAAAGTAGCAACAAACTGTGAGGGAACTGTGCGGGGTATACCGACACGGTTGAAGCAGTTTGCTACGTTGATGTGGCACTTTGGTGAGTACCGGTAACCCTTGAGTCAAGTCAAGGAGAGTACGGGGCCGCCGCGTGGTATCGTGAAGCATCAACTGACCTTAGGAACCTTAATTGAACCGTCCTGGCCTCTTTAGGGGTAGTGAGATAACTGACTTTGGTGCAGTCTGAAGTTGGTTGATACTCGATACTACACTCATTGAGGGTTGTTTTCTTGGAATATTTTGATCGCCAGTTCAGTGGCTAAATCAAAACAATGAACACAGAAAACAACCCAATGATATTGATCTCCTTAGAACCCGGTTACTTTTGATAGGACAGGTTTTTGAGCCCACCAACTTCAAGAGGGTAGTGCCCCAAACTTCATGCTGGCCTGAACTCTAAGGGATGTCTTGTGTGACTTGTGTGCCTTCAAACTTGACTACTTGCATGCTTGTTATCTGACACTTGAGTTTCTTGCAGGTTTTGTTTACAGTCCTTAATCTTGACTCATAACAGGGTTTACCTACATTACTCCATGCATAGCATAACATCATACCATTGCATACATCCTACATAAGGACTAATTCATTTCAAGGATCTCAAGGGTTTGTGATGCAGGTCATGATGCCTAGCAAGGGGCAAAGGGGATTTATTTTCCTCTAGCCAAGGTTGATAACTTGAGTCAGGGGCTATGACCCACTCGATATGGTGAGCCTTGACTCTTGAAGAAGGACTCTCAACAACATGAAATTCCTTCCGTCAAGCTACAAAATTCAAATTCTAACAATTTTCTTGTTTACCCCGCAAGATCCTTGAAAATATTGCATGCATATCATACATATCATTGCATTACAGGTACACTTGTTGCAGGTCACTTACCTTCTTCGCTGTTTATTTCAGCAGTCATCATGAATCCTGAATCATCCAATGGACAAGCTATCAAGGCCCTCCAGGCCCAGAACGCCCAGTTCCAGGAGCTGGTCATGAGCTTAGCACAAGGACAACAGGAATTGAAGACTCTGCTTTTGAAGAAAAAGAAGAAGAGGACTGTTTTGTTCAACCCTAGACGTAGATCTGGGAATACACTGCAGAATGAAGCTGAGCGGACTACTCCATCTGTTGAGGAAGGCAGTCACCAAGAGGGAAGGGTTCCTAGTCCTGTGGTCTCTAACACCGAGACAAATTTCAACGATGAATAGTACCCTCCTGCTGAGGACATGTACAAACAGCTGGAGGACCGGTTGAATGCTATAGAGATTCAACGTGTGCCTGGGTTGGACTTTGGGGACCTAGGTTTATCTTCTGGGGTGGTGATCCCTCACAAATTCAAGGCACTTACCTTTGTAAAATACGACGGGGCTTCCTGCCCTAAGCTGCACCTCCGTTCATACGCGAGGAAGATCCAACCCTACACGGCAGACAAGAATCTATGGGTCCATTTCTTCCAGGAGAGTCTTTCAGGGACTCAGCTCGATTGGTTCTATCAGTTGGATGGAACCAGTATTCGTAACTGGGAGGACTTGGCAACTGCTTTTTATAAGCAGTATCAGTATAATGCCGACCTCGCTCCTACGCGTACCCAACTCCAGGGTATGTCACTTGGGACGAGTGAAGGTTTTAAGGAGTATGTGCAAAGATGGAGAGATCTGGCTGGAAGGGTGAAACCGCCTTTGACTGACCGTGAGCTCGTTGACATGTTCTTGGGGACCCTGTCGGGTCCCTTCTTCAACCATCTGATTGGGGATTCTTCTGCTGGGTTTACATATTTGATCTTGACCGGGGAGAGGATAGAAGCTGGTATCAAGTCTGGAAAGATACAAACCGGTGACTCCTCGAACACTGAGAAAAGACCATCCAAGAAGGAATCTAGTGCTGTCAACGCGGTGGTTATTTCAAAACCGGCCGGTGCTCATCAACATCGCAACCAACAAAGGGAAGAGAGACCTAAAAGGTAATTCACTCCTCTCGGCATGACCTTGTCCCAGATATTGCCACAGCTGCTGGAGACCAAGTTGGTAACTCTAAGGGACCCTCCTAAGGATCCCAACAGGACACCTTCAAGGTATAACCCCAACGTTCGCTGCGCCTATCATTCTGACAGCCCGGGACATGCTACAGATGATTGTTGGACTTTGAAAAACAAGGTTCAGGATCTGATCGACGCAAAGGAAGTCCAGTTCGACTCTCCAGAGACTCCCAATATGATCACTGCTCCCTTTCCAAAACATGGCTAGGATTAGAAATTTTTGTTCATTCGAATGTTCAAGTTATATTTTTCTTTG
Organism: Vicia faba; assembly: GCA_948472305.1. Lineage (NCBI taxonomy): Eukaryota > Viridiplantae > Streptophyta > Magnoliopsida > Fabales > Fabaceae > Vicia > Vicia faba. Next base: position 273,641,858 of record OX451735.1, on the reverse strand, counting down.
ATTGTTCAAACATTGTATTCATGTCAAACGGTGTTATTTCATTAATGCATTACACATGTCTGTTTTGAAGTAATTATTTCGTATTCACTATATTGCAAACTGCTTTCATATTTTTGTGTGATGTTCAACGCTCGGTTAATAATCCTAAGCCTCTTGAGGGAGGATGACAAAAACGATACCACAATTTACAGTATGCTTTTGAACAGACCCGCTGATGAGGTACAGGCATTGCTTAGAATCCTAAACACTGGAGTTATAAGGAAGATAATCCCTTGTCAACCCCTTTGAGCCAAAGAAGTAGGAGTTTTTCTTTTCGAAAATTAAAACCCTTAATCATAACCTGGGGCAGGGTAGTTCTCTCAGCTGATCCAGGTGCACAACGAATGGCATCAAAGGATTCCTTCCAAGACGAAAGACAGTGATGGTTCCGAATAATCATAAAGACAGGCAGTTATCATTTCTCAAAATAAAAGCCCAACAAGTCAAAACCTATGAAGGAGACTTACAGAAACTGGGGCATCCCACTGACTGTAATCACAAAAGAAATAGTTCAGGAAAAAATAGGGATAACGAAATCAAAAAAGAAAGAGGTCCTACAAACCCTCAACACAAAAGGAAATGACTTCCTATTCAAAATAAATTGTCAATATCCAAACCATCACCGGAACATCATAGCAAAGACTCAAACAAGGTATGACGCACGATCAACTGAGTTTAGGTTTGAAGAACATCACGAAGAGCGGGTGGGTACAAATAAATTTGAGCCTTTATCCTTTGTTTCTTAAACCGTGAACCAGGCCACGTTATAACCCTTAAAAAGTCCTAGCTGAAGCATGGGTTAGTTCGAAGGCATACTGTTACGAAAGGTATCCTGACTCCTTAAGGCTTGCGGTAAAATAACGAGTTGACATCACAGTTTACAAAAAATTCACTTGTTTTTATGAAAAAATGTATTTTCAAAAACGTCAAGACAGACATAAGCTTTGCATTCCTGATATAACATTGTTTGCATATGACTATTTGTTTGAACAGCATAGAAGTTCGCACGACGAATGTTTAATGAACAAAAGCACCTCCAATCAAGGGGCAGGGCATGATCATTGTCCATCATCTGGGGCAGTCCAGTCAAGATTCATAGAATCTCTCAAATGCCTAATAGCCTGGGGCAAATCTCCGCCTGAGTCACCTGGAGCATTGGACATGAGTTCCAGCTACGAATCTTGCCTGATCAAACATCTTTTGGTCGCATGGCAACACAACAACAGGGGCATCTCCCTACATTCTGAGAGCATGGACATAGTCGAAAAAATACTACGCATAATCAAAGACCCGCTAGGTTGACACACCTAGGCAAAAATAAGGGCTTCCCGGCGAACCAAAAGGGTTCGGGCAAAAACAAGGGATGAAATGAAAAAAATCTGTACACCCGGCAAGTCGAAAACCTGAAAAGGCGGCTTGGGCAAAAAAGGGTATCCCGATGGACTGAAAACCCGAAAGAGCGGTCCAGGAAAAAGTTAGGGATCAAAAGCGTACGACTATGTCCCGTCATCTCGTCACTTGCCTACCAGAAGAAGATTTGTCGAATCGGCAGTTGTCTAACACCTCACAAGGTATCTTCTTCTCTCACGTCAGAAACAAGGGCAATAATGAGTTGTCCAAGCGATCTAGTTGCTCTGTCAACCAAAGTACCAAGGTAGATTCGGCTGAAGAACATAACCAAGAGGCCTCCACTCCCCGGGGGTAAGACAAAGTTCAACAATACTCTCCCCCGAGCAGAGTTGGTCTCCCGTCAGCCCTAACAAGGCACCGTATCTCCAGTAAGTCAGCAACACTCTCCCCAAGCAGAGTTAGTCTACTGTCAGCCTTAAGGAAGTTGGGTATCCCCAGAAAATCTCAATATTCCCCAGCGGAGTATACAGATGTCCCTAAGCAAGCATCCCCGGCAGTCTTGATCTAAGATTGTTCCCCGGCGGAATGCAAGACACCCTAGTGGAGCCATTCCCCAGTACAGTCCATAAAGTTTCCCCAGGAAAGTTGAATCAATCTCCCCAGTAGAGTTTTGGAAGCTTATCCCCAGCAGATTCTGGAAGCTCATCCCCTGCAGAGTACGAACGCATCTCCCCGGCTTTATTCAAAGGTTATTCCCCACCAGAGCTTATAACTGGGTTATCCTCAGCCAATTACCACGGAAAGATCGTCCTCGACGAAGTTCTTCCTACCCCCCAGCGGAGTTCATCAATTCCCTCAACAAAGCTTATCAACGGTATCCTCAGCGGAGTTATTATCAAAACCTCAGCGAAGTATCTCCTCCCACAGAGTAATTCCCCGCAGAGTAATTCCCCGCAGAGTAATCTCTCCAACAAGTTTATTACCCCAACAAAGTCATCTTCTCCTACCGGTTTATTCTTGCAACCATCATCCCCAGCGGAAACGAAGAACTCTACTCTTCAAACATCAAGCCCAGGATTCAATAAGCTCCCGGCATCCGTCAAGGATTTATTTTCCTAGACGAGAATACATTCATAAACATCGCATCGTCATGATACATGCATATACACATCATACAATCTCATTTTATGTTGAGAACATCATCGCTTGATCCATGTCATGCATTGCATGTGACTGACCTTACCTTTCAGGAAGGATACAGTTAAATGATCAGCTATGTCAAAGAAGACAGATACAGTCGAAAGAGACCAATCTAGTCAAAGAAGACAAATCCTGTCAAAGAAGACAAGTCCAGTTAAATCCCAAAGGTTTTTCTGATGCTCATCCAGTCAAAGAAGACAAATCTAGTCAAAGAAGACAAATTCGGTTCCTAAAAGATTTTTCTGACGCTAATCCAGTCAAAGAAGACAAATACAGTCAAATCAATTCCTAGAGATTTTTCTGACACAAATCCGCCATCATAGACATCCGTCATCATAGACACCCGTCGTCATAGACACTTGTCTTTATAGACACCTGTCGTTATAGACACCTCATCATTTGAGACACTTGTCATTGAAGACAACCCGTCAATATAGACACCCGTCATTATAGACACCCGTCATTGAAGACAACTCGTCATTGAAGACAACTCGTCATTGAAGACAACTCGTCATTGAAGACAACTCGTCATTGAAGACATCTCGTCATTGAAGACAACTCGTCATTGAAGACAACCCGTCAGTATAGACACCCGTCTTTGAAGACATCTCGTCATTGAAGACTACCTATCATTGAAGACAACCCATCATTGAAGACAACTCGTCATTTAAGACAACTCGTCATTTAAGACAACTCGTCATTTAAGACAACTCGTCATTGAAGACAACTCGTCATTGAAGACAACCCGTCATTAAAGACAACTCGTCATTAAAGACAACCCGTCAGTATAGACACCCGTCGTTATAGACACCCATCAGTATAGACACCCGTCATTATAGACACTCGTCATTATAGACACCCGTCATTGAAGACAACTCGTCATTGAAGACAACCCGTCATTATAGACACCCGTCATTGAAGACAACTCGTCATTGAAGACAACCCGTCAGTATAAACACCCGTCATTGAAGACTACTCGTCATTCAAGACAACTCGTCATTTAAGACAACCCGTCATTGAAGAGAACTCGTCATTGAAGACAACCCGTCAGTATAGACACCCGTCGTTATAGACACCCGTCAGTATAGACACCCGTCATTATAGACACCCGTCATTGAAGACAACTCGTCATTGAAGACATCTCGTCATTGAAGACTACCCGTCATTATAGACAACTCGTCTTGAAGACAACTCATCATTAAAGACAACTCGTCATTGAAGACAACTCGTCATTGAAGACAACCCGTCAGTATAGACACCCATCATTGAAGACACCTCGTCGTTGAAGACTACCCGTCATCGAAGACAACTCGTCATTGAAGACAACTCGTCATTAAAGACAACTCGTCATTAAAGACAACTCGTCATTGAAGACAACTCGTTATTAAGGACAACTCGTCATTGAAGACAACTCGTCATTGAAGACAACCCGTCAGTATAGACACCCGTCATTGAAGACACCTCGTCGTTGAAGACTACCCGTCATCAAAGACAACTCATCATTAAAGACAACTCGTCATTAAAGACAACTCGTCATTGAAGACAACTCGTCATTGAGGACAACTCATCATTGAAGATCACTCGTCGTTGAAGACAACCCGTCCATGAAGATAACCCGTCCAAAGAGACAACTCGTCAAGAAAGACAAAACCTCCTCTGGTTCAGTTAAATCCCAAAGATTTTTCTGAGATAACCTGTCAGTAGAGACAACCCATCAACCTTTTGAAGTTCCAGATTCGATACCTGTATCTAGCCAGGGCATGTCTATGAGCGACTAAGTGAAGATCAACCCCTGTAACAGGCCAGGTAATTATCTTTCTTTCTCAGGTACGCAAGTTCTCGCTAAGGAATCTCTTACGCGATCGACACCTAGATGGCATCTATAAGCCCATCCACTTACCAACAATTCCAAATGGCATTTATAAGCCCATTCCCGACAAGGTTCTGTCATATCTCCAGATGGCATCTATAAGCCCATCCTCCTATCCACCATCTCTCCAAATGGCATCTGTAAGCCCATTCCCGCCATCACACTGCTGATACTCTACTATGTGAGTGCAAATTTCTGGGCACTCTAGTGTTCAATCATCTTCCACCCTCGGATCATGAAAGACATACAAGCCAATCTACATCCTCAGGTCTAAGAAGATTGAACATGGGCAACTGTTGTACCCCAAAATTTGCCCTCCCATATTCTTCAAAGTTTTGACAAGCATCACCCCAAATTGCTCAAGTATACTCAAGGGTTACACAGTCAAGCATCCTCCTAAGCCAGTTAAATTAGGGTTTTGGTTCTGGCAAGGAAGTTGAGGTTTTCAAGGGCTCAATCAAGTCCCATATGCTCATACACATTGTCAAGCACCTACATGTCAAGTTTCAAGGCTCACAAGGTCAAGTTGCACAGTCAAAAACCCTAATTGCTCCACAGTCAACTACAGGGGCAAAATGGTCATTTGGCAGTCAAAAGTCAATTTTTTAGGTCAACATCTTATTTTGAAGCCACAATCATCATTTGATCAAGTCTTGATCATAATTCCTCAAGAATGGCTCAAAAATCATCAAGATGCAAAAGTTTCCATTTTTGGACAGTTGAAAAGTCAACTGTAACTTGACCAAGGCATAACTTTTTCATGGTTCATCATAAAAATCCCATCCAATGCTCATTTTGAAGGGGAGGACATTTCCTACAACTCATCTTCACATTACAAGTCCAAGAAATGCTCTCACAAAAAGTTATCAATTTCAACATTATAGGTCATTTTCAAAAGTCAACAAAAAAGCACTTTAAGTCAAAGACCATAACTTGAGATTGGTAAATCAAACTGACATGGGACCAAAGGCATTGGTTAGAGGACTTCAAGACCTTTCCAAAATGTCCAAGAACATGTTCATAGCTTCAAAATTGAGCAAGATATGCATTGGAGAAGTTGGGAAATTTTTGTGAAATGGCCAAAGTCAACTATCCTTGAAACTTCATTTTTGACAAAAGGGCCCACTTTTTCCACTTGATTCAGCTTTCCCATGCCACCCACGTGTCCCATGACTTATTTCAAGATTAAAGATTAATTTTTCTATTTTTATTTAATTTTATTTGATTTAATTCATTTTAAATCTTTAAAATTCAAATAAAAATCAAAGAAATTAATTAAGGGATATCTTTGAGTTTGAATAGCTTTGATACACCATGAAACACATTCCAAATTTGTGTACAGCCTATTCCAAGCATAAAATTCAAATTTGGAGCAAAAAAGGCAAGTTGTTCAATGGTGGTTATGGAGGAAATCAAAACTTCATTGCAAGGCTTCAAGGCTCCTTATGGTGATTGATTCTCATTCATATACAGATATGCAAGCCTCTCCAATAGGATTGACGACCTAGAACACTCCCATACGGCATAACCAATTTCAATTTTTCAAGAGAAAAGTCACAAATTGAAAACTACTTTCCAGCATAATTCAAACCTCTCCTTCGATCCAAACACACTCCTGACCCTTCCAGGAACCTTTTGCAATCAGAACTAAGCGCAAAACCTCAAGAACTTGTGCCATACAAGTCACATGGTTTTCATTCTTTTCCAAAATCACAAACCTCCATTTATGCATTTTTAACACTTTTTGTTGATTGCATTATGCTCACAGGATCCATACAAAGCTTTCCATATGATTTAATTTGAGAATGGTGCCTTAAATTGAAAATCACCAGGGACGGATTTCTAGGTTTTCAGAGTTTGTAATTTGGGGTTTTTCACATAGTGTAAAATCAAGCCTCAAGACTTACATGGCCAAACCCAGCAGGATGAGACGAAGTTAAAGCACACCTCGCGCCCTTTTTATATGCAACGAGCGTCTAATCGCTATTCTTAAAATGCTTGCATTTTGTGGGGGTTTAAAACCCCCGCTATGTGTTTTTTATTTTACATTAAATGGAGAAGATGACTGTGTGCCTTCATGTGATTGGAAGGTTCAAATTGGGCGCGCGCTTTTTCTTATTTTCAGCATATAGTGCGTTTGTTTTATATTATGTTTCTTTTCTATTATACTAACACACGCGCATGAGTGATGCAATGGTGGAAGACGTGGCTTGTAATCTCTGGGACCTGGGTTCGATTCCCAGGCCCCCTATAATTCCAATATTATTTTTTTCAATGTGTTCTTGTGCAGATTCTCAAATAGCTTCCACCATAGACCTCTCATCCAAGAGCCAGCCAAGTGTCCACAGATGCAGATCCAAAGGTCCAGAAAGCAAGAACACCATGCTCAGGAGTCAACAGCGCTCCACTCAATTCCAAAGGTCAACGTGGCTGAAGCTTCAATGGGCCATAATTCCAATCAAACACCCTCAAATTCCAGCCCACACCCCCTTGGGTTTACTCTTCCCTTTTTTTATTTTGTCATTTTCATTTTTTTTATTTGCCTTATTTTATTTCTTATTAACAAATTAACCAACTAATATTTTTTATAAAAAAATCAAAAAAGAATTAACATTATTATTATTATTATTAAGTTCATATTATTATTTTGTAAATAAATATTAAATAATTGAATTAGCTTTAATTAGGCAATTTTAACTTTTTTTAAATAACTAAAATAATTTAGAATTAGGTTAACTTAGAATTTTAATTCTTTTATTTTATTTTCATAAAACATAAAAACACAAAAATATTTTCTTTTAATAAATTAATTAATTAGTTTAATTATTAGTTATTAATTTCATTTAATCACAAAAAGACAAAAAAAATTCAATTTCTTTTCTTAAAAGGGTCAAAACCCTTAGAACATTCCCGATTAATTTTTATTCGCGCGCATTTACTTTATTTTGATTATTATGTAATTGCTTCCAAGAATGTAATAGTAAATAGGTTTACCTCTTTATTTAATTTCTCGTACTTATTTACCAAAACGGGTCTTTGTATTTTTGGCGATGTATAGACCCGCGCCTTGTAATAGCGTAGAATTTATATTTCCGCAGTTTACTTTCCGCACCCCCTAACTGTTAAATGCATGAAAGAATGTATGTAAAAACATGTACAAAAACATTAACTGTAAAACAACACACAAAGCACATGCCACTCCTAGGGTACGCTTCACTCGCTGCCTCGAACGTGGTCATCAAGTATAGGGTGTCTTAGAGGTCACCCTTCTGTCCAAAAGATCCAGTTGCCTCAAAACGGTTGCCTCAGATACAAAGGATCTAGGACATTAGGGTTACTTCTAAGGTGTCCTACCATTGCTTCGGTGACTACATTGTCCCTAATCATCGAATTGACCCGAATACTTCCAACGATGGTGCTACCTACCTCTCAATGGTGGGATAGCACTATCTAAAGGACTCTTACACAGCTTAATTCCTTAGGGTAGGTAGATGACTCATGGGTACTTGCTCTTTTCAAAACAAACAAAATACTTTTCACACCTTACACTTTCAAAAAAATTTCAAACAATACTTCATACACTCTTGAGGACTGATACAAGAGTTACCTAGAAGTTTTCAAACGAACTTTTTCAAAACCCACACACACTTGAAAAGCAAACAATTTTTGAAAGCATAAGAGCAAGTACCTAAGAGCCCATGGATAACCATGGATAGAAAGGGTGATAACACCTTCCCTTTCTATAAACCTACCTCCCGAACCGAGAGACATCTCGAATAAGGAATTTTGCTGTACTTTTGTCCTTTCCATGTTGGAGAACATAAAAGACGGTGGCGACTCTTGCTTACCGCGACATTTCGCGAAACCAGCTTAAAAAACAGTCAGTTCTATTTCCACCGATCACACCTATCCTGCTCTAATGATGCATAGGAGGAGATCAAACATGTTAGTAATGATTAAAAATGCAAGAAAACATAGTTTTGATTTTTACCAATTTCAAAAAAATGGTGTGATGCACAGATCAGGTTTTGGCGTTTGAGGACTGCGAATATGGACTTGGATCAACACTTTTGACCCTCAGGAAGTGAATGCAAGTCTTACTGTGGATCGAAACTTGCTGAAATGTGAGATAATTTTCACAACTTCTTTGGATTTTGGAGAATTTTTTGAGAGCTTTGGTGCAAATGATTTCGTGTCCTTTTGGCATGGCTTTGCTTGCATTATATAGATGAATAATTTGAGCCAGCATATATGGAAAGGGATCAAGGCCATGAAGCCATAATAAATTCATAATCAAACAATTTGAAAACTTTGAAACTTGAAGTTTTCCTTGCCTTTCTTATGCTTGCACAATTTTGGAAAGGAATCAAGGCCATGAAGCTTTGGTTTAAACAAGGATGAAACACCTTTCAAACTTGCCAAACTTGAAAAATCCTTGCCTATTGAGTTTGCATGAATCTGGACATATTGTAACAAGCTTGTTTGCATTATTGGGCCTGCAGAGGGAGTAAAATCCAAAGTCCCAAGCCTTCAAACATTGTTTTCACATTTACTTGATTTTATTCATTTTAAATGAATAAAAATTCAAATAAAAGTAATAAAAATCATAAAGATGTGTGAATTATTTTTAGAGGTCCTCTAGCATCTTATGATCATGTTTGAATATCAAAAGTTGGGCCCACTAATTTAAAATTGCAAGTTTGCTCAATTTGCATTTCATGAATTTCCTCAAAATTCCCCAAATTGTGAAACTCATAACTCGCTCAATTTTCATCTTTCGAAGGTGATATTTGACTTTTTGGAAATATTAAGATGTCCTATATACTTTCTATTTTGATCATTTTTGCATTTGGAGACATTATCTTGATGTAAGTTGCCTTGACAAAAAGTGTCTTTTGTTGACTTTTGAAAATGACCTATAATGTATTAGCTTATATCTTTCAATGAAGCACTTTTTGGACTTGAGTATAAATACAAAGATGTAGAGAATTGAATTTCCTTCAAAATTGTCTTTGGTTTGGGAAAATTTGATGAAGAATATGAAAGTTATGCCTGGTCAAAGTTCAGTTGACTTCTCCTAAGGAAACCCTAATTTGGCAATATTGGACTTTTGATGATTTGAGAGATTTCCTTTGGGAATCATGATCAATCCTTGATCAAATGATGAATATCACTCCAAAATGTTGATGTTTACCAAAAATCTTGAAGTTTGACTATATGTTGACCACAATTGACTCTTTGACCAATATAGTTGATTTTCAATCATTTGAGCCATTGACTGAGCAAACTTGTGATGTAGGGCTTGAAACTTGACATGAACATTGTTGAAGACCTATGATGAACCATGGAAACCACTTGATACCTTTTCCACTCAATCTCTATTGAGAAACTCAAAACCCTAGTTGTAGGCCTTTGGCTTATGAGAAGCATTTGACTGGTCATCCCTTGAGTATCTTGAGTATTTTTAGAAACTTTGGAAGAATGTCTTGAAGAAAATGGGAGGGAAATTTTTTGGGTACAACAATTATCAAAGGACAAGTGGGTAATTTGGAGCTTATCACACTTCGCATGGTGATTGAAGTCAAGATTCTGCTGCATTTTGTGAAGAATCCTATTCAAATGTTCCATGATGATTACAAGGAGGTAATGGGATATTGGATCCCCTTGCCTTACACCTCTCTTGGCTTGCTTAATATTACTACATCTCCCATTGATATTAAATCTGTATGAGACAGTTGTGACTACAAGCATAATCCACCTAATGAAAGTACCAGGGATACCTACTTCTTGCAGAATAGTTTCATGCGCTTTCCAATCAATCATGTCGTACGCCTTTTGCAGGTAAAGATGGATCATACATCTAGGGGTCCCACCCTTCCTACCATAGCCTTTAATGAGCTCATATGTAAGCAAAATATGGTTATGAATTTGTGATCCAGGAACAAATACAGTCTGACTATGCCCAATGATGCTAGCAAGAATCTTCCCAAATCTCATTGTAAGCACTTTTGAGATGATCTTATAAATGGTAGTACACCCCACAATTGACCTCTAATCCTTTATCATCTTTGCCTCAACACATTTATGGATAAGCGTAACCACCGTGCAATTGACAACTCGATAGATGCTACCGTCTTCAAATAATTCCAACACTGCATCCATCACATCTGATTTGATAATATTCCAGCTCTTCTTAAAGAACCTAGATCCATAACCATCAATTCCAGGGGACTAGTGAGGGGGTAGAGAAGATCATGAGGTAATAGTGTCGGGAACACTGAAGGCTCGGGCTGTTACACCCCCCCACAACCCACAAACAGAATCAAAACGAATAACAAGCTAAGTTGGTTTACCCCTTCACATTTTGTTTTCCGAGTTCTTCGAGCGTGTTTCTGATTCCCTTCTCTTTTGCTTGCAAATTCCAAAGGTGGTGGAGACAACAACGGCGACGATGATATCGATTAGGGTTTTAGATGTTGAAACCCTAATCGCTCCTTGATTCGTATTCAACAGCAAATGGTTTCTTCTTCAACCTATGTTCTTCCGATTTTCTTTGCGATTTTGTCTTTTCGGTTTCCAGTTCTCTCCACTCGTCTTTGTATTTTTATTCTTGTATTTATAGAGGTTGATTTTAGGTTATTATGGAATTTTCGTTACAAGTAGTTTGCTTTGATTTAGGAATTTAGAACAATTAGGGATTTGGTTTTTTGCTGTAATTGATTCACGATTTGTAATATATTTCTTTCTGAGATTTGATTTGGTTTTGTTTATTCTGTATATTTTCTGTAAAAGGCCAAGACTTGATTTTCAGATTTGATTGTTTTAGAAGATTTGATTTAGTAATACATTTTTTTAGATCTGAACAATAGTTGTTCATTGAATGAAACACATATTTTCTTCCTTGATCGCTACAGTGCTTGTTTGTAGCTTTTGGGCCTTCCGTTGCTATATTATTTTTATTTTATTCAGCCCATGCGCTATTTTAACCAAACTGGGCCTTAACCTCCTGAGAATTGTGATCCAGCATAATCCTTAATAACATAATATCCTTTAATGAAAACATTATTATGATGAACAACTAAAAGAGTTTAACAGTAATATAGAAATATAACGTTCTTAATATATATATATATATATATATATATATATATATATATATATATATATATATATATATATATATATATATATATATATATATATATATATATATATATATATATATTCTTTTTTAGTAAAATAATAATAATTAAATCTCCTAATAATTTTTAAAGAATTATTTTTAAAAATAATAATAGAAAAGTTTTGATAATAATGATTTTCTCAAAAATAATACAGTGGTACAAACATTAGATGGGCTGATCAACAATCTTAGTGGGCCCGCGGTTTCTTATGAACTTCTTACCGCAATTTCACCCCCTTTCTTACTAACAACAACCATTCTTAAATGGGCTTATGTAATTAATAACTTAATTTCTCTTCTGAAATAAATTTCCATATTCGTACCTTATGGGCCATTGGCCAACATGCTTCGCGAATGGGTTTATGAGTACATGGGTCTTTCTGATTTAGAAAGCCCCATTCCCTTCAATTAAAATACACCTCCGTGATTGTCTTGGATTTAATGGACCATCAGATATTGCTGAACCATCTCTAATTAAAATATCTTCTTCTATCTTTAAATCTTGAAAATATAATCGTAAGGGTAGGGCAAATTTGGGGTACGACAACTGCCCCTATTCAATTATCTTCCAATCGAATAACATGAGAATACATGAGTCTTGTGCATTCTGATTGGGAGTTTATTGAATATTTGGAATACCCCAATTTTTTTTTGACAAACATAAGGTTACGCTGATATAGCATACCCTTACGAGTCTTGAGGAGGTAGGCAAAGCTGATGATATATCGCTTACTAGGGTTTGACGACGAGGCAAATGGTCTTGATCTTGAGAGAGCAATTTTGTATGTCTTGGTTTGGCTTTGCTTACTCATCCTTTTGGGGCGATGAAATAAACACTTAATAACACATGAATTCTTGGAGATTGAGGCAATGGGTTATATTCGTGAATCGTTGCGTGGAGTCTTAGGCGACGAGCTAGGTTTGGATTTCGAACACCGAGGCATGGAGTCTTAGGCAATGGTCTGTATTGGGGAGTAAGGAAACGTACTGCTGCATGGAGTCTTAGGCAATGGGTTAGGTTCACGAATCATTGCGTGGAGTCTTAGGCGATGAACTAAATTTGGATTTCAAACACTACTGCATGGAGTCTTAGGCAATGGGTCATGTTACACTGCTGCATGGAGTCTTAGGCAATGAACTAAGTTTTGCGCATTACGGCCCGGGGTCTTAGGTAATGGGTAAGGAGAGGGTAACACATTGTTGCATGGAGTCTTAGACAATGGGTCATGTTACACTGTTGCATGGAGTCTTAGGAAATGAATTAAGTTTCGCGCATTACGACCTGAGGTCTTAGGTAATGGGTAAGGTGAGGAGAATACATCGCTGCACGGAGTCTTAGGTAATGTACCGAGCTTCGTACATTACTGCATGGAGTATTAGGTAATGAACTACATTGTAGAGGGAAAACATCACTGTGTGGAGTCTTAGCTGATGGGCTGAACACGTCACGACATGGAGTCTTAGGTGGCGGATCCTATTTGGCTTTTAAATATTGCGGCATGGAGTCTTAGGCAATGTACTGGGTTTTTCATATTACTACATGGAGACTTAGGTAATGTATTGGGTTGTAGAGGGAAAATATCACTGCGTGGAGTCTTAGGTGATGGGCTGAACACGTCATGACATGGAGTCTCAGGTGGTGGATCTTATTGAACATTACGGCGTGGAGTGTTAGGCAATGTACTAGATTTTGTACATTACTGCATGGAGACTTAGGTAATGCTACGTTGTAAGGAACACATCACTGCATGGAGTCTTAGGTGATGGGTTGAACACATCACTGCGTGGAGTCTTAGGTGATGGGTTGGATTTGTAGAAGAAGTGTGTTTTGATGACTGACCCTTAGATAGCTAAATCGAGGGTGAGATTGTTTGTTTGTTGTATGACACATGTGTATGCCGTCTGATATCAATGTGGAACCCTTAGGGTATGTGTGTTGAATATTTGTATTGATTTGGAACCCTGAGTGTATGTGTATTGAATGTATGATATTGATATGGAACCCTGAGTGTATGTTTGCTGAGTGTGTATGCCCCAAGTAGTTTGAAAATGTTTTTGATAATTCTCCTTTCTTAAACCATTTGTTTTGAGTTATCAATTCCCCAACATGATGAATTGGTTTGGACATGATGAAGAATGTCTTGACATTTGTATAATAGGCGCGGGTGCAGGTGTGGATGTAGGTGTAGGCGTGGTCGTAGAAATAGGCGTGGATGTGGATGTAGGCGTGGATATGAATCATAGGTAAGCTGCCTAGTGAGATTTTGATAGTGGTACCTTTGACGATTGTGCCCGTTGTCAACTGAGGTAGCTATAGCAAGGTGAATGGATAATGCTGAGCTTGGATTTAAATTTGAGTTTGTCTTAGTTGGTAGTCATGCCTTGAGTTTTTTCCGCAGTTTTCTATGGGCATGTATGATTGAATGTAATGCATGTATGCATGTTTGATATGATTATGCTTGATGTATGCATGATGTATAGTATGTATGCTTGATATGATGATGTTATTAATTGAAATGATGCAATGATTGATAAATGTAATGCCCCTGTTATTTGAACTGCAGAACCAATGCTCAAGGCAGACTATTAGCCAAGACATATTCTTTCTGAGAAGCCATGCCAATTAGGGTTGGAATTTTGAAAAGATATTCTAGACGCGAACTGGGATTTTGACATGATGGGCCAGACGCAAACTGGGCTTTGCACCCATATCCATATGGTTGCTTGAATAGTATCAACTCGGTGGATTAGAAAGGTTAAACGGATAGCAAGGTCGCTAATATTGGTAAGGTTACCTAGAGACATTAATTGGAAAGTGTGAGGCTACTCATGACTTTTACGCAAGGCCACTTACGTAGGATGGGTGATGAATGCATGAGGTTCCTCATGCCTTGTATGGCTGCCTATGAATGAATAGTGGATGAGGTTGCGCGAGGCTACTCACATCTTTGATGAAACACATATTAGAAAATGTGTGAGGCTGCTCACGTCTTAGACGGTGGTACGTAAGGCTGCTTATGGTATAGTTTGACGAAGAATGCTTGTATCATAGACTTACTAGAGGGATAGTCGGAGGGATGTTAGAGACTGTAATAGCGACTCTCCTAGAAATTAACTCTATATTATTACGGGGTCCTAAGTCTCGGGCTATGATATGTTATGCATGCATGCAGATGCAAGTCTTAATGCGTAGAATGACTGACCAATGCATGTAATGGGTGACTTGGATATGCGTCAATGGATGTTGAAATTTTGACGTTTCGATGAGAATTGGGCTCTCTATTAGATCCCTGATGTCAGAATTCGTCAACTGAATGAGATGATAGGATAGTTTGGTTTTGGATCGCAATATCCTAATGAATGTATGCTAATGATTTATGCAGACTTATGCTTTATGATTATGACTCGCATGACTTGTTGAATGATGCCCCTGTGACGGGTCGTTGACGATTAAGCGTAGAGGTTTGACTATGTAACACGGTTGCTTGTCACATGATAGTTGAATGTTGTGCTTGCATGATTTCCTGATACTCACTTTAAACTCGGAAGACTACTGATATAAAAGAAAGATCCATTGGAGATTATGAAAGTACGCGGGGAGCTTGCCTCTATGTGGACTGTCTTTCCCTAATTTTTGATAGGGTGTTGGAGGAGATTCTTATTGCTATGAGCTTGGGGATAGTTTGATCATAGTATGAATGACCCCACTATTTTGCACTTCGAAACATTATTCCCTTTACTAATGGGCTCTTGGATAGTTTTCCCTTGATGGGCTATTATTTTTTTGAACCAAATTCTTCTGAATGAGATTCGTAGCGGTATTCCTTAACATTTGCACTTCTTGAAAGGTAAGTCCCCAATCTCCAGAATTTGGAGGAGGTACTCTTGGATGATTTGCCCTTGATCAACTCATTTTGATGCTTCACAGTGGTTTGCCCTAATATTCAAATTTAGAAAGAGGTGCCCCTCCATTTCCTCCTCAAAAAGAACTTAGACCTCACCGTGAACTTTGATATAGATTTCCCCAAGATTTGAATTTCTGAAAAGTTTGTACTTGAAGTTGGTTGAAGAGGAACTTGGACCCTACGGGCGGTAAGATGAACCTGATATGTATTGCCCCAACATTTTAATCTTGGAAGATTGCCCCTTGAATCAAAGCCTTGAGAGATTTATTAAAACGAGGGAACCGAGTCATATCCTGTAATGATGTGAATTGATTAAGGAATGTCCCTTCGAAAGGTATTCCCCTACTTGAACAATGCTTTGAAATTTGATCCTGATTGATTGAATTTCGGAATGATCACCCCTTGTCAATAGTATCTTCATGTGATATACCTCTATGATCATTAGTATTTGCCCCTGTTTATAGGAGTCCTCTTAGATGCTTTACCCCTAGTTAGAATCTTCTTGGAAATGTTGCCTTTGATCAGACCTTTTTGAAATATCCTTGAGGCTAAGTATTAATTCGTAGATAAAATTGTATATTTTGAAAAAATAATTCTTAGTGATGTACGCGCAAGTTTTGAAATCAAATTTTAAATAGAAAGGGATGATTAGAGATGGAGATTCGAAGAAGCGAAGTGATTAGTAATAAATTTAACAAACATAGGAGTCAGTTTAATACAAATATTGCTGAGTATGCTTTCATAGTTAACCTCGCTTCAATTAAGACTTTTGAAGGTTGTAACGTGGCCATGGTTCGTGATTTAAGAAAAAAAGATATAAGGCTCAAAATTTATTTAGCCCACCCCATTCTCCTTGATATTCTCCAATCCTAAGTTCAATTAATCCAACGGATGTGTTCAATCTCCTAGAGAAATTTCATAGTTGCGCAGATGATGAGAAGCATAGATAAAGTCCAAGCGCTGATGAGAAGTACTGATAAGATTCAAGCGCTGATGAGAAGCCTTTGAGGTTCTTGAGGTAGCAGTCACAAGATTGTTCTCTAATTTATGCTTTGAATCCCTTATTTTGCATGGGCCAATTCTTTTGAATTTTCGGTCCATCGGGATGCCCTAACTTTTTCCTAAGTCAAGTTTTGATTTCTTTTAACTTAGCGGGCTTTCTCCTTCTTTTTTTTGAATTTCTTTTTTCTTTTTGATTGCTTTTGATTTTGAAATTTTGTGACAACCATGCTGATTGTTGTAAGCTTTGTCTTCATCATTTTTCTCGATTTTGAATGATGTATTGAGGAAAAAGATATTGAGAGCTTCATGGATTCCTAATTCTTGATGGATGCAAGGAAAAGGATGTGCTTGAACCCTTGCTTAGGTTAGTTCCTCAATGATGTATCGAGGAAAGAGATATGCTTGAACCTTTTATTTAGATAAATCACTTCTCTTGAGAATAGGACACGCCATTGAATTAATTGAAAGACTACCCTGCCCCTAGTTGAAATTAAGTTTTTTTAAGAAAATAGAAACAACTCCAACTTCTGGCTCGAGGGGGTTGACCTCAGATTAACTCCTTATTTCTCCACTATTTAGGAATTGAAACAATGTCTTACATCGTCAGCTTGGTCTTACTATTGAAAGCATACGTCAACCAAATTTAGTTATTTTATATTTCATCATTCTCCTTCGAAGTTTGTTAATTTGAAAATGGAAAAGAGTGAGAATAGAAAGTTGTTGATTTTTGTGGATTGAATCGATTTCAAAAACATGCATGCTTATTTTATTAGAATTACTGATCCAAAGATACAAATTTACACCAAATGAACCTTAACAACTAGGAAATTACAATTTTTATTTGATAAATCCTAATGATCTTATGGAATAGCTCATTTGTTGATCCTCGTGACTTCAGGAGATCTTCTTAGTTCTTGGACTTGTCAAGGCGTGAGGGTGACCTTTGACTTTTCTCGGGCATACCTATTCTGTTGATAAGGCAGTTGCTCTTGATGTAGAGGAATCACCAACGGTAGTGGCATTTGGGGCGCTGCGTAGACTCATTGTTGACCTTGTGAAGGACTGACTTCTTTCTTTATAGGGACAAGTTTAATTGAGTCTCCAATGTTCAATCTCCTCCTTCCACATTTTCGGACTTCCTCAAGCGAGTATCAAGAAATCAACTAGCATGTGGGTAACAGTTGGATAAGGGCGAAGGTGGAAATGCATGAGATTCAAATGTATGAATGTATATGAATGCATGCATATGCAAAAATGTTTTTGGCTTTAGGGTATGATGCAAAAAGGTTTCATGGATATGCAATGTGACACAGACGTAGTATGAGGGTAGACGCAAGGGTACCCTATACAGGTTTGATGGTAGATATGAAAATGATAATATCCTACATTGTCTCAAAGATTGAAACATATAGGAATTCCTTAAGGACGAAAATAATTTGATGTGGATTTGGAGGTACCCTACACTGAATCAGATATTGAGACATATAGGAATTCCTTAAGTGCGAAAATAATGATAGACATGGAAATGGGGATACCCTACACTGACTCAGATATTGAGTCAGATAGGAACTCCTTAGGAATTAGGGACCATAGAAGACGAAGGGGAATCCTTACAAGCTAGAGATGGTAATTGAGGGACGAGAATTCCTACAAGCTAGGGTTTATAATAGACTAATGGACGGTTGAAGAATCCCTACGTGCTATGGGTTGTGACTTATGAAAGATAGACCCTATAGGATAGGGATTGTAGTATACCGGAAGTAACCCTTGCGGGTTTAGGGATAGTGGAAACAAGATTATATGAATGATATCCTTAGAAGGTAGGCTCCTAGTTTTGGCCTACATATATTTTACAATCCCCACAAGGTGGTTTCCTTAAGGGTATCATGAATAACACCAGAGGGAGAAGGCACAAGGGCCTCCCTTAGGTGGAGCCTCTTTACAGATCGAGACTTTCGTCTCAAAGTCGTGAAAGGTCTCGTCTTGAGATTTTAGTTAAGGTCATTACAAAGAGTCATGGGTGGCATTCCAAAGTCCTACTCGTCAAGAGGATATCTCTCGATAAGTATTTCTTTTTCCGAATTCCACCGACTCTAGGCGAAGTCGTTACATAAACTCGTAGGGATGATATATCCCCTAAGCTAATAGACGAACCTTCTTGCTAAGGGTTATTTGAGAATATTTTTTTGAAATAAAAGTCCCGCCACGCAGTAAATATATAATGATAAACAATATACAAGAATAGATAAATGCAATAAATAAATAAATAAATAAATAAAGCAAATAAATAAATAAAAACCCAAAATAAAACCTAAAACCTAAGGTTGAGGTCCCCAGCAGAGTCGCCAGTTGTTACGACTGGTTTTTAAATGAGAGTCGCCACAACTAGTTTTTATCCTAAGGAAGGGCATCTAATAGGAAAACCTAATTCACAAAGACAGGGATTCTAAGTTTCGGACCTCATTAGACGAAAGGAATGCGTTAGACACCTTTCATCTACCTTATTCTTAAGGATATTTTAATTTTTAATAGCGGAACTCACCATGATTTTTGATCGTATGCCTACGTATCCTCTTATAAGGAATCAGAGTTCCAATTCGTAGTTCATATGGGTTTGTTTTTTTTATGGGTTGCAAAAGTATTTTGAATTGCCTCGCATTTGACCGGGTGTAAAGATTGCGGAAATTTAGACTAAATACGTGATTAGTCAATATAGATTTGAAACCCTTTAACAAAAATAGTTGTTTAGATTAGTTTATTGCGAAAAATAGGTTTTATATCTGTTGAATATTTTTTAATAATATTAATTGCGAAAATATTCTTAATTAATGCATGATAAAGAAAATATTTTAATGCAAATATATAAAATAATATACACGAGTTTCTAATTAAAACAATTTATTTATGTTATAATAAAAATTAATAATATGATAATAATATTCAAGAAAATAATAATTACTATAATTTAAGATAAAAGAAATAAGAAAATAAGAAGAAAAAAATAATTATAGAAAAAACTAGAAATTAAATTAGTTTTCCAGGGGGGGTGGATTTTTAGTTTAGAAGTAAAAGAGTGGGGGTGTGTTTGCTGGGAATTTCGACCAGGATAATAAAGGAATCATTCATTTAAATTTCAACAAGATGGCTTGAAAAAGCTATATACGAAGTATGTTGTTACTGGATCTGAGTCGAAGAAGACAGTTTGAAAGGACATGTGTTTTTGTTTTGTCAAAAACGCGCGTTTCGACGGCCACGTGAGAAAGTTGTTGCTGAAGGCTTGAGCGGGAATGTTTGAAATTCGAAATAGTTTCTTTGGATAAGAAAGACGCGTGGAAGCCTTAGAGTGTCGAAAGACATGCAAGAAGCGACATGGATTTTCATTAGAATAATACCGTTATGGTTAGAACATTATAAATAGTTCCTTAGTGTTAGGGAAAAAGGGAGGATCATAGTTCGTACAAAATTACTCATAAGATACTCAAGTACCAAGTTACAGAGAAAGAGTTCATTGAGAATGTACGTATGCCATCACACATTTTATCTTTGAAATGCATTTATCAATATAATTTCTTTTGAACCATTCTTTTACGTACTCCTGCAATTGTTCTTAATTTCTTTATGCTCTGCCGAATTGCTTCATTCTCCTGTAAAGTTTTATGTATCAAGTTTCTTTTAAAAGGCTCTTTCCTTTACAATCAAGTCCTTTAATTCCAGTTTTAAGTCTTTTCATTGTCAAGTATTTACATTCAAACCTTTTTTGATTAAGACGTTTCGTCCAAACCTTTACATTTGAATTTAATCCCAGAAGTCTTTGTATTTTAAGCCTTTACACAAACACATGCACAAGCACTACGTCGTGTTTAACATAAACCGTCAAGTAAGTGTTACAATTAATGTTAAGACACATATCTTAGGATCAATCTAGTCGATCCTGCGAGTAACCATACATATCAAATTTGTTTGGAAGACTAGTGGTTGTTTCGCCAGAAATCACTGCGAACAAATTGGCACGCCCAGTGGGACTGTGTCATAACGTTTTAAGAAAAAAACCAGTTGTAATCATAACAGACGGTTTAAAAGACTATTTTCTGGTAAAATACGCAAAAGCGTTGTATGAACCTTAGGAGTGGCAGAATTATTAGTGAATCTTAACCAATACCTAAGAAAAAACATACCAGAAGAATGGTTAACACAACTAATGATCAAGGAGGACAAAATCCTCCACAAGGATCAGGAACGGTCGGTACAAATTCGACAACTAGTTCCCAGGCCATTCTAACATCAATAGGATCAATGGCCGACACTAATTCGAATCCACCTTACACGGGAACTGCTTCTGTGGCTAGTTTGACCAACGTGCCCCCCTTTGGGGGTACATCTGAGTCTCTTTCGAATACTCAAAATGGCCCTATTTTGACATATGTAGGAGGCCAAGTACCACCTTCGACACCCCCCAGGCCACCAGGATTCGGAAATTTTAGTCCTTGGACAGAACAATCATATGGAGGGCCCTCATCATCATTTATGTGTGGTTTACACAATGGCACTTCCGCATATACGCAACCTAACGTAAGTACTTTTTCGCCGATTCGAAATATTGGTTCAATTGGTCGAAGCGCCCAAAACTAAGGCCTGTCAGCCCAGATGCCTGCTTTAACAACAAATACCCAGGCAACACTTAGACAACAAATGGACGCTAGTAACCATGATATGGTTGGAATATTGGCGAGGGAAATGAATACTATTTTTTCTCCCCTAATCCAGAATATAAACAGAACCAATCAAGAAAACACCCAATCATACCAACTGTTGTCAGCGCATATGGCGCGAATAGCGGATTTCTTTGGGAACCCCCAACCAACTGTTTGACGCAGGAAGAATATCATAGGAGTTCAAGAAGAACCAACCATAAACCAGGTTCAACAACCTAGACAAAATATTATCGAAGAACCAAGAGTTGAACCAGTAGGTATTCGACAGCCAAATCCTGAGGAACCACCCAGGAGAATAGCCATGGTCAATAGAGGCCAAGATGCAGATGAAGTTGTTCATAGAATGAGACAAGACAACCTATTGGTCGAAAATAATATAACAAATATAGTCGAAAGAATCATGGCTAACAATGGTTTGAACACACGGTTTCGACGCCCCAACTACACTTCCCCTATAGGGGAATTTATTCTGCAAACAGAATTGCCAAGGGGTCACAAGATCCCAAAATTCACCAATTTTTCAGGGGATACAAATGAATCCAATATTGAGCACATAGCTAGATATTTGACAGAGTTAGGAAACTTGGAAAACAATGAAGACCTAAGAATAAAATATTTCCCTATTTCACTAACCAAAAATGCTTTTACATGGTTCACCATATTACCTCCTAGTTCCATAGATACGTGGTCTTACTTAGAGAAACTGTTCCATGAACAGTTTTACGTGGGACAAACGAAGATAAGTTTGAAGGAATTGGCAAGCGTAAAGAGGAAATTCACAGAACCCATAGATGACTACCTGAATAGGTTCCGTCTTCTGAAATCTAGATGCTTTACTGTGGTGCCTGAGCATGAGTTAGTCGAAATGGCTGCAGGTGGATTAGATTATTCCATTAGAAAGAAGTTAGATACTCAACACTTGAGAGATATGGCCCAGTTGGCAGATAGAGTTCGACAGGTTGAACGACTGAAAGCTGAAAAGGCCAGGGCAAGTAAAAATCATAAAAAAGAAAGGGTAGCCTATGTCGAAGCCGAAAATGAAGAATATGAGCCGCATAACAACCCTTATGGTGTTGAAGAAGTAGAAATAGATTTGGCTGAATTAAAAGAGGCACCCCCTTACTCTTGTAAAATGTTAACACCTTCAAATGGGAAGAACCCCGTCGAAGAGGAAAATAATGATAAATATCCTAAAAGAACTTACACTTTTGATGTCACTAAATGTGACAAAATATTTGATTTACTGGTAAAGGATGGCCAAATGATAGTACCTCCTAACACTAAAGTTCCTCCGTTAGAACAACGGAAGAAAAGAGGTTATTGCAAACACCATGGTTTTCTTGGCCATAAAACATCAACTTGTTTTCTTTTCAGGGATTTAATTCAGAATGCTATCAAGGATGGACGTCTGAAATTCGCTGATAAAGGAAAAGGTCCTATGAAGGTGGATGCTGATCCTTTAAATGTGGCTGCCACCAACTACGCTAAACCTTTGGATATCAATATGGTGGACAGTCAACACTGACCAAGCAAAGATCGTGGAAGATGGAAAGTAGGCTACTGATAGCCTAAACACTAGAGGATCCTTCAACACTAACGTTGAAGACCCCCAGGCTGGACAAATCAAATTTAGGACTACTGAGGGTTCTTTGAAAATTACTAATGAGACTACTGAAGGTCTCAGAGTTAGGTTCGAAGAAATGGAAATCTCTGAAGTACCCATGGGAGTCAACATGGTCAATCTGGACCAACCCGCTTCAGAGATGGAAGAATTGGAAAACTGCCCCCTGATGGAACAAAAGAAGAAGAGTTTTGGCTACCCAAAGGAAAATGAGAATCTGCACGAATACTTGTGGAGATGCCATGAGAGGAATGCCCACAAGACGTTGTTGTGCCCAAGGTGCTCCATTATGTTGAGTCGAAGAGTGGCTAAAAATTATGAGAGGGTCCAACACATCAACACCCAAGGAAATTGGTGCCAAGAAAGTCAACTGATGAGAGTATACCCAAGGCCAGGAGAAACGCTTTTGGTTTTCATACTCCGATGTTACAAAGCAGAATCAGAAATCCTGATGTGCCCAAGATGTGGCGCAGTATATGACAAGGAGATTGCTGAAATGTTTGAACGAATCCCTTTCCATGGTAGTTGGGAGCCAAGGGAAGCAAACCCAAAGATGTACGTGTTTGACAAAAGGGGAACGTCGAAAAGGCCAGATAGCCCACATCCCAAGGCAAGAAGAGTCTCGTTTAAATTACCTGCTGAGATACCAACTGACCGATGGATGCATGTTAATGATGAGAAATCAAAGTGGAGGAGTTTCGACAAGGGAGGCAGAACAACTTTCGCCTATAGAAGGCAATTCCAGGCATCAATAAGGGAGGCTCACAGGCTAGATAATTACAAAGGAAAAAACCCCATGTCAAGATCCCAGTGGTGTAGACACCAAAGAGCAAGGAAAACAGAAAGGGAATCAAAGCAGAAAGAGGTAGGTGAATCAAGAAATACCAAAGCAGTATTTGGAACATCGACATCCGTCAAACCGTCGGTAGGACGAAGGTTTTTCACTGAGGAACTGCAGAAAACGAAAGAAGTGACTCAAGAAAATCCCATAAAATCTGAAGATATATTGACAGACGATTTCGACTCTGATGGCGTGTCGTCTCTGAACATGAATTGCAATGTGGTATCCGTTATCCCCCATGAGTACTATCAGGAAACTAAAGTTGAAGACTGCGAAGAAGTTGATGAAGAGGAGATGGCGAAACACAGACCAGTGTGTTACTACGTCCTCAAAAATGGAGCAGTCGAAGAGCAAAATGCCTTCTTCGAAAGGCCTGACGGAGCTATGAGAAACCATCTGAAACCTTTGTATATAAGGGCCAAGATCGAAAACACTGGTATTAACAAAGTACCAGTGGATGGAGGGGCTGCAGTTAACTTGATGCCTCATTATATGTTGAAAAGAATAGGGATGTCCGACACGGACATTAAACCTCACAATATGGTGTTGTCTAACTATGAAGGGAAAATAGGTCACACCCTGGGGGTAATTCAAGTAAACTTGACAGTTGGGTCTGTGACAAGACCAACATGTTCATGGTGATTCCTGCAAAAGTGAATTATAATTTGCTGCTATGGAGAGAGTGGATACACGGGGTGGGGGCAGTGCCATCGACCATGCATCAAAGATTAACCATATGGAGAGAGGATGGAATTGTAGAAAACATCGAAGGGGATCAAGGTTACTACATGTAGGAGGTAAACACGGTAAACAGAACCAGCTTTGACAAAAATCTAGCAAACATTGGACCATGTGGAGTGGTAGGAGATTGCTACTTACCAAATAAGAATGCGTTGTATTATCTAACTTTGCTCCCAAATGGATTTCGTTGGGACAGAGAAATTATGGGAGAACTGGACGACTAGGAGAACAACCTTTTTATAGTGAAGAGTGATTGTCCATCAAAAGGACATGTGTTCG
Organism: Vicia faba; assembly: GCA_948472305.1. NCBI lineage: Eukaryota > Viridiplantae > Streptophyta > Magnoliopsida > Fabales > Fabaceae > Vicia > Vicia faba. Next base: position 273,617,115 of record OX451735.1, on the reverse strand, counting down.
CATCCTGAAGGAGAAGGTGAGAAGTTTGTCAAGTCACCTGACATTGGGAATGGTTATTCATCATTGTAACTGCTGCACGCACGTCTTGAAGAGACGTTTTTTGGGAGGAGATGTCATGATGATATCATTAAAATACAAAAAGATTCTCTTTGCTGGTCGAAATAACGTAAATCACAAGAAATGCCTATTTCTGCACATATTCGAAACAGACATTTATTGGGGGAAATTTGTTTGCTGGGAATTTCGACCAGGATAGTAAAGGAATCATTCATTTAAATTTCCACAAGATGGCTTGAAAAAGCTATAGACGAAGTATGTTGTTACTGGATCTGAGTCGAAGAAGACAGTTTGAAAGGATAAGTGTTTTTGTTTTGTCAAAAACGCGCGTTTCGACGGCCACGTGAGAAAGTTGTTGCTGAAGGCTTGAGCGGGAATGTTTGAAATTCGAAATAGTTTCTTTGGATAAGAAAGACGCGTGGAAGGCTTAGAGTGTCGAAAGACATGCAAGAAGCGACATGGCTTTTCATTAGAATAATACCGTTATGGTTAGAACATTATAAATAGTTCCTTAGTGTTAGGGAAAAAGGGAGGATCATAATTCGTACAAAATTACTCATAAGATACTCAAGTACCAAGTTACAGAGAAAGAGTTTATTAAGAATGTACGTATGACATCACACATTTTATCTTTGAAATGCATTTATCAATATAATTTCTTTTGAACCATTCTTTTACGTACTCCTGCAATTGTTCTTAATTTCTTTATGTTCTGTCGAATTGCTTCATTCTCCTGTAAAGCTTTATGTATCAAGTTTCTTTTAAAAGGCTCTTTCCTTTACAATCAAGTCCTTTAATTCCAGTTTTAAGTCTTTTCATTGTCAAGTATTTACATTCAAACCTTTTTTGATTAAGACGTTTCGTCCAAACCTTTACATTTGAATTTAATCCCAGAAGTCTTTGTATTTTAAGCCTTTACACAAACACATGCACAAGCACTACGTCGTGTTTAACATAAACCGTCAAGTAAGTGTTACAATTAATTTTAAGACACATGTCCTAGGATCAATCTAGTCGATCCTGCGAGTAACCATACATATCAAATTTGTTTGGAAGACTAGCAGTTGTTTCGCCAGAAATCACTGCGAACAGGTTGTTAAAAGGAGATCTAGGCTAGGCCTAAATATATTTTCTGAATGAGAGGTGTAAATTCTTTGCTGGTTTAGTAGACCTAGCAGGAATGGGGTGCGAAGAGTAGTTGGGCCAGGCCCATTATGCACTTGAGAGGGGTATAATTGGTTGTGTGTTGCGAGGGCGCATTGTGCTTATGGTGGGACTTGGCCTATGATTGTCTGATGAAGATATAAAGGACGTAATTAAAGGGTGCATACTAACTATGGTAATCGCGCACGTATGGGGATCCAAACTGCACACACATATTTTGTTTAACATAAATCATTTTCATTTTACAGTGAGAATCTTCCTCTTTCTCTCATCTTACCTCTCTTTCTCTAATCCTAATCCTAAAACCCCCTGGTGGCGGCGATATCTCAAACACATCCCTTCCCTCCCGTAACTCAACCCCCCCCCCCCCCCCCCAACCCATAAACAGAATCAAAACGAATAAGAAGCTAAGTTGGTTTACCCATTCACGTTCTGTTTACTGAGTTCTTTGAGCGTGTTTATGATTCCCTTCTCTTTTGCTTGCAGATTCCAAAGGTGGTGGAGACAGCAACGACGACAATGATAGCGATTAGGATTTCAGATGTTGAAACCCTAATCGCTCATTGATTCGTCTCCAACAATAAATGGTTTCTTCTCCAACCTCTATTATTCCGATTTTCTTTGCGATTCTGTCTTTTCGGTTTCCAGTTCTCTCCCGCTGTCTTTGTATTTTTATTTTTGTATTTATAGAGGTCGATTTTAGGGTATTATGGAATTGTCGCTACAAGTAGTTTGCTTTGATTTAGGAATTTAGAACTATTAGGGATTTTGTTTTTTGCTGTAATTGATTCACTATTTGTAATTATTGTACCCCAAAATTTTCCCTCTCACTTATCAAGAATTTGCTCACAAGATCTCCATGACTCAAGACTACATTAGGGTTTGGTCAGCTCAAGACACCTCCTTATGCACTGATGACCAAAATTAGGGTTTGAGTTTGCACAAGGACATTTTAACTTTTAATGCCTCATATGACTTTCATGGGTCATTATGGACCCCCAAGATTACTCATGCCAAGTTTCAAGCCTTGGATCACATTCATGCTCAGTCAATTAAACATTTGACACAAAAATCAGTTGTATTGGGGAAAAAGTCAACCATGACCAATTTAAAGTAAAACTTCATAATTTTTGATCCAAATCAACATTTTAGACTCATATGTATCATTTGATCAAGTTTGGACCATAATTCCTCAAGAGATTTGATCAAATCCCCAAAAGGGCAAAATGGTCAAAATTAGGGTTTTGACTGGGAAAGGGCAATTTCTGGTTTTTGACCTAGCAAATGGTCAATTGATTTAAGGCATGATCTCAAGAGTCCAATTTCATCATTTTGACCCATTGATATGGTTCAAAACATTGCAAATCCATTGGGTTGGCAAATGAATTTTACAGTTAATTGATCAAAAGTCAATTGTATACTGAAAAGTCAAACTTTGACTTTTTGGTCAAATTCAAGTGCCAAAAATCATAATTCATCAAAACATGTCAAAATATGAAACTTATTCATCAAGAAATCAAAAAGTCAAGATTTCATTTTGAAAAGTCAAAATTTCTAAACTTAGAAATTTTTCTAAGTGTTGGAAATTTCATGTTTTTTTCATAACTTTGAGCCAAATTTTCACCATGATGCAAGATGATTCAAGAGAAACTTCCAACAAGAAAGTTGAAGATCTCCATGAAATCTACAACTTTTCTTCACACAACTTCTTCCAAAAGTGCTTAGATCTCAAGTTATAATTTCAAGAACATAGGATCATAAAACTAAACACTTAGTGAAATTTTACCCTAATTTGGTCAGAATTTTGACTCAACTTCATGGAACTTTTTCATATAGTTTCAAGGTGAATCTTCAAAATAAACTCAAAGATGGGTTGTATATCAAATTTCAAGCTTTCCAAAATATCCAAGAACTCCTTGAGATCATTCTTGAGTAGGGGGAATCGAAGAGATGAAGTTGGTGTTTTGTCACTTGAATTACAAGGCATTTTGTGATGAACAAGAATCCAATTTCAAACCTAGGCTGTATAATCTTACTTTACAGGCCTCCTAACTTGTGTATCTATCCATCATTAATGGATTACATAAACTTTTGAGCTTTAATCCAAGTGGTTTAAGCTTTATCCAATCCACATTTCCATTAATGGCACAAAGTGAACACTTCCATTTTAGAAAAGCAAGCTTTTGTGTAAAGTCAATTCTTGAGCCTCTAACTTGTTCCCTCTGATCACGCTCCATCCAAAAAGTCAGAAGAGAGCTTGTTTAAAACATAACCATTCTATCTTAGCAAGTACACAATGCTTGGAAACTTGAAATTCTCAAAAATCACATGTTATGCATAAACCTGTGATTTTGAATTCTGATCAACAAGTCTCCAAACTTGTTGCTTATAAATAGAGGCACTATTTGTGAGCTATAGGACGAGCTTCAGCACCCTGAAATACACCAAAACTCTCTCAAATCAGAAATTGCCCAAAAACTCCATTGTTGCACAATTTCTGACCTTGAACCTCAAACTGACATTTCCCTCGTGCGTTTCTTGGCCTTTTAGTTTCTAAAGCTTCCTTGCATCAAGGGTAACTCATCCATGTACCTGTTTCACTTCTGTAACACCATTTTCCCTGTCTTCCATAACCAAAAACAGAGCATCATAGTTGGACTTCTCCAGACCATTCCAGCCACCTTCAGCTCAAGCCAACCATTGCATTAGCTTCCTAGAGGTCCAAGGAAGCTAACGTGATCATCAACACTGCCTGAAACAAGCTCAAATCCATTTCACGATTTCCAGTTTTGAGAAATGAGAAAGTTATAGATCCTTTGGCTGGTGGTTGAAGATGAAGTACAGTCAGGGCGTGTTTTGTGTTATGTGTTTATCATTTCATACAAGTTAACGGATGTATAGCCACCCCAGTGGTAAAGCGTGTGCCTGTTCACCCCATGGTCCTGGGTTCAAGCCCCAGCGTGACCATTTTGTAATTTTTACATTTTCGGACTCTTTTTTTTGTTCTTTTTTGGCAGCATTTGGACTCTTCATTGGGCTTAGTTTATTTTTGCTCATGAATACTCTTTTGTTTACTAACGAACCCCCATGACTTTTTATTTATTTTATTTTATTTTTATTTTTATTTATTAATATTAATATTAATATTTATTTTATTGACAAAAAAAGATTAAAAAAAGATATTTTTATTTATACTATATACATTTATTTTATTTTCTAGACTAAAACATCAAAAATATTTTTGTTACAAACTTAACTTTTTTTAATTAAGTAGATTTAGGCTTATTTTATTTTCTTAAAATAAACATAGAATTTATACTTTTCCTAATTTAATTAATTTTCATACTATTTAGTTTAATGTTAAAATCTTCTTCATAAAACTTAAAAATATTTTCTCTTTTAAATTAAATTAGTTTATTATTTTTATTAAGCATTTTTTTTAGTTCATAAGGTTAAGAAATAAAAACTTTTTTTAACAAGTACAAAACCAAATAAAATCCATTCTTTTTTTATTCATTACTTTATACATTATTCCTTTTCATATTTTGCACATTTATTGATTCAATTCAATATGGTTGTAATAGATTAATTAGGGTTTAATTTCTTGCAATCCCCATTTATACTTTCTACACCCCCTTCCCACAAATCATGTAATAGCTTAGTATTTTTATCTTCCGCAATTTAAATGCTTCATATTCATATGCTAGTAATTAGGGTTTGTATGGAAAGAATAAAATCAATCAAATAGAAAATCCTAATTCAAGACAAAAACAAGCATGAAAACAATACACTTGCACACAAGCACCCCTAGGCTAAAATCCACTTGGTTTCCTTACAAAATGGACATATTATGCATGTGAGGTATCTTAGCAAAAACAAACGAATACAAGATCACAGTCCCTCGATGACGCTATCTAAGTTGCCTTACAAATGATCTTAGTCTCTAAAAGAGAATGCTAAGATGCCTTGCAATATTGCTAATCATGGTTATACGATGACCCACGCTCGTCCCGTTTACATCCAAAGATAGGGTTACTTACCAAATCAATGGTAAGATAACAATGTCAAAGGAAAAGGAAATGTACAAGAAAGACTTTTGAGTAGGTAGAATGCTCCTAATTACTTGCTCCATTTTAAAACAAATATCCTTGTTATTTTCAAAACAATCACATACACTTTCAAACATCTTACAAAATTGAAAATATTTTCAAAAGATCAAACATCTTTGTATACATTCTTACGAACGAGAATCATTACAAAGATAGCCTAAACAATGGCATCTTTACAAAATACTTTCAAAAAACCACACAAAGCATAATTTCAAACAAAAAAGCAAGTGATCTAGCAAGTAACTAAGAGCCCATGAAAAACCATGGATGAAAAGGGTGCTAATACCTTCCCTTTTCATAATCTACCCCCGAACTCAAGAAACAATCTCAAAGGTCTTTCCTGTGCTTTTTCACCTTTCCTTTTGGATAAAAGAAAAGTCGGTGGCGACTCTTGCTAACCGCAACATTTGCAATCAAATGCAAAATACCAAAGTCAGTTATCCCACCGTACCAGTGAACTGGAGACTCTGCTGGGGAAAATTCTAAAAGTGGGGTTACCTTAGGGTTAGATCATATTTACTTGCTTACATTGTTTGATTTGTATGCTTTACAATATGGTTCTTTGTTTGGGTTTGAATCCTCTACCCGAATTTGGGATACATTATAGGTAAGTAGCAATACGTTGTGGAAACTGTGCGGGGTATACCGACATGGTCTAAGCAATATCTACGTTAGTGCGACATATTTGTGGGTACCGGTAGCCTTTGAGTTAATCAAAGAGAATACGGGGCCACTGAGTGATGTCATGAAGCACTAATGAACTTTTAGAGCCTTTACTTGACCAACTCGGCCTTTAGGATGTAGTGAGATGACCGACTTTGGTGCAGTTTGAAGTTGGTAGATACTCGATACTACACTCATTGAGGTTTGGTTTCTTGGGATATTTCGGTCGCCATTAAAGAGGCTTGTGCTGAAACAATGACCAAGGAAACAAACCAGTGATATTGAGCTCCTTAAAACCCGATTACTATTACTAGGACAGGTTTAAGCCAACTAAACTTCAAGAGGGTACTTACATATAAAACTCCATGCAATCCTAAACCTAAGGATTTGTTTGTTTTGTTTGTATATACATACTTGTACATAACATCATGAACATCATATACATCCACTAACCATTTCAAGGATTTTGGGATTCATCTTTGTTCTTATTTTGTAGGATACAGATTCACTTCGCAGGAAAACTATTCAAGTCAATCTTGTAAGGATCCCTCCACAACTCAGGGAGCTAGCTTCAAGGATTCCTGAAAACTCTCCATTCACCGAGAGACATGGTCTCCTACTCAACTTGGTCACCTCTAACACAGATGAGGACATGATGAAGGTGCTCTTTCAGTTCTTTAATCCTTTACACTATTGCTTCACATTTCCCGACTATCAACTTGTGCCTACTTTGGAAGAATTCTCCCAAATCTTTAGGATTCCCATTCTCAACCAACTACCTTTTAATGGTACGGAAAGAGACCCAAAGCCAGAAGAGATTTCTCAAGCTCTACACTTGCAGTCATCTGATGTCATAACTTATTGGGAAACAAGGAGTGGTGTCAAGGGTTTCCTAGCAAAGTTCCTGTTTGAGAAACCCAAAGTTGTTGGAATTCCTTGGATCTGCAATCCTTTAAGGAAATTGTGGCTCTCCTTATCTATGGGATGGTGTTGTTTCCAAATCCTGATCAACTCATAGATGTGAACACCGTCAAAATCTTCATATCCCGCAACCCGGTGCCTACATTACTAGGGGATATCCTACACTATTTTCACACTTGCACAATAGGAAAAGAGGTATCCTTATGTGTTTCACTCCTCTCTTGGCAAAATGGTTTATTTATCATCTTCCCCAATCTGTATTAAAGAATGAGCAAGGTTCAAGGTGGTCATAAAGGTTGATGACGCTCAAACATTCAGACATTCATTGGTGCTCCCGATCCATAGAGAATGTTACTATTGTCGACCGTTATGGAGAATTTCCTAATGTCCATTTACTTGGAATTAGGGGAGGTATCACCTACAACCCCTGCTTAGCCTTAAGACAGTTTGGTTATGCCCGAAGGGATGGCCCGCACGAGATGCTGATTCAAGGTTTGGTATATGACTATGACAACAACGATCAAGGTCTTCGCCAGAGATTTATCCGAGCTTGGAGGATGTTAAACAAGGTAGGTAGCAAGAATTTGGGGCATAAAAATTCCATCCCTCTTGAGCCTTACCTCAAATGGGTACGAACTCGTGCTCAGAGTCTTATGATGCCTTACCCCTCCATTCTCCCAGTGATCATTGAGCCTGTCATGGAAGGAAATGTTCCATACATTATCCTATATCCTGACATGCCTACCTCTCTTGAAGACCTACAAAGGGATTGGATACAACTCAAGGGAGAGCGAGATACCTTCGAAGCCCAATTATATGCAAGTGAGAAGAAGGTTTTGGAACTCACTAGGCTACTTCATGTGGAGCAGACTCTGAATGCCTACATTGCACCAAAGAGGATGTGCACTACCTTTTTATCTTAGAGTTTCTTGTATTTGTTTTTCCCAAGAAGGCATTGATGTACTCAAAAGCTTTAATTTATTAATATAACATGTGTTTCCTTTTTTTGTCTAAAACGAATTTGAATCTTAAAATCCTTGAAATCATTGCATACGCATTTATCATTCATCATAACATAAGCAGGTTTCTTGCAATAAGTCTCCTCATCTCTCTACTGTTTATTTCAGTAAGATGGATCTCGAACAAACAGTGAAGGACCTCCAAGCTCAGAATGCACAGTTTCAATAGTTGTTCTTAACTCTGGCCAAAGGACAAGAAGAGTTGAAAACTTTGCTAGCTGAGGAAAAGAAAAAGAAGACAAATAAGGTAACCGGAGTCCTAAACATGGGAAGAAGATTTCATGGGCAGACAAGAAGGACCCTAGACTTTGCAACGACATCCGGTGAGAGAGACAATCAAGATGGGAAAGGCAAGGAAACAATTGTCCCGTCAGAATCAAAAGAGGAAGAGGAAGAAGAAGACTATTCTGAATAACAATACCCTCCAGCTGATGACAAGTATAAACATCTCGAGGAGAGGTTAAGCGCAATGGAAATCCAAAAGTGTCTGGCTTTGACTTTGAGGAATTGGGTTTGGTATCGAGGGTTGTCATTCCTCCAAAATTCAAAGCACCTGTGTTCGCCAAATATGACGGAGTTTCATGCCCTAAAATGCATCTCCGGTCCTATGTGAGGAAAATCCAGCCCCATACCGCTGACAAAGACTTATGGGTACACTTATTCCAAGACAGTCTGTCTGGAACTCAACTTGATTGGTTTTATCAGCTAGAAAGAGCCGATGTTCATAACTGGGAAGATCTTGCTGCAGCCTTTTACAAACAATACCAATACAATGCTGATCTTGCGCCTACCCGTACTCAACTCCAGAGTATGGCCATGGTTTCCAATGAAGGTTTTAAGGACTATGCGCAAAAATGGAGAGACTTGGATGGAAGAGTTCAACCTCCCCTATATGAAAGAGAATTAGTAGACATGTTTTTGGGCACCTTGTCTGGTCCCTTCTTCAATCACCTAATTGGGAGTTCATCAGTAGGTTTTACTGAACTGATATTGACCGGAGAAAGGGTAAAAGCCGGGATAAAGAGTGGAAAGATTCAAAAGGATACATCTTCTACTGCTATAAGAAAGCCATTTATCAAAAAGAAAGAAGTGGTTGTTATTTATCCTCAGAGAAATTAAGATAGGGCCGAACACCGTCCAATGGTGGGGGCTGTTATGATTCCTAAACTCGCGCCTGATCAGCAGAGAAACAACCAACCAAGGATGGAAAGGCCAGTCAGACAATTCACCAGAATTAACACGACCTTATCTTAAGTATTGCCACATATGTTAAGATCCAGCCTGGTGACCTTGAAAGAAGCTCCAAAGAATCCTAATACAGCATCTCCTCACTATCATCCTAATGCCCGCTGTGCATACCACTCTGAGAGTCCCGACCATGACACTAATAACTGTTGGGCTCTAAAGAACAAAATACAAGACCTCATTGAAGCAAAAGAGATTGAATTCGATGCACCCGAAAAGTCAAATGTCATTACTGCCCCTATGCCCAAACATGGCCATAATACCAATGCCATTGAAGAAGAAACGTTTGTTACTTCAGTTGATGAACTTATGACCCCACTCCTAGCTATTAAAGTGAACTTGTTGAATGTCGGTGTATTCCCGGGCTGTGATGAAGGCTGTCATTTCTGTTTGTCCTCACCAACCAGCTGTCCTTTGTTGAAAACAGGAGTTCAGTGCCTAATAGATAACAAAGAAATTTTGTTTGAAAAGACTTCTGTTCCACTTGTTCCTTTTAAAGATGTTTCTATCATTACCATTTCCGCCAATTCTTCCAGGGTCTCCACCAAAAGACCCGTTAGAATTACATCAGTTCCAAAAGCAACTCCTTTGATAATTACAATGCCTGGACCAGTCCCATATTCGTCAGACAAAACCATACCATGGAATTATGGAGGGGATTCTACTACCACGGTATCAAGAAGGATTGGCCAGCCGCCGAAGATTCGAGTTCCGAGAAAGTCAACTCTGACATCAGTAATATTGCAGGAACTAGCAAGATTACCCGAAGCGGAAGGATATTCTCTCCAGAAATTGCTCCCCCAAAAGAAGTTTCTAGACCCGTAATCATTCCTGTTGTTGCTCCCCCGAAGGATATTCCCAGTCCTACAATCGTCTCCATTAATACTCCAACTGACAAAGCTGTTACAATCCCTATTATCATTCCTACTGACACTCCTGCTGCCGAGTTAACCGAGACTCGAGGAAAAGGTGTTATGGTTATGTCTGTCAAGATGAAGACACAATCATTGGCTATCTCTGAGACCTACCGGAAAGATATGGAGGAAATTCTAAAAATCATAAAAATAAGCGACTACGATGTAGTTGAGCAACTGGGGCAAACTCCATCTAAAATTTCCATGCTAGCTTTACTACTATGTTCCGAGGCGCATGCAAAAGCCTTGGTAAAATTCCTGAAAACTTCCCATGTACCCCAAGAGACATCTGCCGATCAGTTCCAAGACTGCATAGCTAGCTTAACTGCAGATAATGGTCTAGGTTTTTCAGATGCTGATTTAACGCCAAGAGGAAGGAAGCATAATGAGGCATTGCATGTCTCAGTTGAATTGAGGGGCACAATCTTGACTCATGTTTTGGTGGACACTGGCTTATCTCTGAATGTATTGCCTAAAAAATCTCTTGATAGGCTTGACTGTGAGGGATTGACATTGAAGCCAAGTAACATAGTAGTAAGGGCTTTTGACGGCTCGAAAAGGATGGTACATGGGGAAGTGGATATCCCCATAAAGATTGGAACCCAAACATTTGATTCAACTTTTTATGTAATGGATATTTGTCCCTCATATTCCTGCTTGCTAGGCCGACCATGGATTCACAATGCTGGCGTTGTCACTTCTACGTTGCACCAAATGCTGAAGTATCCAATTCAAGGGAAGATTATCACCGTTCATGGAGAAGAAGAGTATATGACCAGCCATCTCAATTCCTTCAGATATGTAGAATTAGATGGTGAATTTATTGAAACTCCATTCCAACACTTTGAAGAAGTCCCGCAAGATGTGGCAGTAACCAAAGTTGTTCCCAAGATCACAAGGCCTCCACTCAGGATGTCATCTTTGAAGGATGCAAAGGCAGTAATAGAAAAAGGTGGGTGCACTATCTGGGGACAACTCCTGGATATCCCATACAAGTCAGATAAGTTCGATTTGGGTTTCTCTTCAAGTGCTCAGAAGGCTATACGCCGCGCTCGTGCTGGAGGACCACCCCTGAAGATCAGCAACCGTGAAGTCAACGTGGTAGAGGATGATGAAGATGGTTGCAACCTGGAGGATTGGATCTTCCCAAATGTCAGTGGAGGGCTCAACAATTGGGAGGATAGATATTTTTTCCCGATCACTTTTATCCCACAGTAATTTGTCTTTACATTTTGTTGGATCTGTAATATTAAAACAATTCAAACTCTTAAAACCTTGTGTCTTACCCGAGGCACAATGTTCCATTTGTAAGGGTTATTATCTCATTTCCATATGACATCAATGAATCATGGACGTTTTGCATACAAACTTTGTGCTCATTGTTTTTGCTTTTTACATTTTCATTTCCTTCAAAGATAGCTATACCCTTACACTCACTCACGCTCACAATGCAGGTCTACGTCCATTCGGGATCCCATGGGTAACGGTTCTGCTATGGCTTTTTGTGACTCTGAAAATATAATCTACCAAGCCAAAGATGAAGGTGAGGAAGATTGTGAAGTACCATGGGAACTTGCCATATTACTACTGCAAGAAGAGAAAACCATTCAGCCTCACGAGGAACCCGTGGACACAATCAACCTGGGTACCAAAGAAGACAAAAAAGAAGTCAAGGTGGGTGCCAATCTGGAACGGAGTGTCAAGGAGCGTCTGATTCAGTTGCTACACGAGTATGTTGAGGTATTTGCCTGGTCATATGAAGACATGTCAGGACTTGATGTAGATATTGTGGTACATCGTCTGCCTACAAAAAAGGATTGCCCACCAGTAAAACAAAAGGTCCGTCGAATGCGACCAGATATGTCAGAGAAGATTAAAGCAGAAGTCATGAAACAATTTAACACTGGATTCTTGGCCGTCACCTCCTATCCGTAATGGGTTGCCAATGTTGTTCCCATACCCAAGAAAGACGACAAGGTACAAATGTGCGTGGACTACATATATTTGAATAGGGCAAGCCCTAAGGATGATTTCCCACTTTCCCACATTGATATCCTAGTTGACAATACGGCACAACACAACGTGTTTTACTTCATGGATGGATTCTCAGGTTACAACCAAATCAAAATGGCGCCTGAGGACATGGAGAACAACGTTTGTCATGCAGTGGGGTACTTTCTGCTATAAGGTGATTCCATTCGGACAAAAGAATGCTGGGGCAACCTATCAGCGTGCCATGGTAGCTTTATTTCATGACATGACACATCACGAAATAGAGGTCTCCGTGGACGATATGATAGCCAGATCTCAAACAGAAGAAGAGCATCTTGATCACTTACAAAAACTGTTTAAGAGACTGAAGAAGTACAAGCTGAGGTTGAATATAAACAAGTGCACATTTGGAGTAAGGTCTGGTAAACTCCTAGGCTTTGTCGTTAGCAACAAAGGTATCAAGGTCGATCCTGCCAAAGTTAAAGCAATACAAGAGATGCCTGCTCCTCGTACTGAGAAGGAAGTCAGAGGATTCTTGGGGCGTTTGAACTACATTTCCAGATTCATCTCTCACTTGACAGCTACTTGTGAGCCAATCTTCAAATTGTTGAAGAAAGATCAAGTAGTAAAATGGAATGACGAGTGCCAAGTTGCTTTTGACAAAATCAAAGAATACTTACAAGAGCCTCCTGTGTTGATGCCACCAGTCGAGGGAAGACCATTGATCATGTATCTGACTGTTTTAGAAAACTCAATGAGGTGTGTATTGGGGCAGCATGACGAGTCTGGCCGAAAAGAGCATGCTATTTACTACCTGAGTAAAAAGTTTACCGACTGTGAAACCAGATATTCACTGCTTGAGAAAACTTGATGCGCTCTGGCATGGGCTGGTCGCCGGCTAAGACAGTATATGCTGACTCATACTACTTTGTTGATATCTAAAATGGATCCGATAAAATACATCTTCGAGAAACCTGCTCTCTCCGGGAGAATGGTGAGATGGCAGATGATCCTAACAGAGTATGACATACAGTATACCACCCAGAAGGAAATAAAGGGCAGTGTATTAGCTGATCACCTTGCTCACCAAGCCGTGGAAGACGACCAATCCATGAAGTTCGAATTTTCGGATGAAGACATCATGATGTTAGACAACTGTAAAGAATTCAGGCCACATGATGGACCTAAACAAGGATCCCGATGGACCCTGTTCTTTGATGGGCCATCAAACTCACTTGGAAATGGTATCGGTGTTGTACTCATATCTCCGAAAGGGTGTCATACTCCCATTACTTCCAGACTCTGCTTCAATTGTACAAACAACATGGCGGAATACAAAGCGTGCATCTTTGGTCTCAGAGCTGCCATAGACTTAGGGATCAAATCTTTGAGTGTATTCGGAGATTCATCTTTGGTCATCAGTCAGATCAAAGGGGAATGGGACACCAAACACCATAACCTTATCCCTTACAAAGAACATGTTTTGACGTTGCTACCATATTTTGAGAAGTTTACCTTCGAGCATTTCCCGCGAGAAGAAAATCAACTAGCAGACGCACTAGCCACAATGTCATCCATGTTTAAACTTAAATGGGATAACGAGGCTCCCCAAATCACCATCGAACGAATGAATGAACCAGCACACTGTCACGAGATTAATACTAAAGAAGTAGGGGACCATCCCTGGTTTCACGAAGTCAAGAGGTATCTCGAGGCTCAAGAATATCCGGAAGGAGCTTCAGTTAATGACAAGAAGTTCTTAAGGAGATTCTCCACTAAGTTCTTCCTTAGTAATGGCATCGTGTACAAACGCAATCATGACTCTGTGTTACTTCGGTGCGTAGAGTGTAACACCCCTTCTAAAATAACCCGCGAATATATTAATTAAATCAGAGTAACATGAAAAACAGGGATGTCACAATTCAAATTAAATATAAAACCTCAAAGTTACAGTTGTCATGCTTTACTGAAGGAATTATTATTATAAATATTTAAATCAACATCATGTTCTACACAGCGGAAATATCTCAAAACCGGAATAAATTCACTTCGTAAGTATTCCCAACATAAATTAAACAATAGAAAATAAAACTCGTCATTCAAACGTTTCCCCCAGTGTTACAACCTATTAGAGCACGACACTGACACGCGGACTAAAATAACATAGCTCTAGAACCATCCTCACCAACTCCTGAGCTGCTAACTTTAATCTGAAATCATTAAAGTAAGGTTGAGATTTCTCATAATTAACATGCATTATAAGCTTCTCAATCAATATTATATCACAAGCATATTATTTCACCCTTTTTAGCATAACTCAGATTCAACACACAGTTCCAATCATACAAGTCATTATGCACAAATCAATAATCAACCAAAGAATTGTAACACTGGAAGACATCCTAACATGTTACAATTCCATGCAAACATAAATGCAGACACAATTCATGTGGTACCAACACGTGACCAAGTCACCATCACTGATCCATCACACTCGGATACAGTAACCATCGATTCGTCCATCACACTCGGACATGAATCCAGCCGAAGCAATCATCGATTCGTCCATCACACTCGGACATGAATCCAGCCTAACCACCCATCACTCTCGGGTATCGGTTAACGGTAATACAAGTCAAATTCCACACAATGGGAATTAACTTCACCAAAATAATGCATATGCATGTACATCACTAACATGCCATATCAATCAACGGAAAATGATCACAACATAATTCCAAATAATGCCAAAACCAATATACCACAGGATCACATCTCAATCATAATGGATAGCAGGCACGACACATGAATATCAATTCTCATTCACCAAATCAGAACACTTCACAACGATTCTACATCATTCTCAAAATACCAGGATTTACCAGAAATCGGAAATTCGACTCTTTTTAAAATAATTTTTCATAAAATAATATTTTTCTTATTTTATAAGATAGATTATTTAATTTAAGAAATAACGTCCAAAACGGCACTCAAAACGGACTTACGGTTTGAAAGTTATGAATTTTCAAAGTTTAGTATTTTTCAAAAAGTTACAGCAGAACCCGGTTCCTACATATACAGGAACCGGTTCCTGCGAAGTTCAGAAAACACCCATTCTGGAAAATGTACTGGAACCCGGTTCCTACCTATACAGGAACCGGTTCCTGAGTTGAAAAAGTCAGTTTCTTCGCAAATTTACACTGGGAACTCGGTTCCTCCCCACTGGGAACCGGTTCCTGCAACCTGAAAAGTCAAAAACTGCTATTTGACAGCATTTATTCATTCCAAATCCCATCCAATTCATACCCATACGAATCCAATTCACAGCAATGTCAAAACAAGTTATAGTACATGATTCTAATGAGATTATAACACACCATAACATCATACAATTTCCTCATAACCTCAAATTGAATCAAAACATAATTTCATGGGATTGGGGTTTGAATTTCATAAATCCTAAATTGGGATTCCTAACATGCTTAATCAATTCTATTGATCCCAAAATCTATAAGGCATAGTAATTAATCGAAATCACCCCTTACCTCGCGATGATCCTTCGAATTCCCGGCGTTTGGCTTTTTCCTCTCTTCTCTTCTCTTCTCCAATTTCACGTACACTGAGTTTTTCCAAAACCCTTCTTTTCCTTTTTATTCTTATTTTTCTTTTCCTTTTATTATTTGCCAAAATAATAATAATAATTAGTAATTATTTTAATAGAGCTTTTTACTAGACACACCTCTAATTCAACTTTACACCCCTGGTCTTCCTTTTTAATTCCATAATTAATTCCTTCATTTAATCCAAAATATTATAAATTAAGCCTTTAATTAATTTAATAATTAAATTCCTAATTATTTAACAATTGAATTAAATTGGGGTGTCACAACTCTCCCCTACTAAAAGAGTTTTCGTCCTCGAAAACATACCTTAGACGAACAGTTCGGGATACGAGTCCTTCATCTAGCTCTCCAGCTCCCAATTGACATTTCCATCTGCTGGTCCTCCCCAAGCCACTCTTACCAACGCGATCTCCTTGCCTCGCAACTGTTTCAACTTCCGATCCTCAATTCTCGCAGGTACCGCTTCCACAGTCAAATTCTCTCGTACCTGTATATCGTCTACACGAATCTCATGAGACGGATCAGCAATGTACTTCCTTAGCTGAGATACATGAAAAACATCAAGCAAATTTGCAAGTGACGGCGGCAAAGCAATCTGATAAGCAACTTTCCCAACTCTCTTGGTAATC
This sequence comes from Vicia faba, assembly GCA_948472305.1. Lineage (NCBI taxonomy): Eukaryota > Viridiplantae > Streptophyta > Magnoliopsida > Fabales > Fabaceae > Vicia > Vicia faba. Next base: position 273,600,779 of record OX451735.1, on the reverse strand, counting down.
TAAAACGGACCAATAAAACGTGGAGTCAACTTCTTTGACTTTAAAGCTCGACCAATACCAGTCATCGGAGTAACTCGCATAAAAACATGTTCTCCTTCGCTAAACTCAAGATCTTTCCTCCTCTTATCATGATAACTTTTCTGACGACTCTGAGAAGTCCTCATCTTCTCCTGAATCATCTTAATCTTTTCCTAAGTCTGTTGGACAATTTCTGGTCCAATCACAACACTCTCTCCAGATTCATACCAACACAACGGTGTCCAACACCTCCTACCATACAATGCCTCAAACGGAGCCATACCAATGCTCGAATGCAAACTATTGTTGTAGGTAAACTCAATCAATGGTAGATAACTATCCCAAGCTCCACCTTTCTCTAACACACAAGCTCTTAACAAATCTTCTAACGACTGAATCGTTCTCTCCGTCTGACCATCTGTCTGTGGATGATAAGCGGAACTCAAATGCAACTTAGTACCCAAAGCTTCTTGCAATCCCGTCCAGAATTTAGATGTAAACCTCAGATCTCGATCCGACACAATACTAGAAGGAATACCATGCAAACTCACAATCTTCTCCACATACAATTCTGCCAACCTTTCCATCGGATAATCCATTCTTATCGGAATAAAGTGAGTAGATTTCGTCAACCGATCAACAATAACCCAGATAGAATCACAATTGTTCGATGTCCTTGGCAACCCAGACACAAAATCCATATAGATTCCATCCCATTTCCATTCCGGAACAAACAACGGTTCCATCAATCCTGACGGTTTCTGATGCTCAATCTTCGACTTCTGACAAACCAAACAAGCATACACAAACTCAGCAATTTCCTTTTTCATTCCCGGCCACCAAAACAACTTCTTCAAATCATGGTACATTTTAGTAGCACCAGGATGAATACTCAATCCACTACGATGTCCTTCTTCCAGAATACTCTTCCTAATCTCTGCAACATCCGGAACACACACCCTATTACCAAATCTCATAACACCATTCTCATCAATCCGGAACTCGCCTCCTTGACCTTGGTTGATCAATGTCAATTTATCAACTAACCCAACATCGGACTTCTGTCCATTCCGAATTTCTTCCAGAATACCACTAGTCAGTTTCAACATACCCAATTTCACACTATTCGGAGTAGTTTCACATACCAAACTTAAATCTCTGAACTGCTCAACCAAATCTAACTCACGGACCATTAACATCGACATACGCAAGGACTTCCTACTCAAGGCATCCGCAACAACGTTTGCCTTACCAGGATGGTAATTCAAACCGAAATCATAATCCTTTAGAAATTCTAACCATCTCCTCTGCCTCATATTCAACTCTTTCTGATCAAAGAGATACCTCAGACTTTTGTGATCACTGAACACCTCAAACCGAGAACCATATAAATAATGCCTCCACAACTTCAAAACAAACACAACAGCTGCCAACTCCAAATCATGAGTCGGATAATTCCTTTCATGTACTTTCAATTGTCTCGAAGCATAAGCCACCACCTGCTTATCTTGCATCAACACACCACCTAATCCCATTAATGATGCGTCACAATACACAACAAAAGACTTAGTCGGATTTGGCAAAATCAAGATCGGAGCACTTGTCAACCTCCTCTTCAGCTCTTGAAATCCTTTCTCACATTCAACATCCCAAACAAACATCTGACCCTTCCTGGTCAACTTAGTCAATGGTAACGCTAATTTGGAAAATCCTTCTATAAACTTCCTGTAATAACCTGCAAGACCCAGAAAACTACGGATCTCAGAAGCATTCTTCGGCGCTTCCCACTGAGACACTGCTTCTACCTTCGTAGGATCCACAGAAATTCCATTCTTGGAAATTACATGGCCAAGAAAACTTACTTCACTTAACCAGAATTCACACTTGGACAACTTCGCATAAAGCTTCTTCTCTTTCAACAATTCCAACACAACTCTGAGATGTTCTGCATGCTCTTCATCGCTCTTCGAATAAATTAGAATATCATCAATGAACACCACCACAAACTTATCAAGATACGGATGAAATATCCTGTTCATATACTCCATGAAAACACCAGGTGCATTAGTAACTCCAAACGGCATAACATAATACTCGTAATGTCCATACCTCGTTCTAAATGCAGTTTTCTGAATATCTTCCGACTTCACACGAATCTGATGATATCCAGATCTCAGATCAATCTTACTAAATACACAAGCTCCAACTAGTTGATCCATCAAATCATCGATCCTCGGCAAAGGATATCGATTCTTGATTGTAACTTTATTCAGCTGTCTGTAATCAACACATAATCTCATTGAACCTTCTTTCTTCTTAACCAACAACACCGGAGCACCCCACGGCGAAACACTCGGACGAATAAACTTCTTCTCAAGTAACTCCTCCACCTATTTCTTTAACTCCGTTAATTCAGATGCCGACATACGGTAAGGCGCCATCGACACCGGACTAGTTCCAGGAATCAAATCTATAGTAAATTCTACCTCCCTCTCAGGTGGCAATTCACTAACGTCTTCCGGAAACACCTCTGGAAATTCATTCACCACTGGCAATCCATCACTCTTTGCTTTTCCCTTTGCTTCTATTGCAGAATACAACATAAATACCACAACACCATCTTTCACCACTAGGTTCATCTGTTTAACCGACATAGTCACATCTTCGACACCAACCTCTTCAGGAAAAATAACCGTCTTCGCAAAACAGTTGATATGAACCTGGTTGAATTCCAACCAGTTCATTCCAAGGATGATATCAAGTTGCTCTAACGGTAGGCACACCAAATCCATACCGAAACCCCGACCAAAAATCACAATAGGACAATTCCTACAAACATACGGAGTAGTCACTGAACCCGATGCAGGAGTATCAATAACCATACTTCCATCCATATAAGAAATTTCCAAATTCAATCTTTTAGCACAATCCAAAGCAATAAAAGAATGCGTAGCTCCAGTATCAATAATCGCAATCAAAGGTATGTCATTAATAAAACATGTACCTTTAATCAGCCGATCATCTGGCTTAGTATCTGACCCAGATAATGCAAACACTTTACCACCAGCTTGCTCCTTCTTGGGTTTTGTACACTGAGGACGAGTATGACCTTCTTCACCACAGTTGTAACAAGTTATCCTTTTGACTCTGCACTCAGCAGCTACATGACCAAATTTCCCACAGTTGTCACACTTCTTTGCATCATTCTTGCACTCATTAGCTTTATGCCCCCTTTTACCACATCTGTAACACTTAATGGAAGAACCAGAGTCTCCCCCACTAGGCTTCTTCCAACCACCAGATTTCTGATTACTTCTATCATAAGGCTTACCACGATCCATCTGTTGCTTACCCTTCCTATTGACATGCCCTCGAGCATTCGACTTAGTGCTAGCAAGATCCTCCTCTAAAATCCTACTACAGTCAACCAGATCAGGAAATCTTCGGATACGCTGATACCGAATACCCTGCTTAATCTCATCACGAAGACCATTCTCAAACTTGATACATTTGGAAAATTCTCCATCTGCATCGTTAGCATAATGAGCATAATACTTTGCTAACTCAGTAAACTTCGAAGCATACTCACTGACAGTCTTGTTACCCTGCTTGAGTTCCAGAAACTCAATCTCCTTCTTTCCTCTGATGTCCTGAGGAAAGTACCTCTTCAGAAAAGCCCTCCTGAACACAGCCCAAGTTAATGCAATACCATATTCTTCCATTTCAGTTCTGGTAGCAACCCACCAGTCATCAGCTTCCTCTGCTAACATGTGAGTTCCGTATCTCACCTTCAGCCCTTCAGCACTGTCAATTACTTTGAAGATCCTCTCGATCTCTTTCAACCACTTCTGAGCACCTTCGGGATCATGTGCACCCTTGAACAACGGAGGATTATTCCTCTGAAAATTCCCCAATTGTCGGTCAGCACCAATCACAGCTTCCTGCTGGTTCCCTCCGAGTACTCCAGCCAACATTCCCAATGCTTCAGCAAGAGCAGCGTCGTTTCTTCCGTTACCTCTTCCGGCCATTGTTCTGTAACATTACAAAACAACCTCATCAGCATACAAGTATCGACAGTGTCATCTTACACTAGTCGCATACAACAGGGATAACGACACAAGACAAGACCGACTGTGCTCTGATACCACTATTGTAACACCCCTTCTAAAATAACCCGCGAATATATTAATTAAATCAGAGTAACATGAAAAACATGGATGTCACAATTCAAGTTAAATATAAAACCTCAAAGTTACAGTTGTCATGCTTTACTGAAGGAATTATTATTATAAATATTTAAATCAACATCATGTTCTACACAGCGGAAATATCTCAAAACCGGAATAACTTCACTTCATAAGTATTCCCAACATAAATTAAACAATAGAAAATAAAACTCGTCATTCAAACGTTTCCCCCAGTGTTACAACCTATCAGAGCACGACACTGACACGCGGACTAAAATAACATAGCTCTAGAGCCATCCTCACCAACTCCTGAGCTGCTAACTTTAATCTGAAATCATTAAAGTAAGGGTGAGATTTCTCATAATTAACATGCATTATAAGCTTCTCAATCAATATTATATCACAAGCATATTATTTCACCCTTTTTAGCATAACTCAGATTCAATACACAGTTCCAATCATACAAGTCATTATGCACAAATCAATAATCAACCAAAGAATTGTAACACTGGAAGACATCCTAACATGTTACAATTCCATGCAAACATAAATGCAGACACAATGCATGTGGTACCAACACGTGACCAAGTCACCATCACTGATCCATCACACTCGGATACAGTAACCATCGATTCGTCCATCACACTCGGACATGAATCCAGCTGAAGCAATCATCGATTTGTCCATCACACTCGGACATGAATCCAGCCTAACCACCCATCACTCTCGGGTATCGGTTAACGGCAATACAAGTCAAATTCCACACAATGGGAATTAACTTCACCAAAATAATGCATATGCATGTACATCACTAACATGCCATATCAATCAACGGAATATGATCACAACATAATTCCAAATAATGCCAAAACCAATATACCACAGGATCACATCTCAATCATAATGGATAGCAGGCACGACACATGAGTATCAATTCTCATTCACCAAATCAGAACACTTCACAACGATTCTACATCATTCTCAAAATACCAGGATTTACCAGAAATCGGAAATTCGACTCTTTTTAAAATAATTTTTCATAAAATAATATTTTTCTTATTTTATAATATAGAGTATTTAATTTAAGAAATAACGTCTAAAACGGCACTCAAAACGGACTTACGGTTTGAAAGTTATGAATTTTCAAAGTTTAGTATTTTTCAAAAAGTTACAGCAGAACCCGGTTCCTACATATACAGGAACCGGTTCCTACGAAGTTCAGAAAACACCCATTCTGGAAAATGTACTGGAACCCGATTCCTACCTATACAGGAACCGGTTCCTGAGTTGAAAAAGTCAGTTTCTTCACAAATTTACACTGGGAACTCGGTTCCTCCCCACTGGGAACCGGTTCCTGCGACCTGAAAAGTCAAAAACTGCTATTTGACAGCATTTATTCATTCCAAATCCCATCCAATTCATACCCATACGAATCCAATTCACAGCAATGTCAAAACAAGTTATAGTACATGATTCTAATGAGATTATAACACACCATAAAATCATACAATTTCCTCATAACCTCAAATTGAATCAAAACATAATTTCATGGGATTGGGGTTTGAATTTCATAAATCCTAAATTGGGATTCCTAACATGCTTAATCAATTCTATTGATCCCAAAATCTATAAGGCATAGTAATTAATCGAAATCACCCCTTACCTCGCGATGATCCTTCGAATTCCCGGCGTTTGGTTTTTTCCTCTCTTCTCTTCTCTTCTCCAATTTCACGTACACTGAGTTTTTCCAAAACCCTTCTTTTTCTTTTTATTCTTCTTTTTCTTTTCCTTTTATTATTTGCCAAAATAATAATAATAATTAGTAATTATTTTAATAGATCTTTTTACTACACACACCTCTAATTCAACTTTACACCCCCGGTCTTCCTTTTTAATTCCATAATTAATTCCTTCATTTAATCCAAAATATTATAAATTAAGCCTTTAATTAATTTAATAATTAAATTCCTAATTATTTAACAATTGAATTAAATTGGGGTGTCACATAGAGAAGGTTGAAGCTGAAAGGATCATGGCTGAATTACATGAAGGCACTTTTGGCACCCATTCCAGTGGGCGTACGATGGCAAAGAAAATTCTACGGGCAGACTATTACTTGTCTACCATGGAAGCAGATTGTTATTAACACTCTCGAACCTGCCATAAGTGTCAGATTTATGCTGATAAGGTGCACGTACCTCCGGTTCCTCTGAATGTCTTAACGGCTCCTTGGCCCTTTGCTATGTGGGGAATTGATATGATTGGGGAAATCAAGCCAACAACCTCTAATGGACACCCTTCATCCTAGTGGCCATTGACTATTTTACAAAGTGGATTGAAGTAGCCTCCTTCGCCTCCGTTACCAAGAATGTTGTTACCCATTTCATCAAGCAAAATCTCATTTACCGGTACGGTATCCCAGAAAGGATCATCACTGACAATGGTACAAATCTCAACAACACTATGATCACCTCCTTGTGCGAGCAGTTCAAGTTTCAACATCACAATTCTTCTCCTTACCGGCCGAAGATGAATGGTGATGTCGAAGATGTAAATAAGAACATTAAAAAGATCATACAGAAAATGACAATCATATACAAAGACTGGCATGAGATGCTACCATTCGCTCTCCACAGGTATCGTACCACAACTCGCACATCAACCAGGGCAACACCCTATTCTCTGGTTTACGGCATGGAGGCTGTCTTGCCTATCGAGGTCCAGATCCCCTATCTGAGGATTATGAAGGATGCAGGGCTAAACGAAGATGATTGGATCCAGACCCGACTTGATCAACTGAACTTGATTGATGAGAAGAGACTTACTGTTGTTTTCCATGGTCAAATGTATCAAAAACGGATGATCAAGGCTTTCAACAAGAAAGTCAGACGCCAAGTGTATCAAGTTGGGATCTAGTGATCAAATGCATCATACTGCCACAAGGTGATCCCAGGGGCAAATGGACTCCTACCTATGAAGGACCATTTGTGATCAAAAACATATTCTCTGGTGGGGTAATGATCTTGACCACCATGGATAGCGACGACCTGCCGCATCCTACGAACGCGGACATAGTCAAAAGATACTACGCATAAGAGACCCGCTAGGTTGACATACCTAGGCAAAACAAGGGCATCCAGGCGAAACAAAAAGGTTCGGGGAAAAATTAGGGATAAAACAAAAAATTTGTACACCCGGCAAGTTGAAAACCCAAAAGGGCAACTTGGGCAAAAAAGGGTATCCCAGTGGACTGAAAACCCGAAAGGGCGGCCCAGGAAAAAGTTAGGGAATTAAAGCGTATGACTATGTTCCGTTGGATCACCTTACGGACAACTTGAAAACTCGACATTTCTGACCAATTCAATCATCTTCGGACAAGGCAACAAATAGACAAGATGCTCAGAGATACAAAGGCTATAGCAGAATGGGAACCCCATGGGATGATTACATATAACTATCTTTTCTTTGTATTAAAATTTTCATTTTTTACGACGGTGTTCTCCTACTAGAATGTTTGTCTCACTGTACAAAAATACTTACTCAAAGTCAATACAAATATATTCCTTTGAAAGTGAAAAACTATCTGTTTTTCTTTACTCTTGTGTTTTGTTTACAAAAACGTCCAATGATTCATTGTTGAACATATGCATTTGAACATAATTACTGTTTACAAATAAACAAAATAAAAGACAATTACTTATAGGTTTAAAGGATAGGGAAATCTCTCAAAGTTATTTTCCATAAAAAAAATTCCCCGCAGTGTACAATTTAATCCCCAGCGGAACAAAACTTCCAATTATCAATCCCCGGTAGAAATCATCCAATTTCTCCAGATTCCCCAAATAGATTTTTTAAGAAGTACCTGACATTTCCCTTACAACAGAGTTTATTTCTCTAAACGGAAATTCATCAACACTTAGACTTCAAGACATGAAGACTTACATATCCTCAGCAACATTCAAGGATTTATTTTCCCTAATCCAACAAACAACACAATAGACTAGCTCACATACGCATACATTGCATCCGTATATCATAAACATCAATAAAACGAATGCATTATATCATACATTTCATACAACATGACCCTGCATTTTAGCTAACATTTTACCCTTTTTAGGATAAGATTAACAACTATCATTAACAATGTTCAGAGTTCTCAAATACAATTCAGATACGCTCCAGACACGAATGCCATTCTGATACTCATTCAGATTCAACTCTCAGATACAGTTCAGATACGCTCCAGACACGGATGCCATTTTGATACTCATTCATATTCAACTCTCAAATACAGTTCAGATACGCTCCAGACACTGATGCCATTCTGATACTCATTCAGATTCAACTCTCAGATACAGTTCAGATACGCTCCAGACACGAATGTCATTCTGATACTCATTCAGATTCAACTCTCAGATACAGTTTAAATATGCTCCAGACACAGATGTCATTCTGATACTCACTCAAATTCAACTCTCAGATACAGTTCAGATACGCTCCAGACACATATGCCATTCTGACACTCATTCAAAACCAGCCTTCAGATACAATTCAAATACGCTCTAGACGCGGATGCCATTCTTATAATAATTCAAAATCAACTCCCAGATACAGTTCAGATACGCTCTAGACACGGACGCCATTTTGATACTCATTCTTTCAGCTTACAAATTACAACACAAAAAATCACTTTTATATGGCATCTTTAAGCCCATCTCCTACAACTTTCTATCACCTCTCCAAATGGCATCTTTAAGCCCATTCCCTCTACCATCACATCGTCGAGTGCAAATTTCTGGGCACTCTAGTGTCCAATCATCTTCCACCTTCGAGTCACGAATGGCAAGACATGCCCATCTAACTCTTCAGATTTAAGAAGATTTAACAGGGGCAGCTGTTGTACCCCAAAATTTTCCCTCTTACTTGTCAAGAATTTGCTCACAAGATCTCATTGACTCAAGACTACATTAGGGTTTGGTCAGCTCAAGACACCTCCTTATGCACTGATGACCAAAATTAGGGTTTGAGTTTGCACAAGGACATTTGAACTTTCAATGCCTCATATGACTTTCATGGGTAATTATGGACCCCCAATATTACTCATGCCAAGTTTCAAGCCTTGGAACACATTTTTGCTCAGTCAATTGAACAATTAACCTAAAAATCAGTTGTATTGGGGAAAAAGTCAACCATGGCCAATTTACAATCAAACTTCATATTTTTTTATCCACATCAACATTTTAGACTCATATGTATCATTTGATCAGGTTTGGACCACAATTCCTCAAGAGATTTGATCAAATCCCCAAAAGGGCAAAATGGTCAAAATTAGGGTTTTGACTGGGAAAGGGAAATTTCTGGTTTTTGACCTAGAAAATGGTCAATTGGTTTAAGGCATGATCTCAAGAGTCCAATTTCATCATTTTTACCTATTTACATGGTTCAAAACATTTAAAATTTATTGGGTTGACAGATGAATTTTGCAGTCAATTGATCAAAAGTCAATTGTATACTGAAAAGTCAAACTTTGACTTTTTGGTCAAATTCAAGTGCCAAAAATCATAATTCATCAAAACATGTCAAAATATGAAACTTATTCATCAAGAAATCAAAAAGTCAAGATTTCATTTTAAAAAGTCAAAATTTCTAGACTTAGAAATTTTTCTAAGTGTTGGAAATTTCATGTTTTTTCATAACTTTGAGCCAAATTTTCACCATGATGCAAGATGATTGAAGAGAAACTTCCAACATTAAAGTTTAATATCTCCATGAAATCTACAACTTTTCTTCACACAACTTCTTCCAAAAGTGCTTGGATCTCAAGTTATAATTTCAAGAACATAGGATCATAAAACTAAACACTTAGTGAAATTTTGCCCTAATTTGGTCAGGATTTTGACTCAACTTCATGGCACTTTTTCATATAGTTCCAAGGTGAATCTTCAAAATCAATTCAAAGATGGGTTGTAGAGCACATTTCAAGCTTTCCAAAATTTCCAAGAACTCCTTGAGGTCATTCTTGTGTAGGGAGAATCGAAGAGATGGAGTTGGTGTTTTGTCACTTGAATTACAAGGCATTTTGTGATGAACAAGAATCCAATTTCAAACCTAGGCTGCATAATATTGCTTTGCAGGCCTCCTAACTTGTGTATTTATCCATCATTAATGGATTACATAAACTTTTGAGCTTTAATCCAAGTGGTTTAAGCTTTATCCAATCCACATTTCCATTAATGGCACAAAGTGAACACTTCCATTTTAGAAAAGCAAGCTTTTGTGTAAAGTCAATTCTTGAGCCTCTAACTTATTCCCTCTGATCACACTCCATCCACAAAGTTAGAAGCAAGCTTGTTTAAAGCATAACCATTCTATCTTAGCAAGTACACAATGCTTGGAAACTTGAAATTCTCAAAAATCACATGTTATGCATAAACTTGTGATTTGAATTCTGATCAACAACAAGTCTCCAAACTTGTTGCCTATAAATAGAGGCACTATTTGTGAGCTAGAGGACGAGCTTGAGCACCCTGAAATACAGCAAAACTCTCTTAAATCATAAATTGCCCAAAAACTCCATTGTTGCACATTTTCTAACCTTGAACCTCAAACTCACATTTCCCTCATGCATTTCTTGGCCTTTTAGTTTCTAAAGCTTCCTTGCATCAAGGGTAACTCATCCATATACCTGTTTCACTTCTGTAACACCATTTTCCCTGTCTTCCATAACCAAAAACAGAGCATCACAGTTGGACTTCTCCAGACCATTCCAGCCACCCTCAGCTAAAGCCAGCCATTGCATTAGCTTCTTAGAGGTCCAAGAAAGCTAACCTGATCATCAGCACTGCCTGAAACAAGCTCAAATCCATTTCACGATTTCCAGTTTTGAGAAATGAGCAAGTTACAGATCCTTTGGCTGGAGGTTGAAGATGAAGTACAGTCAGGGCGTGTTTTGTGTTATGTATTTATCATTTCATACAAGTTAACGGATGTATAGCCACCCAAGTGGTAAAGCGCGCGCCTGTTCACCCCATGGTCCTGGGTTCAAGCCCCAGCGTGACCATTTTATTATTTTTACATTTTCTGACTTTTTTTTCTTTTCTTTTTTAGCAGCATTTGGGCTCTTCGTTGGGCTTAGTTTATTTTTGCTCATGAATACTCTTTTGTTTACTAATGAACCCCCCTGACTTTTTATTTATTTTATTTTATTTTTATTTTTATTTTTATTTTTATTTATTAATATTAATATTAATATTTATTTTATTAACAAAAAAAAAAGAAGAAAAAATTTTATTTTTACTATATACATTTATTTTATTTTCTAGACTAAAACATCAAAAATATTTTTGTTACAAACTTAACTTTTTTTAATTAAATAGATTTAGGCTTATTTTATTTTCTTAAAATAAACATAGAATTTATACTTTTCCTAATTTAATCAATTTTCATATTATTTAGTTTAATGTTAAAATCTTCATAAAACTTAAAAACATTTTCTCTTTTAAATTAAATTAGTTTATTTTTTTATTAAGCTTTTTTTTAGTTCATTAGGTTAAGAAATAAAAACTTTTTTTTTAACAAGGACAAAACCAAATAAAATCCATTCTTTTTTTATTCATTACTTTATACATTATTCCTTTTCATATTTTGCACATTTATTTATTCAATTCAATATGGTTGTAATAGATTAATTAGGGTTTAATTTCTTGCAATCCCCATTTATACTTTATACACCCCCTTCCCACAAATCATGTAATAGCTTAGTATTTTTATCTTCCGCAATTTAAATACTTCATATTCACATGCTAGTAATTAGGGTTTGTATGGAAAGAATAAAATCAATCAAATAGAAAACCCTAATTCAAAACAAAAACAAGCATGAAAACAATACACTTGCACACAAGTACCCCTAGGATAAAATCCACTTGGTTGCCTTACAAAATGGCCATATTACGCATGTGAGGTATCTTAGCAAAAAAAAAACGAATACAAGATCATAGTCCCTCGATGACGCTATCTAAGTTGCCTTACAAATGATCTTAGTCCCTAAAAGAGAATGCTAAGATGCCTTGCAACATTGCTAATCATGGTTATACGATGACCCACGCCCGTCCCGTTTACATTCAAAGATAGGGTTACTTACCAAATCAATGGTAAGATAACAATGTCAACGGAAAAGGAAATGTACAAGAAAGACTTTTGAGTAGGTAGAATGCTCCTAATTACTTGCTCCATTTCAAAACAAACATCCTTGCTATTTTCAAAACAATCACATACACTTTCAAACATCTTACAAAATTGAAAACATTTTCAAAAGATCAAACATCTTTGTATACACTCTTACGAACGAGAATCATTACAAAGATTGCCTAAACAATGGCCTCTTTACAAAATACTTTCAAAAAACCACACAAAGCATAATTTCAAACAAAAAAGCAAGTGATCTAGCAAGTAACTAAGAGCCCATGGAAAACCATGGATGAAAAGGGTGCTAATACCTTCTCTTTTCATAATCTACCCCCTGAACTCAAGAAACAATCTCAAAGGTCTTTCCTATGCTTTTTCACCTTTCCTTTTGGATAAAAGAAAAGTCGAGGGCGACTCTTACTAACCGCAACATTTGCGATCAAACGCAAAACACCCAAGTCAGTTCTCCCACCGTACCACAGTAATATATTTCTTTGAGATTTGATTTGGTTTTGTTTATTCTGTATATTTTCTGTAAAAGGCCAAGACTTTATTTTTGGATTTGATTATTTTAGAAGATTTGATTTAGTAATACATTTTTTTAGATCTGAACAGTAGTTGTTCATTGAATGAAACACATATTTTCTGCCTTGATCGCTACAGTGCTTGTTTGTAGCTTTTGGGCCTTGCGCTGCTATATTATTTTTTATATTAAGCCCATGCGCTATTTTAACCAAATTGGGCCTAAACCTCTTGAGAATTGTGATCCAGCACAATCCTTAATAATATAATATCCTTTAATGAAAACATTATTATGATGAACAACTAAAAGAGTTTAACAGTAATACAAAAATATAATGTTCTCAATAAAGAAATATATATATATATATATATATATATATATATATATATATATATATATATATATATATATATATATATATATATATATATATATATATATATATATATATATATATATATATATATATATATATATATATATATATATATATATATATATATATATATATATATATATATATATATATATATATATATATATATATATATATATATATATATATATATATATATATATATATATATATATATATATATATATATATATATATATATATATATATATATATAGTAAAATAAAAATAATTAAATCTCCTAATAATTTATAAAGAATTTAAAAAAAAAAATAATAATAGAAAAGTTTTGACAATAATGATTTTCTCAAAAATAATACAGTGGTACAAACATTAGATGGGCTGAACAACAATTTTAGTGGGCCTGTAGTTTCTTATGAATTTCTTACTGCAATTTCACCCTCTTTCTTACTAACAACAACCATTCTTAAATGGACTTATGTAATTAAAAACTTAATTTCTCTTCTGAAATAAATTTCCATATTCGTACCTCATGTGCCATTGGCCAATATGCTTCGCGAATGAGTTTATGAGTGAGTACATGAGTCTTTCTGATTTAGAAAGCCTCATTCCCTTTAATTAAAACACACCCCCTAATTGTCTTAGATTTAAAAATGGACCATCAGATATTTCTGAACCATCCATAATTAAAATATCTTCTTCTATCTTTAAATCTTGAAAATATAATCGTAAGGGTATAGCAAATTTGGGGTACGACAGTAACCTCAATAAATTTATCTCCATGATGCAAAACACATTAAAACCTTTCATCTATGACCTACTCAATTCAAAGAATGTAGAAAGAATCAATGAGGCAAATATGCAAGAACAAAAAAGTTTACATTCTTAACAAGTTTAGTTCTTTATACCTTTTGGAGAATAGAGAAGAAAAATGACGATGAATAATTATTTGTCTTCATTCGTCTTCTCTTCATTCATGTTCTCTTCAATCATGTTCTCTTTATTCGTGCTTAATTTTTGGGAATCTAGGGTTTCACACTTTTTGTTGTTTTCTCTTTGTTTACATTTGTGGTATCGTGTTCGTCTTTGTGGCAAATGAAGGATACTATAGTTCACTAGTTTGTCTCTTTTGCCATTTTTTCAAATAATAATAACTTAAAAATAAATAATAAAAAAATACACGTGAGATTACATTATACCAACTAGATTGTCACATATGTACAACTAATTTTCCCCCCTCAAAATTTAATAAAAAGAATTAAATTGGCTAACATAGTCGTTTTCGAGGGGATAAATAGTAATATTTATTAGATAAGAGATCAAAGTGTACGTCAAGTAGGAGAGAATCAAGATAGTTGTTGTAGAAAATTTGACCACAATATATCTTGATCATCTCTAATCATAATAACAATCATTGAACCTACAAAATAATAATTTGTTAAACAACCTGAGGCATGTAAGAACATTGTCCTTATGAATTTATTTGTCTCATAAGCGCAAATCCTCCAGAATTCAATAGGTTCTTCTCAGATTCTTAATATGAATCCGAGGTATCAGAATAACAAAATTAATCTCTAGGATGACTGAAAGATGTGTAACCAAAAAAGAAAAAAGTAAGAGAAAATGATGCGTTAGAGTTTTTTTGCGTTACCATGTTTTTCGGTCTCTCTTTCTCCTTTTATAAAATATGGGAGGGGTAGTATTATTATATAATACAGAGGTGAGGTAATAAGTGAGTGATAAATTAGAATAAATCCAATCAAACAATTTTATTAGATCAAGTCAAATCATTAATATAATAAATAATAATAATTTTCTAATAAAATATTTTATCACGTTTTTAACTTATAATTATAAGAAAAAATTTAATTAAAAACTTTTGAAATATAACTAAAATTTACAACAAGGTAGACTTCTTGGACAATTTTTTTATTTATTTTCTAAAACAACTACAATTTTATGATACAAAAGAAAAGAAAACTAAACTACCACCAAATAACAAATTTTTGAATCATAGAATGAAAGTAATATTTTAAAAACTGAACTGAACCAATTGATTGGATCGGTCAAAAATATGGCAAGTTAAAAATCGGTGTAACTCATTCATTAAACAATCAAACAAATGAACCGATAAATTTATTTGAATTGACGGATGCCACTTCTTTTATCAGCACAATTTTTAAGGATTAAAAAATCTAAAATTGAAACAACACCTTCCCGTTATGTATCCCTCTTGTATATCAACTCAAAATGTAAAACTTTTAAAATTTTAAAAATCTACCTCATATCAATTAATCCTCCTCAAATTTTTCACTTTTCACTCTCATAATTATCGGAAATATAATTTAGTTATTATATACAATTCTCAATGCTTATTCTTTAATAGGGCATTTTGACATTTTCAATATTTAGTATAAATATGCTATACTAGTCTATCAATATTGTACCCATTTTTATCTCCTCTATTTTATATACAACAATAGTTTTGTTATCATTTTGTTCATTCTTCTTCTCCCACTTCATTACCTTGCACCAATAAATTGGTATCTAGAGCATTTGGTTCTGTTTTTTCTGGGAAACACGAGTGTTTGTGAGCTGTGTGTTTGATTTTGGTTCATTGATTTTCTGTTGAAATCTTGAACAAAATCTGAACAGAATATGATTCTGTGGATTGGGAAACAGTGTGTGTGAAAATCTGAAAAAATCTGTACAAGGTTTAAAATGAGTGAAGGCAGTAGTTTGAACACCAAACTCTCAGTTTTTAATGGCAAAAACTGGAACAGATGGATGATACAAATGCGTGTGCTGTTTGGTGCACAAGATGTTCTGGATCTGGTTAGATGGTTATGTACCAGCTGCAGCAGATGCAACTGAAGAATAGAGAACTGCTGAGAGAGTGATGAGGAAGAGGGACCAGAAAGCTTTGTTCTATATCCATTAGTGTGTGGATGAAAGTGTGTTCGAGAAGATTGTTGATTTAACAACGTCAAAAGGGGCGTGGGATTTACTGGTGAGATGTTACAGTGGTGACGCATCAGTAAAGAAGGTGAAGCTACAATCCCTGCAAAAGCAATATGAGAACTTGAACATGAAGAGTAGTGAGAAAGTTTCTGAATATATCTCCAGAGTGATTCTGATCACTAACGAGATGAAGGCGTGTGGAGAAACTCTGTCTGAACAGGTAATCATAGAGAAGATTCTGAGGTCTCTTACTCCTCAGTTTGATTACATTTTTGTTTCTATTGAACATTCTAAAGATCTGGAAACCATGAGAATAGAAGAATTGCAAAGCAGCTTAGAAGCACAGGAGTTACGTCTGTCTGAGAGAACTTCTGAGAGGGAAGCTGAGCAAGCTCTGAAGGCTTCTTTTGTCAAGAAAGACCAGAAGCAGAATATACGTGGTGATAGATTCCAGAAGTCGGATACCTCAACTTCTGATGATAAGAGATATCATAAAGGAAAGGAGAGGTATGACAAAAGGAAGGTTCAATGTTACTCTTGTAAATAATTTGGCCATTTTGCCAGAGATTATAGGTCAAACAAGGAAAGGAAATCAAAAGAAGCGTATATGGCTAAAAGAAACTCTGATGATGAACCTGTGCTACTAATGGCTTCTGATTCTGATGGAAAATGCTCAGAAGATTGGTGGTATATGGACATTGGCTGTTCAAATCACTTAACTGGAAAAAAATAATGGCTGACAGACTTTGACTCCAGAAGGAGAACAAAGATCAGATGTGCTGACGATAAGTATCTTAATGCAAAAGGTGTGGGAGATGTCAGAGTTAGAGTGAAGAATGGGAAAGACATTCTGATCAAAGATGTTTGGTATGTTCCTGGTATTAGAAGCAATCTGATGAGCGTGGGTTAGCTGATTGAGAAAGGTTTTTCAGTTGTTATGAAAAACAATCTCCTGACATTGTATGATTCCAATCAGAAGTTGATTATGAAGTCTAAACAAGGAAGCAACAAAACTTTCAAAGTGAATGTATAAATAGTTGAGCAACGTGTCTTAGTGTAGAAGATGCTGAAGGTGACAGTAAGTTGTGGCATAAGAGATTGGGGCATTTGAACAATAGAAGTCTAGGGCATCTATGTTCTAAGAAGCTTGTACATGATATTTCGAAGATTGTGAAGCCTGAGAAGTCATGTGAGATATACATGAAAGGAAAGCAACCCAGATTGCCATTTACATCAGAAGTAGCCCCCAGAGCGAAACATGCTTTGGGAGTAGTACATTCTGATGTGTGTGGACCATTTCTAGTACCTTCACTTGGAGGAAACAAATATTTTGTGTCTTTTGTGGATGAGTTCACAAGAATGACATGGGTAACACTCATCAAGTTCAAGCATGAAGTGTTTACTGAGTTTCAGAAGTTCAAAGTGAAGGCTGAGAAGCAGAGTGGTCAGAAGTTGAAAATTCTAAGAACAGATGGTGGAGGTGAGTATAACTCTACAGATTTTCAGAAGTCATGTGAGGGGAGTGGAATAAAACATGAGGTTACTGCTCCATATACTCCTCAGCACAATGGTCTTGCTGAAAGAAGAAACAAAACTTTGCTTGATATGACCAGAAGCATGATGAAAGAGAAAAAGCTACCTCACGTGCTATGGGGAGAAGCTGTTGCCACATCAGCATATATTCTGAACAGACGTCCAACGAAGAAACTGAAGGAAGTTGTTCCTTTAGAGAAATGGACTGGAGATAAGCAGAGTGTCAGTCATTTGAAGGTGTTTGGCTCTGTCTGTTACAAACATGTTCCATAAGCTAGAAGACAAAAACTGGATGATATAAGCAAAGTAATGTTGCTGGTGGGGTACCATAGTTCAGGTGCGTATAAGCTTTATTGTCCAGAAACTAATAAATTTGAAGTCAGCAGAGACGTTGTGGTAAAAGAGTCTGAAGCATGGGATTGGAACAAGTCTTAATCAAATTCTGGTGTAGTTCCAACACCAGAGTTAGCATATGAAGATATTTTAGAAAGTTCAGAAGATGAATCTGATTCTGAAGATTCTGAAGATGAGTCAGAAGAAGATTATGACAATGAATCTGATTCTGATCCAGATGCTGATGATGATCCAAAATCTCGAGGTGATCATAGTTCTGGAAGGGAAAACTCTGAAGGTAGTAGTTCTGGTGCAGCTTCAGAACAAGCTCAAAGACCACAAAATCAGACAAAAACCAAGAAGGTTTCCAGATTTTGACATGTTGCAGGATAATGAAGTTGACTCTGAAGAAGAAGTCGTTCAGTGTGCCATGTTAGTAGATTCTGAACCAGTGAGCGTTGAAGAAGCTCTCAAGAAGAAAGAATGGCTGAATGCCATGAAAGAAGAACTTGAGGCAATAGAAAGGAACAAAACATGGAAATTGACTAAACTTCCAGATAAGAAAAAAGCCATTAGCGTCAGATGGGTTTTTAAGTTAAAACTTAAGCCATATGGTTCAATTGGCAAGCACAAAGCTAGACTAGTAGCTAGAGGTTTTCTTCAGAAACCTGGGCTAGATTACTTTGAGGTGTTTGTGCCTGTAGCTAGGCATGAAACAATCAGACTAGTGATTGCTTTAGCTGCAAATAGAAATTGGCCTTTAATGCATCTGGATGTGAAGTCTGCATTTCTGAGCAGTCCATTACATGAAGAAGTTTATGTGTCACAACCTTCTAGATTTGTGAAAAAGAATCAGGAAGGTATGGTATACAGGTTGAGTAAAGCTCTGTATGGACTGAAGCAAGCGCCCAGAGCTTGGAATCTGAAAATTGATTCATTTTTCAAGAAGAAGAAGTTTCAAAAATGTGAGATGGAATATGACGTTTATGTGCAACACTCAGACAACAATATGATTCTGGTGTGTCTCTATGTTGATGACATTTTGCTAACAGGAAGCTGCCCAGAAGATATAAAGAAGTTCACAGAAGTTCTGATGAATGAGTTCAAGATGACAGATCTAGAAAAAATGACATATTTCCTAGGGATGGAGATTCTGTACTCAAAGAAAGGTATCATTCTACATCAGTTGAAGTACAAACTAGAACTTCTGAAGAGATTTAAGCTGCAGAATTGCAAAGTTGCTGTGACACCATCAGAAATCAATCAAAAATTGGATTCTGACTTTGATGGTGATTCTGTTGATATTACAACTTTCAAACAGTTGGTTGGTTCTCTAAGGTATTTATGCAATACTAGACCTGACATTTGTTATGCAGTTGGATTGATTAGCAGATTCATGAGTAATCTAAAGTGGTCTCATTTCTAAGCTGCTGTCAAAATTCTAAGATATATCAAGGGAACCCTGAAATATGGAGTGTTGTTTCCTTCTGAAAGAAAGACATAACCAGAATTAGTAAGTTATTCTGATTCTGACTGGTGTGGAGACAGAGTGGACAGGAGAAGTACTTCTGGATACTTGTTTAAATTTCTGGAAGGTCCCATTCACTACGCCAAAAATAAGTTTTAGCAGCACATAAAAGAAAGCGCTTTTGGAAAAAAGCGCTGCTGTAGGTTTTAAAAAAAATTCGCTTAAAAAAGCGCTTTCAAAGGGTGCCTTAAGAAAGCGCTTTTCAAAAGCGCTTCTAAAGGTCACCCTTAGAAAGCGCTTTTTGGGAAGCGCTGCTAAAGCTGGTCTTTCAGAGGGTACCTTAAGAAAGCGCTTTTCAAAAGCGCTGCTAAAGGTCAGCCTTAGAAAGCACTTTTCCAAAGCGCTGCTAAAGCTTGCCTTTAGAAAGCGCTTTTAAAAGCGCTGCTATAGGATATGCTACGAAAGCGCTTTTTAATGTAAAAGCGCTGTTATAGATGACCTTTAGAAAACGCTTTTAAAAGCGCTTTCGTAGGGGTAGTTGGTTGAGATGTTTTAGAGAACAAAATAATTAAAATAAAAATTTAAAACAAAGTTTAAAAGCAGAAAAAATTAGAAATGTTATTTGAGTGAAGATATGGATTCCATGAGTCACACAACATTACAATGTCCCCAAAGCTACCTTCACATCTATTCCCTTACCTCATCTTACTAACACTTGCATCCATTTATCTCTTCTCTTCTCTCATCTCTCTCCACACACCCTCTTCTTCAACCTCACAATCACTTTCAATCTCCAACTGCAACTTCTTCAAAGGCAAATGGGTTTTCGATCCAAATCACACCCCACTCTACGACGACGCGTGTCCCTTCCATCGAAACACATGGAATTACATCAGAAACCAAAGGGAAAATCTGAGCTTGATCAATTCGTGGAAATGGGTTCCACGTGGCTGCCATTTGCCTCGGATCGACCCGTTTCAGTTTCTTGGTGTGATGAGAAATAACAACGTTGGGTTTGTTGGGGATTCGCTCAATGAGAATTTCTTGGTTTCGTTTTTGTGTATTCTTAGGGTTGCTGATGAGGGTGCACGGAAGTGGAAAAAGAAGGGTGCTTGGAGAGGTGCTTATTTTCCCAAATTCAATGTCACTGTTGCTTATCATCGTGCGGTCTTGCTCTCCAAATATCAGTAACCTTCTCCTTTACCAATTCTTTTTCTTGTTTCCGGTTTCAAAGTTCAGAATTTTGCAAATAGCTTGTATTGGGTTGGTGAAATTTAGGGTCTATTTGGAAGAACCTACTTAAACAGATTTTGACTTTTAGGGTTCTGGTTTTACTTTGTTTCTTTCTTGTATACTTTTTTAAATGGAAACCTTATGTGCTAATTACTTATTAAATAAAGGTGGCAGCCAAAGCAACCTGAAGCTGGGATACAAGATGGGTCAGAAGGTATTCATCGAGTTGACGTTGATGTTCCTGCAGATGAATGGGCTGAGATTGCAGGTTTCTATGATGTCATGCTGTTTAATACTGGTCACTGGTAATTCTTTCGAACTTTCCTCCATCTTGAACTTCTAAATCATGCAGTGCCACTTGAAAAATAGTTTGACTTGTATTGTAACTGCCGGTATGCATTGCTAAAAAGTTGAATGAATAAGTAGTTATAGTCTAATATTAATTATGTTTTTATTTAGGGTTGTTATATGACAAATTGATGCGCGGGAATCAATTGTCAAATAGATTTCATTTCGTGTCTTTCTCCCGTGTCAGCGGAGCGACAATTGGTAGGGAACCGAATTCAGTAAGAGAGCACTTAGTCGAAAGATTCATGACAACTGGCAGTACATAAAGCTTATATCTTTGGGCGTATAATATTATTCCTACAAGGTTAGATTTTCATTCTAAGTTCATTTTAATATTTGTAACTTTTGCATAGAAAATTTTCTTCTAAACTGTTGTTTTAATTTATAGACGTCACTGGTTGTTGGTTGCTATCGATCCTATAAAAGAAGTGGTCTATTATCTGAATTCGGTTGACGGTGATTGGACAAATTATCCGGATATGAAGTTAATGATTGATACGTAAGTGAGATTATTCTAAATATTTGTGTGTATTTATATATTTAATTATTTCTGTGACATTGTTCTAAATATATATTTTTATTTTGTTAGAGCGATACAAGTATTCTGGTGTCAAAGAGAAGCTCGGGTATGACGGTCTAAATCAAACAACATTAATTGGATCAAAGTGCAGGTATATTAATTTCCACTATTTTGCTTATAATATTTATGCTATTTGATAAAACAATACAACTATATATTCTTATTTGTTTTTCTATGTAGTGTCCTCAACAGTAAAACGGTATAGATTGCGGATACTTTGTTATGCGGTTTATCAAAGAAATCCTTCAACTGAATTAAATAGAGATTCCAGTCACGGTATGGATTTATAACTTAGGATTTGTTTTATTATTTCTCGGATATTTCATATAATTTTTTACTTTTAACTAAATCATGCATATTATGTTTTGTTATGTAGTACTTCGATGAATACAAATGTGCATATTACACGAAACTTCAGTTGGAAGAAATCAAAGAAGAATTGTGTCAATATTTTATTGAATAGAGAATCATATAAGGTATGAATACATTATTATGTGAAAAGTGTTATGAATACGTTACATGTGTACATGGAATACCATATTGACCGTGTTATTATGTTCAAACCTCGCAGGACCAGGACCTTAATACATAATTGACCGTGTTTCTTTCATACATTAGGACTGGTTTAGTTGTTGTTATGGTTGATTTTGTAAGACTGATTTTGAGTTACAATGCTGATAACAATGGTTTTTATATATTTTGAGGTACAAAAATGGTGTATATATATTTTGGACTACAATGGTATACAATGCATTACTGCGGTTTATGAATTACAGGTTATGGCAACTGGTTTATATAAATAATATGCTGCAAACAATGCAGGTATATGAATTATATAAATTATACCTCTAAAAAAAACACCCTATGAAAGCGCTTTTTCAAGAAAAACGCTGCCTTAGGTAACCTATGAAAGCGCTTTTTCACAAAAAGCGTTGTCTAAGGTAAACATATGACAGCGTTTTTCCAGGCAAAAGCGCTGCTAAAAGACCACCTATGAAAGCGCTTTTCCATAAAAAAGCGTTGCTAAAAGCCTACCTAAGACAACACTTTTCCAGAAAAAAGCAATGCCTTAGGTAGACCTATGAAAGCGCTTCTTCATAAAAAAGCGCTGCCAAAAGCCTACTTAAGAGAGCGCTTTTTAGAAAAAGTGTTGTATTAGGTAGATCTACGAAAGCGCTTTTCATTAAACAAAAAGCGCTGCTAAAACCTATAGCAGTGCCACCATAGAAAGCGCTTTTAAAGGCCAAAAAAAGCACTTTCGTAAGTCTTTTTTGGCGTAGTGATTTCCCGGAGTTCCAAGAAACAGCCTGTCGTGGCTTTGTCAACATTTGAAGCTGAGTATATCGCAGGTGCTATAGCTGCTTGTCAAGTCGTTTGGCTTTTGAATCTCTTGCATGATCTGAAGGTTGAAGTTGAGGAACCTTTGAAGCTGATGATTGATAATAAATCTACAATTGATCTTGCAAAGAATTCAGTGCTACATGGAAGAAGCGAGCACATTGAGACGAAGTATCATTTTCTCAGAAGTCAAGTGTAGAAAGGAGTGTTAGAAGTTCTGCACTGCAACACTCAGAAACAACTAGCAGATCTTCTGACGAAGGCAGTTAAGACAAATCAATTTCTTCGCTTGAGAGATGAAATTGGTGTTGTTAGCTTCTGATTGAATATCTAAATTAAGGGATGGTATTAGAAATATAATTTAGTTATTATCTACAATTCTCAATGCTTGTTCTTTAATAGAACCTTTTGGCATTTTCAATATTTAGTATAAATATACTATACTAGTCTATTAATATTGTACCCATTTTTATCTCCTTTATTTTATATACAACAGTAATTTTGTTATCATTTTGTTCATTCTTCTTCTCCCACTTCATTACCTTGCACCAACAATAATCAATCTCCTTCTTTATTATAAGATTACTTCTTGTTATTTAATTTCGTTATTATAGTTGAAATTACTACTTTCTTCTGCATTATTGTTATTGAATTTCTAATACTACTTTTTTTCTTTGCATTTAACATTTATTATCTAATTTGAGTGATATAAAGTAGGAGTGTTTATTGGTTCGGAAAAACTACGATATAAATTGGAATTGAAATCAAATAATAGTATTTGAATTAAATATTTTTTAATTCGGTTAAAAATTAAATTAAAACAATAAAACTCAATAATAATTGATTCGAGTAATAAATTTTTAAAATTCTATCTGTGAACGCTTCTATCCGAATCAATTATATTAATTCATATAAAATATTTAATTAAAAAAAATAAAAAATAAAACTCTATCGGTTACATTGACAACCTATATGAATTTGAGTATTTTTTGTGGAACATTGAATTACGCAGTTGGAACATTGAATCACTCGGTGACGCAGCAGATATTTGTTAGCATTAGCATTGCCACGCCATCATTACCGTTCTATACGCTGAACGCCTCATCTGCGTTTGAGATGGAACATCAACACAGACAAACAACAACCTCAACATTCTCCTTATTTTTCTCAAATTCTTTTCCGAGGAGAACCAACCCAAACAATGACCGTCATCGACATTCTCTTCCGTGTCGACGCCGTCTGCAAAAAATACGAAAAATACGACATTGACAAACAGCGTGAACTCAACGCTTACGGTGATGACGCCTTCGCCCGTCTCTATGCTGCCGTCGATTCCACCATTCAACAAGCCCTCAATGTTCCCTTCTTTCCCTCAATCCCCATTTCTTTACCTTTACGCTTCTAATATGTTGTCTCATTAATCCTTTTGATCATGTAGAAATCTGAGGCTGCGTCCAAGGAGACTAACAGGGCTGCTGCTGCGGCTATGAATGCTGAGGTTCGTAGAGCCAAGGGGAGATTGATGGATGAAGTTCCTAAACTCCACAAACTCGCTAATAAGAAGGTATAATAACCATTCTTTATGGGTAAGATGAAATTTATAGCATTTCATGCATCAAGTATCAGCCTTCAAAAAATTGCACCATAAGCACAAGCACTGAATCTTATACATAAAAATGTTATGTCTCAGAAGATTGATTTTGCTATGCTACTATTTATGTATAATATTCATTACTTTATGGTAACAAAGTTACTTTAAGGGGAAAAAAATGGTTGATGCAATAGCCATTGCGGCAACATTTGGTGACAGGTTAAAGGTCTCACAAAGGAAGACATAGCCATTCGTCAAGATCTTGTTGACGTATTGCCAGAAAGAATCCAAGCAATACCGGATGGTATTACATCTGCTGCTAATCAGACCGGAGGATGGGCGGCTACTTCATCCCATCCGCATATCAAGTTTGATACACCAGGTGATCAGTGTTGCAGACATTAAATATGTTTTATAAAGACATTTGAATTTTGGAATAATGTTGCTTGCTTTCGTTTCAACCTCAGAGGGACATATTGGCAGTGATTATTTCAATCCAAGTGAAGAATCCAGTCAGTTTCGATCAGAATATGAACTGCGCAAGATGAAACAGGTGTGCTAGAATTCTGCTTTGCCTCACTTTGGTGTCTATGCTAAAGCAGAAAGGCGTGAGTTTTGTAGTTATTACTTTCGTTCATGAATGATTCCAATTTTGATTTCTGCAGGATGAAGGACTTGATATCATATCAGAAGGATTGGATACTTTGAAAAATCTAGCACATGATATGAATGAGGTTGGTTATGAATCTTGTTTTACTAGTAATTCCATTTTTGAAATGTTGGATTTTAAGAGGATAATCATTTTCTCTCTTTTTTTCCTCCTCGACTATGTTCAGGAAATAGACCGACAAGTTCCTTTAATGGATGAAATTGACACAAAGGTAAAGTCGTCATTAATTCGATCTTTCTTTTCTATGTTGAAATAAACAACTTAAAAAAACAATATTGCAAGCATGTCATAGTTACATTACAAGGTGCTTTGGGCTTGGCCTGATTATACAGGTGGATAAAGCAACAAGTGATGTGAGAAACACTAACTTACGGCTGAAGAAAACTCTCACCGAGGTAAATGACACGGTTAATTGCACTCTCCTTTGCGTGAAAATTTTCAAATTTCCATTGAATTGTAAAATTTGTTTCATCTCCAGCTGAGGTCCAGTCGAAATTTCTGCATCGACATCACTCTAATGTGCGTTCTTCTTGGAATCGTTATGTATTTATACAAGTAAGTCCTATATCCAGCTCCTTTTCATCGAGTATTCCAATTCAAAACATGGTTGGTGACAACAATATCTTTTTGTTTCAGTGCACTGAGGTGACTTGGTCCCAAATTTTTCCCCCTTGTTGCGCCTGATGTGCTACATTGCATCCTTACACTATCTGTGAGCTTTTTGACTAATTTTCAAATTGTTCGGCTGCTGGAGGATTTCGACATACATAGTATCAATGTATCATGTAACTCTCTGATCAGTTGATGTATTTAAAGGAATACATATAAATTACAAAATAATCTCCCAACTTTCAGTATGATTTTATTGAAATAACACACGGCTTGCATAGTTGGAGGAATAGAAATCGAATTTACATCTTATCATTGCTAAGTAAGATACAAGGAATTTCTTGAATACATGGAAACTTCTATATCTAGTTATTCACCTTATGTTACACGTAGAAATAATCATAACAACATATAAAGAAATAGAGTAATAATTCACTCGAACTTGTGAAGCCTATCGTCATTTTCCGAACTTCATCACTGCTGATATCTTTCTGCAAAGGTTAATTTGTTTAGTTCTTGAAAATCGATGCTTGGAGATTTCTCTATTTTGTTCTCAATGTTGAATTTGCTATTAAAAGAAATGAGATTTTCCAACTGTTCATCATCCTCATTAAATTTTCTTTTCAGCGGGTTGAAGTAACATTCCAAAGAAGGGATTGTGGTTTGAGAATTCATTTTATCGAAACTTTCTTCATAAACCGAAGTTAAATTGTTGCTTCGCATTTCCTTAAAGCTCACACTTGACATGTTCTCAGTTGGAGGTATAACTCCTCCAACAAGAATAGAGGCTATGATCTGATAATCTTTGTATTGATAATCTGTAATCATGTCAGCTCGAAAACTCGTATTCGTTTGTTGTTCTTCACCCTTCTGTAGGTTTACTGGTTTGCTTGGTTCACAATGATTCTCTTGATTATCAGATAAATTCTTCAACGAGTAGCCTCTATGTCGAACCCGACATAATACCCAGTCATCCAACTATAACACCAGAAACATGCTTATTATTGCATATTGAGTTCAAACACTATGAAATAACTTATAAATAAGCACTTATATGATAAAAGCTTTTGTTTACTCGAAAACTCACCCGCATGGAACCTTTTAGTCTGAACGATTTCATGGTTGTGTCAACCAACCTATATTCATTCATGATCCAATCTGTCTTACCACCCTTAGGAGGTCTACCTGAATAAAACACAAGAGCTTTCTTGACTCCTATATGCTTTGATCCACACGAAGAAATAATCGGCTTATCAGTTCCAGTTGCCTTCCAGTAACCTGAAGCTGCTGTTCTATTTGGCCTTAATCCATTCGGATACTTTCGGTCTCTCGGACTAAAGAAAAACCATTCTTCCTCTCCAAACAAAGACTTATCTGCATAATCATCACAAGTAAAAGCAAAACAGATTCACTTATGTGAACTATAATATGATAAATACAAAGAGTAGAAAGTGAAAGAACAGACTTGGTAACTCCCATGGATTATATTTGTAGAGATCAATCTCGGCTATAATAGATGCTGGAAGCGGACGCGATTTGATTTTGTTTTGCAGGTAATGAACTATGAGTTCCTCATCAGAAGGATGGAATCTAAAACCGGGCGGAAAATTGTAATCCGATTTGGATCCCTTTTGTTCTCCGTCCATCAAAGAATTTTATGCTTTGTTCTCGACAAAGGAATCAAAAAGTGCCGGTAATACCTATTTAGATTGGTTTAAATAAGAGAGTAAAGTGTTTTTGGCATTATATATAGTTTAGTCCCATGCAGATGCTGAAACATTATGGAGAGGAATTAATTGGCTGCATGTAAAGGTTGAGAGAAAAAAACTGTGAAACCAATCAATTTGGCTTTATTCAATAAGTTGACATTATCTGCTTAACACCTCATCAGCATAATGCACAGTGGTTTTCTGTTATAAGTTGAGTTTTTGGCATGATATTGTGTAGTCACTTTCCTATGGTAAGTGCAATTTGTGTTAAAGAAAAAAACGTTACCTGATTAACCAGTGAGAGAAGTTACTTGTTTGATTGCATTGCACAATAAAAAAGAGCAATTTAACAGCCTCTGATAATGACTTAAATTATATTATACTACTATTACTCTATTACTTTTAAGAAGAACTTGTCAAATGGAGAATTATGATTTTTTGTTGTTGTTGTTGACAAGAACACCTTAGGTGACATTTTATGAATACGTACTATTATCATCCAGATGTTCAGAAAATGTGTGGTTGTGCTGAACTGGAATCTTGCTAACAAAAATAAAGCTAATTATGCAAAGGCAAAAAGGGAGAAATTAAGAATTGAACTACCTTTTAACTTTTGCAAAAACATTTTAATTTATTCTTAAAAACAAACCGATGAAACCCAGGTTTTGAGTTTGTTTGCGAGCATGAAAGCAGCATTATTAGATCTTGGAACTTACTTAGCACAGGTCATGAATAATCCATGCATGGACCTGACATGTTCACGTTGACAGAAAAAACTTGGTTCCAATCGAATAAGGTTGTCATTTTTCGACCATTATTAGGAATCTAGCTCGAGGAATTTCAAACGTTCATCCCGAAGCTAAGTGTCAAAAGCATTTACACACACTATAGTTAGGTTCTCCAATTATTCATCACATTTGTCTTTTCTCCCTCCAAGTAAATGACTAACAAGCCTCTCCATTTTTTATAAAGAAAATAAATCTAATTTGCTAATTTGTATTCTCTTAAAAAAATATTATTAATAATAGTAATACTAATTACCAGTTTATATAAGATATGAAGTTTCAAAAGATGAAGTTTTAAAAAATAAATAAATTAAATTTTACTATTAAATTTGACATGAATATGGATGGAATTAGACTCTTATTTTAGACCGGTGTCAAATCACTTGACTCCTGGGAACCCTTCATTCTTATATTAGATTTAGGTGTTATGAGTTATCTTACTTCTATTGGTCTTTATAACCAAGATAGTGTGCCTCGGCTTATTTTGAAAAAAGACTTGAGAACTCATGAGCTTACCTTATCTATTTGTTTGGAGGACGCTCCTCTTCCACGTGCTTCACGATTGTTACATCGTATTCTTTTATCTTTTAAGTTATTGTCTTTTCTCTCGCAAAGTAAATGAGTAAGAAGCCTCTTTATTTTTCAAAAAGAAAATAAATCTAATTTGCTAATTTATATTCTCTTAAAAAATATTATTAATAATAGTAATACCAATTATCATTTTAAAATTAGTTTATATAAGATATGAACTTTCAAATGATGAAGTTTTAAAAAAAATAAAAATAAATTTTACTACTAAAATTGACATGAATATGGGTAGAGTTAGACTTTCATTTTAGACTAGTATCAAATCACTTGACTCCTTGACTCTTGAAACCCTTCATTTATCATTTGAATTCAGGTATTATAAGTCATCTTATTTCTATTGTTCTTTGTATCCAATATAGCGTTCCTTAGCTTATTCTGGAAAAAGATTTGAGAACCCAGGAGTTTAACTTATCTATTTGTTTGGAGGGTGCTCCTTTTCCACGTGCTTCACAGTTGTTACGTCATATTCTTTTATCTTCTAAATTTTTGTTTTCTTTAAATAATAGGAAAACAACTAAGGTTTTTAAGATAACCAAACAATATAGGTTGCACTTTTATTCTTAGTGATGTAGTTGACACTACTACGAAAAACACATATAATGATAGTTGCAAAACACATATAATGACAGTTTCACGTCTGTTGTTAGGTAACATGTGATTGTATGTATGCTGATTACCATAAAGAACATGTGAACGTGGTTATAAATTAGATAATGCGCTACTTATAACTATAGATGAAGGAAACAACCGTTGTGAAATGATTGATAGATACTGAGTTCGCATCCTACAACACTATTCTTGGATTTTATTAATCTGGATGACACTTTACTTATAACAATGGTTGAATTAAAAACTGTTGTGATATTATATATATTTTTAATATATTTTTCATTTTTTTATACAGAATTTACAAATTTTTAACCTGAATATTTCCGAATCGCATACCAGAAACAACAATACACCCATTTGTGAATTAAATTAGACCAACAATTATATTACATGAATGACACAATTCTATTAAGAACTGAAAATTGTATATTACATCAAAATCAAAATGAGAAAAAATAACCTACAATGTATACTAGGGATGTCAATTTGTATCTATTAACGGGGATCCCTATGGAGATTATTTGTTCGAAGTACCGAAGTTGGAGATTTTTTTCCCGCAGGACGAAATGGAGGGAAAAGTTCCCCCGATGACACTCTAGGACGGGGATTGGGAAAGTACCCTTCGCCCCATGGATTCTCCGATTTTGACTATATTATTTAACTTTTATATTTTATATATTTTATAATATATAATTATATAATTTTATATAAAAAATATATTAATGTATTAGAAAATGAAGAGTCATAGATGGATCATTTTATTTTTATGTTTTATTGTATAATGTATTGTTTCACTACCCAAGTACCCAGCCCTATAAAGTACACCAAATACATACAATATACACATTATCTCCTCAATTTCTTTTCTCAATCATCTTTGTCCCTTCCATTCATCATCTCATATGTTCTTATCATCATCAGAACAATCATTCCTCTTTGTTCATTGTGTTTACGGTAATTACTCTTCAGACTCATTTTACTTTCATTAGTAACATATTTTTCATTCAATTAATAAATTAGTAGTTATTGATTTGCCACACTCACACATAATCAACCAATTGCGCTAGACAACAACAATACTGTAGTATTAATTAGCGGGAGCATGGTAGCAACAACTTCTATTAATATTTATTCATTTTTTTACAAAAAAAATATTAGCAACAACACGTGCTTTTGCTTTTTTTTATTGATGCAAGATGTATTTTTATTTTTAAAAAAGAAAGATGCAAAATATGTGTTTTTTTAAAAAGAGAAAAAATAACGAAATATTAGTGTCATAGTTTATATAAGATATGAACTTTCAAATGATGAAGTTTAAAAAACATAATCAATTTTTACTACTAAATTTGACATGAACATGAGTGGAGTTAGACTCTCATTTTTAGATGGGTATCAAATCACTTGACTATTGAAACTTCATTTCTCTATTGAGTTGATGTATTATGAGTCATCTTATTTCTATTGGTCTTTGTATCTAAGATATTGTTCCTCGGCTTATTATGGAAAAAGACTTGAGAACCCAGGGAGCTTAACTTATCTATTTGTTTAGAGGGTGCTCCTCTTCCACGTGCTTCATGGTTGTTACGTCATATTCTTTTATCTTTCGAGTTTTGTCATCTCTAGATAATAGGAAAACAACTAAGGTTCTTAAGATAACCAAACAATGAGGTTATACCTTTATTCTTAGTGATGTAGCTGAAACTACTATGAAAACACATATAATGACGGTTGTGAAACATGTA
Organism: Vicia faba; assembly: GCA_948472305.1. Lineage (NCBI taxonomy): Eukaryota > Viridiplantae > Streptophyta > Magnoliopsida > Fabales > Fabaceae > Vicia > Vicia faba. The sequence goes on along the minus strand of OX451735.1, from coordinate 273,569,391 downwards.
TAATGACGGTTTTATTGAACTCGTCAGATATGGCTTGTCTCTAATGAGTATGTTGCATGACTTGCCTTATATTAAAGGGCTCCAAGTTTTCAGGAAGTGGATGAAGTGATGCCTGAAAGTATTTTTTGTTTGGTTTAACAATGTTGTTTTTAGATCTTGTTACAACATGGTAATTATCATCAGTTCCTGCAACTTGGTTAGTTGTGACAATATAAGTGATGGAGGGTGAAGGTAGAGTGGTAGAACCATTACCTGATGCGGAGTCTGAAAGCAAGAGTGCCTATTGAGGGATTGCATTGGATGTGGATGGAGAGGTGTTACAGCGGTATAGCGGCAAGAAAAAAGTAAGTTATTAATTTATCATGTGATATTTAGGTTATATCGTATCGTGTCCATAGAGATTGGTTATTGATTCGCCGTTCGATAAATCATTTGTTAATGAGTTTGGATTGAATGGGTTGAAAGGAAAAATATCAACAAAAAATAAATGTATAAAAAGGAAAAAGGAATAACTTGTCAAGCATGCATATATACTACTTCTCACAGACTTAAACCTATCGATCTGTTATACTCAACTAACGATATTCATCAATGTCAACACGTGTCACTCACAACCTAAGTCATTTCTAACCCAAATTGAGAGGCCGACTACATCATCTCGTTAGAAATCTCTCAACCACCTCAACAACGCAAAAGTCAATCGTGCTCTCCTGCATCGACGATCTCTCAGAGCGACACAAACAACACAGAGACATTAATCTCAGACACCCTAAGTGAATAACAATGCTAAATCTATCTCTAGAATTCAGACAATATTAGATAATCATCCCAGATAAGAATCTAAGTAGTATATGTCTATAACAACTCAAATCTCTAGCACAAAGCAAAAATCTAAGACAACAATCCACAAAGATTCGTAAAGCAAGTTTTATATAATGCCAAGGGCGACAAATATATACCAATTCAAAGAAAATATACATATAAACCCAACAAATAGATAATACACAAAGAAAAAGAGAAATGAACCGAAAATCTACCGGTTTGTCAGTGCCGATCAAAGAGCAATCCATTCCGGATCATCCGTATGCAAGCTCCATAGTTGTTATCTAAGCTAATCCTAACAAATTAAAGGTTGATGGAGTTGGGAGCAAAACCTTCCCCAAAACCATAACTTAAAAAATGAATGAAATAAAGTTATAAAATAAATCTCAGTAGACTGCACTAAAAGGGCCTGGCATGCTAAGCATGACTTCCTTATTTTACACATTAAACCGAACTAAACCGCACTAAGCGGCCTTTAAAACATTGGTTCTTCCAAATTGTCAAATTCAAGTAGCGCGCTACAAAATGCACTGAGCACAGTCACGCTGAACGGCCTCTGCGCGCTAAGCGGGCTCTCCTGGATAAATTGTCCCAAAACTGGTCTTTATTTCAAAAACGCGCATTCGGAGCCGTGCCTTCAACACTTTATTCCTCAATGCTAAAAAATGCAACAAATACCTACAAAACGAATGGAAAAACATCAAACGGCACACTATGTACACAAAAACACAAATAAACACAAACTAAACGTATTTACACCAAAGTCGAGTTTATTCAACGATATTTACAACAAAAAGTCAATAAGTGCAACAAAAAGTATATAAAAAAATAGCTACAATTTGAAATTATCAAACTCTCCCCAACTTGAACTTGTTTGTCCTCAAACACGACCAAACAACTCAAAGAACCAAAAGTAATCAACCAAATTATCATGAATCAAAAAATTTTGAAAACGGAAAACAAATGCAATGGTTCAAATGAAAAAAGATACACACAAAAAAACATACTTACCACTAAACTACGACGATGACATAAACACGAAACAAATGCTAAATACAAAGAATATGCCAAATATTCTAAAATAACACTAGTTCACAAATGAATCAAACCTATAAAAAACAATCATCGATAGATGAAAAACACACAAAATAAGGTATTTTCACTCATCCACAGTCTTGAAAACAATAGACTAAATTATGCATTCATCCAAAAACTCATATTTAAAATACAAATGCAAGAATATCAAGGGCTTTTCAAGGTTGTAATGTGGCTTGGTTAACAAACAAGGGATAAATCCTAAAGCTAATCGAAACAAAAACTTGTCTAAACCTAAGGGAGTGATAAACTCATGAAGTCTTAAGCAAAATAATTTCAATCAAACTTCTTCTTCATTCCAAATTTCAAACCAACTCACATCACTTATTAGCACAATTATTCAGACTCTTTTTGTTTTTCTTTTTCAAAACTTTTTCAATTTTTTCTTTCTTTCTCTATTCACTTCTTTTTCACATTTTTTTTCTTTTCTTTTTCTTTTCAACCTCATAGCAATCAAACAATAAATACACAATCATTTTTCTCCCCAACTTGAATTCAACCATACATTAAAGTGAATACTCCTTACTTTCTAAGGCAAGGTAAAAATTCAAACTAAAATAATGGTTGAGGGTTCAAGAAAACAACGAATAAACATCCATGCAAAAAGGGAAACTAAACACCCATAGACAAGCATTTAAAATATACAAAATGGATATCGACAAAAAGCTCAAAGGGGTTATTAATGATCACACACTCACACGGTGAATTGACTATTTGGCCACGGTAGTTGTGCTCAAAATGGAACAAAAAATGTCTTGATCATGTTCATGCTTTCATACAAACAATACAAACAAAAGATTAAGCATAATAGAATTCAGTTAAAACAAGAGTTGTGGTCTCCAGTATATGTGAATAATGGAAAGCTACCTCACAAAAAGGGTAGGAACTAAAGTGATTCACAAACGAACAAGTATACAAAATAATGGATGACATAAAAATTGAAAAAAGTCTAAGTATCATGAATATGATAAAGTATAGAAAGAAATAAAAACATACCTCGAACATGTACAAAACTTTAACAAAATCATTATCACACATTCGCAAGTTGAAACACTCAAACTTAGAAAATCACCAAAAGTGACTTCAAGATATCAAACCAAAATTTGAATCCAAACAACAACAAGAATTAATTATACTAATATTATTTACTATTTAAAGGGAAACTAAACACCCATAGACAAGCATTTAAAATATACAAAATGGATATCGACAAAAAGCTCAAAGGGGTTATTAATGATCACACACTCACACGGTGAATTGACTATTTGGCCACGGTAGTTGTGCTCAAAATGGAACAAAAAATGTCTTGATCATGTTCATGCTTTCATACAAACAATACAAACAAAAGATTAAGCATAATAGAATTCAGTTAAAACAAGAGTTGTGGTCTCCAGTATATGTGAATAATGGAAAGCTACCTCACAAAAAGGGTAGGAACTAAAGTGATTCACAAACGAACAAGTATACAAAATAATGGATGACATAAAAATTGAAAAAAGTCTAAGTATCATGAATATGATAAAGTATAGAAAGAAATAAAAACATACCTCGAACATGTACAAAACTTTAACAAAATCATTATCACACATTCGCAAGTTGAAACACTCAAACTTAGAAAATCACCAAAAGTGACTTCAAGATATCAAACCAAAATTTGAATCCAAACAACAACAAGAATTAATTATACTAATATTATTTACTATTTAAAGCCTAGGTGGAAGTGGGAAAAATAAAAACCAAACAAAAAATTAAAAATAATTCACTAGCTTTGTGCAGCAGAGCGCACTTAACGCGTTTGGTGTAAATAGGAGCCGTTCCTTCGATAATTTATTCCTCAATGGTCCAAAATGCAACAAATACCTATAAAATGAATGGAAAAACATCAAACGATACACTATGTACATAAAAACACAAATAAACACAAACTAAATGTATTTACACCAAAGTCGGGTTTATTCAACGATATTTACAACAAAAAGTGAATTAATGCAATAAAAAGTATATTAAAAAATAGCTACAATTTGCACTTATCAAGAGGGTAGCTCATGTGTGGGTGTAGCATTTGTGTGAGGAGGATTAATAGGTATTGTTAGATATCGGAATATTCCATATTATGTAAATAGAATATTCTGTAAGTAATTAGGATATCATGTAAATAGGAAATAAAATATTATGTAATTACTATGGCATTTATGCCTCCTATTATATATAATGAGCTCCGATGTGTAATTCAAACACACGGATTCAATCCAACCTTCCTCTTGTTCTCTCATTATTCAACATGGTATCTAGAGCCTAACAAGAGGCAACCCTAATCCGTGCTTTCCCGGTAGATCCACTATCTATCGGCGCCATTTTTTTTTCTTCGGTAACCGTGCTTCATCTCCGGTTTCCGATATTCCTTCTCAGATCTTCCTTTTTTTTTTTGGTCACTTCTCTCACCGTTTTTGGAATCCATGGCCGCCGTTCCCCCTCCAAGGGCTGAGGCCCCTATTTTCACAAGTTATATCACTACTCCTCTTGCCGTTGACAAATTGGACGGTACTAACTATGATTCTTGGGCTTCTGACGTTAAGTTATGGCTCCGGGGACAGGCCTATGAAGATCACCTCACTACGAAGGCTGACTCGGTGGCTGCCACTGATAGTGCTCGTTGGAAGAAAATTGATGCTCAACTCTGCAGTCTCATTAAGTCGACTATTAGTCCATCCTTGAAACAGATCTTTCGTTCTCATGAGACTTGCGAATCTGTTTGGGCACAGGCTAAGATCCTTTATACCAATGATACACAACGCTTATATGAAGTGTGTCAAAATTTACAGAATATTATTTCCCCTCGTCACCTGGATGGTTCTATGGCTGAATACTTGGGTCGTGTTCAAGGTCTTCTTCATGATTTCAATGAATTATTGCCCCCAGCTGCTACCACTGCTAAGGAACTTGAATAACGTCGATCCTTCTTCATGCTTCTAGCTCTGTATGGCCTACCTCCAGAGTATTCGTCTGTTCGCGATCAGATATTGGGGTCTCCTACAATCCCCACTCTGGATACTGCATGGTCTACTTTGCTACGTGTCCCAGCAAAACCATCATCTGACGGCGGAGTCCCACCCACACCAGTTGATTCATCTGCTTTGGTTTTTCAAGGAGGTAATCGTGCTCCGGGTGGTGATCGTGGCCACTTTCAGAAGACTGGAAAGCCTCGTCCTAAGTGTGATCATTGTCATAAGCTTGGCCACACTATCGATCGGTGTTATGCTTTACATGGACGTCCCTCTCCTCGGACTGCCCACGTTGCCCAGACCGCTCCACCTCCACAGGCTGCTACTCCGACTGATTCTGCCACCTCACCTGCTATCTTTAACGACTTTATCAAGTGGTATGAGGAGCGTCAGGCCGCTAGTTCCACTGCATCTGTTGCGCACACGGGTAATTCTTTTGCTGGTATTTCTCACTCCACATCTCTTGGCCCATGGATCCTTGATTCAGGCGCCACTGATCACATTACTGGTAATAAATCTCTTTTTTCTTCATTCTCTACTTCTGGTTTATTACCCTTTGTCACATTAGCAAATGGCTCCCAAACTCAATCTCAGGGTACTGGTACTATCCACCTTTTTCCCTCGCTCTCCATTACTAATGTTCTTTATGTACCCGGATCTCCGTTTAACTTATTGTCTCTAAGTCGTTTGACTCGATCTCTTGATTGTACTATCTCATTCACCAAAGATTCTTTTTTCTTGCAGGACCGGAGTTCGAGACGGATGATTGGCACCAGATGTGAGTCTAATGGTCTTTATCTTCTTCAACCATCTGCACATGTTGGTTCCGTGGTGGATTCTCCCCTCCTGGTTCATGCTCAGTTAGGACATCCAAGTCTTGCAAAGTTACAAAAGTTGGTGCCCAACCTTTCCAAGTTATCTACGTTATCTTGCGAGTCTTGTCAATTAGGAAAACATGTTCGTAGTTCTTTTCCGAGTCGTGTCAATCGTCGTTCTAAGTCTCCGTTTGCTCTAGTTCATTCGGATGTTTGGGGTCCTAGTCGCATTGTTTCCACTTTAGGGTCTAAGTATTTTGTTACCTTCATTGATGATTATTCTCGATGTACCTGGTTATTTTTAATGAAAAATCGATCGGAGTTATTTGCTATTTTCCAAACATTTTATAATGAAATCAAAAATCAGTTTGGTATATCCATTAGTACTTTGCACAGTGACAATGCTCGAGAATATTTATCTACTCAATTTCAAACTTTTATGGCTACTAACGGTATGCTTCATCAAACGTCTTGTGCTCACACACCACAACAAAACGGAGTCGCTGAACGTAAAAATAGACACCTAGTTGAAACCACTAGGACACTCTTACTTCACAATAATGTTCCTCAACATTTTTGGGGTGATGCTGTCCTTACGGCTTGTTATCTCATAAATAGGATGCCATCATCTGTCCTCAACAACCAGATCCCTCACTCTATTCTATTTCCTCACCAGTCTCTTCACCCATTACAGCCTAGAGTCTTTGGGTCTACATGTTTTGTCCATAATGTTAGTCCCGGGCTAGACAAACTCTCAGCTCGTTCTCATAAGTGTGTGTTCTTAGGCTATACAAGATCTCAAAAGGGATATAAGTGTTACTCCTCGTCTCTTCGTCGATATTTCGTCTCTGCTGATGTCACATTCTTTGAGTCAGTCCCTTACTTTGGGACGTCTACAGGGTCTGAGTCCCTATCACCCATGTTTTCTTCATCTCCCACTACTGCCCCACCAAACGTAGTTCTGTCTCCTTTACCAGCCAATCCACCCCCATTAGCTCCTTTGCAGGTTTATCAGCGTCGACCACGGCCACCTCCACTACCATCAACTAATGCAGAAATCACCATAGACTCCCCTCCGGATCCAACTCCTTCGTCCCCTCCGGTCCTGCCCCCTGAGACTGATCTCCCAATTGCACTTCGCAAAGGTATACGTTCCACTCGTAATCCATCTCCTCATTATGTTAATTTGTCTTATCATCGCTTGTCTTCTTTGCATTATGCTTGTATTTCCTCTTTGTCTTCTGTGTCTATTCCCAAGACTGTAGGTGATGCTTTATCTCACCCTGGCTGGAAACAAGCTATGCTTGATGAGATGTGTGCTCTTCAGAACAGTGGCACGTGGGACCTTGTTCCTCTTCCTCTTGGAAAATCTGTTGTAGGTTGCAGGTGGGTTTTCACAGTCAAAGTTGGGCCTGATGGACAAGTTGATCGTCTCAAGGCACGTTTAGTGGCCAAAGGTTATACACAGTTGTTTGGCCTAGATTATGGTGACACCTTCTCTCCCGTGGCTAAAATGGCCTCAGTTCGATTATTTCTCTCTATGGCAGCTATTCGCCACTGGCCCCTTTACCAGCTTGACATCAAGAACGCATTCCTCCATGGTGATTTGTGTGAGGAAGTTTATATGGAGCAACCTCCTGGGTTTGTTGCTTAGGGGGATTCTTCTGGACTAGTTTGTCGTCTTCATAAGTCTTTGTATGGACTTAAGCAATCTCCTAGGGCTTGGTTTGAGAGATTTAGCATTGTTATTCAAGAGTTTGGTATGACGCGATGTGAAGCTGATCATTCAGTGTTTTATCGTCACTCAGTTGTTGGGTGTATTTACTTAATTGTGTATGTGGACGACATTGTCATTACAGGTAATGATCATCATGGAATCACACAGGTAAAACAACACCTTTGTCATCATTTCCAGACAAAAGACCTCGGCAGACTTCGTTATTTCTTGGGCATAGAGATTGCCCAATCCAAACAGGGAATTGTGATTTCACAAAGGAAGTATGTTATGGATATTTTGGAGGAGACATGTCTGTTAAATTCCAAGCCAGTTGACACTCCGATGGATCCCAATGCTAAACTTATGCCAGCTCAGGGGGAGCCACTCTCCGATCCTGGAAAATATAGAAGATTAGTTGGAAAACTGAATTACCTCACTGTTACTCGCCCAGATATTTCATTTCCTGTTAGTGTGGTAAGTCAATTTCTTAACTCTCCTTGTGAAGGGCATTGGGAAGCTGTGATTCGCATCTTGAAATATATTAAAGGAGCTCCAGGAAAAGGCTTACTCTATGAAGACAATGGACACACTCGAGTTGTAGGATACTCAGATGCAAATTGGGCAGGTTCTCCTTTTGATAGGAGATCCACCTCAGGTTATTGTGTTTTCTTGGGTGGTAACTTAATTTCCTGGAAGAGTAAGAAACAAAGTGTAGTGGCAAGGTCAAGTGCGGAAGCAGAATATCGAGCCATGGCAACAACAACCTGTGAGCTTGTATGGCTTAAACAATTGCTTCACGACCTGAGATTCGGGGATGTTTCACAAATGACACTTATTTGTGACAATCAGGCAGCTCTGCATATTGCATCAAATCCAGTGTTCCATGAGAGAACCAAACACATTGAGATTGATTGTCATTTCATCAGAGAGAAGATTTTATCTAGAGATGTCAGCACTAGTTTTGTCAATTCAAATGATCAGTTAGCTGACGTTTTCACTAAGCCTTTGAGAGGTCCTCGAATTAATTATATTTGTAACAAGCTTGGTGCATATGATATATATGCTCCAGCTTGAGGAGGAGTGTTAGATATCGGAATATTCCATATTATGTAAATAGAATATTCTGTAAGTAATTAGGATATCATGTAAATAGGAAATAAAATATTATGTAATTACTATGGCATTTATGCCTCCTATTATATATAATGAGCTCCGATGTGTAATTCAAACACACGGATTCAATCCAACCTTCCTCTTGTTATCTCATTATTCAACAGGTATGATAGTATGTAGTGATGGAGATATGATTTGAGTATATGGGCTGGTAGATGGTTTTGGTTCTGTTAAGTATATGTATGGGAAGTGGTTGTCATGGAAGACTACATGACGGGATGTGTATATTTTATTGGTTGTGGGGTCTAGGCATCGGTAAACGTATTAGGAAGGTGACTAACCAACAAATGTTAAATTGTAATTCATAGGTGTCAAAATAAGATTTGATTTGTTTAGATTTAAATAGATTTGAATTTAAATCTAGATTAGATTTGATTTAGTAAAGAGATATTTTGGGCTTGGGTTTAGCTTAGGGAGCAAGCTAACCTAAATCTATAAATAAGAGGGAGTAACCCTTATTTTGTATTCAAGTCATTGAAGTCATTCACAGTATTTTGCAGTTGCAAAGTGAATTAATAAAGATTCCACAGTTTGTGGGCAGAATATAAATTCTGCAGAAATATCTCCATTGTTCTTTTATTTGTTTGTCATAACTTATCATCAAGTGGTGGTCGAAATTCATCATAGTGTATTGGTGGATTTCCAACATCTGGTATCAAGAGCTTGTGTTTCGATTCAAGGGAAATATCAATCAAGAACGATTGAAGAATTCACGATGACAAGTTATGGGAATGCAAACTATCCAGCAACGCTGCCAATTCTGAAAGTTGACAACTATGAGAATTGGTGCAAGCAGATGAAAGTCCTATTAAGGTGTCAAGGCCTCTGGGACCTTGTAAAAGATGGAGTCGAAGCGCTTGGCGAAAACGCTTCAGAAGAAGAAAAGAAGAAATATACAGAATCTGAGAAGCAGAGTTATAAAGCATTGTTTATAATTCATCAATGTGTCAGCCCAGACAACTTCGAAAAGATTAGTGATTCAGAATCTGCAAAAGAAGCTTGGGAGATCCTGGAGAAATCTTTTGGAGGCGCTGAGAAGGTGAAAGAAGTGAGGTTACAAACTCACAAAAGGACCTATGAACTGCTTCAGATGGAAGACAGTGAAAACATATCTGATTTCTTCACTAGAGTTACAAAACTAGTGAATCAAATCAAGACATGTGGAGAAACATTAACAACAAGAGCTGTTGTTTCGAAGATCTTGAGATCCTTAGCTCCTAAGTTCGACCACATAGTGGTGGCGATCGAAGAGGGGAAAGACTTGTCGAAATTGACAAAGGAAGAGCTTCAAGGGACGCTCGAATCTCATGAACAAAGAATGAACGAAAGAGCTGCAGGAAAATCGAAGAGTAATGTAGCCTTGCAGGCACATTCAGCAAAAGAAACCAAAGGCAAAGGAAAGTATTTCGACAGAAGTAGAGGTGGATACAACAAATCGAATGGTAGAGGAAACCAAATCGAAGGAGACGTGTCGAATCAAAGAAGACCACACCACGACAACCAAAGAGGTGGTGCTGCAAACAGAGGAAGAGGTGGTGGTCGAAAACCTGATAAGAGTCACATTCAATGTTACAATTGTCAGAAGTATGGTCACTATTCGAGTGATTGTCCAGAAAAACGTAAGAATCAAGAAAGTGATGCAAAGCTGGCAAAACATGAAGAAGAAGAAGAGATGATGCTGATGGTCACAACAAGAGATGAAGACAGATTCAAGGACCAATGGTACTTGGATTCAGGATGTTCATCACATATGTCTGGAAGGAAAGACTGGTTCGTCAATATAAAACCCTCAACGAAGAATATGGTAAAATTTGCAAATGACAACACCCTAACAGCTGAAGGTATTGGTGATGTTATGATCATGAGGAAAGATGGCAAGAAGTCAGTAATTTCAAATGTATTGTACATACCAGGCATGAAGAGCAATTTTCTCAGTATAGGGCAGTTGGTCGAAAAGAATTATAAAGTGTCAATCGAAGATAAGTTGATGAGAGTCGTTGATGCAAATGGGAGATTAATCTTGAAGGCTCCTATGTCTCAAAATCGAACCTTCAAGATTGAACTAAATGTGATGGAGCACAAGTGCCTTTCGACTGCAGCTAGCAGAGATGAATGGATATGGCATTATAGACTTGGTCATCTCAACTTCAGAGACATCAGAGATTTGAAGAGAAGAAATATGGTTTCAGGATTGCCTGAAATTGACATTCCAAACGAAGTATGTGAAGAATGTGTGCAGGCGAAGCAACACAAGAACAGCTTCAGCAAGGATGCAGGAAGCAGATCGAAGGCTAATCTCGAAGTCATATACTCTGATGTATGTGGACCAATTTAGGTGGATTCGATGGGAGGTAACAAATACTTTGTTACATTCATAGATGATTTCAGTCGAAAGCTATGGACTTACCTGATCAAGAAGAAAAGTGAAGTGTTCGAAGTATTTATCAAGTTCAAATCCATGGTCGAAAGACAAAGTGGTCGAAAGCTCAAAGTTTTGAGAACTGATGGTGGAGGAGAATATGTGTCGAAAGATTTCGACAGATTATGTGAAAAATAAGGGATTGTGCATGAGGTGGTGCCACCCTATACTCCACAGCAAAATGGAATTGCAGAAAGGAAAAATCGAACCATTATGAACATGGTGAGAAGTATGTTGAAAGGCAAGAATTTACCCAAAGAGTTCTGGGGTGAAGCTGTTTCGACTGCAACATACATTTTGAACAGAAGTCCTACAAAAAAGCTAGAAGGAATTACTCCAGAAGAATGTTGGTCTGGTGTGAAGCCTAGCTTAAGTCATCTGAAAGTATTTGGATCTATTGCACATAGACATATGCCAGATCAGTTGAGAAAGAAACTTGATGACAAGTCAAGTCAAATGATCCTAGTTGGATATCATTCGACAGGAGGCTACAAGTTGTTCGATCCAGAGAACAAGAAGATTGTGATCAGCAGGGACGTGATCATAGATGAGTTCAAAGAATGGGATTGGACTGCAAATATCAAGAAAGATTCAGTGGGAATCTTATTCGAAGAGCCAGAAACTCAAGTCGAAAGAGAAGTTCGACAAGAGGAGCCAACAGATATACCCAGTACAAGCAGACCTCAAAGAACAAGACGCATGCCTGCAAGATTGCAAGATTGTGTGATTACATCAGATGATGTGATAGATGATGAAGGTGAGCTGGTACATTATGCTTTCTATGCAGATGTCGAACCTGTTAATGCAGCTGAAGCATTAAAGGATTCGAAGTGGGTGAAAGCAATGAACGAAGAAGTAAAGTCTATTGAAGACAACAACACTTGGTCACTTGTCGAATTGCCTCAAGGCAAGAAGGAAATTGATGTCAAGTGGGTATACAAAGTGAAGACGAAATCGAAAGGTGAAGTAACTCGACACAAAGCAAGACTTGTGGCGAAAGGATTTCTACAGAAAGAAGGAATAGACTTCGACGAAGTTTTTGCACCTGTTGCTAGGATCGAAACAATCAGGTTAGTTGTTGGTCTAGCAGAAATCAACAGTTGGCACATATGTCAGATGGACGTGAAGTGTGCATTCCTAAATGGACCCTTAGATGAAGAAGTCTATGTTAAACAACCAGTTGGGTTTTTGAAACATGACGAAGAAAGAAAGGTGTACAGGCTACATAAAGCCCTGTATGGTTTGAAACAAGCTCCAAGGGCTTGGAATAAGAAAATTGATAGTTTTCTAAGGGAGAAGGAATTTGTGAAGTGCATAACTGAACATGGAGTATATGTAAGAAGAAGCAAGAGTAAATTGCTTATACTATGTCTCTATGTAGATGATTTGTTGATAACAGGTAGCTGTAAAAGTGAGATCGAAGACTTCAAAGTTGACCTTAGCAAGGAATTCGAAATGTCTGATTTGGGTGAGATTTCATATTTCCTTGGTATCGAATTCCACAAGAGCAGTAGAGGTTTGATGATGCATCAAAGAAGATATGCAGGAGAAATTCTCAAGAGGTTTGAGATGGAAGAATGCAATGCAACTTCGACACCTGCAGAACCAAGACTACAACTGTCGAAAGATGCAGATGAAGATGATGTTGATCCAACCCAATACAGAAGACTTATTGGATCATTGAGATACCTTTGTCATACAAAGCCTGACTTAGCATACAACGTAGGTATGGTAAGTAGATTCATGCAGAAGGCAAAGGTATCACATCTAGCAGCTGTGAAGAGGATACTAAGGTATCTCAAAGGAACTTTCGATTATGGCATTCTGTTTCCTGCAGTTGATAAAGGAAAAGAATGCAAGTTAGTGGGATACACTGATTCGAGTTGGTGTAGTGATGCTGAAGATCGAAAGTCAACAGCAGGATATGTGTTTATGCTAGGTGGTGCAACAATTGCTTGGAGTTCGAGAAAAGAACCAGTAGTGGCATTATCATCATGTGAAGCAGAATACATAGCTGCTTCTCTTTGTGCATGCCAAGCAACCTGGATGGTGAACTTGGTCGAAGAGATAACAGGGAAAAATCATGGAACAATTACCATGAAGATAGACAGCATGTCAGCTATCAACCTGGCAAAGAACCCAATAGCACATGGTCGAAGTAAGCACATCGAAATGAGGTTCCATTATCTTCGAGAGCAGGTAGCAGATGGGAAGATGAATTTGGAACACTGCAGAACTGAGAATCAGATTGCAGACATCATGACAAAGGGAGTACAGGTCGAAGTATTCAGAAAGCTAAGGGCCATGATGAACATAGACAGTTTAGACATAATGAATTAGGTGGTGTGTTAAATTGTAATTCATAGGTGTCAAAATAAGATTTGATTTGTTTAGATTTAAATAGATTTGAATTTAAATCTAGATTAGATTTGATTTAGTAAAGAGATATTTTGGGCTTGGGTTTAGCTTAGGGAGCAAGCTAACCTAAATCTATAAATAAGAGGGAGTAACCCTTATTTTGTATTCAAGTCATTGAAGTCATTCACAGTATTTTGTAGTTGCAAAGTGAATTAATAAAGATTCCACAGTTTGTGGGCAGAATATAAATTCTGCAGAAATATCTCCATTGTTCTTTTATTTGTTTGTCATAACTTATCATCAAGTGGTGGTCGAAATTCATCATAGTGTATTGGTGGATTTCCAACAGAAAAGACACAGGGTATGGATTTGGGTTGAAGTTTATTATTGGTGTATGGTTTCATCCAGGGGAAACATAGGCATCCAAAGGAGTGAAGGTGGTGAATGTTATGTGTTTGATGATGGAGTTTTTGATAGGGGGTATGCATATGGAGGGTTGGTGTTGGTAGTCAGTTTATTAATTAGATTGCCGTAAGGAATGCAAATGACTATATTTAAGGTGGTAGTTTGGCATAGTTTAATAAGGCTCGGGTTGTTTCGACTATGTGTCGATGTCTTCTTTCAATTGAGAAATTTAATTCAGGGATATGAGGTGGTGTGATGTAGTGAGAGATGCCTTTGGAGGTAAGATATTATTGTAATTTGATGTATTCTCCTCTATTGTCAGAGTATAAAGAGATGACAGGCAAGTTAAAACTTTTTTCAACAACATTTTGGAATTTAGGAAAGATAAGGGAGACATCTGATTTATTTTTCAATGGATATAACCAAATATATTTAGAGAAGTGATCAATAAAAATTAGATAGTACAAGTAACCATCTACCGACCTGATGGGAGCTGGTCCCCATACATCTGAGTAAATGATCTCAAGTGGCCTAGTGCTCTTAATACTTGATACAATAAATTGCAACTTATAACTTTTACAGATACTACAAGAGATTCATGGTGTGTTTGTATTATGTTTTATTTGATGAAATGAAAACAAATGTCTCATGACATTATTATTTGGGTGTCCAAAAGTATGATACCAAGGTGGGTGACTTGAGGTGGTGGTGAGAAGGGCCTTGTGGTTATTGGATGGTGGTGGTAGATGGTAGAGGCCATGCCTATGAAATCCTTGAAGAAGAGGCTCCCTTGTCTTCAAATCCTTTATCAAGAAATGGTCAGAAAAGAATTCAATGGAAATGAAATTAGTTTTACACAAAGTTGATACAAATAATAATTTGCATGTAATATTAGGAACATGAAGAAATTTGTGTAGGTGAATTGTTTTGGTATTTGTGGGGAGAATTGCCTTACTTGTGTGAGCAATAGGAAGTGTAGTTCCATCACCTATGGTGATTTTGTCTGAACCTTGATAAGGGTTTCTAACGTGTAGATCATCAAGAGCATTTGTGAGGTGGTGAGTTTTCCCAGAGTCAAGAATCCAATGTGGATCACTATAAGACTGTTCATAACGAGTATGATGGACAACAATGCGACAATTCCAATAACCAGCAGGATAGCCGTGCAGCTTATAATACACCTTAGCTCTGTGTCCAGACTTGTCACGGTATTGACAAGTTACAATCTCTAGTGATTGTGGAGATTTGTTGGTGTTTGAGTAATAATTAGTTCTATTTTATGGATAACCACGTTTGATAGAGTTTTGTTTTCCTTTGTATGCTGCATGAGTTGAGGTAACATGAGCAGTGACATCATCATAGTTGAGGTGTGTTTCATAATCTTGAAGGAGATCACGAAGTTCTTCAAATTCGATGGGATTTTCGCACGCACGAAGAGCGGTAGATATTTCTTTGAACTCCGGAACAAGTCTGTTAAGAGTGTGGATGAATAGATCAATATCATCTAGTGGGGAATCGATGACGGCGAGTTCATCCAAAAGGGACTTAATACTGTGTAGGTATCCAGTGACAGATTTGGAGCATTTGTTGTAGTGCGTGAAGCATTTCTTGAGTTGCATGATGTGTGTTCGTGTTTTGCTAGCGAATGTTTTGTTCAATATGTCTGTTAACTTTGGAATGCCAAGAGAGAAAAAGTAAAATGGAATAAACTCATTGTATTATTCTTATTTTGGAATGTACAAGACAGTACTATATATACTGTTAAGTAACAAACTAAACTGTTAAGTAACAAACTAAACTGAATTATTTGCATCATGTAATAGCCCCCCACAAGCTGGACTATGGATGTCTAATAGACCAAGCTTGGAAACAAGAGAATCGAAAGAGGGAGCTGCCAAAGGCTTGGTGAGAACATCTGCCAATTGAGCAGCAGAAGAAACTGGTAAAAGGTGGATGGGACCAGTTTGGATTTTCTCACGAATGACGTGGCAGTCAATTTTGATATGTTTTGTCCGTTCATGGAAGGTGGGGTTGTGAGCAAGGTAGATAGCACTTTTGTTGTCACAATAGACTGAGCTAGGTTGATCAAAGGAGATGTGGAGATCCTTGAACAAATACTGCAACCATTGCAATTCACAAGTCAAGCTTGCCAAGGCCCTATATTCCGCTTCTGAACTTGATTTGGATACTGTAGACTGCTTTTTGGATTTCCAGGATATGAGGGAATTGCCAAGGAACACACAATATCCAGTTACGGATCTGCGGGTAGCAGGGCAACTTTCCCAATCCGAGTCTGCAAAGCCAGAGAGTTTGAGTGGAGAGGAAGATGAATAGAACAAACCCTTGGCAGGAGCACCTTTGAGATACTTGAGTACTCGAATTGTTGCAGAATGATGAACTTGCATAGGATGTGAGATGAATTGGCTGAGCTGTTGGACGATGAATGCAAGGTCAGGTCTGGTGGTAGTCAGATATAGAAGTTTTCCAACAAGCCTTCGATAAGCTGTGACGTCTTCGAAAGGTGGTGAGTTATCATCATGAAGCTTCAAGGAGGAATCGAAGGGAGTAGAGCAAGGTTTAGTAGCCAATAAGCCACTGTCTTCGAGCAATTCCAAAGCGTACTTTCTCTGATTGAGAAAAATGTCGTGAGTTGATCTGGCAAATTCTAGACCAAGAAAATATTTTAGCCTACCAAGGTCCTTGATTTTGAAAGTGGAATCAAGGAAGCATTTGACATATTGGATTTCCTGCAAATCATTACCGGCTAAGACAATATCATCAACATAGACTAATAAGGCAGTAAAAGAAGAGTCATGTGATTTTGTGAAAAAAGAATGATCAGTAGAAGAATATGAGTAGCCAAGAGAGATAAGGGCAGTGGACAATTTTGAAAACCACTGTCTGCTAGCCTGCTTCAGGCCATATAATGACTTATGCAATTTGCAAACTTTGTTGGTCGAAGAAGTGCGAACTTTGTTGGTCGAAGAAGTGCAAACTTTGTTGGTCGAAGAAGTGTAAACTTTGTTGGTCGAAGAAGCAGAAGAAGTGCGAACTTTGTTGGTCGAAGAAGTGCAGACTTCGTTGGTCGAAGAAGCAGGGGGCAGGAATCCAGGAGGCAGATCCATATACACTTCCTCATGTAGATCACCATGAAGGAAGGCATTTTTGACGTCGAGTTGTTCCAAGTGCCAATTCTTAATGGCAGCCACTGAGAGAAGGGTTCGAATAGAAGTAAGCTTCGCAACAGGTGAGAAAGTGTCGAAATGATCCACACCCTCCAGCTGAGTATATCCTTTTGCTACCAAACGAGCCTTGTATCGTTCGATGGATCCATCAGCATGATGCTTGATTTTGTAGACCCATTTGCAACCAATCGATTATTTTCCTGCAGGCAAATCAACAACAGACCAAGTATTTGTAGATTCAAGAGCATCTAACTCAGATTTCATAGCATTGTTCCAACAATCAAACTTGCAGGCTTGTTTATAGGTTTTGGGTTCTGTGAAAGAGCTTATGGATAGACAAAATAATTTGTGATCAGGACTACATTGGCTATAAGATAATACAGAAGAAAGATGGTAGTTAGAGGAACCTGAGTCAGATGCTGACAACATGGGGGATAGCAAATTGCAGTGATAATCAGATAGATAAGCTGGAGGTTTAATATTTCGATTGGATTTTCTGGTTGGCACAGGAGGGGAGGGGAAAGGGGAGTTGTTAGTGTCATTTGAGGAAGAAGAGAGGTTGGTGGGAGAATCTGGATGGGGGAGAGAGGTAGGAGAGGAAGGTTCATTTGATGGTGGAGGTGAGATGGGTGGAATGTTGGTGGAAATATCAGGTGAATCAAGGGAAGGAGGGTCAGGAGTAGGAATTATAGGATTAGGTGCAGGTGGGATGGATGCAAAAGGGAACACAGTTTCATAAAAGAATACATTCCTTGAAATGTAAAATTCATGTGTGATAAGATCATAGAGAAGGTAGCCTTTTGTGCCTTCCCTGTAGCCAAGAAAAATAGATTTCCTTGCTCTTGGTTCGAATTTAGTGTGATGGTTAAGCAAGGTCGAAGAATAGGCAAGATAACCAAAGACTCTCATATGGTTAAGGCTGGGAGGAGTAGAATGGAGTTTTTGGTAGGGAGAGTGGTTGTTTAAAAGAGGAGTGGGAAGACGGTTTATAATATGATTGGCCTGTTGTATGGAAAGGTGCCAAAGGTTGTAAGGGAGGTGAGAGTGGAAAGAGAGGGCACGGGCAACATTCAAAATGTGCTGATGTTTTCTTTCCATGACACCGTTCTGTTGAGGCGTTTCCACACAAGACCTTTGATGAATGATTCCTTTAGAAAGGTAGAAAGTGGTCATGAGAAACTCAGGACCATTATCACTACGAATGCACTTGAGTTTCTTGTTAAATTGAGTTTCGATAAAAGATATGAAGTGAATTAAATGGTTTCTGGTTTCACTTTTGTTGGCCATAAAAATTGTCCAAGTAAACCTGCTGTAATCGTCTACGAGGGTTAAAAAATACTTGTGGCCACATATGGAAGGTGTGGAAAGAGGGCCCCAAATATCGACATGAAGTAAATCGAAGATGGCAACAGACTTAGTATTACTGTGAGTAAATGGCAAATGTTTTTGCTTAGCCAAATGGCAAGTATGACAGGGCTTATGATTGTCATTGTAGGTGACAAAAGGAAATTGAGAGGAAATACATTTGTGTATGTAAGGACTTAAGTGTCCAAGCCTAAGATGCCAAATAGTAGCAGGATCATGTTTAGCAGGTTCTAATTAGGGAGAAAAGGAGGTGTTGACAGAGCCAGATGTGGGAGAGATGGCCTTAGGTGGGGTGGCATCAAGAACATACAATTTGCCAATCCTCCTAGCTGTAAATCCAGTCATCTTGGATTGGGACAACTGCATAATTTGACAGCAATTAGGGGAAAATTTCACATCATATAAAGTGGAGTCAAAAAGAGTGGTGACAGAGATAATATTGACATGAAATGAAGGAAAGTAATAAACATTGTGAAGGACAAGTGAATCACATAGTAAAACTGAACCAGCAATAGTTGTAGTGACAGAGTCACCATTAGGCATTGTCATAGATTTAGGTGCAATGTGGTATGTGGAAAGGAAACTGGCAAAGATATGGGTGATGTGATCAATGGCACATGTGTCAATGATCCACCAGTTATGACAAGGAAGATTCGAGGAATTCTTACCAGAGGAAGTATGAGGAGAGGTATGGGACACATAATTAGCAGTATAAACTGAATTAATCGAGGGAGGTGAAGGAGATTGCAAATTAGACTGTTGGAGGAGCTGCAGAATCTGAGTGTATTGCTCTTGAATCGTAGACAAAGCACTTGGATTGGTGTTTGATGTGGAAGCAGAGGAAGATAATGCCTCAAGTTGAGGAGAAGCAGCATCTTGAATCGAGTTCACTGTAGAATCAACAGAATTTCCAACAGATGTAGTAGGCTTGCGTTGTTGAAATCCAGGGGGATAGCCATGTTTCATGAAACAAGTCTCAATGGTGTGATTGGTGCGGTTGCAATGAGTACATAGTCGGTTTCCACGGCCACCACGGCCACGACCACGACCAGGGTTGTGAGAAGAACGAGAAGGTGCTTGAGAAAGGTGATTCACAGACGATTGAGACTCAATTGAAGAAGCAGAAGGTGAAAGAAGGTTGAATTGGCGTTCTTGTTGAAGAACCAGATTAAACACATTATCAAGAGTTGGTAGTGGGGTCATCAACATAATCTGCGAGCGAACATGAGCATATTGGTCACCAAGGCCCTTCAAGAACTTGATAACTTTATCTTGTTCTTTGAATTTGCGTAAGTCTGAAGCAGCACCACAGGAGCACAGTATAGTGCAAGCACAATCACGAATTGGCCGGAAGTTCTCGATTTCTTCCCAAAGCGTCATTAATTTCGTGAAGAACGAAGAGATATCGAGAGTTCCTTGTTGAAGACGAGCAACAGTTTCTTGAATGTCAGCAATGCGAAAAATGTCTCCCTGAGAAAAACGATTTTCCAAACTTTTCCATACAAGAGAAGCACGATCATACCAGAGAAGATATTTTTCAATTTCCTCAGAATCGAGCGTTGAAGCCATGAGAGGACGAGATTGTTGCATCGCAGCCAAGGTTCGTATAGAGAGTCAGAGATAGGCGGAGGAGAAAGAGTGCCATCAACGAACTTGATCTTGTTCTTGGAGATAAGAGCCACTTTCATCGACCCGATCTGGTAGTTCTTGGTATCAAGAACAGGTTGAACAAGAACAAGAGAGGGATTCTCATTAGGATGCATGTAGTAAGGATTGGAAGGATTGGTAGCAAAATCAGAGTAAGGAAGCGCCATAATCAAGCTGATGCAGCAAAGGAAGAAGAAGGCGCGAAGAAGATGAAATGAAAAAAGAAAGGCGCGGAAAAGAAATTTCAAACTGATACCATGTTAAGTTTGGAATGCCAAGAGAGAAAAAGTAAAATGGAATAAACTCATTGTATTATTCTTATTTTGGAATGTACAAGACAGTACTATATATACTGTTAAGTAACAAACTAAACTGTTAAGTAACAAACTAAACTGAATTATTTGCATCATGTAATAATGTCCCATCCTTGTTTGGAATTTTTTGCACTACCAAGCATAATAACAACATTCTGATCCATGGAGAAGAGAATGACATGAAGTATGAGTTGATCTTGCCTTTTCCAATACTCATGGTCACCGTGTGTTTGGGCTGGGCAGAGTTTGGTGCCATCTACAAAACTGAGCAGATCATAACCAATGAGAACGACATTGAATTGAACTTTCCATGCTAGAAAATTCTGGCCTGTCAGTTTGATGGAGTTTTAGGCGTGTAGGACAATGATATTGGAGTTTTAACGCTATGATACCATATAGAGTATAAGAATTGATAGTGATTTTTATTATATAGATAATGTTGATCATCATCTCTATTTATAGTGACAGAGGAGATCAATTTACATAAATGTGCATGACATGCACCAACTATACAGTAAATGAAATAATGAATACATTCAATCAAATAATTATGTGCATATAATTAAGTGCCAATTATAAGGAGAGTATAAAGATAATTTGGTGCTTGCTCATGATGACGATTTTCCAATAGGTTTCACGTTTGTTGTTAGGTAGCGTGTGATTGGATGTATGCTGGTTACCACAATGGGTCATAAATTGTTATCACATTGTTCTGAGGACTTCTAGAATGAATCTTACTGTTACGAGGATTAACGTAACCCATTTTTTTCATTTGAGGATTACCAGACGTTGTCACTTTGTTCTGAGGATTTCCAGAACACATCATATTGTTACGAGGATTATCGTAACTTATTATTTTTTCCATTTGAGGATTACCAAATGTTGTTACTTTGTTCCGAGGATTTCCAGAATGCATCATATTGTTACAAGGATTACCGTAACCCATTTTTTCATCTGTGGATTACCATATGTTGTCACATCGTTATAAGGATTGCCATAACGCGTCATATTTTTACGAGGATTATCGTAACCCATTTTTTTATCCGAGGATTACTAGATGTCATCACCTTGTTCTAAGGATTTCAAGAATCCATCATTTTGTTACGAGGATTTCCGTAACTTCTATTTTTATCTGAGGATTTCCAGATCTATTCATTGAGTCCGAGGATTGTTGAATACCTGATGGTTTGTTCTAAAGATTTCTAGAACCCTTCATTTTGTTACAAGGATTTCTGTAACTTCCATTTTTTATCTGTGGGTTTTTAGATCTATTCATTGAGTCTGAGGATTATTGGATACCCATATATTGTTATGAGGATTTCCATAACCTGTCATTTTGTTACGAGGATTTTCGTAACTACCCCTTTTGAGTTTAAGGATTATCAAATACCAGTTGGTTTGTTTTGAGGATTTCCAGAATCCACCATGTTGTTATGATGGATTTTTGTAACCCCCTTTGAGTATGAGGATTGTTGAATACCAGTTGGTTTGTTTTGAGGATTTTTATAACTCATCATTTTGTTAAAGATTATAGAATGCCAATTGGTTAGTATTAAGAGAATCCATAACTCACCTTTCTTTTGAGGCATCCCCACGGAGTGTTATTCATAATTATGTGGTTAGATATCTTCCCCAGTGGACATTCTTCACAAATTACCTTAGTTAATCTCCTAGTGAATCTATATTGCATATTCCATCCCCAGATAAGGCATTTCACCCAGCCCCATTGCACTTTATTACATTGCACTTGCATTTCACCACGATTATATGAAGAGCGTCATCATTCATACTCTCGGGTCAAAGGTAATTAATTAAATAGGGGCAGCTGTCGTACCCTAATTTTGTCCCAAGATTTTTAAATCATTGTTGTATACCATTTGTATTAGGTAACATGTTACCTCATTTGAAATTGTAAAAATATTTTAAGTACACTACATGCATCTGTTGTACCCCAAAGTTTTCCCTCCCATTTTCTTCAAAACATATTCACAAATGTCTCAAATACTTAAAGCCACTCAACAGTTAACTGGTCAAACCTCCTCCTAAGCAAGGGTCTTCAACTAGGGTTTGGTGCTTCTCAAAGAAGATTGGGTTGCAAGGGTCTCAAATTAATTTCATGGTTCATCATAGGTCCTCAATAATTCTTATGTCAAGTTTCAAGTCTTGCATCACATGTTTGCTCAGATGATTAAAAATCAACTATATTGAGTAAAAAGTCAACTGTGGTCAACATACAGTCAAACTTCAAGATTTTTTGTCAACATCAATATTTTGAGGTGATATTCATCATTTGATCAAGGGTTGATCATGATTCCTCAAGGAAAGCCCTCAAATCATCAAAGGTAAAAATTGCCAAAATTAGGGTTTTGATTGAAGATGACTGATCATTGACTGTTGGCCTAGTGCATGACCTAATGGCTTAAAGCATGATCTCAAGAGCTCAAATACAACATATTAACCTAATTACATGGCTAAAGACATTTCCAAAGATACAAGTGAATGATAGTTGAAGAATTGAATCAATTGACGAAAACTCAACAGTCACACAAAAGTCAAACTTTGACTTTTTGGTCAACATTGGAATTCAAAAATCAAGAATAATCAAGACATTCGAAACTATCAAACTTTATCATCAAGAATCAATAAAGTCAACAAAAGTCATAGTTGGAAGATTTTCAAGTACTTAGAAAAAATTCAAGTATTTTGTGCTTAGAAAACCCTAACTTCACAAGCAAGTTTCCTCAAGATACAAGTTGATTCAAGGAAAACTTTCAACATGAAAGTTGTAGGGATTAATGAATTCTACAACTTTATTAACGTGGAATAATCCTCAAAAGTGCTTGGATCAAGATATATGGACCCATGAAGTTCTGATTGTTTTTACCCAACATTTGGAAACATTTCTAAGTGTTTTGTTCTTAACAAAGTCACTACTTTATGGCCATTTTCATTAAGATCGAAATTGATTCAGCAAAAACTCAAGACATGAAAGTTGTAGATATTGATTCAAGCTTTCCAAAATGTCCAAGAACACAAAGAGGTCATTTTTGAGCTAGGATATTCGAAGAGATGAAGTTGGATATCTATACTTGAATTCTAGGCCATTCTTTTGAAAATATTATGATCAAATCTTCAAGCATGCCTTGTAATCTCACTTTTTAGGTCCATTAACTTGTAAATCTATCTCTAATCAAAATATTACACAAGCTTTTAAGCAATGGTATATTTGATTCAAGCATTATCCAATCCATTTTTCCATTTAAAGGAGAAAGGCTACACTTCCATTCTAGTAAAGCATGCTATATGCAAAAGTCCATTCCTTGAGGCTCTAACTTGTTCCCTCTGATCACACTCAACATGGAAGCTTAGAAGAAAAATGTCTAAAGTCTCTAACCACTTTAGAAGCCATAGTATTATGCATTGGAACCACCATTTTTTTGAAACTTGCTACTTTTATCTCAACCAAACCATAACTCCACAAGTTGAAATTGGAAACAACTCTTGATCTCTGAAGTTTCCCTATAAATAAGAGACTCATTTTCACTTTAAAGACACGGATTCACAACTTCAAAACACCCTCATACTCTCTCAAATTCTGAAATTGCTCCAAAACTCCATTAAAGCTCCAAAAACACAATTTCTTTGAAATTCATCACCATTGTCATATCTTTTGTAAGTTAATCATCCTAACACTTCATAAGCATCATATATAACTCATCCATACCATTGTTACACTTCTGTAACATCATCGTCACCATCCTCCTAATTCCAAAACCGTGGCCTGCAACTTGACTTGACTGGAGCATTTCAGCAACTTTAAAAGCAAAGTAAGGGTTAAAACAAATTCAGGAAGGCTCCAAGCAAGCTCATAGGATCATCATTTTACACTGAAAGTCCACAAAAGAAGTGTTAGACTTTCTACAACTTGGTAAAAAACTCAAACTTTGAACTTCTTATCCGTACATCTTTAGTGCATACATACAAAAGAAAAAATGTAGATATTGATGTCCTGAAGCTAACCATGTGCTTACTTTTCATTTGTATTGCTTGTGTGTTGAGAATCGCATCTCTGAACAGTTAGGGTTTCATTTTGGTACCGATAAAAATTCGTGAGTTATAGTCCATATCAATTTATGATGCTTGCATATTTGAAATCCTTGTTAAATTCTGAGTAATTTTGGTTTTACAATTTTCAAAATGGTTGAGAAATGGAAGAGTTTGATATTTGAAAATGGAACAATGTTGGTGTTGTTGTAGTTCGTGTGTGCGAGAAAGATAAAGATGGCCATTTCAAAATTTTCAAATTTATTTTATAATATATTTACTGGGGGGCATTTCATAACCGGATGAAACAACCACCCTAGTGGTAAAACAAGCGCGTTGTAACCTTAGGGACCTGGGTTCGAGCCCTAGTGGTACCCTTTTGTTTTTTACATATTTTTCTCTACAGATCCGGTGTGAGCAAGCTTACCGCACATAACACGAGCCTTATGCCATCATCATCATATGTTCATCAAGACCAGATCCAACGCCCCAGATCTGACGTGTGCACCGTTAGCCCCCTAGAGCCAGCCACACAAGATCATCACAGGCGCCTGGGCCCTTTATTTTGGGCCTATCGTTCCTTTTTCTTTTCATACCCCTAGTTTATTTATTTTCAGGAGGCCCATTAAATTTCCTTTTTTGTTTTAAATTAATTGTTTTCTTTTTAATCATTTTTTTTTATTTAAATCAAGAAAAAATCATAAAAATCATAAAAAAAATACATTTAAGTTTCGATTAATTAATTCAATTTTCATAAACAAAATTAATTTAATTTAATCACATTTTGTTTTATTTTATTAATTTAATTTGTAAATTAATTAGAACTAGGAGTTATTACTATAAAATTAATTTTCTAAACAAAACATCAAAAAATATTTTCTAAACACTTAGAAATTTTTTATGGTGTTAAATTTCTTTCCCTTTTCACTATCTCCGTGCGTTTGTTTATTTTTCACATTAATATAATTATGTAACTATTAAGGGATGTAATAGTTTAAATTAGGGTTTTCTTTGTTTTCTTCCCCATTTTATGGTTTGTACTCCCCATCCCTGAAGCATTGTAATAGCGTAGACTTTATTTCCTGCACTTTTATTTTTCTGCTATATATATATATATATATATATATATATATATATATATATATATATATATATATATATATATATATATATATATATATATATATATATATATATATATATATATATATATATATATATATAACTGCTAGCTTAATAGGCTTGTATAGAAAGATTTAAAATCAAACGCTAGACAACTATAAATCTAAGATAAAATAACTGAATTCAAAACACTATTCACACACGCACCTCTAGGGTAACCTTGCTTGTTGCCTTCGGATAAAATCAGTCATGTCCCTCAAACGTGGGATGCTTTAGCAATGAATCTTGGTTAAAAGATCATAGTCCCTCGATGTCCCTTCGATGCTGCCTTCGGTAAACAATGTTAGTCCCTTACAAAAATTTCTAAAGCGTCCCACAAGTTGCCTTCTATAACTGTATGATGACCCACACCCGTCCCTCACATCCAACGATAGGGCTTCCTACTAACTAATGGTAGAGTAGAACCATCTAAAGGAGGAGGAAAAGAACAAAGACCATTGAGTAGGTAGATCGCTCGTAATCGCTTTCTCATAAACTAAGACAATATTCACACCTCACACTTTCAAAACAACCACTTTCAAAACACTTTATAAATACTCTTGAGGACTGATACAAGGGTTATTATAAAGCAAATTGCCTTACATTGGCATCTTCAAAACATTTTTTTCAAAAACACTTTTCTGAAATATTTTTGAAAACAAACACTTTGTATGCGTTCTCAACGATACAAGAATAACCACAAAGTTTGCCGAACTTAGGCATTTTTCAAAATATTTTCAAACATACACAAGCACAAGGTAATTCCCAAAAGTGAGCTAGTGATTAAGAGCCCGTAGATAACTATGGATGAAAAGGGTGCTAACACCTTCCCTTTTCATAACCTACCCCCCTTACTCAGAAAATTCTCAAAAGGTCTTTCATGTTCTTTTCACCCTTTCCTTAATTGGATAAAAGAAAAGTGGTGGCGACTCTTGCTATCCACAACATTTGCAAAAAAACACAAACCCAAAATTTAATTCTCCCACCGTATTACAAAATCAGCGACTCTGCTGGGGATATAAACTAAAAGTAGGGTTACCTTAAGATCTAGATCATCTTTATTGCTTTAATTGTTTGCCTTGTATGCTTTACATTTTGGGAAATGCTTGGGTTTATTTCTTGTGTAGATCCTATACCCGGATTTGGGGAATTTTAGGTAAGTAGCAATAGATCATGGAAATTGTATATCATAGACCGATATGGTTGAAGCAATGGCTATGTTAGTGTGACACATTGGTTTGTGATGGTGTCCCTTGAGTCAGTCAAGGAGAATGCTGGGCTGCCGCATGGTGTCATAAAGCACTAACATACCGTAGAACCTTAGTTGACACAACTTAGCCATTAGAAAGTAGTGAGATAGTCGGCTTTGATGCAGACTGAAGTTGGTTGATACTCGATACTACACTAATTGATATTGGACTCTTGGGATATTTCAGCCGCAAATTCAGATGCTTGAGATGAAACAATACCTGATAGAAAAATCAGTGATTTAAGATTCCTAGAACCCGATTACTTCTTATAGGACATGTTGAACCAACTAAACTCAAGAGGGTACTTACCTATAAACTCTATGCAAGCCCGAACCTAAGGCATGATATGTCTTGTTTGTGTTTGATTAAATTGGTGCGAACATGACATCATGACATCATTACACATGTCATTTTCACTAACCATTTCAAGGACCCAGGGATTTATCTTTGTTCTATTTTGTAGGTTATGGCCTCCGCTCGTAGAAATACTATCCATATCAGTTTTGTGAGGATACCTTCTCAACTTAAGGAGTTAGTCTCAAAAGTTCCCGAAAGCTCTCAATTCACCAAAAGGCATGGTCATCTACTCAGTTTGGTTACCTCGAGTTTTGAAGAAGACATGATGAGTGTTTTTTATTCATTTCATTGATCCAGCACATCACTGTTTCACCTTTCCGGATTATTAGCTGGTACCCACAATGGAAGAGTTCTCTAAGCTACTGGGAATACCTGCTCTTGATCGAACACCTTTGAATGGTTTATAGAAATATCCACAACCTGAAGAAATTGCAACAACCTTACATCTGAAGCGGTCCGACATGGTATCTAATTGGGAAACAAGAAGTGGAGTCAAGGGTTTTCTTGCTAAATTTCTATTAGAGAAAGCTCAGCTGTTTCTGGATGCTATGAGTTTTCAGGCTTTCAAGGAAATTTTGGCTTTGTTGATCTATGGTTTGGTGCTATTCCTTAATCCAGACCAACTAATAGATGTGAATATTGTTAAAAGTTTCCTTACTCGTAACCCTGTGCCTACTTTTCTTGGAGATATCTTGCATTATCTTCACACTCATACTATGAGGAAGAGAGGGACTCTTATGTGTCACATACTTTTCTATCTTGGTGGTTCATTTCTCACCTTCCTCGATCATTAATGAAGAATGAACACGGTTTGAGGTGGTCTCAAAGGATGATGTCGCTCTCTTATTCAGATATCTATTGGTGCTCCCAATCTCAAGAGGATATTACAATCATTGACCGCTACGGGGAATTCCATAATGTTCAACTCCTTGGAATTAGGGGAGGTATTACCTACAACCCTTCTCTAGCTCTACGCTAATTTGATTATGCTCAAAGAGATGGTCCTCGTGACGTGCTTATCCAGGGTATTATATTCGATTACGAGAATAACTTTCAAGGTTATCTCCAAAGGTTTATACTTTCTTGGGGAATGGTAAACAAGATTGATAGCAAGACTTTAGGACAAAAGAATTTCATCCCTTTGGAGCCCTACCTCAAATAGGTACGATCTCGTGCTCAAAACCTCATGATGCCATACCCAGCTGTTCTATCGGTGATCATAGAGCCTGTTGTCAAAGGAGACGTTTCTCGCACCATCCTCCATCCAGAGATGCCCACTGACCTCGAGAATTGCAGAAGTCCTAGATTCAGCTCAAGGAAGAATGGGACACCTTTGAAGCTCAATTCTATACAAGTAAAAATAAAATGTTGGAGCTCACAAAGCAACTACACGAGGAGCAATGCCTTAATGCATACATCGACACAAAGAGGAAGCATCTGTGGGAGACTTGAGTCTTAAGTTTTAGAAGTTTATATTGTTATCTCTTTGAGACCCTTTTTCTTTTCATTATATTCCAAGAGGCAATTGTAATTTTGAACTTACTAATGAAATCTTTGTTTTTATTTCCTCTAGGTTAGAAAATTGAAATCTCCTAAGGTCCTTGAAAACATTGCATCCACATATCATGCATCATTTCATAAATAGGTTTTCCAATACAGGTTTCCTCATCTATTTACTGTTCATTTCAGTATAAGATGACCCTCAAACAAACTGTCAAGGATCTCCAAGCTCAGCTTGCACAATTTCAAGAGACTTTTCTGAATCTAGCCAAAGGGTAACAAGAGATGATGACGCTCCTCACCAAGAAAAGGAAGACTAAAAAGCCGAATGTTATCCTCAATATAGGGAGAAGATTCAAAGGTCCTGCTCGACTGGTTCAAGCAGATGATGTTTCCTCTGAGGAAGACGACAACCAAGAGGAGGATGGTAGAAGTGTTAGGGGTGAAGAGAATATTCCTGAAGATAAAGACTACTCCGACAAACAGTATCCTCCTGCAGATGACATGTACAAGCAGTTGTGTAATACGGTGGGAGAACTAACTTGGTTATTTTACGTTTTATCACAATTGTTGCGGATAGTAAGAGTCGGCACCGACTTTTCTTTTATCCAATAAAGGAAAGGGTGAAAAGAACAGGAAAAACCTTTTGAGATATTTTCTTAAGTTCGAGGGGTAGGTTATGAAAAGGGAAGGTGTTAGCACCCTTTTCATCCGTAGTTATCTACGGGATCTTAGTTATTAGATCACTTTGAAATTCTTTGTTTGAAATGTGCTTGTGTTGGGTTTTGAAAGGATTTTTAAAAAGTGCCTTTGTTTAGGAGAACTTTGTAATGATTCTCGTCTCTCTAAGAATGTATACAAGGTGTTGACTTTTTTTGAAAATATTTCATGGAAAAGTGTTGGTGTGTTTGAAAGATGTTGTTTTGAAAATGGTTTTGAGCAAGCAACTATGAACGTTATACCTACTCAACAAGTCTTTTTTCATTTCTTCCTCCTTTAGATATTGCTACCTTACCATTGATTGATAAGAAGCCCTATCATTGGATGGGAAGGGATGGGCGTGGGTCATCGTATAGTCATATAAAGCAATGTTGTGAGATACCTTAGCAATTTGTCGTAAGGGTCCAAGATCATTTATGAAGGCAACTTTGAAGGGTCATCGAGGGACTATGATCTTGTATTCGATTGTTTTTTTGTAAAGTATCCCACATGCGAGACATGACTATTTTATTCTCAAGGCAACAAGTGAGGTTAACCCTAGAGGTGCAAGTGTGAGAAGTGTTTGTTTTTCTTGTATTTTTATCTTTGAATTAGGGTTTTCTATTTGTCAATTTTAGTCTTGACATACAAACCTTAATTACTAGCATTGATATTGAAAGCGATAAATTATGGAAATGTAAAGTTCTACGCTATTACATCATTTGGGGATGGGAGTACAAATTTACAAATGGGGGATGACAAGTAATTAGAACCTAATTACTATTACAACCATATTGAATGAATAATAAATATATAAGAAATATAAAGATAACGTACTAAGACAAAAGTGATATGTAACAAAAGAGAATGTTCTTGTTTAAGTTTTGGTTTATAAGAAAACTTTGATTCTAATTAAACTAAGTAAAATGATTAGTTCAAATAAAAAAAACTAACCTAAATTGATTTAAGAAAATAAATTAAATTATTTGGAGAAGGCAAGTTTTTTAGGGTTTTGTAAAAAGGATTTTATCTTAATTAAACTAGTATAAAAAAGTTGGTTAATTAAAAGAAACCTAAGTTCTAAATTAATATTAATAAAAAAAGAAAATAATAAAATAAACCTAAGTCTAATTATTTATTTAATTTTAAGAAAAGAAAATGAACTTAATGAGAAAATATTTTTTGGTCTTTTTAGTCTTAAAAGAAATAAAAAGTAAGAGTATTTTTTAAATATGTAAATAAATAAATAAAATATTTTTTGGATTTTTATTAATAAAAAAAAACAATAATATTAATAATAATAAAAAATAAAGAAAAAGAAAATAATATAAAATATAAAGTCAGGGGGTGTGAAACTAGAAGGGAGGTCTTTAAGCAAAACAAGTTTTGGTTTTAATTAGGCCCAAGATGATTTTTGTGTAATCAGAAAAAAGAAAAGAAAATAAATGGGATGCGTTGTTGCTAGCAGACAAGGGGGTTAGTGAAGTAAAAATGCAAAAGGCCAAATAGGGAGGCCCAAGCGCTGTCTGTTTGTAACAAAAAAGAAGAAAAAATAAAAATGAAAAAAAATGACAAAACGGACGCTGAGGCTCGAACCCAGGTCCTAAAGGTGAAAGGCACGCGCTTCTACCACTGGGGTGGCTATACATCCGGTATTATAAACAAAACCATAAATATATATTACAAAATCAATTCTAATGATGAACTTCATCTTCAACCTCGAGCCAGAATCCCTGCAACTCATTCATTTCTCATCCATTCTCAAAATTGTAAACATCAAACTTGTTAGAAATTTCACCACGATTCCAGAAATGTAAATAACTTAAACTAATAATCAAAGACGAGCACAAATTTCTAATGGTGCCAAATTCTTACCTAACTTTTTTCAGAGATTTCAAACTTAAAATTCTCACTACCCAGGAAATATAAATGAATTCTAAGGACATGGTCATCTTCAGGGCTATGATGTCTACATTTTATCTTTGAAAATGGAAAGCTAACAATGCCTATATGAAGAGTTCAAAAATCAGAAAACTTACCTTGAAAATGGATTTTGTGTTTTGCAAATGAGCTTGCTTCAAGGTTCTGTAATGATCAGGTTAGCTTCCTTGAGCCTCTAGGAAGCTAATGCAGTGCTTAGCTTGAGTTGTGGATGGCTGAATCGTGCTATAGAAGTCCAAGTGTAATGCTTTGTTTTTGAGTTTGGACAACGGTGGAAATGGAGTTACAGAACTGTAACAAGTATTGGGATGAGTTATCTTTGATGTTAGGAAGCTTTTGGAATGATTCGGGGAGCAAACTCACGAGTAGTTTGAGAGATAGGAGTGTAAGGTCAGTTTCTGCAAAAAATGGAGTTTTGTATGAAATCCGAGTTTGTGAGAGTTTGAGTGAGTCTAAGAGCTTGATAATTCATGTCTTAGATAAAAAATAGTGCTTCTATTTATAAGCAAGAGGTTTGGAGTGCATACATTGATCAAATTTCAAAATCACATGTTACAGATAGGTTTCTTAATTTTGAAGCGAAGTTGACAAACATCTTTCCAAGACATGGTAAAAGGCTATCTAGAGTGGTTAGAAGCTTTAAATATGTTTCTTATGGCTTGTAGATATTGTGTGTGTAGAATGAACAAGTACAAAGCTCAAGGAGAGTGGACTTTGTGATTAAAGTGAACTTTTCCAAAATGGAAGTGTGAACTTTGTGCCATTAATGGAAAATTGACTTGGACAATGCTTCAAACACTTGGATAATGGCTCAACAAAAATTGTGTAAACCATTAATTATGGAGTGACACACAAGTTTGAGGCTTACAAAGCAAGATTATGTAGCATGGATTGTAGATTTGATCAAATGTTCTTCACAAATTCTGCCTTATAAATCAAGAATGAAACCCTAACTTCATATCTTCGATTCTCTTAGCTCAAGCATGATCTAAATGAGATCTATGACTTTTTGGGAAGCTTGTAACATCCTCTACAACCTTTATGTTTTCCATTTTTGAATAATCCAATTGGAACTATGTGAAAAGTTGCCATGAAGTTGGTACCAAAAATCTGCCTAACACACTCAAAATTTCACTAAGTGTTTTTTATACCATGTACATGACTTTATGAATTTATAAATTTAAATCCAAGAATTTATAGAACTTTTTCCCTTCTACAAAGTTTCATATCTCATTTAGATCTACAACTTTCATGTTGGAAGTTTTTCTTGAATCATCTTGCATCTTGGTGAAAAATTGGCATGAATTCATGAAGAAAAACATGTATAAAACACAGAAAAATTTCTAAGTCTTGGAAACTTTGACTTTTCCAAATGAATTTTAACTTTATTTATTTATTGATGATAAATTTTCATATTTTTGCCTATCTTGATGAAATGTGATCTTTGAAACTTAATTTTGATCGAAAAGTCAAAGTTTGACTTTTCAGTGTACAATTGACTTTTTCACCAGTTGATCAAATTTCAACTATCAATCAATTGATCTTGAGAAATGAATTGAACCATGTAATTAGGTCAATATGATGCATTTTAATCCTTGATATCATTTTTCAAACCAATAAGTCATGTATTAGGTCAACAGTCAGAAATCAAGCCTTCTCAGTCAAAACCCTAATTTTGACCATTTTGCCCTTTTGATTGATTTGATCAATTTTCTTGGGGAATTGTGATCCAAACTTGATAAATTGATACATATGAGTTCAAAATGTTGATATGGACCAAAAATCTTGAATTTTGACTGTAAGTTGACCACAATTGACTTTTTACCCAATATAGTTGATTTTAGGTCATCTGATCAATTAACTAAGCAAACTTGAACTGCAAGACTTGAAACTTGACATGAGCAATCTTGAAGGTATACAATGGTCCATGAAAGTAATATGAGGCATTAAAAGTTCAATTGTCCTTGTGAAAATTCAAACCCTAATTTGAGGTATCAATGTTGAGGAGATGTCTTGACCTAGTCCATACTTGTGCAAGCTTGAGCCATTGAAGATCTTGTGGGAAATTTTTGAGAAGTGAAAGGGAAAATTTTGGGGGTACAACAGCTTCCCTTGTTCAATCTTCTTAAACCTAAAAAGTTAGATTGGTGGGTCCGCCATTCGTGACTCGAAGGTGAAAAATGATTGAACACTAGAGTGCCCAAATATTTGCACTCGATGATGTGTTAGTTGATTATGTCGGGAATGAGCTTAAAGATGCCATTTAGAGAAATGATGAAAAGTTTGTCGGAGATGGGCTTATAGATGCCATCCAGAGTGAATGTTGGTAGAAACTGGAAGAAGTATTAGAATAAATCCTTGGTTGATTTATACTGAAATTATAGATGTCTTTTGCCTGTCTTTAACTGGGAGAAATAAATCTAACCAGAAGAGGTCTGGTGATGGTGACTTCACTAGGGGAAAAATCTAACCAAAAGAGGTTGTTGATTGACTATTATTAACTGGTAGAAGTAAATCCATCCAGAAGAAGATTGTTGATTGCATATCAATAACTGGAAGAAGTAAATCTATCCAGAAGAGGACTTTTGTTTTCACTAAGAATAGTATAGCACAAAGTGTATGAAAATTATTTGTGAGCCCAAAATATTTTTGCTTAGTTCTTGCTTCTTTTGAAATTGACGAGTTCTATTCATAACTTCAGTTGTTCAGCCTTTCAGTGTTTTCAGTTATTTTTCGCTTGTTGGCTTGCAATTAATGTTCTTCTCTATATAGCATGAAGAAACATGACCGTTGCTGTCTTCAAATGGAGAGCATTAAA
The DNA here is from genome assembly GCA_948472305.1 of Vicia faba. NCBI lineage: Eukaryota > Viridiplantae > Streptophyta > Magnoliopsida > Fabales > Fabaceae > Vicia > Vicia faba. The sequence continues at coordinate 273,535,304 of OX451735.1, read as the reverse complement.
TGTTTGCGTGTTTCCTTGCACTATTCCATTTTCCAATGAATTATCATAGACACTTGAGTGCATGTAGCCGTCTTTGCATTAAATGAGCAAATGGAACTTGTAAGAACATGTTTCTTGAAGCTTGAAAAGACTTGTTAGCTTTTGCATTCTTTCAGAACTTAGCTTCACGTCTTGATTCTGAACATGCTTTCTTATCTTCTAAATAACGCTTTGCTTGCTAAGTACTTCTGATCAGTGCTTGCTTTCAAATATCTTCTGAACAACACTTGCTTTCAAATATCTTCTTGAATAATACTTACTTTCAAATATCTTCTGAACAACACTTGCTTTCAAGGTACTTCTGATCAAGGAATCCTGCTAAGCGTTAGAAGATGCATTTAAATAATTATATTACCAGAGTCATAATCAGCATCAACACTTGCGCTAAAACAAATAGTTCTTTCATCAAAGCACATCTTCATTTATTTTCATCTCAGCACATCAAGATGCTTCTGTCAGAACATTATCTGAAACAGTTAAATACGTCATCAGAGTATCAATTATATAAAATATAATTTATTGTTATCATCAAAACTCTGAGATATGATCAGAACTAATATTGTTATAACAATCTCCCCCTTTTTGATGATGACAAAAATATATTCAGATATAGAAATAAATGTTAATAAGAGATATGAATCTCCCCCTGAAATAAATATTTCTATAATAAAAACTTCCTGAGAATTTTCATCAGAGCTTTGAATTTTTCTTCTGGGATTTCTTCATCAGGTTCTTTTGAAGATAATGTTCATTTGAAATAAACTTCCATAGTTTAAATAATACCTGCACAGTTCTTTAAAGCATAGAAAGAAATCTTGTATTTTGTTAGAATGTTTGACTTAGTCCCATAACTGTTAATCAAAGATTAGATCAAAATACTCATTTTCTCCCCCTTTTTGGCATAATCAAAAAGTAAATAAAAAATAGTTGAAGAGCATAAATTTTTTTTTATAATAAAAGATTCAGAGGTTCAACAAAACAAAAAATGAGAAGGGTTTTTACATGAAGACTTTCCAGAAATAGGTTAAAAAATAAAACAGTAAAAAAATATTTAATAAAAGTTTAAATAAAAAAAATTTAATCATGACTTAGCATTTAAAGAAATTGAAAAGTGAGGGGAAAGCGTGAGATTTTAATCGAATCATAACAGTTACCTAGAACGGCGTCAATAGCTTAGCACACGTGACCTTTCAGAAACACACCGAGTGTTCATCTCCTGAAGGTTGCATGGGACAGCTGTTTGATCTAATGAACTGCTGAGCTATACTTGAATTGAAACATTAGAACATTTCAAAACATTACATATAGCTTCTGATGTAACTTCTCTTCTAACTTCTGAAGAGTTGTTAATCAAAGCATTCATTTCAGAACATTCTGAAGTCAAGCACAAAAGATAAATATTCTTTTATTCAGGACATAATTCCATACAAATATTTTTCAAAATTAATTTAAATCTATCTTCTCAATGGGGTTTGGTAAAAACATCAGTCCATTGATGGTCTGTTTTTACAAAGTTTAAATTTAAAATTCCCTTCTGAATATAGTCCCTTATAAAATGATATTTAATTCTAATGTGTTTAGCTTTAGAATGTAAAATAGGATTTTTAGAAAGACAAATTGCAGAAGTATTGTCACATAAGATAGGAATCTTACTTTCATAAAGATTAAAATCTTCTAGTTGACTTTTCATCCAAATCATCTGAGAGCTACATCCAGCAGCAGATATATACCCAACTTCTGTTGTTGAAAGTGCAATTGTTGCTTGCTTCTTGCTGTACCACGAGATAAGATTGTCACCCAGAAATTGGAAGCTTCCAGAGGTGCTCTTTCTTTCAATTCTATCTCCAATAAAGTCAGCATCACAATAACCTACTAGTCTAAAATCTTTTGATCTTCTGTAACACAGACCCAGATTAGTAGTACCTTTTAGATACCTCAGAATTCTCTTAACAGCAGTTAAGTGAGATTCTCTAGGATCTAATTGGAATCTAGCACATAAACATACATTGAATAATATATATCAGGTCTTGATGTAGTCAAATAGAGAAGTGATCCAATCATACCTTTGTAGAGCTTCTGATCTACCTTCATACTTACCTCATCTTTCCTCATAATGCATGTTGGATGCATTGGTGTCTTAGCATCTCTGCTTTCTGACATTTGAAATTTCTTCAGAAGTTCTTTAACATACTTCATATGATGTATGTAAGTACCTTTTGGAGTCTGGTTGATTTGAATTCCCAGAAAGAACTTCAATTCTCCCATCATGCTCATCTCAAATTCTGCCTGCATGGTCTCAACAAATTCTTTTCCAAGGGAGATATTAGAGGTTCCAAAAATAATATCATCAACATAAATTTGAAAAATTAAGATATCATTTTTAAATGTCTTTCTGAATAGAGTTGTGTTCACTTTCCCTCTGGTAAAATATTTTTCTAAAAGAAAATTACTCAAACGATCATACCAAGCTCTGGGAGCTTGTTTTAAACCGCACAAAGACTTTTTTAATTTAAAAACATGTTCTGGATGTTTTGAGTCATTAAAGCCAGGAGGTGGATGGACATAAACTTCTTCTTCTATATAGCCATTTAAAAATGCACTTTTAACATCCATTTGATATAATGAAATGTTATTTTGAACAACAAAAGAAATTAATAATCTTATAGACTCTAACCTGGCGACTGGAGAAAATGTTTCATTATAATCAATTCCTTCTTGTTGACTATAACCCTGTGCAACCAGTCATGCTTTGTTTCTGATCACCTCTCCTTGCTCATTCTATTTGTTTCTGAAAACCCATTTGGTTCCTATAATGTTGAATCCTTTGGGTCTTGGAACTAGATCCCATACATCATTTCTGGAAAATTGATTGAGTTCCTCTTGCATTGCTAAGATCCAATCATTGTCTTCCAGAGCTTCATCAATAGAATTTGGCTCAATCATAGATAGCAATCCAAACAATGATTCTTCATTGATTCTGAGAGAGGATCTTGTTCTGATGGGATCTTCTTTTCTCCCAATAATCACGTCTTCTTTGTGAGCTAAAGAGATTCTAGGAAACCTTTTCTGAGTGGGTTATTCAGAGATTCTGAGATTGTCCAGAGCATTGTCAAGAGGGTGATCTTCTGAGTCTTCCTTTGCTTCTGACTTTTTTTAGCTTCAGAGTCTTCCTTTGCTTCTGAAGTTTCAGAGTTTGAGGGATGATCTTCTGTACCTACAGAAATATCAATTTGCTTTGGCTGTTGCTGGCCAAGCTTGTCATCAAACCTGACTTTGATTGATTCTTCAACAATCAGAGTTTCTGTGTTGTATACTCTATAACCTTTTGAGTGTTCAGAATATCCAAGCAGAAAACACTTTTGTACTTTAGAATCAAAATTGTTCAGATTTTCTTTAGTGTTCAGAATAAAACAAGTACATCCAAAAGGATGGAAATAAGAAATATTGGGTTTTCTGTTTTTCCATAATTCATAGGGAGTCTTTTCAAGAATAGGTCTTATAGAGATTCTATTCTGAATATAACATGTTGTGTTCACAGCTTCTGCCCAAAAGTGCTTTGCTATATTAGTTTCATTGATCATGGTTCTGGCCATTTCTTGTAATGTTCTATTCTTTCATTCTACAACTCCATTTTGTTGGGGAGTTCTAGGACAAGAGAAATTATAAACAATGCCATTTTCTTTAAAATATTTTTCAAAATAATGGTTTTCAAATTCACCACCATGATCACTTCTGAATTTTATAATTCTAAAAACTTTTTCGTTTTGCACTTGGTTACAGAAGTCAACGAACACAGAATATGACTCATCCTTGGGTTTTAAAAACTTTACCCATGTCCATCTGCTGAAGTCATCAACAATGACCAATCCATACTTCTTGCGTATGATGGATGCAGCTTTAACTGGCCCAAACAGATCAATATGAAGTAGTTCTAATGGCCTAGAGGAAGAAACCACATTTTTGGATTTAAAGGAAGGTTTTGAAAATTTTCCTTTTTGACATGCTTCGCACAGAGCTTCTGAGTTGTACTTCAGATTGGGAAGTCCTCTGACTAAATTTAATTTATTTAGTTGAGAGATTTTTCTTAAGATGACATGTCCCAATCTTCTGTGCCATACCCATTGCTCATCGCTAACAGACAAAAGGCATTTAACATTCTGAGATTTAAGATCTGACAAATCAATTTTGTATATGTTGTTCTTTATCTTGCCAGAAAAGAGGATTGATCCATCTTTTTGACTGACAGCTTTACATGAATTTTGATCGAAGATAATATCATAACCGTTGTCACTTAATTGACTTATGGACAGCAGGTTATGCACTAATCCTTATACTAATAAAACATTAGAGATAGAAGGAAGGTTACCGTTTCCAATGGTTCCAGAACCAATAATATTCCCTTTCTGATTACCTCCAAACTTGACGTCTCCTCCAGCTTTAAATTCTAGGTTTTGGAACATATACTTTTTTCCCGTCATGTGTCGTGAGCACCCAGAGTCCAGGTACCATGACTGGTGTCTCAATTGAGCTGTTAAGGACATCTGCAACAAATATTATTTTATCCTTAGGTACCCATATCTTTTTGAGTCCTCTTGGGTTAAAGTGTTTAAAGTTCTATTTGAACTTTGGGTTAGCATAAGAGTTTCCAGAATGTGATGTATATTTTATATCATGTGTGTGTCCAACCTTGAATTGTTTGTTCAGAGGTTTGTAAGTGAAAGTCATCTTAGCAACAGGTTTTGGTATATATGTCTCCTTCCCTTTGGGAGGTTCATATCCAATTCCTCTTCTGTTTTTCCCACTAACTCCATAGATCATTGAAGCCATTTTGCTTATATCTATGCTTTTAGCCAGAAAAGTTTGAAAGCTACAGTCATATTCTTTCAGAATATCTTTTGAACTTGACACTGACTCTGAACTAGAAATTTTTTGAACATTTTGAATTTCTTCTTTAAGTTTAAAATTATTTTCTATGAGTTCAGATTTTTCTGTTTCATGTTTCTCAAGATCAGATGCAAGACTCTTCTTGAGTTTCTTGTATTTGATTTTGAGCTTACTGTAGTTTTCCAGAAGTTCTGATAAACTATCAGCAAGTTCATCTCTAGTAAATTCAGAAAATACCTCTCTTGGTTCTGACTCACAATCTGAGTCATCTGCTGTGGTAGCCATCAGAGCTAGGTTGGTGTTCTAATCTTCAGAATCAGATTCATCTTCAGAGGATTCTGAATAGTCCCAGGTTGCCATCATCCCTTTCTTTTTACCAAACTTTTTCTTTGGTTTTTCTCTCTGAAGTTTTGGACAATCACTCTTGTAGTGTCCAGGTTCTTTGCATTCATAACATATTACTTCTCTTTTGTTTAACTTTTTGTGTCCAGAAGATTCTGGTTTATCTTCTGACTTCTTGAAGTTCCTGAACTTCTTCTGTCTGTGCTTCCACAAATGATTGATCCTTCTAGAGAGCAAGGATAATTCGTCTTCTTCTGACGCAAATTCTTCAGAGTTTTCCTCTTCAGCCTGAAAAGCGTTAGTATCATATTTCTTAATTGATTTAAGGGCAAGAGACTTACCTTTCTTCTGAGGCTCGTGCTCATCAAGTTCTATCTCATGGCTTCTGAGAGAGCTGGTGAGTTCTTCAAGAGACACGTTGTTTAGATCTTTTGATACTTTGAAAGCAGTGACCATAGGTGCCCATCTTCTGGGTAAGCTTCTGATGATCTTTTTAACATGGTCTGCTTTAGTGTATCCCTTGTTCAAAACTCTCAGACCAGCGACCAGAGTTTGAAACCTTGAGAACATTTCTTCTATAGATTCAGTTTCTTATACTTTGAAGGCTTCATACTTCTGGACGAGAGCCAAAGCTTTAGACTCCTTCACTTGAGTGTTTCCTTCATGAGTCATTTTGAGTGACTCAAACATATCATGTGTTGTATCTCGATTTGTGATTTTTTCATATTCCATTTTAGAGATAGCATTTAGAAAAATATTTCTAGCTCTATGATGATTTTTGGAATCATCTTTTTGTTGTCTATCCATATTTTTCCTATCAATCTTGTTTCCTTCTGAGTCTGTAGGATGTGTGTAACCATCCAAGACTATATCCCATAAATCACTATCATGACCTAGAAAGAAACTTTCTAGTCTATCTTTCCAATATTCAAAATCTTCTCCATCAAATACAAGAGGTTTGTTGTAACTATTGTTGTTTTGCTCAGTAGCCATTTGTGTTTTCTTCTGGATCTTTTCCTGACACAGTTAAGTGTTGAGCTCAGAGTCAAGCTCTGATACCAATTTAAGGTTAAGAAAACACTTAGAAGGGGGGGGGGGGGTTGAATAAGTTTCTCTTTTTCTTTTTCTTAAAGGCTCAACAATAATGGAAAGACAAGGTTATTTTTATCCTGGTTCGTTTGAACTCAAACTACTCCAGTCCACCCGCCAAGGTGATTTCGCCTTTCTCAACAAGGACTTAATCCACTATAATCAACTGATTACAATCACACAAAAACTGTTGTGACTAACAATGCACAAGTAATCTTACAAGTGACTCACACCACTAAGACTTAAACTAGTCCTAGTCTACTTGAGAAATCTGACCAAACTTGGTCTCTCAAGGAACAATTACAAGAGATAAATCTTTACAGATAGTGAAACAAAGTTTGCTTCTAAGAAAGCTATATCACAACTGTGATTTTTCACTAAGAATAGTATAGCAAAAAGTGTATGAAAATTATTTGTGAGCCCAGAATATTTTTGCTTATTTCTTGCTTCTTTTGAAATTGATGAGTTCTATTCAGAACTTTAGTTGTTCAGCCTTTCAGTGTTTTCAGTTATTTTTCGCTTATTGGCTTGCAATTAATGTTCTTCTATATATATCATGAAGAAACATGACCGTTGCTGTCTTCAAATGGAGAGCATTAAATGTTTGCGTGTTTCCTTGCACTATTCCATTTTCCAATGAACTAGCATAGACACTTGAGTGCATGTAGCCGTCTTTGCATTAAATGAGCAAACAACACTTTTAAGAACATGTTTCCTGAAGCTTGACAAGACTTGTTAGCTTTTGCATTCTTTCAGACTTAGCTTCACGTCTTGATTCAGAACATGCTTGCTTATCTTCTAAACAACGCTTTGCTTGCTAAGTACTTCTGATCAGCGCTTGCTTTCAAATATCTTATGAACAACACTTGCTTTCAAATATCTTAAGAACAACACTTGCTTTCAAATATCTTCTTGAACAACACTTGCTTTCAAATATCTTCTGAACAACAATTGCTTTCAAGGTACTTCTGATCAAGGAATCCTACTAAGCGTTAGAAGATGCATTTAAATAATTATATTATCAGAGTCAGCATCAGCATCAACACTTGCGCTAAAACAAATAGTTCTTTCATCAAATAACATCTTCATTTATTTTCAGCTCAGCACATCAAGATGCTTCTGTCAGAACATTATCTGAAACAGTTAAATACGTTCATCAGAGTATCAATTATATAAAATATAATTTATTGTTATTATCAAAACTCGGAGATATGATCAGAACTAATCTTGTTCTAACAGTAACGACTCCATTGGGGATTAGAGGTCTTATCCATTGATTTGTAATGGTCTGAGGAAAAGACTTGTACTGAGGGATTTATAGTTTGTTGGGGAAATAAACCCTATTGAGGAGAATATTTGACGACCTAGTGGGGAAGAAAATTATTTAGGAAGAACTCCACGAGGCTTCTTTTTTAAGACCAACTCATCTGGGGTGAGGATTTCTAAGAGATTAGAACTCTGGATGTATGACTTCAACTTAGTGGGGATAATTTTATTGAGGTAACTCTGTGGGGACATCCAAAATCCTTAAGTAAATGTTTGTTGTTGTTTTTATGCATACATTTGTTAATAGTTAATCATTCTCATATGCATATGTTCATTCAATTTTAGTCATTGGACGTGTTTTTACTCAAAACAGAAAAAAAAAGTTTACACTTTAAAGTATATTTGTATTGATGTTTTGCCCATAAATAGGCGTTTTTGTACAAGGAGACAAAGATCCTAGTAAGAGGAAATCTTTGAAAAATGAAAGGAATACAAAGTAAAGACAAAAATAATATCCATGAGGAAGTGATCTTATTATGTTCCGACTCCGCTATTTCCCCTATGTCTTCGAACATCATCCCTTGCCGTTGAAAGAAATTTATTAGACTGATCTTGGACCATTGAACTTGAACCTTGGTAATAAAACTTGCCTAAGTATGTCAACCTAGCGGGTCATTTTATGCGTAGTATTTTTTAACAATGTCCGCGTTCACGGGATCTGGGAAGTCTTCGCCGTCCATAGTAGTCCGTGTTTGATCGTAATTGTTACGGATAGCAAGAGTCGTCATCGACTTTTCTTTTATCCAATAAAGGAAAGGGTGAAAAGAACAAGAAAGACCTTTTGATATATTATCTTGGGTTCGGGGGGTAGGTTATAAAAAGGGAATGTGTTAGCACCCTTTTCATCCGTAGTTATCTACGGGCTCTTAGTTGCTAGCTCACTTTGAAATGTTTTGTTTGAAATGTGTTTATGATGGGTTTTGAAAGTATTTTTGAAAAAGTGCCTTCATTTAGGCGAACTTTGTAATGATTCTCGTCTCTATAAGAATGCATACAAAGTGTTGACTTTTGAAAATATTTCATTTGAAAGTGTTTGTGTGTTTGAAATATGTTTTGGAAATGGTTGTGAGCAAGCAACTATGAATGTTCTATCTTCTCAAAAAGTCTTAGTTCTTTTCCTCCTCCTTTAGATATTTCTATCTTGCCATTGATTGATAAGAAGCCCTATCATTGGATGTGAAGGGATGGGCGTGGGTCATCGTATAGTCATAGAAAGCAACATTGTAGGATACTTTAGCAATTTGTCGTAAGGGTCTAAGATCGTTTACCGAAGGCAACATCGAAGGGTCATTGAGGGACTACAATCTTGTATTTGAGGGTCTTTACTAAAGCATCCCACGTTTGAGGGACATGCCTATTTTTCATCTGAGGCAACAAGTGTGGGTTACCCTAGAGGTGCAAGTGTGCAAAGTGTTTGTTTTCATGCATTTTTTCTTCAATTAGGGTTTGCTACTTGTTGATTTTATGTCTTGCCATACAAACCCAAATTACTAGCATTTATATTTGAAAGTGATAAACTGTAGAATGGAATGATTCTACGCTATTACATCATTTGAGGATGGGGGTACAAATTTACAAAAGGGGGGATGAAAGCAAATAAATCCTAATTTACTATTACAACCATATTGAATTGAGAGATAATGTATAAAACTTTAAATATAATGTACAAAGAATAAAATGATATGAAAAGAAACGAAAATGTTTTTGTGTATGAAGAAAGGGTTTTGACCTAATTAAATAAAAGAAATTAAATTAATTAAACTAAGAAAATTAAACTTAAGTTAAATAAGAAAATTAATTTGATTGAAGAAGCAAGTTTAGGATTTTTATAAAATGATTTTAATTAAATTAGTATATATAAAAACAAATTAATTAATTAAAAGCCTTAAGTTCTAAATTAATTTTAAAAATAAAAGAAAAGATAAGCCTAAGTTTGAATATTAAATTAATTTTAAGAAAAGAAATTGATTTTAAAAAATGTTTTTTTTGGCTTTTGGTTTAGAAATAAATAACAATAGGAATATATTAAAGTTATAAATGATAAATAAATTATTTTGGAAAATCAAAACCGAACTCAGCATGTACTGATACATAATTGTATTGGCTCATTTTTCTATTTTGCATCGACGCGTATCTGCTTTATGTTGACACATGTCATTTTCTTGCTCCTGGAAGTCAAAAACAACTCAGTATGAGTCAATACATAATGGTATGTGTCGACTCATTTCTTGTTTGTGTCGACACATTCATGTTTTGTGTGGACTCATAGACCTTTTGTCTTTTTGTATTATGCCTGTATAACAGTATGCATCGATGCATAAGGCATTGTATCGACTCATAACCTGTTCTGTAACTAAAATGAGTCGCCTCACGTGAGTACGCATCGACTCATGATGCAGTTTTTTACCTCTAACATTGTTCTATTGCATGTACAAGTCAATTCTCAACATATAATTGATAAAAATGAAGAGCTAACATATGGTTAGCTTCAAGGGAAATGATTACTACATTATATTTTCAAAAATAAATCACTAACGATATTTGAAATGAAGAGCTCAAAGTCAAGAAGAATTACCTTGAAATTGAAATTTGTTTTTTGACTTACAATTGGAGAAACCAAGTTGCATGTGGCTTTTTTTGGTAAATGGTGGTGATGAAGTAACAAAAGTTATTCTTGTGTTTGAACAACTTCTATATGAGGTATATGAAGTTTGTGGATGGTTTATTTGGACAAAACTTGTAAGATGTGAGGGGTTCAAAGATTTGGACTTCAAAGCTCAAGAGTGGAGGTTTTGTGGACAATTATGGCTTTTTGAGAGTATGAGATTTTTAGGGCTTGTCTACACAACAAAAACTTCTGCCATTTTAGCTAGCAAATGGCCTCTCTATTTATAGAGGAGGTTTAAGAGGATAAGAGAGTTTGTTTTACAAGCTGTCAAAATTATGGTTTAGTTGAGATGAAATAACTAAGTTGTTATGAAAATTGGTGTTCCAACGCATGGTACAAGTATGGTCTTAAGTTGATAGAGGTTTTTAGGCATGTTGCTTCTTGATTTGAAAAAGTGTGTGCAGAAAAACAATTGAGAGGCTCAAGGAGAGCTGACTTTGTATAAAACATGCTTTATATGAATGACAATGATGCCTTTGTGCCATAAATGGAATGATGCAATTGACAATACTTGAATCACTTGGGTAATGGTTTAATCAATTGTGTAAACATCTAATTATGGATAGATTTGCAAGTCAAAAGGCCTGCAAAGTAAGATTATGCAGCATGGCATAAGGATTTTGTTATATGTTCTTCAACAAAATGACTTGCAATTCAAGAATGGATGCCCAACTTCAAGCCCTTGAATCTTCTATCTCAAGTATGATAAATTCATGCTCTTGGATGTTTTGGAAACTTGAAACATACTCTACAACTTTCATGTTGGCCATGTTGACAAAATCATCTTGGAATTATGTGAAAAATGCCAAGAAGTTGGAATAAAATCCTGACCAAAATCTATTGAAAATTTCTCAAAGTGTTAGATGAAAATGTCATGACTTCACGGGCTTATATCTTCAAATCTAAGCGTTTTTTGGACATCAACCCTCTAATACAAAGTTGCAGAATTCATCAAGATTTACAACTTTCATGTTGAAAGTTTCCTTTGAATCATCATACATCTGTGTGAAAAATTGGCATGAAGTAGTGAAATTATCATGTACAAAACACTTAGAAAAATTTCTAAGTCTTTGAAAAGTTTGACTTTTCAAATTGACTTTTGAATTTCTTGACTTTTTGATGATCAAGCTTGATATTCTTGAATGCCTTGATGAATTTTTATCTTTGAAACTTAATGTTGACCAAAAATTCAAAGTTTGACTTTTGGTGTATCAGTTGACTTTTCATTAATTGACTGAATTTTAGATATCAATCAATTGATCTTGAGAAATGAATTGATATATGCAATTAGGTCAAAAGGATGCATTTGAATCCTTGAGACCATGTTTCAAACCAATAGATTATGTATTAGGTCAAAATTCAGTGATCAGTCGTTCTCAGTCAAAATCCTAATTTGTGGTCTCGGTGTTTCGAAGGTGATTTTGTTTGATCAATTACTTGAGAATCCTTGAGCATTGGAGATCTTTTGTGAAATGTCTTGAGAAAAGAGAGGGCACTTTTTTGGGTATAACAGCTTCCCCTGTTCAATCTTCTTAAACCTGAAGGGTTAGATTAGCGAGTCCGCCATTCGTGACTTAAAGGTGAAAGATGATTGAACACTAGAGTGCCTAGAAATTTCCACTCAATGATGTTTTAGTTGATTACATCAGGAATGGGCTTAAAGATGCCATTTAAAGAAATGATGAAGAGTTTGTCAGAGATGGACTTATATATGCCATCTAGAGTGAATGTTGGTAGAAACTGGAAGAAGTATCAGAATAAATCCTTGGTTGATTTATACTGAAATTGTAAATGTCTTTTTCCTGTCTTTAACTGGGAGAAATAAATCTAACAAGAAGAGGTCTTATGATGATGACTTCACTGGGGAAACAAATCTAACCAGAAGAGGTTTGTTGATTGACTATTATTAACTGGTAGAAGTAAATTCATCCAGAAGAGGATTGTTGATTTCCTATCATTAACTGGAAGAAGTAAATCAATCCAGAAGAGGACTATTGTTTTGTTGACTGATTTTTCCTGCAAGGAAGAGGGTTAGTTGCATGCAGATGTATGCATGGCGTAATGATGTTCTCAAAATAAATGAGATTATGTTGTATGCATTTGTCATGTATGTAGTATGATGTATGAATATGAAATATTGTTGAAGCGTATCTTTGTTTGGAAAATAAATCCTTGACAAATACTGGGGAGTTTTGGGAAGTTAAATCCCAGATTACTGTTGGGGATGAAGAGTATGTGCATCTTCAAACCTTGTTTAGAGTGTTTTCTCCGGGGATTCCTTCTTTGTTGTTTGAGGAGAATTATGCTGTGGAATATTGAGTTTTCTTGAGGAAACTCTGTTGTGAGTGTTGATTTCTGCTTGGGGAATAGAGTTCAGGAGTTTTAGTTGTTAATTACTCTATTGGAGAGAATAAAAGTTAGCTGTTATCTGGTCGGATTCCAGGCTTCACAGCAACTTGCTAGGGAAAATAAAGTTAATTGTTATTTGGTCGTATTCCAGGCTTCGCAACAACTTAATGGGGAAGATGAATTTTAACTGTTATTTGGTCGGATTCCAGGCTTCACAACAACTTACTTCGGAGGATGAAGTTAACTATTATCTGGTCGGATTCAAGGCTTCGCAACAAATTACTTGGAAGGATAAAGTTAACTATTATCATGTTAGATTCCAGGCTTTGCAGCAACTAAAATTAACTATTATCTGGACGGATTCTAGGCTTCACAACAATTTAGATGAAGTTAAACTGTTATCTGGTCGGATTCTAGGCTTCATAGCAACTTAGATGAAGTTGGTTGTTATCTTGTCAGTTTCCAGGCTTCGCAACAACTTGCTCAGAAGGATGAAAGTTAACTGTTATCTGGTCAGATTCCAGGCTTCGCATCAACTTTTGGGGATAGTAACGACTCCGTTGGGGATTAGAGGTCTTATTTGTTGATTTGTGATGGTATGAGGAAAAGACTTGTACTGGGGAATTCATAGTTTGTTGGGGAAATAAACCCTATTGAGGAGAATATTTTACGACCTAATGGGGAAGTTAATTCTTTAGGAAGAACTCCATGAGGCTTCTTTTTTAAGACCAACTCAGCTGGGGAGAGGGTTTCTAAGAGATTGGAACTCTGGATGTACGACTTCAACTTAGTGGGGATAATTTTATTGAGGTAACTCTGTGGGGACATTCCAAATCCTTAAGGAAATGTTTGTTGCTGTTTTTATGCATATATTTGTTAACAGTTAGTCATGTTCATATGCATATGTTCATTTAATTTTAGTCATTAGACGTTTTTGCACTCAAAATAGAAATAATAAAAGTTTACACTTCAAAGTATATTTGTATTGATTTTTTGCCCATAAATAGGCGTTTTTGTACAAGGACACATAAATTCTAGTAAGATGAAATCGTTGAAAAATGAAAGGAATACAAAGTAAAGACAAAAATAAAAGCCATGAGGAAGTGATCTCATTGTGTTCCGACTCCACTATTTCCCCTATGTCTTCGAACACCATCCCTTGCTGTTGAAAGAAATTGATTGGACTGATCTAAGACCATTGAACTTGTACCTTGGTAATAAAGCTTGCCATAGAAGTTTCACGGGACATAGTCATACGCTTTAATCCTTAACTTTTACCTGGACCTCCCTTTCGGGTTTTCAGCCCACCAGGATACCCATTTTTTCCCAAGCTGCCCTTTCAGGTTTTCGACTTGCCGGGTGTATAATCTTTTGTATATATCCCTTATTTTTGACCAAACCTCTTTAGTTTGCCGAGATACCCTTTTTTGCCTAAGTATGTCAACCAAGAGGGTCATTTTATGCGTCATATTTTTTAACTATGTCCGTGTTCACGGGATGTGGGAAGTTTTCACCGTCCATAGTAATCCACGTTTGATCGCAATTGTTGCAGATAGCAAGAGTCGCCACCGAATTTTCTTTTATCCAATAAGGGAAAGGGTGAAAAGAACAGGAAATACCTTTTGAGATATTTTCTTGAGTTCGGGGGGTAGGTTATGAAAAGGGAAGGTATTAGCACCCTTTTCATCCGTAGTTATCTACGTGCTCTTAGTTGCTAGCTCAGTTTGAAATGTTTTGTTTGAAATGTGCTTGTGATGGGTTTCGAAAGTATTTTTTGAAAAAGTGCCTTTGTTTAGGCAAACTTTGTAATGATTCTCGTCTCTATAAGAATGCATACAAAGTGTTGACTTTTTAAAATATTTCACTTGAAAGTGTTGGTGTGTTTTAAAGATGTTTTGAAAATGGTTGTGAGCAAGTAACTATGAACATTCTATCTACTCAAAAAGTCTTAGTTCTTTTCCTCCTCCTTTATATATTGCTATCTTACCATTGATTGATAAGAAGCCCTATCATTGGATATAAAGGGACAGGGGTGGGTCATCGTATAGTCATAGAAAGCAACATTGTAGGATACTTTAGTAATTTGTCGTAAGGGTCTAAGATCGTTTACCGAAGGCAACATCGAAGGGTCATCGAGGAACTATGATCTTGTATTCGAGGGTCTTTGCTAAAGCATCCCACGTTCGAGGGACATGACTATTTTTTATCTGAGGCAACAAGTGTGGATTACCCTAGAGGTGCAAGTGTGCAAAGTGTTTGTTTGCATGCATTTGTACTTGAATTATGGTTTGCTACTTGTTGATTTTATGTCTTGCCATACAAACCCTAATTACTAGCATTTATATTTGAAAGTGATAAGTTTCACAATGTAAAGATTCTATGCTATTATATCATTTGAGGATGGGGGTACAAATTTACAAATAGGGGGATGAAAGCAAATAAATCCTAATTTACTATTACAACCATATTGAATTGAACGATAATGTACAAAAAATGTAAATATAATGTACACAGAATAAAATGATATGAAAACAAACGAAAATGTTTTTTTTATGAAGAAAGGGTTTTGACCTAATTAACTAAAAGAAAATAAATAAATTAAACTAAGAAAATTAAACTTAAGTTAATTAAGAAAATTAAATTGATTGAAGAAGCAAGTTTAGGATTTTTATAAAAAGATTTTAATTAAATTAGTATATATAAAAAAATTAATTAATTAAAAGCCTTAAGTTCTAAATTAATTTTAAAAATAAAAGAAAAGGTAAACCTAAGTTTGAATATTAAATTAATTTTAAGAAAAGAAATTGATTTTAAAAAATAATTTTTTTTGGCTTTTGGTTTAGAAAGAAATAACAATAGGAATATATTAAAGTTATAAATGATAAGTTAAATATTTTGGAAAATCAAAACCGAACTCAACATGTATTGATACAATATTGTATTGGCTCATTTTTCTATTTTGCATCGACGCATATCTGCTTTGTGTCGACACATGTCATTTTCTTGCTCCTGGAAGTCAAAAACAGCTCAGTATGAGTAGATACATAATGGTATGTGTCGACTCATTTCTTGTTTGTGTCGACACATTCGTGTTTTGTGTCGACTCATACACATTTTGTCTCTCTTTATTGTGCCTTGATAACAACATGCATCGATGCATAAGGCCTTGTATGGACTCATAACCTGTTCTGTAACTAAAATGAGTCGACTCATGTGAGTATGCATCGACTCATGTTGCAGTTGTTTACCTCTAACATTGTTCTATTGCATGTACAAGTCAGTTCTCAACATATAATTGATAAAAATGAAGAGCTAGCATATGGTTAGATTTAAGGGAAATGATTACTACATTCTATTTTCAAAAATGAATCACTAACGATATTTGAAATGAAGAGCTCAAAGTCAAGAAAACTTACCTTGAAACTGAAATTTGTGTTTTGACTTAGAGTTGGAGAAACCAAGTTGCAGCTGGCTTTTTTTTTTGGTAAATGGTGGTGGTGTTGTAACAGAAGTTGTTCTTGTGTTTGAACAACTTCTATATGAGGTATATGAAGTATGTAATGGTTTATTTGGAAAAAACTTGTAAGATGTGAGAGGTTCAAATATTTGGACTTCAAAGCTCAAGAGTCGAGGTTTTGTGGACAGTTAGTGCTTTTTGAGAATATGAGATTTTGAGGGCTTGTCTACACTACAAAAACTTCTGCCCTTTTAGCTTGCAAATGGCCTCTCTATTTATAGAGGAGGTTTGAGAGGATGAGAGAGTTTGTTTTAATAGCTGTCAAAATTCTGGTTTAGTTGAGATGAAACAACCAAGTTATTATGAAAATTGGTGTTCCAATGCATGGTACAAGCATGGCCTGAAGTTGCTTGAGGTTTTTAGGCATGTTGCTTCTTTCTTTGACATTGTGTATGCAAAAAAACAGTTGAGAGGCTTAAGGAGAGTTGACTTTGTATAAAACATGCTTTATGTGTATGGTAATGATGCCTTTGTGCCATAAATGGAATGATGCATTGGACAATACTTGAATCACTTGGATAATGGTTCAATCAATTGTGTAATCATCTGATTATGGATATATTTGCAAGTCAAAAAGCCTGCAAAGTAAGATTATGCAGCATGACATAAGGATTTTGTTATATGTTCTTCAACAAAATGACTTGCAATTCAAGAATGGATGCCCAACTTCAGGCCCTTGAATCTTCTACTCAAGTCGTCGTACCCCAAATTTGTCCTACCTCGATGATTTTATAGAAGAAATATCTAATTAAAGATGGTACAACAACATCTGATGGCCCATCTTTATGCAAGAAAGAAGGGTGTATTTTAATTTAAGAAAATGGGGCTTTCTAAATAGGAAAGAATCATAAATCCGTTTGCGAGGCATGTTGGCCAATGGCCCATGAAATTCGAAAATAAAAATTATTCGAGTAATTACTAAGTTATTAAATTATTAAGGTGACTTAAGTTTAAGTTGCTATTAATTTAAAATTAAATAACTTAACCCATTTAAATGTTTGTCGTTAGTAAAAAAGGGGGTGTGTTTATCAATTTGCAGGCCCGTTAAAGTAATCCCATTTGTCCTTTTTGTTATTTGCTTTTTTTATTTTAAAGAAAAATATATATTAGTTTTACTTATTTTTATAAACTATTTGTTTGTAAAATAGAGTTTGCTGTCTTAAGATAGATGGGGTGAAAATTGCAATTGGCAAGCCCATTAGAATTAGGTCCGTTAATGTTTTGGTTGTTGTTAACAAAAAAAGGGTGTGGTTAAGGCCCACGTTAACAGTAAATGCAAAGCCCATTTGAATTGAGAAATTGTTTTTACTATAATAAAAAAAAGAGGAAATAATGTGGTTAGGCTGAATCCAGTTAAAAATGCGCAGGGCCCAATTAACGTTTTTATTTGTTGTTTTTGTTGAAACAATTTTTTTGGGACATTAGACTTGAGAAGAAAACTGTGTTGAAAAGAATTTTAAGGCCCAATTGAATTAAAAACCTTTTTGCTGTAAAGAAAAAAAAAGTGTTGGGCTGAACTGAGTGACTAACGCGCTGGCCCAATTGATTAAATAACTGTTTCAATTACACCTAAATCAACGCACATTTTTTCACTAACACTCACTATAGAGATTTCATCAAATCAAATATTGAATCAATTAACTAAATCAAATCTCCAAAATCCAGAAATTACAAAACATTATCAAATCTAAAAAATCAATGTTTAACAGAATCAAATCTGGAAATTACAGAAAATATCTATTACATTCATATTACTAAATCAATTATAACAATCTCTAAATCCCTAATTGACCAAATCCCTAAATCTAAGCTAGCTGATTCGTAATAACAATCTTGTGAAATCCTAAAACTACAACCCTATAAATAAAAGACTAACAAATATAGGCAATAGGGGGAAGAACTGAAAAAACTGGAAGATACCGAGGAGGAGGAGCTTGAACTCAGACGAAGATATACAGGGGATGAAGAACAACAAGTACGGTATCAAGATCCATAAGACGAACAACAATCGCACCTAGGAGGGTTACTTGGGTTCCAATATCTGGAACCCTAGTCGCTGCCTCTCTCCGCCGTCACTCCGGTCATCACCATCCTCAAGCACCGCTACTCTGCCGTAACCTGCAACTCAAAGAAGAAGAAGAAGCAAGCTTAGCCAAATCGGAAGAAGCTCAAGATTCAGAATTTGAAATAGCTAAAAGGGGTAAAAATTGTCTTAGCTTTCTTCGTTGTTCGTGCTTGCATTTGGGGAGTTTGTTAGGTGTTTGCGGGGAAGGGTTATGTTAGAGATTGAGCCGCCGCCGGGAGTGGGATGTTAGGGGTGGGGTTAGGAAAGGGGTTTGTGAGAGTGAATGGGTTGAAAATGAGAGAGAGATGATGTACTGTAAAAAAAAGAAAACTGAAATGAAATGTAAAAACCATGTTGTATATTACATTTAGATCCAGTACGCGCTTGCCCATAGCAGTTATCATGCGCCTTCGCTATTGTCCATGATCAGACGACCGAAGGCCAAGTCCTCACTGTATTCCCCTAAACCCGCGCTACACTCAATCTCCCTGAATCTCTCCAAAGCATAGTGGGCCTAAGCCCATTTCCTTTTAGCACACTCCTTCTATCCTTTTACTAAAATGCAAAGCAATTCGTACCCCCCCTGCCAGCCTGCATATTTGGGCCAACCCAGACTATTTTCAACACCCCCTGTTTTACTTAATAACTTAAAACGACACCCCCTCTGGTAATTATTTATTTTTTGCATTTTTTATAGTAATTGTTATATTTTAATTATATTTTATTATTATTGTTATTATTATATTTTATAATAATAATAATAATTATTATTAATTTTCATATTATTATTATTATTATTATTATTATTATCATATTTTATCATTTATTATACGTAAATATTCTCATGTGAATAAATAATTTTTATTCAAAGTCATGCATATTATTTTCTCATATATTGCATCAAATATTTTAGTCATGCATTAATCAAGAATTTCATAATTAATATGATAAAAAATATACAAAAAATATCAAACTGTTTTTCGCAACAAACTAATCTAATCATCTATTTTTTTGCAAAAGGGTTTCAAACAAATTTTGGCTTACCATGCATTTAGTCAAAGTCTCCGTAATCAATACTCCTGACGAAAACGTGAGGTAATTCAAAGTACGTTTGTGACCCCTAAAAAACACCAACCCCATACGAACTACGAATTGGGACTATGATTCCTCATAAGAGGATACGTAGGCATACGATCAAAATTCGTAGCGAGTTCCCCTATAAAAAATTTAAACCCTTTCCCCTAATAAAATTTAAATCCTATTTCCCCAACTCAAACCTAAAATCTAGTATCCTTGTGAACAAGGTAGATGAAAGGTGCCTAACACCTTCTTTTCGTCTAAAGAAGTCCGAAACCTAGAATCTCTGCGAATTAGGATTTTCTGTTAGATTCTCTTCCATAGGATAAAAACTAATAGTGGCGGCTATGATTAAAAATCCAGACGCTACAGCTGGCGACTCTGCTGGGGAATTCAACTTTAGGTTATAGGGTTTTTACTTTGGGGTTATTTATTTATTTATTTATTGCATTATTTATTTATTACATTATTTAATTATTGCATTTATTTATTTATTGTAAATTATTTTTATCATATATTTACTCCGTGTCAGCAATTTTTATTTCAAAAAATATTTTCAATAACCCTTAGAAAGAAGGTTCATCTATTAGCTTAGGGGATACATCATCCTTGCGAGTTTATGTGACGACTTCGCCTAGAATCAGTGGATTTCCGAAAAAGGAATAATTATCAAGAGATACCCTCTTGACGAGTAGGACTTTGGAAGGACACCCATGACTCTTTGTAATGACCTTAACCTAAAATCTCATAACGAGACCTTTCACGACTTTGAGATAAAAGTTTCGGTCCGTAAAGAGGCTCCACCTAAGGGAGGCCCTTGTGCCTTTTACCTCTGTTGTTATTCATCATACCCTTAAGAAAACCACCTTCTGGGAGGGTAGACTAACCATAGGTCAAAATTAAGGAACCTACCTTCTAAGGGTACTTATCAGAAAACCCCATCACTGAACCATACATCCCTACCTTATAGGGGTACCTGTCATAAAACCCCCTCACTCAACTCTACATCTATGCGTTCATACACTTCATATATTCATTATATATTTTCATATATTTGTCACCCGTTTATTTTTATTTGTCTTATTCAAAGGGGGTACAAAGAATAATAATAAACTCAAGGTTCTTGGTGACTGTCTTTAAAAATGGATATCGAAGGAAAGAACTTGTCCACGTCAATGCGCCAAACACGTCTAAAATCAAAGCCACAAAAGGGAAATAATGTGCTGAAGACTTTCTCAAGCTTTGTCCAGCAATGGGGGATGATTTCAAGAGCAGACGTCCGCGAGCGCACCTAGAAGACTTATTTCCCTTTTCTTGATTTCATGCAAATAAAGTTTTGGTTTAAGATTGTAATATTTTTCAATATCTGAATTATGTTACCTTCAATAAAGGCATTATGTTTCCCTATCTCGGTGGCGTATCTATTTTAAAGATAGTCACCAAGTAAAATAATAAGCAAAAGACAAATAAATACCCAAGTGAACAAGACATTTAAAACAAGAAACCATTTCATATTCATACATATTCATTCGCATGCACACAATCATAAACACCCGCATATCATATCGAAACTCATCTCGATTTTTCAAAAAAAAATCTCTCCAGTTAAACCATGGGTAGAAGAAGATCACCACCTCCTTGGCCTCCATATCAAACAAGGGCCTATCAATAAAGCACCCTGGAACGGATCGAGGAAAACCAGGCGGCATTCAAGGAAGATCTAGACCAAGTCAAAGGTGATGTGAGTTCGATGAAAGGAGATCTGAGTGAAGTTCTCCTAGCCTTAAAGAACTTCATTGACAAACAAGACCAGATTCCCAGGGTAGTTTTCGAAGAAGTAGCTCAAATGATTGGTGTATCAAGCGGTCGCCAACTAAGAAAAGAGCCAGAAGCAAGACCCCACAACTCAAGAAGGACTGCTTCAAACTTCCCCAAAGGAAAAGAGGGAGAAATTAATGTTGTAGCGTCACAACCAAGGGAACAACAACCATTAATGATCCCACAATGACAGCAGCAAGGCAGAAGGCCACCCAAAAAATTTGATCCGCTCCTTATGCCACCTAGCTAGTTATTGCAACAGCTGGTTAAGGAATCCATGGTGGAAATCAAGCATCTAGCTCCTCCAGTCGGGCCACTCCCACGAAGGTACAATGATGATGCCATATTCGAATATCATGCTATTCTCTGGGGCACACCATAGAACAATGCTGGGAATTTAAAAATAAGGTCCAAGACTCGTTAGAATCTCAAGACATCACTTTTGAGAAACCTAACATCAAATTAAACCCCATGCCTCCACACAATGGACCAACAATAAAGTATATTGAAGTAGTCACCGACTGCGAGGCAACCAGACAAGCAAAAGCCCTGATAAGCTTGTTGAGGCAATATCTATGGGAGTGTGGGTTCTTATTGGAGCATAATGAAGCCTTCGAGAAAACTCTGTTAAAGCTAGTGGACCAGGGGATAGTCCAGTTCGGACAATACCCTGAAGAAAAATACGTAGCTACTCTAAGAGGTAAAGCATGGGTTCCTCCAATCCAAGAAACCTATGTCAACAAGGGAATAGAGCATGGTGGACATATGGCGAGGATATCTAACAAAGTCAATACCAAAATGGGCCAATGACTTCATTCGAGAATGCTCCCTAGGAGAAGAACACAAAAGATGGATTGCCGTGGAGATTCCCCAGATCTTTTTCTTTCCTAAGTAATTTTTCTTATTTTTGAAAGAACCTATGTCAAGCCCGAGAGATAGGGGTTGCTTGTAAGGGTTCCCCATTTTGTTTCAGACAACATTCATGATCAATAAAAGTTATATTTTATTTTCAATTAAGATCCTTGTCTTTCTCTTGCATTTATTCCGTAAATTTAAAAATGGAAATACTTTCTCTCCATATGCATTTTCAAAAGCTCATATATTAAAATCTACATCAAAACATGATAATGGTGCAAATCCATGACCAAAACCATCGATAATGCTACTGCTGCAACCCGATATAATTTTGATGCTCCTATCAACCAAGATAAATAGGAGGATGATGAAGATCTTTAACTCTTTGAAGAAAGGGCGGGGGAAATAGAACAAAAGGCTGCCAATATACAACCATATCAAAAGACCATTAATCTAAGAACAGGGGAAGATATGGAAGAAACCAAACTAAGGGGTAATGTTAGAGTGGAGTCACAAATAAGCTGATCAAGTTATTGCATATATCGGCTTGTTCCTACAGAAACAGACCAAGGTTAAATACAGAAATTACTTTAAAAATAAGCAACTACAAAATACCAAAACTTGACAAAGGACCCGAGCCAGGGGGATGTTGGACACTCATGTTCGACGGGGCTTCAAATACACTGGGGCGCGATATAAGGGCAGTTTTGTCTTCTCCAAATAATACTCACAAGCCATATACCAAGTCACCAGGGAATGGGATACTGAACATCAAAAAATGATTCCATATCAGGATCATGTTTTAAAGTTGGCTGCGGAATTCACAAAAATCACTTTCAGTCACATCCCATGAGAAGAAAAACAAATGGCAGACGCTCGGGCAACTATATCAGCTAGGTTCAAAGTAACTTGGTCAAATCACGAACCACGCATCACAATTAGACACTTCGAATAGACCGCATATTGCCTTGCTATCAAAGAAATACTGGATGACAAGCCTTGGTTTTACGACATCAAGAAATGCCTCGCAAAACAAGAACATCCAGAAAATGCCTTTAGCATTGACAAACGAACTCTACAGAAATTAGCCTCGAAATTATTTCAGAGTAACAGTATACTGCACGAGATGAACCACAACATGGTCTAGTACTCAAAAAGATTATGCTACCTTGCCTCAATTCACGTGGTAAATGGACACCCAACTATGAAGGTTCATACATAGTCAAAACAACATTCTCCGGAGGCAGTCTTATCCTCACAACAATGGATGGGGAAGAACTACCACATCCTGCAAACTCAGACGCAATAAAAAAATACTATGTATAAGAAGCTCGCTAAGCTCGAACCTCAAACAAGCGACTTAGGAAAAAAGGAGCGTCCCGGTGGATCGAAAAGTCTAAAGGGAGATGCAGGCAAAAATTAGTGGCATAAAACAAAAAATTATCCCGGTGGATTGAAAATCCGAAAGGGAAATCTAGGCAAAAGTTAGCGATTTCATGCATAGAAATAAAGAACAAAAAGACTGCAATCTAAGAACTGTGACTATGAACCATGAAGGGAGAGATAAATCTGAATCATACAACTTAGAGGCAAAGAAGATAAGATCATTAAAAGGATATTGGGGAACAGTAGCAATAATTATCGTTTTTATTGCCATTTACAGTTTTAAAACTTTATGTAATTACCTCTTTCTAGGAATTGCATCTTGTATTCTCGCATATTCAGAGGCATATCAATAAAACATTTGCTTTCTTTGCATCTTTCAAATTGTGTTTTTTCTTTTCTCAGACTTGTGTACAAAATACTACGATCATTACTTGTGAGTATTGTCTTGAAATCATTTCGGGGAAATTAACAAATAAAAGCATTTGAAAAAACATCGAAAAAACATTTTGGGTTAGAAAAACAGTAAAAAAAAATCCACGACCGCGTCCATACCCACGTCTATGCCTATGCTTGCACTCACAATACAAAAATCTATACATATCTACTCCTACATCTACGCGTCCATACACAAAGTCTACGTCCATATACATGTTTGCGCCTATACCTACACTTGCAACACAAGAGTCTATACACATGTTTACGCCTACGTCTACGCTCACAACACAAAAAGCCTACGTCCAATGCACACTTCTACACCTACGCCTGCACCTACAACACAAAGTCGATGCATACGTTTAAACTTACGCTTGCTCTTACAATACAAACAATCAATGTTCAAAATCTGGCTAACACTTTTTCGCAGCATTTAAATCAAATTCAACGATGCCACAACAATACAACATACAACGCTAGGGGTTGGTAATTCAAAACCAATGGTTTAAAGGAGAGAATTCCAGAACTATTCCTTATAACATTTCAAGGCATACACGCATTTTACACACATTTCACACATACATTTTGCATATCCAAAGCATACATACACTATACATTTTTGCATACAATACTGTGATACGGTGGGAGAACTGACTTGAAGGTTTTCCGTTTGATCGTAAATGTTGCGGTTAGCAAGAGTCGCCACCGACTTTTCTTTTATCCAAAAGGAAAGGTGAAAAAGCACAGGAAATACCTTTGAGATTATTTCTTGAGTTTGGGAGGTAGATTATGAAAAGGGAAGGTATTAGCACCCTTTTCATCCATGGTTTTCCATGGGCTCTTAGTTACTTTCTAGATCACTTGCTTTTGTTTGAAATTGTGCTTTGTGTGGTTTTTGAAAGTATTTTGTAAAGAGGCCATTGTTTAGGCAATCTTTGTAATGATTCTCATTCGTAAGAATGTATACAAAGATGTTTGATCGTATGAAAATGTTTTCAAGTTTGTAAGATGTTTGAAAGCGTAGGTGTTTATTTTGAAAATAGAAAGGATGTTTTGTTTGAAATTGAGCAAGTAATTAGGAGCGTTCTACCTACTCAAAAGTCTTTCATGTTCATTTCCTTTTTCCTTTGACATTGTTATTTTACAATTGATTTGGTAAGTAACCCTATCTTTGGATGTAAACGGGACGGGCGTGGGTCATCGTATAACCATGATTAGCAATGTTGTAAGGTATCTTCGCATTCTCTTTTAGGGACTAAGATCATTTGAAAGGAAACTTAGATAGCGTCATCGAGGGACTATGATCTTGTATTTTGCTTTGTTTTTGCCAAGATACCTCACATGCATAATATGGCCATTTTGTAAGGCAACCAAGTGGATTTACCCTAGGGGTTCTTATGTGCAAGAGTATTGTTTTTCATGCTTGATTTTGTCTTGAATTAGGGTTTTCTAAGTATTGGTTTTAGTATTTCCATTCAAACCCTAATTACTAGCATTTATATATAAGGCGATAAATTGTGGAATTTAAAGTTACTACGCTATTACAATATTTGTGGGAGTGGGGTGTACAAATTGTAAATGGGGATTTCAAGAATATAACCTAATTAATCTATTACAACCAAATTGAATTTGTACAAGAATTGAAATAAATAATGTACAAGATGAATAAATATGCAAGGATGCAAATATAAAGAAAATGGATAATTTTGTTTGGATTTTTTTAGGAAAAATGAATTTGTTTTAACCTAATTAATTAAAAGAAAATAATTAATTAAAATAATAAAAGTAAACCTAATTTAATAAGAAAAGATTTTAAATAAAACCCTAAGTATATTAGTTGATTAAAAGGAAATTAAGTTTAAGAAAAGTATTTTTGTATTTTTGTCTTGAAAAGAACTTATAGTATTATAAAATATTTTTTTGGCCTTTTTTATTTTAATATAATATATTTTAATTGGTGTAAAAGAAAATAAATAATATCGTAGTTTTTATTAAATTTACAAGAATAATTAGTAAAATAAATAAAGTGTGGTTAAATAAAATATTTTTTTGTGAGAAAAAAAAACTAAGTTAAAATATAAATCTACTATTTTTGTATTTTTTAATATTAGAAAATATATTAAGAAAATAAATAAAATAAAAATAAGAAAATAAAATAAAACTGGACCAGGAGTGTGAAAAGGAAACAGGGGGGTTAGCCAGCAAAAACAAAAACAATCAAGGCCCAAGGAGGCCCAGCGCCTGCAAAAAAGAAATCAGAAAAATGCCAAAATATGAAAAAAAATCAAAAGGGTGCCACTGGGGCTCGAACCCAGGTTCCAAAGGTTACATGCGCAAGCTTCTACCACTGGGGTGGCTATATATCCGTTAACATAAGCAAAAGAATAAATATATGATACAAAATGCACCCTGATTTACACTTCATCTTCAACCTCCAGCCAGACCAACTGTAACTTGTTCACTTCTCAACAAAAATGAAAACTGTAAACATGAAACTTGTAGCAAATTTCCTCACGGTTTCAGAAATGTAAAGCATTAAAACTATAGATCAAAGATAAGAATGAATTTCATTGGCCCTAAACTGAACCCTAAAAATCTCATAAACTTCAATCTTAAAATTCTCTAAGCTCAAGCAAAATTAATGGAAACTACATACATGATTAGCTTTAGGGAAATGATATCTACATGTTTTATTCACAAATAAATCATTGATGATTCCTGTATGAAAAGTTCTAAAGTTAGAAAACTTACCTTACAAGAGGGTATCGGGTTTGAAGTTTGAGCAGCTTTCAATGAGTTCCAATGACTGGGTTAGCTTCCTCAAGTTCCCCGGAAGCTAATGGGGTGCTTAGCTTGAGATGAAAGTACCTGAGGAGTTCTGGAGAAGTCCAAGTGCAAAGCTCTGTTTTTGAAAATGGAGGATGGTGTTAATGGTGTTACAGTTCTGTAACAGGGTGTGGGATCAGTTCTAAGTGATGTTTAAAAGCTTTAGGAACCAAAAGGCTTGAAAACGCACGAGGGAGTTATGAGTTTCAAGTTTTTGGCCAATTTATGTGAAAATGAAGGTATGAGATGTGATTCTGAGTTCTTGGTCATTTTAGGGCTTAAGCATTTGTGTCTTTGTGGCAAATAGTTTGTATATCTATAAGCAAAAAAATTGGAGTGGTTTGGACAATCAGAAGTACAAGTTTTCAGCTAATTGCTAGGTTACTTGATTTTGAAGAAAAGTGGGAAACCAAGTTTCAATGTGAGGTACAAGCATGGGATGAGTAATTGTAAGTGTCTAACAAGTTTCTTATGGGTTATGGGACTTGTATGATTAGAAGAGAACAAGTGCAAGGCTCAAGAACAAGTTTTGTGTAAAAAAGAACTTTATCAAAATGGCAATGTACACTTTCTTCCAAAAATGGATATAAAGCATGTCCATGCATTGAATGTTTGAAATGAGACCTCTAACAGCTGTGCAAGAAATTAATTATGGAGTGCCTAACAAGTTTGAGGCATGTAAAGTAGAGTTTATACAGCATAAATTTGAATTTGAATTTTTTTTATCACAAAATGCCTTGTAATTCAAGTGATAAAACCCTAACTTCATCTCTTCGATTCTCCCTACTCAAAAATGATCTCAAGGAGTTCTTGGACATTTGGGAAAGCTTGAAATGTGATATAAAACCCATTTTTGAATTTCTTTTGAATATTCCCATTGGAAATATATGAAAAAGTGCCATGAAGTTGGGTCAAAATCCTGACCAAATTAGGGCAAAATTTCACTAAGTGTTTTGTTTCATGACTACATGTTCTTAAAATTATAACTTGGGAACCAAGCACTTTTGGAAGAAGTTGTGTGAAGAAAAGTTTTATATTTCATGGAGATATACAACTTTCATGTTGGAAGTTTCTCTTGAATCACCTTGCATCGTGGTGAAAAATTGGCTTAAAGTTATGAAAAAATAAGAAATTTCCAACACTTAGAAAACTTTCTAAGTTTAGAAATTTTAACTTTTCAAAATGAAATATTGAATTTTTGATTTCTTGATGAGTAAGTTTCATTTTTTGACATGATTTGATGAATTTTTATCTTTGGCATTTGATTTTGACCAAAAAGTCAAAGTTTGACTTTTCAATATACAGTTGACTTTTGATCAGTTAACTGAAAATTCATCTGTCAATCCATTGGACTTGCAATGTTTTGAGCCATGTCATTAGGTAAAAATGATGCAATTGGACTCTTGAGATCATGCCTTAAACCAATTGATCATTTGTTAGATAAAAAATCAGAAATTGCCCTTTCCCAGTCAAAACCCTAATTTTGACCATTTTGCCCTTTTGAAGATTTGATCAAATTTCTTGGGGAATTATGGTCTAAACTTGATAAAATGATACATATGAGTTTAAAATGTTGATGTGGATAAAAAATTATGAAGTTTTACTGTAAATTGGCCATAGTTGAGTTTTTCCCCAATACAACTGACTTTTAGGTTAACTGCTCAATTGACTGAGCAAAAGTGTGATCCAAGGCTTGAAACTTGACATGAGTAATCACGGGGGTCCATAATGATCCATGAAAGTCATATAGGGCATTGTAAGTTCAAATATCCTTGTGAAATCTCAAACCCTAATTTTGGTCATCAGTGCTTAAGGAGGTGTCTTGAGCTTGATCAAACCCTAGTGCAGTCTTGAGCCAAAGGAGATCTTGTGAGCAAATTCTTGATAAATGAGAGGGAAAATTTTAGGGTACAATAAATACGCATATACTCAGGTTTCCATATCAATGTCAAACATCATACATATACAAACATTCAATACACACACTCAGGGTTCCATCCCGGTATCAGGCAGCATACGCCTATATCACACAACAAACAAACAATCTCACCCTCGATTTAGATATCTAAGGGGAAACAAACAAAACATTTCTCCTACGATTCAACTTGTCACCTAAGTCTTCATGCCGTGACACGTTCAGGCCATTGCCTAAGTCTTCATGCAGCAGTGTGTTCCCTTATTCCACGACACAGGCCATCGCCTAAGACTTCATGCAGCAGTGTTCGAAAACAAATTTAGCTTATTGCCTCAGACTTCACACAATAATTTGTGAACCAAACCAATTGCCTAAGACTTTATGCAACAATATGTTTCTTTATTCCGCAACATAGATCATCGCCTAAGACTTCATGCATCGATGTTCAAAAACTAAATTTAGCTTATCACCTCAAACTTCACGCATCGATTTGCAAACCAAGCCCATTGCCTAAGACTTCATGCAACAATGTGTTTCTTTATTCCACGACACAGACCATCGCTTAAGACTTCATAAAGCGATGTTCGGAAAAAAAATTTAACTTATCGCCTCAGACTTCACGCAACGATATGCGAACCTAACCCATTGCCTAAGACTTCATGCAACAATGTGTTTCTTTATTCTGCAACACATACCATCGCCTCAGACTTCATGCATCGATGCTCGAAAACAAAATCCAGCCTATCGCCTCAGACTTCACACAACAATTTGCAAACCTAACCCATTGCCTAAGACTTCATGCAGAAATGTGTTTCTTTATTCTGTGACACAGATCATCGCTTCAGAGTTCATGCAACGATGCTCAAAAACCAAAATCTAGCCAATCGCCTCAGACTTCACGCAATGATTTGTGAACCTAGACCTTTGCCTAAGACTTCATGCATCAATGCGTTTCCTTATTCTGCGACATAAACCATCTCCTAAGAATTCATGCAGCGTTATTCGAAAACCAAATTTAGCTTATCGCCCCAGACTTCAAGCAGCGATTTACGAACCTAACCCATTGCCTAAGTCTTCATGCAGCAGTGTGTTCCCTTGTTCCATAACCCAGACCATCGCCTCAGACTTCATGCAGCGATGCTTGAAAACAAAATCTAGCCTATCGCCTCAGACTTCACGTAGAGATTTGTGAACCTAAGCCATTGTCTAAGTCTTCATGCAGGTGCGTTCCCTTATTCCACGACACATATCATCGCCTCAGACTTCATGCAGCGATGCTAGAAAACCAAAATTTAAGCTCATTGCCTAAGACTTTATGCAGAAATGTGTTTCTTTATTCTGTAGCACAGATCATCGCCTCAAACTTCATGCAACGATGCTCGAAAGAAAACAAAAATCTTGCCTATCACCTTAGACGTCATGCAGCGATTTGCAAACATAACCCATGGCCTCAGTCTTTAAGCAGCCATGCATCATCAATTGTTGTTTTATTCATCCTCTAGATGGGTGAATAATCAAAACAAACCAAGACATAAAAAATTGCACTCTCAAGCTCAAGACCATCTGCCTCGAACCCTGGTGAGCGGTATATCATCAGCTTCGCCTCATAAGGGTATGCTACATCAGCGTAACCTTATGATTGGTCGGGCAAATTTTGGGTATTCCAAGTATTCAATAAACTCCCAATCAGAATGCGCCAGACCTGCGTTTTCTCGCGCTATTCGATTGGAAAATAATTGAATAGGGGCAGCTGTCGTACCCCAAATTTGTCCTACCTCAATGATTTTATAGGAAATATTTAATTAAAGATGGTACAACAGCATCTGATGGCCCATCTTTATCCAAGAAAGAAGAGTGTATTTTAATTCAAGAAAATGGGGCTTTCTAAATCGGAAAGACTCATAAATTTATTCGCGAGGCATGTTGGCCAATGGCCCATGCAATTCGAAAATAAAAATTATTCGAGTAATTACTAAGTTATTAAATTATTAAGGCGACTTAAGTTTAAGTTGCTATTAATTAAAAATTAAACAACTTAACCCATTTAAATGTTTGGCGTTAGAAAAAATGGGGTGTGTTTATCAATTTGGAGGCCCGTTAAAGTCAGCCCATTTGTCCTTTTTGTTATTTGCTGTTTCATTTTCAAGAAAAAAATATATTAGTTTTACTGATTTTTATAAACTATTTGTTAGTAAAATAGAGTTTGATGTCTTAAAATAGAGGGGTGAAAATTGCAATTGGCAAGCCCATTAGAATTAGGTCCGTTAATGTTTTGGTTGTTGTTAGCAAAAAGAGGGTGTGGTTAAGGCCCACATTAACAGTAAATGCAAAGCCCATTTGAATTGAGAAATTCTTTTTACTGTAAAAAAAAGAGGAAACAATGTGGTTGGGCTGAATCCAGTTAAAAATGCACAGGGCCCAATTAACATTTTTATTTGCTGTTTTTGTTGAAACAATTTTTTTTTGGCCATTATATTTGAGAAGAAAAATGTGTTGAAAAGCATTTTAAGGCACAATTAAATTAAAAACCTTTTTGTTGTAAAGAAAAACAAAACGTGCTGGGCTGAACTAAGAGACTGACGCGCTGGCCCAATTGATTAAATAACATACAATGTTTCAATTACACTTAAATCAATGCACGTTTTTGCACTAACACTCACTGTAGAGATTTCAAGAAATCAAATATTGAATCAATTAACTAAATCAAATCTCCAAACTCCAGAAATTACAAAACATTATCAAATCTGAAAAATCAATGTTTAACAGAATCAAATCCGAAAATTACAGATAAATATCTATTACATTCATATTACTAAATCAATTATAACAATCTCTAAATTCCTAATTGACATAATCCCTAAATCTAAGCTAGCTGATTCGTAATAACAATCTTATGAAATCCTAAAACTACAACCCTGTAAATAGAAGACTAACAAATACAGGCAATAGGGGGAAGAACTGAAAAAACTGGAAGATACCGAGGCAGAGGAGCTTGAACTCGGACGAAGATATACAAGGGAGGAAGAACAATAAGTCCGGTATCAAGAACCATAAGACTAACAGCAACCGTACCTATGAGGGTTACTTGGGTTCCAATATTTGGAACCCTAGTCGCTGCCTCTCGCCGCCGTCATTCCGGTCATCACCATCCTCAAGCACGGCTACTCTGTCGTAACCTGCAACTCAAAGAAGAAGAAGCAAGCTTAGCCGAATCGAAAGAAGCTCAAGATTCAAAATTTGAAATAGCGAAAAGGGGTAAAAATTGTCTTAGCTTTCTTCGTTATTTGTGCTTGCATTTGGGGAGTTTGTTAGGTGTTTACAGGGAAGGGTTGTGTTAGAGCTTGAGTCGCCGCTGGGAGTGGGACGTTAGGGCTGGGGTTAGGAAAAGAGTTTGAGAGAGTGAATGGGTTGAAAACGAGATAAAGAAGATGTACTGTAAAAAAAGAAAACTAAAATGAAATTTAAAAACCATGTTGTATGTTCCATTTAGATCTGGTTAGCGCTTGCCCATAGCAGTTATCATGCGCCTTCGCTATTATCCATTAGATCATGATCAGACGACCGAAAGTCCTCACTGTATTCCCCTAAACCCGCGCTACACTCAATCTCCATGAATCTCTCCAAAGCATAGTGGGCCTAGGCCCGTTTCCTTTTAGAACACCCCTTCTATCCTTTTACTAGAATGCAAAGCAGTTCGTACCCCCCTGCCAGCCTGCATATTTGGGCCAACCCAGATTGTATTTGACACCACCTTGTTTTACTTAATAACTTAAAACGACACCCCATCCGGTAATTATTTATTTTCTGCATTTTTTTATAGTAATTATTATATTTTAATTATATTTTATTATTATTGTTATTATTATATTTTTATAATAATAATAATAATTATTATTAATTTTCATATTATTATTATTATTATTATTATTATTATCATATTTTATTATTTATTATACGTAAATATTATCATGTAAATAAATAAATTTTATTCAAACTCATGCATATTATTTTCTCATATATTGCATTAAATATTTTAGTCATGCATTAATCAAGAATTTCGCAATTAATATGATAAAAAATATACAACAAATATCAAACTATTTTTTGCAACAAACTAATCTAATCAAACGTTTTTTTTACAAAAGGGTTTCAAACAGATTTTGGCTTACCGCGCATTTAGTCAAAATCTCCGCAATCACTACTCCCGACCAAAATGCGAGGTGGTTCAAAGCACGCTTGTGACCCCTAAAAAACACCAACCCCATACGAACTATGAATTGAGACTCTGATTTCTCATAAGAGGATACGTAGGCATACGATCAAAAATCGTAGCGAGTTCCCCTATAAAAAATTTAAACCCTTTCCCCTAATAAAATTTAAATCCTGTTTCCCTAACTCAAACCTAAAATCTAGTATCCTTGTGAACAAGGTAGATGAAAGGTGCCTAAAACCTTCCTTTCATCTAAAGAAGTCTGAAACCTAGAACCCCTGTTTGCGAATTAGGGTTTTCTGTTAGATTCCCTTCCCTAGGATAAAAACTAATAGTGGTGGCTCTGATTAAAAATCCAGTCGCTACACAAGCATGATAAAATCATGCTCTTGTATATTTTGGAAAGCTTTAAATATCCTCTACAACTCACATGTTGGCCATTTTGACAAAATCATCTTGGAACTATAGGAAAAAATGCCAAGAAGTTGGAATAAAATCCTGATCAAAATCTGTTAAAAATTTCTCTAAGTGTTAGATGAAAATGTCATGACTTCATGGGCTTATATATTCAAATCTAAATGTTTTTTGGACATCAACCCTCTAATACAAAGTTTAAAAATTCATCAAGATCTACAACTTTCATGTTGAAAGTTTCCTTTGAATCATCATGCATCTTGGTGAAAAATTGGCATGAAGTAGTGAAATTATCATGTACAAAACACTTAGAAAAATTTCTAAGTCTTTGAAAAGTTTGACTTATCAAATTTACTTTTGAATTTCTTGACTTCTTGATTATCAAGCTTGATATTCTTGAATGTCTTGATGAATTTTTATCTTTGAAACTCAATGTTGACAAAAAATTCAAAGTTTGACTTTTGGTGTATCAGTTGAGTTTTCATCAGTTGATTGAATTTTAGCTATCAATCAATTGATCTTGAGAAATGAATTGATATATGCAATTAGGTCAAAAGGATGCATTTGAATCCTTGAGACTATGTTTCAAACCAATATATTATGTATTAGGTCAAAAGTCAGTGATCAATCATTCTCAGTCAAAATCCTAATTTGTGGTGTCACTGTTTCGAAGGTGATTTTGTTTGATCAATCCCTTGAGAATCCTTAAGCGTTGGAGATCTTTTATGAAATGTCTTGAGAAAAGAGAGGGAAAATTTTGGGATACAACAACTGCCCCTGTTCAATCTTATTAATCCTGAAGGGTTAGATTGGCGAGTTCGCCATTCGTGACTTGAAGGTGAAAGATGATTGAACACTAGAGTGCCAAGAAATTTGCACTCGATGATATGTTAGTTGATTATATTGGGAATGAGCTTAAATATTCCATTTAAACAAATGATGAAGAGTTTGTCAAAGACGGGCTTATAGATGCCATCCAGAGATAATGTTTGTAGAAACTGGAAGAAGTAACAGAATAAATTCTTGGTCGATTTATACTGAAACTGTAGATGTCTTTTGCCTATTTTTAACTGGGAGAAATAAATCTAACCAGAAGAGGTCTTGTGATGGTGACTTCATTGGGGAAACAAATCTAACCATAAGAGGCCTTTTGATTTCCTATTATTAACTAGTAGAAGTAAATCCATGCCAGAAGAGGTCTGTTGATTTCCTATTATTAACTGGTAGAAGTAAATCCATCCAGAAGAAGACATTTGATTTGTTGACTTTTCCTGCAAGGAAGAGGGTTAGTTGCATGTAGATGTATGCATGGTACAATGATGTTCTCAAAATAAATGAGATTTTGTTGTATGCATTTGTCATGTATGTAATATGATATATGAATGTGAAATATTGTCAAATTGTATCTTTGTCTTAGGAAATAAATCCTTGACAAATGCTGGGGAGCTTTGGGAAGTTAAATCCCAGACTGCTGTTGGCGACGAAGATTACGAAGAGTATGCACATCTTCAAACCTTGTTTAGAATGCTTCCGCTGGGAATTCCTGTTTTGTTGTTTGAGGAGAAATCCGCTAGGGAACATTGACTTTAGCTCTTTGATTGAGGAAACTCTATGGGGAATGTTGATTTCTGCTTAGGGAATAGAGCTCAGGAGTTTTAGTTGTCCATTGCTATACTGGGGAATTATCTCTTGATTGGAAGAATAAAAGTTAGATGTTATCTGGTCAAAATCCAGGCTTTGCAGCAACTTGCTGGGGATAATAAAGTTAATTGTTATCTGGTCGGATTCCAGGCTTCGCAGTAACTTACCGGGGAAGATGAAATTAATTTTTATTTGGTCGGATTCCAGGCTTCGCAAAAAATTTGAGGTTAACTATTATCTGGTCAGATTCCAGGCTTTGCAACATCTTGAAGTTAATTGTTATCTGGTCGGATTCTAGGCTTCGCAGAAACTTAGATGAAATTAACTGTTATTTGGTCAGATTCCAGGCTTCGCAGAAAACTTGAAGTTAACTGTTATCTGGACAAATTCTAGTCTTCGTAGAAACTTAGATGAAATTAACTATTATCTGGTCGGATTCCAGGCTTCATAGAAAATTGAATTTAAACTGTTATCTGGTCGGGTTCCAGGCTTTTCAGAAACTTAGATGAAATGGATGAAATCAATTGTTATCTGGTCGAATTGCAGGCTTCGTAGTAATTTTCTTGAAAGGATGAAGTTTAACTGTTATTTGGTCTGATTCCAGGCTTCGCAGTAGCTTACTGGGATAGTAACGACTCTGTTGGGGAATTCAATGACTCTACCAGGGATTAAGGGGTTTTGTCCATTGATTTATAATAGTTTAAGAGGCCTACTCAAGCTGGGGAATTTGTAGTTTGTTGGGAAAATAAACTCGGTTAAAGAGAATATTTTGACGACCTTCTAGGGAAGTGACTTCATTAGGTAGAACTCCATAAGGCTTCTTTCTAAGACCAACTCAGTTGGGGAGAGGGTTTTCGAGAGATTGGAACTCTGGCTGGGGATTGCATGAATCCGTCTCTGTGGGGATAATCTTATTGAATTATCTCTTTGGGGATATCCCAAATCCTTAAGGAAATGCTTGTTACTGTTTTTATGTATACATTTGTTAACAGTTTAATCATGTTCATATGCATGTGTTCATTCAATTTTAATCATTGGACACTTTTGCACTCAAAACAGAAAAAACAAAAAGTTTGCACTTCAAAGTATATTTGTATTGATGTTTGCCTATAAACAAGCGTTTTTGTACAAGGAGACAAATATCCTAGTAAGAGGAAGTCGTCGAAAGAATGAAAGGAATACAAAGTGAAAACACAAATAATAGCCATGTAGAAGTGATCTCATTGGGTTCCAACTCCACTATTGCCCCTATGTCTTCGACATCATCCCTTTCTGTTGAAAGAAGTCGATTGAATTGATCTTTGACCTTTTGAACTTTTGACCTTGGTAATAAGGTTGGCTGCAGAGATCCAACAGGACATAGTCGTACGCTTTAATCCCTAACTTTTGCCTGGACCGCTCTTTCGGGTTTTCAGTCCACCAGGATATCCATTTTTGCCCAAGCATCCCTTTCGGGTTTTCGACTTGTCGGGTGTACAATCTTTTGTATATATCCCTAACTTTTGTTCGAACCCTTTTGGTTCGCCGGGATGCCCTTATTTTTACCTAGGTATGTCAACCTAGCGGGTCATTATTTATGCATAGTATTTTTTGACTACGTCCATGCTCACAAGATGCAGGAAATCTTCGCCGTCCATAGTTGTTAGCATCATGGCACCACCAGAGAATAATTTCTTGACAACAAATGGTCCTTCATAAGTGGGAGTCCATTTCCCCTGGGATCGCCTTGTGGAAAATGATGTGCTTTATTACCAAGTCGCCAGTCTGATATACTTGAGGCTTGATCTTTTAGTTAAAAGCCTTGATCATACATTTTTGATACATTTGACTATGACAAACAATAGCCAATCTTTTCTCATCGATCAAGTTCAAATGATCCAATCTAGTCTAAACCCATTCGTCTTCTCCTAAGTCTGCTTCTTTCATAATCCTTAGAGAAGGAATCTGACTTCGACAGGCAGGACAACTTCCATGCCACAGACCAAGGTGAACGGGGTTGCCCCAGTTGATGTTCGTGTCGAAGTACGGTAACCATGAAGAGAAAACAGTAACATCTCGTGCCAGTCTTTGTAAGTCACCACCATCTTTTGCATAATCTTCTTTATGTTTTTATTAGCAGCTTCCACTGCGCCATTCATTTTAGGTATGTAAGGAGAAGAATTGTGATGCTTAATTTTGAACTGAGTGCAAAGTTCCATAATCATAGCATTTTTAAGATTAGTTCCGTTGTCGGTGATGATTCTTTCAGGGATACCGTAACGGCAGATGAGGTTATGCTTGATAAAACGGGCCACAACGTTCTTGGTTACTGAGGCAAATGAGGCAGCTTCGACCCATTTGGTGAAGTAGTCTATGGCAACAAGGATGAAATGATGTCCATTAGAAGCTGTGGGCTTGATCTCTCCAATCATGTCAATGCACTACATTGCAAATGGCCACGGAGCAGTCATGAAATTCAGAGTTATTGGAGGCACATGAACTTTATCGGCATAGATCTGACACTTATGGGAAGTCCTCGAGTGATGGTGACAATTAGTTTCCATTGTCGACCAATAGTAGCCAGCCCTTAAAATCTTCTTGGCCATAGTGTGTCCACTAGAGTGAGTCCCAAAGATACCATCATGCATGTCTTCCATGATCTTCTCTGCCTCCTTCTTATCCACACACGGGAGTAGAGTAGAATCATGGTTGTGCTTGTAAAAGATTCTATTACTTAGGAAGAATTAGGCTGAAAATCTCCACAAAAATTTCTTATCATTGATGGAAGCTCCTTCAGGATACTCTTGTACTTCAAGATATCTCTTCACCTCATGGTACCATGACTTCTCTTTGTCAGTGTCAAGCTCATAACATTGCGCGAGTTCATCAAATCTTTTGATTGTAATTCTAGGAGCCTCGTTATCCCAATTGACCTTGAACATAGATGACATTGTTGCTAGGGCATCTTCCAACTGATTTTCTTCTCTAGGGAAATGTTCGAAAGTAACCTCCTCCAAAGTATGGGATCATGGTTAGCACAAGCTCTTTGTAAGGAATCCGATTAGGATGTTTGGTATCCTACTCTCCCTTAACTTGACTGATTACTAAGGCTGAGTCTCCATATACGCTTAAGAATTTCATTCTTAGGTCGATAGCAGCCTTTAGTCCCAAGATGCATGCTTCGTATTCAGCCATGTTCTTTGTACAGTCAAAACACAGCCTAGTAGTGAAAGGTGTATGGAAACCTTTAGGAGAAATAATCACACAACACCAATTCCGTTACCCAAAGCGTTGAAAGCTCCATCAAAAACCATAGTCCATCAGGATCCTTGTTCAGGTCTATCACACGGTTAAGGCTTTTCACAATCAGTTATCAGAATGATATTCTCGTCCGGGAAGTCAAAGTTCATGGACTGATAGTCATCAATAGATTTATGGGCCAAATAATCCGCCAGTATAGTTCCTTTGATTGGTTTTTGTATGGTATATTGAATGTCGTATTCGGTCAAGATCATTTTCCACCTAGCTATTCGTTTGGAGAGAGCTGGCTTCTCGAAGATATACTTGACATGATCCATCTTAGAAATCAATAGGGTGGTGTGAGTCAATATATACTGTCTTAGCTGGTGAGCAGCCCATGCTAAAGCGTAACAAATTTTCTCGAACAGTGAATATCTTGTTTCACAGTCGGTAAACTTTTTGCTCAGGTAGTATATTGCATGCTCTTTTTGGCCAGACTCGTCATGTTGGCCAAACACCCCCCCATTGAATTCTCTAATATAGTCAAGTACATAATTAGGGGTCTTCCTTCAACTAGAGGCATCAGGATTGGACGTTCTTGTTAATATTCCTTGATCTTGTCAAAGGCTTCTTGGCAGTCATCGTTCCATCTGACTACTTGATCTTTCTTCAAGAGTTTGAAGATTGGCTCACAAGTAGCAATCAAGTGAGATATGAATCGAGCAATGTAGTTGAGTCGACCTAAGAAACCCCTGACCTCTTTCTTAGTAAGGGGAGCTGGCATCTCTTATATGGCTTTGACTTTTTCAGGGTAGAACTCAATACCTTTTCCACTGACGACAAACCCTAAGAGTTTTCAAGACCTTACCCTAAAGGTGCATTTGTTTGGATTTAGTCTTAGCTTGTACTTCTTCAATCTTTCAAACAACGTGTAGTGATCAAGGTGTTCTTCCTCAGTCTGCGACCTTGCAATCATATCATCCACATAGACCTCTATCTCATGATGAATCATATCATGAAATAAATCGACCATAGCTCGTTGATAGGTTTCCCCCGCCATCTTCAAACCGAAAGGCATGACCTTGTAACAAAAAGTGCCCCATTGTGTAACAAAAGTGGTTTTTTCCATGTCCTCGGGAGCCATTTTGATTTGGTTATATCTGGAGAAGCCATCCATGAAGGAGAAAACTTTGTGTTGAGCAGTGTTTTCGACCAAGACATCGATATGTGGTAGTGGGAAATCATCCTCGGGGCTAGCTCTATTCAGGTCTCTATAGTCTATGCACATACGGACTTTACCTTCTTTCTTAGGCACCGGGACCATATTTCCACCCATTGAGGGTATGATGTCACTGCCAGGAAACCTGCATCAAATTGTTTCATTACCTTAGCTTTTATCTTTTCAGACATGTTTGGCCGCATACGATGCACTTTTTGCTTGACTGGAGGACAATCTTCCTTCGTTGGTAGACGATGAACCACAATATCACTATCCAACCCTGGCATATCTTCATATGACCAATCAAACACCTCAACATAGTCGCGCAACATCTGAACCAATCTGCCTTTGAATCGTTTTCCAAGTTGGCGCCAATCTTGACTTCCCTCTTGTCTGTCTCAGTACCTAGGTTGATCACTTCAACCGACTCTTCATGAGGTTGAATGGCTTTCTCCTCTTGCATCAGAAGTCTGGCTAACTCCCCTGGTATTTCACAATCTTCTTCGCCTTTGTCTTCGGCTTGGTTGATTGGATGTTCAAAGTCATAGCTGGAAATAGCAGAGTCTTTGGCAATGAGACCCGGAGTGGATGAGGATCTGCAAGTGTGTGTGTGTGTGTGTGTGTGTGTGTGTGTGTGTGTGTGTGTGTGTGTGTGCATGTAAGATACATGGCTATTTTTAAAAATGCAACAAAATGAAAGAAAGACAATGAGTGAAAAACTTGAGTGCAAAAAGTCCGATGTTTTTTCATTAAATGATCATACGGAAATGAACAAGCTCTTAACAAATGGACCATAGTGCCTCGGGAAAGGCACATGGTTTAAAGTCATTGTTTGGAATTAAAATTACAGATAAAAGTTCTTGAATTGACAAAACAGTAAATGGTAATTACTCCTCGGTGAAAGAGACTGGAATGAAATCCTTGGCACGCCAGTTGTTGAGCTCTTCTCCAGCAGTCGGGTAGATCCATTCATCAAAGTCACAATCATCCTCAGAGTCTTCAATAGCATTCACTCCATGATTACCAATGCAAAGAGGTGGTTTTACTATGTGTGCACGTCTGACCTACTTTTGAGCTTTGGCAGTGAAACCCAACCCAAACATGTCTGCTTTGAAAGGAATATCAGGGAGTTGTCCCCAATTTGTACTACTTCCATCTTTAATCACGACACAAGCATCCTTAAGTGAAACCATCCTTGGAACAACTTCATCATCTTTTGGAGTGTTAGAAGAGATTTTGGTTGCGGCAACCATGAGAGGAACCACTTTGAAGGCTTGGCATGGAGTTTCTATAAACTCGTCGTCCATCTCGACATACTTAAACGAATTCAAGTGGCTAACCATGAACTTTTCTTCATCACAAATGGTAACAATCTTTCCTTTGACTGGATATTTCAATTTATGGTGAAGGGTGGACGTCACTACTCCCTCCCCATGTATTCAAGGGCGTCCAAGTAAACAAGAGTAAATGGGATAGATGTCCATCACGTAGAAACTATAATTGAAAACTTGTGAACCAACTTTAATGGGGAGATACTTATCCAAGTACCATCCTCTTGGATCCATCAAAATCCCTTACAACTACGTCACTTGGCTTTAACACCAAACCATCGTAATCCAACCGATCTAAGGAACATTTGGGTAAGACATTTGGAGAGGACCCTGTATCCACCAAGACACGGGCCAGAGTAGTTCCTTTGCATTCAATAGAGACATGCAAAGCCTTGTTATTATTCCTTCCAACTAGTGTCAAGTCAGCATTATAGAACCCCAATTCATTGTCGGCAGTCAGACTCGCCACGCATTTTTCAAATTGATCGGTTGTGGTCTCTTGAGGAACATACGCTTTCTTCAAAAATTTGATTAAAGCTTGGGAATGAGCATTGGAACAAAGCAACAAAGATAGCATAGATATTTTGGAGGGGGTTTTCCCCAACTGCTCTACTATCTTGAAATCACTCTTTTTTATAATCTTCAAGACTTCCTCCATTTCTTGGGCGAAAGGTTCCTCAGCAGCAATGCCTTTGGCAAGCATCTCTATCCTAGTAGGCTCAATTACTTTCTCTTTATCCCTAGTGTCAGTACTAGGCTTATCAATGGTAATGTGGATATGTGTCATTGTAGTAGTTGGAGGTGAAATGTTAGGAGAGAAAATCCTCCGCATTCTTGTCACCTTTCTAGTACCAGCAATATTGGCAACGTCATCAGCTTTGTCTTCATTGATCAAAGAGTCTTGTTTAATTCCCTGATAGTAAACTTTAACACCGTAATTCCAAGGGACTGCTTTGTCGGAGGAGTAAGGAATCGGCCCAGGAGCTGTAATTATCAAGGGAGAAATCGTTGGTTCGTTGGAAATCCTAATAGGACCTTTTGAAGAGATCCTAAGAGGCTTGTTTGAAATTGTTATGACGAAAATGTCTTCAGCTTTATCGGTCAAACTTTTGATGGACGAAGTTCTTTCAAACAAGATCTCATGAGTATTTATCAGAAGTTGAACACCTTCTTTCATCCATTTGCATCTATTAACTTGTTCGGCGCAACAATTACAGTCTTTCAAACAGCTAGGGAAAACTCTAGCTCTCAACAGGTTCTCTTTAGCAATGGTTAGTGGAGTAGTCAAATCTTCAACGGAGGAAACAAAAGCAGTGTCTTCAATTGCATTGACACCTTTGCCATGATTTGGCATTGGTGCAGTTATAACATTTGGAGTTATAGGTGGATCAAACTCAATAGTTTTGTTGTCGATAAGATCTTAAATTTTGTTTTTTAGAGCCCAACATTGATCAGTATCATGCCCAGGGCTATTGGAGTGATAGGCGCGTTTGGCGTTAAGATTGTATTTTGGAGATGAAACATTAGGATTTGATGGTGGATCAAGCAATGTTACCAAGTTGGCCTTCAACAGGTGTTGCAAGGCTTGGGACAGTGACATGTTAATCCTTGTGAATTGTCTTCTCGAAACTTCAGACTTTTGATGGTTGGCTTGT
Source organism: Vicia faba (assembly GCA_948472305.1). Classification (NCBI taxonomy): domain Eukaryota; kingdom Viridiplantae; phylum Streptophyta; class Magnoliopsida; order Fabales; family Fabaceae; genus Vicia; species Vicia faba. The sequence continues at coordinate 273,493,027 of OX451735.1, read as the reverse complement.
TGTGGTTGTCTTTGAGCAGATGGAGGGTTGGAGATCAAAAGAACATTAACAGATGGACAGTGATCCTTCTTGGCATGGGCCCTTGACCCGTATATAGCATTGGCTTCTTTCTTGCTAGTAAAGGGCATCTTTTCAGTGTTTGATGTAGAAGCAGATCCCATGGGAATTTTTCCACTCTTGATACCACTCTCGACCCTTTCACCAATCAGAATTAACTCAGTGGCACCAGATGATGAGCTCCCAATTAACAAGTTGAAAAATGGGCCAGTTAATGTTCCCATGAACATACCCACCAAGCCCATATCTGCCAGTGGTGGTTGTACTCTACCAGCAAGGTCTCTCCATTTCTGTGCGTACTCTTTGAAACCTTCGTTGGAAGCCATTATCATTCCTTGTAACTAAACTCTAGTCAACGCCAAATCAGCGTTGTACTGATATTGACGGTAGAAAGCGGTGGCCAGATCTTCCCAGGTATGAATGTTTGAACCCTCTAACTGATAAAACCATTCTAACCGAGTCCTAGATAGACTCTCTTAAAATAAATGTACCCACAACTTCTTATCAGTGGTATGCGGTTGTATCTTGCGAACGTAGTATCTTAAGTGAAGTTTTGGGCACGAAACACCGTCGTACTTAGAAAAGATTGGAATTTTGAATTTGTGGGGGATAATAACCCCAAGTGCTAATCCGAAATCACCAAAATCCAAGCCAGGTACAACTTGAATTTTCACAGCTTTCAACCTATCTTCCAGTTCCTTGTACTTATCCTCAGCCGGTGGATACTGTCATCAAAGTAATCTTCATCCTCAGAAGCTTGATTGTCTTCACCCCTAGCACGAGTACTCCTTGCATCTTCGTTTTGGTTTTCATCCTCCTCGGAAGACTCTTTAACCTACTTGTACTTGACGGACATGGCATTTAAACCTTTTCCCCATGTTGATAAGGGCCTTCTTCTTAGTGTTCTTCTTGGAAACCAGAGGTGACATCATTTCTTGTTGTCCTTTGGCCAAATTGAGCAAGGTTTCTTGAAATTGAGAATTTTGTGTCTGCAAGTCTTTCACAGTCTTCTCAAGATCTACCTTACTGAAATAAACAGTAGAAAGATGAGGAAAGCTATGTCGTGAAACCTGCTTATGTTATGATGCATGAAATGCATATACAAATGATTTCAAGGACTTTTAAGATTTAAATTTGTTTAGACAAAGAAGGAACAAACATTCATTGTATTAATAAGTTCAAACGGCTTACAAAAATGCCTCTTGGGCTTACAATGGAAGAAGCAAAAATAATACAAAATGAACTCCTAAAACAAAAAAGGACTAAAGCTTCCCATGAGCGCATCCTCTTCGGTGCAATGTAGGCATTCAAACTCCACTCTTCATGAAGTTGTATCGTGAGCTCCAAAACCTTCTTCTCGCTTGCGTAGAATTGGGTTTCAAAGGTATCTCGCTCCCCTTTGAGTTGAATCCAAGATCTTTGCAACTCCTTGAGAGTAGTGAGCATGTCAGGATGAAAAATAGTGTAGGGAACATCTCCCTCAGCAATAGGCTCCACAATGATAGGTAAGTGGCAGGATACGACATCATAAGGCTTTGAGCGCGAGCTCGCACCCACTTGAGATAAGGCTCTAATGGAATAGAGTTCTTATGCCCCAATGTCTTGCTATCAACTTTGTTCACCATTCCCCAAGCTCGCACAAATATTTGACGATAACCTTGGACATCGTTCTCATAGTCAAATGCAATTCCTTGGACAAGTGCATCATGAGGACCATCCCTCCTAGCATACCCAAATTGTCGTAAAGCCAAACAAGGATTATAGGTGATACCTACCCTAATGCCCAGGAGAGGGACATTAGGGAATTCTCCACAATGGTCAATAATGACAATGTCCTCCAAAGATCGAGAACACCAATGAATATCTGAATGTGAGAGTGATATTAACCTATTAGACCATCTCATACCTTGCTCATTCTTCAAAACATATTGAGGTAGGCGCGAAATAAACCTCCTAGCCAACAAAGGAGTGAAACACATAAGAATTCCCCTTTTCTTCATGGTGCGAGTGTGAAGAGAATGCAAGATATCTCCAAGTAAGGTAGGCACCGGGTTACAAGATAGAAAAACCTTGACCGTATTCACATCTATTAGTTGGTCCAGGTTAGGAAATAATACCATCCCATAGATAAGAAGAGCTAAGACTTCTTCAAAGGCTTGTAAGTCCAAAGCATCCCAAAATTGTTGAGCCTTCTCAAACAGAAACTTGGCTAGAAAACCCTTAACACCACTTCTTATTTCCCAATTTGCCACAACATCGGATCGTTGCAAATGTAAAGCTAAAACAATTTCCTCAGGTCTTGGGTCTTTCTCAACACTGGTGAAGGGTAGTTGATCAAGAATAGGTACTCCCAAGAGTTGAGAAAATTCCTCTATAGTGGACACTAGTTAGTAATCAGGAAATGTAATGCAATAGTGTAAAGGGTCAAAGAACTGAAAGAGCACTTTCATCATGTCTTCATCAAGGCTTGAGGTAACCAGATTGAGAAGTCGAACATGTCTTTTGGTGAACAGAGAATTCTAAGGAACCCTTTATGCTAACTCTTTGAGTTGAGGAGGCACTCTTAAGAGGTTGATTTGAATAGTATTTTTGCGAGTGGAAGCCATGTCCTATAAAACAAAATAAAGATAAATCTCTAGGTCCTTAAAATGGTTAGTGCAAAATGCCATGGTATGATGTCATGATGTTATGTATAAGTAAACATATACAAGCAAAGAAAACAAGTCCTTAGGTTTAGGATTGCATGCGGTTCATAGGTAAGTACCCTCTTGAAGTTTATTTAGTTCAACCTGTCTTTGAAAGTATCCGGGTTCTAGGGAATCTCAATATCACTCATCTTTCTTCATCGGACATTGTTTCAGCGTAAGCCTCTTTATTGGCGACCGAAATATCCTGAAATTCGATCTCAATGAGCATAGTATCCAGTATCAACCAACTTCGGACTGCACCAAAGTCGGCTATCTCACTACTTCCTAATGACCAAGTTGTTCAATTAAAGATTCTACAGTCAGTTAATGCTTCATGACACCACACAACGGCCCCATATTCTCATTGACTGGACTCAAGGGATACCGGTACTAATAAATGTGTCACACTAACGTAGCCATCGCTTCAACCATGTCGGTATACCCCGCACAATCCCTACAATCTATTGCTACTTACCTAATAATGTTCCCCGATCCGGGTAGAGGATAAATAAAAAACCCAAACAAGGATCCAAAATGTAAAGCAAACAAGTTAAACAATGAAAGCATTTAAAGGTGATCTAGTCTCTAAGGTAACCCCACTTTTAATTATCACCCCAGCAGAGTCACTAGTTCTATAATACGGTGGGAGAACAAACTTAGGTATTTTGTGTTTTATCGCAATTGTTGCAGATAGAAGGAGTCTCCACTGACTATTCTTTGATCCAATAAAGGAAAGGGTGAAAAGAACAGGAAACACCTTTTGAGATATTTTCTTGAGTTCGGGGGGTAGGTTATGAAAAGGGAAGGTGTTAGCACCCTTTTCATCTGTAGTTATCTACGGGCTCTTAGTTGCTAGCTCACTTTGAAATGTTTTGTTTGAAATGTGTTTGTGATGGGTTTTGAAAGTATTTTTGAAAAAGTGCCTTCGTTTAGGCGAACTTTGTAATGATTCTCATCTCTATAAGAAAGCATACAAAGTGTTGACTTTTGAAAATATTTCATTTGAAAGTCTTAGTCCTTTTCCTCCTCCTTTAGATATTGTTATCTTACCATTGATTGATAAGAATCCCTATAATTGTATGTGAAGGGACGAGCGTGGGTCATCGTACAATCATAGAAAGCAACATTGTAGGATACTTTAGCAATTTGTCATAAGGGTCTAAGATCGTTTACCGAAGGCAACATCAAAGGGTCATCGAGGGACTATGATCTTGTATTCAAGGGTCTTTGCTAAAGCATCCCACATTCGAGGGACATGACTATTTTTTATCTGAAGCAACAAGTGTGGATTACCCTAGAGGTGCAAGTGTGCAAAGTGCTTGTTTTCATGCATTTGTTCTTGAATTGGGATTTGCTACTTGTTGATTTTATGTCTTGCCATACAAACCCTAATTACTAGCATTTATATATGAAAGTGATAAATTGCAGAATGTAAAGATTCTAAGCTATTACATCATTTGGAGATGGGGGTACAAATTTACAAATGGGGGATGAAAGCAAATAAATCCTAATTTACTATTACAACTATATTGAATTTAACGATAATGTACAAAAAATGTAAATATAATGTACAAAGAATAAAATGATATGAAAAGAAACGAAAATGTTTTTCTTTATGAAGAAAGGGTTTTGACCTAATTAACTAAAAGAAAATAAATAAATAAAACTAAGAAAATTAAACTTAAGTTAATTAAGAAAATTAATTTGATTGAAGAAGCAAGTTTAGGAATTTTATCAAAAGGTTTTATATATATATAAAATTAGTTAATTAAAAGCCTTAAGTTCTAAATTAATTTTAAAAATAAAAGAAAAGATAAACCTAAGTTTGAATATTAAATTAATTTTAAGAAAAGAAATTGATTTTAAAAAATGTTTTTTTGGCTTTTGGTTTAGAAAGAAATAACAATAGGAATATATTAAAGTTATAAATGATAAATAAAATATTTTGGAAAATCAAAACCAAACTCTGCATGTATTGATAGATAATTGCATAGTCTAACTTTTCTGTTTTGCATGGATGCATATCTGATTTTTGTCGACACATGTCATTTTCTTGCTCCTGGAAGTCAAAAACAGCCCAGTATGAGTCGATACATAGTGGTATGTTTCGACTCATTTCTTGTTTGTGTCGACACATTCATGTTTTGTGCCGACTCATACACCTTTTGTCTCTTTGTATTGTGCCTGGATAACAATATGCATTGATGCATAAGGCCATGTATCGACTCATAACCTGTTATGTAACTAAAATGAGTCAACTCCTGCTGCAGTTTTTCACTTCTAACATTGTTCTATTGCATGTACAAGTCAGTTCTCAACTTATAATTGATGAAAATGAAGAGCTAGCATATGGTTAGCTTCAAGGGCAATGATTACTACATTCCATTTTCAAAATGAATCACTAATGATATTTGAAATGAAAAACTCAAAGTCAAGAAGACTTACCTTGAAACTGAAATTTGGGTTTTGACTTAGAGTTGGAGAAACCAAGTTGCATGTGGCTTTTTTTTGGTAAATGGTGGTGATGATGTAACAAAAGTTGTTTTTGTGTTTGAACAACTTCTATATGAGGTATATGAAGTATGTGGATGGTTTATTTAGACAGAACTTGTAAGATGTGTGAGGTTCAAAGATTTGGACTTCTAAGCTCAAGAGTGGAGGTTTTGTGGATAGTTATAGCTTTTGAGAGTATGAGATTTTGAGGGCTTGTCTACACAATAAAAACTTCTGCCATTTTAGCTTGCAAATGGCCTCTCTATTTATAGAGGAGGTTTGAGAGGATGAGAGAGTTTGTTTTACAAGCTGTCAAAATTCTGGTTTAGTTGAGATGAAACAACCAAGTTATTATGAAAATTGGTGTTCCAATGCATGGTACAAGCATGGTCTGAAGTTGCTAGAGGTTTTTAGGCATGTTGCTTCTTGCTTTGACATTGTTTGTGCAGAAAAACAGTTGAGAGGCTCAAGGAGAGATGACTTTGTATAAAGCATGCTTTATGTGAATGGCAATGGTGCCTTTGTGCCATAAATGGAATGATGCAATGGAAAATACTTGAATCACTTGGATAATGGTTCAATCAATTCTGTAAACATCTGATTATGGATAGATTTGCAAGTCAAAATTCCTGTAAAGTAAGATTATGCAGCATGGCATACGTATTTTGTTATATGTTCTTCAACAAAATGACTTGCAATTCAAGAATGGATGCCCAACTTCAGGCCCTTGAATCTCCTAGCTCAAGTATGATAAATTCATGATCTTGGATGTTTTAGAAAGCTTGAAGCATACTCTACAACTTTCATGTTGGCCATTTTGATAAAATCATCTTGGAACTATGTGAAAAAATGCCAAGAAGTTAGAATAAAATCCTAGCCAAAATCTGTTGAAAATTTCTCTAAGTGTTAGATGAAAATGTCATGACTTCATGGGCTTATATCTTCAAATATAAGCGTTTTTTGGACATCAACCCTCTAATACAAAGTTGAAGAATTCATCAAGATCTACAACTTTCATGTTGATAGTTTCCTTTGAATCATCATGCATCTTGGTGAAAAATTGGCATGAATTAGTGAAATTATCATGTACAAAACACTTAGAAAAATTTCTAAGTCTCTGAAAAGTTTGACTTTTCAAATTGACTTTTGAATTTATTGACTTCTTGATGATCAAGCTTTACATTATTGAATATCTTTATGAATTTGGATCTTTGAAACTTAATGGTGACCAAAAAGTCAATGTTTGACTTTTGGTGTATCAGTTGACTTTTCATCAGTTGACTATATTTCAGCTATCAATCAATTGATCTTGAGAAATGAATTGATATATGCAATTAGGTCAAAATGATGCATTTGAATCCTTGAGACCATGTTTCAAACCAATAGATTATCTATTAGGTCAAAAGTCAGTGATCAGTCATTCTCAGTCAAAATCCTAATTTGTAGTCTCAGTGTTTCAAAGGTGATTTTGTTTGATCAATTCCTTGAGAATCCTTGAGCATTGGAGATATTTTGTGAAATGCCTTGAGAAAAGATATGGAAAATTTTGGGGTACAACACTCCCCTAATGCAAAAGAGAGGGACATTAGGGAATTCCCTGCAAAGGTCAATAATGATAACGTTCTCCAAAGATCGAGAACACCAATGGATACCTGAATGCGAGAGTGACATCAACCTATTAGACCATCTCATGCCTTGCTCATTATTCAAAACAGATCGAGGTAGGTGTGAAATAAACCACCTCTCGGTGAATGGAGAATCATTTTGAACCCTTGATGCTAATTCCTTGAATTGAGGAAGCACTTTCACAAGTTGGATTCAGATAGTATTTCTTCGCATGGAAGCCATGTCTTACAAAACAGCACAAAGATAAATCCCAAAGTCCTTGAAATGTAATGGTATGATGTCATGATGTTATGTACAAGTAAACATATACACACAAAGCAAACATGTCCTTAGGTTCAGGCTTACATCAGGTTTCATAGGAAAGTTCCCTCTTAAAGTTTAGTTGGTTCAACCTGTCCTAGATCGGGTTCTAGGGAATCTTAATATCATTGATCTTTCTTCATTGGGCATTGTTTCAGCGTAAGCCTCTGTTTTAGCGATCGAAATATCCCAAAAGTCTAATCTCAATGAGCATAGTACCGAGTATCAACCAACTTCGGACTCCGCCAAAGCTGGCTGTCTCACTACTTCCTAATGGCCAGGTTGTTCAATTAAAGGTTCTAAGGTTCGTTAGTGTTTCATGACACCACACAGCGGCCCCGTATTCTCCTTAATTCGCTATAAGGGATATCGGTACCCACAAATGTGTCATACTAACATAGCTATTGTCTCAACTGTATCGGTCTATGCCATACAGTCTCCATAATTTTTGCTATTTACCTAATGATGTTCCCAGATCCGGGTAGAGGATCAATACAAACCCAAACAAGGACCCGTAGTGTAAAGCAAGAAAATCAAACAATGAAAGCATTTAAAGGTGATCTATCCCCTAAGGTAACCCAAATTTTAAGTATTTCTCCAGCAGTGTCACCAGTTCTGTAATACAGTGGGAGAAATGACTTGGTTATTTTGCGTTTTATCGCAATTCTTGCGGATAGTAAGATTCGCCACCGAATTTTCTTTTATCTAATAAAGGAAAGGGTGACAAGAACAGGAAAGACCTTTTGAGATATTTTCTTGAGTTCGGGGGGTAGGTTATGAAAAGGGAAGGTGTTAGCACCCTTTTCATCTTTAGTTATCTACAGGCTCTTAGTTGCTAGCTCACTTTCAAATGCTTTGTTTGAAATGTTCTTGTGTTGGGTTTTGAAAATATTTTTGAAAATTGACTTCGTTTAGGTGAACTTTGTAATGATTCTCGTCTCTCTAAGAATGTATACAAAGTGTTGATTTTTTTTGAAAATATTTCATGGAAAAGTGTTGGTGTGTTTGAAAGATGTTGTTTTGAAAATGATTGTAAGAAAGAAACTATGAATGTTCTACCTACTCAAAAAGTCTTTGTTCATTTCTTCCTCCTTTAGATATTGCTACCTTACCATTGATTGATAAGAAGCCCTATCATTAGATGTGAAGGGTCGGACGTGGGTCATTGTATAGTCATAGAAAGCAATATTGTGAGATACCTTAGCAATTTGTCATAAGGGTCTAAGATCATTTATGAAAGCAACTTTGAAGGGTCATTGAGGGACTATGATCTTGTATTCGATTGTTTTTTTTGCTAAAGTATCCCACATACGAGACATGACTATTTTATTCTTAAGGCAACAAGTGAGGTTAACCTTAGAGGTGCAAGTGTGCGAAGTATTTGTTTTTCTTGTATTTTTATCTTTGAATTAGGGTTTTCTATTTGTCAATTTTAGTCTTGCCATACAAACCCTAATTACTAGCATTGATATTGAAAGCGATAAATTGCAGAAATGTAAAGTTCTACGCTATTACATCATTTGGGGATGGGGATACAAATTTACAAATGGGGGATGACAAGTAATTAGAACTTAATTACTATTACAACCATATTGAATGAATAATAAATATACAAGAAATATAAAGATAATGTACAAAGACAAAATTGATATGTAAGAAAAGAGAATGTTTTTGTTTAAGTTTTGGTTTATAAGAAAACTTTGATTCTAATTAAACTAAGTAAAATGATTAGTTCAAATAAAAAAAACTAACCTAAATTGATTTAAGAAAAGAAATTAAATTATTTGGAGAAGGCAAGTTTTTTAGGGTTTTGTAAAAAGGATTTTATCGTAATTAAACTAGTATAAAAAAGTTTATTAATTAAAACAAACTTAAGTTCTAAATTAATTTTAACAAATAAAGAAAATAATAAAATAAACCTAAGTCTAATTATTTATTTAATTTTAAGAAAAGAAAATGAATTTAATGAGAAATGTTTTTTTGGTCTTTTTAGTCTTAAAAGAAATAAAAAGTAAGAGTATATCTTAAATATGTAAATAAATGAATAAAATATTTTTTGTATTTTTATTAATAAAATAATAATAATAATAATAATATTAATATTAATAATAATAAAAAATAAAGAAAAAGAAAATAATATAAAAAATAAAATCAGGGGATGTGAAACTAGAAGGGAGGTCTTTAAGCAAAAAAAGTTTTGGTTTTGTTTAGGCCCAAGATGATTTTTGTGTAATCAGAAAAAAGAAAATAAAAATAAATGGGATCCATTGTTGCTAGCAAGCAAGGGGATTAGTGAAGTAAACAGGCAAAAGGCCCAGTAGGGAGGCCCAAACGCTGGTTGTTTGTAATAAAAAAGAAGAAAAAAATATGAAAAAATGATAAAATGGACGCTGGGGCTCGAACCCAGGTCCTAAAGGTGAAAGGTGCGCACTTCTATCACTGGGGTGGATATACATCCAGTATTATAAACAAAACCATAAATATATATATACAAAATCAATTCTAATGATGAACTTCATCTTCAACCTCAAGCCAGAATCCCTGCAACTCATTTATTTCTCATCCATTCTCAAAAGTGTAAACATCAAACTTGTTAGAAATTTCACCACGCTTCTAGAAATGTAAATAACTTAAACTAATAATCAAAGATGAGCATGAATTTATAATGGTACCAAATTATGACCTAACTTTTTCAGATATTTCAAACTTAAAATTCTCACTACTCAGACAATATAAATGAATTCTAAAGACATGGTCATCTTCAGGGTTATGATGTCTACATTTTATCTTTGAAAATGAAAAGCTAACAATGCCTATATGAAGAGTTCAAAAATCAGAAAACTTACCTTGAAAACGGATTTCATATTTTGCAAATGAGCTTGCTTCAAGGTTCTTTAATGATCAGGTTAGCTTCCTTGAGCCTATAGGAAGCTAATGCAATGCTTAGCTTGAGTTTTGGATGGCTGAATCGTGCTATAGAAATCCAAGTGCAATACTCTATTTTTGAGTTTGGAAATGGTGGAAATAGAGTTACAGAACTGTAACAGGTATTGGGATGAGTTGTGTTTGATGTTAGGAAGCTTTTGAAATGATTTGGAGAGGAAATATACGAGTAGTTTGAGAGATAGGAGTGTAAGGTCAGTTTCTGCAAAAAAAAGGAGTTTTGTATGCAATCTGAGTTTGTGAGAGTTTGAGTGAGTCTAGGAGCTTTCTAATTCGTGTCTTAGCTCACAAATAGTGATTTTATTTATAAATAAGAGGTTTGGTGTGCATACATTGATTAGATTTCAAAATCACATGTTTTGGATAAGTTTCTTGATTTTGAAGCAAAATTGACAAACATCTTTCTAAGACATGGTACAAGGCTATCTAGAGTGGTTAGAAGATTTAAACATGTTGCTTCTGGCTTGTAGATGTTGTGTGTGCAGAAAGAACAAGTGCAAAGCTCAAGGAGAGTGGACTTTGTGATTAAATTGAACTTTTCCAAAATAGAAGTGTGAACTTTGTGCCATTAATGGAAAATTGACTTGGACAATGCTTCAAAAACTTGGATAATGGATCAACCAACTGTGTAAACCATTAATTATGGAGTGAAACACAAGTTTGAGGCCTGCAAAGAAAGATTATGCAGCATGGCTTGAGGATTTGTTCAAATGTTCTTCACAAATTCTGCCTTGTAAATCAAGAATGAAACCCTAACTTCATATCTTCAATTCTCTTAGCTCAAGCATGATCTCAATGAATTCTATGACTTTTTGGAAAGCTTATAAAATCCTCTACAACCTTCATGTTTTCTATTTTTTAATAATCCAATTGGAACTATGTGAAAAGTTATCATGAAGTTGGTACCAAAAATCTGCCTAACACACTCAAAATTTCACTAAGTGTTTTTTATACCATGTACATGACTTTATGAATTTATAACTGTAAATCCAATTATTTCTATAAATTATTCCCTTATACAAAGTTTTAGATCTCATTGATATCTGCAACTTTCATGTTGGAAGTTTTTCTTGAATCATCTTGCATCTTGGTGAAAAATTGGCATGAAGTAATGAAGAAAAACATGTATAAAGCACTTAGAAAAATTTCTAAGTCTTGGAAATTTTGATTTTTCCAAATGATATTTGACTTTATTGATTTCTTGATGATAAAGTTTCAAATTTTTGCATGTCTTGATGAAATGTGATCTTTGAAACTTAATTTTGATCAAAAAGTCAAAGTTTGACTTTTTAATGTACAATTGACTTTTTCACCAGTTGATCAAATTTCAACTATCAATCAATTGATCTTGAGAAATGAATTGAACCATGTAATTAGGTCAATATGATGCATTTTAATCCTTGAGATCATGTTTCAAACCAATAAGTCATGTGTTAGGTCAACAGTCAGAAATCAAGCCTTCTTAGTCAAAACCCTTATTTTGACCATTTTGCCCTTTTGATTGATCTGATCAATTTTCTTGGGGAATTGTGATCCAAACTTGATCAGTTGATACATATGAGTTCAAAATGTTGACATGGACAAAAAATATTGAATTTTGACTGTAAGTTGACCACAATTGACTTTTTACCAATATAACTGATTTTAGGTTATCTGATCAATTGACTGAGCAAACTTGAACTGCAAGACTTGAAACTTGACATGAGAAATCTTGAAGGTCCGTAATGATCCATGAAAGTCATATGAGGCATTAAAAGTCCAATTGTCCTTGTGAAAATTTAAACCCTAATTTTAGGTATCAGTGTTAAGGAGATGTCTTGACCTAGTCCAAACTTGTGCAAGCTTGAGCCATTGAAGATCTTGTGGGAAATATCTTGAGAAGAGAGAGGGAAAATTTTGGGGTACAACAAGTTGGAAGACCGACTTAAAGCTGTGGAAGTACAGAAAGTGCATGGATTGGATTTTGGAGAACTAGGTCTGATCTTGGGGGTGGTCATCCCTCACAAATTCAAGGTCCCTATCTTTGCTAAATACAATGGGGTCTCTTGTACCAAACTCCATTTGAGGTTGTATGTTTGAAAAATCCAACCTCATACCACTGATAAAAAATTATGGGTCCATTTCTTTCAAGAAATTTTGTCTGGTACTCAACTTGATGGTTCCACCAGTTGGAAGGAACCAACATTCACACGTGGGAAGACTTGGCTACTGCTTTTTACAAGCAGTATTAATATAATGCTAACCTTGCACCGACTCGTGTACAATTGAAAAACACGTCCATGGGATCAAATGAAAGGTTCAAGGAGTATGCCCAAAAGTGGATAGACTTAGCTGGAAGGGTCCAACCTCTCTTGTCTGACCGAGAATTAGTTGATACGTCCATGGATACTATGAAAGCCCCATTCTTTAATCATCTGATTGGGAGTTATTCATTTGGCTTTACTAAGCTAATTCTGACAGGAGAAAGAGTTGAAAGTGTTATTAAGAGTGGGAAGATTCCAATGGCTGCAACTTCTAATGTTGTGAAGAAACCTTTCAGTGGTAAGAAAGAAACCAACGCTGTCTATGTCCAGAAGGGTCGTAGTAAAAATGACCGCCATTAGTATGTGGGAGTGGTGCTGATCTCTAATCCGACGCCTGTTCAACAACAACAGGGAAACCAACATAGGTCAGACGCTCCGAGGAGGCAGTTCACCAGGATTAATATGCCTTTATCTCAGGCATTACTACATTTGTTAAAGGCTGAACTCATTTCACTGCGGGATCCTCCTCATAATCCCAACACATCTTCTCAAAAGTACAACCCAAATGCGAGGTGTACCTATCATTCGAAGAGTCCTGGGCACGACACCAACAACTACTGGGCCCTAAAAAGCAAGATTCGAGATATGATCGATAACAAGGAAATTGAGTTTGATCCTCTGGAGACTCCAAACATGATTACTGCACCTATGCCCAAGCATGACAAAGGCATAAGTGATGTTAAAGACGTTTTGTATGTTACTTCCGTAAGTGATGTGGTTACTCCTCACTCAACAGTCAAGGAGAATTTGCTACAAGCTAATTTATTTCTGGGTTGTGTTAAAGAATGTTATTGTTGTGCAGTTCAAACCAATAGCGATGGGTTAATGATGGAAGGCATTCAGTGCCTGATGGATGAACATGTAATTTTGATTGAGAAAGTTCCGTACACTGAGAATTTGTGCCGAGATTTATCTGTCATATCTGGTACTCCTTCCAAGATCACTTCTAAGGGTCCTGTAAGGATTACTGCGAATCCAAAAGTTGCTCCCTTGATCATTACAACACTCAGACCTATCCCATATTCCTCGAAAAAGGATATTCCATGGAATTATGGTTATGACGTCTATTACCACGACATTAAACAAGAGTTGTCTGACGAAGATGATGAAGAGGCAGATCCCAATATTGACAATATTGCAGGGACCAACAAAATTACTAGAAGTAGAAGGATTTTATCCCCAAAAATCTCTCTATTTATTCAAGTCACAGTTACCAAGACAACTGCCGAAGTTCGAGGTAAAGAGCCAACGTTAGAGCCTGCCCAGATAGAGGCGCCAAAAGAAGCTACAATCAAAGACACCTCTGGACAAGAGTTGGAAGAGGTTTTGAAAATCATCCGCAAGAGCGACAATAATTTTTTTGAACAACTGGGGTAGACCCCGTCCAAAATATCCATGCTATCTTTACTGTTGTGTTCTGAAGCCCATGCACAGGCTTTAGTAAAAATTTTGAAGATTGTTCATGTGCCGCAAGAAATTTTCGCTGATCAATTTGGAAGTTATGTAGCGAGTTTAACACCTAATAATGGATTAGGCTTCTCCGATGCTGACCTGACTCTAGAGGGGAGAAATCATAATAGGGCTCTCTATGTCTCAATTGAATGCAGGGGCACTACGTTGGCTCATGTGTTCGTTGATATTGGCTCTTCTCTGAATGTCCTGCCAAAGGGCGTTATCGACAGACTGAATTGTGAATGGGTTGTGCTGAAACCAGTGACATTATAGCTTGGGCCTTTGACGGGTCCAAAATAATGGTACATGGAGAAGTTGATCTTCCTATCAAGGTGGGTTCACAGATCTTTGAATCCACCTTCTATGTAATGGACATTCGGCCAACTTATTCTTGTCCATTAGGACGCCCTTGGATCCATGGGGCAAGTGTTGTTACCTCCACCTTACACCAGAAATTAAAGTATCTTGTGAAAAGGGAAGATTGTTACTGTCTGTGGAGAAGAAGAGTACATGGTCAACCATCTAAATTCATTCCGACATGTAGAAATGGACGGTGAATTCATCGAGACTCCCTGCCAAGTTTTCGAAGTAATTTCCCCCGCTGTTGTTAAAGATGTTTCTACCATTCTGAAGATGACCAAGGTTCCGCACAAGATGGATTCATTAAAAGATGCCAAAGAAACTATAGAAGAAGGTGGTTGTATTATTTGGGGCCAGCTTTTTAATATCCCTTACAAATCTGACAAATTTGGTTTGAGATTTACTGCAGAAGGTCAAAGGGCTGTTCAGAGCGCTTGAGCTGGAAGACCTTTGTTCCGTATTAGCTACAATGGAGTCAATGCTATAGAAGATGCTGATAGGGATTGTGATTTCGATAGCTGGATATTCCCTAACATTGGTGATAGACTCGACAATTGGAAAGCAGAAGACATTATCCGTATCTCCTTCAGTCAGGAGTAATAGCTATTTCTGTTTTATTGCTTTAAGAAGTTTGATTATGTAATTTCTTTTAAAACAATGACTTTAAACCTTGTGTCTTTCCTGGGGCAAAATGGTCCATTTGTTAAGGGCTGTCACTTCATAGGTCATATTTTCATTTAATGAAAATATTGGATGTTTTGCATTCGAATTTTGCACTCTTTGTCTTTCTCTTTATTTCATAACTATGTGTTCTTACACACACCCACACACTACATTGTAGATCCCCATCCACTCTGGATCTCGTTGATAATGATTCTGCTATTGCTTCTTATAACTTTGAAAATACGATCTACCAAGCCGAGGAAAAAGGTGAGGAAGATTGTGAAATACCCAGAGAACTTTCCAGACTCTTAATACAAGAATAAAAGGCTATCCAACCGCACGAAGAGCTGATCGAAGTGGTAAACTTGGGTTCTGAGACATGCATAAAAGAGCTCAAGATAGGTGCCAACTTAGAGGGCAGTATCAAGAACAGATTGATTTAGATGTTACATGACTATGTTGAGATCTTCGCTTGGTCGTACAAAGATATGCCAGGGCTCGATACTGATATTATGGTTCACTGTCTGTCAATGAAAGAGGGTTGTTCTCCGATTAAGTAGAAGGTTCTTCGCATGCGTCCCAAGATGTCAGAGGAGATCAAGGTCGAGGTTATGAAGAAATTCAATGCAGGTTTCTTAGCAGTGAAATCCTATCCTCAATGGGTCGCTAATGTTGTTTCGGTACCAAAGAAAGATGGCAAGGTACGTATGTGTGTAGATTACAGGGATCTGAACAGGGAGAGCCCCAAAGATGACTTCCCGCTACCACATATTGATGTATTGGTCGACAACACCATTCAGCACAAGGTATTCTCCTTCGTGGATGGTTTCTCGGGTTATAATCAGATCAAGATGGTGCTTGAAGACATGGAGAAAACTACCTTCGTCATACAGTGGGGCACTTTCTGTTACCAGGTCATGCCTTTTGGGTTAAAGAATCCTGGGGAAACTTATCAGCGTGCCATGATATCTTTATTTCATGACATGATTCATCACGAGATAGAAGTTTACGTCGACGACATGACAACAAGGTCACAGACTGAAGAAGAACATCTTGATCATCTGCATAAATTATTTGAAAGATTGAAAAAATACAATCCGAGGTTGAATCCAAACAAATGCACCTTTGGGGTGAGGTCTTGAAAACTATTGGGTTTCTTCGCCAATGGTAAAGGTATTAAAGTTGATCCTGCAAAAGATAAATCTATTCAAGAAATTCTGGCTCCCCATACTGAGAAGGAGGTCAGAGGTCTCTTAGGACAACTGAATTACATTTCCCGATTCATTTCTCATTTGACTGCTACCTGTGAGCCAATCTTCAAGCTACTAACGAAAGATCAAGTAGTAAAGTGGAACGACGACTATCAAATAGCTTTTGATAAAATCAAGGAGTACTTACAAGAACCTCTGATTCTGATGCCACCAGTTGAAGAAAGACCTCTAATCGTGTACCTCACAGTTCTAGAGAACTCAATGGGTTGTGTACTGGGCCAACATGACGAGTCTGGTCGAAAAGAGCATGCAATATACTACCTTAGCAAAAAGTTTACCGACTGTGAAACAAGATATTCACTGCTCGAGAAAACTTGCTGCGCTTTGGCATGGGCTGTTCGATGACTAAGACAATATATGTTGACTTATACTACTCTATTGATCTCTAAAATGGATCCCATCAAATACATATTCGAGAAGCCAACCCTCTCCGAAAGAATATCCCAATGGAGAATGGTCCTAACAGAACACGACATTCAGTACACCACTCAAATAGCAATCAAAGGAAGTGTACTAGATTATCATTTGGCGCATCAAGGTGTAGACGACTATCAGTCTATGAATTTCGAATTCCTGGATGAACACATTATGCTAGTTACAGATTGTGAAGAACTTGGACCGTATGAAGGACCTGAGCTAGGATCCTGATGGACTATGGACATCAGTGCTGTAATTATCTCTCCCTAAGGTTGTCATACGTCTTTCACTGCCATATTTTGCTTTGACTGCACCAATAATATGGATGAATATGAAGCGTGCATCATGGGAATAAAGCTACTATTGACCTGAGAATCAAATTCCTGAGTTGAATATGTGGATTCAACCTTGGTAATTAGCCCGGTCAAGGGAGAATGGGATATAAAGCATCCGAATCTTATCCCTTACTGCGAACATGTGCTAACCTTGATTCCGTAATTTGAAGAGATTACTTTTGAGCATATCCCAAGAGAAGATAATCAGTTGGCGAACACATTAGCTACCTTGTCATCCATGTTCAAAATCAGATGGGACAATGATATTCCCAAAATTACCTCTGAAAGATTTGACGAACCAACACATTGCTACGAAATTGATACTGATGGAGTAGAAGAAAAAATTGGTTTCATGAAGTGAAAAGGTACCTTAAAGCTCAGGAATACCCTAAAGGGGCATCGATCAATGACAAGAAATTCCTACGGAGGTTCTCGGCTAAGTTCTTCTTGAGCAATGGAATTTTGTACAAGCGCAATCATGATTCGACTTTACTTCATTGTATGGACAAGAAGAAAGCAGAGAAAATTATGGAGGATATGCACGAAAGCATCTCTGGTACTCACTCCAATGGGCATACTATGGCTAAAAATATTTTGAGAGCTGGTTACTACTGGTCGACTATGGAAACCGACTGTCACCACCACTCGAGAAGTTGCCATAAGTTCTAGATCTATGCTGATAAAGTTCATGTGCCTCCAGTTCCTCTGAATTTTTTAACTGTTCCTTGCCCATTCGCAATGTGGGGCATTGATATGATCAGAGAAATCAAGCCTAGTGCTTCTAACGGACATCATTTCATTCTCGTCGCCATTGACTACTTCACAAAATGGGTTGAAGTAGCCTCAT
This sequence comes from Vicia faba, assembly GCA_948472305.1. Taxonomy (NCBI): domain Eukaryota; kingdom Viridiplantae; phylum Streptophyta; class Magnoliopsida; order Fabales; family Fabaceae; genus Vicia; species Vicia faba. The sequence goes on along the minus strand of OX451735.1, from coordinate 273,475,273 downwards.
TTGCCTATGTTACCAAGAATGTGGTCGCCTGGTTCATAAGACATAATCTTATCTATCGGTATGGCATCCCTGAGAGAATCATCACGGACAATGGTACCAACCTCAACAACACTGTGATCACTGAACTCTGCACGTAGTTCAAGATTAAGCACCACAACTCTTCTCCGTATCGACCAAAGATGAATGGCACAACAGAAGCCGACAACAAGAATATTAAGAAGATCATACAGAATATGGTTGTGACTTACAAAGACTGGCATGAGATGTTATCATTTTCTCTTCATGACTATACACTTCAGCACGAACATTACCTGGGGCAAACCCATTCTCTCTAGTCTATGTTATGGAAGCTGTCCTACCCATCGAAGTTCAGATTCCTTCTCTGAGGATTACGAAAGACACATACTTAGACGAAGACGAGTGGATTCAAGCCAGGATAAACCAGTTGAATCTAATTGACAAAAAGAGGCTTGTGTCTGTCTGTCACGGTCAGATGCACCAGAAACGTATGATCAAGGCATTCAACAAGAAAATAAAGGATCGGATATATCAGGCTGGTAACTTGGTAATAAAGCGCATCATTCTACCGCAAGGTAATACCAGGGGTAAATGGAATCCCACCTACGAATGGCCATTTGTTGTCAAGAAAGTATTTTCGGGCAGTGCTATGATACTAACCACCATGGACGGTGAAGATTTCCCGCACTGTCTGAACATGGACATATTCAAAAAATATTACGCATGAAAATGACCCTCTAGGTTGACTGGCCTAAGCAAAAATAAGGGCATCCCGACGAACCAAAAGGGTTAGGGCAAAAGTTAGGGATATATATAAAAGATTGTACACCCGACAAGTCAAAAACCTGAAAAGGCGGCTTGGGCAAGAAAGGGTATCCCAGTGGACTGAAAAACCTGAAAGGGCGGTATAGGAAAAAATTAGGGATTAAAAACGTACGACTATGTTCCATTTGATCACTTACTGCAAGCTTTATTACCAAAGTCAAAATTTCAAATTGTACAGATCAGTTCAATCAACTTCTTCTAACAGCAAGAGATGAGATGTTCGAAGACATAGGGGAAATAGCGGAGTTGGAACCTAACGATATTATTTCCACATAGCTATATGTTTTGTTTTCACTTTATAATCTTTTAATTTTATGACAATTTCCTCTTACTAGGATTTATGTCTCCTTGTACAAAATCGTCTGCTTATGGGCAAACTATCAATACAAATACACCCTAAAATTCAAACTTTTGTTTTTATTTTTTCTGTTTTTTTTTTTGCAAAAATGTCCAATGACTAAAATTGAATGAACATATGCATATGACCATGATTAATTGTAAACAAATATATGCATAAGAACATGAATAAGCATTTACTCAAGACTCTAGGAGTTGGGATAACGTCAGAGCCGTCCACAAATCCCCACAGAGCCACTTCCATGAGATTATCCCCACAGAGTAATCTTCACAAATTCATCTTCAATGAAGATACATTCCCCGTAATTTCCCCGGTAAACTGCTCTGGCAAATAAAGGAGTATGATCTCCTTCCCAGCAATATCACCAACTTACGGAGTTCCAATCTGTATAATTCATGGAAGTTCTCTTCCTCAGTTGAGTTTATTCCTCCGAAACTATAAAATCCCCTACATATTTATTCTCTCCAGCATAGCTTGTTTCCTTAATAGAGTATTTCTCTGTCAACCGGGTTTATTTCTCCAACAAGGTTTATTTACCCAACAGATTACAGCCTCCCTTGCTTGAGTCTTTTCCTCAGATGGTTACAAATCACTGGCAAAATTACTCCCCCAGTGAAGTCGCCACTGTCCCTAGAGAGTTACTAGGAAACCTGGAACTGGACCAGATATCAGTCAATGTTATCCTCCCCAGACGAGTCTGAAGGTTATCCATCTCTTTTATCCCTAGTCAGGGTATATAAGAATTATCCTCCCCAGATGAGTCAGAAGGTTATCCATCTCTTTTATCCCTAGTCAGGGTATATAAGAATTATCCTCTCCAGACGAGTCAGAAGGTTATCAATCTCTTTTATCCCTAGTAATGGCATACAAGAATTAAACTCCCCAGTAGAGCAATGAACGACTAATGTTCATGAACTCTTCTCCCCAAACAGAAGTTAATATTCCCCAACGGAGTTTCCTCAAACAGCAAGCAGGAATCCCCAAGCGGAAGAATTCTAGACAAGGTTGAAGATTACACATGTTCTTCATCCCCAACACCAGTCAGGGATTCATTTTCCCCATCAAGATGTCATACAAGACTGTTCATACATTTCCAACAACATTTCACATTCATATATAATTTACCAATATCATAGCATACGCATACGAAACACATATAACACAGTCTTATTTATTTTGAGAACATCACTACGCAATGCATTTTCATACATCATGGCATTGCATATAGCTAACTTGTTACCTTTTTAGGAAATATCAATCAACAGACAAACACCATCAACTACTTATATAACCCGACAGTCTTCTCTAAGACTACATCTGATAAAGGGTTATTTAAGAAATTTCCTCATAGGCTCATTCTCAAATAGACCTCTTTTGGCTCAGATTAAATTAAGCATAGATTTATTCTGATACTTCTTCCAGTTAAAGACAGGCGTAGACATCTTCTGAATCAAATTAAATCAACCATAGATTTATTCTGATACTTCTTCCAGTTAAAGACAGGTGTAGACATCTCCTGGCTCAGATTAAACCGACTATAGATTTATTCTGATACTTCTTCCAGTAGACATCTTCTGGCTCATATTAAATTAACCATAGATTTTTTCTGATACTTCTTCCAGTTAAAGATAAAAAGACCTTTTATGGCTTAGATTAAATCTACCATAGATTTATTCTGATATTTCTCCCATTTAAAGACAGACGCAAACATGTTCAGGCTCAGATTAAATCGACCATAGATTTATTCTTATACTTCTTCCTGTAGACATTTTTTGGCTCAGATTAAATCGACCATATATTTATTATGATACTTCTCCCAATTAATGACGGATGCAGACATCTTATGTCTTATATTAAATCAAGCGTTAGATTTATTCTGATACTTCTTCCAGTAGACATTTTCTGGCTCAGATTAAATCAAGCGTAGATTTATTATGATACTTCTTCCAGTTGAAGTCGAGCGTAGACTTAGTCTAATTTCTATCAAGAGTTACTTTGGATGGAATATATAAGCCCATCTCTGATGACTCACTTTTACCTCTCCAAATGGCATCTTTAAGCCCATTCCCAGTATAATAAACCAACAACGTTCCTTCGCGCACAAGTGAGTGCAAATTTTTGGGCACTTAAGTGTTCAATCATCTTCTACCTTCAAGTCACGAATGGCGAACATGCCAATCTAACTCTTCAGGTTTAAGAAGATTGAACAGGGGTAGCTGTTGTACCCCAAAATTTTCCCTCACATTTTCTTAAAAACATATTCACAAAAGTCTCAAATACTCAAAACCATTCAAGAGTTGACTGGTCAAACCTCCTCCTAAGCAAGGGTCTTCAACTAGGGTTTGGTTCTTCTCAAAGAAAATTTGGTTTAAATGGTCTCAAATGACTTTCATGGTTCATCATAGGTCCTCAATAATGCTTATGTCAAGTTTCAAGTCTTGCATAACATGTTTGCTCAGTCAATGACTCAGATGATTGAAAATCAACTGTATTGAGTAAAAAGTCAATTGTGGTCAACATACTGTCAAACTTTAATATTTTTTGTCAACATAAATATTTTGAGGTGATATACATCATTTTATCAAGGGTTGATCATGATTCCTCAAGGAAAGCCCTCAAATCACCAAAGGTAAAATTTTTCCAAAATTAGGGTTTTGATTGAAGATGACTGATCATTGACTGTTGGCCTAGTGCATGACCTAATGGCTTAAAGCATGATCTCAAGAGCTCAAATACAACATCTTGACCTAATTACATGTCTCAAGAAATTTCCAAATATATAAGTGATTGATAGTTGTAGAATTGAATCAATTGATGAAAAGTCAACAATCACACAAAAGTCAAACTTTGACTTTTTGGTCAATATTAGAATTCAAAAATCAAGAATCATCAAGATATTCAAAACTATAAAACTTTATCATCAATAAATTCAACAAAAGTCAAAGTTGGAAGATTCAAGTACTTAGAAAAAATTCAAGTATTTTGTGCTTAGAAAACCCTAACTTCACAAGCAAGTTTCCTCAAGATACAAGCTAATTCAAGGAAAACTTTCAACATGAAAGTTGTAGGGACTAATGAATTCTACAACTTTTTTAATGTGGGATGATCCTTAAAACGTGACTGGATTAAGAGATATGGGCATATGAAGTTCTGATTATTTTTACCTAACACTTAGAAAAATTTCTAAGTGTTTTGTTCTTAACAAATTCACTACTTTATGGCCATTTTTCACTAAGATCCAAATTGATTCAGCAAAAACTCAAAACATGAAAGTTGTAGATCTTGATTCAATATTTACAAAATGTCCAAGAACACAAAAAGATCATTTTTGAGCTAGGAGATTCGAAGAGATGAAGGTGGATATCCATACTTGAATTCTAGGCCAATCTTTTGAAAATCTTATGATCAAATCTTCAAGCATGCCTTGTAATCTCACTTTTTAGGTTTATTAACTTGTAAATCTATCTCTAATAAGAATATTACACAATCTTTTGAGCTATGGTCCATTTGATTCAAGCATTATCCAATCCATTTTTCCATTTAAAGGAGAAAGGCTACACTTCCATTCTAGTAAAGCATGTCGTATGCAAAAGTCCACTCCTTGAGCCTTTAACTTGTTCCCTCTGATCACACTCAATAGGGAAGCTTAGAAGCAACATGTCTAAAGTCTCCAAACACTTTAGAAGCCATAGTACTATGCATTGGAACCACCATTTTCATGAAACTTACTACTTCCATCTCAACCAAACCATAACTCCACAAGTTGAAATTGGAAACAAATCTTGATCTCTGAAGTTTCCCTATAAATAAGAGACTCATTTTCACTTTAAAGGCACAAATTCACACCTTTAAAACACCCCCATACTCTCTCAAATTATAAAATTGCTCCAAAACTCCATTAAAGCTCCAAAAACACCATTTCTTCGAAATTTATCACCATTGTCATATCTTTGCAAGTTAATCATCCTAACACTTCATAAACGTCATATATAACTCATCCATAGCCTTGTTACACTTTTGTAACATCATCATCATCATCATCCTCTAAACTCCAAAACCATGGCCTGCAACTTGACTTGGCTGGAGCATTTCAGCAACTTTCAAAGCAAAGTAAGGGTTAGAACCGATTCAGGAAGGCCCCAGCAAGCTCATAGGATCATCACTTTGCACTGAAAGTCCATAGAAGAAGCATTGGACTTTCTCCAACTTGGTAAAAAACTCAAACTTTGAACTTCTTATCCGTACATCTTTTGTGCATACTGTGATACGGTGGGAGAACTGACTTGAAGGTTTTGCATTTGATCGCAAATGTTGCGGTTATCGAGAGTCGCCACCGACTTTTCTTTTACCCAAAAGGAAAGGTGAAAAAGCACAGGAAATACCTTTGAGATGTTTTCTTGAGTTCGGGGGGTAGATTATAAAAAGGGAAGGTATTAGCACCCTTTTCATCCATGGTTTTCCATGGGCTCTTAGTTACTTGCTAGATCACTTGCTTTCGTTTGAAATTGTGCTTTGTGTGGTTTTTGAAAGTATTTTGTAAAGAGGCCATCGTTTAGGCAATCTTTGTAATGATCTCATTCGTAAGAATGTGTACAAAGATGTTTGATCTTTTGAAAATATTTTCAAGTTTGTAAGAGGTTTTGAAAGTGTAGGTGTTTGTTTTGAAAATAGCAAGGATGCTTTGAAATTGAGAAAGTAATTAGGAGCATTCTACCTACTCAAAAGTCTTTCTTGTTCATTTTCTTTTCCTTCGACATTGTTATCTTACCATTGATTTGGTAAGTAACCCTATCTTTGGATGTAAACGGGACGGACGTGGGTCATCGTATAACCATGATTAGAAATGTTACAAGGTATCTTAGCATTCTCTTTTAGGGACTAAGATCATTTGAAAGTCAACATAGATAACGTCATCGAGGGACTATGATCTTGTATTTTGCTTGTTTTTGCTAAGATACCTCATATGCGTAATATGGCCATTTTATAAGGCAACCAAGTGGATTTACCCTAAGGGGTGCTTGTGTGCAAGTGTGTTGTTTTCATGCTTTATTTTGTCTTTGATTAGGGTTTTCTATTTGATTGGTTTTAGTCTTTCTATACAAACCCTAATTAGTAGCAATTGTATATAAAGCGATAAATTGCGGAATTTAAAGTTACTACGCTATTACAATACATGTGGGAGGGGGAGTACAAATTATAAATGTGGATTGCAAGAAAATAAACCTAATTAGTCTATTACAACCACATTAAATTGGTACAAATATACAAGAAACTAAATGAATATAATGTACAAAGTGAATAAATATACAAGAATGCAAATGTGAAGAAAATGGATATTTGTTTGGATTTTTTTAGAGAAAATGGGTTTTAATTTTAACCTAATTAATTAAAGGGAAAAATAATTAATTAAAATTAAAACCTAAATTTACTAAGAAAAGATTTTAAATAAACCCTAAATCTATTAATTGATTAAAAATAAATTAAGTTTAAGAAAAGTATTTTTGGTATTTTTGTCTTGAAAATAAATTATAGTATTATAAAATATTTTTGGTCTTTTTATATTTTAGAATAATATATTAAAATGGTGTAAAAGAAAATAACTAAAACCTATTTTTAATTAAATTTTCAAAGATAATTAGTAAAATAAATAAAGTATTGATTAAATAAAATAATTTTTATGAGAAAAATAAATAAACTATGTCAAAATATAAATCTACTATTTTTATATTTTTTATGATTTTTTAATATTAAAAAAATATTTAAGAAAACAAATAAATAAAAAATAAGAAAAAGAAAAATAAAATTGGGTCAGGGGTGTGAGAAGCCAGCAGGGGAGTCAGCAACCAGAAAAAAAAACATATAGGCCCAAAGGAAGGCCCATCGCCTGCAAAAAGGAAAGTCAGAAAAATGCAAAAATGTGAAAAAAAAATCAAAAGGGTACCACTGGGGCTCGAACCCAGGTCCCTCTAGTTACAGACACGCCCTTCTACCACTAGGGTGGCTATACATCCGTGTATATAAATCAAACAATAAATACATATGGTAAACATGTTCCTGAGGCCAACTTCATCTTCAACCTCACGCCCAGCCAGAAGCTCTGTAACTCAAACAATCCTCAACAAAAATGAAAACTGTAAACATGAAACTTGTAGCAAATTTCCTCACGATTTCAGAAATGTAAAGCATTAAAACTATAGATCAAAGACAAACATGAATTTCAATGGCCCTAAAATTCAAACTTAAAATTCTCTAATCTCAAGCAAAATTAATTGAAAATATGGACATGGTTAGCTTTAGGGCAATGATATCTACATGTTTCATTCACAAATAAATCAGTGATGATGCCTGTATGAAAAGTTCCAAAGTTAGAAAACTTACCTTGCAAGAGGGTATCATGTTTGGAGTTTGAGAAGCTTTCAGTGAGTTCCAATGATTGGGTTAACTTCCTCAAGTCCCAGGAAGCTAATGGGATGCTTAGCTTGAGCTGAAAGTACTTGAGGAGTTCTGGAGAAGTCCAAGTGCAAAGCTCTATTTTTGAAAATAGAGGATGGTGTTAATGGTGTTACAGTCTAGTAACAGGGTGTGGGATCAGTTCTAAATGATGGTTATAAGCTTTAGGAACAAAGAGGCTTGAAAACGCACGAGGGAGTTATGAGTTTCAAGTTTTTGGTCAATTTATGTGAAAATGGAGGTATGAGATGTGATTCTGAGCTCTTGGTGTTTTTAGGGGTCAAGCATGCGTGGGATTTGTGGAAAATGGTTTGTGTATATATAAGAAAAAGTGTTTGAGAGCTTTAGGCAATCAGAAGTACAAGTTTTCAGCTAATTGCTAGGTTACTTGATTTTCAAGAAAAATAGGAAAACAAGTTTCAAGAGGAGGTACAAGCATGGGCTGAGTGATTGTAAGTGTCAAACAAGTTTCTTATGAGTTATAGGACTTGTATGATCAGAAGATAACAAGTGCAAGGCTCAAGAACAAGTTTTGTGCAAAAAGTCACTTTATCAAAATGGCAATGTGCACTTTCTTCCCAAAATGGATATAAAGCATGGCCTTGCATTGAATGCTTGAAATGAGACCTCTAACAGCTGTGCAAGCAATTAATTATGGAGTGCCTAACAAGTTTGAGGCCTGCAAATTAGAGTTTATGCAGCATAACTTTGAATTTGAATTTTGTTCATCATAAAATGCCTTGTAATTCAAGTGATAAAACCCTAACTTCATCTCTTCGATTCTCCCTACTCAAGAATGATCTCAAGGAGTTCTTGGACATTTTGGAAAGCTTGTAATGTACTCTATAACTCATATTTGAATTTCTTTTGAAAATTCCCCTTGGAACTATATGAAAAAGTTCCATGAAGTTGGGTCAAAGTCCTGACCAAATTAGGGCGAAAATTTCACTAAATGTTTTGTTTCATGACCATGTATTCTTAAAATTATAACTTGAGATACAAGAACTTTTGGAAGGAGTTGTGTAAAGAAAAGTTGTATATTTCATGGAGATATACAAATTTGATGTTGGAAGTTTCTCTTAAATCATCTTGCATCATGGTGAAAATTTTGCTCAAAGTTGTGAAAAAATAAGAAATTTCCAACACTTAGAAAAATTTCTAAGTTTAGAAATTTTTACTTTTTAAAATGAATTTTGAATTTTTGATTTCTTGATGAATAAGTTTCATATTTTGACATGTTTTGATGAATTGTGATCTTTGGCATTTGAATTTGACCAAAAAGTCAAAGTTTGACTTTTCAGTATACAGTTGATCTTTGACCAGTTGACTGAAAAATTCATTTGTCAATCTATTGGACTTGCAATGTTTTGAGCCATGTCATTAGGTCAAAATGACGCAATTGGACTCTTGAGATCATTCCTTAAACCAATTGATCATTTTCTAGGTCAAAAATCAGAAATTTCCCTTTCCCAGTCAAAACCCTAATTTTGACCATTTTGCCCTTTTGGAGATTTGATCAAATTTCTTGAGGAGTTGTGGTCCAAACTTGACCAAATGATACATATGAGTTTAAATTGTTGATGTGGATAAAAAATTATGAATTTGACTGAAAATTGGCCATAGTTGACTTTTTCCCCAATACAACTAATTTTTAGGTCAACTGCTCAATTGACTGAGCAAAAGTGTGATCCAAGGCTTGAAACTTGACATGAGTAATCTTGGGGGTCCATAATGATCCATTAAAGTCATATGAAGCATTGAAAGTTCAAATATCCTTGTGCAATCTCAAACCCTAATTTTGGTCATCAGTGCTTAAGGAGGTGTCTTGAGCTGATCAACCCTAGTGCAGTCTTGAGCCCAAGGAGATCTTGTGAGCAAATTCTTGATAAGTGAGAGGGAAAATTTTGTGTTATAACATATACATACAAAAGAAAAAAATGTAGATATTGATGTCCTGAAGCTAACCATGTGCTTACTTTTCATTTATATTGCTTGTGTGTTGAGAGTCGTATCTCTGAACAGTTAGGGTTTCACTTTGGTACCGATAAAAATTCGTGAGTTATAGTCCATATCAATTTATGATGCTTGCATATTTGAAATCCTTGTTAAATTATGAGTAATTTTGGTTTTTACAATTTTCAAAGTGGTTGAGAAATGGAAGAGTTTGATATTTGAAAATGGAACAATGTTTATGTTGTTGCTGTTCCTGCGCACGAGGAAGATGAAGATGGCCATTTCAAAATTTTCAAATTTGTTTTATAATATATTTACTAGGGCGGCGTTTCATAACCGAATGAAACAGCCACCCCAGTGGTAAAACAAGCGCGCTATAACCTTACGGACCTAGGTTCGAGCCCCAGTGGTACCCTTTTGTTTTTTACATATTTTTCTCTACAGATCTGGTGTGAGCAAGCCTATCGCACATATCATGAGCCTCATGCCATCATCATCAGATGTTCATCATGATAAGATCCGACGCCCCAGATCAGACGTGTGCACCGTGAGCCCCCTAGAGCCAACCACGTGGGGTCATCACAGGAGCTTGGGCCCTTTGTTTTGGGCCTAACATTTCTTTTTCTTTTCATACCCCCATTTTATTTATTTTCAGCAGGCCCATTAAATTTCCTTTTTTGTTTTAAATTAATTGTTTTCTTTTTAATCATTTTTTATTTAAATCAAGAAAAAATCATAAAAATCATAAAAAATTAGATTTAAGTTTCAATTAATTAATTGAATTTTCATAAACAAAATTAATTTAATTTAATCACATTTAATATAATTTAATTAATTTAATTAATTTAATTTGTAAATTAATTAGAACTAGGAGTTATTACGATAAAATTATTTTTCTAAACAAAACATAAAACAATATTTTCTAAACACTTAGATTTGGGTGTTAAATTTCTTTCCCTTTCCACTATCTCTGCGCGTTTGTTTATTTTTCCCATTAATACAATTATGTAATTGTTAAGGGATGTAACAGTTTAAATTAGGATTTTCTTTATTTTCTTCCCCATTTTATGATTTATACTCCACATCCCCGAAGCATTGTAATAGTGTAGACTTTATTTCCCGCACTTTTATTTTTTTGCTCTCTCTCTCTCTCTCTCTATATATATATATATATATATATATATATATATATATATATATATATATATATATATATATATATATATATATATATATATATATATATATATATATATATATATATATATATATATATATATATATATATATAACTTCTAGCTTAATAGGCTTGTATGGAAATATTTAAAATCAAACGCTAGACAACCATAAATCCATGATAAAATAACTGAATTCAAAATACTATTCACACGCGAACCTCTAGGGTAACCTCGCTTGTTGCCTTCGGATAAAATCAGTCATGTCCCTCGAACGTGGGATGCTTTAGCAAAGACCATCGGTTAAAAGATCGTAGTCCCTCGATAACCCTTCGATGCTGCCTTCGGTAAACGATCTTAGTCTCTTACGAAAATTGCTAAAGCGTCCCATAAGTTTCCTTCTATGACTGTACGATAACCCCCGCCCGTCCCTCACATCCAACGTTAGGTTTTCCTACTAACTAAGTAGGTAGATTACTCATAATCGCTTTCTCACAAATTAAAACAATCTTCACACCTCACACTTTCAAAACACTTTATAAACACTTTTAAGGACTGATATAAGGGTTATTATAAAGCAAACTGCCTTACATTGGCATCTTCAAAACATATTTGTCACAAACACTTTTATGAAATATTTTTGAAATCAAACACTTTGTATGCATTCTCAAAATATTTTCAAACATACACAAGCACAAGGTATTTCTAAAATGTGAGCTAGAAATTAAGAGCCCGTAGATAACTACGGATGAAAAGGGTGCTAACACCTTCACTTCTCATAACCTACCCCGCTTACTCAGAAAATTCTCAAAAGGTCTTTCCTGTTCTTTTCACCCTTTCCTTTATTGGATAAAAAAAGTCGATGGCGACTCTTGCTATCTGTAATATTTGCGAAAAATGTAAACCCAAAAGTCAGTTCTCTCACCGTATTACAGCATCATATACCATGCATAATTTAAAATTCATTCATTTCAAGACGATTCCATCAAAAGTCAACCAAAATACCAAAAAGTCAACATTTTATCATTTGAATAATTCCATGGCGTGGATCATTCCAAATAAAATTCTATCATTCATTATATGCATCTTGTATAATTTATAATCAAAAGTCAACATAAAAATAATGTTAAAGTTGACAAAAATATTCAACTTATTTTGCATCATTTTTAATTTTTGCATTATAGGCATAAAAAAACAAAACAATTGTAAATTCAATGGACTAAAATCCAAGTCAAATTCTCATTTCATCATCATTTTGATTCATTTCATTTTTCATTTAGTCATACACCATTCATTTCAAAAATTCAATAAAAAGTCAAGATTTTAGGCATAAAAGATAAAAAATAATCACATTTGTTTTGCTTCATCACACTTCTCATTCACACATTATTTAATTATACAATATATCATAGAGCATATAAATCAACACCATTTCATTCATAAATGATCACCAACAAACACAAAAAAATAGAGACAAAGCCTTACACAAATCCCTCTCCAAATTTCAAGTTTCTTCATCTTTAAGAAACTTTAAAAAATCTTGAAACTCTAATTTGGTTTGTGAATCTCTTCTTGTTATGAAGAAATTTCAAATCTAATACTAAGAGTACTATCCTTGTATTATATAAATCATTACATTCAAATTTGGTCGAAAAACGTTCATCGTGTTCTTGAGAAAATTCTTCTAGGTAGATTTTAATGTTTGTTGTTTATTGAATTTATTTGCATTGTTATATTTATGCACTTACTAAATATCATAATCATCACTGTGTTGCACAAGAATTTCATTAATTCACATTTTTTAAAATCAAGGGTTTGATTATTCTTAAACCTCCATGAGAAAAAATGGTAAGATGCAAATTGGTGTTTATTTTTAATAAATAATATATTCAGTAGCTTAACAACATCACCCTTAGCAAGAATTCATGGTTCATTTGTCATGAGAGTAACTAAAATGACCGAATTAAGCCAACATATGTCGTTGCAGTTTTGTTGATTTTTGCAAATTTTTATTGTGAATTTGTTAATTTTGAGTGCCATATTTTTCGTGAGATCGAGTAGAGAAATTTTCATTATTCATTTGCTTAATTCTATGAAAATTTGAGAAAGTTACGACTAAAAAATGGTGGAGAGATGAGTTTGCAAGGAGGAAGATTATTTTCCATATTTAATCTGGACCTTCCATCCTGCATTGACTTGTTTGACCAATCTGACAATGTAGATCGCGCCACATGGCGTTGACTTGCTCGCCTTATTTTTTTACTCCAAGTTAATGGGCCATCCCAATTAGGCCTTTGTGCAAATATTTTTTGCACCCTTTTTTTTATGTTGTCTTGCTTTTCTTTCATTATTTATTTATTTAATTATAGTTTTTCTTTTATTTTTTAGAATAAGGGCTTTAGGCCCATTTATTTTTTTTTTTAAAACTTTTTCACCTACTATAATGATAGTGTACCCCTTCTCTTTTTTTATTTCTTTAATTTCTTTTTATTATTGTTGCTTTATTTATTTATTTCCATTTATTTTCTTTAGTTTTTTATTCTTTTATCTCTTGTATTGATAGTGTGTCCCATCTATTTTATTATTTCTTTTATCTTTGTTATTTTATTATTTTTATTGCTTTATTTTTTTAGTTTATTTTATTGTATTTCTTTAGTTGATGCATAATTGTTAATTCAAAAAGATAAAATGACCATTAAAATTAATCTTTCAAAAATACTAAAAAAATAAAGATGCTTGATCAACATCAAGTACATTTCAAAATCACATTAAATCTTTTTCCAAGAAAAATCAATCACTTAACATCCATTCACCTTAGTAAATAAAATCAACTTTTTTTAAAGAAAAAGCAAACACTTGATCAACATCAAGTGTGTTTTCAAAACCATTTTACCATTGAATTAAAAGTTTTCAAAACAATTGTAAATGAATGCAAATCAAACACTTGGTCAACACCAAGTTCTTTTCCTGCGTAATCAAATCAAAAGTGATTCCAAATTATTTTCATAATGAATAGGAAGAAAAATGATTGATTGGACGTATGCCTCTTCCTTCCCCGAGTACTTGGATATTAGTTGTAGAGTTTACTGCTCAAATACTCGTCTTCAAAAGCAAAACACAATAATTAACCGAGTTTAATTCATTTTTTCAGGAATGAAAAAATATTTATTGGGCGTAGGTCTCTTCCTTCCCCCAAGTACTTGGATACTAGTTGTAGAGCTTAATGCTCGAATACTCATCTTTCGTTAAGGAATCATGACTCTATTTGCGTTACATATTTTTACAATAAAATTGGGTGAAAAAGGATTAATTAGGCGTACGCCCCCCCCCCCCCCCCCGAATATTTGGATACTAGCTATAGAGCTTATTGTTCGAGTACTCGTCATCAACCTAAAATTAATCCAATCAATCAAACTATATTTTTTGCCTTAGCGCAATTGAAAACCATTTCATAAACGAATGGTGCTTTATCAATTTTGATATGAAACTCAAACTAACAATTTATTCCCCTCATAAGCGAGTAGTAATCAACATTTCCTGCTCGAATGAGATTAAAACATGATTTGCGAGAATCTGGATCATGTTTTATCCATTCGAATGCTAAGGATTCACAATGTTTCCTACTCTCATGATTGGATATCAATTAACATTATTCGCTTGAATGTGATTGAGACATAATCAGCGAGAATCCAGATTATGTTTTATCCATTCTAATGCGATGGAGTCACAACATTCCTTACTCCCATAATTGGGTAGTAAGTACTGTTTTCCCGCTCGAATGCGACTTAAGCACCTTTCGCTAAAATAGACCAACAAATATTTACTACCCAATACTATGTAGCTTTAAAATCCTCATCACACCAGAGGAACGTAGGAGTGAGATTCAAAGTCTTATCAAGCACCCTCATAAAAAACCTAAAAATGTCCCATTTTCTTTCTTTTGTTAATAACACGTAATAATTAGAAGAAATTGTAAATAAAGTAAGCTAACATTCCATTCACAAAACTAACTAAATGGTGTCTGTTGAGTACAATAAATGTGAGGGGTGCTAATACCTTCCCCTTGTATAACTAACTCCCTAACCTAAATTTGGTTGCAACGACCATATTTTAGTTCTTTGAGAATTTCATTGATACTTTCCTTTTCCTTCTGGAATAGTTAAACTTTGGTGGCGACTCTGTTGTATTTTGAGTGTTCAATACGCTCGGTTATTTTTTGTGCCGCGACATCGAGAAGATTAAATATTCTATTGAGACTTACAAATACTTTTCTGTGATTTATTATTCATAGTGCACTAACTTTGCAGTTGCAGGAAATGAAATGCAGAAGAGTGAAACAATTAAACTATTAAACTGGAAAAAGGAAGACTCAAATGGAAAAATAGATACTTATTCCCCTAAAATAAAACTACACTCTGGAAGGAAAAAATTCTTCACCAAAAGCGTCGAATCATTCACATACAACACTCAAGAGTTTCGATTCCTAAGAACCGTCATACTAATATCAATAAAAAAGACGGTTGAAGTATGTCACATTAAATGAATGATCCTTTAAAATTGGAATGTTTCTTATTCATCTATCTTGAAATGATAATGAAGTGGTCGGCATATGGGCTTCAATATCAAACCTCCACTTACTTTAAACACCAACAATGGCTTAAGGGGAAATTATTCTAGGCCGACCAAATTGACCACATATCATTCTGGGCCATCCACATCAACCCCAACCGACCACCTAGAAGGAGTACCATTTCTTCCAGAATCCTCCCAGTATCTGAAGACAATTATCCTTATGACCCCTAGAGATTTTAACTATGAAACACATCTAATGACTCTCTGCAAATGACGATGATCAAATAGTTAGTTCGTTACTTTCACTCTTCTTCCTCATAGACTGACTTCAATATTGGAGTGGTAATTTTGCAGGTCCCCCACTCCACCGTGTCAGAAGCCATGACCCTCCATCACCACCATTCACCTTCTCATTTCTAGTTGCATAACATGACAAATTTTGATAAAGTGTATGATTCAGTTAGTTGGACCTTTTCTGGATTACATACTAGATTTGGGTTTAATGTCAAATGGAGAGCATGGATTCATATCTGTGTGGTTTTGGGTAATTTTGATGTAGTGAAAAAATTATAAAATAATTCAAATAATTTTAGAAGAATTATTCTGAAATCAAACACACTAAGAAATTTGATGTGTAGGGATAGAAAACAATGAAAACAAAAATAAATGGCTAAAGCAACACAATAACATACCAAAAGTGAAAACAAATCTACAATAAGCCAAAAGAAGATAAAAGATAAGAAACACTATAACTTTTTTATCCAATTCAATCAAACGATGTTTCTCAATCTATCAAAATCTCTATATATAAGTCACACAAGTTTAATGTGTTTAGAAGTGTTTTCTAACCCCCCCTTAGATACCTCAAAGGATTTCCAAAATTCCAAGAACTAAAACATAGGAATTTATATCATTTTATCTCTAATTTCCCCCTAGGATTTTCACCTCCTCCCTATGTCTTCCTGTAACGCGGTGGGAGAACTGACTTGTGTGTTTTACATTTGATCGCAATTTTTGCGGTTAGCAAGAGTCGCCATCGACTTTTATTTTATCCAATAAGGAAAGGCTGAAAAAACAGGAAATACCTTTCGAGATATTTTCTTGAGTTCGTGGGGTAGGTTATGAAAAGGAAAGGTGATAGCACCCTTTTCATCCGTAGTTATCTACGGGCTCTTAGTTTCTTTCTAGATCACTTGCTTTTTGTTTGAAAATGTGTTTGTGATGTGTGTTTTGAAAGTATTTTGAAAATGTGTCTTTGTAATGGTTCTAGTCTCTATAAGAACGCGTACAAAGTGTTCTGTCTTTTGAAAAATGTTTCAAAGTGAAATTGTGAGTGTATAAGATGTTTTTGTTGTGAGCAAGCGAGAAACTAGGAGTAACCTACCTATTTAAAAGGTCTTAAATGTTCTTTTCCTTCTCCTTTAGATGTTGTTATCTTACCATTGTTTTGGTAAGAAACCCTATCGTTGGATGTGAAGGGACAGGCACAGGACGCTTATATAGTCATAGAAGGCAACTTTTGGGACGCTTTAGCAATGTCGTTTAGGGACTAGATCGTTTATCGAAGGTAACATTTGAGGGTCATCGAGGGACTACGATCTTTTATCGAGGATCTTTGCTAAAACACCCATATTCGAGGGACATGACTATTTTCTGAAAGGCAACAAAGCGGGATTACCCTAAGGTGCTAGTGTGCAAGTGTGTTTGATTTACATGCATTTAGTATTGATTAGGGTTATCTATTTGTTGATTTCATGTCTTGTCATACAAATTCTAATTACTAGCATTTATATTTGAAAGCGACAAATTGTGGAAATGTAAAGTCCTAAGCTATTACATCATTTAGGGATGGGGGTGCAAATTTAAAAATGGGGGATTGCAATAATTTTAAATCCTAATTATCTATTACAACCATATTAAATTGTTCAATACAAGAAAAGGAAATGATTTGTTTTGAAAATGGTTTTTTGTTTTAATAAATTAAAAGGAAAATAATTGTTTAATAAAAGAAAATAATTTTGATGTTTTTGCATGTTAATAAAAATAGTACTAAAATAATAAGAATAAAAGAGAAAAAAAGGAAAAATATAATGAGAAATAGGATCAAGATGTTGCTGAAAGCAAAACAAGGGGGATACGAAGTTCTGATGCTGTGTTCTGTAGTTCAGAAAGAAATGTCAGAGGTGATCAGAAGTTCTGGGTTGATGCCATTGGAATCCTGAAAGAAACGTTAGAGGGCAAAAACAGAAGTTCCGGATTGTGTTTAGACAGTGGGAAAGAATTAGAAGTTTTGTGTTGTGTTAAACAGTGAGCAAAAAGTCAAAAGTTCTGCATTGTGTCAAATAATGAGTGAAAATAAGAAGTTTTGTGCGTGTTAAAAATGCCGAGGAGAACTCAGAAGTTCTATGTTGTGCTAAAACAGTGAGGAGAACTCAGAAGTTCTGTGTTATGCTAAAACAGTGGGAAAGAAAACCCAGAAATTATGTGCTACATTTCACCTCATTCCTCACATTAGTCAGAACATCTGCAATTTATTCAGTTCTTAATGGCAACAAATAAGAAAAGATAAGAGCACAACAATTCATAGAAGTTCTAATCATAATTCTGAGCCTAGCTTTATTCAAGAAGTTCTGGTCTACAGTTTTTCTACTTATGCAATGATATGAACAACATCAACATTATGATATTTACATATTTAATGATGTTCTGAATGAAAAAATTCAAAGTAAGAAAGACTTACCTTGAATATGGAGTGTGTATTTGGGACTTGAGCTATTGCCTTCAAGTGTTCTGGAATCAGCAAGAGCAACGAAACAGAAAATGTTATGTTCTTTGATTCAAATGGAAGAACAAAGGTTTTGATTTTGTTTAGGAATTCAGGGTTCACAAATGTTTTTCTGTTTTCTTTTCTCTCTTTGATAATTCCCTCTTTTCAAAGGCAGCCCATTGAAAGTGTGATGGATCAACTTATTTATAGAAGAGTTTGTTGTGGTTTTGGAGGGAAAAATGAGATTTAAACCTTTTTGGCATACTGTTCCATTGCTTTTTAATCACAGCTTTTTTATGCTAATTTGGTGCAAATATGGGGTTTGACAAAGTGCAGGCGTGGACTGGATCAACAGCTGTTTGCAGGACTGTGCTACAGCAGGGAAGCAGGCTGCTTGAATGAGGTTTTGGGATTTGGTGATGTTCTGATCGCAGAAGACCTGAAACGTAGCCTCCATATGCTGAAGAGTCATGTTCTGACCGAAGAACATTGCTTTCATATGTTCTGATTGAAGCATCATGTTCTGAACTGTGTTTGCAAATTCTGATTGCACTTGTGTGAAGGCTGGCCCAGAAGTTCTGGAGTATCATATTCTCTTAACACTTAGAGAATTTTCTAAATGTCTAGAAATTTTACTTTTTCAAGGTAATTTTTGATTTTTGATTTTGATGAATTAATTTCATGTCTTGATGAAATATAATTGTTGAAACTTGATTTTTTGCTCAAAAAAGTCAAAGTTTGATTTTTCAGTGTGCTTTTGACCATTTTGCCCTTGTGAATGACTTGGAAAATTTTAATCCAAGGCTTGAAACTTGATGGAAGCAAACCTGAGGGTCCTGGATGATCCTTTGAGATATGACAAGGCAAATTTTGGGGTACAACAGTTGCCCCTATTCAATCTTCTTAAACCTGAAGAGTTAGATTGGCGAATCTGCCATTCGTGAATTGAAGGTGGAAGATGATTGAAAACTAGAGTGCCTAGAAATTTAAACTTGATGATATTGTGGTAGAGGTGTAAGGAATGGGCTTAAATATGCCATCCAGAGGTGATTGTTGACCGAAATTAGACTAAGTCTAAACTTGACTTCAACTGGGGAAAGAATCAGAATAAACCTTTGGTTGATTTAAAACTGAACCTAACAGAAGTATTGAATAATCTTTAACTGGGAAGAATCAGGATAAACCGTTGAGAGATTTAAACAGAACCAGTAGAGGAAGTGTCTTATTTGGAAAGAATCAGGATAAACCGTTGAGAGGTTCAACCTGAACCAAAAGAGATCTTGGGTATTATTTAACTGGAGAGAATCAGAATAAATCTTTGAGCGATTTATCCGAACTAGAGAAGATATCAGCGGGAAGAATCAGAATAAACCGTTGAGATTTAAACTGAACCGACAGGAGTCTAGAAAAGAATCAGAATAAATCTTGGAGCGATTTATCTGAACTAGAGAAGATGTCCGCGGGAAAGAATCAAGATAAACCGTTGAGAGATTTAAACTGAACTGGCAGGAGTCTGGAAAAGAATCAGAATAAATCTTGGAGCGATTTATCTGAACCAGAGAAGATGTCTGCGGGAAAGAATCAAGATAAACCATTGAGAGATTTAAACTGAACTGGAAGGGGTCTGGAAAAGAATCATAATGAATCTTGGAGTGATTTATCTGAACCAGAGAAGATGTCTGCGGGAAGAATCAGAATAAACCGTTGAGAGATTTAAACTGAACCGGCAGGAGTCTGGAAAAGAATCAGAATAAATCTTGGAGCGATTTATCTGAACCAAAGAAGATGTCTGTGGGAAAGAATCAGGATAAACCGTTGAGATATCTAAACTGAACCAGCAGAGGCCTGAAAGGAGTATTTGTCATGTAGATAGTTACTCCGGCTTGTTTCAGGAATTGATCTACAATTGATTTGTTCATAGATATTTGTCTTGTCTTGTTGGAAATTTGATGATAATATTCTGTTGATTATTCTTTCCTGAAAAAGTAAAGAGTTAGTTGTATGTAATGCCATGATGCATGAAATGCATAGTGCAATGGGATTGCGATATATGTATTTGTGTCATCGATGTTTATGATATATGAATGTAATGCATGCGCATGTAAGCTGTTCTGCTGCAGCGTTGTTGGATTGGGGAAAATAAATCCCTGATTGCTGCTGGGGATGAGGAATGTAAGTCTTCATGTTTTGTTTTGGAGTTGAAATTTTGAAGGATAGGTTTCCATAATTAGAGAAATAAACTCTGTTGGGGAAGAGAAATGTCGTGCATTGCTTATGGGCTTTGTGAATTCCTACTGGGAAATCCTGAGAAGTGGGCGACCTTTGCTGGAGAATCTTTGAGGTGGTAACTGGAAGTTTTGCTTTGTTAGGAATATGAAGGAAAAAGGCACCATTAGACCACATGTTGGGGATATGACAAATATCCTGTAACAGGATGTTCTTGCTTCTATCCTTCTAGAGAAAGTACCTGCGGAGGTTTTGTGGAATGGCTCATAGATGTTGTCTTGTTTCTTAAAGCCATTAGTAATTGTCTTTTTTGTTTAGTTTTCCCTTTTTTATGCATTCATTTATAAACAGTTATCACATTCAAATGCATATGTTCAAGAATAAACACTGGACATCTTTTGCAAACAAAATAGAAACAATAAAAGAGAAACAAATAGTTTTGCACTTTCAAAGGAATATCTTTGTATTAACTTGAATAAGTGTTTTTAAACAAAGAGACAAACATCCTAGTAAGAGAATGTCATCGTAAAAATGAAAATTGATACAAAGAAAAGATAGCTATGTGAAATAATCCCATGGGGTTTCCACTTTGCTATAACCTTCATGTCTCTGAGCGTCTTATCCACTTGCTGCTTTGTCCGAAGATGATTGGATTGATTAGACCCGTTTGAGTTTGACGATTAATGCTGAAGATTGGTTGTAAGGTGATCCAACGGGACATAGTTATACGCTTTAAATCCATAACTTTTTCATGGACCTCCCTTTCAGGTTTTTAGTCCACCGGGATACCCTTTTTTGCCCAAGCTTCCTTTTCAGGTTTTTGGCATGCCGGGTGTACAAATTTTTTTGTATTTATCCCTAATTTTTTATCGAACCTTTTTGGTTCGCCGGGATGCCCTAATTTTTTCCTAGGCCATCCGATCTAGAGGATCTTTGTTAATGCATGGTATCTTTTAAATATGTCCGTGTTTACAGGATGCAGAAGTTCGTCGTCGTTCATAGTGGTTAAGATCATTGCCCCACCAGAAAATAGGTTTTTTTTTATCACAAACGGTCCTTCGTATGTAGGGGTCCATTTTCCCCTGGGATCACCTTGTGGCAGTATGATACGCTTGATTACCAAGTCTCTAACCCGATATACCTGATGTTTGACCTTCTTATTAAAAGCTTTGATCATATGTTTTTGGTGCATTTGGCCATGGCAGACATCCGTAAGCCTCTTCTCGTCAATCAAGTTCAGATGGTCAAGTCGAGTTTGAATCCATTCATCTTCGTTCAACACCGCATCCTTTATGATTCTCAAAGAAGGTATTTGGACTTCAATTGGTAGGACAACTTCCATCCCATATACCAAAGAGAAAGGAGTTGCCCCCGTTGTTGTGCGCGCCGTGGTACAGTAGCCATGGAGAGCAAATGTTAATTTCTCATGCCAGTCCTTGTATGTTACTATCATTTTTTGTATGATCTTCTTGATGTTTTTATTAGCGGCTTCTCCAGTTCCATTCATCTTCGGCCGGTAAGGAGAAGAGTTATGATGCTAGATCTTGAATTGCACGCATAGTGCAGTGATCATAGTATTGTTGAGATTGGTACCATTATCTGTAATGATTCTCTCAGGAATACCATACCGACAGATAAGATTATATTTGATGAGTCGGGCCACAACATTCTTGGTGATAGAAGCAAATGAAGCTGCCTCAACCCACTTCGTGAAGTAATCAATGGAAACCAAGATGAAGCGATGTCCATTGGAAGCTGTAGGTTTGATTTCTCCAATCATCTTAATGCCCCACATTGCGAATGGCCAAGGAGCAGTCAGGATGTTTAGAGGAACTGGACGCACATGTACCTTGTCAGCATAGATCTGACACTTATGGAAGGTTCGTGAATGTTGATGACAATCTGCTTCCATGGTAGACCAATAGTATCTTGCCCATAGGATATTTTTAGCCATCGTGTGCCCACTGGAATGGGTGCCAAAGGTACCTTTATGTAAATCAGCCATGATCTTGTCTGCCTCACTCTTGTCTATGCACAAAAGCAAAGTAGAGTCGTAGTTACACTTGTAGAGAACCCCATCATTGAGGAAGAACTTAGAAGAGAATCTTCGCAGGAATTTCTTGTCGTTAACTGAAGCTCCTCCAGATATTCTTGGGTCTCGAGATATTTCTTAATTTCATGGAACAAAGGTTTGGCCACTACTTCTTCAGTATCGATCTCGTGACAGTAAGCTGGTTCGTCCATTCTCTCGATGGTGATCTAAGGAGCCTCATTATCCTACTTGATTTTGAACATGGATGACATAGTTGCTAGCGCATCTGCTAGTTGATTTTCCTCTCGTGGAAAATGCTCAAAGGTAATTTCTTCAAAATGTGGGATTAATGTCAACACATGTTCTTTGTAGGAGATGAGATTAGGATGCTTTGTGTCCCATTCTCCTTTGATCTGACTGATGACTAAGGCTGAATCTCCAAATACACTTAAGGACTTGATTCCTAAATCTACGACAACTTTGAGACCCATAATACATGCTTCATATTTTGCCATATTATTGGTACAGTTGAAACACAACCTAGAAGTGAAGGGAGTATGGCATCCTTCAAGGGATAAGATCACAACGCCTATGCCGTTGCTGAGTGCGTTGGAAGCTCCGTCAAAAACCAAGGTCCATCAGGATCCTTGTTCAGGTCCGTCATATGGTATGAGTTCTTCACAATTGTTTACCAACATGATGTCTTCATATGGAAATTCTAAATTCATGGATTGATAGTCATCCATGGCCTGATGAGTAAGCTGATCGGCTAACACACTTCCTTTGATTGCTTTCTGGATAGTGTATTGAATGTCGTATTCAGTCAGGACCATCTGCCATCTTGCTATTCTTCCAGAGAGGGCGGGCTTCTCGAATATGTATTTAATTAGATCCATCTTGGATATTAATAAGGTAGTGTGAGTCAACATATACTGTCTTAGCCGGCGAGCAGCCCATGCCAGAGCGCAACAAGTTTTCTCGAGCAGTGAATATCTGGTTTCACAGTCGGTAAACTTTTTGCTCATGTAGTATATTACGTGCTCTTTTCAGCCAGACTCGTCATGTTGCCCCAGCACACACCCCATTTAATTTTTTAAGACAGTTAGATACATGATCAAAGGTCTTCCCTTGACTGGCGGCATCAAAACGGAAGGCTCTTGAAGGTACTCTTTGATGCTGTCAAAGGCAGCCTGACAGTCGTCGTTCCATTCCACCACTTGATCTTTCTTCAGTAATTTTAAGATTGGTTCACAAGTAGCGGTTAGGTGAGAAATGAATATGGTGATGTAGTTCAGCCATCCTAAGAATCCCCTAACTTCCTTCTCAGTGCGAGGAGCGGGCATTTCTTGTATTGCTTTTACCTTTCAGGGTCCACTTCGATACCTTTGCCGCTGACAACGAATCCTAAGAGTTTGCCGGGCCTCACTCCAAAAGTGCACTTATTTGGATTCAGCCTTAGTTTGTATCTCTTAAGTCTTTTAAATAATTTTTGCAGATGGTCAAGGTGTTCCTCCTATGTTTGAGATCTAACTATCATGTCATCCACGTAGACCTATATCTCGTGATGGATCATGTTGTGAAACAGAGCTACCATGGCACACTGATAGGTTGCCCCAACGTTCTTCAACCCGAATGGCATAACTTTGTAACAGAACATGCCCCACTGTGTGACGAAGGTCGTTTTTTTCCATGTCCTTAGGTGCCATTTTAATCTGGTTGTATCCGGAGAAACCATCCATGAAGGAAAATACTTTATATTGTGCGGTGTTGTCAACCAGAATATAGATGTGGGGAAGCGGGAAGTCATCCTTGGGGCTTGCCCTATTCAAGTCTTTGTAGTCCACACACATATGTACTTTACCGTCCTTTTTAGGCACGAGAACAATATTGGCGACCCATTGCGGATAGGAGGTGACAACCAAGAATCCGGTGTTGAACTGCTTCATGACTTTAGTCTTGATTTTCTCTGACATTTCTGGCCTCATACGATGGACTTTCTATTTTACTGGAGGGCAGTTTTCTTTTGTCGACAGACGATGGACTATGATGTCGGTGTTGAGTCCTGGAATGTCTTCGTATGACCAAGCAAAGACCTTAACATAGTCATGTAGTAACTGAGTTAAGCGCTTCTTGACACTAAGTTCCAGGTTGGCACCTACCTTGACTTCTTTCTTGTCCTCTTCAGCATCTAAATTAACTGTTTCCACTGGCTCTTCATGGGGCTGTATGGTCCTTTCTTCCTGTTGCAATAACTTGGCTAATTCTCCTGGTACCTCACAATCTTCCTCACCTTCGTCTTCGTCTTGGTAGATCGGATTTTCAAAGTCATGATAGGCCATAGCAGAATTGTTACCCATGGGATCCTGAGTGGATGTGGATCTTCATTTTGATATGTGAGTGTGTGTAAGAGCATAGCTATCTTTGATAAAATAAAAGGTAGAAAAAATAAGAACAAAGAGCAAAAAATTTGTATGCAAAAAACGTCCATGATTGATTGATGACATATGAAGATGAAGTAACAACCCTCACAAATGGACCGTTGTTCCTCGGGTAAGATACAAGGTTTTAAAGTCTAAATTGTTTAATTATTACAAGTCTGACAAAAATTTAAAGATAATTACTCTTGGATAAATGTAACAGGGACAAATTCATTGGCTTCCTAGTTATTGAGTCCTCCGCTGACAGGCGGAAAAATCCACTCATCCAGGTCACAGCTGCCATCACTGTCTTCCACTGCGTTGACTCCCTGATTGCTGATACATAAAGGTGGCCCCCTACGTGAGTTCTTCGAACGTCCCTTTGTGCTTCCGAGGTGAAACCCAAACCAAATTTGTTGGATTTGTAAGGAATATCTGGAAGTTGATCCCAAATAATGCATCCACATTCTTCAATCACTTCTCTAGCATCCTTCAAAGAGGCCATTTTCAATGGCGGTTTGGTAGCTTTTTGAGTCTTGGTTGTCGCAACTGTTTGTGGGACCTCCTCGAATTGCTGACACAGAGTTTAAATGAACTCCCCATCCATTTCCACGTACCTGAAAGAGTTCAGGTGGCTAACCATATATTCCTCTTCCCCATGGACAGTGATGATTTTTCCCTTGATTGGGTACTTCAACATCTGATGTAATGTTGAGGTGACGGCACCAGCGCCATAAATATAGGGTCGGCCCAAAAGACAAGAACAGGAAGGGCGGATATCCATCACATAGAAAGTTGAATCAAAAGTCTGAGTTCCAACTTTTATAGGGATGTCAACTTCTCCGTGTACTGTCCTCTTAGAACAATCAAAGGCTATCACTACAATGTTGCTAGGCTTTAAAGTGAGTCCCTCGCAGTCTAGCCTGTCAAGAGCATTTTTGGGCAAGACATTCAATGATGATCCGGTATCCACCAGAACGTGGGCTAGCGTAGTGCCCCTGCACTTAACGGAAACATTCAAGGCATCGTTGTGTTTCCTTCCTTTGGGAGTTAAATCAGCATCGGAAAAGCCCAATCCATTATCAGTAGTTAAACTAGCCACACAATTCTCAAATTGATCAATGGAGGTCTCTTTGGGCACGTGGGCGGTCTTGCTAAACTTTACAAAGGATTTGGCATGGGCCTTAGAACACAAGAGTAAAGCCAACATTGATATTTTCAAGGGGGTTTTCCTCAATTGTTCCACGATGTTGTAGTCACTTTTCTTGACTATTTTAGTATCTCTTCTATCTCCTTTCTAGAAGATTCAGGAATACCCTCTGGATGTGCCTTCGTCTGGACAGGCTCAGATAACACCTCCTTGCCCCTTGTCTTGGTCGCAGGAATAACAGTAGGATTGTCAACATGAGTATTACTGGGAATGCTGATAGGAGCGATAGCGGGAATAATTACAGGAGTAGAAATGGTCTTTAGAGACATCGCGGGTGAGAAGATTCTTCCACTTCTTGTTATCTTACTGGTCCCAACGATATTTCCGACATCAGGATCAGTGTCTTTCTCAGGTTTGTCTTGGATAGCCAATAGATCTTGCTTGACGCCATAGTAATAGACGTCAGCCCCATAGTTCCAGGGAACAACTTTATCCGAAGAATATGGTATTGGTCTTGGCATAGTGATGATTAGGGGAGCAGGCTTTGGAGCAGATGTAATCCTAACGGGTCTTTTGGTGGAGACCCTGGGAGGATTTTTGGATATGGTGATTATCGAGATATCTTCACAGGAATTTCTGATAAGAGGAACATTCTCAAACATGATTTCTTTGTTAGCCATCAGACGCTGGACGCCCATCTTCAGTAATAAACAGCCATTTGGTAAAGACACACACAATTGACAACTTTCATCACAACCCAAGAACAGACTGGCTTGCAATGGATTCCATTTAATATTTAAAAGAGGAGTAGTTACATCATCCACAGAGGAAACAAAACACTCATCATCAATAGCGTTGACACCTTGACCATGCTTGGACATTGGCGCCGTTATCACATTAGGCGTTTATGGGGGATTAAACTCGGTCTCTTTCGCCTTGATAAGATCTTGTATCTTATTCTTCAAGGCCTAACAGTCGTTTGTATCGTGCCCCGGGCTTTCAGAATGATAGGCACATCGGGAATTCGGGTTGTAGCGAGGAGAGGCTGTATTGGGGTTCTTGGGAGCTTCCTTTAGGGTCACCAGATTGGACTTTAAAAGATGTGACATAACTTGGGACAAGGTCATGTTGATTCGGGTGAATCGTCTCATGGGCGCATCTGGCCTGCGTTGATAATTTCGCTGCTGATTTGGTGCAGGATTAGAAATCATAACAGCCCCTATTGTTGGGCGATGTTCGCTTTTGTTTTTATTCCTATGGTCGTATGCAACACTGACCTCCTTCTTTCCGGTAAAGGGTTTCTTCATCGTGCTCGAGGATGCATCTCTTTGAATTTTTCCACTTTTTATACCCGTTCACCAGTCATGATTAATTCGGTAAATCCAACCGAGGAGCTTCCGATCAGGTGGTTGAATAATGGACCAAATAGCGTGCCTAAGAACATATCCACCAATTCTCTGTCAGATAGAGGGGGTTGGACCCTTCCCGCGAGATCTCGCCATTTTTGAGCATAAGTTTTGAAACCTTCACCTGCACCCATAGACATGCCTTGCAACTATGTCTGAGTTGGAGCTAAGTCTGTGTTATACTGGTATTGCTTGTAAAAAGCGCCAGCCAAATCTTCCCAATTGCGAATATTGGTCCCTTCCAACTGATAGAACCAATCCAACTGTGTCCCTGATAAGCTTTCTTGGAAGAAATGCACCCACAGGTTCCTATCGGCAGTATGTGGTTGAATCTTTCTGACGTATGACCTTAAATGCAGCTTTGGACAAGAGACACCGTCGTATTTAGAGAAACTGGGGACCTTGAATTTCTGTGGAATGACAACCCCTGAGACAAGTCCTAGCTCTTCGAAATCCAATCCGGGTACTCTCTGGATCTCCATAGCATTGAGGCAATCCTCTAACCAATTGTAATTGTCAACTGGAGGATACTGCTCTTCAGAATAATCAAGCTCTTCTTCTTCTTCAGATTATGGATGGTCAGTCACTTCCTTGTTTTTCCCTCCTTGATTATCCCCTTCACCTGATGATGTTGCGAAGTCTAGAGTCCGTCTGGCTGGTCCTTTGAACCTTCTTCCCAGATTCAAAACACCGGCTAATTTCTTCGCTTTCTTATTCTTTTCTTTGATCAACAGAGTTTTCAACTCCTCTTGTCCTTTTGCCAGAGTCAAAAACATTTGTTGGAATTGAGCGTTCTGCGCTTGGAGATCCTTTACCGTATGTTCAATATCCATCTCACTGAAATAAACAATAGAGAGATAAGGAGACCTGTCGTAAGAAACCTATTTGTGTTATCATGAATGAAGATGCATATGCAAATGATTTCAAGGAATTTAGAGATTTAAATTTTCTTTAGACAAAAAAAGGAACACACATTGCATTAATAAATCCAAGTTTGAGTACATCATGCCTTTTTGGGCTTACAATGAAAGAAATAAAATACAAAAACCCCTAAGACAAAAATGTTAAACGCATCCTTTTTGGTGCGATGTAGGCGTTCAACCTCCGGTCTTCATGAAGCTGCTTGGTGAGTTCCAGAACTTTCTTCTCACTGGCGTAGAATTGATTCTCAAAGATGTCTTGTTCTTCCTTGAGCTAGATCCATGAATTTTGCAACTCTTCGAAGCTTGTTGGCATATCAGGATAAGAAATGATGTGAGGTTCGTCTTGTTGATCAACAGACTCTGAGATCACTGGAAGTATAGCAACATATGGCATCATAAGATTCTGAGCCCAAGCTCGTACCCATCTGAGGTAAGGCTCCAAAGGGATGGAGTTTTTGCGTCCCAAAGTACTACTATCGATCTTCTTTACCATGCCCCAAGCCCGAATGAACCTTTGGCGATAACCTTGCAGGTCATTTGAATAGTCAAACACAATACCCTGGACGAGCATATCATGGGGACCATCCCTCCGGGCGTAGCTGAACTGACGTAGGGCCAAAGAAGGGTTGTAAGTGATGCCTCCTCTAATGTCAAGAAGTGGCACATTAGGGAATTCTCCGCAGCGATCAATAAAAGAGATATCTTCTTGAGAGAAAGGGCACCAATAGATATCAAAGTGAGAAAGGGACATTATCCTTTGATTCCACCTCAAGCCTAATTCATTTTTCATTACTGACCGAGGAAGGTGCGAAATAAACCACCAATAGAGAAAAGGCGTACAACACATAAGAGTCCCTCATTTCTTCATAGTACGAGTGTGGAGTGAATGCAGCATGTTTCCGAGCAATGTAGGAACTGGATTGCAAGCAAGGAAGATGTTGATGGCACCGACATTTATAAACTGGTTTGAATTGGGGAACAGAACCAATCCATAAATTAATAGAGCTAGGACATCTTTAAAGACGTGATAACTCATGGCATCTAAGAATATCTGAGCTTTCTTCATTAGAAAACTTGCAAGGAGACCCTTGACTCCACTTCTTCTTTCCCAATTGGATTCGATGTCAGATGGTTTCAAATGCAAGGCTATGGCAACACTTTCAGCAACTGGATCTTGTTCTAAGCTGGTGAAAGGTACTTGCTCCAATATAGGCGACCCAATTATTTTGGAGAACTCTTCCAGCGTAGGCACTAACTAGTAGTCTGGAAAAGTGAAGCAATGGTGTTTATCATCGAAGAACTGGAACAGAACACTCATGAGGCCTTCGTCAAACCCGGTAGTAATCACACTGAGCAAGTGACCATATCTCTTGTTGAACGATGAGCTTTCGGGAACTCTAAGGACCAGTTCTTTGAGCTTGGGAGGGACCTCTACAAAATTGATTCAGATGGTCTTTCTACGAGTTGAATCCATACCCTATAAAACAAAAAGGAAAGATAAATCTCTAGCCCCTTGAAATTGTTAGCATGTATGTCATGATATTCATGATGTATGGTTATGCTTTGAAATCACATATATATCAAGCAAGTCACACAAAAAACCCTAGGTTTAATGGCTTGTGTGAGTCTTTAAAGGTAAGTACCCTCTTTATTTGGCTCAACCTGTCCTATTAAAAGTAACGGGTTCTAAGGAGTCTCATATCACTGACCTTTCTTTTAGGCATTGTTCTAGCTCAAGCACCAAAGTATTGCGGCTAGAATATCCCAAAAGTCCAATATCAATGAGTGTAGCATCGAGTATCAACCAATCTTCGGTCGAAACCAAAGCCGACAATCTTGCTACTTTCCAGTGGCTTAGGATGATTTAATTAAAAGGTTCTAAAATTCAGTTAGCGCTTAATGACACTAAGGAAGCCTAATGTTATCCTTGACTGACTCAAGGAACATTAGTACAAGCCAAAGTGTCACGCTAACCTAGCTATCACTTCGTCCATATCGATCTACGATGTATAGATTCCCTGATTTATTGCTACTTACCTAAAAGGTGCCCCAGATCCGGGTATAGGATCTTTAACAAAAGCCCAAGAAAAGACCCAAAAATTTAAAGCAAACCAATTAATCAAAGAAAGCAAGTAAAGGTGATCTAGCCCTAAGGTAACCCAACTCAAAAGATAACTCCCCAGAAGAGTCTCAGTTTTGTAACATGGTGGGAGAACTGACTTGAGTGTTTTGCGTTTGATCGCAATTGTTGTGGTTAGCAAGATTCGCCACCGACTTTTCGAGATATTTTATTGAGTTCGGGGGGTAAGTTATGAAAAGGGAAGGTGTTAGCACCCTTTTCATCCATATTTATCTACGGGCTCTTAGTTGCCTGCTAGATCACTTGCTTTTTGTTTGAAAATGTGTTTGTGATGTGTGTTTTGAAAGTATTTTAAAAATGTGTCTTTGTAATGGTTCTCGCCTTTATAAGAACGCGTACAAAGTGTTTTGTCTTTTGAAAAATGTTTTAAAGTGAAATTGTGAGTGTATAAGATGTTTTTGTTGTTAGCAAGCGAGCAACTAGGAGTAACCTACCTACTCAAAAGGTCTTAAATGTTATTTTCCTTCACCTTTAGATGTTGTTATCTTACCATTTTTTTGGTAAGAAACCCCATCGTTGGATGTGAAGGGACGGGCACGGGACATTTATATAGTCATAGAAGGCAACTTTTTGGACATTTTAGAAATGTCGTTTAGGGACTAGATCATTTACCGAAGGCAACATTTGAGGGTCATCGAGGGACTACAATCTTTTATCGAGGGTCTTTGCTAATACGGCCATATTCGGGGGACATGACTATTTTCTGCAAGGCAACAAAGCGGGTTACCCTAAGGGTGCTAGTGTGCAAGTGTGCAAGTGTGTTTGATTTACATGCATTTAGTCTTGATTAGGGTTATCTATTTGTTGATTTCATGTCTTGCCATACAAACCCTAATTACTAGCATTTATATTTGAAAGCGATACATTGCGGAAATGTAAAGTCCTATGCTATTACATCATTTAGGGATGGGGGTACAAATTTACAAATGGGGGTTTGCAAGAATTTTAAATCCTAATTATCTATTACAACCATATTGAATTGTTCAATACAAAAAAAGGAAAGGATTTGTTTTGAAAATGGTTTTTTGTTTTAATAAATTAAAAGGAAAATGATTATTTAATAAAAGAAAATAATTTTGATGTTTTTGCATGTTAATAAAAATAGTACTAAAATAATAAGAATAAAAGAGAAAAAAAGGAAAAAATAATGAGAAATAGGATCAGCATGTTGCTGAAAGCAAAACAATGGGATCAGAAGTTCTGATGTTGTATGTTGTAGTTCAGAAAGAAACGTCAGAGGTGATAAGAAGTTCTGGGTTGATGCCATTGGAATCCTGAAAGAAACCTTAGAGGGATAAAACAGAAGTTTTGGGTTATGTTTAGACAGTGGGAAAGAATAATAAGTTTTATGTTGTGTTAAACAGTGAGCAAAAAATCAGAAGTTCTGTGTTGTGTCAAACATTGAGTGAAAATTAGAAGTTCTGTGCGTGTTAAAAACAGTGAGTAAAACTCAGAAGTTCTGAGTTGTGCTAAAACAGTGAGGAGAACTCAGAAGTTCTGTGTTGTGCTAAAACAGTGGGAAAGAAAACCCAAAAATTCTGTGCTACATTTCACCTCATTCCTCACATTAGTCAGAACATCTGTAATTTATTCAGTTCTTAACGGAAAAAAATCTTAAAAGATAAGAGCACAATAGTTCATATAAGTTCTAATCCTAATTCTGAGCCTAGCTTTATTCAATAAGTTCTGATCTACAGTTTTTCTACTTATGCAATGATATGAACATCATCAACATTATGATATTTACATATTTAATAATGTTCTGAATGAAAAAATTCAAAGTAAGAAAGACTTATCTTGAATCTGGAGCGTGTGTTTGGGACTTGAGTTGCTGCCTTCAGATGTTCTGGAATCAGCAAGAGCTTCAGAATAGAAAATGTTATGTTCTTTGATTCAAATGGAAGAACAAAGGTTTTGGTTTTGTTTAGAAATTCAGGGTTCACGAAGGTTTTTCTGTTTTCTTTTCTCTCTTTGATAATTCCCTCTTTTCAAAAGCCAGCCCCTTGAAAGTGTGATGGAGCAACTTATTTATAGGAGAGTTTGCTGTGGTTTTGGAGGGAAAAACAAATGAGATTTAAACCTTTTTGGCATATTGTTCCATTTCTTTCTAATCACAACTTTTGTATGCTAATTTGGGGAAAATACGGGGTTTGAGAAAGTGCAGGCATGGACTGGATCAACAGCTGGTTATAGGACTGTGCTACAGCAGGGTAGCAGGTTGCTTGAATGAGGTTTTAGGATTTGGTGATGTTCTGATTGTAGAAGACCAGAAACGTAGCCTCCATATGCTGAAGAGTCATGTTCTGACTGAAGAACATTGCTTCCATATGTTCTGATTGAAGCATCATGTTCTGAACCGTGTTTGCAAATTCTGATGGCACTTGCGTGAAGGCTGGCCCAGAAGTTCTGGAGTATCATATTCTCTTAACACTTAGAGAATTTTCTAAATGTATAGAAATTTGAATTTTTCAAGATAATTTTTTATTTTTGATTTTGATTAATTAATTTCATGTCTTGATGAAATATAATTGTTGAAACTTGATTTTTTTGCTCAAAAAAGTAAAAGTTTGCCCTTGTGAATGACTTTCTTAGAAAATTGTAATCCAAGGCTTGAAACTTGATGGAAGCAAACCTGAGGGTCCTGGATGATCCTTTGAGAAATGAGAGGGCAAATTTTGGGATATAACACTTCCACACTATATTCTAAATGTTGTAGAAATAAGAATTATAGAGACACATATTTATATCTGCTGAAACTCAAAGAGTTTTTAACGAGCCCACAACACAATCTATTAATTGTTAGAATAAATATACTATAAATTGTGAGTGTAACTTCACCATTAGACGTTTTGCATGACGTCAAAACTAGGAAAACTTAGAATCTTTGTATATTGGACGGTATGTTTATGTCATGTGGCACTCCCTTGCATTATAGGTCTTAGGAATCATTAAAATCCATTTTCAAATTGATCAAAACCTTGTAAATCAATTTTTTGCATACATATTGCTTGCATGTGCCATCACATACATGTTTCGGGCCGACATATGTAACTCAATATTGAAGCCTATAACTTCTGTTTTACACAGGCCGATACATGCATCACATATTGTAACTTTTTATTTTATGTGCCGGCATATACGATTTTTAGGCTGACACATCTACTGCAGTATTAAAGTCTTTAGCTATTATCTTTCATAGGCCGACACATCTTCCTTTTCAGGTCAGCACATATGTATTTTAGGATGTCACATACTGTTTGATTGAGTCAATTTTTTAATTCTTTTTAATTCCGAAAATTACCTATTTGCATACAAACTTCCACAACTATAAATACATCATTCATGCATCATTCCAACTTAATGAAAACTATATACACTTACCACCATTGATCCTCATATTCAACCTCCAACCTATGCATACACACTGATAAATAAAACATAATCATCTTTTGTCGAGGTGCCATGTAGGCGAGGTTTGATAACGTCCAATTAGGTTTTTGTGTAACCGAGAATATTAGGTTCAAAATTGTGGGGGTTTCATCCAGAAAAACCTAGGGTTTATCCTCAAATATCTTTAGATTTGGGGGTTTTGTTCAAGACTTTCAAAAGAGGATTGCGGCCAAGGGGAAGTCTTCGTAGTTTGGTACCCAAGGAAGTAGCGAGAGAATGGTGAATCAAATTGAAATTGCTTGTGTTTAATAGATATAATTGATCGTGTATATAAGAGCTTTGGAGTTTGGTACCCAAAGAAGTAGCAAGATTTGATAAATAGATTGGGAGCTATTGTGTCTTAGTCTTGTTAAAGATCAAAAGAAGAGAAGGGGGGTTGAATCAACAACAAACAGTTAATGTTTGTAGGGTTTCTCTTGGAACACTTCTCTTGCAATCATACTTTTTCAAAGTAATAAATTTATCTTAATTCCAAAACGGAATTAGGGGGAGACGTAGGCATAGCAAAGACGATTGGTGAACTTTCTAAACAAATCCTTGTGTCGCTCTCTCTATCTCTTACTCTCATTTACTCTCTATATATAATATGTTAAATGTGTTGTTTGATCGATCGATTAGTATAGAATTTTTA
Organism: Vicia faba; assembly: GCA_948472305.1. Lineage (NCBI taxonomy): Eukaryota > Viridiplantae > Streptophyta > Magnoliopsida > Fabales > Fabaceae > Vicia > Vicia faba. The sequence continues at coordinate 273,440,780 of OX451735.1, read as the reverse complement.
TTTGATTGTTAAAGTTTAAATTGCTTTATTGATTAGCTTATAATCACTTTTATTGTAAGCGCTTTTTCTTATCAACAAAGCTCAAAGAATATTCTGAAAAATCTATCGCACGCCAAATGTTCGATAAATTGTCAACCTATGTTTTTAACTTGATTTTATGGGAAATAGGAAACCATTGTGTTTGATATTAAACATTTAATTTAGTTATTATTGTGTTTGTTGATATTATCCTTATCTTAATTCTATATGGCTTATGCATATTCAAGTTTCCAATAACTAGGTTCGTTTAAACTACTATTTTGATCAAGGCCAAAAACCTTCCGCTCAACATTGTTTTTAAAATAAGTTTTTAAATAACTATTTTTGAAAGGTAATTTATTTAATTGGGGGTCTATTCACCCCCCTTCTAAATAAGTCGTCGTAGTCTAACACAAATATCTTATAATATCGTTTATATTAATTTAGAATATTATAAATATTTTATAATATATTTTATTAATTTTGAGTATCCTAAGTATCTCACTGTATATTAGAGTATCTCTAAGTAACTCTAAATTAATATAAAAGATATTTATATCTAACATTAATTATAAAATCTATAAACTAAAAAGAATGAACCTGATACCCACGAGCCACCCTGATCGGACATAATATGATGCTTTTAAGGCCAAAAACAATCCATTAGTTGGTAGAATAAAAATTGTTAGGTCTTTGATTTTATGATTGGTAACAATTTTGGTAAAACATGTTTAAAATGGGAAAACATATATCACAACCAGATGTTGAGCAAGATGTTATGACATCTTGACCAACTGGAACAACAGAGTCTGCTGTTACTATTTTTGATAGTAATTTTGATAGATGTTGTGGCATGTTATACCACAACATCATAACAGTACAAGTGTTTAATTCCTTGAAGATTTGATTGTATAATTTGAGATTCTGGATGATTTTAGTTCTCATACAAGCGCAACTAAGCAATGATATTTTAGGAACAATGCATATTTGATTTGGTTTCATAGAAAGGATCTTGGAGACTTTTTAGGAGACGTTGAAGATTTGTTCCTATTTTTGTGGAGAAGATTTTGCAGGTGATTTACAACTGGAAGATCTGATTTGATTGAAGAGTCCAAGCCCATACTGCAAGAGTCTATATATAAGGACTTACTAAACCTAGAAACTTAGGAAATATTATAAAAAAATGTGTGTGCATAGAATAAGGGTTTAGGGTTTTGAGAGTTCTTTTAGTGTGTTTGTGTTTGTATATGTCACTCATGTATTTTCTGATACATTGAGGTAGACTGATTGTTCATTGTTACTTGACAATCACTCATGAGATTTTAAGCAAAGAGTTGATTGTGTATCAAGTTATTGTTCTTACTCATGAGCTTTTAAGAAAAGAGTTGAGTATTGTTTATTGGAAGTGTAATCTTTTATTTTGGTTCTTGTCACTGGTTTGTGACTAGTTTTATCACTGGGGTGATTGTGGGAAGTGATAGGGGGTTCTCATATCTAGAGGGTTCTAGGTAGAAATTTCATAGGATAGTATTAGGTGATAAGTTGTAAACTGTGATTGTTTAGGCTTTGAACTAATACTATTATAGTGGATTTCCTTCCAGACTTAGATGCCCCCAGACAACTCATGAAGGCACATCTAAAGTGTAGATGTCCAGACATCAACTTCTCACTACCGGATTTGAGAACCTGAAGATGAATGATGATGAAAACATTCAAGACTTTCACATGAATGTTCTTGAAATAGTAAATGTATCTAGTGTAAGAACAAGATTGATTATGTATTTGGCCTTGAGTTTTGATGATAACTTTACATGTTATCTTAGAGAACAATTATGTACTCTAATGGTTTATGTCTAATGTGTAGCTTTTTCTAAACAGGTTCTGCCTCTGGTAAGAAGGTGTGTGACATCATCAGGTTTTGAACTCAACACTCTGGAAGAATACATTTGGTGTGTTAGAAAGTTAAGTCAAGATTCTGAAATGCTTCTTATGCAACGGTTCTAAGAAATGTTAGTTCAAGAGCTTCTGATCGTGACTTTGCAAGGAAGCTTTGGAGGCTTTCTAAAGCTTTGCTTATGTTGTCCTAAGTTCTGAAGATGATGAAAACAAGGTTATGTTGAACAAGTTCTGAAGATCTGAAGATCTGAAGACATTACTTCTGAAGACCAAGTGCTGAAGACTCTGAAGACAAGGTTTTGTTGAACAAGTTCTGAAGACTCCACAGACTTAGGCCAAGAAGAAGCAAACTTTGATCCTTCTACAACATACTTTATCAACATACATCAGAAGCCTCTGAAGATATTGAAGATAAAGATTAATATTGATATTGTGTGTGATGGTGAGTATAAAAGTACAAAGTAAATTGTGGCCACTACTCTAATAGTGTGGCGTAAAGATAGACCTTTTATACTTGTTGTCTACAATTCCCACCATGATCGCTGGGGACAAAACATCTGGTTTTTGTGTTTCCTATTCTACCCTCCAATGTATCTCTTTTTCAGCTATAAAAGGAGGACTTGGAAGAATTTGAAATAAGAAGAATCAGTTCAACAAAACTACACTAAAGCGCTGCACAAGCTCTTTTGAGATATTCTTTGTATAGTTTTGTAAATTCGAAAGGAGCTTTTGTTCAGATCTTTCTATCAACACTTTTGTGTTGTTGTACTTAAACTTTGTGTAGTCTTCTTCTAAGAAGCATCAGTGTATACACATCTTTGTAAATCGACGATTTTTGATATGTTCCTTGAGTGATTAAGTCTAGTCAGGATTCTCAAGAAGACTTTGGTTGTGGTAATCATGGAATGGCAATAACAATCGACACGCTTGTTGAGGTTGTCAACAAGGTTGATCATACTTATTGTGGTTGTCTGTAATCAGTTGATTATAATGGATTAAGTCCTTGTGGATAAGGAAAATCACCTTGCGGGATGGATTGGAGTAACTTAGTTAATAGGGAACCAAGATAAAAATAATTGTATTCATTTATTTTTATTCACTTATTAACTTTGTGTTTGAGTTGCGAAAATATTATATTTGGTGCAACCCAATTCAAGCCCCCTTTCTTGTATTTATCGCACATTCATCTAGTGCCTTAGGAGAGAAGATGTCAGAAGAAAATCTTGTCAGAAATATTCTCAGGTCTCTACCTAAGAGATTTGACATGAAGGTGACATCCACTGAAGAAGCTCATGACATCATTAACATGAGAGGGTTGATGAACTTGTTGTTACAATTCAGACTTTTGAATTGGCTATTAGTGACAAGTCTGATAAAAAGAACAAAAACATAGTTTTTGTATCCAATTCTGAAGATAAAGATAGTCGGTTAGATTTGGACACTGAGGAAGGGTTTTCAAATACTATTGTATTACTTGGGAAGTAATTCAATAAAATTCTGAAAAGAATGGGCAAAAGAGGAAGACCAAATGTCAGGAACATCTAATTTGACATCAGCAATCATGATAATTTTCAGAAAAATACTAGAACTAAGGAGAAGTCTAGTCAAAGAAAAGGGATTCAATGTTTTGAGTGTGAAGTACTTGGTCACATTAGACCAAAATGTCCAACCTATCTTAAGAAATAGAAAAAGGGAATTTCTACATCTTGGTCCGATGATGATGAGTCAGAAGATGATCTTAATTCATTGACTATCAAGCTTGTGACTGCTCTTGCTAGAAGATGGGCATATGAGGTAGAATCTTGTGATGAAAATTTTGTCTATGAAGATCTGGATGTGTCCTACAAGGAAACTTGTGACAACTGTGAAGAAATCCTTAAGACAGTAGAAGATCAGAAAAGGGTCATAGCTAAACTGCAGAATGAGAAGAAGGAACTTCTATGCACTATTTTTCATCTACAAAATAAGGTAACTCTATTAAATTCCAAGCTGAATAACATGACATATTCTTTAAAAGAAATGAAAAATGGAGCTGATATGATTAAAGAGGATGAAGATACAGGAGTTAATTATTCATATGATAATCATCAAAAGAAAATATTTTTTGAAAATTTCTTTCCTTATGAAAAGAAAAGAATGATCACCATGTCCACCCACATGTTACAACATCCTGGAAGACATGATGTAACCTCAACTGAATTCCAATCCTAAACATGGAAATGTCATTACTATGGTGAGTAGGGTCATATAAATCCTTTTTGTTATAAGTTGTATGGAGTTCAAAAACCTTCAGCTCATTCCAAGGCTAATCAAGTAAGTAAAAAAGAGAAGTTCTAAAGATATGGATGTCAACCTTATAGCTCATACTTCTTTGAGAGCTTCAACTAGGGAAGACTGATACTTTGACAGTGGATGCTCTAGACATATGGCATGGGTTCAGAAGTTGTTGGTAAATATCAGGTCTCAGCCCACAGGCTCTGTCAAATTTGGTGATGGGTTTAAAGGTAAAATCGAGGGAGTTGGAAAATTGTTGTGTGATGGCTCTCCTAGTCTAGAATATGTTCTTCTTGCAGAAGGACTAACTGTTAACCTTATCATCATTAGTTAGTTGCATGACCAAGGATTGTTAGTCAATTTCTTAAAGTCAGAATGTATAGTCAAATATGATAAAGATGTTGTTCTAATGAAGGGTACAAGGTCTAAAGATAATTTTTATTTGTGGGAACCTCATATAACTGCTTACTCTTCCACATGTTTAACAATCAAGAAGGATGAGGTGAAGCTATGGAAACATAAACTTGGACACCTCCATCTTAAAAGAATGAAGGAAATAATATATGGAGGAGCCATTAGAGGAATGCCAGAACTCAACATTGAAGAAAGAGAAATTTGTGGTGAGTGTGAGATTAGAAAGTAAACCAATATGACATACCCAATGTTACAACATCATACTACTTCCAAAGTGCTGGAACTTCTTCACATGGATTTAATGGGACCAATGCAGGTAGAAAGCTTGGGTGGAAATATGTATGTATATATGGTTATAGATGATTTTTTAGGGTTTACTTGGGTGAAATTTCTTAGAGAAAAGTTAGACACATTTGAAGTCTTCAAAGATTTGTGTCAAAGTATTCAAGAGGAGCAGAGTTGTGTGATTGTCAAGGTTAGAGGTGATCATGACAAGGAATTTGATAATGCTAAATTATCTTAATTTTATGCTTCTAAAGATATCGGTCATGAATTGTCTTTTTCCATCACTTCTAAGCAAGATAGAATTATGGAGAAAAAGACTAGGGCTATTCAAGAATCAACTAGAGTCATGCTTCATGTTAAGTAATTGTCATTGCAGTTTTTGGCTGAAGCTATGAATACTGTATGTTATATTCATAATAGGGTCACTTTGAGGACATGCACTTCAGCTACTCTCAATGAGTCGTGGAAAGGAAGGAAGCCTACAGTCAAATACTTTCACATATTTGGAAGTAAATTCTATGTCCTGACTAACAAAGATCAAAAGAATAAGATATATCCCATAAGTAATTAAGGAATATTTCTAGTTTACTCTTCAAACAACGAAGCTTATATAGTTTTAAACTCCAGAACTAGAGCTACTATGGAATCCACTAGTGTTGTGATTGATGATTCAATCACTGAAAAAGAGATGGATGTCAAAGACAATGTTGGAACATCTTCTGCATGGGCTGATGAAGCAAGCTTTGAATCACTTAGTTCTCAAATCAACAAATGTCTCTCTGAGAAAATTCAAATAGAATTATCCAAGGAACTCATTATAAGACACATTGAAGAAGTGAACAACATTGAAACTAATGAAGAGATATCAAATTCATGTTTTGTTTCTAAACTTGAATTTAATATGATCCCTATTATTGAAGAGAAGGAAAACTTGAAATATATCATTGGTACAAATTTCTGTGGTGTGGTATATTCTGACAGCACAAATTACATAAAAGGCACTTCTGATGGATGTTTCTTCTTAAGAAACATTCTGATTTCTTGTTTTAAATAAAAAGAAAATATGCGCTTCTTGGTTGTTGGCTGCAGCTGAACATGGTTTTGAAACAAGAAATAATTTCTCTAAACTAATATGGATGAAGCAGATGTTGAAGAAGCATGATGTTAAATAGGATGTCATGACATTACATTGTGAATATCTAAGTTCTTTCAAATATCTCATTTAACATAGTTGGAACAAGAATTTTGACAGCCATAATCATCTTTAAGAGAATCTAGTTGATGACAAGGTTGTTACTCTGGTTGTGGACTATGAAAAATAACTGATTGTTATGCTTACCAAAGGATTAAATGAAAATCAATTTGATAATATGAGGAATAAGCTAGGAACCTGTACTATTGATGAATTATAACAATTACAGGTATGAAGGAATGCAAAAAATACTCAACCTTTCATATATGTTCTGAGGCATGATATGCCTAAGTTAATTGCTAGTGTTAAACTTGTCAAAGAATGGAACAAAATATCTTTGCAAGGTTAAAAGGTTGTTTTGAAGGAGACATGTTCCAAGGTGATGGAAAGTAATTTTAATGTCAACACTTTTAAAACATGTGGCAGTAGAAAGGAGTACAAAATGATCTTTGATAGGGGCAACATGTGGAAGACCATCTGAAGATGTTCAAGAATGTGTGTGTTTCCATCTGAAAGTTTGTGTTTCCATATTAAATTTTATGCTTCCATATGTGTTTATTACTTTTGTGCAATGTTTGTGCTTCCAATTGTTTTTACATTTACTCTATTTTTGTCAATTTTTGGCTAAAATGGGGGAGTAAAGTGTTAGTGTATTTTTGTTTGTCTTGATGTTATGTCACATGTCTTGACATGTTGATTAGCTTGCTGATAGGATTGTACTACTGCTAAGGGGATAATAATTATTGTGGTTGCTTGTTGTATGCAACTATTTAGGGGGAGCATGATATCTTGTCATGCTTGTTTATGTTTCTACTACTGCTACTGCTGATGGTTGTTTGTGTGAATGATATCATACCCGATGTTCTGACACTTTGTCTAAAGTGTTTTGTGGAAAACCCTAGTTCCTCTAGTTTCTCTGTTTTCTTTGTAAGGCTTATTTTTAATCTTATGCTGCATGTGCCTCTGATGTGTGAACTTGGATAGTTCATGTTGGTTTGGTGATTTGGTCTTGTATGAAGTTACTCAATACAATGCTTGGATACTAAGCTTTTGTGTTGTGTTGGAGCTGTGTTGTGTGATGTCAGACCACATGTCTTGACATTTGTCTCTTGGAGTTTGAAGAAGAGTGTATGTGAGGTTGGGTCTCTCTGTAGCTGCAATATATCTCCTGTATATATTTTTATGTTTGAAGTTTTTACAAAGTTTACATGTGTGTCATGTAGCTTGTGTTTTGTTTATGTGGTTTTATTCCACTTCTCCAGATTAATTGTGCAAAGGTTGTTTTAGCCAAAATTTTCCAAATTGGGAGATTGTTAGGTCAATGATTTTATGATTGTCATCAATTTTGGTAAAACATGTTTAATATGGGAAAACATGTATCACAACCAGATGTTGATCAAGATGTCACGACATCTTGGCCAACTGGTACAATAGAGTTTGTTGTTACTATTTTTGACAAACATTCTGACAGATGTTGTGACATGTTATACCAGAACATCAAAACAATAAAGTTGTTTAATTCCTTGAAGATTTGATTGTATAATGTGAGATTCTGGATGATTTTAGTTCTCATAAAGGCGAAACTAAGCAAGGATATGAAGGTGTGAAAAACACAAGAAAGGGGGGGGGGGTGAATTGGGTTTTAAATCAAAACTTTTCTTTTAAAAAATATCCCCTTTAACTAAAATAATTTTTCTTCACTCTTGATAATAACAATAATTAAGAACATAAAGTAAAGATCAAGGTATGTTTATACTAGTTCACTTGAAAACTATCAGGCTAGTCTAGTCCATCCGCCAAGGTGATTTCTCCTCTATCAATCGAGGACTTAATCCACTATAACCAAACTGATTACAATTTGAACAAGCTACCCGCAAGTGACTAACAACCTCTAAGACACACAAGTCATAGACTTCTTAAGGATACAGACCTTATTGTCCCCTTAAGGAAAATAAAACTATAATCAAACTGATTTTTACAATGCACAAGCTACCCACACGTGACTAACAGGCTCTAAGACACACTTGTGCTAAACTTCTTAATGATACATACCTAACCGGTCTCTTAAAGAAATCAAACAATTGTTTAAATACAAGTTTTGTTTACAATGATATTGCTTCTATGCAAGCTAAATAGGTAAACTATTTTAAGAACAATTAGTTATGAATATGAAAGCTTATGAACAACGCTTGTGCGTGAATATTTTGTTTTTTAGCAGCTTTCTCTCTTAGTCTTCAAGCCTTTATATATCCAATAAAATAATATATGCATTGAGGGGTACTCCTGGGATTTCTAAAAACATTGACAACTTGAGCAATCACGTGGGGGACAAGATCGTGCAACGCGTCTATCCTTTTGAGGTAGTGGAATGAAATGTTTGATTGTGCCATGTGCTATTAGTACCATGTTAACGTTATATTATTTCCTTCCACACTTCAGAGGCTTATGTGAGCACAAGTTTAGAAGCGAGAACAAAACACAAGGTCATCAAAACTTCAGAGTCTTCAGAACTGCGTCTTCAGCACTTGGTCGTGAGAACCTTTTCTTAGAACTTTGGGTCTTTAGAACATCAAGTAATTAGGATCTTTAGAACTTATGTCTTTAGAGTATTCAACACTTGGTCTTTAGAACCCTTTTATTAGAACCATGGGTCTTTAGAAACTTGAGTCTTTAGCATCTGGACTTAAGTAAAAACTTCTATCTTCAGATCTTCTGACTGTTTCTTTAGAATCCGTTGTCTTCAAAAACCCGAGTCTTCAACATCTGGACTTAAGTAGCAACTTCTGTCTCCAGATCTTCTGACTTGTTTCTTTAGAACAAGTTGTCTTTAGAAGCACGAGTCTTCAACATCTGGACGTAAGTAGAAACTTCTGTCTTCCGATCTTCTGACTTGTTTCTTTACACAAACATCAGAGCCTACACTTTAGAGTCTTCTGAAGTGCCTTGCTAATATTCATCAGAACTTGTGTAACGCAGAAGCGGAATTAATTCTCTTCTAATATCTTGGCCACACCATCCATCAGTAGCAGAACATGTTTGTTAAATACTCAAAATGATAAGCATTAGAGTATCAAAATTGTTCATACGAACATACTCTTTTGTTATCATCAAAACTCATAGATAATATTGCAGAACCAAATATTGTTCTTACAATCTCCCCCTTTTTGATGATGACAAAACTATATATTTTGATGACACAATTTTGTTCATATAATCATTAAAAGTAAAAATAAAATGTAAGGAATACTTATCCTTTTTTTGAAACTCCCCCTGAGTCAATGACTTTATGAAGATCAAATATCCCGACGTTGAACCATCTAAGTAGAACTCCCCCTAGTTCCAATAGATCAGATATTGAGATCTTGAGAGTCTTACTCTAGATGCCAATGAAAATGAGATCAATTGAAATCTTGAAACTTTAATGTCACTAAGACAGCTTCCAGATTCTCAATTCTTGGAGTCTAATTCCAAATATAATGGAAATGAGATCAATTGAAATCTTGAAACTTTAATGTCACCAAGACAGCTTCCAAATTCTTAATTCTTGGAGTCTGATTCCAAATTTTAATTCTTGGAGTTTGATTCCAGGTTTCAATTATTTGTCCTTAATCAGATTTCTCATTTCCTGAAAAAGAAAGCAATTCTAACACAAATAGAATTTTAACCGAGTTAGAACGTAAGCAGTTCTTTTCAGAGACCATTTTCCAGAACTTGATTATTGAAAGCAAAATTGCATTCATTTAATTACTCCCCTTTTTGTCATAATCAAAAAGGTAATTATGCGTGAAAAACATGAAAACCAGAAGAAGATAATAGGTAAGAAAAGAAGTGATAAGCCAAAAGAAGACTTCATTAAATTCATAAGAAGTGAGTCGAAGAAAGTGGAACAAACTAAGATCCAAAAAGAAGACTTGCATAAATATCAAATAATCAGAAGAAAAATAGTAGTCACATAAAGTAAGTAGCAATCATAGTCCTATGGTTCAGAAGAAAAAGGAAAAAGAAAATACTAAAGCCTAGGGTGGAGGAGTAGAAGTAGGAGCAGAAATCTTTTGCAGAATCAACTATAGCATGTTCTGAACCTTCTCATTGACAGCCTTATGCTCAATGATGCTTTCTCTGAACACCTGTTGTTCTCATCTAATCTTAACAATTGTGTTTTCCAAATGCGCAATGGCAGAATCAAAAGATGAAGCAACCAGAGCATCTTCTTTAGCCTTAGAAATTTCTTCTGCCTCTTTAGCCAATCTGATTTCTTCATCTTTTCTGGTTTCTTTTTCCTCTTTTAACGCTCTATTTTCAGCTTCTCTTTGTTTTGCACCAAGTAGTTCAAAGAGTGTGACTCTTTCGCTTGTTTCTTTCCTTTCAGTTACCATATGAACATCCCAAACATTGGATTCTTCAAGAAAAGAATTCATTAGTTCAACTTCAGAAGACATCCACTTCTGAAAAAGTTTCCAAGAACCATCCATGTCCTGAGGCTCAGTAGTTGTACCTGACTCTGCTTTTAACTAACAACCTTTTTATTTTCCTTGATTCTAAAAATATTAATGCATTCATCCAAGGTTTTAGGAGTAGGTTTTTCATAAACAACCAAGGCTTGGATAGGTTCAGGATGGTTTGGTTTAGAAGTTTGATCAGGGGGATTTTGTGATATCGGTTGTTCAGTCATATTGAAAATTTCAGAACAAGTGAAAGGTTCAGTTGTGGAAATTTCAATAGCTCCATGGTTATCAGAAATTATCCTTTCAGACAGTTCCTGATCAGAGGGAGAAACTGGATCAGGATAGATGATGAGTGAGTAATGAAAAGTAGTTTCTTTATTAAAGAAGGCAAAATGAAGATTGGTATCGAAAGTTGAAAGATGAGAAGTTTGTGGAAGTGATTGATATGAGGTTAATGGAGATGTAAAAGTGTGAATTGGTGAGGTCGCAAGGTCAGAAGTGGTTATGGTGTTTGGGGTAAAAGCAACTATTATTGCAGGTAACATTGTAGAGACAGTTTTAGAAAGAAAAGTTTTTATAGTTAAGGGAATGGTTGAGGAAACAAAATCAGAAGCATGAATAATTATGGTGAATGGTGGAATAGAAAAAAAAAAGTTAAAATCATCATATGAAGGAGTGGTGATTGTTGGTTGATATGCAAGAATTGTTAATGATGGTGTATAAGAAATAGATGGAGAGAGGATTGAAGTGGTAATAGAGTCAGAAACAAGTGTAGTTATGGTTGGTGGTGGAAGAGGATTAATTTATGCAGTGGAGGTTGTGGATGAACATACATTAACAATATTATAAATAGACAATGGAACATGTGCATAAGTATTGGACTTACTAGATGTTACAAAAGTTCCAGCTCCCAAAATGGCATTTATCAGAAAACCAGACTTTTTATTCTTCTTCTTCTTCTTCTTCTTCTTCTTCTTCTTCTCTGGTTCAGAAGCATCTGAACTTTTCTTCCTTTTACCAATAGAACAATCAATACCCTTAGCAGGAAAATCTGAGTAATTAAAGCTTGACATATCATGTCCTTCTTGTTGCATCATTAGAACATATGCAGCCACGTTGGATACATGATCTTGCTTGGAGAACAAAGGATAGTCATTCACATGAATTATTTTGTGATGACAACTCTCAGACGGTTCAATCAGAGGCTTTACCTTGAGTTCTTCAATAATCCTCATGTTCTTCAAGGTTTGCCCATTGAAGGAATCTCTAATGCTTGGAGTCAGATCCTCTTTATATTTGGTTCCTTCGACCAAAAACTTTACCAAGCCACTTTCAATAAACATATTTGTTAGAAGACGTCCATAAGGAATATTAGGAGATACCTTTTTGTTAGGAAGGGGGTGGTTATAGACTTTCTAATAGAATCCCTCAGATAACTAAACAGAATGAATGAAAGATTAATCTTCTGTTTGGACAGCAGAATGTACAACATGAACTTCTGATTGATGTTGAAATAATCAGAGGATCTTGAAGGGGGTCTAGGGTTTATGCAACCCAAAATAATCTTGTGCCACACTTTGAGATTATCATGAAGATCCTTGCTTTTGTACTTAGATTTCTCAGCATAGAAATTCTTAAACAGTAGTTGATCTAGAGATTTATTTGCAGCCTTTGATTTATTATCCAATCCATACACACGTTTTCCTTTCAAAATGTCAACCTAATAGTTTTGCAATGAACTCTTCAGTGATAATGATTCTCTGTCCAATAACATCCGAAACAATGTGAAAATCGTCACAATCAGCATTTTTCCAGAAATCTATCAATAGCGTCCCATAGACGGGACCATAAAGCCTTTGAAAATAGTTTTCCCAACCTCGAGCTTTCAATTCCTCTTTTAAGTTACACCCATTTGCAATAATATTGTCAAAATCAACCATTAATTCCTTAAGAACAACCAACTCTGATGGTTTTAAGTTGCAATGAACTTGACAACCTCTCTGCGTAAAGTGATTATCATCAACAGGGTTTGCAGAAAGTGACAGAGAAAATGAAGTGGATGGAGGAATTGTTGAAGATGAAGTAACCACAATTGATGAAGATGGTGCAGTGGTTGATAAAGACAGAGCTATTGAATTCATACTTTGTTCCGATTCTTTTGCGAACTCAACAACAACTTGTTGATTAGGAGTCATCATTGTTGAAGAGAGATGCAAAATGATGGAGGTTTGTGGAAGAAAGCAGAAAACTTGTTGAGCATTTTGAAAGAAAAGAGGGTTTAAGGTTTCTAACATGTGGGAGTGAAGTGAACGTGTTTGATTTATAGTGTTTGAGAGGTGAGAGAAAATAAAATAATAAGAATACAAATAAACACAATAATTAGGAGCATTAAATGAAAGTAATAATTACGATTTTAATCAATTCCAAAAAAAATACGCACAATGCTCATTGCATAACTTATATAACATGTGATGATTAAGCATAACCAAGGGTTACACACAATAATCAATACATCTAACTAAGTGACACGTTTGATATCCTTAGGATATGGACAACTAAAAAGGTTTCCATCTAATCAAAGACATCTCTGACCAAAAAATCTTTTGATTACTGAGGTTCTGAAAGAAATACAATACCTTTGTTAAACTCATAGTCTAGTATTCTTCAAAAGATTGAACGCTGATCTTGTTCTGACTAGAGCATATTTGTTTTCTAGAGTTAGATCCTCAAAAAGAGATGATGAGATTCTACTTTTCTTTTGTTGAGGTTGATCAGAAGAAACAACAATAATATCAGAGGTAGGAGATTCTGATTCTTTTCTTCTTAAGTTTTTTCCTCTGGTTCACTGAACATTATCTTTACATCAATAGTTCTAGAACCGATGATCTTTCCCTTCTGGTTGCCTCAGAAATCGACAATGCTTCCAGATTTAAGTTCCAAATCTTGGAACATATTCCATTCGCCAGTCATGTGTCGCGAGCATCCACTGTCCAGGTACCATGATTGGTGTTTCAATGGTTCCATCAAGGATATCTGCAATGTATATTATCTAATCCTTAGATACCCACTTTTTCGGTCCTCTTTTGTTAGAAGTTCCAGAGGTTCTGACACCTTTGTACTTTTTTGAAACAGGATAATCATGTGAAATTTATGCACGATACTTTGGTTTAGAAGTTTCCTTCTATGTCTCTGTTTGTGCTACAATAATATTCGAACCTTCTTGTTCTGGACATTTCAAATTTGTGCCAGCAAGCACGAAATGTTCAGAAAGAGGTTTTGTTTTGACATTCAGAGTCTCATAAATTTTCTTTGATGGTCCTAAATATCCCAAGCCTCTTCTTCCATTTCTACTAACATAATAGATCATTGAAGCCATTTTGCTTCTATCTATGCTTTTAGCAAGGAAGTGTTGAAAAGCTCTATCATATCTGATTACTTCGTCGTAACAAATGTGTTAGAGAAAATATTTTCTTCTAATCTAGACACTTTACTTTTCATAGAAATGTTTGATTTTTCTAAAACAAATAGTTTTTAATTTAAGTAAAATGTTTTGTTCATCTATAGTAGTGTTCTCAGAAGTAGTTACAAAACTCTTTTTCAAGATTTTGTGTTTACTTAGAAGAAGTTGATATCTTTTCATTAATTCAGATAAACCAATTTCAAGTTTAGAATGAGATAAGGAAGAACGTACCTTTTTGTCATCATCAGAGTCTGACTCATAATCAAGTGTTAGTTCGTCTTCTGATGCTGCTTCTCTTGTGCTGGTCCTGACCATGAATTCCACGTTTGCATGCTCTTCATCATAATCTTTATCTTCTGATTCTGAATCATCCCATGTTTCCATGAGACCCTTCTTAGATCTGTAAGCCTTCTTAGGCTTATTGTCTTTCTTGATCTTTGGGTAATCATTTTTGTAATGTCTAGGCTCGTTGCACTCATAATAAGTAACTTCTTTTCTAGAAGCATTATTCTGACCGTAAGTAGATTCATCTCTTCCATATATGCTTCGTTGACCTCTGAACTTGCTTTTTATGTGCTTCCAGATTTGAGTGATTCTTCTAGATATCAACAAAAGTTCTTCGTCATCTGAATCTTTTTCAGATTCTTCATATTCTTCCTTAGCTTGATAAATCTTGGTCTTCCTAGAAGTAGACTTTAGAGAAACTGATTTTACCCTCTTCATAGGTTCATCTTGATCAAGCTCTAACTCATGACTTCTTAAAGAACTAATAAGTTCCTCAAGAATCATGTTGTTCAGACCCTTTGCCAATTTTAAAGCAGTTACCATCGGTCTCCATTTGATAGGTAGACTTCTGATAATCTTCTTAACATGATCTATTGTAGAGTAACCTTTATTCAGAACCTTAAGTTCTGCCACAAGAGTCTGAAATCTTGAAAAAATTGTTTCCACAAATTCGTTGTCTTCCATTTTGAAGGCTCCATACTTTTGAATTACGGCAAGAGCCTTTGTCTCCTTTACTTGTGCATTTCCTTCGTACATCATCTGAAGAGAATCAAAGATAGACTTTGTAGTCTTTATATCTGTGATATTCTCATATTCATTGAATGAAATAGCACTTAGAATAATAGTTCTAACTTTGTAGTGATTTATGCATACTTTCTTATGTGCTTCTGTCATTTCATTTCTTGCAATCTTATGACCTTTATCATCTACTGGGTGAGTGTAGCCATCAATTACCAAATCCCATAGATCCAAGTCATAATCCAGAAAGTAACTTCGATTCTATCCTTCCAATAGTAAAATTTCTCCCCATCAAACTTAGGAGGTTTTGAACTATAGTGATCTCTATCATTATCCTTATTATCAATAGTGGAAGTAGGTATAGCCATTGGTCTTTCACACACAATAGATCGATACTAAACACTGTTAAGTGTTGATAAAAATGCAAACTTTTTATCTTCTCAGAACCAGAGCTCTGATGCCAATTGAAGGTATAAAAAACACAAGAAAGGGGGGGGGGTTGAATTGGGTTTTAAATCAAAAAAATTCTTTTAAAAAGTCCCCTTTAACTAAAATACTTTTTACTTCACTCTTGATAATAACAATAATTAAGAACAGGAAGTAAAGAACAAGGTACATTTATACTATTTTACTTGAAAACTATCAAGCTAGTCTAGTCCACCCGCCAAGGTGATTTCGCCTCTATCAATCAAGGACTTTATCCACTATAACCAAACTTATTACAATTTGCACAAGCTACCTGCAAGTGACTAACAACCTCTAAGACATACAAGTCATAGACTTCTTAAGGATATAGACCTAACCGGTCCCTTAAGGAAAATCAAAAATAATCAAACTGATTATTACCATGCACAAGCTACCCGCAAGTGACTAACAAACTTTAAGACACACTAGTCCTAGACTTCTTAAGGATACGGACCTAACCGGTCCCTTAAGGAAATCAAATAATTGTTTGAATACAAGTTTTGTTTACAATGATATTGCTTTTACACAAGTTGACTATGTAAATTATTTTAAGAACAATTACTTAAGAACATGAAAGCATATGAACAACGCTTGTGCGTGAATATTTTGTTTTTTAAGCAGCTTTCTCTCTTAGTCTTCAAGCCTTTATATAGCCAATAAAATAATATATCTATTGAGGGGTACTCTTGGGATTTCCAAAAACATTGATAGCTTGAGAAATTACGTGGGGGACAAGATTGTGCAACACGTTCGTCCTTTCATTGTAGTGGAATGAAATGTTGATTGTACCATATACTATTTGTACCATGTTAACATTAACTTCTTTCCTTCTTCACTTCAGAGGCTTCTGCGAGCATGTGTTTAGAAGCGAGAAATAACACAAGGTCATCGGAACTTCAAGTCTCCAGAGTCTTCAAAACTGCGTCTTCAGAGTCTTCAGCACTTGGTCGTGAGAACCTTTTCTTAGAACCTTGGGTTTTAGAACATCAAGTATTTAGGATATTTAGAACTTCTGTCTTCAGAGTCTTCAGCACTTGGTCTTTAGAACCCTTTTCTTAGAACCATGGGTCTTTAGAAACTTGAGTCTTTAACATCTGGACTTAGGTAAAAACTCTTGTCTTCAGATCTTTTGACTGTTTCTTTAGAACCCGTTGTCTTTAGAATCATGAGTCTTCAGCATCTGGACTTAAGTAGCAACTTCTGTTTTTAGATCTTCTGACTTGTTTCTTTAGAACACGTTGTCTTTAGAAGAATGAGTCTTCAATATCTGGACGTAAGTAAAACTTTTCTTCAGATCTCCTGACTTGTTTCTTTAGACAAACATTAGAGTCTACACTTCAGAGTCTTCTGGGGTGTCTTGCTACTATTCATCAGAACTTTTGAGTGCAGAAGTGAAATTAATTCTCTTCTAATGTCTTAACCACGCCATCCAGAAGCAGAATCTATTTGTTAAATACTCAAAAATAACAAACACCAGAGTATCAAAATTGTTCATAGAAACATACTCATTTGTTATCATCAAAACTTAGAGATAATATTGCAATACCAAATCTTGTTTTTACAAAATATTTTAGGAATAATGCAAATGTGATTTGGTTTCATAAAAAGGATCTTGGAGACTTTTTTATGAAACTTTGAAGATTTGTTCCTATTTTTGTGGAGAATATTATGCAGGTGATTTAAAACTGGACGATTGGATTTAATTTAAGAGTCCAAGCCCATACTGCAAGAGGCTATATATAAGGACTTACTAAACCTATAAAATTAGGAAATATTATTGAAAAAACGTGTGTGCATAGAATAAGGGTTTAGATTTTTGAGAGTTATTTTAGTGTGTTTATGTTTATGTATGTAACTCATGTATCTTCTGATACATTGAGATAGACTGATTATTCATTGTTACTTAACAATCACTCATGAGCTTTTAAGAAAAGAGTTAATTGTGTATCAAGTTATTTTTATCACTCATGAGCTTTTAAGAAAAGAGTTGAGTATTGTTTATTGGAAGTGTAATATTCTATTTTGGTTCTTGTCACTGGTTTGTGTGACTATTTTTATCACTGAGGTGATTGTGGGAATTAAGAGGGGATTCTCATATCTAGAGGGTTCTAGGTAAAAATTACATAGTGTAGCAATTAGGTGATAAGTTGTAAACTGGGATTATTTAGGCTTTGAACTAATACTATTATAATGAATTTTCTTTCTGGCTTGGATGCCCCCAGAGTAGGTAAGTTGCACCTAACTGGATTAACAATCGATTGTGACTTTTTTCTTCTACAATTTACTCATGCATAATTATTGTTTTAGTAAAAGTTTTTCTGTCAGCAGATGATGTCTTAACATCTGTCTTGACATTGTATTTTGGTGTTTGGACATCAATCTTGACATTTGTTTTAAATTGCAAGAATTTCAAAAATATTATAAATATCTTATAATATTATTTAAATTAATTTAGAATATTATAAATATTATAATGTCTTTTATTAATTTAGAGAATATTAGAATATCTCATTGTATACTAGAGTATCTCAAAGTTAATATAAAATATATCTATAATATTCTAACATTAATGAATTGAATTGACCAAACCTGATACTCCCAAAATTCTCCGACCTGGCCCATTATAATGATATTTTGGCCGCTCATTCCATCAAACTTAATCAACGATGGGGAGTAGAAGTTCTCTGTACACCCCAAAAAAATCTTCAGAGAGAGGTTGGGGGTTCAAAATTTCAATTTCTTAAGTAGGGTGACCAACTTGTTGTCGTTGATGAAGATTTATGACATTGTATTTTAAGGATGATTTTGCTGGCGCATATTCTCCATAGCATCTTGCATCTCTGCTTATGCTTGATAGTCGTTGTCGACACAACTACTATAGCCTTTGTGGTGCCTTTCCATGTCACCATGTTGATGAAAGTGAGTTAGATGGCTTGTGAGGTGAGTACGCGTGTAGCCTAGTCAATCTTGCACAAGATCAAAATCTCTAGCAGGAGTATATAATTATCAAGTTTAGTTCAAACATAAAATATATGAACAAAATTTCTCCATAAGAGTGTATGAAATTCGGGAACTTTAAAATAGATGTTCAGACAGATGTCTTAACACCAAAACACAATGTCAGGATATATGTTAAGACATCATTTGCTGACATAAAACCTTTACCAAAACAAAAGGTAAATTGCATAAATATAAATAATACAATAAATTGTTAACCCAATTCAGTGCAACATCACCAACATCTGGGGGCAACCAAGCCAGGAAGGAAATTCATTATGATAGTATTAGTTCAAAGCTAAAAAACCCTAGTTTACAACTTATCTCCTAATCACCACTTTGTGCAACTTCTACCTAGAAAACTTATAGATATGAGATCCCCCTTTAACTTCCTACTACCACCTCAATAATAAAACCAGTCACAAACCAGTGATAATACCAAAAGAACTAAACAGAAGACTACACTTCTAATAAACAATACTCAACTCTTTTCTTAAAGGCTCATGAGTGAGAACAGTAACTCGATACACAATCAACTCTTTGCTTAAAATCTCATGAGTGATTGTCAATTAACAATGAACAATTAGTCTACCTCAATGTATCAGAAGATACATGAGTGACATACACAAACAAAATACACTTCAGAACCATCAAACCCTAAGACTCTAGAAAAATAAGCTTCCCCTAATTTTTGATAAAGTTCTTAATTAAATTAGGTTTAGGTATTTCTTTAAATATTCCTCAGTAGTCCGTGGGCTTTGAAATATTCACGCAAATATTTATTGATCCACAAGATGAGGCTTGTACTAATTATGAGAAAAATCTCCTTGAATCTTGGAACAAAACATCAAGTTTCCTAAATTGTCTCAACATCTAATTTTAGAAACTTATGTATAGTTGGGGATAAAATCAATTGTTACAGATTAAATATTTTTGACCTGCACAAATCAGTGAGATATATCGAAAAGGAATCTCACAAAATCAAATCAAATCAAATCAGTCAAGAAAAATTATAGCATTGTATTAATGTTCTGGTATAGCATGTCACAACATCTATCTGAACATCTGGCTTCAATGTGAACTGACCAACATGTTAGGACATCTCACACAACATTTTGTTATGAACCGTATTTTAGCAAAATTGTTGCCAATCCTAAAACCATGGATCTAACAATCTCCCCCTTTGGCAAACTTTGGCTTAAACAACATTTGCACAATTAATATGGAGAAGAGGAATAAAACCACATAAACAAAACACAAGCTACATGATACACATGTTAAATTTGTACATACTGCAAACATAAAAATATATCAGAGATACATTGCAGCTACAGAGAGACCCAGCCTCACATACACTCTTCTTCAAACTCCAAAAGATAGATGTCAATACATGTGGTTTGACATAACAAAACACAACTCCGACACACTACAAGAGACTCCAACAGAGCACAAGAGCTTAGTATCCAAACATTGTATTGAGCAGCTTTAGACAGGTCCATTACTCCCCCTATCACACATAACTAATACTCCTTCTTAAGGGAAAATCCAAATCACCAGAAAATCCAAATCACCAAACTAACATGAACTATCCAAGTTCACATATCAGAGGCACAAGTAGCAGAAGATTAAAAATAATCCTAACAAAGAAAATAGAGAAACTAGAGTAAATAAGTTTCTCCATAAAATACTTCAGGAAAAATGTCAGAATATCAAGTATGTCATCATGCACACAAAAAACCATCAACAATATCAGCATCTGAAACAAAAACAAGCATGACAGATTGTCATGCCCCCCTAAATAATTGCATACAAATGTTGTACCCCAAAATATTCCCTCTTTATTTTTCTATCTTTAATTGGCTTATACTTTGTTAACATGCGCTACAAGCATATCATTGGATCCGTGCTCATGGGACCCGCTACAAGCATATTTTTGAACACATGTCAAGTTGCAGAATATTTGGGTGTTTTCGTTGAATTTTAAGCAGTGCGGATAGGAAACAGTTTTTTCAGCTGATTTGAGTTTGGAAATTCATATCTTTCGTTTGGAACGGTGTTTTGAATTGATTCTTGAGGATTTCAGATAGTCTCGGCGTTCTCTTCAACTTTCGTGTTTGTACCAAAAGCTAAAACTCGAAGGAAGGTCTCAGAATACGACATTCTTTTGAAAGTTATACAGTGAAAAAAATACAAAGGAAGTGGACTAAACCATTATTTCATGTGCACTAAACAATTCATAACTCTCTGATGGAATGTCGTATGCGTGCGGTTTTGATTTCCAAAATATCGTCTCGATGTCATCTTGATGTCGTCTTTGGAGGCTAGAAGCTTATTCACGAAGAAAGAACTCGCGAATTTTGAGTTTCTGAAGACATGTTTGTACTGAACCGAAATTCATTTGTATTAATGTTTGATACGGTAAAAATTTTATCTCTCTCGATTTGTTATCGTATTGAGTTGGGTCTGATGGCATTGGTTCATAAATTTAGTTTACTACAACTTGTCTTCAAATGCTAAAAGCAAACAGTGACCCGAAGGTTCTCGTTTTTTATCTTCTTCGCGCACAACGCAATAAAATTCTGCTTAGGAAATTATTTTTGCCTGACACCGCGTCAGTGAAACTTCAAAAATTCATAACTTCCTCGTCGTTTATTCGATTGATCCTATTCTTTTGGCAATGAGTCAAAAATTAGATTATCTTCATTTTTCATGTTGGAACTTTTGAAGATTCCGTACGGATGATGATGTGGCACTTTATGGTCGTGTTGGGCTCTTGCTTTCAAGTCAAGGCCCAATATAATTGCACATTCAAGGCCCAATTTGCTCACACTATATAATCTCAAATCTGATTTTTGTTAAAAAAAGAGACTCTCATAATTCAAAAATCAACACAAACACTAAAATCTTTTCTCTCAATTCTCTCAAAGATCAAATTAAAGTTCTACAACTTTTTTCATCAAGAACACGACAACAATTTCATCAAGATTTGAAAGTCAAAGATCAAGAGAAATTCTTCTCCGATCATTGATCCATTAGTTGCGATCTCTATACCTAAGCCTCCTCTTCACTTCTATCGGTAATTTTTCTTAAATTAAGCACTTTTAAAATAAGTGATTATTTGAGGAGCACTTTTTTGATCAAGCATGAAATGAATCTAGGTTGAATTTTGAATTGAGATTATAGATCTAAGCCTAGAATTGTGATTTTATTTCATCATCATGTGTAAATCCGGAATCAGATAGTTGAATTAAGTCAATTTACTTGGAAGTGCTTAATTAATGAACAAATTGATGAGGTTGTATTGTTGATGAAGTTTAATTGTTGATCTTAATTCATCATGTGAAGATTGAATCTTGACCTTGAATTATGCAAAATCATGTGCTAAATGTGTGAAGATTTTGTGTTTGATCAAATGCCTAAATCATAAGCCAAAAATAAAAACTCTTAAAAATTGTTTTCTGCATGAAGGTAACCGGTTACCAGGTTTTGGTAACCTGTTACCCCACTTACAGAAGCGTTTCCCAACTTTTTTGGCTTAGGTAACCGGTTACCCGGTTATGGTAACCGATTACCTCAAGTCAGTAGCTATTTTCTTAGATTTTGAGTTAGGGTAACCGGTTACCCAAATTCTGGTAACCGGGTTTCTAAGCCAAAAATAAGCAACTTTTTTTTTGTTTCATTTCTCATTGTGTTTTCTCTTTTGGCTTAGTTTTTCCTTGTTATTTTTGACATGTGTGTTGATTGTGCAAGGACTCACACCAAGGGATTCTCATGATGATATTAATTAATGTTCTATTTTATTTAGGGAACACGAATTCAATATTATTCTTGATACATGTTTCACTTTATTTACGAGATACAGATGCGATTCAGACGAGTATATGATTTGACCCTCATGATTTAAGGAGTATACATGCTTGTTGTGTTTTTTCGTCTGGATTATATTTTCATGCAGAATAACTTTTGTGATGGTGTTCGATGCACACTATTTGTGATTTATTTTTACACTGTTGCTTTGAGGCTTATGTTAGATGTCTGATTTCTAACTTGCTTTGTTTGTTGATGCTAGCTCACTTGATGTTTTTAGAGTTTCTTACATTTTATTGCTTGCTACAGATTGTTATCCGTTTGGTATTTCATATCTTCGTTTTTAATACTTTCGCACTTTACCGCTTTCCTTTCCATGAGAAGTAAGGTAGAGATGTATGATAGGGATATCCGTTGTTGATCATGTCAGGAATCCCTCTGGTTTATTTTAAGACCTATTTAGGGAAGTTCCTCATTATGTACATTATGTGTGCTACTTGTGCTTATTTAAAATTCTACCTTTGAAGTAGGTATTCCACATGTGTGTTTACATTTATGCTCGCATATTTCCCCATCCCAATAAGTCCTTAAAAGGAGGCGAGCATAAAGGGTTCACAATCGACCCCCGCGTTTCATCTGTGTCATCCTTAGCTCATGTTGTACGTCGACGCTTTAGGTTTGTGCAGATCATGTGTATTCAGTCGGTCACGTGGAAAAGGGTTTTGCAATCAAACCCCCACACTTTGTCAGGAGTTTGCAATGGCCATTGTTGACACTTCGCTACCCGCTTGCTTGCTTCAGGTAATCCTCTCCCCTTAGATAAATAGTTTTCTCTTCATACCCCCATCCCCTGAGTTAGTATTCCCTGATTGTATGCTTTTTCCAAAGCACTTTTTGTATATACCATGCTCCCTTAGGGTGCTTGTTCCTTTCCCGATTTAAGCTAGATGTGATCGGTGGAAATAGAACTGACTGTTTTGAAATGCTGGTTCGCGTTTGCGTTTCGCAAAATGTCGCGGTAAGCAAGAGTCGCCACCGTCTTTTATTTTCTCCAACAAGGAAAGGACAAAAGCACATCAAAATTCCTTTTCGAGATGTTTCTCGGGTTCGGGAGGTAGATTATAGAAAGGGAAGGTGTTAGCACCCTTTCTATCTGTGGTTATCCACGGACTCTTAGGTACTTGCTCACTATGTTTTCAAAATGTTTTTGCTTTTCTTGTGTTTGTGGGTTTTGAAAAAAGTTTGTTTGAAAACATCGATTTAACTCTTGTGTCTGTCCTCAAGAGTGTATGAAGTGTTTGTTTGAAAACTTTGTTTGAAAAGTGTAGGTGTGAAAAGTTGTTTTGTTTTGAAAGAGAAAGTACCTGAGAACCTCTACCTACTCAAAAGAAATTAAGCTGTGTAAATGTCCTTTAGACAGTACTATCCCACTATTGAGAAGTAGGTAGCACCGTCGTTGGAGTTTTCGGATCAATTCGATTATAGGGACATGTGGTCACTAAAGCAATGGTAGGATGCCTTAGCGGTAACCCTAATATC
Source organism: Vicia faba (assembly GCA_948472305.1). Classification (NCBI taxonomy): domain Eukaryota; kingdom Viridiplantae; phylum Streptophyta; class Magnoliopsida; order Fabales; family Fabaceae; genus Vicia; species Vicia faba. The sequence goes on along the minus strand of OX451735.1, from coordinate 273,416,965 downwards.
TTAGATCATTTTTTATCGAGGCAACCGTTTCGAGGCAACTTTGATCTTTAGACAGGAGGGTGACCTTTAAAACACCCTATACTCAATGACCACGTAGAGGCAACCAAGTGAGGCGTACCCTAGGAGTGGCATGTGCGAGTGTGTCAGGTTTCATGTTAAGTTATCTTTGTACATGTTATGGTGAGCTACGATTGATTTTAATTTAAGATAAATCTTGACATGCATAGCCTAATTAACATACATCTAGCAGTTGAATATTGCGCAAAGTAAACTAAGCTATTACAAGGCGTCGGGTATTTACATCGCCAAAAACAAACCATTGAAAAAGTAAATTGCGGGAAATTAAATAAAAGCGATAAAAAGTCCTAATTAAAGCTATTACATCCTCGGAGCAATTACAATTATATGATAAAAAATAATAGGAATAAAAAATCATATGCGCGAGAAAAAATTGAATCAGAGAGTCTTTAGGGTTTTGACCCTTTTTTGAGAAAGAAGGAAGTTTTGCTATTTTGCATTAAATTAAACCTAAGCTAATTAATTAATAAAAAGAAATATTTTTTGATTTTTTTATGTGTTAAGGAAAATAAATAAAAAATAGTCAAAATTGTCAAGAAACCCTAATTCTACATTAGTTTTAGATTTATTGTGAAAAAAAAGTTAAAATTAACCTAATTAACTAAATTAATTACATTAGTATTTATTTACAAAAATAATAAATTAAGGGTGAATTTAATAAATAATAATAAAAAATATTATATTTTAGTTTTCTGATTTTATTATGAAAAATTAATTTGGTTAATTAAATAATAATAATTATTATTAATAATAAAACAATTAAATGGAAAATATAAAAAGAGGAAAAAGGAATAAACCCAGGGGGGTGATGGGCCAGCTTTGGAGGTGTTTCTTGAATTTTCAAGGCCCAATTGATCAAGCCTCATTTGACTTTCCAGGATTCCCTGCACGCTCATTGACTAGGGAGCATGATGATCTTTCACTCATGACCATTGGATGCATGTCTGGAGACATCTGGCGCCTGGAAATTTGAAGTGCATGGTGGACTCCCTCTTGAATCATGCATGTGAATACCTGTGAGATAAAAATAATAATGTTTTGGGGGGACCTGGGATTCGAACCCAGGTCCCAATGTTCATATGCCAACGCCTCAGCCACTCAACCAGCTTGTTTAATTCATTAGTGGAATACAAGGCAATTATTATATGAGAAAACAAGTCAATATGCTGTCAAATAAAAACAAACGCGCGCTTTTTCAAATTAACCAATGGGATGCCAACACCTTATCATCTTCTTCATTCGTTCTGCATAAATAATATTAGATAGCGGGGATTTTTAACCCCCACTATTCATCTGCACGAAAAATAGCGATTAGCACCTCAGTACATATAAATATTTCGCGAGGGGTTGGTCTTGTTCGTCTTGGCCTAACGATTTCAACCATGTGTCTTATGAGTCCTAATTTTGCCTGGTTCAGAAAGCCCTAATTGAGAACTCAAGAACCCTAGAAACTTGTTCATGGCATCTTTTGATTCAGGGTGTTATAGTTTAATTCAGTCATACCATTAGCTTCGTATGGTTCCTAGCAATGCAAAACAATCATGAAAACATGTTAAATGCGCATGAATTAAGCAATACGATTTTGAATAAGAATGGCAAACTGTGGTTCTGTATTCCTTGATTTCTTAAGCTTTGATGCGTGAATTCAATTGCAAAACGTTCCTGACACTTCCTGCAATGTGTTTGAATAAAAAGCACGCCTTGAATTGGCCTGGAATGCAAGAACAGATTTTCAATTTTCTTGGAATTTCTTGAATTGGCTATAGTTTTTTCTGCTGCTTTTTCACGTCTTTTTGATCAGGGTTTGCTTGCTTATGTATAAGGCAATTGAATTAGGTCAAAAACTTGGTCCAATATCCATTGCATTGATGTTTAGATCTTTGATTGGAAATCAAATATTTTTGATTCTTCATGATTGAACAAAGTTGCCAATTTTGGATTTTTTGATATCTTTGACTTGTTCACGAATTTTCCAGCATATTTAGGTCATATTTGCTTCACAAAAAGATTAAAAAAACAAATCTTTTATTTTCTTATGATTTAAATTGATTAAATGAATTAATATTAATTAAAAATCCAATTAATCAATAAAAATAAGAAAATAATTCCAATTAAGCTTTATGGGTCGTGCATAGGTCATGGGTAAAGTTTCAACAAGAGATTTGAGGCCCATTAGCAAAAAGAAGGTGTTTTGAGCAAAGTTGACTTTTGCAAATTCATGAAAATTTTCCAACTTCTCCAATGCACAACTTGCTCAATTTTTATCATATGACCATGTTCTTGGACATTTTGGAAAGATCTTGAAGTCCTCTAACTAATGCCTTTGGTCCCATGTCATTTGGATTTACCAATCTCAATTTATGGCCTTTGACTCAAAGTGTACTTTTGTTGACTTTTGAATTTGACCTATAATGTAAAAATTGGTAACTTCTTGTGAGTGCATTTCTTGAACTTGGAGTGTGAAGATGGATTGTAGGAAATTGTATCCCCTTCAAAATGAGCATTGGATGGAATTTTTCTGACAAACCATGAAAAAGTTATGCCCTGGTCAAGATACAGTTGACTTTTCTACTGTCCAAAAATAGTAACTTTTTGCATCTTGATGATTTTTGAGCTATGCTTGTGGAATCATGATCAAGACTTTATCAAATGATGATTGTGACCTCAAAATAAGATGTTGACCAAAAATTCTGACTTTTGACTGCAAAATGACCATTTTACCCTTGCAGTTGACTGTGGATCAAATGGGGCTTTTGACTGTGCAAATTGGCACTGAGAGTCTTGAAACTTGGCATGTAGGTACTTGAGGATGTATATAGGCCTATGAGACTTGATTGAACCATTGAGAACCCAAAATTCCTTGAAAGAACCAAAACCCTAATTTCAGCTGTCTTAGGAGGTGGTCTGACTGTACACCCCTTGAGCAATCTTGAGTAATTTGAAGATTATTCTTGACAAATCTTGAGGAATATGGGAGGGAAAATTTTGGGGTACAACACTAGACATTCAGATAGTAATCCATACATGCTAATATAGGGTTGAGGTTTCCCTTTCAAAACTCAACCTTAGGATCAATCATTGTATGATAACATTAGGGATTAGATTTAGGATAGTCTCCCTTAGATGTTTTTCTTTCTTTTGCATCCTTGCATTAAGACTAAAACTCTTTTCTTGAAAAATGCATAAAACATCTAACAACTTTCAAATCCTTCTTTAAGGTAAAAAACACTAACCAACTCCTTTCTTTTTTCCAATCGGCTTTTCTCTTCTAAGAGTACGTTAGTTCCTTTCCACTACAGGTCGTAAGTCTCCAAAGGTCAAGCAGCGGTGAAACGATAGAATTTAACATTGTTCAACTAAAAAATACAAACCCACAAAAACAAGTGAGCCGAACTACAGCTTCTCTGATTCCTTAAAAAGGATACGTAGGCGGAGGCTTTTTGTGTGGCCTAATCAAACATATCTTTTCCTTTTCTTTTGCATGCATTCCCTCTTTCTTTTCACTTAAAACCTTAGACATGGACCATACCCATTAGATTAAAATAACAAGAGTGGATACCGTAGAGTACTACAGGCGTGTGGTGTAACGCCCGTTGATTTAATTAATTATTTAATTAAGTATTTTCATTAATTTCGAATTATTTGTTGAAATCGTTGACATGTTTTGAGTTGTTGACATAAGTTGTGGTGTTTTTTTTAGTCGGTTAAATTAGTTGATTAATAATATTAGTAATAATATTAGAATTGTAGAATATGAATAATATTAGTTGTTGGGATTGTTTTGGTGATAGACGTAGTATTAAGGAGGTGTGAAAATTAGGCCCAATAGAAATAATATTATTATTAGGTTTAGTTATAGTAATATTATTAGGTTAATAAAAAGGGTTAAGAAAAAAAGTAGAAAAAGTGTTGTACGTGAGAAGTTACAAAGAAGAGGAAAAGAGGCAAAGCTAGGTTCGATCGGAAAATTGTAGAGCAACCTTCAATCTAAGGTAAGGGTGGGATTATAATTCTATAATGGGAATTATGATGCATGTTACATAGGAATTGGGTTGTGTAAAATTGTTGTTGTGTGTGATTATTGTATGAACAAATTGTTGTTTGGTATTTGTGATAATTGTGCTAATGTTACAGTGATTCAATCGACGACTCGAGTGTAGAAAACTATCATGTATTGGTATGGGTATAGTGGTTATGTTGATGTGAATACGTGTAATGTTAGACTGAGATCATGGGAAGGGAAGGAACTATTAATCGCAGGAAAAATCTAGACAAAGTTGCATAACTGGGAGAAATATGGATGGTGTGCCGAGCGGCACATGTAAAGTGGTGAAGGGTGTCGACTGACGCCACGTGTTGTGCCGAGAGGCACGGTTATGCTTGCCGAGGGGCGTAAACCTGTAGCGATAAAAAATGTAGCGGGGTAAATCGGAGATCGAATTATTGATTAATTCGTCTCACAAAAGCAAGAGTCGCCACCGCGCTTTATTATTTCCAAGGGAAAAGGGGAAAGAGTGAAATAAAACCCTAAATATGCAATGTAAATAATACTTTCTAAAAGTAATAAAAATACAAGGCGTTTTTGAAAAGAGATCTTATGGTTCGGGGGTTGGTTATACAGTGGGAAGGTATTAGCACCCAATGTATCTATAGTACTCTATAGGAACCTTTTGAAATATCTGTTTATTAAAATGTTCGTTTGATTAAAAAATAAATTGTTTTGGCCGAAAAGGGATACGGACGGGTTTTTGAAGATACGACGACCTAATGTCGAAGTTTTTGCTTAAAAGGTATGAATTTTGAAAAGATTGAGTATTTGAGGAAAAATTGTCTTAAGTTTTAATGAGATGAAGATATTCGCGTGATTGGATTTGAGGACATGAAGTCGACAAATTTAATCATTTTTCCCTTGGATTTAGACATAAACAGAATAAACAAGTAAAGACGAAATAATTAAACAGAAGATTATGCAGATAATGATTAAGTTATATATAGCTGCAACAATGATTAAATAAACAGATTAAATGGTGTGAACATGCATTTTTGTATTTTTGTTTAACATTAATAACGCAAGAGAATTAATTAAGGAAAATAAAATGTTTTTTAAGTTTCTATTTTTTATATGTTGTTTAGAGTTTTTATTTTTATATGTTTTTTAGTATTAATATAAAGTATTATTTTAAGAATTAATAAATAATTTTAAACTAAATTAAAACTTTAAGAGTTACTAACTTAAATCTAATTAAAAGGGAATACTAAAATTACTAAATTAATCTTAAGGTTAAACTAAAAAAATGGTCAAATTATTTTAAAAAAAGTTTTAAGTAAATTAAACCTATTTGATTAAGTTCATTAATTAACTAAATTAACAAAAATTCTAACAAAAAGGAAGAGAAACTAAATAGAAAATAAATAGGAAGAGGGGTATTAAACAAAAAAAGGGGGGTGGGTAATAAATAATTTATGGGCCAAATGGTTTTAAGGGTGCCAAAATCAAGAATAATCATAAGCAAGACATGGGGGTGGATAAGCAATTCGTTGGGTTCTTTTGCCTAAGGGAAACAGGTTGAGCCCAATGTGGGTGAGACAAAGGTTTTAGGGTTTCTAATATTTGTTTCATTTGGATGAAAAGGGCTGAGGGTTCACAGCAACGGCGCCGCTTGTTCACGCGTTCTTCTTCGTTTCCTTCGCCTTTGATTCATCTTCTTCCACCTTCGCCTGAGTCTTCCTGCCACGGCCACCGACGTCCTTAATACTTCTTCTTCCCTCCAACGAGAAATCTAGGGCGACGGATTCAAGGTACCAATTTCGTTTTCTATTTCGTTAGGGTTTGGTTACGATTTGCATGTTTATGATTTTTCGTCTATTTGATTCTTATTTCAAATTATTATGATTGTTTGAGGGGTTTGGAAGAAAGAGAGAGAGAAATCGTTACCTGGAGACGGAAGAGGAAGGTTGGGGGTGTGCGTAGGAGGCCAAGGCGAGGAAGACAATGAAGAGCCTGGTATTTCGCTTTGCTTGGTATCCTGGTTTGTATCTTTATCCCTTAGGTTTGATGATGACTTGAAAACCTTTCGTACAATTTCTTTCCTCTTCTTCTGTCGACCTTGGCTTTGGCTCTTTTCTTCTTCTTCTTGATAGCCCTGGTATGCTTAGCTTGATGCCTTGTGTTTGGTTTGCTAGCCCAATGATGGGCTCCCTGAGTTCTGAGGGCCCTGAATGTATGCTTGAATATGATTTCGTTTGTATGCTTTACTGTTGCCTTCGAATACTTATCCTCTCTTCTTCTTTGCTGACTTCTGTTGCCTTTTGCGTTTGCCTATGATGGAATTTCTGAAGGCCTTTTGTGGGTTTGGAAATTGGTTTTATGGTTTGGATGTTATGCTTGAAATTCTTTGGGTATACTGGTTTTTTGGTCATGATTTTGGATATGTAACAAGTTTGTGCAGGTTATGGTTTTAGGCGTATTATGGTTCATGGCCATGGCTTTAGAACTGGGCAGGTTTTGGGCATGTGCTGGTTATGCAGGTTAATGGTTTTAGGCCATATGGGTTTTACTGGTTTATGGTTAGTCTGGACAGGGCCAAGGTTTAGGATGGTACAGGTTTGGTGATGGTTTTAGAGCTTACCAGTTGTTTAGGCTTTTGGCTTTGGATGGACAGCTTTTTCGTGTTTGAAAGGGTGGTGCTTTGGCTGGACAGCAGGTTCTTGAGGCTTATGGTCTTGAGATTTTGCTTGATATTTTCATTTGACAGTTTTGATTCTAAGGCTTGAAAACAGGTTTTGGATTCTTCCCCTCTTTTTCTTGAAGTGTTTGTGTTATATCAGTTGGTTGGCCTCTTAGGAGTGTTACAGGTTATGTATATTTTACTATATTTCTTTGATACCCTGCCCTCTCTACTGCTACATCAGTTTGTTTGTATTCTTTTTCATGCTTTCCTTTTCTCTTACTGTATTGCTGCTGTTCTGTTTGCTATCCTTTTTCTGCCTAAGCCAAAAACCTGTAAACCACACTCTTCCTCTCTTCTCTCTCTTCAGTACAAATTGACATTAAAATGATGTATGTACTTTTAAGTTCTGAAAAAGTGAAAGCTGGAAAATGATGTAAAATAGAAATATTTTCTTGCATAGTTTGATTTGCACACTTCCTCTTTGTCAATTGCAATGTAACAGTGAGGAGCCTTTGTATTTTGGCATCTTCCCCCATGTTTGGCAGTTTACGTTGCATATTGGCTTTTGAAAAATTGAAACTTGACTTGCATACTTGCATATGCTGTTGCTTTTTTTTGAAATATGCAGTTGGCTTTTGAAATGTGCAATTGATTTCTAATTATGCAGTTTATTTTGAAAAATGCAATTTTGACAAGAGTGAATTTGTGCATATTTAAATTTGTGCATTCATATTTGTCAATAAAATTCATCCCTTTTTGTGAACCGGGAGAAATCCCGTGATTTGCAAAGAGGGTAAAAACTGATTCCAGCCGTTTGCTTTTAATGATGAACGCTAAATTAATCATCTGCTTTTAATTATCTATTTATTTCTGACTTTTTTCTTTTAATTCTTTGCAGGTAAAAATCAAATGGGCATTAAAGAAGTATTGGATAGAAGATGAAGATTTAGAATTTAGGAAAAATTAGAATAGTTTTTATTTTACTTTAAACATTTTATATAATTGTCATTGTAAATATTTTGCAAATAATACAGTATTTAAATGACAATTGTAATAATTAGAATAAAGATGAATAAAATTCTATTATTTTACCCATTAATTCTTTTCTTCTTTCCAATTGTTTATTTTATCATTTATAATTCTTTAAATTATATAATAACTGAAAATGAAATTTCAACTATTTAAACTTAGAATGACAAATAATTAAATAAACATTGTTGATCAGTTAATAAACTCTTCAATTATTTACTTCATTATTTATAATTCTCTAAATTATAATAACTGAAAATAAAATTTCAACTATTTAAACTTAGAATAATAAATAATTAGATAAACATTGTTGATCAATTAATAAACTTCTTTTCAAATATTTATTTTATTATTTATAAATCTTTAAATTATATAATAACTGAAAATAAATTCCAATTATTTAAATTTAAGATAATAAATAATTAATAAACATCGTCTGATCAATTAATAAACTTCTTTTCAAATATTTACTTTATTATTTATAAATCTTTAAATTATATAATAACTGAAAATAAATTCCAATTATTTAAATTTAAGATAATAAATAATTAATAAACATTATTTTAGCATTGATCAGTTGATAAATTTAGCGTTCAAAAAAAATAACAGCTCTCGACTTGAAAAAGTTATGAATTTAAAAACTGTTTTGAAAATTGATAAAGATAGGTCAAAACACTTGCAATGTAATGATGCAGATGGGAGATGGTATCTTAGGTCAAAATTTGGGGTACAACAGCTGCCCCTATTTAAGTTTCTTCTATCCGGAGATATGAAGATTAAAATCTTCGTCTCGACGAGATTGAAGGTACTTAAATACATAATACGCAAATTTTTGCCCTAAGATACCGCCACTATGTTTGATATGAATGTAATGATTGAATTCACAGAGGAAGACATTGTATAAAACAAGATAATGCTGGAGAAATCAAACACCAACAAAACACAGGGACAAGGATTATACACTACTGGGGAAACGAGCCATCGACTTCAAATGACAGACTCTTGACAGCGAATAAAATTTAGGGAATACGACCTCTGACCCTAACAAAGAAGGCATCTTGCATAGGCCATAAAACAAATTATTGACCCAAAATAACAGTGAGCTCACAACTCAAGGTCAAAGATAGACAGAGAGTATCAAATTTTCTGATAACGGATTACCGACTTCTGAAGGTAAAGATTCATAACAAACTTCTCTGCAAGATTTTCCGGAGATATACTCATTAATGCTGAAATAATAATAAGATTGTAGATACACAAGCTGCTCAAATAAAGAAGCTGCCACTTGCTGTCTTCCAGAAATACCAATAACATACAAGCTTCTCAAATAAAGAAGCTGCCACTTGTTGTCTTCCAAAAATACCAATAACATACAAGCTGCTCAAATAAAGAAGCTGCCACTTGCTGTCTTCCAGAAATACCAATAACATACAAGCTGCTCAAATAAAGAAGCCGCCACTTGCTGTCTTCCAGAAATATCAATAACATACAAGCTGCTCAAATAAAGAAGCCGCCACTTGCTGTCTTCCAGAAAATAATAACGTACAAGTTGCTCGAATAAAGAGACTGTCGCTTGTCGTTTTCCAACGATGTCTATAACGTACAAGTTGCTCATGAAGAGACCGCCGCTTGTCGTTTTCCAATAATAATAACATACAAGTTGCTCGTGAAGAGCTGCCGCTTGTCGTTTTCCAACGATGTCTATAACGTACAAGTTGCTCATGAAGAGACCGCTGCTTGTCGTTTTCCAATAATAATAACGTACAAGTTGCTCGTGAAGAGCTGCCGCTTGTCGTTTTCCAAAAATAATAACGTACAAGTTGCTCATGAAGAGACCGCCGCTTATCGTTTTCCAATAATAATAACGTACAAGTTGCTCGTGAAGAGCTGCCGCTTGTCGTTTTCCAAAAATAATAACGTACAAGTTGCTCATGAAGAGACCGCCGCTTGTCGTTTTCCAAAAATAATAACGTACAAGTTGCTCATGAAGAGACCGCCGCTTATCATTTTCCAAAAATAATCCGGAAGGAAATTGCGATGACACTGGCAGAGAATAAAATCTTCGTCAAAGAGAACCATGAATCAATCCTTCCCGAGGAGATCACATACTTAAATGTGAAAAATAAATGCACCATTCGTCTAGGTCGCGACTTTACTGGGGAAAATCGTGAGATAGCCTATGCAAGAGACAACAACTTCATCCAGGAATAAACTAGAGAGAAAACAGTCAAACAAGACTCCACCCAATGAGAAAGTAACTCGATTGGGGATTCATCCTATCCAGAAATGGACAAGGTAGGCTGAATCAAAAATCATCCACGAGGATTAGCTCAGTTGGGGAATTTAGAAAGGAAACACATTTTCTACCTAAGCTAACCTTCTACTTGGAAAGAACGTGTACATTGTCTTAAAAGCAAAGTATACAACCCAAAATCAACGGCAAATGTGAATATGCATGCTGATATAAGTGTAAATGAGTAAATGAATGTTATGCTGATAAAACGACCAGATGGAATATCTTGAAGACGATAATATGTCACGAAAAGATAGATACTCGGCCAATCTTAAAAAGACGGAAAATAACTGGAATTGGAAACACAAAGCAACGTCGGAGCGTAACATGCCACAAGGTTCAAGTCTTCTGAGGAGAAAAGCATTCAAATTCAATCTTCTGACACCAATAGACTACTGGCATGAGACAAAGCGTACCACCCTTTAGAAATCTACTCAAAACAACGCTTAACTGGAACAACTGGGGAGTCACCAAACTTAGTACCACGAGAAACGCAAGCTTACACAACCAACACCTCATGACGATTTTGAAACGAAACATATTCATCATGCAAGGATAAATTACCGTGTTGTTTTGCATTTCATGGCTTGACCATCCTCAGAACAACTGTTAATGTTACGACACATTTTAAGATAAGAATATTTTAAATAATTTTGTTTCAAAATATTTCCATAAAAATTAAAATTTTGCCCACAAAAGGTAAATACTCAAATTTCATTAATAAGATGGTAGTTCGCTAACAACGCGACTCTAACGGTTTACAAAAGTTTGGGAAATAGTATATGAAAGAAAAAGGGTTACACAAAAACAATGATCACTATTCTCCCTAACAACTTCGAATTCCGAAATGTGCTCAAATGCCAAGACTGGTCTGACCAAAAGCTTGCCTAAGCCGTCTCTTCGGGTTTTCAACTTAGCAAACTGTCAACTCAAACCTAAGCGAAATACTTCTTGACTGCATCGGCGTTCATGGAGCACGGGAGCTCTTCACCGTCCAAATGTGTAAGAATCAAGGCACCTCCAGAGAAAACTTTCTTAACGACATACGGTCCTTCATAATTCGGAGCCCACTTGCCCCTAGAATCAGGTTGGAAAGATAATATCTTATTGAGCACAAGGTCACCTTCTCTGAACTCGCATGGTAGAACCTTCTTATCAAAAGCCTTCTTCATTCTCTGCTGATATAATTTACCGTGACACAATGCTGTCAATCTCTTTTCTTCGATTAAATTCAACTGATCATATCTACTTTGACACCATTCAGCCTCAGAAAGTTTAGCTTCCATCAACACTCTCATAGACGGGATCTCAACCTCCACGGGGAGTACTGCTTCCATACCATAAACCAGGGAAAATGGGGTTGCGCCCGTTGAAGTTCGAACTGAAGTACGATATCCATGCAGAGCAAACGGAAGCATTTCATGCCAATCTCTATAAGTTACCACCATCTTCTGGACAATCTTTTTGATGTTCTTGTTAGCAGCTTCAACAGCCCCATTCATCTTCGGTCTGTAAGGAGAAGAATTATGATGTTCGATCTTGAACTCTTCACAAAGCTCTATCATCATCTTGTTATTCAAATTCGAACCATTATCAGTGATGATTTTGCTCGGGATACCGTATCGACAAATGATCTGATTCTTGATAAATATGACTACCACCTATCTGGTTACATTAGCATAAGATGTGGCTTCCACCCATTTAGTAAAATAATCGATCGCTACCAAGATGAAACGATGACCATTTGAAGCTTTTGGTTCAATCATTCCAATCATGTCAATGCCCCACATAGAGAAAGGCCAAGGTGAAGAGATAACATTGAGGAGGGTCGGTGGCACATGTATCTTGTCCGCATAAATCTGGCATTTATGACATTTCTTCACATATTTGCAGCAATCAGATTCCATTGTCATCCAATAGTAACCAGCTCTCAACATCTTTCTAGCCATTGCATGTCCGTAGGCATGAGTGCCAAAGGATCCTTCATGTACTTCTTGCATCAGCATGTCCGCTTCACGTCTGTCTACACATCTGAGCAAGACCATGTCATAATTCCTCTTATACAAAACTTCTTCATTGAGGAAGAAACTGCTTGCTAATCTTCTCAACGTCTTCCTATCCTTATTGGATGCCCCAGGCGGGTACTCTTGAGTTTGAAGAACACGTTTAATGTCATAGAACCACGGTTTGTCGTCGGTAACCTCTTCTACTGAGAACACATGAGCAGGTCTATCGAGGCGCATAACCCGGATTGTAGGCACATCGTTCCAACCATTCACTTGAAACATTAAAGACAAAGTAGCTAAAGCATCAGCCATTTGGTTCTCATCTCTAGGGATATGATGTAATTCCACTTTGTTGAAGAAAGTTAACAATCTTCTAGCATAGTCTCTGTAAGGGATTAAACCAGGATGACGAGTCTCCCATTCTCCTTTGATTTGATTAATTACCAATGCCGAATCTCCGTAAATATCAAGAATCTTAATCCTTAAATCCACTGCTTCTTCGAGACCCATAATACATGCCTCATATTCAGCCATGTTGTTCGTGCAGTCAAACTTCAATCTCGCCGTGAACGGGATATGAGTACCTCGGGTAGTGACGATGATTGCCCCAATTCCATTTCCATAAGAATTCACAGCTCCATCAAATATCAAACCCCAATGCGATTCAGGATCTGGTCCTTCTTCAGGTAACGGCTCTTCACAATCTTTAGCTTTCAAGTACATAACATCTTCATCTGGGAAATCAAACTTGATGGATTGATAGTCGTCAATTGGTTGGTGAGCCAAATGATCGGCTAAAATACTCCCTTTGATTGCTTTCTGAGTGTGATACTCAATGTCATATTCGGATAACAACATCTGCCAACGGGCTATTCTTCCAGATAAGGCGGGCTTCTCAAAGATATACTTGATCGGATCCATTTTGGAGATCAACCAAGTGGTGTGATTAATCATATACTGGCGCAGACGACGAGCAGCCCAAGCTAAAGCACAACAAGTTTTCTCAAGCAATGAGTATCGAGACTCACAGTCTGTGAATTTCTTACTCAGATAATATACAGCATGTTCCTTTCTTCCAGTCTCATCTTGTTGACCAAGCACACATCCCATGGAATCTTCCAATATAGTCAGGTACATAATCAAAGGTCTTCCTTCCACTGGAGGAATCAAAATGGGAGGTTCAAGCAAATATTCTTTGATGCTATCAAAAGCTCTCTGACAATCTTCTGTCCACACACATCCTTGGTTCTTTCGGAGAAGCTTGAAAATCGGCCCACAGGTAGCAGTCATATGAGATATAAATCTAGAAATATAGTTCAGTCTCCCAAGGAATCCTCTTACTTGTTTTTCCGTCTTGGGTGCGGGCATTTCCCGAATAGCTTTGACTTTATCAGGATCTACCTCAATACCTTTCTGACTGACAATGAAACCCAGAAGTCTTCCAGAACGAACACCAAAAGTGCACTTGTTGGGATTCAGACGGAGTTTATACTTTCTCAAACGCTGGAATAACTTCAATAAATGTTCCAAATGATCTTCTTCAGTTTTTGATTTGGCAATCATGTCATCTACATACACTTCTATCTCTTTATGCATCATGTCATGGAATAAAGCAGTCATAGCCCTTTGGTATGTTGCACCAGCATTCCTCAACCCAAACGGCATAACCCGATAACAAAATGTTCCCCAAGGTGTAATGAAAGCTGTCTTCTCCATATCTTCTGGTGCCATCTTGATTTGATTGTAACCAGAGAAACCATCCATGAAAGAAAAGACTTTGAACTTTGCGGTACTGTCGACCAATACGTCAATGTGCGGTAATGGAAAGTCATCCTTTGGGCTAGCTCTACTCAGATCTCTATAGTCTACACACATGCGAACTTTGCCATCTTTCTTAGCAATAGGCACTATATTGGCTAACCATTGAGGAATGACTGATGTAACAAGGAAACCTGCATTAATTTGTTTTTGAACTTCTTCTTTGATCTTGTCAGCCATATTGGGACGAGTCCTTCTCAACTTCTGCTTAATCGGCGGACATTCAGGTCTCAGCGGTAAACGATGCTCCACAATATCGTTGTCCAAACCTGGCATATCTTGGTAGGACCAAGCAAACACATCAACATACTCTTTGAGAAGCTCCAACATTTTCTCTTTGACCTCTGGGATAAGCAATGCTCCGACCTTAACTTCCTTTTTATCTTCTTCATCACCCAAATTGATCAACTCTAAAGGTTCTTCAAACGGCTGAATAATCTTTTCATCATGCTCAAGTAAACGGGAAATTTCATCAGGGATCTCTTCACTATCCTCTTCTTCGGCTCTGAATACAGGGAATTCAAAGTTGGGAGAGGGCATAGGATCATTGTTTTCAATGGTTAAGTCATGGATTAATCTGCACATATGATTATGCTTTATTTTAGAAATCGATTAATATGAATGTTGTATAAATGAAACAAAAAGTTATTATTTTCCTATTACTACCAATTAATTTTCATTACTATTTCCCAGAAAATGAAAAATAAAACAGTAGTGGACAAAATAACGTTTTTATTCATGAGGGGAAATACTTGAAACAAAGAGCCCAGACATTTCTCTTTTGCCTTGGGAAGAACAAAAGGATTTATTTTCATCATAGCCCGACACAAATACTTTTCGCCTTGGGCAGAGCGAAAGTTTTTTTCAAAAATAAAACAAAACATTACTCAGAAATGTGCATCACAACAGGAACATCAACAGCAATCCAGTTCTGGCAGACCACTCCATGCGTCACAAAATCGGGTAAATCCTCTTCAGAATCGTCTCCTATTATAGCATCAACTTCAGGAGGAGTCGGATGGATAAAACCTGCGCTTCAGAAAACCTCTTGTATCGGACGAGTAACTACTTCCTGCTTGACTCTTGCAGACACGGGATGAAAACCAAGACCTTCTCCAGACTTGTTCTCGGGCAAAGTCAACACCTGGCCCCAACCTTCAGCTGAACCACTTTCAACCACTCGTTGCACATCCTCAAAAGAAGAAATAGATGTCCCTTGCTTCTTCACTTCATTATTAGCAACAGATAGAGCTTGGAATTGGGTTCCAACATCCTCATCAGCATCAATAAAAGAGAAAGATGACAAATGGCTTACCACCATAGCCTGCTCTCCACCAATCATTACCAGCTTTCCATGCCTTACAAACTTCAATCTTTGATGGAGCGTGGAAGTGACTGCCCCCGCATCATGGATCCATGGACGACCCAATACGCAACTGTAGGCGGCACGAATATCCATTACTTGAAAAGTGATCTGAAAAGTATGAGGACCAATTACTATAGGAAGATCTACTTCACCAATGACAGTCTTCCTAGAACCGTCAAACGCTTTAACAATTACTCCACTAGGTCTCATGGGAGCACCTTGATATGAGAGTCGAGCTAATGTAGTTTTGGGCATTACATTTAACGACGAACCTGTATCTACCAACACACTTGATAAAGTATCATTTCCACAACTTACTGAGATATCCAAAGACATATTATGGTTCCTTCCCTCTTCCGGAAGCTCTTCATCACTGAAACCAAGATTGTTACACGAAGTAATATTTCCCACAATTCCATCAAATTGGTCAACCGTCACATCATGATCCACGAATGCCTGGTCCAAGACCTTCATCAAAGCTTCTCTATGGGCACCAGAATCTCTTAGTAAAGCAAGTAAAGAAATCTTGGAAGGAGTTTGCAAAAGTTGGTCCACAATCTTATATTCACTTCTCTTGATAAGCTTCAGAATCTCATCATCATCAGGATGTGGGATAGGTTCATTGGATCAGCCTATCTCAACCCTTGGTTCAACATTTCTCGCTGGAATTTCTGTCGGTATGGGCCTCTTGACTTGAACTTCTGGTCTCTTCAAAGGTACTGCTGCAAAGACACGTCCACTTCTCATAACTCTACTCACATCAGCAATGTTAACAAAAGACGGCCCTGTTGGTATAGGGACTTCTACCCCATTCTCAATCATTGTGGCATTATACTTATACGGTATAGCTTGGTCAGAGTTGTAAGGCACAGGACCAGGTGGGTAAATGATCAAAGGAGCAACAGGTGCAGTCTGACTGTCGTAAAGGATCTCTACTGATTCAGGCAAATTGAATTGTGGTATTATAACATTCACTTCATCCTCCGGATCTCTGTCATATGTAATAGTGATAACCCTCTGGTCTAACAACTTTTGAATATCCTCCTTCACAATAGGGCAATCAGCCTCTCTTGAACAAAATTCACAAACATCATAATCATGCTGATGCCTAACAAAGGCAAGTCTTCTTAAACTCTGATGTAACCTGATCAACGACTCTCTTATGTGTTCAACTTGAAAAACTCGAAACTTTCCCGGACAACCTTCCACCATATTCACTGATGCTTCCCCATGTCGAGGCAAAGGATTATCTCTAACATTTGGGTTAACATCCTTGAAAGACAAGATACCATTCTTAATCAACCTCTGCACGTCCGCCTTTAGAGCAAAACAATTTTCAAGGTTGTGCCCCGGCGACCCTTGATGATATTCACAAAACTGATCCGCCTTGTACCACGGAGAAGTACTATTTGGTGCGACAGGAGGAGGCTTTGTCGTTATGAGGTTCTTTCTGATAAGAGCAGGAAACAATTCAGTATAAGTCATAGGAATGGCATCGAACTGCGGTTTTCTTGGTGAACGGTTCTGGTTGTTGAATGCATAAGCCTGTTGTCGAGGCTGCTGCTGAAATGGTCGTTGTTGAGTTGGTGGGGTTTGATGAGCTGGGGTCATCAAAGCTGGGCGGACAGCCGGAGTGACTGCCGCAACGTGAGAGTAACCTCTCCTTGGTCTCCCTGGGAAGATTACGCTGACATCCTGTTCTTTTCTTTTTGGGAAAACACTTCCAAACTTCTTAGTACTGCTAGACGGACTTCCTTCTTTAACCAAACGCCCTTCACGAATCCCTTCCTCCAACTGCATGCCCATGCTTACCATTTCGGTGAAGTCACTGGGTGCGCTGGCAATCATTCTTTCATAGTAAAAGGAACCTAAAGTCTTCAAGAATATCTTCGTCATCTCTTTCTCCTCAAGAGGGGGATAGATTTGAGCAGCAATTTCACGCCACCTCTGGGCGTATTCCTTAAAAGATTCTCTATCTCTTTGGGACATCGCCCGGAGTTGATCCCTGTCCGGCGCCATGTCAACTTTGTACTTATACTGGTGGACAAAAGCTTCGCTAAGATCGTTAAAGTTACGGATCCGAATACTGTCTAAACCCATATACCACTTTAGAGCAGCACCCGTCAAACTGTCTTGAAAATAGTGAATCAACAAGTCATGATCATCAGAATACGTAGACATCTTTCTCACGTACATAGTCAAGTGACTCCGAGGACACGAATCACCCTTATATCTCTCAAAGTCTGGCACTTTGAATTTTGCTGGAATCTTGACATTCGGAACTAAACAAAGGTCATGCGTGTTCTTCCTAAACAAATCCTTCCCCTTTAATGCTCTGAGCTCCGTCTGCATTTCTTGGAATTGGCCTTGAAATTCTTCCATTCTATCAAAAAGACCCAAACTTTCAGCAGGCTCGGCAGGATAAGTAGGTTCATTCAAGTATGGCACAGAGTGAATCACAGGAGCGACATTTGTCATTACTGGTTGCGGAAAAGGTGTTACAGACGGGACTACCGGCGGCATGGCAGTTGTCTCTGGTTGAGGAAGAGACAAAGCAGGTTGAAACAAAGGTTGTACGACAGGCTGATACCCCTCTGGCATAAAGTTGTAAGGCATTCCCCACGAAAAACCTTTTGGCATCTGATGTTGAAGCGGAGAGTTGATTTGAGTCACAGATGTTGGAACAGTGACAATCTCAGAAACCACAGTAGTTGAAGTCTGAATCTCAGTAGCTGTAGTCGATGGCTGATTCTGAGCAGCCATCAAACTTTCCACTAGCGCAGTTAACTTTTCCATACCGACACGAAGGGTAGCGACCTCCTCACGAAGCTCGTGGTATTCCTGTTCCAGATCTTCCATCTTTCTCTGACGATTGGCTCGAGTATCATATCGATGAGACAGCTTGACAATCTATCGGAGTGGAAAAAGAAACAAGGATAAGACTCTAGGAAACATGTGAAGTGGAATGTTGAATGATGCATGATATGTGATGCAAATGATGATCCATTTTAATAGTTTTTCAAGGAACTTCGATAATTTCGCACACATCAATGGTAAAGGAATTTGGAACAACAAAAACTCATCCATTAATCAAAAGCGGTAAATTACAACTTACAACTTTGGAACAACAAAACAAGAAATTACAACTTTGGGATAACAACCCAATAATAAAAGCAGTAAACTACAACTTTGGAACATGAAGCCCATAATAAAGCAGTAAATTACAACTTTGGAACATGAAGCCCATAATAAAAGCAGTAAATTACAACTTCGGAACATGAAGCCCATAATAAAAGCAGTAAATTACAACTTTGGAACATGAAGCCCTTTTACAGAGTTTTACAAAATGACATCAATAAAATAAAACTAAAAGCTAAAGATCACTCAGAATCATCAGATGAAGGACCAAATTCCAACTGTAACCGGAGCTTCCCGATCTTCTCTTCATAAAAGTCTTCCATCTCTTTCTTCTCAGCTACCAGTCGATCAACGATTCCCTTTTGTGGATTGGGAACAAGAGCAACGCTTACCGAACCTTCCTTCTTTCTCTTCCTTTCACTAGCATACTTCTTCAGTAACACATCCTTTTGACGAAGCTTCTCATCATGATCAACGAACCAGCTGTCTTGAATAAAGAGTAAATCCTCCTTTTCCTTTAGTTGTCGAGTCAGGACCCGATTCTCATATTCAGACATATTATACTTTTCTTTCCAAGCATCTCTCTCGGACTTCATCCTAGCCAGATTTCCTTGGTATTCTCCCATATTCTCGATAGGGATATCAACAGATGACGATGCAACGGTAGGGAATAAAGGTTTCTCAGGTTTATAGGGCATCTTGAGAGCACAAGCCCTAGCGCGGACCCATTGTAGATAAGGCTCCAACGAAACGGCACCCCTATGTCCTAACATGTCTCTCCCTTTCCTATGGATGTGGCGCCAAGCTCCTTCGATCTCCCTCTTAGCTGCCTGATGATCTTGTCCTTCTTGCAGAAAGAAACCACTCACATGGATGTTGTCCGGCTTGTCCCTCACCGGGTACCCAAACTGACGGCGCGCGAGAACAGGGTTATAGTTAATTCCTCCTTTCGTACCAAGAAGAGGCACGTTAGGAAAAGCACCACAACTATCTATGATCTTCACGTCATAGTAAACTCGATTATACCAATCAATGTCGAAATGAGTGAGAGCCATAATTTTTGGCGCCCATCGCGGCTCCTTCTCGAGATCCCAGAAAACATCAGACCTAGGTAGATGAGAAACATACCACTGATACAACAACGGTGCACAACAAATAATCATCCCTCCTTGATAAGAGTTTCGAAGATGGATGGAATAGTAGGTATCTCCGAGCAGCGTAGGGACCGGATTTCCAATCAAGAAAATTCGGATGGCGTTGATATCCACAAACTCATCAACGTTAGGGAACAAGAATAGACCATAAGCAAGTAAAGCAAAGACGTCTTCAAAGGCAATAGTATCTTTTATCTCAGCGAAATGACGAGCTTTCCTCAACAGAAACTGCGCAGACAAGCCTCGGATTCCCCCTTTTGTAGTCATGTTCTCATCTATCTCTGATTTCTTCAAGTGGGTGATGGTCGCTATCTCGTGAGATTTGGGTTCCTCTTCTAACCCAGAAAAAGGAACACAGTCGGTGATCGGAAAACCAAATATGTAGGAGTACTCTTCTAAGGTGGGCATCAACTGGTAATCCGAAAAGGTGAAACATCGGTACAAAGGATCGTAAAATTGGACCAACGTATTAAGGATGCCTTCCTTCATCTTGCGCTTCATGAGAGGTATAATGGACCCATACTTTTTCTAAAAATTCGTCGGGTTCTTGATCCTAGGAATTAAACTCTTCAGTTCTTCAATCTCGGGCTCCTTAAAACTAAAACTTTGAGTGTTTCTCCTTCCAAATTCCATAATAATAATACCTGAGATGTCTGCAAGAATCATTCTTAAGTTCCTTGAAAAACAAGTTTTTTACAAAAATGTTGATGAATGCATGAATGAATGATAATGCAACAGTTACACACAAGTTCACAAACATGGGGTTCAAAGGTTCAACATTTCAGCATGGAGTCAAGGGTAAAGCCCACCCCAAGGTATGTACTACGGTTTAATCACACCTGTAAAACAAGATTCTAAAAGTTCCCAGAGTCTACATCCCTCCTTCGGATAATACCAACGTCTTGATTACTCAATAATTAGCAATATTCTCAAGAGAAACTCATCCGAGCGTAGCATCGCGTAACAACTACTTCCGAATTACTCCGTTATAGTCTCTGCGCTACACCTAAAAAGGCCAAGATGGGTTAGGGTTCTACGGTTCTCAATTTCTCTGGCTCCTAGGTCGAAAATAATAATGTTTTCCCGATTACTCGGTAAACAAATATTATGTTCAAGAGGGCCTTCCATTGAGTGGGGGATCTCATGCCTCCTTCTTCGGGATTACTCCCTCAAAGTTAACATGACTGTACCGCCTGTCCTATTCCTTAAGTGTAACTTAATCCGGGTATATGATTCGTCCTTTGCAAAAAAAACCAAACACCCCAATTTAAACACACAATCAAACAAAACAAATAATAATAAAACAGATAAAACAAACTAGGCTTAACCCACTTAGGGATGGACCAGCAAGAGGTCAATCTTTCCCCAGCAGAGTCGCCAATTCTGTAGCGATAAAAAATGTAGCGGGGTAAATCGGAGATCGAATTATTGATTAATTCGTCTCACAAAAGCAAGAGTCGCCACCGCGCTTTATTATTTCCAAGGGAAAAGGGGAAAGAGCAAAATAAAACCCTAAATATGCAATGTAAATAATACTTTCTAAAAGTAATAAAAATACAAGGCGTTTTTGAAAAGAGATCTTATGGTTCGGGGGTTGGTTATACAGTGGGAAGGTATTAGCACCCAATGTATCTATAGTACTCTATAAGAACCTTTTGAAATATCTGTTTATTAAAATGTTCGTTTGATTAAAAAATAAATTGTTTTGGCCGAAAAGGGATACGGACGGGTTTTTGAAGATACGACGACCTAATGTCGAAGTTTTTGCTTAAAAGGTATGAATTTTGAAAAGATTGAGTATTTGAGGAAAAATTGTCTTAAGTTTTAATGAGATGAAGATATTCGCGTGATTGGATTTGAGGACATGAAGTCGACAAATTTAATCATTTTTCCCTTGGATTTAGACGTAAACAGAATAAACAAGTAAAGACAAAATAATTAAACAGAAGATTATGCAGATAATGATTAAATTATATATAGCTGCAACAATGATTAAATAAACAGATTAAATGGTGTGAACATGTATTTTTGTTTAACATTAATAACGCAAGAGAATTAATTAAGGAAAATAAAATGTTTTTTAAGTTTCTATTTTTTATATGTTGTTTAGAGTTTTTATTTTTATATGTTTTTTAGTATTAATATAAAGTATTATTTTAAGAATTAATAAATAATTGTAAACTAAATTAAAACTTTTAGAGTTACTAACTTAAATCTAATTAAAAGGGAATACTAAAATTACTAAATTAATCTTAAGGTTAAACTAACAAAATGGTCAAATTTTTTTAAAAAAAGTTTTAAGTAAATTACACCTATTTGATTAAGTTCATTAATTAACTAAATTAACAAAAATTCTAACAAAAAGGAAGAGAAACTAAATAGAAAATAAATAGGAAGAGGGGTATTAAACAAAAAAAGGGGGGTGGGTAATAAATAATTTATGGGCCAAATGGTTTTAAGGGTGCCAAAATCAAGAATAATCAGAAGCAAGACAGGGGGTGGATAAGCAATTCGTTGGGTTCTTTTGCCTAAGGGAAACAGGTTGAGCCCAATGTGGGTGAGACAAAGGTTTTTAGGGTTTCTAATATTTGTTTCATTTGGATGAAAAGGGCTTAGGGTTCACAGCAACGGCGCCGCTTGTTCACGCGTTCTTCTTCGTTTTCTTCACCTTTGATTCATCTTCTTCCACCTTCGCCCGAGTCTTCCTGCCACGGCCATCGACGTCCTTAATACTTCTTCTTCCCTCCAACGAGAAAGCTAGGGCGACGGATTCAAGGTACAAATTTCGTTTTCTATTTCGTTAGGGTTTGGTTACGATTTGCATGTTTATGATTTTTCGTCTATTTGATTCTTATTTCAAATTATTATGATTGTTTGAGGGGTTTGAAAGAAAGAGAGAGAGAAATCGTTACCTGGAGACGGAAGAGGAAGGTTGGGGGTGTGCGTAGGAGGCCAAGGCGAGGAAGACAGTGACGAGCCTGGTATTTCGCTTTGCTTGGTATCCTGGTTTGTATTTTTATCCCTTAGGTTTGATGATGACTTGAAAACCTTTCGTACAATTTCTTTCCTCTTCTTCTGTCGACCTTGGCTTTGGCTCTTTTCTTCTTCTTCTTGATAGCCCTGGTATGCTTAGCTTGATGCCTTGTGTTTTGTTTGCTAGCCCAATGATGGGCTCCCTGAGTTCTGAGGGCCCTGAATGTATGCTTGAATATGCTTTCGTTTGTATGCTTTACTGTTGCCTTCGAATACTTATCCTCTCTTCTTCTTTGCTGAATTCTGTTGCCTTTTGCGTTTGCCTATGATGGAATTTCTGAAGGCCTTTTGTGGGTTTGGAAATTGGTTTTATGGTTTGGATGTTATGCTTGACATTCTTTGGGTATACTGGTTTTTTGGTCATGATTTTGGATAGGTAACAAGTTTGTGCAGGTTATGGTTTTAGGCGTATTATGGTTCATGGCCATGGCTTTAGAACTGGGCAGGTTTTGGGCATGTGCTGGTTATGCAGGTTAATGGTTTTAGGCCATATGGGTTTTACTGGTTTATGGTTAGTCTGGACCGGGCCAAGGTTTAGGATGGTACAGGTTTGGTGATGGTTTTAGAGCTTACCAGTTGTTTAGGCTTTTGGCTTTGGATGGACAGCTTTTTCGTGTTTGAAAGGGTGGTGCTTTGGCTGGACAGCAGGTTCTTTAGGCTTATGGTCTTGAGATTTTGCTTGATATTTTCGTTTGACAGTTTTGATTCTAAGGCTTGAAAACAGGTTTTGGATTCTTCCCCTCTTTTTCTTGAAGTGTTTGTGTTATATCAGTTGGTTGGCCTCTTAGGAGTGTTACAGGTTATGTATATTTTACTATATTTCTATGATACCCTGCCCTCTCTACTACTACATCAGTTTGTTTGTATTCTTTTTCATGCTTTCCTTTTCTCTTACTGTATTGCTGCTGTTCTGTTTGCTATCCTTTTTCTGCCTAAGCCAAAAACCTGTAAACCACACTCTTCCTCTCTTCTCTCTCTTCAGTACAAATTGACATTAAAATGATGTATGTACTTTTAAGTTCTGAAAAAGTGAAAGCTAGAAAATGATGTAAAATAGAAATATTTTCTTGCATAGTTTGATTTGCACACTTCCTCTTTGTCAATTGCAATGTAACAGTGAGGAGCCTTTGTATTTTGGCCTCTTCCCCCATGTTTGGCAGTTTACGTTGCATATTGGCTTTTGAAAAATTGAAACTTGACTTGCATACTTGCATATGCTGTTGCTTTTTTTTTTAAATAT
Source organism: Vicia faba (assembly GCA_948472305.1). Taxonomy (NCBI): domain Eukaryota; kingdom Viridiplantae; phylum Streptophyta; class Magnoliopsida; order Fabales; family Fabaceae; genus Vicia; species Vicia faba. Next base: position 273,393,139 of record OX451735.1, on the reverse strand, counting down.
GCAGTTGGCTTTTGAAACGTGCAATTGATTTCTAATTATGCAGTTTATTTTGAAAAATGCAATTTTGACAAGAGTGAATTTGTGCATATTTAAATTTGTGCATTCATATTTGTCAATAAAATTCATCCCTTTTTGTGAACCGGGAGAAATCCCGTGATTTGCAAAGAGGGTAAAAACTGATTCCAGCCGTTTGCTTTTAATGATGAACGCTAAATTAATCATCTGCTTTTAATTATCTATTTATTTCTGACTTTTTTCTTTTAATTCTTTGCAGGTAAAAATCAAATGGGCATTAAAGAAGTATTGGATAGAAGATGAAGATTTAGAATTTAGGAAAAATTAGAATAGTTTTTATTTTACTTTAAACATTTTATATAATTGTCATTGTAAATATTTTGCAAATAATACAGTATTTAAATGACAATTGTAATAATTAGAATAAAGATGAATAAAATTCTATTATTTTACCCATTAATTCTTTTCTTCTTTCCAATTGTTTATTTTATCATTTATAATTATTTAAATTATATAATAACTGAAAATGAAATTTCAACTATTTAAACTTAGAATGACAAATAATTAAATAAACATTGTTGATCAGTTAATAAACTCTTCAATTATTTACTTCATTATTTATAATTCTCTAAATTATAATAACTCAAAATAAAATTTCAACTATTTAAACTTAGAATAATAAATAATTAGATAAACATTGTTGATCAATTAATAAACTTCTTTTCAAATATTTATTTTATTATTTATAAATCTTTAAATTATATAATAACTGAAAATAAATTCCAATTATTTAAATTTAAGATAATAAATAATTAATAAACATCGTCTGATCAATTAATAAACTTCTTTTCAAATATTTACTTTATTATTTATAAATCTTTAAATTATATAATAACTGAAAATAAATTCCAATTATTTAAATTTAAGATAATAAATAATTAATAAACATTGTTTTAGCATTGATCAGTTGATAAATTTAGCGTTCAAAAAAAAATAACAGCTCTCGACTTGAAAAAGTTATGAATTTAAAAACTGTTTTGAAAATTGATAAAGATAGGTCAAAACACTTGCAATGTAATGATGCAGATGGGAGATGGTATCTTAGGTCAAAATTTGGGGTACAACAAAACCCATTCACTGTCTCCTTTTAATTGTTTCTGTGTTTTTCCTGCGTCTCTGTTACTTTAGTATATTGTTACAGAATGTATGTAGCAAGGTTAGAAAAGAATGAATAACAACAGAGGCTATTTATTAGTAATAGAAGTGAACAATTCGTAGATTTGCACAGAAATAGCAGAGATAATTATTAAGTTACACAGTTAATAACTGGAATGGTTTTAGTTGTAAAGCTAGTAGTAAATAACAGAAACATTAGTAACTAAAATATAGTAGCAGTAGAGATAATTTAGGTAGCAGGAAAATAATAGCGTCATTAATTTAGCAGAAAACTATTAAAAGGCTTATCATCAGAATGATTTAGTAGAAGAATTTTAGTAGGAACGTGTTAATAATAGTATTGATACATATAAGTTGATGTAATGTTGTTATTATTAATTGTTGAAGTTGCGGGTGATGAATTTTGTTGTGTTGCCTCTATAATTGGCAATTGTTAAGTTGTAGGCTTATGCCAAAGTTGTTATATGTTGATGTTGTCGTTCCTATTGTTAATCATGTTGTCTCATACATAGCATATCATGTTGGGAGTTGATGCTCGTTAAGTTGGCATAGATTGGCAAAATATTAAGTTGAAGGCGCATGCCTTGTTGATGCCTCTATTTATTGGCAGATTTTTTAAGTTGGGAGTTCTTCTCCACTAGTACCACATGCATGTGCATAGTAATAATTCGCATTCCACTTTGCATATTTGAGTAATTATGTTGATGGATTAATCGTTATATTTCATTAATATGTTATCGTGATTGCTGTTATTTATAAGTTGTGAAGCGGTGACTTTGCATGAACTGATTCTAATATAATGTCTAACACGTTCAATTATATGGTTAGATATCTCACCCCTTTTGTTTAAATGTTACCCCGATGTTGTTGATGTGCAGGTAATCCAGAGTGAAGGCAGTTTACCTTCAGTAGTTCGAGTCGGTGTCATTGCTCTGATACGTAACACTCGGGGGGATAAACACTTGCTATTTTATTATTGTTATTATTTTAGTTGATTGAACTTTGAGTTGTTTTTAGTTAAGTACTTGCTATTTGAAGTTGCTTCAGTTGGACGAAGATGATATATTCTTTTAAGTTGAATATTTGATTCCGCTGCGTAGTTATGAAAGTTGTTGATTTTAAAAGATTAATTTATGTTGTTGTTGGTTCATTCAAGTTTAATGTGTTATGTATCTAAAATGAATGTCGTTGTTTCAAGTTGAAATTGTAACATCCTGATCTGGTTTTCTAATTTTTGTAACTCTGATCTTATATAATTATCGGGTAGAATTGGGGTGTTACATGTGGGGTGCTAATACCTCCCCTCGCGTAACAGACTCCCTTACCCATATCTCTTGGTCGTTTGACCTTGATTTCACCCTTCTCAGGTTTACTCGATGTTTACCTTTCCCTTCCTATGGGATAAAATTTTTTTGATGGCAAATTCATTGATTTCATTATCAGTTGACAGTTCATCCGATTGTTTCTGATGGCGACTTCACTGGGGAGTCCTTTCCTAAGTGAACCAGTTCATCTGGCGACTTCACTGGGGAGAAAGGTTAACCAATTGCTGGTCCATCCCGGAGTCAATCCTAGCTCTTGTTTTCTTTTCTTTGGGTGTTTATTTTTATGCTTTTAGTTTATTTATTTGTACATGTTTATCTGAGCATATGTTTGCATTGCATTTTACCGCTTTCCATATTGGTTATCGGCTGTGCTGGATTCTGGTTTTCCATGTTGGGTAGGTGTAACTATGAGGTAAAAGGCCCAATACCTAGGTCAAGTGACAACCATAGGAACATTAGGAATAGAGTGGAACATGTCGGCTAGTTGACTTAGATTTCACTATTGCTGTCATATCATCCACACTCAGATGAGGTACAAATGAGGGGCTATCATTTTCACGTAGGTGATACAACAATAGTTTTTCAGGAGTACCCTCGATTCTGGGTTACCCGACCTTACCTAGACCTAGTTTTCACCTGTGAGTAGGGAGGGACTTGATTACTACATGTATAGTTGGTGACTATGTTCAAAAGGTGACTATGTTCTGTTGGTGACCGTTTTGTTCTGATGGTTCTCAGATTTTTCTGAGTTTATGATCTGTTGACCAAGAGGTTCATTTGGGTTCATGTCCTAGACTTTAGATATAAATGCACTCTGCATGTTCAGAAAGGGAACATCAGTTAATCAGCATTATGGAACCTTTAATCCCATGTTTGTTGCACTTGCATCATAAGCATATTTATTTTCACACAAAAAAATGTGTAAAAAATGTATGCATAAAAAAGGGTTAACACACATGTTCTTTCCATTTCCAAGGAATTCGTGCTTGTGAGCCTTATGTTGTGTTTGTCCATCTTACTGGATCGAGATCAAAACTAAAAGCATGCGGTTTCCTTGAAAATGATTGAACATGACATTGCATCCACTCATTCACCTCATGCATCTTCATGTATCCATAACAGGTACTCATAGTGGGGGAATTCTTATTCAGGCCTGATATTCTTTTTATGACTGTGAATTTTTACTTCTTGTCGCTCTATGATCAGAACTAAGTCGTGAAACGACTTCGTGGGGAATTGGATGAGATGAAGAGATAAAAAATTAGACGGGGTTGTTTATTATGGACATGCAGGAAATGGTCCATGGTCAGAAATCCTTAAGGGGAAAAGACAACCAGTTAGAGACTCTGTTGAGTCAGGTATGAAAGTTATGAAGATAGTGTCAACAAGGGAAAGTGATCCTATATATGTTGTTGCAACATAAGCTGTCTTTCATCCCCAGCCCATGGGACTTTTTTCAAATCATGAGATACTTTGTGGGTCTCACCCAGAACTTCATGTTCCTGGATTTTCTCGTCAGCAGCTAGTTTATGGTCTCTAAGTGAATCCATCGGGAAAAGCTTATCAGCATAGATGGAAAAAGCTTGAGAATCATGTTGATACAATCTTTATACCTTGCATCCAGTTACTTCCTCGTGTGTTGGAAGCTCAGTTGATTAAGCTCCGTGCTTTAGGTCTCTTCGTCCCATAAAGCTTCCACCTGATTTCGATGCAAATGCTAGATGTGTCTCCCATTCTGGGGAACCTGGTTATGATATTGAAAACTGCAAGAGGTTGAAGTATTAAGTCTGGCACTTGTCTGGCTACTTTCAATGGTTCGGTCCATGTTTGGCAAACCATTTCAGACTCTTCCTCTTCAGTTGAGTGCTTCTTCTACGTAGTAGAAGATGGGGTGATACTTCTATGATGAAGAGGTATAACATATTGAGTTCTTGGATATCTGCTTTTGTGTAGAATAAAAATGCCTCAAAGGTCGAATTCTGCATTCATAGTTTATTTTCTTCTGTGTAGTAGAAGATCTTGTTACAGTTTCTGGATTTTTGCTTATGTGTAGTAGAAGACAGAGATTCTATTGTGAAGAAGGAGATTCCCCGGAATTAAGTTGCTAAAACTTCTCTTTTGTGAAGTAGGAGATGAAGTTCATTTTCTTCTGTGTAGTAGAAGATCTTGTTACAGTTTCTAGATTTTTACTTTTGTGTAGTAGAAGAGGGAGATTCTTTTGTGAAGAAGGAGATTCCCCGGAATTCAGTTGTTAAAACTCTCTTTTATAAAGAAGGAGGTGGAGTTTATTTCTTCTGTGTAGTAGAAGATCTTGTTACAGTTTCTGGATTTTTGCTTATGTATAGTAGAAGATGGAGACTCTTTTGTGAAGAAGGAGATTCCCCAAAATTCAGCGGTTGATTTCCTCTTCTATGTAGTAGAAGATGGTTGGTATTTCTTCCCTATAGTAGAATATACTTTGTGATGCAGTTTATGCAAGTTTGCTTGATAGATAATTTGTCACATATGTTGAGGGAATCCTATGTGGTTACCATGTTAGGGCACCTGGCCATTCGATTGAAGATTGTAAACCATTCAGAGATGAAGTGCAAGACTTGGTTAATGCAAAACTCATCAATTTCACACCAGCTGGCCATATTTGAAGTCTCATTTAACTCAATGATGGTCAAGATTACAAAGCACATGTTCTAAAGCAACATGTCTATACAGAGACTAGTCTCCTCAACATGGCAATTTCAAATTATATTTTCATTCTCATTTGTAATCTTTCTTGTTTGGTTCAATACTTTCTTGTATGCAAAACTTGATTATTTTTTAATATTAATCATAATGCATTGAATATGTTTATCTTAAATTAATCCATTCATATTCACTCATTAATGTTTTTCTTTTCTTTTTGATACTTAACTCTTGTTAAATAAAGCAAAACACCTCTGGAAGGAGGATGATGAGAAATATACCTATAATATCAAACGGTATGCTTTTAAGTAAAACCATGCTGACGATGTACATGTATTGTTTCAAATCCTTAAACACTGGAGATATAAGGGAGTGAAACCCTTGCCAAACCCTTTGAGCCTTGAAGTCAGAGTTTCTTTTATTGGCAGAGAAAACCTCACATTTAACCTGGGGCAGGTCACTTAATTCGATTGAGCGTTTAGAACTCATCAGGATTGCACATCTAAGGATATAACAATGGTTATCCATCAAAAGTCTGAGGAAAATCAAAACTATGATGGTGAACCTTCACTTATCAAGAGTGTGAGTCAATTGACAATATCACAATGGTTATCTCTCGCACATCAAGGAGGTCAAAGATGATGATACAACAATGGTTATCCCTCATCTACCAAGAACTCGGGAAGTCACAATCACTTCCAGCCAATCAAAGACGACATGAAGATTAACGACTTGTTCAAAAGTAAAGAAAAGGAAATGATGAAAGAAAGAGACTAAAGGCCCCACTAAGTCAAAACTTGAAAAACAAGTCGCTTAGGCAAAAGTCAGGGTAAAATTCAAGGAAGCGAAAAGCGCGAAAAGCGAAATGGGATTACAAAATAAAAATCCTCAGCAAAGAAAAATGTCGTGTGATCAAACACTAAGAAAGAAAGAGATGAGTGACTGCCATGTCCAGAAATCCTCGTTTGACTCCTCAACCATTCCAAACTTCTCTTAAGAGATGAGTGCTCATATCGAGTTAACTGAATGTATGAACGGAGAATATCATGGATAATGCATGGGCACCAAATATTTTGAGCCTTAAATCCTTTTTTCTAAAAATGTGAACCAAGCTATGTTACAATCCTTGAGATTCCTAACTGAAGCAAGGGTTAATTTGAAAGCGCATTGTAACGAGAGTACGATAATCTGACTCTTAGGAGGCTTGCTAAAACTTTTGAGTTGGTATCACTCCATCTTTTTAATTGTTTTTTGTACAGAAAAAACTCGATGTTTCGACATGTTTTGAATAAAACTTTTAAACTTCAAGACAAACATGAGCTTTGCATTAGAATTATCATTCTTAGAATAAGCATTCTTTGCATATGAACAAGTACTTAAATATCAAGCAAGCTTGCATAATGATCAGATGAAAACTTGATTACGCCAAGGGACAAATTGCTTCAGGATACCGTTGAAAGGTAAGTCATTTTTAAAATGACCTTAATATGGGGCATACCTTTCATTGACTTTGTTGAGTAAATAAATACCAGTTCGGGAAATGATATGAAGCAGATTGCAAAAGTTGATTGCCTAGAGTCTCCGTGGAGCAGCGATGGATTACCTTCAGTTGATCCGGAGGGACGTATTGTTTCAAGTATTTTCTTAAACATGAGGCCGTTCAAGTTGAGAATAACATTTGTGTACTAACCTAATTTCAAGACGTAAGCCAAACACCCTAAGGTTGTGTCGTCTTTGTAAATCCACGAGCTTCTCATTTCTCTGTGAGCATGAGACAAAGAAAAGGTTTGTCAAGACTCTATTGAGCAGGGTAAAACATGTTGAATACTCTGTTGAGTAAGTGTTCAGCCAACATGAGGCATTCAGGTCGGGATTTGATCCTTCAAAGTACAATCAAATTGGGGCAGTTATGTCGAGATTTGACAAATTTCTCCAAGAATCTGTTGATTAAAGGAGAATATTTTCAGAATTTGAAGATTCATGAGCACTCACTCAAGCATGGTTGAAATTTCTTCCAACTATGGTCAATCTGGGGAAGTCAAGTTGAGGATCAATCTCTCAAAGTCCCTCTACTCGGGAGCAACATATCAATGCTGGTACAGATCTCCGAAAATCCTCTCGAGGAAATTTTCTTCAAAAAGGCCCTATAGACTTTGGCAAGAAATCATGCAGGGGGCATTTCCTCATCTTCAAGGTTTGATCAGATCAGGTCCAGGCACAGGCTAAACAATTTTTGAATTTGAAAAGCATGTTGGGAAGTCAGGATCGTTATCCTTGGATCATCAGAGACTTAGGTCTATTTATTGACGTTCCTCCATCAGAAGTTAGGATCATTATCTCTAATTGAAGTTTGGATTGTTATCCTCAGTAGGGTGCACGCAAGATAATAGGAAGTGTGTGAGGTTATTACCCATACAAGTTTTGTGTCGAAACGTTGCTTCCTAGAAGTAGTTCCTTTCCCCGATAAAATATCCATTTCTACTTGACAAAAGTCTGTCTACCAAAGGGTTTCTCTTCTGAGATCTTTATTCCCCATCGAAGCATCCTCATTTCTCTGTAGGAGGAGATAGTTCTTCTTAACAGAAATTTAGAAGCTATTTGAAGTCAAGATGATTTCTTTTCAGTGGACTGCAATTTATTTTTGCAGCATCTTCTCCAAAGTCCACTTTTTAGTGGCATTTCTCCTCGGAGTCGACATGATGAAGTTACAATCTTGCATCGCAGATTTTACCTAGTGGTCGGTAGTTAAAACTTTTTATTCCTTAACAAAGGTTTCCATTTCACACATGGGGTATATTGCTACAATTTCTCTTTTTTGCAAGTATTGTTGGTCTTTTATGACAATAAGCATACCCGCAAATGAATCAAGAATGGTCTGTATGCGACCAACATGAGGATTTCTGTAGAATGGGGTCCAATTTCCCATGTGAATGCTCACTTATGCTCAAGATATAATCATTTATCCCCAGCGAATGCTCACTTCTAGTCAAGACAGAAACACTCATCCCCAGTGAAGGCGTAATCTCGCCCAGACAGAATCCTTTATCTCTAGTAAAAGCATACCTCTGTGTAATCCCCACTGAAGTTAATACTCTTGATGAGAGTTTGTTTAAGAGTTTGTCCCTTCCGGAGGGCTGATCTCTAAATAAGTTAATTTCATTAGGGTTTTGTACAATCTTCTCCTTTAGTGCAGTCTACATTTTTTGAAGAATCTGGGAAAGATCATGTCATTGGAATGTATACCTCTGATATATCCCCTTGAAGTTGATGCCCTGCATCTCTGTGGGTGGTATTTATCTCCCCAATGAGGTTGTCGTTCGTCGTCCTCGTGAAGTTCGTATCTTTTCTCCCTAGGGAGTTTTTCCCCTGTCAGGTTGTCTTGAAGAGATGTTTGATCAACATGCTTTTTATTCCCCAGTGGAGCAATTCTCCTATTTTTTTTGGAGCGGTGTGCATAGACGACTGCTGTTTAGGGCTCTTTTATCTCCAGCGATAAAGTATTGCTGAAATATTTCTTCAGTGGAGTTCTGAACCTCAAGCTTATGGTTCAAAGATGCCCTTCTCTTCTCCAAGTGAAGATTCCCCCCCAGTGGTAGTATCCCTAGTGTGGTCGGGGTAGAATTCTTTTATTCAATAATTTCTATGATTCCCCGTTCCAAGTCAAATTTTGAGGACCTGCCGAAGTAACTTATCTATTATTCCCTAGTGAAGCGAGTTTTTCTTTCCCTAGTGGAGGAAGTGTCCTGCCTCCTCAGTATGGTGTACATGGGAGTGCTAGTTATAACTCTTTCATCTCTAGAGATAGAAGATTTTTGTTGAGATATCCCCAACGAAGTTGCTGTCCCAGGATGTTTGTTTCTTTCCGAAGTGAAGATTTTGTTGCCCCCTAGCGGTGGTATCCCCAGTGTGGTCAGGGTGGAATAATTTTATTTAATAATTTCTATGATTCCCCAGTCGAAGTAACTTTCATTGAGGACTTACATCAGAAGGTCCCATTTCCCAGAAAGGTTCTCTTTATCCCTGGAAAGAGATGTTGGATCTGTTCCCCAAGAAGTTAAGGGTTAGATCAGAGTTCAATATTTTCAATGAACTACAATTTATTTTTGAAGTATTTTCCCCAGGAAGTTACTTCCCCAATCTTTAGAGGTTAGTGGTTCCGAATCTCGTTTCCCCATTGAAGTTTAGAGGGAATTTTCTCTACAGAAGATCAAATGTGCAAGAATAATCATTCGGAAGTCCATGGTCTTCTCAGCGGTATAATATTGATGTGTTTTCCCCAGTGCATTGCTAAACATGCATCATTACATTGCATCTACCAAAACACGTAGCATTTCCATTGTATGGAGCATTACGCAAGAAAAATTCAAACATGCATTAAGGTATAAGGAAATTATGTTTACTTGCAGTAACCAGATTGTTATGTGCTCGGATTTGAATTATCTCCACAACAAGCTTAGGGTGATCCTATCATGTTTCCCTGTTAGAGTCTATTTTGATACCACCAGTCGGGTCTTTGGTATCTTCCATTTCCCCAGTAAGTTGCGGTTTTCCATTTCCCTTGCAAGCCCTTGGTTATTTTACCTGTGTTTGCTTTACCGTCAGGGTGCGAATAAGAGTCGTTGTATAACCGTTCTTATTTCTCAAGTATTTTAGTATTCATACTTAGTGTGTGATAATTCAGATAATTGCCACTCTTGAAGATTTATAGCCCGCCTTTGGCCCGAGGGATTTTGTAGTTCTTGTGCATTTTCAACCTATCAAAAGCCCAACGTGTTTCGGCAATCCTTGTAAAAGATTCCCCTTTGGCTGGTTTCTTTATCCTTAAATCCACCTTCAGTTGGTATCTTTTTGTTAAGAGTCCCCTTCAGCTGGTCTCTTTTCATTGTAAGTTCGCCTTTGATTGGTGTTCTTTCCCTAGGAATCTACCTTCGGCATAGTATTCCTTGATGAAGATTTCCCTTTGGCTGGTTTCGTTATCTTGAAGTCCACCTTCGACTGGCACCCTTCAAATCCATCTTCGGCTGGTATCCTTTATTAAGAGTTCCCTTCGGCTGGTCTCTTTTCATCTGTAAGTTCGCCTTTGATATGAATTCTTTCCATAGGAATATACCTTTGGCATAATATTCCTTGATGAAGATTCCCCTTCGGCTAGTTTCTTTATCTTGAAGTCCACCTTCGGTTGGAACCTTTTAAATCCACCTTCGGCTAGTATCTTTTGTTAAGAGTTCCCTTTGGATGGTCTCTTTTAATCTGTAAGTTCCCCTTTGATTGGCGTTATTTCCCTAGGAATCTACCTTTGGCATAGTATTCCTTGATGAAGATTCCCCTTCGACTGGTTTCTTTATCTTGAAGTCTACTTTCGGCTGGCACCCTTTAAATCCACCTTCGGATGGTATCCTTTGTTAAGAGTACCCTTCGGCTGATCTCTTTTCATTGTAAGTTCAACTCTGATTGGCATTCATTCCCTAGTAATCTACCTTCGACATAGTATTCCTTAATAAAGATTCCCTCTTGGTTGGTGTATTTATCTTGAAGTCCACCTTCAGATGGCACCCTTTAAATCCACCTATGGCTAGTATCCTTTATTAAGAGTCCCCTTTGACTGTTCTCCTTTCATATGTAAGTTTTCCTTTGATTGGTGTTCTTTCCCTAGGAATCTACCTTCGGTATAGTATTCCTTGATGAAGATTCCTCTTCGACTGGTTTCTTTATCTTGAAGTCCACCTTCGGCTTGCACCCTTTAAATCCACCTTTGGCTGGTATCCTTTGTTAACAGTTCCCTTTGGCTAGTCTCTTTTCATCTTCAAGTTCGCCTTTGATTGGCGTTCTTTCCGTAGGAATCTACCTTCAACATAGTATTCCTTGATGAAGATTCCCCTTTGTCTGGTTTCTTTATCTTGAAGTCCACCTTCTGCTGGCACCCTTTAAATCCACCTTCGGCTGGTATCCTTTGTTAAGAGTCCCCTTCGGATGATCTCTTTTCATCTGTAAGTTCCCCTTTGATTGGCATTCTTTCCCTAATAATCTACTTTCGGCATAGTATTCCTTGATGAAGATTCCCCTTTGGTTGGTTTCTTTATCTTGAAGTCCACCTTCGGCTGGTCTCTTTACCCTTAAATCCACCTTCGAATGGTACCTTTTTTGTTAAGATTTCCCTTCGGCTGGTCTCTTTTCCTTTGATTGGAGTTCTTTCTCTAGGAATCTACCTTCGACAATATTCCTTGTTAAAGTTTCCCCTTCAGATGGTTTCTTTATCTTAAGTCCACCTTCGGCTGTCACCCCTTAAATCCACCTTTGAATGGTACTTTTTGTTAAGAGTCCTCTTCTGATGGTCTCTTTTTATTTGAAAGTTCGCCCTTGATCGACATTCTTTCCCTCTTAAATCCACCTTCAACTGGTATCATTTGTTAAGAGTCTCTTCCGGTTGGTCTCTTTACTTTCGGATGTCTTCCTTTGGACTGGCATACATCTCCTAATAATAGAAAATACAAAAAAAATACCAAAAGTGAAATGACACCTCACTGGATTCAGAGTGTAAATTTTATGGATGGATTAAGTATTCAATCCTCTTTCACCTTGACTGTTTGAAAGACTTCCATCAATCTCACTCTCTGGTCAAAGAAGATTGAATAGGGGCAACTATTGTACCCCAAAATTTTCCCTCTTTATTTTTCTATCTTTAATTGGCTTATACTTTGTTAACATGCACGTACATGCATATCATTGGATCTATGATCATGTGATCAAGGTATTTTGGTGAACACGACAAAGCTCCTGTATTTGTTCAACACATGTCAAGTTGTGGAAGATTTGGGTGTTTTCGTTGAATTTTAAGCAGTGCAGATAGCAAACAATTTTTTTAGCTGATTTGAGTTTGGATATTCATATCTCTCATTTGGAATGGTGTTTTGAATTGATTCTTTAGGTTTTGAGACCATCTCTACGTTCTCTTTAACTTTCGTGTTCGGACCAAAAGCTAAAACTCGAAGGAAGGTCTCCGAATACGCCATTCTTTTGGAAGTTATACAGTGAAAAAATACAAAGAAAGTGGGCTGAACCGTTATTTCATGTGCACTAAAAATTCATAACTCTAGGATGGAATATCGTATGTGTGCAGTTCTAATTTCCAAAATTCCACCTCGATGTCATCTTGATGTCCTCTTTGGAGGGTAAAAGCTGATTCACGAAGGACGGACCCGTGAATTTTGAATTTCTGAAGACATGTTTGTACTGAACCGGAATTCATTTGTATTAATGTTTGATATGGTAAAATTCGTATCTCACTCGATAATTATCGTATTGAGTTGGGCCTGGTGGTGTTGGTTCCCAAATTTCTTCTACTACAACTTGTCTTTAGATGCTAAAAGCAAACAGTGACCCGAATGTTCTCATTTTTTATCTTCTCTGTGCGCGACGCATTAAAATTATCACAGGAAATTATTTTTAACTGACACAACGTTAGTGAAACTTCAAAATTTCATAACCTCCTCGTTGTTTATCCAATTGATCCTGTTATTTCGACAACACGTCACAACTTTGATTATCTTCATTTTTCGTGTTGGAACTTTTTGAAGATTTCGTACAGATGATGACGTGGTACTTTATGGTCGTGTCGGGCTCATGCTTTCAAGTCAAGGCCCAATCCAATTGCACATTCAAGGCCCAATTTGCTCACACTATATAATCTAAAATCTGATTTTTGTTAAAAAAGATACTCTCATAATTCAAAAATCAACATAAACACAAAAATATTTTCTCTCAATTCTCTCAAAGATCAAATTAAAGTTCTACAACATTTTTCATCAAGAACACAACAACAATTTCATCAAGATTTGAAACTCAAAGATCAAGAGTAATTCTTCTCCGATCGTTGATATGTTCATTGCGATCTCTATACCTAAGCCTCCTCTTCACTTTTATCGGTGAGTTTTCTTGATATAAGCACTTTTGAAATAAGTGATTATTTGAGAAACACTTTTTTGATCAAGCATGAAATGAATCTAGGTTGAATTTTGAATTGATAATATAGATCTAATCCTAGAATTGTGATTTGATTTGATCATTATGTGTAAATCGGGAATCAAATAGTTGAATTAAGTGTTTATTGAATTAAGTCGATTTATTTGAAAGTGCTTAATTAATGAACAAATTGCTGAGGTTGTATGAAGTTTAATTGTTGTTCTGAATTAATCATGTGAAGATTGAATCTAGACCTTGAATTATGCAAAATCATGTGCTGAATGTGTGAAGATTTTGTGTTTGATCAAATGCCCAAATCATGAGCCAAATATCAAAAAACTATTAAGAAACTGTTTTCTGCATGAAGGTAACCGGTTACCCCACTTACAGTAGCGTTTCCCATCTTTTTTGGCTTGGGTAACCGATTAACCAGTTATGGTAACCGGTTACCTCAAGTCCGTAGCTATTTTCTCAGATTTTGAGTTTGGGTAATCGGTTACCCAAATTCTGGTAATCGGGTTCCCAAGCCAAAAGTCAACAACTTTTTTTTTTCTTTTCTCATTGTGTTTTCTCTTTTGGCTTAGTTTTTCCTTGTTATTTTTGACATGTGTGTTGATTGTGCAAGGACTCATACCAAGGGATTCTCATGATGATATTAATTCTTGTTCTATTTTATTTGGGGAACACGAATTCAATATTATTCATGATACATGTTTCACTTCATTTGCGAGATACAAATGCGATTTAGACGAGCTTATGCTTTGACCCTCATGATTTGAGGAGTATGCATGCTTGTTTTGTTTTTTTGTTTAGACTATATTTTCATGCAGGATAACGTTTGTGATGGTGTCCGATGCACACTATTTATGATTTATTTTCACACCGTTGCTTCAAGGCTTATGCTAGACGTCTGATTTCTAACTCTCTTTGTTTGTTGATGCTAGCTCACTCGAAGTTTTCTAATTTTCTTATATTTTCTTGCTTGCTTGCTACAGAATTGTTATCCGTTTGGTATTTAATCTCTTCCTTTTTACTACTTCCTCACTTTACCGCTTTCCTTTCCATGAGAAGTAGGTTAGAGATGTATGACGGGGATATCTATTGTTGATCATGTCAAGAATCCCTCTAGTTTATTTTAAGACCTGTTTAGGGAAATTATGGATTATGTTCATTATGTGTTCTACTCGTGCTTGTTTAAAATCCCACCTTTGAAGTAGGTATTCCGCATGTGCACTTACATTTGTGCTTGCATATTCCCCCACCCTAATAAGTCTTCAAAAGGAGGTGAGCGAAAAGGGTTCACAATCGACCCCCGCGTTTTGTCTGTGTCATCCTTAGCTCACGGTGTACATCAATGCTTTGGGTTTGTGCATATCATGTGTATCGAGTCAGTCACGTGGTAAAGGGTTTTACAATCAAACCCCCACACTTTGTCAGGTGTTTGCAATGGCCATTGCTGACACTTCACTACCCGCTTATTTGCTTCGGGTGATCCGCTCCCCTTAGCTAAAGCATTTTCTCTTCATAACCCCATCCCCTGAGTCAGTATACTCTGATTATGTGCTTCTGCCAAAGCACTTACTTGTATATACCATGCTCCCTTAGGATGTGCTTGTTTCTTTCTCGATTCAAGCTACACATTAGGATAGTAATCCATGCATGCTAATATAGGGTATAGGTTTCTCTTTCATAACTCAACCTTAGGATTAATAATTGTATGATAACATTAGGATTAGATTTAGGATAATCTCCCTTAGATGTTTTTCTTTCTTCTGCATCCTTGCATTAAGACTAAAACTTTTTTATTGAAAAATGCATTAAACATATAAAAACTTTCAAATCCTTCTTTAAGGTAAAAAACACTAACCAACTCCTTTATTTTCACCAATCGACTTTTCTCTTCTAAGAGCATGTTGGTTCCTTTCCACTACAGGTCGTAAGTCTCCAAAGGTCGAGCAGCGGTGGAATGGTTGAATTTAACATTGTTCAACTAAAAAAACAAACCCACCAAAACAAGTGAGTTGAACTACAACTGCTCTAATTCCTTAAAAGGGATACGTAGGCGTAGGATTTTTGTGGGGCCTAATCGAGCATATCTTTGTAAAAATCTCTTTCTTTTCCTTTTCTTTTGCATGCATTCCCTCTTTATTTTCACTTTAAACCTTAGACATAGACCACACCCATTAGATTAGAATAATAAGAGTGGATACCATAGATTACTACAGGCGTGTGGGGTGCTAATACCTTCCCCTCATGAAACATACTCAATTACCCATATCTCTTGGTCGTTTGACCTTAATTTCACCTTTCTCATGTTTACTCGATGTTTACCTTTCCCTTCCCGTGGGATAAAAAATGTTTGATAGCGACTTCATTGATTTCATTATCAGTTAACAGTTCAGCCGGTTGTTTCAACAATAAGAAACCATAATAGCTACTCTCCCTTAGAAGTAGTACAATCCTATTAGGATTCTAATCAACATGTCAAGACATGTGACATGACATCAGGACAAACAAAAATACACTAACACTTTACTCCCGATTTTTAGCAAAAAATTGACAAATATAGAGTAAATGTAAAAACAATTGGAAGAACACACATTTCACCCAAGCAATAAACACAGATGGAAGCACAAAATCATATGGAAATACAAAAACTCAAATGGAAACACACAATATCAGATGGAAATAAACAATTTAGAATTACAAGCACTAACACTTAAGTGCACAAAATGATATGGGTTATAAGCCCTTACATAAAATGCTATAAAAAAAACAAACACAACCCTTCAAGCCCTAGTGCTGCTAGCTGGTACTTCTTCTCCACCATCTTCATCATCCTTACTTCCACCACCAGTCTCTTCTTCATGTTCATCATGACTCCTATCATTAGGATTACCTTGGGCACCTTCTTTAGCCAAAGCTTCAATCAACCTTTCAACTTTGATTTTCTTGCAGCATAGGTTTTTATATTCTCATCTAACTCCTTGCAAGTAGCTTTCAACTCTTCTATTATGTCAGTCTTGGTGGTAGAAATGGCCCTCTCTTTGCTAGATGTTGTGATAATTTCTGAGACATGTGTCCCCTCAAACAACTTATAGTGAAAAGAAATAGGTAATTCTCTCTGACGTTTACCTTCAGAGTCAGTTAAAATTCCTAGATGTTGATTCAGAATAATTCCAAAAATTAAGGTTGGAAAGGAAATTGGTATCTTTACTGCATGGGAAGTACCTCACTTCATGATTTACTCAAAAACATAGGTTCTAAAATCATATTTCATTTTATTTCAACCAATGTAAATGAATCTTCCCAAACCAGTAGCTATAGTGGAAGTGTGGTTGGTAGGCACCCAGTTAGCATCTCCAATCTTGTGAAGAATTGCATACTTCACAATCATATAGCTTGTAGACAACTTCTCTTTTCTAGGCTATTCCTTTACTTGCTTCCCAGTTATCTCCCTAAAAATGGTGTTATTAGACACCTCAACCTCAGGTTGTTCTACCTCACATCTTCCTAAGAATATGTTAATCACAACTGGAGAAAACTCCACACATCTTCCTCTTGCATACACTTTTCTAAACTCATTATTTATCTTGTCATCACACTCTGGAGTTATATTAACCACAAATTCCTTGACTGATTTCTCATGACAATTTCCTAGCTTGGAAACAATTTTAATTAATTCAGCTGGATTAATGAGATAAACAACCTCCTCACATTCTAGTGCATCTTTCCCCAACTTGTTTTCTAAAGCAATGCATATTTGGTACACATACTTCCATTTGCCTATGTTTTTAGTAGAATGGAAAGACATATTATCTAGAGGAACATCTGGAACATTTGCAAGACTCTTTCTGGTCATAGAATTTCTTTATTTTTCATGCATGATGTTCTGAACATCTGTGTCAACATCAAACTCTGAGTCACTTGAAGGAGCATCCTTTCTCTTATGAGTTTTCTTCTTTGTGCTGGGAGCCAACACTTTGCTCCAACCCTTAGTTGATCCCACACTATTACTTATTTTGTTGGAGGGAGTACTTTCAACATATCAGCAGCCTTGTCTTTCCTATTTTTCAATCTTTTGGAAATGCCAGGAGCTATCCTTTTGATGATAGTTTGATCACCAGATGCATAATCATCAATGTATACACTCTCATTGTTTTTGTCTTGATCAACAATTATATCTTCACCTATTTCTGTAACACCTTCATGCTCAGTTTTAGGAACATTTAGATTTTTATCAGTCTCGGGATGGGTAAGCTTGTCTACATATGTTGGAACACCATGAGCTTCATCAGGAGTAGCTTTACCACTAAAAATATTTGAAAACAATATATGAATACTTTTGTCTACAACAATGTCTTTGTGGTTGAACTGCCTTACATCTTTCCTAATGTTGGCATCTTCAAGACTACTTTTATTGGATGTCTTAACATTTCTAATAGTGTTAGGGTTTTCAGAACCACTAGTATTTGGTTTAGAAGTATCAACATCCATAATTATAGATGCAGTAGTCACATATGTCTTTTGGACCAAAATAGATGGAACTGAAGATGTACTTACTCATGAGTGAGTTCTTCTTTTAGAAAGAGTCTTCGTTCTGCTTTCTTTGGAGTACTTCTTGGAATGATTGTGATAGAGATAACATTTGTTATCGCTTTAGACAAATCTTCTAAATTGTTTGATGAAAGAGGATCTGAGGTGGTCCTATCCTTTTTGTTTGACATATTCGTTTCTTGAATATTGAAAAGAGAGATGTTGAGAACAATATTTTGAAAATTCTCTTTGAAATACAAGAGGGTGGAATAAATCTTGAACTATGGATTGAGGAAGTATGATTTTTGAATAGTGAAGTAGGTGATATGATTTAAATAACATATAAATTTTGAAATATCAAAGCTTTGTAATGATGCTTCTTATTTTTCGTAAGTCAATAAATGGGTGGAGGAAAAATTATCCGTTGCATGACTCCACCTTACTAATTTCTATAATTTTTTAGCAGTATAAATTGCAGCTTCACCCCTTAACTTCTCAAGTTGATTTACACTCATGAAAATTTCAGAAACTTTTGCAAGTTGTTTTCTTGTGACAACATCCTTAACATCAATAACTTTGTCACTAATAAGATCATTTATGGAGTTATAGAGACCACCACTTTTCTTTGTCCAGTCATGTTGAGTGAGAACTTCTTTTATATTAGAGTCACTCAGATGATCACAGTCCAATGTCGGGATATCCTGTTTGACATTGCGTTCTTTCAAAATTTTATGATCAACTTGAAACTCTTCACAAACTTCTTCAATGTTTATCAAGCAAGTGTCAAAAATTTCTTGGAGTGTTCATATATAGAAATTGTCATTAGTTCTACCTACTTTTATATGACTCGAACATTTACTATCAAAGCACATATCTTCTCTTGTTGGAGACCTGATAGAAAGATGAGAAATGAAACCAAATGTTCTCATTTTTAGAACTACACTTCCCTTTATCCATACTATTATGATATCCATACAACTTGTAGCAGAAGGGTCTTATGTGTCCATATTTCCCATAATGGTGACATCTCCTGGACTGATTTTTAGACTTGATGTAAGATCCCTGGTGTCTTGGGGGATGTTGGAATTTATTTTTGGACATTATGGTATCATCCCTCTTTTTAGGATGATAAATTTTTGACCTAGAGGCTTTATCTTGTTTATCAAATCCAATTCCTGCTGAACTTTCATAAGCTTTCCCAACTTGGAGTATTTCATCTAATATACATGTTCCATTGTTTAACATTCTAATAGATTTGGTCATGTTTTCAAGCTTGGAAGTCAGTAGAGATACTTCACTCTGAAGATCATACACCTTGGTAAGAAGCTCCTTCTTCTCATCATGTAGTTGAGTTATGGTTCGATTCTATTTTTCTTCATTCTTGTACACTTGTTCACTTCTGGCACATAGCTCATTGTAAGAAGCAACTAGTTCTTCATAAGACAACTTTTTATTACATATAAAGAAACCAGCCAGAAGATTTGAAGACTCAAGTTTCTACTAAAGTCCAGATGCTAAAGACTCAAGCTTCTAAAGACAACGTGTTTCAAAGAAACAAAGTTAAAATATCTGAAGACAAAGTTTCTACTGAAGTCCAGATGCTGAAGGCTTGTGTTTCTAATAACAAGGTTCTAAAGATAAGGGTTATGAAGACCAAGTGCTGAAGACTCTAAAGACAGAAGGTCTCAAGATTCAAAAAGACTTGAAGTTCTAAAGACCCAAGGTTTTTAAGGAAAGGTTCTCATAACCAAGTGCTGGAGACTCTAAAGATGAAGTGCTGAAGACTCTAAAGACACAATGTTGAAGACTCTGAAGACTTGAAGTTCTGATAACCTGATGTTATATTCTCGCTTCTAAACTCATGCTCACAGAAGCCTCTGAAGTGCATAAGGAAAGAAGATAATGTTAACATGGTATAGATGAAGAATCAGCTGGAAGATTACCAGATATATGAGAGTAACATCCCTATCTTCTGTGATAATACTGTTGTTATTTGCTTAAGTAAGAATCCTATCCTACACTCTAGGGCTAAACACGTATAAATCAAACATCATTTTATTAGAGATTATGTTCATAAAGGGATTCTATCTTAAAAATTTATAGATACAAACCATCAATGGGATGCTATTTTCACAAAACCCTTGGCTGAAGATAGGATTATGTTTATTCTAAAGAATCTGAAAATGAATTTCTGTCCAAAGTAAGATGTCATTAGAATCAATTGTGTTTTAGTCGTAGTCTGAAGGAATAAGATTATGACTTAATCAAAAGAATTCTAATTTGTTTTATCTCATTCATCAGAAGATGTTTTGGTCAGAAATGTCTCTAATCAGATGGAAATCCTCGTGATCTTCCAGATGCTGAGAGTATCAAATGCATTACCTAAATATTCTTAGTGTATATCACACTCTACCTAGGTCATTCACGAGCAGTTATTTTTCTTGACATTGATTAATCATGATTACATTTATTTAACTACTCCTTGGGAACAGTCGTTTCATGTCATACCCCTATGCCTATGTCTGACATTCCCTGTCATGATTAAATTTTTTTGTGCTCTCTCATCTTAATGTTCGGTCTACTTCTCTCTTCATTTCCTTATTTTAGTAGTCTGAGACATCACTTGAGTGTTTCAATTGTCTTACTTCGTGAACTGCTTGAATGACTATTTAAATCTCTTCTCACCTACAGTCGTTCATCAAGTAGTCATCCTTGTATCACATTCAATCGTCTCTTCACCTCAATCTTGTCTAAATAATATGGCTATTAGAACCTTTCAAGGAGATGAAATTCTTCTTGAGTTAATCATAGAGAAAATACCCAATTATGTATCTGATGATGGTTTCATCAACGGGGTTTTTGAAAATCAAGGATGGTTTGGGTATGAAATAACGCTAGGAGGTCCTTTTTTCCTAACCTATTAACAATTTTATGGCTTCATATTTCTGTTAGTCCTGATGAAAACACCATTCATTCTCGCATCTTTGGTGTTTCGATTACCATCACTCGTTCCTCCATTGATGAAGCCATCTAAAGTCCACCTTTACCTAACTCTTGCATGAATGTTGACATCTTTCCAAATGTTCCTAAATCTTTATTCAGATATGAGCCCCTTAGTTCAGATCACTTGAAACCACTTTCAAAAATATGGTTTTAGTTCCTGTTGAAAATCTTCATCCCAGAGGAGAAGATCTTGATATAGTTTTTCCTAGGGATATGTGTCTTCTTTATTGCCTTATCAAGAATATTCAATTTCATCTTTCGGCAATAATATCCAATCATCTGAAGCTATCAATCCAAGCATCCAGGAACTCTTATAAATCATGCACTCTGTATGGACGTGTACTGTTTGAGCTGCTTGAGTTAGCAGGTATAATTGAAACTGTTCAACAAAATCTGTTCATCAGAGGAAATGCTCTATTTGATGAGAGTTGAGATGTGTTTGAAATTTAGATAGCTTTCCTGTCTATGATTACTCTGTTGTAATCTCCTTCGAATATCAATGAAATTTCTTGTCTTTTTTTGATTGTTTCTTGTCTGGTTTTTATGTTTTTCACACATAATTACCTTTTTTATTATGACAAAAGGGGGAGTAATTAAATGAACTTAATTTTTATTTCAATAATCAAGGTCTGGAAAATATTCTTTGAAAAGAGTTGCTTACATTCTAACCTAGTTAAACTTCTATTTTTGTTAGAATTGTTTTATTTTTCATGAAATTAGAACTCTGATCAAAAAGCAAAGATCTGAAAGCACTGTTCAAGGCTTATGTCTAACCTGTTGGCTTCAGACGACTATTGGCTTCAAACTCTGAAGATTTTTTCAATTCATAATCATACTTCAAGAATTGAAATCTAGAATCATACTCCTAAATTGAGAATCTAGGAAGCTGTCTTAATGACATAAAAATTCTAAAGATTTCAATTTGATTTCATTCTCGTTGAAATCTAAAGTCAAGATTCAATAATAAGAAGTTGTGTGAAATCAATATCTCAATTTTTCTATTGGCATCCGAAGTCAAGAATCTCAAGATCTCGATATCTGATCTATTGGAACCAGGGGGAGTTTTACTCAAATGGTTTGGAGTCAGGATTTTCGATCTTCATCAAATCATTAACTCATGGGGAGAATTATAAAAAGGATAAGTATTCCTTACTATTGTACCCCAAAATTTTCCCTCTCATTTATCAAGTATTTTCTCACAAGATCTCCTTTGGTTCAAGACTGCACAAGGGTTGATCAGCTCAAGACACCTCCTTAAGCACTGATGGCTGAAATTAGGGTTTGAGATTGCACAAGGATAATTTAACTTTTAATACATCCTATGAATTTCATGGATCATTATGGACCCTCAATATTACTCATGTCAAGTTTCAAGTCTTGGATCACATTTTTGCCCAGTCAATTGAGCAGTTGACCTAAAAATCAACTGTATTGGGGAAAAAGTCAACTATGGCCAATTTACAGTCAAACTTCATAATTTTTTATCCATATAAACATTGTGAAATCCTATATGTCATTTGATCAAGTTTGGACCATAATTCCTCAAGAAATTTGATCAGATCATCAAAAGGGCAAAATGGTCAAAATTAGGGTTTTGATTGAGAAAGAGCAATTTCTGATTTTTTTTGACCTAGCAAATGGTTAATTGGTTTGAGGCATGATCTCAAGAGTTAAATTGAATCATATTAACCTAATGGCATGACTCAAAACATTGCTCAAGATCATTTGATTGATAGTTGATTTTCAGTCAATTGATCAAAATTCAACTATACACTGAAAAGTCAAACTTTGACTTTTTGGTAAAAATCAAGTGTCAAAGATCATAATTCATCAAAACATGTCAAAATATGAAACTTGTTCATCAAGAAATCAAAAATTCAAGATTTCATTTTGAAAAGTCAAAGTTTCCAAACTTAGAAATTTTTCCAAGTGTTGAAAACTTCATATTTTTTCACATTTTTGAGCCAAATTTTCACCATGATGCATGATGATTCAAAAGAAACTTTCAACATGAAAGTTGTAGATATCCATGAAATCTAAAAAAATTCTTTACACAACTTCTTCTATAAATTCTTGTATCTCAAGTTTCATATATTTCCATTTGAATTTTGCAAAAGTGATTCGAATAGGACTTGTAGAGCACATTACAAGCTTTCCAAAATATCCAATAACTACTTGAGATCATTTGTGAGCAAAGAGAATCGAATGCCAGAAGTTAGGGTTTCAAGTTGTTTTGCAAGGAAAAATTTGTGATGCAACATGAACCAAATCCATAGCCATGCTGCATAATATTAACTTTGCAGGCCTCAAACTTGTTTGTCACTCCTTAATTTAATGTTTATACAACTGATTAATCAATTTTACAATTGATTCAAGCATTGTCCAAAGCATTTTTCCATTTTAGGGAGAAAGTCATCATTTCCATTTCGATAAAGCATCACTTTTGCAATTGTCAATTTCTCGAGCTTTGCACTTGTTCTTTCTGCACACACAACCCCTATAACCCAAAAGTTATGTGTCTAAAGCCTCTTTGGACTCAGAACATGCTTGCACAACACTTTGAGATTTGTCTTCTTACTTTTCTTCAAAAGCAAGTTATAGAGCCAAAAGGCTAGAACTCAGAAGTCTTGAGTACATTTGTGATCTAACCTTTTTCATACATATACACAAGTTATTTGCAAGAAAACACACGTATACACAAGCCCTAAAACATACAAGAAATCAGAACTGTATCAAAAATCACCATTGTTACATATTCTGACCAAAAACATGAAACTCATATTTCCCTCATGCGTTTTCAAGCCTTTTGGTTCCTAAAGCTTCTAAACATCAAATAAAACTCATTCATGACCCTGTTTCATAACTGTAACTCCATTTTCATCAACCTCCATAACCAAAAACAGAGCTCTCCAAGTTAACTTCTTCAGAACTCCTCAGCCACTTTCAGCTCCAGCCAAGTATCACATTAGCTTCCTGGGAACTTGAGGAAGCTAACCCAATAACTGGAACTCATCAAAAGCTGCTCAAACTCAAAACACGATACTCTCTTGCAAGGTGAGTTTTTTGACTTTTGAACTCTTCATATAGGCATCCTTAATGTTTAATTTATGAATGAAAAATGTAGATATCATTGCCCTAAAGCTAGCCATGTCCATAGTTTTCATTTATGTTGCTTGAGCTTAGAGAATTTTAAGGTTGAAGTTTCTAGAAAAATTTGGGTTCAGATTAGGGACAATAAAATTCATGTTCATCTTTGATCTATAGTTTTAATGCTTTACATTTCTGAAATTGTGAGGAAATTTGCCACAAGATTCATGTTTACACTTTTGCAAATGGATGAGAAATGAACAAGATGCAGGTGGACTAGCTAGGCGCGAGGTTGAAGACGAAGTTTGTCTTCAGGAAGCAGTTTCTAATATATATTTATGCTTTTATTATATGAACGGGTGAAACAGGCCACCCCAATGGTACAAGAAGCGCGCGCGTATTAGAATGTCCTGGGTTCGAGCCCCAGCGAGACCTTTTGCATTTTTCATAATTTTCTTCATTTTCCTTTTTTTTGCTGAATCAGGCGCTTGGGCCTCAACCCCCCAGGCCTAGCATTTTTGCTTGTTTCATACTCCCTGTTTCACTTTCATACATCCTGGCCCATTTTCTTTCTTTTTTTATTTTCATTTTCTTTATTATTCTTATTATTTTTATTATTACTAATAAAAATATAAAAATATTTATATTTTATTATTTTTATTTATTTAGTTTATTTTTCTTCATAAAACAAAAGAATAAAAATATTTCCTTTAATAAATTATTTCATTTTTTTAAATACTTAGATAATTAGTCTTAATTATTTTTATATTACTTTCTTGTAAATTAAAATCAATTTAGAACTTAGAACTTTTTATTTAATTAGTTTTATTTACTAAATTAATCAAATTCATAAAAACCGTAAAAAACTTATTTTCTTTAATAAATTAATTTCTTTTATTAACTTAATTTTAATTTTCTTATTCTAGTCAATTATTATAATTTAATTAGGTCAAAACCTTTAATACAAAAATACATTCCTTATCCATACTTGTACATTATATTCATTTCATTTCTTGTACATTTATTCAAATTCAATATGGTTGTAATAGATAATTAGGGTTTTAATTTCTTGCAATTTCCCCATTTGTAATTTGTACACCCCCTCCCCTAAATGATGTAATAGCTTAGTATTTTTATTTTCCGCAATTTAATACTTTATATACAAATGCTAGTAAATTAGGGTTTGTATGGAAAGATAAAATCAACAAATAGCAAACCTTAATCAAGACAAATCAAGCATGTAAACCAATACACTTGCACACCCTTAGGGTGAACCCACTTTATTTTGGAACTCACCAAGCAGCTTCATGAGGAGCGGAATTTGAACGCCTATATCGCACCAAAGAGGATGCATTCAACCTTTTTATCTTAGAGTTTTGGTATTCCTTTGTAAGCCCAAAGAGGCATGATGTACTCAAACATTGATTTATTAATATGACGTGTGTTCCTTTTTTATCTAAAGCAAATTTAAATCTCTAATTTCCTTGAAATCATTGCATATGCATCTTCATTCATCATAACATAAGCAGACATCTTACAATAAGTCTCCTCATATTTCTATTGTTTATTTCAGTTAGATGGATATGGAACATATGGTAAAATATCTCCAGGCGCAGAATGCTCAATTTCAACAAATGTTATTGACTTTGACAAAAGGACAAGAGGATTTGAAAACTTTGTTGATCGAAGAAAAGAAGAAGAAAGCAAAGAAATCAACCGGTGTTTTGAATCTAAGAAGAAGGTTCCCGGGGCCAGCCAGGCGGACCCTTGACTTCGCAACATCATCAGGTGAAAAGGATAATCAAGAAGGGAAAAACAAGGAAGTGATTGCCCATCCAGAATCTGAAGAGGAAGAAGACGATGGTTACTCTGAAGAGCAGTATCCTCCCGCTGACGACAAATACAAACATCTTGAAGAACGTCTAAGTGCAATGGAGATTCAGAAAGTACCCGGGATGGACTTTGAAGAACTGGGTTTGGTGTTTGGGATTGTTATTCCACCAAAGTTCAAGGCACCAGTGTTTTCTAAGTGCGATGGGGTTTCGTGTCCCAAGATGCACCTCCGATCTTATGTGAGGAAGATACAACCTCACACTGCCGACAGAGATTTGTGAGTCCACTTCTTTCAGGATAGTCTATCCGAGACTCAGCTAGATTGGTTCTATCAACTGGAGAGGGCCAATGTACATAATTGGGAAGACCTTGTCGCTGCTTTTTATAAACAGTATCAGTACAATGCAGACTTTGCTCCCACCCATACTCAACTATAGAGTATGGCTATGGGTTCAAGCGAAGGGTTCAAAGACTACGCTCAGAAATGGAGGGACTTAGCAGGAAGAGTCCGGCCTCCCATATCTGACAGAGATCTAGTGAACATGTTTATGGGTACCCTGCCTGGTCCTTTCTTTAATCATCTAATTGGAAGCTCCTCAGTGGGCTTCACTGAATTAATCTTGACTAGGGAGAGAGTGGAAGCTAGGATTAAGAGTGGGAAGATCCAAAAAGACGCATCCTCCAGTGCCGTGAGAAAACCATTTATTAGGAAGAAAGAGGTTAGTGTTGTGTACCCTCAAAGGAATCAAGACATAACTGAACACCGTCCAACGGTAGGGGCCTTCATGATCCTTAAGCCTGCACCTACTCAACAAAGGAACAACCAGCCTAGAACGAAAAGACCAGTAAGACAATTTACCGGATAAATATGACGATGTCTCAAGTCCTGCCACATTTGTTGAGATCTAATCTGGTAACTTTGAAGGAAGCCCCAAAGAATCCCAACACCGCCTCTCTGCATTACCACCCTAATTCTCGCTGTGCTTACCATTCAGAAAGTCCAGGCCATGATACTAACAATTGCTGGGATTTGAAAAACAAGGTGCAAGACCTTCTCGAGGAAAAAGAAATTGAATTTGATGCTCCTGAGATCCCAAATGTTATCACCGCTCCTATGCCCAATCATGGTTGTGATGTTAACGCTGTTGAATATGATATGTTTGTTACTGTTATTGATGAACTTGTTACTCCTCTCCTGACCGTCAAGAGGAACCTGTTGAAGGCCGGTTTATTTATGGGTTGTGGCAAAGGCTGTCACCTCTGTTTATCCCTACCAACTGGTTGTCATTTATTGAGAGAAGGTGTCCAGAACCTAATGGATCACAAAGAGATTTTGTTTGAAAAGACTCCCATTCCAACCATTTCTTACAAAGATGTTTCAATAGTAACCATTTCCGCCAATCCTCCCAGGGTCTCCACCAAAATACCCGTTAGGATTACATTTGTTCCTAAGGTGACTCCATTGATAATTACTATGCCAGGGATGATCCCGTACTCCTCAGATAAAACTGTCCCCTGAAACTATGGGGGCAACGTCTACTATCACAGTGTCAAGCAGGATTGGTTGGCTGATGAAGACTCGATTTTTGAGAAGGCTGACCCCGACATCAACAACACTGTGGGAACAAGAAAAATAACCTGAAGTGGAAGAGTATTCTCCCCTGAGATTGCTCCTCCAAAAACTGCTACCGGTCCTGTGATCATCCCTACTTTTGTTCCTACTACTACAATTCTCGTGGTTACCCCTGCTGATACCCCTATCACCGAGTCGACCGAGACTCGGGGCAAAGGAATTCTGGTTTAGCCTGTCCGGATGAAGGCGCAATCAGTATATATCCCGAAAGCCTCCAAGAAGGAGATTGAAGAAATTTTGAAAATTATAAAGAGAAGTGACTACAACATAGTCGAACAGCTAGGGAAGACTCCGTCAAAGATTTCTATGCTAGCTTTACTGTTGTGCTCCGAGACTCATGGGAAGGCCTTGGTGAAATTTCTTAAAACTGCCCATGTGCCATAGGAAACCTCTGCTGATAAATTCCAAGACTGTGTGGCCAGTTTAACAACTGATAATGGTTTAGGCTTTTCTGATGCTGACCTGACACCTAGAGGGAGGAAACACAACGAGGCATTGCATGTCTCTATCGAATGCAGGGGCACCACTTTGGCCCATGTCTTGGTGGATACTGGTTCATCTTTGAATGTGCTGCCTAAGAAGGCTCTGGATAGACTTGACTATGAAGGTTTGACCTTAAAACCCAGCAACATAGTGGTAAGGGCCTTCGACGGTTCAAAGAGAATGATGCATGGGGAAGTGGACATCCCCATTAAAGTTGGAACTTAAACCTTTGATTCAACTTTATACGTGATCGACATTCTCCCTTCCTATTCCTGTTTATTGGGCCGACCTTGGATTCATGACGATGGTGCCGTCACCTCTACATTACATCAGATGCTGAAATACCCAACCAAGGGAAAAATCATTATTGTCCATGGAGAGGAGGAATATATGGCCAGACACCTGAACTTCTTCAGATACGTGGAATTGGATGGTGAATTTATTGAAACTCTGTTTCAGCATTTCGAGGAAGTCCTACAAACAGTGGCAGCAACCAAGACTGTTTCCCAAATCCCGAAGATTACTAGATCTCCACTAAAGATGTCTTCACTAAAAGATGCCAAGGCAGTAGTCGAAGAAGGTGGGTGTACTATTTGGGGCCAACTCCCGGATATCCCTTACAAATCTGACAAATTTGGTTTAGATTTCACTTTAGGAGCCCAGAAAGCTGTTCATCCTGCTCGTACCAGGGGACCACCTTTGCGGATCAGTAACCATGGAGTCAACGCAGTGGAGGATAGTGATGATAGCTACTATCTGGAAGAATGGATTTTCCCAACCATCAACGGAGGACTCACCAACTGGGAAGCCAAATATTTTGTCCCAATTACTTTTATCCAACAATAATTGTCTTTAAATTTTTTTCGAACTTGTAATAGTTAAATAATTCAGACTTTTAAAACCTCGTGTCTTACCCGAGGCACAAAGGTCCATTTGTAAGGGTTGTTACTTCATTTTCATATGTCATCAATGAATCATGGACGTTTTTGCATGCAAATTTTGTGCTCTTTATCTTTCTTTTTCTACATTTTTTATTTCTTTCAAAGATAGCTATACTCTTACGCACACTTACATATTAAAATGCAGATCTACATCCACTCAGGATCCCATGGGTAACGATTCTGCTATGGCCTATTGTGACTTTGAAATTTTGATCTACCAAGCCAAAGACGAAGGTGAGGAAGATTGTGAAGTTCCATGGGAACTAGCCAGGTTACCACAACAGGAAGAAAGGACCATACAACCCCACGAAAAACCAGTGGACACAGTTAACTTAGGTACCAAAGAGGACAAGAAAGAAGTCAAGGTGGGTGCCAATATGGAACCTAGTGTCAAGAAGCGTTTAGCTCAGTTACTACATGACTATGTTGAGGTTTTTGCTTGGTCATACGAAGATATTCCAGGACTTGATGCTGATATCATGGTCCATTGTCTACCAACAAAAGAAGAATGCCCTCCGGTAAAACAGAAATTTTGTCGCATGCGGCCAGACGTGTCAGAGAAGATCAAGACTGAAGTCATGAAACAATTCAACGTCGGATTCCTAGCCGTCACCTCCTATCCATAATGGGTCACCAATGTTGTTCCAGTGCCTAAAAAGGATGGCAAAGTATGCATGTGTGTAGATTATCGAGATTTGAATAGGGCAAGCCCTAAGGATGATTTCCCCCTTCCCCATATTGATATTCTGGTTGATAATATCGTACAACATAAAGTGTTCTCATTTATGAATGGTTTATCAGTCTATAATCAAATCAAAATGGCACCTGAGGACATGGAGAAAACAACCTTCGTCACACAATGGGGCACTTTCTGTTACAAGGTTATGCCATTCGGGTTGAAAAATGTTGGGGCAACTTATCAGCGCGCCATGGTAGCTCTATTTCATGATATGATCCATCACTAAATAGAGGTCTATGTGGATGACATGATAGCCAGATATCAAACCAAAGAAGAACATCTTAACCATTTGCATAAACTATTTGAAAGGCTAAAGAAATACAAGCTAAAGTTGAACCCGGATAAATGCACATTTGGGGTGAGGTCCGGTAAACTCCTAGGTTTCATCGTCAGCGGTAAAGGTATCAAAGTGGACCCTGCCAAGGTGAAAGCAATACAAGAAATTCCTACTCCTCGCACCGAGAAGGAAGTTGGAGGATTCTTAGGACGGCTTAACTACATCGCCAGATTCATTTCTCACCTGACCGCTACTTGTGAACCAATCTTCAAATTACTGAAGAAAGATCAAGTAGTCCAATGGAATGATGCCGCCAGTCGAGGGAAGAACTTTAATCATGTATCTAACTGTCTTTGAAAATTCAATGGGGTGTGTGTTGGGGCAACATGACGAGTCTAGCTGAAAAGAGCATGCTATTTACTACCTGAGCAAAAAGTTTACCGATTGTGAAACAAGATATTCACTGCTCGAGAAAACTTGCTGCGCTCTGGCATGGGCTGCTCACCGGCTAAGACAGTATATGCTAACCCATACTACCTTGTTGATATCCAAGATGGATCCAATTAAATACATATTCGAGAATTTTGCCCTCTCTGGGAGAATAGTAAGTTGGCAGATGATCCTGACTGAATACAACATTCAGTACACTACCCAAAAAGCAATAAAGGGCAGTGTACTAGCCGATCACCTTGCTCATCAGGCTGTGGATGACTATCAGTCCATGAAATTCGAGTTCCCAGATGAAGACATCATGATGGTAAACAATTTTGAAGAACTCAGACCATATGACAGACCTGAACAAGGATCCCGATGGACCTTGGTTTTTGACGGAGCCTCCAACGCACTCGGCAATGGCATAAGTGTTGTAATCATATCCCTTGAAGCATGTCATACTCATTTCACTGCAAGACTTTGTTTCAACTTTACCAATAACATGGCAAAATACGAAGCGTGTATTTTTGGTCTCAAAGCTGCCATAGATTTGGGAATCAAATCCTTAAGTGTATTTGGAGATTCAGCCTTAGTCATCAGTAATATCAAAGGAGAATGGGACACAAAGCACCCTAATCTCATCTCCTACAGAGAACATGTGTTGATATTAATCCCACATTTCGAGGAAATTTCCTTTGAGCATTTTCCACGAGAGGAAAATCAACTAGTGGACGCGCTAGCCACTATGTCATCCATGTTTAAACTCAAGTGGGGTAATGAGGCTCCCCAGATCACCATTAAACGGATGGACGAACCAGCTTACTGTCACGAGATCAATACTGAAGAAGTAGTGAACCAGCCTTGGTTCCATGAAGTTAAGAGGTATCTCGAGGCCCAAGAGTATCCGGAAGGAGCTTCAGTCAATGATAAGAAGTTCTTGAGAAGATTCTCTGCTAAGTTCTTCCTCAGTAATGGTATTCTCTATAAGCGCAACCACGACTCTGTTTTGCTTCATTGCATAGACAAGGTTGAGGCAGAAAAGATCATGGCTGATCTACATGAAGGAACTTTTGGCACCTATTCTAGTGGGCATACGATGGCTAAAAAGATCCTACGGGAAGGGTACTACTAGTCTACCATGGAAGGAGATTGCTATCAGCATTCACGAACCTGTCATAAGTGTCAGATCTACGCTGACAAAGTGCATGTACCTCCAGTGCCTCTAAACATCCTACTGCTCCCTGGCCATTCATGATGTGGGGCATCAATATGATTGGAGAAGTCAAACCTATAGCTTCTAATGGACACCGCTTCATCTTGGTGGCCATTGACAATATTACAAAGTGGGTTGAGGAAGCTTCTTTCGTTTCTGTTACCAAGAATGTTGTAGCCCAGTTCATCAAACAGAATCTCATCTGTCGGTATGGTATCCTAGAGAGAATCATCACAGACAACGGTACGAATCTTAACAATACTATGATCACTGCACTATGTGCGTAATTCAAGATCCAACACCATAATTTTTCTCCTTACCGGCCAAAGATAAATGGTGTTGTCGAAGCCGCAAATAAAAAAATCAAGAAGATCATACAAAAAATGACAATGACTTATAATGACTGGTATGAGATGTTACCTTTTGCTCTCTACGGTTATCATACCACGGTGCGCACATCAACAGGGGAAACTCCTTTCTCCTTGGTGTACGGTATGGAAGTTGTTCTACCAATTGAAGTCCAAATACCTTCTCTAAGAATCATAAAGGATGCAGGGCTGAATGAAGATGATTGGATCCAAACTCGGCTTGACCAGTTGAACTTGATTGATGAGAAGAAGCTTACGACAGTCTGTCACGGCCAGATGTACCAAAAAACGTATGATCAAAGATTTTAACAAAAAGGTCAGACGTCATGTATATCAGGTTGGTGACTTGGTAATCAAGCGTATCATATTGCCACAAGGTGATCCCAGGGGAAAATGGACTCCTACATACGAGGGACCATTTGTGATCAAAAGCATATTCTCTGGAGGAGCAATGATCCTAACCACTATGGATGGCGACGAACTTCCGCACACTGTGAATGCGGACATATTCAAAAGATAATACGCATAAGAGACCCGCTAGGTTGACACACCTAGGCAAAACAAGGGCATCTCGGTGAACCACAAAGGTTCGGGCTAAAATTAGGGATAAAATATAAAACATTTGTACACCCGGCAAGCTGAAAACCTGAAAAGGCGGCTTGGGAAAAAAAGGGTATCCCGGTGGACTGAAAACCCGAAAGGGAGGTCCAGGAAAAAGTTAGGGAATTAAAGCGTATGACTATGTCTCGTTGGATCACCTTACAGGAAACCTTTAGAATCAATTGACAAGCTCAAACGGTTCTAATCAATCCAATCAGCTTCAGACAAAGCGGCAAGTGGATGAGACGCTCAGAGACATGAAGGCTATAGCAGAATGGAAACCCCGTGGGTTTATTTCACATAGCTATCTTTTCTTTGTACCAATTTTCATTTTTTACGATGATATTCTCTTACTAGAATGCTCGTCTCATTGTACAAAAATACTTATTCAAGTTAATACAAAGATATCCCTTTGAAATTACAAAAATATCTGTTTTTCTTTTTCCGTGTTTTGTTTGCGAAAACATCCAATGATTATTTTTGAACATATGCATTTGAACATGACTATTGTTTACAAATGAACAAAAAAAGAGAAACAGAAAATAGAAAGACAACCACTAATGGCTTTAAGAAATAGGATAATATCTTTAGACTATCCCATAAAGTTCCCCGCAGGTACTTTTCTAGCAAGAGCGGAAATCATGGAATCCCGCTATAGCATCGCTAACATATATCCAGTATGCAGCTTAATGATATCAAGCTCTCTCACATCCTCGACGGAACAAACTTCCAGTTACCGCTCCTAAGATTCCTCAATGAAAGTTGCCCAGTTTCTCAGGATTCCCCAACAGGATTTCTTGAGGTCTACGAGCAATACACGATGTTTCCCTTACATAACAAAGTTTATTTCTCTGACAATTAGAAACTCATCAACACTTCAAAACATGAAGACGTACACTCCTCATACTCAGCAGTACTCGGGGATTTATTTTCCCCGACTCCAGCAACACTGTGGCATAACAATAAATGTGTCCATACACCTCCATACGTCATAGCATTGACTACACAGATACATACGACACAATCTCATTTATTTTGAGAACATCATTGCACCATGCATTTCATACATCATGGCATTGCATGCAACTAACCTTTCATCTTTTTCAGGAAATATCAATCAACAAGAAAATTATTGTTAAATTTTCAGCAAGTCAAATACAGATCAATTCCCAAGAAAGGATTGGTCAACCATCTACGTAGCAGATGCTTTCTCTGGTTCAGATAAATCGCTCAAAGATTTACTCTGATTCTCTCCAGTTAAAGAATATTCAAGACCTCTTTTGGTTCAGTTTAAATCTCTCAACGATTTATCCTGATACTTTCCAAAAGAACCATTTTTGGTGCAGATAAATATCCCAACAATTTATTCTGATTCTTCTCCAGATCCCTGCCGGTTCAGCTTAAATCTCTCAACGGTTTATTCTGATTCTTTCCCGCAGATGTTTCCTATGGTTCAGATGAATCTCTCAACATTTATTCTGATTCTTCTCCAGATCCCTGCTGGTCCAGTTTAAATCTCTCAACGGTTTATTCTGATTCTTTCCCACAGACGCTTTCTCTGGTTCAGATAAATCACTCAAAGATTTACTTTGATTCTTTCCAGTTAAAGAATATTCAAGATCTATTTTGGTTCAATTTAAACCCCTCAACGGTTTATCCTGATACTTTCCAAAGGAACACTTCGGGTTCAGATAAATCTCTCAACGGTTTATTCTGATTCTTTCCCGTTGACGCTTTCTCTGGTTCAGATAAATCACTCAAAGATGTACTATGATTCTTTCCAGTTAAAGAATATTCAAGATCTCTTTTGGTTCAGTTTAAACCCCTCAATGGTTTATCCTGATACTTTCCAAAGGAACACTTCTGGTTTAGATAAATCGCTCCAAGATTTATTCTGATTCTTCCCAGTAAAACAACATATAAGACTTCTTCTGGTTCAGATAAGTCACTTCAAAGATTTATTCTGATTCTTTTCCAGTTGAAATCAAATTCAGACGTAGTCCATTTTCTGTCAATAGTCACCTTTGGATGGCATCTACAAGCCCATCTTCGAAAAATCTCCATCATTCCTCCAAATGGCATCTATAAGCCCATTCACAATTCATCTTCGAGTGCAAATATTTGGGCACTCTAGTGTCCAATCATCTTCCACCTTCAAGTCATGAATGGCGGATCCGCCAATCTAACACTTAAGGTTTAAGAAGATTGAACAGGGGCAGCTATTGTACCCCAAAATTTTGCCTCTCATTTATCAAGTATTTTCTCACAAGATCTCCTTTGGTTCAAGACGACACAAGGGGTGATCAGCTCAAGACACCTCCTTAAGCATTGATGGCTGAAATTAAGGTTTGAGATTGCACAAGGATAATTGAACTTTTAATGCCTCATATGAATTTCATGGATCATTATGGACCCTCAAGATTACTCATGTCAAGTTTCAAGTCTTGGATCACATTTTTGCCCAATTAATTGAGCAGTTGACCTAAAAATCAGTTGTATTGGGGAAAAAGTCAATTATGGCCAATTTACAGTCAAACTTCATAATTTTTTATCCATATCAACATTTTGAACTCCTATATGTCATTTTATCAAGTTTCGACCACAATTCCTCAAGAAATTTGATCAGATCATCAAAAGGGCAAAATGGTCAAAATTAGGGTTTTGATTGAGAAAGGGCAATTTCTGATTTTTTGACCTAGAAAATGGTTAATTGGTTTGAGGCATGATCTCAAGAGTTAAATTGCATAACTTTGACCTAATGGCATGACTCAAAACATTGCTCAAGGTCAATTGAATCATCATTTTTGAATCATCATTTGATAGTTGATTTTCAGTCAATTGATCAAAAGTCAACTGTACACTGAAAAGTCAAACTTTGCCTTTTTGGTCAAAATCAAGTGTCAAAGATCACAATTCATCAAAACATATCAAAATATGAAACTTTTTCATCAAGAAATCAAAAAGTCAAGATTTCATTTTGAAAAGTCAAAGTTTCCAAACATGGAAATTTTTCTAAGTGTTGAAAACATCATATTTTTTCACATTTTTGAGCCAATTTTTCACCATGATGCAAGATGATTCAAAAGAAACTTTCAAGATGAAAGTTTTAGATCTCCATGAGATATAAAACGTTGCTTTACACAACTTCTTCTATAGATTCTTGGATTTCAAGTTATTAATCCATGAAGTCATGGTCATGAAACTAAAAGACTTAGTGAAATTTTGAGCATTTTAGGTCAGGATTTTGACCTAACTTCTGGGCCAAGTTTCATATAGTTCCATTTTGATTTTCAAAAAGTGATTCAAAGAGGGGTTTTATATCACATTACAATCTTCCCAAAATGTCAAAGAACTCCTTGAGATAATTTGTGAGCAAGGAGAATCGAAGGCCAGAATTTAGGGTTTCAAGTTATTTTGCAAGGAAAAATTTGTGATACAACATGAAACAAATCCATAGCCATGCTACATAATATTCACTTTGCAGGCCTCAAACTTATTTGTCACTCCTTAATTTAATATTTACACAACTGATTGATCAATTGTCCAATTGATTCAAGCATTATCCAAAGCATTTTGCAATTTTAGGGAGAAAGTCATCATTTCCATTTTGATAAAGCATCACTTTTGCAATTGTCAACTTCTTGAACTTTGCACTTGTTCTTTTTGCATACACAACCCCTATAACCCAAAATCTATGTGTCTAAAGCCTCTTTGAACTCAGAACATGCTTGTACAACACTTTGAGATTTGTCTTCTCACTTTTCTTCAAAAGTATGTTATAGAGCCAAAAGGCTAGAACTCAGAAGTCTTGAGTACATTTGTGCTCTAACCTTTTTCATACATATACACAAGTTGTTTGCAAGAAAACACACGCATACACAAGCCCTAAAACACACAAAAACTCGAAATTGTATCAAAAATCACCATTGTTACACATTCTGACCAAAAACTTGAAACTCATATTTCCCTCGTGCGTTTTCAAGCCTTTTGGTTCCTAAAGCTTCTAAACATCAAATACAACTCATCCCTGACCCTGTTTCATAACTGTAACTCTATTTTCATCAACCTCCATAACCAAAAAAAGAGCTCTGCAAGTTGACTTCTCTATAACTCCTCATCCACTTTCAGCTCCAGCCAAGCATCACATTAGCTTCCTGGGAACTTGAGGATGCTAACCCAATCACTGGAACTCATCAAAAGCTGCTCAAACTCAAAATTGAAGAAGTTAAAAACACAAGAAGGGGGGGTTGAATTGAAACTTAAAATCAAAAGTGCAGTAGGCACGATATTTTTATCCTGGTTCGTTTGATCTCAAACTACTCTAGTCCACCTGTCAAGGTGATTTTGCCTCTCTCCAACGAGGACTTAATTCACTAATCAAAAAATGATTACAACACTACTTTGACAACTTCCAAAGTCTTCTTAAGTACAACCACAACCCGATTAATCTCAAGGAAAACTAGCTTAATCAAGATGAAAGACTATTCAGTGTATAGTTGTTTTTCCTTACAAAAACAGTATCACAATTGCGATATTTTACACAATTTTGAGCGTAAATATCAATATGTAGGATTGCAGCGTTTGAGAGGTATGATGCAGTGGTATCAAAAAGTCGTAAACAATTTATCCTCTTAGCTTGTTTATATAGGCATAAAAATCATGTCCAACATAAAGCGTGATAATGGACATTCAATGTTGTTTCCATATTGAGAAGATTCTTGTCTGAATGAAGCCGTTGCATGTGATGCTGTCTTGATTGAATAGTAACGCTTCAGGACTTAGAATCTTGCATGCTGCAATTGCTTCAGAAAATTGATGACTCAGAGATGTGAGGATCTGATGGTATATGAAACTTCTGTTCAGAATCAGAGTATTCTTCACTTCAGCACATGTTTTGATCATCATTCTTCAGTGCAAATTCTGATTACCTCAGCTTGAAAGCTTCTATAGCTTAACTTCTGATGTTGCTTTAGTCAGAACTTCTGCATACAAAATAACACAAATTTAGAGTGCATATTTATTCTTTGTGTTTGTTATCATCAAAACTCTAATTAAGGGTTGTAGAATCAAACTATGTTCTAACAATCTCCCTGTGATGCAGTGGGAAAACTGACTTGAGGGTTTTGCGTTTGATCGCAAATGTTGCGGTTAGCAAGAGTCGCCACCGACTTTTCTTTTATCCAAAAGGAAAGGTGAAAAAGCACAGGAAAGACCTTTGAGATTGTTTCTTGAGTTCGGGGGGTAGATTATGAAAAGGGAAGGTATTAGCACCCTTTTCATCCATGGTTTTCCATGGGCTCTTAGTTACTTGCTAGATCACTTGCTTTTGTTTGAAATTGTGCTTTGTGTGGTTTTTGAGAGTATTTTGTAAAGGAGGCCATTTGTTTAGGCAATATTTGTAATGATTCTCATTCGTAAGAATGTATACAAAGATGTTTGATCTTTTTGAAAAAATGTTTTCAATTTTGTAAGATGTTTTGAAAGTGGATCTGATTTTTTTGAAAATAGCAAGGATGTTTGTTTTGAAATGGAGCAAGTAACTAGAAGAAATCTACCTACTCAAATGTCTTTCTTATTTTATTTTCCTTTGACATTGATGTCTTACCATGGATTTGGTAAGCAAACCTATCTTTGGATGTAAACGGGACGGGCGTGGGTCATCGTATAGCCATGATTAGCAATGTTGCAAAGTATCTTTGCATTTTCGAGGGACTAAGATCATTTTTGTAAGGCAACTTTGAATAGCGTCATCGAGGGACTATGATCTTGTATTTGTTTGTTTTTTATAAGACACCTTACATGCGTAATATGGCCATTTTGTATAAGGCAACCAAGTGGGATAACCCTAGGGGTGTTTTTTGTGTGTTGTACCCCAATTTTTGCCCCTAAGATCCCTTCATCATACCATATTGTTTCAATCACCACAAAATCACATTAGGGCTTTTGGTTCTTCTCCCTATCTTTAGCCTTTCTCTTTGAGGAGTTACCAAGCACCTTCACTTTGTTTTCTTTGGGGATCATGGATATTTTGCTTAGATTTTCTCTCTAATTTACAAATATAATATTGGTTTAGCAAGTTGCTTCATGGGCTCATAAGTTTATTTCCATGCCATAGTCAAAAGCTTGAGAGGTCCAAACCTCACCATTGAAGTTGTTTTGAAGTTGGTATGGAAGTATTTGTGTTGGCCATGAGTACTCATCATCATCCTCAACAAATTCTATTCACAAAGGAAGAATATTGGCACAAAAAGTTTGTTCAAATTTGGCAAAGTTCCACCAAGCATTCTCTTGATCTAGAAGCTAGGGTTTTGGACTTCAGAGGGGCATATCTTGCTCATCTTTTGGTATTTTTGAGTGATTCCAAAAACATTCTTCTCTTCAAAAAGTTACCAACAAATCACTTCAAAATTTACAAGGAGTTTTCATGTGGAAGGAACTTAGTGAAGAAGAAAGATTACAAGTCATCCAGATGAATCCCCAATTTTCCATGTGACTTCAAATGGTCATAACTTGGTCAATTTTTATCACCTTGAGCCCATATTTTTTTCATGATGATCCTAAGGATGTGTACTTCATGATTTCTTTTATGTGAAAAGTTAAAAAATGGATGGAGGTTGCCTTAAGAATGCAAGAGATTATAGGTCATTTCATGATTTTTGGCCAACTTCAACAAGTCATAACTTGCTCATTTTTTGGAGATTTTGATTGGTTCAAATTGAAAAATGTCATTCAAGAGGTCTAATTCATTCCATCTTTTTTGGTCAAGAGAAAATTCTAAGTGGAAGGCCATGTTTGGATGCAAGAGATTATAGGTCATTTTTAAAGAAGAATTTGAAAATTTTCTAAGTATGGAAAGTCAACTCTTTTTCTTCAACTTTGACTCCATGTAACTTTCAGCTCAAGCATCCATTTGATTCCATTCTTTTTCCATTGCGAAGCTTGTAACCTCCTCTTTCCAAAGCATCAAGAATTATGCCCTAAGACCCCTTGAGGTGGAAATTACATAGATTTGAATTTGGTAGTTTGAAACTAAATTTTGCACAAAGTCAGAATTTTGAAATCTTTGTTTTGGCTTCTAATCAAAGGATTTCCACGCGTTTTACTTTCTAATCATGTTTAGTAACTTTCTAGAAGTGATTAGCATCATGAAACACACGATTTGGCTGAGTTTTGATCAAGTTTGAGTCACACTTTCTTCATGATGCATACCCACACAAATTCCCTCTAAAACGCATCATTTGCTATTCCTTTTGATCCCATTTGCTTCCCAATAAATAGAGGGTCATCCCCCATTCAATTTCCCAAGCTTAGAGAGCCAAGAACACCCTGCCAAAACTTCACACGAACCCACTTTTGTTGAATTCAGTTTTTGAAATTTAAGCTTCCTTTTCAAAAATTTTGTATGCATTCATCATCCTTGAACTTCATACAAACTCTCCAGCACTTAAACCAATCAAAACAACCCATAATCCAAGCTACAGAAGTCCAGTTTCAGAGCTTCTTACTTGAACTTCGAAAAGGTAGAATTCTCCACCAATTGGATCCAAATCAAGCACTAATCTGTTCTACTCCTTTGTCTGATTCTAATGCTGCTTACAATTTTTAAATCCATTGAGAATTGAGAGAGAAATCTCAAATTGAAGGTGCTCGCTATTTTTCTGTGTTTTGATTCATATCTCTCTCCATACTTTACATAAATTTGGCGCGATGGTTGTGTTAGAATCGTCTTGAAGAGACGAGTTCAATGATGCTAGCCAGGGATCCTAATTTTTCCATTTGAAGGATCTCACAAAATCCCCATTGCAGGGTGTCTGGAGGTTGAAGACGATGACATGTCTCATCTCAGCCAATGATAGCGTGCCAAGCATTTTAATTTCATTGGTTGCCCTTTTTCTGATTACATGTGTGTTTCACTAAGGTCCATATCAAGCACAACGCGTCTGGTCTATTGGATTAGCTTACTAACGCGTTTTGACTTTGATCTGATGGTCTACATCTTTTTGGTTTTGTTTTATTTTCTGATTTTATATTTTATTTTATTAAATTTTCAAAAATTCATAACTCTTTTATTTTTTATCCAAATATTATGAAAAATTCACAAAAAATACTTTGAATTATTTCTGATCTCATGAATTTTTTTTACATTTTTATTTTAACATTTGGTATTTTTTATATTTTTTGTATTATTTGCTTTCTTTTAATTACTTAAAAAATACTTTCTAAAATTTTTTAATTCTGAAAAAATTCATAAATATTATTTTGCATATTTTTGACTTTCTGGAAATTTTATGGAATTTTATGTTGAGGTTTACTATTTTTGATCTATTTTATGTTGGTTTTAGCAATTTTAAATGGTTTAAAAATAGTTTCTGACTTTTAAAAATTACTAAAATTTTTATAAAAATATTTGGATCCATTTCTGATTTTTCTATGGCTTAATTTTTCATTTCTTGAATAGTTTGAACATAATTGATATTTTCCTCATTATTTTCTAGTTTATTTTAACATTTTTTTAATTCTTTAATACATATATTAAATGATACATTATTTTGTGAATATTTTTTGGCTGTCTTGGGTTGATTTTTTGGTCATGGCTTTATTAACATCATTGGATCCATGATGTTGAGTTTAACTCCACAAAAAATGGATGAATGATTTTAATAATAGTTTGATTAAATATTAATGCAAATGTGGTTTTTCTTTTTACCCTAAATCTCCTTCATCTCATCCCCTTCTCCTTGCACTAAATGTTGTTGGAGTATGATCTCTATATCATGTCTCAAAATAAATAGTGCATAGATTGCTATTGACCGACCTCAAAATAGGTGCGACTTCTATATAAGTCCACTTACGATTTCTTAACATAGCGCTAAATTTTGTCCCGATTCGAATAAATGATCATTCGTGGCCCAAACTTATGATTGCAAGACCAAGTATGTTAATTTGATCTCTTTGATCCAATAACCTTAAGATTCATTGTGTGGAGGCTTTGGTTCTACCAATCCTCTAATGGATCTACAACACCTTTGGTCAACGCGGATCACTTAAACATCGTTGATCATTAAATGGCACTTGTGAGAATTCCAAATGGATTATATACTTAATAAAAAGCAAATGCAACTTGTTGTGTGGAGGCTTTGGTTCTACCAATCCTCTAATGAGTTCCAAATGCAAGTTTCAAGATGGTCATCCAACTAACCACTAATTATTGACTTGTTTTTATTTTATGCTTTTGTTCTTTTATGCTTTATGCACTATTTATTTTTTTAGCATTTTTATATTTCATGCCATTTTTATCTTTGCTCATTTGAGCATTTATATTCTTGTCATTTTTACTTTGCTCATTTGAGCTTTTCCTTTTTATTTCCTAAGATACTTAATAAAACAACTTAAACCCTAAAAAACTCTTAATGGTACTTGGACTATTTGGTTACTATCCTTGGCATGATGGAGCAGTGGACTTTTTCTTGGACTTAGGATTAGAAACCTTGGCCTATCTTGGATACCTTGTGATCTTATCTAATTATTTTGTCTGGAGCTCTTGGGGTTTACCTCAAGACATTGGGTTGCTTGTTTGTTTTTTGTGTGCAGGTTTTTGTGATTACATCCTTTATTTGTAATCTCGAAGTCACCCGCATACAGTCGTTACTCTGTCCAATTTTTGTGAAGACTTAATACACTTGAAGAGGTCTAGTATCTTTGCTTGCTTGGTTTCACTCCAAAGAATGGGAATTCTATCTTGGCTCATAATGTCAAGTTTTGGCTTCTTGTTGGTTAGATGGTCCTTATCCTTAGCTTTTACCTTATGCTTTAGGATAGCTTGTTCTTCTCCTCCCATCTTCTTTAATTTCAAACATCTTCTCCCTCCTTTTGAAAACTCTTCTTGTTTTGAAACTTAAACCACTTTCATAATAAACTTAGACTTAGGTCCATGCACTTTCTAAATATTTTCATAAATAAACTTCAATCTATTTAATAATACCTTGACATTTTTTGTGAGAAGACTAAAAGTCAACCAATCTCATTTCAAACCATTTTTACCACTTTGGTTTTTATCTTTAAACTTTTTCTCAAAAGGTTAGACTCTTGTCAATCCTTGTAGTGATGCAAATAACTATACTTCTACAATATGTAGTAAAGAGAGATATTTTCCACTTGGGTGTTGAGTGAGGCATTGTAGATTTTAAAATCCAAGCCATATCCTCCACTTTGAGATGATGCAAATTCTCCTTTCTCATGATTGTGGGTAGTAAGTATGTTTTTCACACGGACAATGACGATGATGTCTTATCTCTTAAAATCAACCAACATACTAGTGTTTCTAATTTTTAAAGAGGAACTACGTGTACCCTGATCCCCTATTGCATGAAAGGTGGTACGTAGGCACTAAAGATTCACAACCGCGGCGGGTGCAAAAATCATAAAAAATATTTCCTTTCTCACCTCCACCATCCATTTTATATACAACACATTTTTATAGCCAAAATATACAGATTTTTCAAAGAGGTTCCTGCGGAGTACCGTAGATGTTTAGGGTGCTAATACCTTCCTTTTGCATAACCAACCCCCTTACCATGAATTTTCCCCCTCTTTTTGGGTTATTCTCTCTTTTCCCATTCCTTTGGAAACAATAAAGCGCGGTGGCGATTTTTTTTATTTTCATTTGTATAAAGTCTAGACAATCCAATGGCTTAGTCTTGAACATTTCTACGGCTACAGTGTGCAAGTGTGTTATTTTCATGCTTGATTTTGTCTTTGATTAGGGTTTTCTATTTGATTGGTTTTATCTTTCCATACAAACCCTAATTACTAGCATGTTATGTAAAAGCGATAAATTGCGGAATTTAAAGTTACTACGCTATTACAAATATTTGTGGGAGGGGGGTATACAATTTATGAATGGGGATTAAAGTAATATAAACCTAATTAATCTATTACAACCAAATTGAATATGTATAAATATTGGAATAAATAATATACAAGGTGAATTAAATATGCAAAGATATGTAAATGCAAAGAAGAGTTTTGTTTGGTTTTTATGTGAAAAAAGTTTTAACCCAAACCTAATAAATAAATCAAGATTAACTTAAATCAATTAAGAAAAGAAATTATTTTAGAAAAGATTTTTTTTTTGAATAAACCCTAATTCTATTTGATTAAAAGCAAATAAATTTCTTTAAGAAAGAGTAAGTATTTTTTATATTTTTTATCTTGAAAATTATATATGGCATTATGAGATATTTTGGTCTTTTTTTACTAAAATAATATGTTTAATGGGTGTGAAGAAAAATAAATATTTAAACTAGTTATAATTTAATTTACAAAGTCATTTAATAAAAATAGATAATATATAACTAAAAATATTTTTTACATGAGAAAAATAAAATAAAATGAGCCAAAATACAAATCTATCATTTTTATATTTTTTAGGATTTTTAACATTCAGAAAAATATATTTAATAAAATAAAATGAAAGTAAAATAAATAAATAAAATTATATGGGGCCAGGGGTGTTACAGGTAAACAGGATGCATAGTGTTAGCAAAAAAACATAGGCCCATGAAGCAAAAAGCCCAGCGCTGCAAAGTGACAAAAAAAAAGGAAAAAATGTGAGAAAATGCAAAAGGCAGGCGCTAAGGCTCGAACCCGTGACCTATAGCATTTTTGCGCGCCGCCTTACCACTGGGGTGGCTGTACATCAGTTTATATAAACACAATCATAAATATATATTAGAAAATACCCTTTAAAGGAAACTTCATCTTCAACCTTGAGCCATGGCCGGATCACCTGTATCTTCTTCATTTCTCCATAAAAATGGAAAGTTCAAACATGAAAGTTATGGTGTTTCTTTCCACGAGTTCAACCATATAATTTATGTAAACTAAAAGTCAAAGATCAAAGCTAATTTTATTTGCCCTAATTTGAAACCTAATTTTTACAGAAATTTCAAATCCAAAATTCTCTATACACAGTTAATATAAATGAAAACTATGAACATGGCTAGCTTTAGGAAAAGGATATTTACATTTTTCTTTCACAAATCAGGATCAAATGATGCTTGTATGAAGAGATAGAAGTTTGTGTTAGAACATAGTTTGATTCTACAACCCTTGATTAGAGTTTTGATGATAACAAAATACAAAGAATAAATAAATTCAAATATATATATATATATATATATATATATATATATATATATATATATATATATATATATATATATATAAAACAAATATGCCTCTTAAAATTATGTTTTGTATATACAGAAGTTCTGATGGAATCAGCATCATAAGATCAGTAATATGTGCTACACGCTGAAGCTACCAGATTATACGCTGAAGCTTGATGACCAGAATCTGTGCATAAACAAATACACTCTGACTCTGATCAAAGATCTTTACCAAGTCATCAACACTCTGAAGCGTTATCATAAGTTAAAGCAAATAAGACTCTGAAGCGTTATCATAAGTTAAAGCAAAGAAGACTCTGAAGCGTTATTAATTATTCAAGACAAAATTAAATGCTAACGGCTCTCTTCAGACAAGATCTTCTTCAAAAGGAAAGTGGGTTATTTTCATTAAACTAGCTTTATGGACAACGTATCTTTGCCTTGCCTATATAAACAAGTCTGCTTGAGAAAAGACGCACGCATGCACTCACATAATTTTCCAAGCTTTCAAAA
This sequence comes from Vicia faba, assembly GCA_948472305.1. NCBI lineage: Eukaryota > Viridiplantae > Streptophyta > Magnoliopsida > Fabales > Fabaceae > Vicia > Vicia faba. Next base: position 273,348,157 of record OX451735.1, on the reverse strand, counting down.
CCATGCTTATTCAAACGATTTACAAAATTCAGTTTATTCCAAGCTTAAGTTATGTAATTATCACAGTTGTGATATATTGTTTTGTTAGAAAACGTTAACACATCCTTGTTCAATTATTTGTAAAAGATTTCCTTGAGATAAACCGGTTTGTGGTTATACTCAAGAAGACTTTAACAGTTGTTAAAGTAGCTGTTGTAATCCTTTGAATATAGTGGATTAAGACCTCGTTGGAGAGAGGCGAAATCACCTTGACGGGTGGACTGGAGTAGTTTGAGATCAAACGAACCAGGATAAAAATATTGTATTGTCAAACCATTTGTTTTAAGTTTTACAATTCAACCCCCCCTTCTTGTGTTTTTCACATCTTCAATTGGCATCATAGCGCCTGGTTCTGAGCTTATAACACTTAACTGTGTCAGTACAAGATCCAGCGTCAGAAAAACACAATGGCAGGACCAAGTCAAAACATCAGCAATGACAACAATGAAGAAAGGGACAGATTCAGTGGCAAACCTCCAGTCTTTGATGGAGAGAACTTTGACTACTGGAAAGACAGAATTGAGAGTTTCTTTCTGGCCCATGATGCTGATCTGTGGGACATGGTGACTGATGGATACACGCACCCAGTGGATGGACGTAGTCAGAAGATTGACAGGAAAATGATGTCTGATCAGCAAAAGTGTGAATTCAGAAATCAGCACAAGGCCAGAACAATTCTTCTCAGCGCCATCTCTTATTCAGAATATGAGAAGATATCAAATAGAGACACTGCAAAGAATATGTTTGACTCTCTGAGAATGACGCATGAAGGCAACATTCAAGTCAAAGAAACCAAAGCCCTTGCACTCATTCAGAAGTATGAGGCATTCAAGATGGAAGAGAGTGAATCAATAGAAACTATGTTTTCAAGATTTCAAATTCTTGTTGTTGGTCTAAAAGTTCTTGACAAAGGGTATTCCACTGCTGATCACGTTAAGAAGATCATTAGAAGCTTGCCAAAACAATGGAGGCCAATGGTCACAGCGCTTAAGCTAGCCAAGGATCTCAACAAAATCTCTCTGGAGGAACTTATCAGCTCCCTCAGAAGTCACGAGATAGAGTTAGAAGCAGATGAACCTCAAAAGCAAGGTAAGCCTTTAGCTTTAAAATCTAACAGAAAATCTGACTCCAAAGTTTTGCAGGCTGTGGAAGAAACCTCTGATGGGTCCTCATCAGAAGAAGATGAACTGTCTCTCCTCTCCAGAAGGGTGAACCAATTGTGGAAGCAGAGGAAAAGGAAGTTCAGGAATCCCAGAAGATCAGAAAATCAGAATAATTCTTCCTCCAGATATAGAAGGACAGAATCCTCCTCTGGACACAGAAGATCTGAAGGCTCTTCAGGAAACAGAAAGCCAAACAACAAAGACATCATCTTCTATGAATGTAACGAGCAAGGGCACTACAAAAGTGATTGCCCAAAGCTTCAGAAGGAGAAGCCCAAAAAGAAGTTTGGCAAGAAGAAAAGTCTCATGGCTACATGGGATGATTCTGACACATCTGAAGCTAACTCAGAATCAGATGATGAAAGAGCAAACATAGCTCTCATGGCAAACATAACAGAAGACAGTGAAGCTTATGAGTCATACTCTGAATCAGATACAGAAGAGGTATTCCCTGACTTTACTATAAACTTTACTAAGGCTGAACTAGCTGAAAGCCTTAATGAAATTCTGGAAAGATATCAGTAGATCAGAGTCAAACTCAGAAACCTGAAAAGGAATCTTGCTTCTGACTCTGATAAGACTGAGAGTCTCAAATTGGAGAATTCTGAGTTAAAAGATAAAATTTTAAAATTAGAAAACCAATTGTAAAACTCTCAGAAGGAAACAATCCCTGAAATTCCCAGCAATGTTGATGAGATCATCAAGGAGTATGATCACAGCTTTCAGAAGTTTCTAGCTAAAAACATAGATAGAAGCAAAATGGCTTCAATGATCTATGGAGTTAGCAGAAATGGCAGAAAAGGGATAGGATATCAAGGTAAGGTACCTACACACAAAAATGCCATGGATTTAGTTATAAAACGTACTCCACTTGATTCACACTTTATATATGGGCACACACATGACATAAAATATACAAGTAGTGATTACTCTGTCAAACCAAAATTCAACCAGAGTTTTGGTAAAACTAACAAATCAGGACCCAAGAAAATGTGGGTACCTAAGGATAAAGTAATACATGTGGCAGATATCTTTAGCAGCAAAGCAAAAACACCAATCATGGTACCTGGACTCTGGCTGCTCACGACACATGACGGGAAGAAGGAATATGTTCCAAAGCCTGGAACTTAAGCCTGGAGGCCACGTAGGCTTTGGAGGCAATCAGAGAGGAAATATCATTGGCTCTGGAATAGTAGGTAATGGAAATCTTCCCTCTATAAGTAATGTTTTATTAGTTGATGGATTAATGCATAACCTGTTATCCATAAGTCAATTAAGTGATAACGGTTATGATATAATCTTCAATCAAAATTCATGCAAAGTTGTTAGTCAGAAAGATGGGACTATCCTATTTAATGGAAAGAGGAAAAACAACATTTATAAAATAAAACTCTCTGAACTAAAAAGTCAGAATGTAAAATGTCAATTGTCTATTAACAACGAGCAATGGATCTGGCACAGAAGATTGGGACATGTTAGTATGAGAAGAATATCTCAGATTAACAAACTCAATCTGGTCAGAGGACTTCCTAACCTGAAGTTCAATTCAGATGCTCTATGTGAAGCATGTCAGAAAGGCAAGTTTGCAAAACCGGCTTTCAAATCCAAAAACGTTGTTTCCACCTCCAAGCCATTAGAACTTCTGCACGTTGACTTATTTGGACCAGTTAAAACTGCTTCAGTCAGTGGCAAGAAGTATGGGTTAGTAATCGTAGATGACTATAGCAGATGGACATGGGTAAAGTTCTTAAGGCACAAGGACGAGTCACACTCTGTGTTTGTTACCTTCTGCAACCAAGTTCAGAATGAAAAGGATCTTAGAATCGTCAAAGTCAGAAGTGATCATGGTGGAAAATTTGAAAACAAAATTTTTGAGTTATTCTTTAATGATAAAGGCATTCTGCATGATTTCTCTTGTCCTAGTACTCCCCAGAAAAATGGAGTTGTAGAACGAAAGAACAGAACATTGCAAGAAATGGCCAGAACCATGATCAACGAGACTAACGTTGCTAAGATCTTCTGGGCAGAGGCAATAAACACAGCATGTTACATTCAGAATAGAATCTCCATAAGACCTATTCTGGAAAAGACTCCATATGAATTGTGGAAGAACAGAAAGCCCAACATTTCCTATTTTCACCCATTTGGATGTACATGTTTTATCCTGAATACAAAAAATTATTTGAACAAGTTTGACTCTAAAGCATAAAAGTGTATTATGTTAGGATATTCTGAATGCTCAAGAGGATACAGAGTATACAATATAGAAACACAGATTGTGGAGGAGTCAATCAGTGTTCGTTTTGATGATAAGCTTGACTCTCAAAAGTCAGAGCAGAATGAATTCCTTGCAGGTATGGAAGTTGAACTCACAGGTACTGAAGACAAATCATCAGAAGCTCTCAACAGAGACACTCCCTCAACATCAGAAAGAGTCATTGCAAGCAATCCAACACCTTCTGTTGATCAACTCCAGAAAATACCATCTAGAAGCAGCATGGATCACCCAGAAGAAACAATCTTAGGAAGGAAGGAAGATCCAATCAGAATAAGATCTAGCTTCAAAAACTCTGAAGAATCCCTCATGGGACTGGTTTCTCTAATTGAACCAACAACAATTGATGAAGCACTTCTGGACAATGACTGGATTCTAGAAATGCAAGAGGAGCTAAATCAATTCACAAGAAATGACGTATGGGATCTAGTCCCCAAACCAAAAGGATTCAACGTCATTGGTACAAAATGGGTGTTCAGAAACAAACTGAACGAACAAGGTGAAGTCATCAGAAACAAAGCACGACTGGTAGCACAAGGTTATAGTCAGCAAGAGGGGATAGACTATACAGAAACCTTTTCTCCAGTCGCCAGGTTAGAATCTATCAGACTCTTAATTTCATTTGCTGTTAATAAAGGCATCACTCTGTATCAGATGGATGTTAAGAGTGCATTCTTAAATGGCTATATAGAAGAAGAGGTATATGTGCACCAACCCCCTGGTTTTGAAAGTTCCATAAATCCAGAATATGTTTTCAAACTAAAGAAGTCACTCTATGGTCTGAAACAAGCTCCCAGAGCTTCGTATGAAAGACTAAGTAACTTCCTGCTAGAAAAGGAATTCACCAGAGGGAAAGTGGACACAACCTTGTTCTGTAAGACAGTTAAGAATGACATTTTAGTATGTCTGATTTATGTTGATGACATCATATTTGGATCCACTACACCCTCTCTGGGAAGAAAGTTTGCTAAATGTATGCAGGCAGAATTTGAGATGAGCCTAATGGGGGAACTAAAATTCTTTCTGGGCATTCAGATTAATCAAGCCCCAGAAGGAACTTACATTCATCAGAGCAAATATGTCAGAGAACTTCTGAAGAAATTTGATCTCTCAGAATGTAAGCCATCGAAGATTCCAATGCATCCCACGTGCATTCTGGAAAGAGAAGAGGTAAGTAAAAAGGTAGAACAGAAGGTCTACAGAGGTATGATTGGTTCTCTTCTCTATCTGACGGCTTCAAGGCCTGACATTCTATTCAGTGTTTGCATTTGTGCTAGATTCCAATCAGATCCTAGAGAATCTCACTTAACAGTAGTTAAGCGATTTTTCAAGTATCTGAAAGGTACTACTAATCTGGGTTTGTTTTATAGAAAAACAAGTGATTACAGCTTGATAGGATACTGTGATGCTGATTTCGCTAGAGACAGAGTAGAACGTAAAAGCACTTCTGGAAGCTGCCAGTTTCTGGGAGAAAATCTGATCTCATGGTCCAGCAAAAGACAATCCACAATAACTCTATCAACAGCAGAAGCTGAACACATAGCAGTAGCTGGATGCAGCACACAAATGCTCTGGATGAAAAGTCAACTTGAGGACTTCAAAATATTTGAGAATAACATCCCTATCCTCTGTGACAATACTTCTGCTATTTGTCTTAGTAAAAATCCTATTTTGCATTCTAGGGCTAAGCATATAGAAATAAAACATCATTTTATTAGGGACTATATTTAGAAAGGGATTCTAAATTTAAAATTTATTAACACAGACCATCAATGGGCTGATATCTTTACAAAACCTCTTTCTGAAGATAGGTTCAACTTCATTCTGAAACATCTCAGCATGAAGCTCTGCCCAGAATAAAACTGTTTTGATTCCATATCTTAACCTTCAGAACTTTGTTTATTTTTCTGTGAACTACTGATCAATCTTTCTTCAGATCTTTAGAAGTACAGATTATATCAGAATCTATCCATGAAGACCTGCATGCTTCATTTCAAGGATAGAAATATGCAGTTCACTCAAGCAAACAAGTGTCATCCAGTCATCAGCTACTTTCTGAGGCTGAACACGCGTTCACGTTTCTGAAAGGTCAAAAGCGCTGATTGGATGCATTGGGACACATGTCATGGGTAACCGTTTCAATATCTTTCTGAATCCCCCAAAATCAGCTATCATTAAATGCTCATAATCATTATAATTTATTTCTCTCTCTTGCCGTTTATGTTTTCAAAATCCTTTTTTTTTTTAAATATATTTAAACACATCTCTCACCACTTACACTTTTTTACCTTCACTTTCATTTTCTCTACAATCTTATTGATCTCAGTTTGCATCCTTTCTCAAAACCCTTTCAATTTCTTCAAAAAACCTTCATGTGAACATGGCTTCCTCAAGCAACCCTACTTCCAGTTCTCAGAAAACAGATTCCTCCGAACAATATGAAGAACCCTACAGAATTCTTCTCACACCCATCAAAAATCTAGAAGTTCTTTCTGAATTGATTGTGGACTTTAACAGTCTTCAAGAGAACGGGTTTAATCTCTCTGAAGAAGTTAAGGCTCAAGGCTGGGACAGATATTTTGACCGACTGGTGGGTCCAACATTCCCAATTCTTGTGAAGGAATTTTGGATTCATGCTTCATCTTCCAACCATCAAGTTACTTCATACATAATGGGGAAGAAGATAGTTATAACAGAGGACCTCATTGCAAGATTAATAGGCTACAGTGGTGGTGGTGTACGATGCATTGACATGGCTGAAAGATGCGCTGATGTCGCCCTAATTGCTAGAGAAATCTTCACTCTGGGTCTTCCCTCCAGCAAGATAAGGGATCTAAAAGATCATCACAGAATATGGGCCAAGATTATTCTGGGATGCATAAACCACAGGAAGCCTACCAGCTCTCCTGACTACATCAATATTGATCAGCAATTTCTGATCTACTTCATCTCCCAGAAGATTAAGGTGAATCTGGCTCATCTGTTGTTTAACCATCTAAGGACTAGTGTTAAAGAAACCAGAGAAGAGGAGCGCATAAAAAGGGACTGGATACCCATAGGAAGGCTTATATCATATATTCTAAAAGAATAAGCTGATTGATCATCTAACAGAAGCTCAGGAAATCAGCTCTTTGGAAGCTACTGTTGGCAAACAGTTGAATGCAAAGAATCTGAAGAAAATGAAGTTAATTGAGAACATCAAGAAGGAACCCAGTGTCACTTCTGTTGCAGAAATCTCCAGCAGAAGAATCCCTCTGGATAACTTTCCTCTGTTCTCAGAGATTGACTCTAAACCTGATATAATAGTCAGATATCTTGATGCATGTAACGCGGATGGTACAACACCAGATTTGAACATTCAGGATCTGCAGCAGAAGGCTCCAGAAGTTGTGCTGAAGAAAACCAAGAAAAGGAAAGCTGTAGCAGAAGGATCATCCCAGCGGACTCCTAAAAAGAGAGGTAATCCTTCTTTTGTAACTGTTTTAAACTCAATTTCTGTATCAACATCTATACCAATTCCCACTCAATCAGAAAACCCCACACCACAAACATTTGATGACTTTGACATTGAATTCGACCCCTCAGAAACCTTAACTCTTAGAAGATCTTGCTCCCAGCCTCCAAATCCAAATATTGAAGCAACCCAACAAGAACTTGCAAAAGTTCTATCAGATATAGAAACTTTGGACCAACATACTTCTGCTCCCATACCAGAAAATCCAAACCCTGAAACCACCACAGAAGCACCACAACCAGAAATTCCCCTCTCTCCACAACCAGAAATACCACTACCTCCATCTCCTCAATCATAAATTCATCCACCTTCTCCACAACCTGAACAATTTCAACCAGAAGTTCAAACTTCTGAGGCTCAACCCTCTGAATCCTGTGAACCAGAACCTCATAACGATCAATCAAACCAAACTGGTGATTCTGATACCATTTCCATTCCTGGAATCACTGAACCTCTGGCCATCCGTATGCCCCTAACCATTCTGGATATTCCTCAAATTCCCTCTTCACTAGAATCAACTCCACCAAACTCCCCAACTAGTCCAATAATTATTCCAGACTCTACCACTACCTCACCAAAGAACAATCCAGATGACAACATCAAGACTGTCATTGACTTAACAGTTTTTGAACGTCTTGCTGCCATAACCCACAAAACAGCTATTCCCAAACCAAAACCATCTGAACCCTCTCCAGATGTTGGTACCAGCTTATTGATATTTGAAACAGAAGTACAGAAGTGGATCACTTCTCTGAAGCAAGCTAGTCTTGAGCTGATTGATCCTGCTGCGTCAGACTACCTTTGGACAAGGTTCAGAAGATGGGTATGTTCTGAAACTCGTAAGATGCAGGAACAGAGCTACAGACAAGTTCAATAGAACTTCAGCAATCTACTGAAAGTAATTGAAGATCAAGTTCTGAGCCAGCTGCTCAAGGAAGAAGTTCTCCCTCTGGACAATGCTCCCTGGTCTGAACATCGTCCAGCATAAAAAGTTCAACCAGAGTCAGAAGATCTCAATCTGACTGTTACTCCAGAGCAGATGATTCCTGCTGAAGAATTGGGTCAAAAAAAGGATATTGCAGAATGCTCTGAGAAGCATCCAGTTACTGCTGATCCTCAAGCTTCCTCCTATGAAAGGCAGACTCTAGAAGACCTGAAAAGATCTGATATCTTGATGAAGGAAAGAATGGATAAACAGGACAACAAAATTGATGAAATCACGAGCATGTTAACCAAGCAACAGCAAACCAACATCCAGATCAAGAGCATGTTGGAAGCCTTGTTCACGCGTCTACCTCCCCCCTCTTAGATTTCCTCGTTTTTAAAACTTATTTATCTGTAATATTCTTACATTGCTGCTGTTCTGAACTTTTTGTTGATTCTGGTTTTTAATATAAATGCATTTTGGTTTTGATTATATGTTCTTTTTGATAACTGACAAAAAGGGGGAGAAAGAATAAGATATTTTTCAATAACGGATTACTGAGACATAAGTCTCAAACATTCTGATCTATTTAAATTTCTCTCTTCTGAAAAGCTTGAACAGGTACAAAACTCTGATGAAAGATACAGTAAGGTTCTGATGCTCAAAGACTCATGGAATTAAAGGGAAGTAATCAACTCAGGGGGAGTTTCTCTTCTTAATTCTATACTTTTTATTCTTATTTTTTAAATTGAAAATTTTGGTTTTTGTCATCATCAAAAAGGGGGAGATTGTTAGAACATAGTTTGATTCTACAACCCTTGATTAAAGTTTTGATGATAACAAAATACAAAGAATAAATAAATTCAAATATATATATATATATATATATATATATATATATATATATATATATATATATATATATATATATATATATATATATATATATATATATATATATATATATATATAACAAATATGCCTCTTAAAATTATGTTTTGTATATACAGAAGTTCTGATGGAATCAGCATCAGATGATCAGTAATATGTGCTACACGCTAAAGCTACCAGATTATACGCTGAAGCTTGATGACCAGAATTTGCGCATAAATAAATACACTCTGACTCTGATCAAAGATATTTACCAAGTCATCAACACTCTGAAGCGTTATCATAAGTTAAAGCAAATAAGACTCTGAAACGTCATCATAAGTTAAAGCAAAGAAGACTCTGAAGCGTTATTAATTATTCAAGACAAAATTAAATGCTAACGGCTCTCTTCAGACAAGATCTTCTTCAAAAGGAAAGTGCGTTATTTTCATTAAACTGGCTTTATGGACAACATATCTTTGCCTTGCCTATATAAAAAATTCTGCTTGAGAAAAGGCGCACGCATGCACTCACATAATTTGCCAAGCTTTCAAAACCACGCTTATTCAAACGATTTACAAAATTCAGGTTATTTCAAGCTTAAGTTGTGTAATTATCACACTTGTGATATATTGTTTTGTTAGAAAACGTTAACACATCCTTGTTCAATTATTTGTAAAAGATTTCCTTGAGATAAACTGGTTTGTGGTTATACTCAAGAAGACTTTAACAGTTGTTAAAGTAGCTGTTGTAATCCTTTGAAAATAGTGGATTAAGACCTCGTTGGAGAGAGGCGAAATCACCTTGACGGGTGGACTGGAGTAGTTTGAGATCAAACGAACCAGGATAAAAATACTGTGTTGTCAAACCATTTGTTTTAAGTTTTACAATTCAACCTCCCCTTCTTGTGTTTTTCACATCTTCAGTTAGAGTTTTTACCTCTTTCAGCTGGGATCGTGAATGGAGTTTGAGCAAGTTTTGAGAAGGCCTGAGGATCTGTTTAGCTTGCCTGGACCTCCCTGAGTGTATTCCAATCCTTACTTTGTCTTGAAAGTCTTTGAATCTCCCTACTCAAGTCAACCTGCAAGCTTGATGTTTGAAAATAGTGGATGGAGGAGGAGGAGTTACAGTGAGGGAACGGGGGTCTGGATCACTTAGATATGAAGTATATTAAGTGTTTAGGTGGTTAAAACTCAAAACACACAAGTGGTTTTGGAGATGGTTGTGTAAGGTTCAAAAATGTAGAGTTATGGCAGATTCTGAGATGTAGAGTGTTTGGGAGTATTTTGGAGTCTTAGAATTCGTGTGTCAACTTACAAATAATGTGTTTACTTATAATCAAAAGGTCTTAAGTCTTTTAACAACTCAGATTTCAAAAAACTCACATGTTTGCTTGGTTTCTTGTTTGTAAAGCAAAGCTAGTAAACATGGTTCCAAGGTGTAGTACCAAGCTTGTAGGAGGGCTGAGTCCTTTTATCATGCTTGTTATGATTGAGTGGAGTGTGTTTGTGCAGAAAAAACAAGTGCAAGGCTCAATGCAAGCTGACTTTTCATAAAGCTTGCTTTTCCAAAATGGCAATGTTGCCTTTCTCCCAAAAATGGAATTAATCTTGTACAATGCATTCAATGCTTGGCTTAAAGCTTCCAACAACTGTAAAAACATTTAATTATGGAGTGAAAGTCAAGTTAGGAGCCTGCAAAGTAGGATTTGTTCAGCATGCTTGAGGATTTGAATTTTTGTTCATCATGAAATGGCTTGAAATCAAAGTGATAAATCACCAACTTTATCTCTTTGATTCTCCCTACTCAGGAATGATCTCAAGGAGTTATTTGACATTTTGGAAATCTTTCAATGTGCTCTATAACTCATCTTTGAATTGCTTTTGAATATTCCCCTTAGAACTATGTGAAAAATTGGCATGAAGTTAGGTCAAAAATCTGCCTAACTAGGGCAAAATTTCACTAAGTTATTTTAGTTCATGAGCATGTATTCACAAAATTATATCTTGAGATCCAAGCAATTTTAGGAGAAATTGTGTGAATAAAAGTTGTAGATTTCATGGAGATCTACAACTTTCATGTTGGAAGTTTCCTTTGAATCAACTTGCATCATGGTGAAAATTTGGCTCAAAGTTGAGAAAGAATAAGAAATTTTCCATACTTAGAAAAATTTCTAAGTTAAATTTTTTCAACTTTTCAAGTCAAAATATTGAATCCTTGATTTCTTGATGAACAAGTTTAACATCTTGACATGTTTTGATGAATTATGATCTTTGGCACTTGATTTTTACTAAAAAGTCAAAGTTTGACTTTTCAGTATACAGTTGACTTTTGATCAGTTGACTGCAAAATTCATTTGTCAATCCAATGGATTTGCAATGTTTTAAACCATGTTATTAGGTAAAAATGATGCAATTGAACTCTTGAAATCAAGCCTCAATCCAATTAGCCATTTTCTAGGTCAAAAGTCAGAAATTGCCCTTTCCCAGTCAAAACCCTAATTTTGACCATTTTGCCCTTTTGGAGATTTGATCAAATTCCTTGAGGAGTTGTGGACCAAACATGATCAAATGATACATATGAGTCTAAAATGTTGATGTGGATAAAAAATTATGAATTTTGACTGTAAATTGGCCATAGTTGACTTTTTTCCCCAACATAACTTAAAGATGCCATTTAGAGAGGTGATAGAAAGTTGTTGGAGATGGGCTTGTAGATGCCATCCAAGAGTGATTTTTGAATTGTAATTTGTAAGCTGAAAGAATAAGTATCAGAATGGAGACCGTGTTTGGAGCGTATCTGAATGTATCTGAAATCTTTGTTTGAATGAGTATCATAATGACATCCGCGTCTGGAGTGTATCTGAACTGTATCTGAAAACTTGAATCTGGATGAGTGTCAGGATGGCATCCGTGTATGGAGCGTATCTGAACTGTATCTGAAAGTTGAATCTGAATGAGTATCATAATGGTGTCCGTGTATGGAGCGTATCTGAACTGTATCTGAAAGTTGAATCTGAATGAGTATCAGAATGGTGTCCGTGTCTGGAGCATATTTGAACTGTATCTGAGCTGAATCTGAATTAGTATCATAATGGCATCCTTGTTTGGAGCGTATCTGTATTGTATCTAAATTTGAAATCTGAATGAGTATCAGAATGGCATCCGTGTCTGGAGCGTATCTGAACTGTATTTGAGCTGAATCTGAATGAGTATCAGAATGGCATCCGTGTCTGGAGCGTATCTGTACTGTATCTGAATTTGAAATATGAATGAGTATTAAAAAGGCATCTGTGTCTAGAGCATATTTGTACTGTATCTTGAAGTTGAGATCTGAATGAGTATCAGAATGGCATCCGTATCTGGAGCGTAACTGAACTGTATCAAAAGGTTGAATCTGAATGAGCATCAGGATGGAATCCTGATAACGCAATTTTATATAGTATATTTGATTTAATTTTCATAGGTAATGTTAGTATTTTTATCTAATTATTCCATTTTATTTCCATATTACGCTGGTATTTCTATTGTTTCAGGTATTTTATTTTAATTAGACAAATTGAGCAAAGTGAAGAAATTCAAGAGTTATTGGACTAAAGGTGCAAGAAATGAAGAGAAGGGGTGTGCAAAGCAATGATGATGGATCAAAAAGAGTCTATTACCTCCAAACGGGCCCAATAGAATTCAAACCCACGCAGCAAGAAAAACCTAAAAGCGCATGCAAGAGTGAGACGCACGTCTCAACTCTCTTCCTACAATTGAGGCGCCCGCCTCGGATTTTCCCCTTAGTGGGAGGCGCCCGTCTCAGCATAGTCAAAGAAAGAAAAATTCAATTGGGGCGCCCGTCTCAACGTGGGCAAATAAGAAGAGAAATTCAAGGACACGTGGGACACGAAAATATCTGAAGAGGTGGTTACGTTCAAGGACTATAAGAAGACATGAGAAAGTTAAAAATGGGGACCGTTTTTGCTTAGAATTTTTTCCAGTTTTCAGAATTTTACTTTCATTGCAATTTACTAGTTTCCAGTGTAATTCGATTCCTAGTAGTATTATTTCCAGCCAATTTTCTTTTCCTTTTCGAATACTTAGAATTTACTCCCGTTGAAGAACGAAGATTCTGTACGGATTGATTCAAGCTTCGAAGATTGTTTCCAGCATTATTTAATTCAGGTTCTTTATTTATATCAATTAATTAATTATTTGCATGAGAATATTTATTTAACCATGAATTTATTTATGATTATTAATTCCTTTAATGTATCCATGTCCGTTTTTCTGAGTATGTCTGGCTAAATTATTTAAATATCGGTATGTAACGAGTTAATTCGAATGGATCCGGATTAAACAGGCTTGATTATATTTCATAAAATAAACACTTTTTCTGATTTAGTTATCTAGTTTATTTTGTTAAAAAGGTTTAGAAACCAACAGAGCGACAGTTTGAGGTTAATAAACCGACTAAGATTAGAAACCAACAGAGCGACAGTTTGAGGTTTAGAATCAGATAGTAGATGCTAGGTATTGTTTTTAAAGACTGCGACAGCGTTTTAAAACCAATTAAACTTTATTTATTTTCAAAAAGTAATTTTAAAATCAATGGGATAGCGAAAGCATACATCAGAGTTTAAAATTATAATTTACTTCAATAGAGCGAAAGTTTGAGAATAGATTTTTGAATAAATACTTTTTGCTGAAAAAGATATTATTATCACTTTTAGAAAATGAGCCTGTAGAAAGCTGGATTCTTTAGTGTTAACAACGTGCATACCGATATTCGCATTATTATTATTTCAATTAGAATTATGTTTTATTACCCGAAAATCCCCCAATTTAATTATTCGATAGCTATAGCTTTACACAGTAGTTTAGGTTACGTTAGTTCGATTTATAGTCCCTTAGGTTCGATATCTTTTAAAACTACGCGATAGGGCTGTATACTTGCAGTCTCCCGATTAATTTAGACGATAAAGTCGCGATCAAGTTTTTGGCGTCGTTGCCGGGGACTATTTAAGTCGATATCGTAATTTTATTACGAAGTATAGACTATAGCAACTATTTCTTTTCCCTCTGTGTATGCCAAATACTCGCTCTCAAGGCGCGCCTTTGCATATACCTATATACGATATCGAGCGTTACCTTAGATTAAGGAGACGAATTCAAGAGTATTTAGAACGCAACAACCTTCCTCCGACCAAACTTCCTGACGTTGAAGAACTCAAGAAGATGGCTGATCCTGATGCTCCTGCTCCTCGTCCTCTTAAGGACTACGCTGTTCCTTCTCAAGCAGAGCCTCACAATAGTATTGCTGCTCCTGCTATCGCTCGAAACGATTTCGAGCTAAAACCTTCGCTTCTTTCCGCCGTTCAGTAGAACCAGTTTTCTGGAGCTCCTACTGACGACCCGAATCTTCATCTGTCAGTGTTTGTGCAGTACGCAGACACTGTAAAAGCGAATGGTGTTAACCCCGAGGCGATACGATTGCGCCTATTCCCTTTTTCTCTCAGAGACAGAGCTCGCGCATGGCTCCAATCTCTTCCTTCCAACTCAATCACCACATGGGATGAGTTGAAGAAAGTCTTCTTAGCTAGATATTTTCCTCCAAGCAAAACTGCCATGCTCAGAGCCAATATCAATGGTTTCAGACAAAAAGACAATGAATCACTCTTTGAAGCTTGGGAACGTTATAAGGACATGCTTAGACTCTGTCCTCATCATGGTTTAGAAGAATGGCTGATCATTCACACGTTCTACAATGGTCTCTTGTATAATACGAGATTGACTATAGACGCCGCAGCTGGTGGCGCACTGATGAATAAACCATATACTGAAGCAAGACAACTTATCGAAAGCATGGCTCAAAACCATTACCAATGGGGTACGGAGAGAGTTAGCGTAGAGAAATCTCAAACAAAAGGTGCCATGGTTGAAGTGAATAGTCTGGATGAAGTCAACGCTAAAGTGGAAGCTCTCACTCAAAAGCTCGAGAATCTTACCACCACTTCCGCAGCTACTGTTGCTGAAATTGCTCAAACTTGCGACTTATGTGGTATTCAATCACATCTTGCTCCAGAATGCCCACTTTTAACAGGAGTTCCAGTTGAACAAGCGAATTACGTACAGGGTAATCCCTACAGCAACACATATAACCCTTCCTGGAAGAATCATCCTAATTTTTCATACAAGAATAACAACGTGTTATACGCACCTGGACAAGCTCCTGCTACACCACCTGGTTATCCTAAGGCTATCCCAAATCATCCTAATAATGGTCCTAACACGTCTAATGCTCCTAGGAAGTCTAATTTGGAAGTCATGATAGAGCACTACATCGCTGCTCAAAACCAAACCAATAATGCTCAATCCCAGACTAATAAGGAGGTTCAAAATCAGAATATACACATTAATGAGCAGATGAAGCAATTATCTAACAAGCTTGACGCTTTAGCTACGCATAATAAAATGTTAGAAACACAAATCTCTCAGGTAGCTCAACAACAAGCGGCTTCTGCTGCTCCTGCTGGCTCATTTCCTGGACAGCCTCAACCTAATCCCAAAGGACATGCAAATGCTGTTATCTTAAGAAGCGGAACAGAGTATGATGGACCTGAAGATCCCAGAAATAATAGCCCAGCTATGCAACAAAACTATGACAAACAATCTGAAACTAAAGATAAAGAAGAAAAAGAAAATCAGAGAGATAATAATGAAGATACCACGCAAAAAGACGAAATTTATGTACCCCCACCACCTTATAAGCCTCGTATCCCATACCCTCAAAGGTTAGCTAAAACTAAGAATGTGGGTCAATTCAAGAAATTCGTGGATCTTCTTAAACAACTTAATGTCACAATTCCTTTTACCGAAGCTATAACTCAAATGCCATCCTACGCTAAATTCCTTAAAGAGATTCTGTCCAATAAGAAAAAGCTAGAAGATAATGAAACTGTCATGCTTACTGCTGAATGTAGTGCAATTATTCAAGACACAATGCCTCCTAAACTCAAAGACCCTGGAAGTTTCTCTATTCCATGTGTAATTGGCAAATTTGTCATAGATAAAGCTTTATGTGATCTCGGAGCCAGTATAAGTGTGATGCCGTTATCTATATGCAAGAAACTTGAAATGGGAGAACTCAGACCAACCAAAATGTCCGTTCAATTAGCAGATAGGTCAATTAAATATCCTGCAGGAGTTCTCGAGAATGTTCCTGTACACATTGGCCAATTCTATATACCAACCGATTTCATTATCATGGACATAAGGGAAGACGAAGTTACCCCAATCATTCTTGGAAGGCCTTTCTTAGCCACAGCCGGTGCAATTATAGATGTAAAAAGAGGAAAACTTACTTTTGAAGTAGGTGAAGAGAAAATCGAATTTATCCTCTCTCAATTCCTGAAAGCACCTGCAATTGAAGATACTTGTTACTTCATGGATATCATCGATGAATGTATAAAAGAGGCTAAGCTTGAAAATGAAGACAATCTCGATGAAAATCTGATTAGTAATCTAAGTGAATGCTTAGTTATAGCACCAGATCCTACACAATGTTTAAGGAAACCATCCCTAGAACTCAAAACACTTCCTAAAAATCTAAGATATGAATTCCTAGATTCCGAGCTTGAACGACCAGTGATAGTCAACGCAGAACTTGGCGAAACCGAAACTGAAAAACTTTTACAAACTCTGAGAAAATATCCAACAGCCTTAGGATATAATATCACTGATCTTAAAGGAATAAGTCCCTCTATCTGTATGCATCGCATTATGCTAGAAGAAGATTGTAAAACTTCAAGAGAACACCAGAGGAGACTAAACCCGATTATGAGCGAGGTTGTGAAAAAGGAAGTTATGAAGTTATTAGAAGCAGGAATCATATATCCTATATCCGATAGCAAATGGGTTAGTCCTGTGCATGTTGTACCTAAGAAAGGAGGTGCCACAGTAGTCGAAAATGAGAAAGGGGAAATCATAACTAAAAGAGTCGAATCTGGATGGAGTATGTGCATCGATTATCGTAAACTTAACAAAGCCACCAGAAAAGATCATTTCCCTTTACCATTTATTGATCAAATGTTAGAACGTTTAGCTAGACACTCTCATTTTTGTTTCTTGGACGGTTATTCGGGTTTCTTTCAGATACCTATTCATCCTAATGACCAGGAGAAAACAACTTTCACATGCCCTTTTGGAACCTTTGCTTATAGAAGAATGCCATTTGGTTTATGCAATGCTCCTGCAACTTTTCAAAGATGTATGATGGCAATATTTGCTGATTTTCTGGACAATATTATGGAAGTCTTCATGGACGATTTTTCCGTCTGTGGACAAAGCTTTGAAGAATGTTTAGAAAATTTAGAAAGGATATTAGAACGTTGTGTGAAGGTTAATCTAGTACTTAATTGGGAGAAATGCCATTTTATGGTACAAGAAGGAATTGTTTTAGGACACATTATATCCAAAAAAGGAATTGAAGTCGATTCTGCTAAAATCGAAGTTATTGAAAACCTTCAACCTCCGAAAACTGTTAGAGAAATCCGAAGCTTTTTAGGACACGCCGGTTTTTATCAACGATTCATTAAAGATTTCTCTAAGATAACTAAACCCCTAACTGAGCTATTAATGAAAGACGCTGAATTTATCTTCGACGAAAAATGTTTAGAAGCATTTCAAACACTTAAGAAAGCATTAATTTCTGCGCCTATAATGCAAACTCCAGATTGGAATGAACCTTTTGAAATAATGTGTGACGCAAGCGACTATGCCGTAGGAGCTGTTTTAGGACAGCGAAAGGATAAAAGACTCCACGTCATATATTATGCAAGCAGAACCCTGGACGAAGCGCAGATGAATTATGGTACAACCGAGAAAGAATTCTTAGCAGTGATCTTCGCATTAGACAAGTTTCGTTCCTACTTAGTAGGATCCAAAATAATCATATACACTGATCATGCTACTATTAGATATCTCCTAACCAAAAACGACGCTAAACCTAGACTCCTGAGATGGATATTGCTACTGCAAGAGTTCGATTTAGAAATCAAAGATAAGAAAGGAACCGAAAACGTGGTAGCAGATCATCTCTCTAGACTAGAAAATCTTAAACATGAACAAGTGCCGATCGATGACGAATTCCAGTATGATAAACTAATTGCCCACTCGGAAGACACAGAACCAGATAAACTCATGGAGACCACCTTAGCCGTCTCCTCAGTGCCTTGGTATGCCGATTTCGTAAACTACCTCGCTGCAGGCGTTTTACCACCTGAACTTACCTACCAACAGAAGAAGAAATTCTTCCATGATCTTAAACAGTATTATTGGGATGAACCTTTACTTTTCAAGAGAGGTCCCGATGGAATTTTCCGCCGATGTGTGCCAGAAGAAGAAATTGAAAACATTATAAAACATTGTCATTCTGCACCTTACGGCGGACATGCGAGTACATCCAAAACTTGTGCAAAGATTTTACAATCCGGCCTCTATTGGCCTAATTTATGGAAAGACGTACATGCCACCATCTTAAAATGCGACCGGTGCCAATGCACCGGTAATATATCTAGACATGACGAAATGCCACAAAAAGGCATTTTAGAAGTCGAAATCTTTGATGTGTGGGGGATAGACTTTATGGGACCCTTTCCATCTTCATCTGGAAACAAGTATATACTCGTGGCTGTGGATTATGTCTCAAAATGGATCGAAGCTATAGCTTCTCCAACAAATGACACCCGAGTGGTAATTAAGTTGTTCAAGAACATAATTTTTCCTAGGTTCGGTATACCCAGACTCGTTATAAGTGATGGTGGATCTCATTTCATTTCCAAAATCTTTGAAAAATTATTAGGAAAATATGGAGTTCGACATCGCATAGCTACACCCTACCATCCTCAAACTAGCGGACAAGTTGAAGTTTCAAATCGCGAGATAAAACAAATCCTTGAAAAAACCGTCGCTACGTCCAGAAAGGACTGGTCCTTTAAACTTCACGAAGCTTTATGGGCTTATAGAACTGCCTATAAAACTCCCATCAGTACCACCCCTTTCAAGCTTATTTATGGTAAGTCATGCCATCTCCCAGTTGAGTTAGAACACAAGGCCTATTGGGCCATTAAGAATCTAAACTTAAGTTACACTGCCGCCGGAGAAAAGCGTATCCTAGATATTAATGAGTTGGAAGAACTTAGACAGGATGCGTACGAAAATGCTAGGATTTACAAAGAGCGCACAAAGAAATGGCACGATAAGCGTATATATAGGAAGAATTTTAACATCGGTGACTTAGTATTACTATTTAACTCACAATTAAAATTATTTCCTGGAAAATTACGATCTAGATGGTCCGGACCTTTTGAAATAACTCGAGTTTATCCAAATGGTGCGATAGAGATTAAGGGACCTTCGATTGAACCGTTTATAGTAAACGGGCAGCGTTTAAAACATTACCATCTAAATGAACTCGAGGGAACTTCTCAAACGATAAATCTAGACGAGCCACACGCTCGATTAAAAGCCTAGTTTTTAGTCCTATTTGTCGAGCTTACGACATAAAACAAAGCGCTTTGTGGGAGACAACCCACCCTTTTTATTATTTTTTATTTTTTTTATTTTCCTTCTTTTTTTTCATTTCTTCTTTAGTCTATTTTTAACGAAAACGAAAAAAAAAAAAAAAAATATATCTCTATTTCTTTATCTATTCATTGTATTTCTCCTCTTTGTCTTATTTCTTTCTATTCTATTTATTTTATTTCTTTCTTTCTTCTTATCGGCATTTTGGCCAATGCTGATCTTATTTATTTTTCTTCTCGCCAGGCTATATTCTTGCTTCTTATTTTCTCTTCCCGCTATGTCTCGAGTTGACAATATGCCGGTTAGCTTCAGAGGGAGAAATCAACGCACCAAATATGGAGTTTTATCCGAGCGTGAGATGCTACCCACTATCTACCCTCATCACGGTGCTATGACTGCTCTTGGTATTCGTGATAGTGTGCTTTTTCTGCTGAATCAGATTGGGTGGGATAGTTCACGCTTTATGACTTGCTATGCCACTTATCGGAACCTTACTTTGGAGTTCCTCAGCTCTTTGATGTACTTTCCTACTCATGGTTTCGCTTTACACCGTGGGCTGATTATCTTCAGACTTTTTGGCATCACTTTCAAGTTTAACCATAAAGAATTGGGTGAGCTTCTTGGTCTTCCTAATGGCATAGGAGTTTATCATGAAACTCAGGAGGAGTGCCTTGGATTTAGAGAGCTTGACTATTTTTGGGGATCTATTTCTGGAATCCTTAACCCTGAGCCCGAAGACTTTGTATCAGAGAATATCCACAACCCGGCCTTCAGGTATTTCCATAAGATTCTGGCCCACACCATTTTTGGAAAACCCCAGAATGTCACTATTGTTTCTAAAGATGAGCTGTTTATCATGTATTGTGCTTCGCAAAACCGTCCGGTTAATGCGATCACTTATCTGATCCGTACCTTTATGGATCTCATTGATACTGATCATGCACCCATTCGGATGGGAGGTCTCGTCACTATGATTGCAAATGTTGTTGGACCTCGACAATCCTTTAAGCATCTGAATGCTTTTACGGGTATTACTTGCATGACCATCGAGTTCTGTTTCAACACTGGTATAATAGGTGATCTTGGCCCGACTGAGTTTACCTTGTTGATTAATGGTAAAGTTATGCAACTGTTTACCTTGCCTAACCCTGCTACGAGTGTGCATAACAAAGCCAACTGGCTTTTTGGTCTTGATCAGCAGCCTTCTCCGCCCCGCACTCCTGAGACTCCGCAAGATTATGAGGTTTTGGAAGACTCTGAGGAAGATCCCACTGCTCCTTCAGGTTATTATGATCTGGGCCCTCCTCAACATGACTCTACCGCTCACTCTGTTGCTCCTGACACTGTTATGCATGAGGCTCCTACCACTGATTATGCCCCTGTCATCCACGCTCTCCAGGTGGAACATCAGGCTTTGAGGGATGATTTGACTAGTTTGCGAGCAGACTTCTTTGGTTTTATGGATACTGTTTCTGCGCAATTTCAAGAAGTTTTCTCCTATTTTCATTCTTCCTCCGCTCCCAAGGCAGGACCATGTAGTGGCTAGAGTTTTTAAGTAGTTCGTTATATTTAGCTTAGTTTGATTTTGTTAGGAATTACAATATTTTCGTTATGTCTTTTATGATTTACTTTCCAGACACATGATTCTGAAGATTGTAAGCAATTTTGGGTCATCATTTTAAAGAGCCGTTCACGTTATTTTCCTATAATTATATTGCAGCTTAATATATTGTATGTTATAAATATATTTTGTTATAGGAATATTAGTATCATTACATGCATACTGTCATTCCCGCGCCTGTGCCTATTCCCCAAACAAGCTGAGACACACGCCTCAGCCTAACGCGCTGACAGGAGGCGCACGCCTCCAACTTCCCATGCAGCTTTGAGACGCACGCCTCACGCGTGGTCTCCTATGTCAGGCGGGCGCCTCAGCTTTTGTCAGCTGGTCTTCCTACATTTACTTGTCTTGTCCGTTTCGTTTCCCCATTCACCCCATTAACTCATATTCAACACTCTTTATTCCCATTCAAACTATATTCCTTCCATTTCCCACCATTAATCTCCATTCAAATTTTCCCCTCCTTTTTCCAACACCCACTTATTATAATTTATCACTCTTAAATCTCCCTCCACTATAAATACCATTCATCATTCTTTCTATTCTCGCAACATTTCTAACCATCTCCACCATTTCCTCTCCTACACCCATCTTTTCTACTTTTTTTCTTCTTCTACCCATATCCACCTATGGCTCCACGAAACAACCAACGACAAGTTAAGCCCGACCGACCACCACCCGACCTTTCCAATATCATTTTCCGCGACAACGACGACGGCCAACAACTACAAAAGTATACCAAATTCTATATCCGTTCCGTCGTCCCTACAAAATACATAAGTTCGGAATGTTTGGAAACCTTAGGAATGACCGATAGCATCGTATTAATGCTCAATAACACCGGTTTAACCAGTCTATGCACAAACCCATGTCCAACTTATGAACCACTCGTGCTTGAATTTCTTAGCTCCTTCTCTTACACAACACCCGTCGACGATCCCTTTCCGCCGAGCTACTTTCTTTGTTACCATATATGATGCCAGCCACTCTTCTCGATGTCATCTATTGCCGAGATTCCCACATAATCTCTCCAAGACATGATGGCCGGTTTACATTGGTGATAAATCGTCGTCCAATTCCTGATATTGTGTTACCTTGTCCAAATTGTATCGACGTCCGAGTCCGCGCAAATTGGCGTTATGCTCTCGCTGCACCTGCTGCCCAACAACCAGATAATCTCGCTGCGAATTTCGCAGCCATGCAGGCTCATATGCTTCGTCAAGATCAGTTGTTCCATGCCATGCAACAGAACCAAGCTGAGACTTTACGTCTCGTACAGGAAGTACAATGTGATCAACAAGAGATGCGACGCGAACAGCAACAATATGCTTTTCGCCATGATCGTAACCTCGAATCCTTACAAGCTCGCATAGCAGACGCACTTCATCTTAATGATTCTAATTCTGACGTCGGACGAAGACCTCGTACTAGAGGACGAAGAACAAGAGCTCATGATTCCCAAAGCCACGAGTGATCGCCTTTCTCTTTTCATCTGCTTCTCCTTTGTTTTTATCGCATTGAGGACATTGCTCCTTTTAAGTATGGGGGAGTCGGATCATTTCCTTGTTCATTTCCATTTCCCTTGCTCTCTTTGTAGTATTTTCTCCTTTTATTTCTTTTCTTGTATTGCAAAATAATACTTATTTATGCAACTTTTAATCTCTTATACAAAAATTTAAATTTGTGCTTACTCGAATTTCCCCTATTTCTTGAGCCATAACGAACAAAATATAACAATTTTAAACACGCATTTATAAAACATTACTCAATTAGTATTAAGGTTGCCTATTATAAACAAGAATTCGAGCAACTTAGCAAAATTGCTATCGTCTTAACACTTCAAAACCCCCGATGTGTTGGATCGATTTAAGTACTTATTATACCAAAACCTTTAAAACTTAGTTTTAGATTAGCCCCGAGTAGTTTATTAAGCAGTCGGCACCGCCATAAACACAAACTACATGGAGAGATGATGAATATAAGTGATTGATCAAATATTCTTAAGGAATTGCTTTTATCTGAAGATGCACTTATTAAGTTAGATGATCCTTACCAGATCATTTAATCCAACAGTTGCAGAAACTATAAATTTAAATGCATAATAATCCATTATAAATTGGTTCAGTGGTCCCTGGTGCTGAACTTGGTAGGGCGAATCACGATTCGATCCCCCGCAATTTTTAATTGGAAAAAGGGAGTACCATATGATTAAATTACCAGAACTCCTAGCTGGCTTACTAAGATCAAATTCACTAACCAGTTACTCCACTATGTGTGTGTAAGGTAAAGGGCTTAATGTGATTGCACTAGAATGAAAACGGGTGAAATAAAACATAGTAGTAGGTTAAGCTATAATGACATGACTTGAATTGGTCTGCCTAAATGGGATTATCCAGTGTTCCTACGGTAACTTTGGTGTTTAAGTTCGACTTAAATTCTCTAACAAAATTTTTCCAATTAGCAACCTAGTACGAAGTGATGTATGTTCTTATATCTGTGTTTAACTGCGCGTCAGTGATTTTCACCTTTTTACTTTTGCTTGAGGACAAGCAACGGTTTAAGTATAGGGGAGTTTGATAACGCAATTTTATATAGTATATTTGATTTAATTTTCATAGGTAATGTTAGTATTTTTATCTAATTATTCCATTTTATTTCCATATTACGCCGGTATTTCTATTGTTTCAGGTATTTTATTTTAATTAGACAAATTGAGCAAAGTGAAGAAATTCAAGAGTTATTGGACTAAAGGTGCAAGAAATGAAGAGAAGGGGTGTGCAAAGCAATGATGATGGATCAAAAAGAGTCTATTACCTCCAAACGGGCCCAATAGAATTCAAACCCACGCAGCAAGAAAAACCTAAAAGCGCATGCAAGAGTGAGACGCACGTCTCAACTCTCTTCCTACAATTGAGGCGCCCGCCTCGGATTTTCCCCTTAGTGGGAGGCGCCCGTCTCAGCATAGTCAAAGAAAGAAAAAGTCAATTGGGGCGCCCGTCTCAACATGGGCAAATAAGAAGAGAAATTCAAGGACATGTGGGACACGAAAATATCTGAAGAGGTGGTTACGTTCAAGGACTATAAGAAGACATGAGAAAGTGAAAAATGGGGACCGTTTTTGCTTAGAATTTTTTCCAGTTTTCAGAATTTTACTTTCATTGCAATTTACTAGTTTCCAGTGTAATTCGATTCCTAGTAGTATTATTTCCAGCCAATTTTCTTTTCCTTTTCGAATACTTAGAATTTACTCCCGTTGAAGAACGAAGATTCTGTACGGATTGATTCAAGCTTCGAAGATTGTTTCCAGCATTATTTAATTCAGGTTCTTTATTTATATCAATTAATTAATTATTTGCATGAGAATATTTATTTAACCATGAATTTATTTATGATTATTAATTCCTTTAATGTATCCATGTCCGTTTTTCTGAGTATGTCTGGCTAAATTATTTAAATATCGGTATGTAACGAGTTAATTCGAATGGATCCGGAATAAACAGGCTTGATTATATTTCATAAAATAAACACTTTTTCTAATTTAGTTATCTAGTTTATTTTGTTAAAAAGGTTTAGAAACCAACAGAGCGACAGTTTGAGGTTAATAAACCGACTAAGATTAGAAACCAACAGAGCGACAGTTTGAGGTTTAGAATCAGATAGTAGATGCTAGGTATTGTTTTTAAAGACTGCGACAGCGTTTTAAAACCAATTAAACTTTATTTATTTTCAAAAAGTAATTTTAAAATCAATGGGATAGCGAAAGCATACATCAGAGTTTAAAATTATAATTTACTTCAATAGAGCGAAAGTTTGAGAATAGATTTTTGAATAAATACTTTTTGCTGAAAAAGATATTATTATCACTTTTAGAAAATGAGCCTGTAGAAAGCCGGATTCTTTAGTGTTAACAACGTGCATACCGATATTCGCATTATTATTATTTCAATTAGAATTAAGTTTTATTACCCGAAAATCCCCCAATTTAATTATTCGATAGCTATAGCTTTACACAGTAGTTTAGGTTACGTTAGTTCGATTTATAGTCCCTTAGGTTCGATATCTTTTAAAACTACGCGATAGGGCTGTATACTTGCAGTCTCCCGATTAATTTAGACGATAAAGTCGCGATCAAATCCGTATCTGGAGCGTATTTGAACTGTATCAAGAGGTTGAATTTGAATGAGTATCAGGATGGCATCCGTATCTGGAGCGTATATGAACTGTATTTGTGGATTGAACATTGTTAATGGTAGCTGTTAATCTTATCCTGAAAAGGGTAAAACATTAGCTAAAATGCAAAGTCATGTTGCATGAAATGTATGACATAATGCATTTGTGTAATCAATGTTTATGATATATGGATGTAATGTATGCGTATGTGAGCTAATCTGCTGCATTGTTGTTGGATTAGGAAAAATAAAATCCCTGACTGTTACTGAGGATACGTGAGTCTTCATGTATTGAAGTCGAAGTATTGATGAATTTCTGCCGAGAGAAATAAACTTTGTTGTAAGGGCAATACCATTTACTGCTTGTGAAATCTTATTTGGGAATCCTGAGAAATTTGATGACTTCTACTGGGGATCAATAATTTGAAATTTTGTTTCGCTAGGGATTTAAACGACGTACTGCAGGGGATTACCTATGGAATAGCCTAGAGATATTTTCCTATCCTTTCAACCTATCGGTAATTGCTTCTTTTCATTTCGTTTATTTGTAAACAGTAATTATGTTCAAATGCATATGCTCAACAATGAATCATTGGACGTTTTTGTAAACAAAACAAGCGTAAAGAAAAGACAAATAATTTTTGCACTTTCAAAGGAATATTTTGTATTGGCTTTGAGTAAGTGTTTTTGTACAAGGGGACAAACATTCTAGTAGGAGAACACTGTCATAAAAAAAGAAAAAATTTGATACAAAGAAAAGATAGCTATGTGTACAAAAATCCCATGGGGTTTCCATTCTACTATAGCTTTTGTATCTCCGAGCGTCTTGTCTATTTGTTGCCTTGTCTGAAGCTAATTGAATTGATCATAAACTCTGAGGCCAAAGGTTTTCCGTGGGGTGATCCAACGGTTCATAGTCATACGCTTTACATTCCCTAATTTTTTCCTGGACCGCCCTTTCGGGTTTTTAGTCCATCGGGAAACCCTTTTTTGCCCAAGTCGCCCTTTCAGGTTTTCAACTTGTCGGGTGTACAAATTTTTTTGTTTTATCCCTAAATTTTTCCCGAACCATTTGGTTCGCCGGGATGCCCTTATTTTTCCTAGGTGTGTCAACCTAACGAGTCTCTTATGCATAGTATCTTTTGACTATGTCCGCATTCGCAGGGTGTGGCAGGTCATCGCCATCCATGGTGGTCAAGATCATTGCCCTATCGGAGAATATGTTTTTGATTATAAACGTTCCTTCATAGGTAGGAGTCCATTTTCCCCTGGGATCACCTTGTGGCAAGATGATGCGTTTGATCACTAGATCCCCAACTTGATACACTTGGCGTCTTACTTTCTTGTTTAAAGCCTTGATCATCTGTTTTTGATACATTTGACCATGGCAAACAGCAACAAGTCACTTTTCATCAATCAAATTTAGTTGATCAAGTCGAGTTTGGATCCAATCATCTTCGTTCAATCCTGCATCCTTCATAATCCTTAGAGAGGGGACCTAAACCTCAATAGGCAAGACTGCTTCCATGTCGTATACCAAAGAATAGTGTGTTTCCCCAGTTGATGTGTGAGATGTGGTACGATACCCGTGGAGAGCGAATGGTAACATCTCATGTCAGTCTTTGTATGTGACTGTCATTTTCTGTATGATATTTTTAATGTTCTTATTTGCAGCTTCGACAACACCATTCATCTTTGGCCGATAGGGAGAAGAATTGTGATGCTGAACCTTGAATTATTCACACAAGGCGGTGATCATAGTGTTTTTGAGATTTGTACCATTGTCAGTGATGATCCTTTCCGGGATACCATACCGGAAAATAAGGTTTTGCTTGATGAAACGGGCAACAACGTTCTTGGTGATGGAAGCGGAGGAAGATGCCTTCACCCACTTTGTAAAATAGTCAATGGCCACTAGGATGAAGCAGTGTCCATTGGAGGTTGTCGGCTTGATTTCCCCAATCATATCTATTCCCCACATATCAAAGGTCCAAGGAGTCGTCAAGACATTCAGAGGAACCGGAGGTACGTGCACCTTATCTGCATAAATCTGGCATTTATGGCAGGTTCGAGAGTGTTGATGACAATCTGCTTCCATGGTAGACCAGTAATAACCTGTCCGTAGGATTTTCTTTGCCATCGTATGCCTGCTGGAATGGGTACCAAAAGTGCTTTCATGCAATTCAGCCATGATCTTTTCAGCTTCAACCTTATCTACGCACCGAAGTAACAGAGTCATAATTGCGTTTATACAGGATGTCGTTACTAAGGAAGAACTTAGCAGAGAATCTCCTTAAGAACTTTTTGTAATTGATTGAAGCTCCTTCTGGATATTCTTGAGCCTCGAGATACCTCTTGACTTTGTGAAACCAAGGTTGGTCCACTACTTCTTCAGTATTAATCTTGTGACAGTGTGCTGGTTCATCCATTCGTTTGATGGTGATCTGGGGAGCCTCATTATCCCAATTAAGTTTAAACATAGATGACATTGTGGCTAGTGCGTCTGCTAGCTGATTTTCTTCTCGCGGGAAATGCTCGAAGGTAATCTTCTCAAAATGTGGTAGCAATGTCAAAACATGTTCTTTGTAAGGGATAAGGTTTGGGTGTTTGGTGTCCCATTCCCCTTTGATTTGGCTGATAACCAAAGCTGAGTCTCTGAATACATCCAAGGATTTGATTTCCAAGTCTATGGCAGCTTTGAGACTGAAGATGCATGCTTCGTATTCTGCCATGTTGTTTGTACAATTGAAGCAAAGTCTGGCAGTAAAGGGAGTATGACACCCTTCTGGAGATATGAGTACAACACCAATACCATTACTGAGGGCATTGGAGGCTCCATCAAGGAACATGGTCCATCGGGATCCTGGTTTAGGTCCTTCATATGGCCTGAATTCTTCACAGTTGTCTAATATCATGATGTCTTCATCCGAAAATTCAAACTTCATGGACTGGTAGTCTTCTACAGCTTGGTGAGCAAGGTGATCGGCTAATACACTCCCATTTATCGCTTTCTGGGTAGTATATTGTATGTCATATTCTATCAGGATCGTCTGCCATCTTGTTATTCTCCCAGAAAGAGTAGGCTTCTCGAAGATGTACTTTATCAGATCCATTTTAAATATCAACAAGGTAGTATGAGTCAGCATATATTGTCTTAGCCGGCGAGCATCCCATGCCAGAGCGCAGCAAGTTTTCTCGAGCAGTGAATATCTGGTTTCACAATCGGTAAACTTTTTGCTCAGGTAGTAAATAGCGTGCTCTTTTCGGCCAGACTCGTCATGCTGCCCCAATACACACCCCATTGAGTTTTCTAAAACAGTCAGATACATAATCAACGGTCTTCCCTCGACTGGTGGCATTAACACAGGAGGCTCTTGTATGTATTCTTTGATTTTGTCAAAAGCAAATTGGCATTCATCATTCCACTTGACTACTTGATCTTTCTTAAAATTTTTAAGATTGGCTCACAAGTAGCCGTTAGGTGAGAAATGAATCTGGAAATATAGTTCAAACGTCCTAAGAATCCTCTGACTTCCTTTTCAGTGCGAGGAGCTGGCATCTCTTATATTGCTTTAACTTTGGCAGGGTCGACCTCGATACCTTTGTTGCTGACGATAAAGCCTAGGAGTTTACGGGACCGTACCCCAAATGTGCCTTTGTTAGGATTCAACTTTAGCTTGTACTTCTTCAGTCTCTTGAACATTTTTTGTAAGTGATCAAGAGTCTCTTCCTCTGTTTGGGATCTGGCTATCATATCGTCCATGTAGACCTCTATTTCATGATGTATCATGTCGTGAAATAGAGCTACCATGGCGCGTTGATAGGTTGCCCCAGCATTCTTCAGTCCGAATGGCATCACCTTGTAGTAGAATGTGCCCCCATTGTGTGACAAATGTTGTTTTCTCCATGTCCTCGGGCGCCATTTTGATTTGGTTGTAACCTGAGAATCCGTCCATGAAGGAAAACACTTTGTGTTGTGCCATATTGTCAACTAGGATATCAATGTGGGGAAGTAGAAAATCATCCTTAGGGCTTGACCTATTCAAATCTCTGTAGTCCACACGCATCCACACTTTGTCGTCCTTTTTGGGCACGGGAACAACATTGGCAACCCATTGGGGGTAAGAGGTGACATCCAAGAATCTAGCATTGAATTGCTTCATGACTTCTGATTTAATCTTTTCTGACATATCCAGCCTTATTTGACGAACCTTTTTCTTTACTGGCGGGCAATCCTCTCTTGTAGGCAGACGATGTACTATAATGTCTGTATCAAATCCCGGCATGTCTTCATATGACCAGGCAAAGACTTCGACATAATCATGCAACAACTGAATCAGACGCTTCTTGACACTGGGTTCCAGATTGGCACCCATTTTGACCTCTTTTTTGTCCTATTTGGTACCTAGATTGATCGTATCCACGGGTTCCTCGTGAGGCTGGATGGTTCTTTCTTCTTGTTGTAGCAGTCTGGCAAGTTCCCCTGGTACTTCAAAATCTTCCTCACCTTCGTCTTTGGTTTGGTAGATTAGATTCTCAGAGTCACAAAAGGCCATAGCAGTATCGTTACCCATGGGATCCAGAATGGATGTATACCTGCATTGTGAGTGTGGGTGTGTGTAAGGGTATATCTATCTTTGAAAAAAGTAAAATGTAAAAGAAAAACAATGAGCACAAAAGTTTGTATGCGAAAAACGTCCATGATTCATTGATGTCATATGAAGATGAAATAATAACCCTTACAGATGGACCATTGTGCCTCGGGTAAGACACAAGGTTTTAAGAGTGCGAATTGTTTTGAATATTACAGATCCAACAAAATGTAAAGACAAATTACTGAGGGATGAAAGTGATTGGGACGAAGTCTCTAGCGTCCCAATTGCTGAGCCCTCCATTGACAGTCGGGAAGATCCAATCCTCCAGGTTGCAACCATCTTCACCATCTTCCACTGCGTTGACTTCTCGGTTGCTGATCTTCAAGGGTGGCCCTCCAGCACGGGCACAATGCACAGCCTTTTGAGCACTTGAAGTAAAACCTAGGCCAAACATGTCAGACTTATATAGGATATCTAGGAGTTGTCCCCAAATAGTGCATCCACCTTCTTCCACCACTACTTTGGCATCCTTTAGGGACGACATCCGGAGTGGAGGCCTTGTAATCTTGGGAACAGCCTTGGTTACTGCCACCTCTTGGGGGACCTCTTCAAAGTGTTGAAATGGGGTTTCAATGAATTCACCATCTAATTCCACATATCTGAAGGAATTGAGATGGTTGATCATGTATTCTTCCTCTCCATGGACGGTGATAATCTTCCCTTGAACCGGATACTTCAGCATCTGGTGCAGTGTAGAGGTAACAACACCAGCATTGTGGATCCATGGCCGGCCTAACAAGCAGGAGTATGAAGGGAGGATGTTCATCACATAGAAAGTTGAATTGAAGGTTTGGGTTCCAACCTTTATGGGAATGTCCACCTCCCCGTGTACCATCCTCTTTGAACCGTCAAAAGCCCTTACCACTATGTTGCTTGGCTTTAAAGTCAATCCCTCACAGTTAAGTCTATCAAGAGCTTTTTTGGGTAATACATTCAGAGATGAGCCAGTATCCACCAAAACATGCGCCAGAGTGGTGCCCCTACATTCCACTGAGACATGCAACGCCTCATTATGCTTTCTCCCCCTCGGCGTCAGATCAGTATTTGAAAAACCTAAACCATTGTTTGCGGTTAGGCTGGCCACGCAGTCTTGAAATTGATTAGCAGATGTCTCTTGAGGTACATGGGAGGTTTTTAAGAACTTCACCAAGGCTTTGGCATGTGCCTCGGAACATAGTAGTAATGCCATCATGGAGATCTTAGAGGGAGTTTTCCCCAAATGTTCAACTACATCGTAGTCGCTTCTCTTTAAAAATTTTAAGATCTCCTCCATTTCCTTCTTGGAGATCTCGGGGATAGTCAATGACTGAGCTTTCATCCGGACAGGCTCAACCATAACACCTTTTCCTCGAGCCTCGGTTAACTCGGCAGCAGGAGTGTTAGTAAGAATGATTACAGAGGTTGTAACGGCTTTGTCAATTGGAGTACTGTTGGAGATAAATGTGGGACCGGGAACAGCTTTTGGGGGAACAACAACAGGAATGATTACGGGTCCAGAAACTGCTTTTGGGGGAGAAATTTCTTGAGAAAAGATCCTACCACTTCGGGTAATTTTGCTAGTTCCTACAATGTTACTGATGTCAGAGTTGACCTCCTCGGAGCTTGAATCTCCGGCTGCTGGCCAGTCTTGCTTGATACCATGGTAATAGACACCCCCTCCATAATTCCATGGTATGGTTTTGTCTGATGTATATGGGATTGGCCCAGGCATTGTGATTATTAAGGGAGCTGCTTTCGGAACTGATGTAATTTTAACGGGTCTTTTGGTGGAGACACTGGAAGAATTGGTGGAAATGGTAATGATAGAAACATCTTCAAAAGGAACAGGTGTAATAGGATTTTTTTCAAACAAAGTATCTTTGTTATCTATCAGGCACTGAATGCCTACTTTCAACAAAGGACAGCCAGTTGGTGAGGACAAGCAGAGATGGAAAACTTCATTACAGCCCGGGAAGACACCGACTTTCAACAAGTTCATTTTAACAGTCAGAAGTGGGGTCATGAGTTCATTAACTGAGGTAACAAACAATCCTTCTTCAATGGCATTGGCATTGTGACCATTTCTGGGAATAGGAGCAGAAATGACATTTGGCTTTTCAGGCGCATCGAACTCAATTTCTTTTGCTTCAATGAGGTCTTGTGTTTTTTTCTTCAAATCCCAATAGTTATTAGTATCGTGACCAGGACTTTCAGAGTGATATGCGCAACGGGCATTGGGATGATAATGAGGGAATGTTGTATTGGGGTTTTTCGGAGCTTCTTTCAAGGTCACCAAATTGGATCTTAGTAGATGCGGTAATACTTGAGACGAGGTCATGTTGATTCTGGTGAACTGCCTGACTGGCCTTTCTACCCTTGGTTGATTATTTCTTTGCTGATCAGATGCAGGCTTAGGAATCATAATAGCCCCCACCATTGGTCGGCGTTCGGCCCTATCTTGGTTTCTTTGCGGATATACGGCAGCCACCTCTTTCTTTCCGATAAAGGGCTTCCTTACAGCTATAGAAGAGGATGCGTGTTTCTGGATCTTTCCATTCTTAATACTGGCTTTTATCCTCTCTCCGGTCAATATTAGTTCAGTGAAGCCTGCAGATGAACTTTCGATTAAATGATTGAAGAAGGGACCAAATAAGGGGCCTAAGAACATGTCTACCAATTCTCTCTCAGACAGAGGGGGTAGAACTCTTCCCGCCAAATCTCTCTATTTTTGTGCATAGTCCTTGAAACCTTCATTGGAGGCCATAGCCATACTCTGGAGTTGAGTACGGGTAGGCGCCAAATCAGCATTGTATTGATATTGCTTGTAGAAAGCTGCAGAAAGATCTCCCCAATTGTGAACATTAGCCATTTCTAGTTGGTAGAACCAGTCAAGTTGAGTCCCAGACAGACTGTCTTGGAAGAAATGCACCCATAAGTCTTTATCAGCGGTATGGGGTTGAATTTTCCTTACATATGACCGGAGATGCATCTTAGGGCATGAAACTCCGTCATATTTAGCGAATACAGGTGCTTTTAATTTCGGAGGAATCACAATCCCCGACACCAAACCCAATTCCTCAAAGTCTAAGCCTAGTACCTTTTGGATTTCCATCGTGCTCAATCGCTATTCGAGATGTTTATACTTATCATCAACTGGAGGATATTGTTCTTCAGAGTAGTCCTCTTCTTCCTCCTCTTCCTCCTATTCTAACGGGGCAATTGTTTCCTTGCCTTTCCCTTCTCCTTCACCGGATGTTGTTGCAAAGTCCAAAGTCCTTCTTGTCTGACCACGAAATCTTCTTCCCATGTTTAAGACTCCGGTTACCTTCTTTGTTTTCTTTTTCCTCTCTTCATCCAGCAGAGTCTTCAACTCTTCTTTCCCCTTGGCTAGGGTCATGAGCAACTGTTGAAACTGCATATTTTGAGCTTGGAGATCTTTCACTATTTGCTCGAGATCCATCTTACTGAAATAAACAATAGAGAGATGAGGAGACTTGTTGCAAAAGACATGTTTATGTTATGATGAATGATATATGCATATGCAATGTTTTCAAGTATTTCAAAGATTCAAATTCGCTTTAGACAAAAAGGAAACACGCATTATATTAATAAGATAAAGTTTGAGTACATCAATTCCCCTTGGGCAAAATAATACAAAAGCGCTAAGATAGAAAAGTAGTACGCATCCTCTTTGGTGCAATGTAGGCATTCAGAGTCTGCCCCTCATGAAGTAGCCTAGTGAGTTCCAAAACCTTCTTCTCGCTTGCGTAGAATTGGGCTTCGAAAGTATCTCACTCTCCTTTGAGTTGTATCCAATCTCTTTGGAGGTCTTCAAGAGATGTGGGCATGTCAGTATGTAGGATAGTGTATGGAACGTCTCCCTCCATGACAGGCTCAATGATTACCGGGAGAATGGAGGGGTAAGGCATCATAAGACTCTGAGCGCGAGTTTGTACCCATTTAAGGAAAGGCTCAAGAGGGATGGAATTCTTGTGCCTCAAAATCTTGCTATCCACCTTGTTTAACATCCTCCAAGCTGGGATAAATATTTGGCGAAGACCTTGATTGTCGTTGTCGTAGTCAAATACCAAACCTTGAACCAGCATCTCGTGCGGGCCATCCCTTCGAGCATAACCAAAATGTCTTAAGGCTAAACATGGGTTATAGGTGATTCCTCCCCTAATACCAAGCAAAGGGACATTAGGAAATTCCCCATAACAGTTGACTATGATAACATTCTCTTTGGATCGGGAGCACCAATGAATGTCTAAATGCTTGAGCGTCAGCAACCTTTGTGACCACCTTGAACCTTGCTCATTCCTTAATACAGATTGGGGAAGATGAGAAATAAACTGTCTTGCCAAGAGAGGAGTGCAACACATAAGGACACCTCTATTCCTCATTGTGCAAGTGTGAAAAGAGTGTAGGATATCCCCTAACAATGTAGGCACCGGGTTGCGGGATATGAAGATTTTGACGGCGTTGATATCTATGAGCTAGTCAGGATTTGGAAACAAAACCATCCCATAGATGGGGAGAGCCACAATTTCCTCAAAAGCTTACAAGTCTAAGGAATTCCAAAAGCTTTGGGCTTTCTCAAACAGAAACTTTTCTAGGAAGCCTTTGACACCACTCCTTGTTTCCCAACGAGTTGTGATATCAGATGAGTGCAAGTGTAGAGCTTGAGAAATCTCTTCTGGCTTTGGATCTCTTTCCGTACCGTTGAAAGGTAGTTGATTGAGAATGGGAATCCTCAAGAGTTGGTAGAATTCTTCCAAAGTAGGCACAAGTTGATAGTCGGGAAATGTGAAGCAATGGTGCAAAGGATCAAAGAACTGAAAGAGCACCTTCATCATGTCCTCATCTGTGTTGGAGGTGACCAAGTTGAGTAGACGACCATGTCTCTCGGTGAATGGAGAGTTTTCAGGAATCCTTGAAGCTAGCTCCTTTAGTTGTGGAGGGATTCTCACAAGGTTGACTTGAATAGTTTTCCTGCGAAGTGAGTCCATATCCTACAAAACAAGAAAAAAGATGAATCCCAAAATCCTTGAAATGGTTAGTGGATGTATATGATGTTCATGATGTCCATGATATTATGTACAATTATGCATATACAAAGCAAACAAGTCCTTAGGTTTAGGCTTGCATGGAGTTTTATAGGTAAGT
Source organism: Vicia faba (assembly GCA_948472305.1). Taxonomy (NCBI): domain Eukaryota; kingdom Viridiplantae; phylum Streptophyta; class Magnoliopsida; order Fabales; family Fabaceae; genus Vicia; species Vicia faba. The sequence continues at coordinate 273,313,213 of OX451735.1, read as the reverse complement.
ACCCTCTTGAAGTTTAGTTGGCTCAAACCTGGCCTAGTAATAGTAACCGGGTTCTAAGGAGCTCAATATCACTCGTTTGTTTCCTTGGTCATTGTTTCAGCTCAAGCCTCTTTAATGGCGACCAAAATATCCCAAGAAACCAAACCTCAATGAGTGTAGTATCGAGTATCTACCAACTTCGGATTGCACCAAAGCCGGTCATCTCACTACATCCTAAAAGGCCAAGTTGGTCAAGTAAAGGTTCTAGAAGTTCATTAGTGCTTCATGACATCACTCAGTGACCCCGTATTCTCTTTGATTAACTAAAAGGCTATCGGTACCCACAAATATGTCACACTAACATAGCTATTGCTTAGACCATGTCGGTATACCCCGCACAGTTTCCACAATGTATTGCTACTTACCTATAATGTATCCCAAATCCGGGTAGAGGATTTAAACCCAAATAAAGAACCATAATGTAAAGCATATAAGTCAAACAATGTAAGCAAATAAATGTGATCTAACCCTAAGGTAACCCCACTTTTAGAATTTTCCCCAGCAGAGTCGCTAGTTCTGTGATGCGGTGGGAGAACTGACTTGAGGGTTTTGCGTTTGATCGCAAATGTTGCGGTTAGCAAGAGTCGCCACCAACTTTTCTTTTATCCAAAAGGAAAGGTGAAAAAGCACAGGAAAGACCTTTGAGATTTTTTCTTGAGTTCGGGGGGTAGATTATGAAAAGGGAAGGTATTAGCACCCTTTTCATCCATGGTTTTCCATGGGCTCTTAGTTACTTGCTAGATCACTTGCTTTTGTTTGAAATTGTGCTTTGTGTGGTTTTTGAAAGTATTTTGTAAAGGAGGCCATTTGTTTAGGCAATCTTTGTAATGATTCTCGTTCGTAAGAATGTATACAAAGATGTTTGATCTTTTTGAAAAAATGTTTTCAATTTTGTAAGATGTTTTGAAAGTGGATGTGATTGTTTTGAAAATAGCAAGGATGTTTGTTTTGAAATGGAGCAAGTAACTAGAAGAAATCTACCTACTCAAATGTCTTTCTTATTTTATTTTCCTTTGACATTGATGTCTTACCATGGATTTGGTAAGCAAACCTATCTTTGGATGTAAACGGGACGGGCGTGGGTCATAATATAGCCATGATTAGCAATGTTGCAAAGTATCTTGGCATTTTTGAGGGACTAAGATCATTTTTGTAAGGCAACTTTGAATAACGTCATCGAGGTACTATGATCTTGTATTTGTTTGTTTTTGCTAATACACCTTACATGTGTAATATGGCCATTTTTGTATAAGGCAACCAAGTGGGATAACCCTAGGGGTGTTTTGTGTGTAAGTGTGTCATTTTCATGCTTGATTTTGTCTTGGATTAGGGTTTTCTATTTGATTGGTTTTATCTTGCCATACAAACCCTAATTACTAGCATGTTATGTAAAAGCGATAAATTGCGGAATTTAAAGTTACTACGCTATTACAAATATTTGTGGGAGGGGGTATACAATTTATGAATGGGGATTGCAATAATATAAACCTAATTAATCTATCACAACCAAATTGAATATGTACAAATATTGGAATAAATAATATACAAGGTGAATTAAATATGAAAAGATATGTAAATGCAAAGAAGAGTTTTGTTTGGTTTTTATGTGAAAAATGTTTTAACCTAAACCTAATAAATAAATAAAGATTAAATTAAATCAATTAAGAAAAGAAGTTATTTTAGAAAAGATTTTTTTTTGAATAAACCCTAATTCTATTTGATTAAAAGGAAATAAGTTTCTTTAAGAAAAAGTAAGTATTTTTTGTATTTTTTATCTTGAAAATTATATATGGCATTATGAGATATTTTGGTCTTTTTTTTACTAAAATAATATGTTTAATGGGTGTGAAGAAAAATAAATATTTAAACTAGTTATAATTTAATTTACAAAGTCATTTAATAAAAATAGATAATATATAACTAAAAAGATTTTTTACATGAGAAAAATAAAATAAAATGAGCCAAAATACAAATCTATCATTTTTATATTTTTTAGGATTTTTAACATTAAGAAAAATATATTTAATAAAATAAAATGAAAGTAAAATAAATAAATAAAATCATATGGGGCCAGGGGTGTCACAAGTAAACAGGATGCAGAGTGTTAGCAAAAAAACATAGGCCCATGAAGCAAAAAGCCCAGCGCTGCAAAGTGCCAAAAAAAGGAAAAAATGTGAGAAAATGCAAAAGGCAGGCGCTTAGGCTCGAACCCGTGACCTATAGCATTTTTGCGCGCTGCCTTACCACTGGGGTGGCTGTACATCTTTTTATATAAACACAATCATAAATATATATATTAGAAAATGTCCTCTGAAGGCAACTTCATCTTCAACCTTGAGCCATGGCCAGATCACCTGTATCTTCTTCATTTCTCCATAAAAATGGAAAGTTCAAATATGAAAGTTATAGTGTTTCTTCCCACGAGTTCTACCATATAATTTATGTAAACTAAAAGTCAAAGATCAAAGATAATTTTACTTGCCCTAATTTGAAAACTAATTTTTACAGAAATTTCAAATCCAAAATTCTCTATACACAGTTAATATAAATGAAAACTATGAACATGGTTAGCTTTAGGACAAGGATATCTACATTTTTCTTTCACAAATCAGGACCAAATGATGCTTGTATGAAGAGATAGAAGTTTGTGTTTTTACCTCTTTCAGCTGGGATCGTTAATGGAGTTTGAGCAAGTTTTGAGAAGGCCTGAGGAGCTGTTTAGCTTGCCTGGACCTCCCTGAGTGTATTCCAATCCTTACTTTGTCTTGAAAGTCTCTGAATCTCCCTACTCAAGTCAACCTGCAAGCTTGATATTTGAAAATGGTGGATGGAGGAGGAGGAGGAGTTACAGTGAGGGAACATGGGTAAGGATCACTTAGATATGAAGTATATTAAGTGTTTAGCTGGTTAAAACTCAAAACGCACGAGTGGTTTTGGAGATGGTTGTGTAAGGTTCAAAAATGTAGAGTTATGGCAGATTCTAAGTTGCAGAGTGTTTTGGAGTGTTTTGGAGTCTTATACTTCGTGTGTCAACTTGCAAATAATGTGTTTACATATAAGTAAAAGGTCTTAAGTCTTGTAACAACTCAGATTTCAAAAACTCACATGTTTGCTTGGTTTCTTGTTTGTGAAGCAAAGCTAGTAAACATGGTTCCAAGGTGTAGTACCAAGCTTGTAGGGTGATGAGTCCTTTTAACATGCTTGTTCTGATTGAGTGGAGTGTGTTTATGCAGAAAAAACAAGTGCAAGGCTCAATGCAAGCTGACTTTGCATAAAGCTTGCTTTTCTAAAATGGCAATGTTGCCTTTCTCCCAAAAATGGAATTAATCTTGTACAATGCATTCAATGCGTGGCTTAAAGCTTCCAACAACTGTGAAAACATTTAATTATGGAGTGAAAGTCAAGTTAGGAGCCTGCAAAGTAGGATTTGTTCAGCATGCTTGAGGATTTGAATTTTTGTTCATCGTGAAATGGCTTGAAATCAAAGTGATAAATCACAACTTCATCTCTTTGATTCTCCCTACTCAGGACTGATCTCAAGGATTTCTTTGACATTTTGGAAAGCTTGCAATATGATCTATAACTCATATTTGAATTTCTTTTGAAGATTCCCCTCGGAACTATGTGAAAAAATGGCATGAAGTTAGGTCAAAAATCTGCCTAACTAGGGCAAAATTTCACTAAGTTATTTTAGTTCATGAGCATGTATTCACAAAATTATATCTTGAGATCCAAGCATTTTTAGGAGAAATTGTGTGTGCAAAGTTGTATATTTCATGGAGATCTACAACTTTCATGTTGGAAGTTTCCTTCGAATCTACTTGCTTCATGGTGAAAATTTGGCTCAAAGTTGAGAAAGAATAAGAAATTTTCCATACTTAGAAAAATTTCTAAGTTAAAATTTTTCAAATTTTCAAGTCAAAATCTTGAATCCTTGATTTCTTGATGAACAAGTTTCACATCTTGACATGTTTTGATGAATTATGATCTTTGGAACTTGATTTTGACCAAAAAGTCAAAGTTTGACTTTTCAGTATACAGTTGACTTTTGATCAGTTGACTACAAAATTCATCTGTCAATCCAATGGATTTGCAATGTTTTGAACCATGTTATTAGGTCCAAATGATGCAATTGAACTCTTGAAATAATGCCTCATACCAATTAGCCATTTTCTAGGTCAAAAATCAGAAATTTCCTTTTCCCAGTCAAAACCCTAATTTTGACCATTTTGCCCTTTTGGAGATTTGATCAAATTCCTTGAAGAGTTGTGGTCCAAACTTGATCAAATGATACATATGACTCTAAAATGTTGATGTGGATTAAAAATTATGAAGTTTGACTGTAAATTGGTCATAGTTGACTTCTTCCCCAACACAACTGATTTTTAGGTCAACTGCTCAATTGACTGATCAAAAGTGTGATCCAAGGCTTGAAACTTGACATGAGTAATCTTGGGGGTCCATAATTATCCATGAAAGTCATATGAAGCATTGGAAGTTCAAAAATCCTTGTGAAATATCAAACCCTAATTTTGGTCATCAGTGTATAAGGAGGTGTCTTGAGCTGATCAAACCCTAGTGCAGTCTTGAGCCCAAGGAGACCTTGTGAGAAAATTCTTGATAAGTGAGTGGGAAAATTTTAGGGTAAAACACTCCCCCTTTTTGATGATGACAAAAACTAGGATTTTCAATGAAAAAAATATAGAACAAAAAGCTTAAGAGAGACCCCCCCTGAGTTGATTACTTCCCTGAAGTTCCTTCTCGTCAGAGCTTTTGATGCATCTCCTTTTGTCCTTATCAGAATGTGTTCCTGTTCAATATTTTCAGAAAATATAGAGGTTAAAATATTCAGAATGTTTGAGACTTTGTCCCGGTATTCTATTATTGAAAATATCTTACTTTCTCCCCCTTTTTGTCAGGTATCAAAAAGCAATATAATCAGAGTCAAAAAGGATGAATTATATTGAAAATAAAATGCAATGACAATTTTCAGAAACTAGGAGGATAAGATAAAAAATACAGATAAACAATTTAAATAAAATCTAAGAAGGAGGGGGAAGGCGTGTGAACAATGCTTCCAACAAGCTCTTGATTTGAATGCTTGACTCTTCCTGCTTTCCCAGAATGTCTTTGATTTCTTTTGTTGTATCTTCTTTGTTGTACCCCAAAATTTTCCCTCTCTTTTCCACAAGAAATCACAGCTTCAGGTTTTCCCTGATTTTTCAAATTGGCTTAAGAATTGGTCAAATAGACTTTTCTTATCAGTCAAACAAAATTAGGGTTTCCATTAACTTTTGAATCAGTCCAAGCAGATTATTAGGGTTTTTAGTGATTTGGTTGAGTTTGACTCAGGGTTTGATCAGGCAGACGTTTCTTTGACAATAAATCAAGAATTAGGGTTTGCGCGCGCATTCTCGGAAGGAATTAATTCTACAGTTCTTTTCAATTGACTCTGGGAAATGGGTTGAGGCTTCTGATTGAAAGTTTGAAGTTTAAGTTTGATCAAGGAGATAAAGGACATATGGACGTTTGTTTGTTTAACTGTGCAATGCTTTTGGTTATTCGGAACGTCGGACGTTTATTGATTATTTATAATTTCTAAGTTAAAATTATTGGATAATTTCCAATTATTATAATTCAAGAAATTTAAGTAATTAAATAAATAAATGCAGAAGAATTAAAGAATTAACTGACAAATGATTTTTTATTCATTTTCAATTGTTGTTACAAATGTTTATTTGATACAGTAAATTTATTTACAGTGTTACAATGACATTTATTACAATGATTAAAAATAAATTAAATCTATCCTAAGTCTTCATCTTCTACTGCTGCTCCCCATTGCTCAACTGATATTTATCTGCAAAGACAAAAAAAGAAAGAAGTCAAATGCAGATGAATTTAAAGGCATTTTCAGACAGTTAATCAAAAAACTCATCATTAAAGGTGTTGGCCGGAATCAGTTTGTTCGTCCTCTCTGCAAATCGCAAGAAGATGTCTCTTCTTGGTTCACAAAGAGGGAAAGAAAATTATCTTGCAAGCTAAATCAATTTAAAAAAAAGGAACAAGGAAGCATATTAAATGCATAAAGTTGCATAAATTGCATTGTCAAAATGGGCAAGCAAGCTACACGGTTCAAAATGCCAAACCAAGTCACAAGTGACAAACTAAGCTGAACAAGTTTCAAACTAAGCAAACTAAATCACAAAGAAGCTGTCAAATTGTCCAAGAGCTGTCAACAGAGCTGCCTACAAGCTAGCAAAAGCAATGCAGAAAATCTGGAAGTATGCAGAGGAAAGACAAAATGCAAGCAATGTTTCAAATATCTTCATCATTTTCCAGCCACACCTTTTCAGAACAGAAAGTACAGTTTAAGTAATTAAATATACTTTTCTGGAGAGAGAGAAAAGAGAGAAAAGTAGCAGGCTTACAGTTTCAGGCAGGCTAGAGATAAATAAATATAACAGATCAGAATTGTCAAAAGGAGGTAGAACATATAGAACACATAGAGAAAAAACATAACACAAGCCTCATGCCTGCCTGAACAACAAACCTCAGCTTGTTCATCCCCAAAACTGTAAACACAAATCTGTCAAAACTACTTCAAGCCTCATGCCTGCCTGAACAACAAACCAAAGCTTGTTCAATTTCAAAATTTGTACAAACCCTCCAAGCCTGTCAAACACAAGCAAGCAAAAAGCTCAAACCTGCATAAACCTCAGGACAACTCAGTAGCCTGCATAGCCTTCACCATAAATCCAAACCAAACATCCAAACAACAAAAACAAAAGCCCTCAGAACCATGTTCATCACAGGGCCAAAAAATCATACAAACATTCAACCTGCCTTCAAGATCAAGCAAACCTAAAAACCCTCAGAATCAAATTCGTCATAGGGCCAACATATCAGCAACTCAGAAGCATACAGTCATCAGAATAACAACAACATCATCAAACTCACGGGCTAAACAGATCCAGTCAAAGAGAGGGAAAATCATAAGCAAAGCTCATCATCAGAACAAAGCAAGCCAAAGCCAAGATATCAAAAGCAACTCAGAAGAAAGCAACATTGAGGCAAGCAATCAGAAGAAGAAAAAAAGAAGATGCAGAAGTGAAGCGTCCCTAGGGTTTTCAGAAGCAGAGCATTCATCATAAAACGTATAAAGCAAGATACAAATACCAGACAAGCTAGCAAGCTCTCAGCATCACGTACTCCCTCGCCTTGGCCACCGGAGATGCCTCATGTCCACTTCTCCGCCTCTTCTCCAAAAACCCTAAAGGTAGTAACTCCTCCCTTTTCTTTACACCTCACACAAACATAGACAACACAGAAAATCAAAAACGTGTCCAAGGTTAACAACATGCAAGAATAAGAATCCGAAACCCTTAAAACAAAAAGAACTGAGAAATTGTTACCTTTTATCACCGCCTGGGTACGACCATGGAGAGAGGGAAGATGGATGGTGGCGTCTGGTATCTTAGGTGAAGAGAGGCGTTGGAAGCTCATGTTCGAGAGCGAGGAAGAGATGAAGAAGAAGAGAAACGGCGCCGCTCATCAAGCACTGTAAAACCTTGTTCTGGACAAACAAACTCAAACCCTAAACAAATTTGCCAAACGCGTTGGGCCTGTCCCTCACAAAAACTGCCAAAGCCCAATCTCATTTCAAGCGTGTGCACCCCCCCCCCCCCCCTTTTTTGTGTTAATCCATTTTTATTTTACATTAATGGGCCATAATCCCTAAGGCCCATTTAAACCTTTTTTTTTATTTTTTACAAATCAACCATTTTTTTATCACTTTACTTTTTTTTCTTTTTTTATATACATAACTTAAATTAATATTTTTGTTAAATAAAAATAATACATTAACTTCTTTTGTAAAAAAAATTCTTAAATACCTTTTATCACACTTATGTAAACATTAGTTTTCTTTTAAGTTAAATAATTTTAAAACTTTTGTTTAATTATTTCTATACAAGTTTCTAAAAACATTAACTAGATACATAGATAATAGAATACTTTAACTTAAACATTTTACTTTTCTTTTCTTTAAAACTTTTGTTTATATAACATTAACAAAAAACACAAAAATAAATAATATAAATACTTAATAAATACATTAGGTTAATATTTGCATCATTTGTAAATAATCACATACATTTTACAATCCTTTTGATTCTCTTTTATTCTTATACATTGCTATATTTTACATTGAGAATGCGAGTCGATTTGGTTGTAAATATTATTTGGATACTACTATCCTGATAAGACTCATCCCCATTTGTAAATATTTGTACCCCCATCCCTGGATACTTATTTGTAATAGCTTAGACTTTAAATTCCCGCAATTTATCGCTTTTCATATACTGTATAGTAATTAGGGTTTGTATGCGAAGATTCAAAATCAACCGCTAGATAACCTAATACAAAGATAAATGCATGACAATCAATACACCATTCACACTTGCACCCCTAGGGTAATCCCGCTTGTTGCCTTCCAAAATGGGCCATGGTTACATGTTAAATCTCTTTGGCAAAACAAAAACAAATCAAATGATCATAGTCCCTCGATGACGCCATCAAGTTGCCTTAACAAAAATGATCAAGTCCCTTAAGAAAAATGCCAAAGATACTTGACACTATTGCCTCCATGGTCTAAACGATGACTCGCGCCCGTCCCGTTAACATCCTAACACAAGGTTGTTCACCAAATACAATGGTGAAACAACACTGTTAAAAGGGTTAAAAACATAAGGAAATATCTTTGAGTAAATTTAGGGGTAGACAACTTTTAGTTACTTGATCAAACTTGCAAAACACACTTGCCTACTTTCAAAACACACTCCACAACACAACTTTCAAAACAACTTTCAAAAACATTGAAACATCTTTTCAAAAAGACAAACACCTTTGTAAAACATTCGAGTAAAGAATTGTTACAATGGTTGCCTAGACAAGGCATCTTTTTCAAAACATTTTCAAAACCAAACACACAAAGCACCATTTCAAACAATTGAAAAGCAAAGGCAAGTGATCTAAGCAAGTAACTAAGAGCCCATGGATAACCATGGATAGAAAGGGTGTTAATACCTTCCCTTTCTATAATCTACTCCCCGAACCCAAGAAAACATCTCAAAGGTTTTTCCTGTGCTTTTTAACCTTTCCTTAGGATAAAATAAAAAGTCGGTGGCGACTCTTGCTAAACTGAAACATTTGCAAAAACAAACGCAAAACCCAAGTCAGTTCTCCCACCGTATCACATTCTTGTTCATCCAAAATACCCTTGATTTATTTGTTTGTATCCTCTTGCTTATCCAGTCTGGCATGGATTAAGGCATTCTCCTTCTTCAACTCTTCTAGAGTTTGTATGACTAGTGACGAAGCTGGTGTATCTTCAGGGGTTGCATGTCATTCAAAACATTCCGCAGCCTCTTCTGATTGAACTATTTCTTATGTAGCAATCATGTTTTCCGGAGCAGTAGTCATAGAGTGACTATCAGAATCTAGTTCAGTGACTTCTGAAGAATGGTGCTCTTTCCAGGGAGCATTATCCAGCGGAAGAATTTCTTTCTTATACCATTTGCTCGGAACTTGATCTTGGAAGGCTTTAAGCTCATCACTGAAGTTTTGTTGAGCCCTTTCATAGCCCAATTCTTTCAGCTTTTGGGTTTCAGAGTTGAGCCATTTTCTGAATCTTTCCCACAGAGAATCAGAAGCAGCAGGATTAGAAATATCTTGACTTGCTTGCTTCAAGGAAGTAATCCATTCCTACATTTTTGTTTCAAAAATCAACAGATTCTTACCAACATCTGATTTGGTTGAGGTTGGTTTAGGTTTTGGAGTGGCAATTTTGTTTGAGGTGGAAGCTAGTTGGTCCAGCACTTGTGGATCAATGACAAGTCTGAGGTTGTCAGCTGGACGGTTGATGGGTGATGGAGTGGAAGAGTCAGAAATCAGGATTGGTGAGTTAGGTGTGTTTGGTGGTGTAGATTCATATGGTGAAGGGATTTCTGGAATATCATGAATAGTGAGAGGTAAGCGAATCGTAAGAGGTTCTGTTATTCCAAGGATTGGGATAGTGGTATCAAAATCTGAAGAGGATTCTTCAGATTGGTTTGTGGTAGCGTGTTGAATTTCTGGTTCGGGAATTTCAGAAGATGGGTTTTCAGAGAGAGGAGTGAGAGAGTTTCCATTCTCTGGTTGAGGTGAGTTGAGGTTCAGATGTTCTGGTTGAGGAGAGTGTGGTTGTGAATTTTCTGGTTGGGGAGGGTGTTTAGATTTTCTGGGAGTGGTGAGGAAAAGTCTTGATCAAATAGTTCAATATCAGATAGAACTTTAGCAAGTTCTGGTTGATGTTGTTCTGGATTTGGATTTGGATTGGGGTAGTGAGGTTCATTCAAGAAGTTTCCAAGAGTTACAGATGGATCAAACTCTATGTCAAAATCCTTAAATGTTTGGGGTGAAAGATTTTCTGTTGGTTGAGGGGGAATGGTTTCAGATGTTGGAATGGCTATTGACTTTACAACAGAAACAGAAGATGGATTACCTTTCTTTTTCGCAGCTTTAGGTGTCCTCTGAGAGGATCCTTCTCCTGCTGCCTTCCTCTTTTTGGATTTCTTTAGCACAACCTCTGGAGTTGGCTTGTGCAGATCTTGGATTTTGATTTCTGGAATAGTCCCATCAGCCTTGCAAGCCTCAAGGTATCTGACTATGATTTCTGGAGAGGCATCTATCTCAGAAAATAGTAGAAAATCCTTCAAAGGGATTCTCCTAGAAGTGATAGCCTCATGAGGAGAAATTGTTGGTTCCTTCTTAATGTTCTCAATAATCTTCATTTTCTTCAAATTCTTAGCATTCAAGGGTTTCCCAGCGGTTGCTTCCAGAGTACTGTTTTCTTGAGCCTCTGTCAGATGTTCTATCAGCCTGTTTTCTGTTAGAATATCTGAAATCAATCTTCCAAGAGGAATCCAATCCCTCTTAGTTCTTTCTTCTTCTCTTGTATCTTTCACACTTGTTCTGAGATGGTTAAAGAGAAAGTGCGGAAGGTTTATCTTTGTCTTCTTTGCAATGAAGTAAATCAGAAACTGCTGATCAATATTGATGTAATCAGAAGAGCTTGTAGGCTTCCTGTGATTGATGCATCCCAGAATTATTATGGCCCAGATTTTGTGATGATCCTTTAAGTCTCTGATCTTGCTGGATGGCTGTCCAGAAGTGAAGATTTCCCTAGCAATAGATTTTAGGTCAGAGCACCTATCAGCCATATCAATGCACCTGACTCCACCGCCATTGTATCCAATGAGTTTCCCAATAAAATCTTCTATTATCACTATCTTCTTCCCCATAACATATGATGTGACCTGGTGGTTGGATGAGGTAGCATGAATCCAGAACTCTTTAACAAGAATGGGAAAAGTTTGACCCAACAGACGATCAAAGTATTTGTTCCATCCCTGTGCAGTTACATCTTCATACAGATTAAACCCATTTTCTTGTAAGCTTTCAAAATCAATGATGAATTCAGAGAGAACTTCAAGGTTGTAAATCGGAGTGAGTAGCATTCTAATGGGTTCTTCATATTGTTTCGTTGATGAAGATTCAGGAGCATTGAGATTCTTGAGACTTTATGATGATGCCATTGTTCACACGGATTCTTTGAAGAAAAATAATGGAAAGGGTTTTTTGAAAAAGACTAGAACAAGAGAGAATATAGAAGAGGGTAAAACATGAATGAATGAAATAGTAAATTGAGTTTATATAGGTTTTTAGAAAGCGTAATCAGTAAGAAAGAAAATAAGTAATGATTATATGCATTAATGAAACCTGAAATTAGGGGATTTAGAGAGATATTGAACAGCTACCACTGACAAGTGTCTCAATGCATCCAATCAGAGCCTTGGACCCTTCAGAATTTGAACGCGTGTTCAGCCTCAGAAGGTAGCTTGTGAGAGGATAATAGATGTTTGATGATGTGAACTGCACACCTCTATCCTTGAAATGAAACGTTCAGATCTTCATAGATAGATTCTGAGGAAACTGTAGTTCTAACTTCTGAAGACAAGTTGATCAGATGTTCACAGAAAAACAATAAAGTTCTGAGGGTTAAGATATGCAAATAAAACATTTTATTCTGGGAATAATTTCATGCTGAGATGTTTCATAATGAAATTGAATCTATCTTCAGAAAGGGGTTTTGTAAATACATCAGCCCATTGATGGTCTGTGTCAATAAATTTTAAAGTAAGAATTCCTTTCTGAATATAGTCCCTAATAAAGTGATGTTTTATTTCTATATTCTTAGCCCTAGAATGCAAAATGGGATTTCTACTGAGACATATGGCAGAAGTGTTATCACAGAATATGGGAATGTTACTCTCAAATATGTTGAAGTCTTCAAGTTGACTTTTCATCTAGAGCATTTGAGTGCTACATCCAGCAGCTGTTATGTATTCAGCTTCTGCTATTGACAATGCTATTATGGCTGTCTCTTGTTGGTCCATGAGATCAGATTGTCTCCCAGAAACTGGCAGCTTCCAGAAATGCTTTTACGCTCTACTCTGTCTCCAGCAAAGTCAGCATCACAGTGTCCTACTAAGCTGTATTCATTGGATTTTCTATAAAACAAACCCAGATTAGTAGTACCTTTCAGATACTTGAAAATTCGCTTAACTGCTGTTAAGTGAGATTCTCTAGGATCTGATTGGAATCTAGCACACAAGAAAACACTGAATAAAATATCAGGCCTTAAAGCCGTCAGATAAAGGAGAGAGCCAATCATACCTCTGTAAATTTTCTACTCTACCTTTTTACTTAACTCTTCCTTTTCCAGAATGCACGTGGGATGCATTGGAGTCTTTGAGGGCTTACATTCTGAGAGGTCAAATTTCTTCAGAATTTCTCTGACATATTTGCTCTGATGAATGTAAGTTCCTTCTGGAGTTTCGTTTATCTGAATGCCCAGAAAGAATTTGAGTTCCCCCATTAAGCTCATCTCAAACTCTGCCTGAATGCACTTAGCAAATTCTCTTCCTAGAGAAGGTTTAGTGGATCCAAAAATGATATCATCTACATAAATCTGACAAACTAAAATGTCATTCTTAAATGTCTTACAGAATAAGGTTGTGTCCACTTTCCCTCTGGTGAATTCCTTTTCTAACAGGAAGTTACTTAGTCTTTCATACCAAGCTCTGGGAGTTTGTTTCAGACCATAGAGTGACTTCTTTAGTTTGAAAACATATTCTGGGTGTTTGGAATTTTCAAACCTAGGGGTTTGGTGCACATATACCTCTTCATCTATGTAGCCATTTTGGAATGCACTTTTGACATCCATCTGATACAGAGTGATGCCATTGTTTACAGCAAATGACATTAAGAGTCTGATAGATTCTAACCTGGCGACTGGAGCAAAGGTTTATGTATAGTCTATCCCTTCTTGCTTACTATAACCTTGTGCCACCAGTCGTGCTTTTTTTTGATGACTTCTCCTTGCTCGTTCAGTTTGTTTCTGAACACCCACTTTGCTCCAATGATATTGAATCCTTTTGGTTTGGGAACTAGATCCCATACCTCATTTCTGGTGAATTGATTTAGTTCGTCCTGCATTTCCAAAATCCATTCATTGTCCAGAAGAGCTTCATCAATTGTTGTTGGTTCAATCAGAGAGACCAGTCCCACGAGGGATTCTTCAGAGTTTCTAAATGTTGATCTTGTTCTGATTGGATCATCCTTCTTTCCCAGGATCTTATCTTTTGGGTGAGCTATGCTGCTTCTGGATAACCTTTTTTGTAGTTGATCAACAGGAGGTACATGATCACTTGTAATATTTCTTTTTGAAGTTGTTGGAGCGTCTCTGTTGGGAACTTCTGATGAGTTGTCTTCAATACTTGTGAATTCAAATTCTATATCTGCAAAGAATTCATTCTACTTTGAATTTTGAGGGTCAAGCTTATCATCAAATCTAACACTGATTGACTCTTCAACAATATGTGTTTCTGTACTGTATACTCTGTACCCTCTTGAGCGTTCAGAGTATCCTAACATAATACACTTTTATGCTTTAGAGTCAAACTTGTTCAGATGATCTTTAGTATTCAGAATAAAACAGGTGCATCCAAAAGGATGGAAATAAGAAATGTTGGGCTTTCTGTTCTTCCACAATTCATATGGAGTCTTTTCCAGAATAAGTCTTATAGAGATTCTATTCTGAATGTAACACGCCGTGTTAATTACTTCTGCCCAGAAGATCTTAGCAATGTTAGTCTCATTGATCATGGTTCTGGCCATTTCTTGCAGTGTTCTGTTCTTTCGTTCTATAATTCCATTTTGTTGGGGAGTTCTAGGACAAGAGAAGTCATGCAAGGTGCCTCTTTCATTAAAAAAATGTTTCAAAATTTTTATTTTCAAATTCTCCACCATGATCACTTCCGACTTTGACAATTCTAAGATCTTTTTCATTCTGAACTTGGTTACAGAATGCAACGAACACAGAATGTGACTCATCCTTGTGTCTTAAGAACTTTACCGATGTCCATCTGCTATAGTTATCTACGATCACTAACCCATACTTCTTTCCACTAACAGACACAATTTTTACTAGTCCAAATAAGTATATGTGCAGAAGTTCTAATGGCTTAGAGGTGGAAACAACATTTTTATATTTAAAAGCAATTTTTGCAAATTTTCCTTTCTGACATGCTTCACACAGAGCATCTGAGCTGAACTTCAGATTAGGAAGTCCTCTGACCAGATTGAGTTTGTTAATCTGAGATATTCTTCTCATACTAACATGCCCCAATCTTCTGTGCCAGACCCATTGCTCGTTGTTAACAGAGAGAAGACATTTTACATTTTGACTTTTTAGTTCAGAAGGTTTTATCTTATAAATGTTGTTTTTCCTCTTTCCGTTGAAAAGGATATTTCTATCTTTCTGACTAGCAGCTTTGCATGAATTTTGATTAAATATTATATCATAACCGTTATCACTTAATTGACTTATGGATAACAGGTTATGCATTAATCATCAACTAAGAGCATATTATTTATAGAAGGAAGATTACCATTACCTATTTTTCCAGTGCCAATGATCTTCCCTCTTTGGTTGCCTCAAAAGCCCACGTAGCCTCCAGGTTTAAGTTCCAGGCTTAGGAACATATGCTTTCTTTCCGTCATGTGTCGAGAGCATCCAGAGTCCAG
The DNA here is from genome assembly GCA_948472305.1 of Vicia faba. NCBI lineage: Eukaryota > Viridiplantae > Streptophyta > Magnoliopsida > Fabales > Fabaceae > Vicia > Vicia faba. The sequence goes on along the minus strand of OX451735.1, from coordinate 273,297,985 downwards.
GTACCATGATTGGTGTTTTAGCCTTGCTGCTAAAGATATATGCTACATATATAATTTTTTCCTTAGGTACCCATATCTTTTGGGGTCCTGGTTTGTTAGTTTTACCAAAATTCTTGTTAAATTTTGGTTTGACAGAGTAATCATTACTAGTGTATTTTAGGTCATGTGTGTGCCCATACGTGAAGTGTGATTTTAGTGGTGTGCGTTTAATGACAAGGTCCATGACTTTATTAGGTGGAGATACCTTACCTTGGTATCCTATTCCTTTTCTGCCATTCTTGCTAACTCCATAGATCATTGAAGCCATCTTGCTTCTATCTATGTTTTTAGCCAGAAACTTCTGAAAGTTGTGATCATACTCTTTGATTATCTTATCAACATTACTGGGAGTCTCTGAGATTATTTCTTTCTGAGAGTTTTGTAAATCATTTTCTAATTTTGAAACCTTTTCTTTTAACTCATAATTCTCTAATCAAAGACTCTCAGTCTTTTCAGAGTCAGAGACAATATCCTTTCCAGGTTCTTGAATTTGACTCTGATTTGCTGATACCTTTCCAGAACATTCAAACTTTCTGCAAGTTCAGCCGTAGTAAAATTAACAATGAAGTTAGGGAATACCTCTTATGTGTCTGATTCTGAGTCTGAACCAGAAGCTTCACTATCTTCTGACACATTTGCCATGAGAGCTATGTTGGCTCTTTCATCATCTGACTCTGAGTCAGCATCAGAAGTGTCTGAATCGTCCCATGTTGCCATGAGGATTTTCTTCTTCTCCTTGATGAACTTCTTTTTGGGCTTTTCCTTCTGAAGCCTTGGACAGTCACTTTTGTAGTGCCCTTGCTCATTGCACTCATAGTAGATGATGTCCTTGTTATTTGACTTTCTGTGTCCTGAAGAACCTTCAGATCTTCTGTGTCCAGAGGAGGACTCAGACTTTCTATATCTGGAGGAGGATTCATTTTGATTCTCTGATCTTTTTGGGTTTCTGAATTTCCTTTGTTTCTTCTTCCACAGTTGATTGACCCTTCTGGAGAGGAGAGATAACTCATCTTCTTCTGATGAGGATCCATTAGAGGTTTCTTCCATAGCCTGCAAAACCTTAGAATCATATTTTTTTGTTAGATTTTAACGCTAGAGGCTTACCTTGCTTTTGAGGCTCATCTTCTTCTAGCTCTATCTCGTGACTTCTGAGGGAGCTGAGAAGTTCCTCCAGAGATATCTTGTTGAGATCTTTAGCTAGCTTAAGTGCAATGACCATTGGTCTCCATTGCTTGGGTAGACTTCTGATGATCTTCTTTACGTGATCAACGGTAGAATATCCTTTGTCAAGAACCTTTAGCCCAGCAACAAGAATCTGGAATCTTGAGAACATTGATTCTATGGATTCATTGTCTTCCATCTTGAATGCTTCATATTTCTGAATGAGCACAAGGGCCTTAGTTTCTTTGACTTATATGTTGCCTTCATGCGTCATTCTCAGAGAGTCAAACATGTTTTTGGCTGTCTCTCTGTTTGAGATTTTCTCATATTATGAGTATGAGATAGCACTAAGAAGTATTGTTCTAGCTTTATGATGGTTTCTGAAATCACATTTTTACTGGTCATACATCCTTTTTATGTCTATCTTCTTACCACTTTCGTCCACTGGATGTGTGTATCCATCAATTACCATGTCCCATAGATCAGCATCATGAGCCAAAAAGAAGCTCTCAATTTTATCTTTCCAGTAGTCAAAATTTTCTCCATCAAAAACTGGAGGTTTGCCACTGATTTTGTCCTTGTCCTCATGATAGTCATTGCTGATGTTTTGGCTTGGTCCCACCATAGTGTTTTTCTAAAGCTTGGATCTTGTACTGACACAGTTAAGTGTATGAACTCAGAACTAGGCGCTCTGATGCCAATTGAAGAAGTGAAAAACACAAGAAGGAGGGGGGGGGGGAGGGGGTTGAATTGAAACTTAAAATCAAAAGCGCAGTAGACACGATATTTTTATCCTGGTTCGTTTGATCTCAAACTACTCTAGTCCACCCGTCAAGTTGATTTCTCCTCTCTCCAACGAGGACTTAATTCACTAATCAAAAACTAATTACAACACTACTTTGACAACTGCCGAAGTCTTCTTGAGTACAACCACAACCCGGTTAATCTCAAGGAAAACTAGCTTAATCAAGATAAAAGACTATTCTGTGTATAGTTGTTTTTCCTTACAAAAACAGTATCACAACTGTGATATTTTACACAATTTTGAGCGTAAATATGAATATGTAGGATTTCAGCATTTGAGAGGTATGTTGCAGTGGTATCAAAAAATCGTAAACTAATTGTCCTCTTAGCTTGTTTATATAGGCATGAAAATCATTTCCAACATAAAGCGTGATAACGAACATTCAATGTTGTTTCCATATTGAGAAGATTCTTGTCTGAATGAAGCTGTTGCATGTGATGCTGTCTTGATTTAATAGTAATGCTTCGGGACTTAGAATCTTGCATGCTGCAATTGCTTCAGAACATTGATGACTCAGAGATGTGGGGATCTGATGGTATATGAAACTTCTGTTCAGAATCAGAGTATTCTTCACTTCAGCGTAGGTTCTGATCATCATTCTTCAGCGCAAATTCTGATTACCTCAGCTTGAAAGCTTCTATAGCTTAACTTCTGATACTGCTTTGGTCAGAACTTATTCATACAAAATAACATAAATTTAGAGTGCATATTTGTTCTTTGTGTTTGTTATCATCAAAACTCTAATTAAGGGTTATAGAATCAAACTATATTCTAACAAAAACACAATACTCTCTTGCAAGGTGAGTTTTCTGACTTTTGAACTCTTCATATAGGCATCGTTAATGTTTAATTTGTGAATGAAAAATGTAGATATCATTTCCCTAAAGCTAGACATGTTCATAGTTTTCATTTATGTTGCTTGATCTTAGAGAATTTTAAGGTTGAAGTTTCTGGAAAAATTATGGTTCATATTAGGGCCAATAAAATTCATGTTTGTCTTTGATCTATAGTTTTAATGCTTTACATTTCTGAAATCGTGAGGAAATTTTCCACAAGATTCATGTTTACACTTTTGTAAATGGATGAGAAATGAACAAGATGCAGGTGGTCTGGCTAGGCGCGAGGTTGAAGATGAAGTTTGTCTTCAGGAAGCAGTTTCTAATATATATTTATGATTTTATTATATGAACGGATGAAACAGGCCACCCCAGTGGTACAAGAAGCGCGCGCGTATTAGAAGGTCCTGGATTCGAGCCCCAGCGAGACCTTTTGCATTTTTCACAATTATCTTCATTTTCCATTTTTTGTTGAATCAGGCGCTTGGGCCTCAACCCCCTGGGCCTAGCATTTTTTATTATTTCATACTCCCTGTTTCACTTTCATACATCTTGGCCCATTTTCTTTCTTTTTTATTTTTATTTTCTTTATTATTATTATTCTTATTATTATTATTATTATTATTTATTAATATTACTTTTATTGTTACTAATAAAAATCTAAAAATATTTATATTTTATTATTTATATTTATTTAGTTTATTTTTCTTCATAAAACAAAAGAATAAAAACATTTCCTTTAACAAATTAATTTCCTTTTTTTAAATACTTAGATAATTAGTCTTAATTATTTTTATATTACTTTCTTGTAAATTAAAATCAATTTAGAATTTAGGACTTTTTATTTAATTAATTTTATTTACTAAATTAATTAAATTCATAAAAACCCTGAAAAACTTGTTTTCTGTAATAAATTAATTTCTTTTATTAACTTAATTTTAATTTTCTTATTCTAGTCAATTATTTTAATTTAATTAGGTCAAAACCTTTAATACAAAAATACATTCCTTATCCATACTTGTACATTATATTCATTTCATTTCTTGTACATTTATTCAAATTCAATATGGTTGTAATAGATAATTAGGGTTTTAATTTCTTGCAATTTCCCCATTTGTAATTTGTACACCTCCTCCCCTAAATGATGTAATAGCTTAGTTTTTTTCCCCGCAATTTAATGCTTTATATACAAATGCTAGTAAATTAGGGTTTGTATGGAAAGATAAAATCAACAAATAGCAAACCCTAATCAAGACAAATCAAGCATGTAAACCAATACACTTGCACACATACACCCTTAGGGTAAACCCAATTTATTACCTTACAAAAATTGCCATATTATGCATGTGAGGTGTCTTAGCAAAAGCAATCAAAAAATACAAGATCATAGTCCCTCGATGACGCTATCAAAGTTGCCTTTCAAAAATGATCTTAGTCTCTTAAAGAAAATGCTAAGATATCTTACAACATTGCTAATCATGGCTATACGATGACCCTTGCATGTCCCTTTTACATCCAAAGATAGAGTTACTTACCGAACCAATGGTAAGATAGCAATGTCAAAGGAAAGAGGAAATAAACATGAAATACTTTTGAGTAGGTAGATTGCTCCTAGTTGCTTGCTCAATTTCAAACCAAAAACATCCTTGCTATTTTCAAAACAAACACCAACACTTTCAAAAACATCTTTCAAACTTGAAAACATTTTCAAAGGATCAACACTTTGTATACGTTGTTACGAACGAGAATCATTACAAAGTTTTCCTAAACGATGGCGCCTTTTAAAAATACTTTCAAAAACCACACAAAGCACATTTTCAAACAAAATCAAGTGATCTAGCAAGTAACTAAGAGCCCATAGATAACTATGGATGAAAAGGGAGCTAATACCTTTCCTTTTCCTAATCTACCCCCCGAACTTAAGAAAACATCTCAAAGGTCTTTCCTGTTCTTTTTAACCTTTCCTTTTGGATAAAAGAAAAGTCGGTGGAGACTCTTGATAACCGCAACATTTGCGATCAAACGCAAAACAACCAAGTCAGTTCTCCCACTGCGTTACACTTACCTTTCTATTTTCACTTCTTCTGATTATAAGAACAAAATTGTGTCATCAAAAAACATAGTTTTGTCATCATAAAAAAAGGGGAGATTGTAAGAACAAGATTTAGTTCTACAATATTATCTCTGAGTTTTGATGATAACAAATGAGTATGTTTGTATGAACAATTTTGATACTCTAATTTTTGTTATTGTTGAGTACTTAACAAACAGGTTCTGCTTCTGATGGATGACGTGGCCAAGACATTAGAAGAGAATTGATTATGCTTCTATGTTACATAAGTTCTGTTGAACAGTAGCAAGACACTCCAGAAAGCTCTGAAGTGTAAGATCTAATGTTGTTCTAAAGAAACCAGCCAGAAGATCTGAAGACTCAAGTTTCTACTAAAGTCCAGAAGCTAAAGACTCAAGCTTCTAAAGACAACGTGTTTCAAAGAAACAAAGTTAGAAGATCTGAAGATAAAGTTTCTACTGAAGCCCAGATGCTGAAGGCTTGTGTTTCTAATAACAAGGTTCTAAAAATAAGGGTTGTAAAGATAAGGTCTTCCTACTAACTAATGGTAGGATAGCACCATCTAAAGGAGGAGGAAAAGAACAAAGACTTTTTTGAGTAGGTAGAACGCTCGTAGTCGCTTGCTCACAAACTTTTCAAAACAAAACATCTTTTCACAAAACAACACTTTATTTCACAAATGTTTTCAAAAATAAACATTCCGTATACATTCTCAACGATACGAGAATCATTACAAAATTGTCGCACTTAGGCATTTTCAAAATATTTTCAAACATACACAAGCACAAAGCATTTCCAAAAAGTGAGCTAGCAATTAAGAGCCTGTAGAATACTACGGATGAAAAGGATGCTAAAACCTTCCCTCTACATAACTTTCCCCCCTTACTCAAAATTATCAAAAGGTCTTTCCTGTTCTTTTCACCCTTTCCTTTATTGGATAAAAGAAAAGTCGGTGGCGAATCTTGCTATCTGCAACATTTACGATAAAATATAAAACTCAAAAGTCTGTTCTCCCATCGTATTAGAGAACTGACGACTCTGCTGGGGAATGATAACTAAAAGTGGGGTTACATTAAGAGCTAGATCACCTTTATTGTTTTACTTGTTTTCCTTTTATGCTTAATATTTTGGGATATGCTTGGGTTTATTTCTTATATAGATCCTATACCGAATCTAGGGGTATTTTAGGCAAGTAGAAATAGATCGTGAATATTGTACGATGTAGACCGATATGGTTAAAACAATGGCTATGTTAGTGCGACACATTGGTTGGTGCCGCTGTCCCTTAAGTCAGTCTAGGAGAATGTTGGGCTGTTGCGTGGTGTCATAAGCACTAATTGACCTTAGAACCTTAATTGACACAACTAAGCCATTAGAAAGTAGTGAGATGGTCGACTTTGGTGCAAACTGAAGTTGGTTGATACTCGATGCTACACTCATTAAGATTGGACTCTCAAGATATTTCAGTCACAATTCAAATGCTTGAGCTGAAATAATGCCTGAGAGAAAGATCAGTGATTTGAGATTCCTAGAACCCGATTACTTCTTTTAGGACAAGTTGAACCAACTAAACTCAAGATGGTACATAGTTATAAACTCCATGCAAGCCTGAACCTAAGGCCTGGTGTGTCTTGTTTATGTTTGATTAAATTTGTTCGGACATGACATCATGACATCATTACACATATAATTTTCACTAACAATTTCAAGGACCTAGGGATTTATCTTCGTTCTTTTGTTGTAGGTTATGGCCTCTACTCGCAGAAATACTATCCGGATCAGTTTTGTGAGGATACCTCTTCAACTTAAGGAGTTAGTCTCAAAAGTTTCTGAAAGCTCTCAATTCACCAAAAGGCATGGTCATCTACTCAGTTTGGTTACCACGGGTTTTGAAGAAGATATGATGAGTGTTTTATTCCATCTCTTTGGTCCCGCACATCATAGTTTCACCTTTCCAGATTATCAGCTGGTACCCACAATGGAAGAATTCTCTAAGCTACTGGGAATACATGTTCTTGATCGGACACCTTTCACTGGTTTAGCAAAAGATCCACAGCCTGAAGAAATTGCAGCAGCCTTACATCTAAAGTGGTCCGACATTGTATCTAATTGGGAAACAAGAAGTGGAGTCAAGGATTTTCTTGCTAAATTTCTGTTAGAGAAGGCTCGGTTGTTTCTGGATGCTATGAGTTTTCAGGCTTTCAAGGAAATCTTAGATTTGTTGATCTATGGTTTAGTGCTATTTCTTAATCCAGACCAACTCATAGATGTGAACTCCATTAAAATATTTCTTTCTCGTAACCCTATGCCTACTTTTCTCAGAGACATTCTGCATTCTCTTCACATCTGTATTATGAGGAAGAAATGGACTCTTATGTGTTGCATACCTTTGCTATCCAGGTGGTTTATTTCTCACCTTCCCCGATTAGTAGTGAAGAATGAACAAGGTTTGAGGTGGTCTCAAAGGATGATGTCGCTCTCTCATTCAGATATCTATTGGTGTTCCCGATCTATGGAAGATGTTACTATCATTGACCACTGTGGGGCATTCCATAATGTTCCACTCCTTGGCATTAGGGGAGGTATTACCTACAACCCTTCTCTAGCTTTACGCCAATTTGGTTATGTTCGAAGAGATGGTCCTCATGACATGCTTATCCAGGGTATTATATTCGATTACGAGAACAATTTTCAAGGTTATCGTTAAAGGTTTATACGTGCTTGAGCATGGTAAACAAGATTGATAGTGAAACTTTAGGACAAAAGAATTCCATTACTTTGGAGCCCTACATCATATGGGTACGATCTCGTGCTCAAAACCTTATAATTCCATATCCTGCTGTCTTACCAGTAATTGTGGAGCCTGTTGCCGAGGGGGATGTTCCTTATATCATTCTTCATCCAGATATTCCCACTGACCTTGAAGAATTGCAGAAGTCCTGGATTCAACTCAAGGAAGAACGGGACACCTTTGAGACTCAATTCTATGCAAGTGAGAAGAAATTGTTGGAGCTCACAAAGCAACTTCATGAATAGTGGAGTCTTAATGTATACATCAACACGAAGAGGAAGCGGTTGTGGGAGACTTGAATCTTAGGTTTTAGGATTTTATATTGTTGTCTCCTTGAGACCCTTTTGTGTTCATTGTAAGCCTAAAAGGCATTTGTAATTTTGAACTTACTAATAAAAATATTTGTTTTGGTTTCCTCTCGGTTATAAAATTTAAATCTCCTAAGGTCCTTGAAAACATTGCATCTACATATCATACATCATTTCATAAACAGGTTTTCAAATACAGGTCTTCTCATCTACTTACTGTTTATTTCAGTATAAGATGGCCCTTGAACAAACTTTCAAGGATCCTCAGGCTCATAATGCACAATTTCAAGAGGCTCTTCTGAATCTGGCCAAAGGGAAACAAGATATGATGGCGCTCCTCGCCAAGAAAAAGAAGAATAAGAAGCCAATTGTTATCCTCAATATGGGGAGACAGTTCAAAAGTCTTACTTAACTAGTTCAAGTGGGCGAAATTTCCCCTGAAGAAGACGACAACCAAGAAGAGGATATGAGAAGCACCAGGGCTGGAGGTAGAAACAATCAGGGCTCCGAAGATGAAGACTACTCCAATGAACAGTATCCTCCTGCAGATGACAAGTACAAGCAGTTGGAAGACCGTCTCAAAGCTATGGAAATCTAGAAAGTGCATGGATTAGATTTTGGAGAACTAGGTCTGTTCACACGGGTGGTCATCCCTCATAAGTTCAAGGTTCTCGTCTTTTCTAAATATGATGGGGTCTCTTGTCCCAAGCTCCATTTGAGGTCATATGTTCAGAAAATCCAACCTCATACTGCTGACCAGAAATTGTGGGTCCATTTCTTTCAAGAAAGTTTGGTCGGCACTCAACTTGAATGGTTCTATCAGCTCGAAGGAACCAACATTCACACATGGGAAGACTTGGCTACTGCTTTCTACAAGCAGGATCAATATAATGCTGACTTGGCACTGACTCGTGTGCAGTTTTAAAACATGTCCATGGGCTCGAACAGGGGTTTCAAAGAATATGCCTGGAAATGGAGAGATCTAGTTGGAAGGGTGCAGCCTCCTTTGACTGGCCGAGAATTGGTGGATATGTTCATGGGCACTTTGATAGGCCCATTCCTTAATATGTTGATTGGAAGCTCTTCGTTTGGTTTTATGGAGCTGATATGGACAGGAGAAAGGGTCGAAAGTGATATTAAGAGTGGGAAGATTTGGATGGCTATGTATTCTAATATTGCGAAGAAGTCATTAGATGGTAAAAAAGAAGCCAATGTTGTCTATGACCAGAAAGGTCGTAGTAAGAATGACCACCATCAGTCCGTGGGGGCGGTATTGATCTCTAATCCAGTGCATGTTCAACAATCACAACAGGGCAACCGTTGAAGGCCATGCGCTCTGTCAAGTCAGTTTACCAAGATCGGTGTTGTACCCCAAAATTTGCCCTCTCATTTCTCAGGAAATCACCCTAGATTCTCAAAGTTTTCTCTTAAACAAATCCAAGCCTTGAATTATCATTTCTTTCCAAGCAAGCCATTTACAAGGGAAAATTGGTCATTTACACGCTGAGAAGTCAAACCTTGGCTTTTAGATCAAAATTAAATCTCAAAAATCATATTTCATTAAGTCATGTTGGAATATGAAGTTTATTTCATCAAGAAGTTCAAAAGTCAAATTCTACCTTGGAAAAGTTAAATTCTAAATACTTAGAATTTTTCCAAAGCATTTAAGAAAAATGACACTTCAGAACTTCTGAGCCAGCCTCCAGGCAGGAGTAGTCAGAAGTTGTAAGCGTGGTTCAGCACATTATCTTTAGTCAGAACATGGCTTTTCAGCATCTACGCAAGTTCAGTCAGAGTTTTCTAGAGTAATGCAAATAAGGCAATAAAGTGTAGTACGAAGCCTGAAAGCTCCTTCAGAACATGCTGGAACCAGAAGGTAAGAGGGTCAGAAGATTGGGTACTACACTGAAGCAGAATCTCTAAGTTCAGAGTTTTCAGAGGCAAAATCAAAGAAACTTACTGGAAAGCCTGAGGATCCTTCAGAGCTTGCTGAGGCAACAGGATACCAAGATCAGAACTTGGGTGCGTTGTTTTGGACTATGCTGAAGTGGAACTGCTGGCTCAGATTTAAGTAATGATGCAAATCCCATATTACAAGATTTCTGATTTTAACAAATCTCATCACCATTTAATGCTCATTAATGCTCACAACCATTTTTGAGTATTTGTCCAAAGGATCTCTCCACGTGTAGGGTAGAAATACTTTTGTGCAGGATTAGGTAAAGGCCCATGCGCTACATTTTGCTTATAGGTTCACTTTTCCTTAATCTTTGCTTCCTACTCCAGCCTAAGCTAAAAAAACTGTCAGCCATCATACCTTTTTTGGAACTTGCTTCAAGAGCAAGTCAGCATCTAGTGCATGAAATTGGCGCCACTTGACATTTAAAAAAAAACCACAAAGCTTTGCCTATAAATAGAATACCATTGGTCACTGAGAAACGGCCAGAAAAAATTGCTGAAAAGAGATAGAAAGTTTGAGCAAGAAAAAAAACCTTGAATCTCTGCCCAAAATTCCTAGAGTTTAAAAAAAAACTGTAAACACAACATACAAACCATTAACTTTGGATCCCTTGCTTTCAAACTCCATTTGTTCTCAAAATATTTATTGACTAAAAAAAACCCACACAGTTTCTGACCCACACGTTGGAAACTGCCATAACTTCTGTATTCATACTACTATATACCCTCCATCCATCCATTCAAAGAAGTTGTTCAGAACATCATCAGAGTTGAGACTAACTCTAGTTCACAGAACTCTTTCCAGCTGCAAGGTAAGCAATTGCTGACCCTCACCACATTGCTTAAGTATTACCAGATTTGCATGCTCAAAAATACAATGTAGATATCATGCTTCTGATGTTGTACATGTTCTAAGATTTTCACGCATTTGTATGCTTAAGTAGTGAATGAATCAGTTCAGAAATTTCCTAAAGAAACTGAAACTCAGAGTTAAGATTAGCAAAGGCATGCTTGCCTCTGATTTATGGTTCTAATTCTCTTTATTACTGAGGCGCTATGACACCTGCTGAAACTGTCCTAGGCATGTCTTCTGTTTTGTGGAAAAATAACCAAATTGCAGATGTTCTGACTAGCATAGGGAGAGACCAAGTTCTGACATTAGCATCAGCGCTTCTGGAGCCTGTTTTGTTATTAGTAATATCAGAACTTCTGAAAATTATTGTGTTCCCAGCAGGGTCAGAACCTCTGACCTCATACATTTTCACTAACAGGTTTTTATTCTGCAGCACGCCAGGGTCAGAACCTCTGACTTCCTTTCAGCAACACGCTAATCCTCCTTTTTTCTTCCATTTGTTATTTTCTTTTTCTTTATTTTTCTCGCTGGCACTATCCCTTTCATTAATTAGCAAAACACCAAAAATATTTTGTTCACACTTTATTTTATTCCTTAAAACAAAAGACAAAAATATTTTCTTAAAACAAAACAAGTTCATTTAATATTTTCTTGCATGTATTTAAATATGGTTGTAATAGTAATTTATGGATTTAGTTTTATTTTCAATCCCCATTCATAAATTTGTACCCCCACCCCATAAATATTTAATAGCGTAGGACTTTACATTTCTGCAATTTATCGCTTTCAAATATAAATGCTAGTAAAATATCAATCAAATAGAAGACCATAATTCAAGATAAAAATCAAGCATGTAATCAAACACAATTGCACACAAACACCCTTAGGGTTTCTCCACTTGGTTTCCTTATACAAAAATAGCCATATTACGCATGCAAAGTATCTTGGTAAAACAAACAAAATCAAAAGATCATAGTCCCTCGACGACGCTATTCTAAGTTGCTTTATAAAATGATCTTAGTCCCTCAAAGATACTAAGATACTTTGCAACATTGCTAATCATGGTTATACAATGACCCACGCCCGTCCCGTTTACATCCAAAGATAGGGTTGTTTACCAAATCAATGGTAAGACGACAATGTCAAAGGAATAGAAAATGCATAGGAAAGACATTTGAGTAGGTAGATTGCTTCTAGTTACTTGCTCTATTTTCAAACAAATATCCTTTCTATTTTCAAAACAAACACACACATTTCCAAACAACTTACAAACATTGAAAACATTTTCAAAAAGACAAACATCTTTGTATACATTCTTACGAACGAGAATCATTACAAAGATTTCCTAAACGAATGACCTCTTTTACAAAATACTTTCAAAAACCACACAAAACACAATTTCAAAACAAAAAGCAAGTGATCTAGCAAGTAACTAAGAGCCCATGGAAAACCATGGATGAAAAGGGTGTTAATACCTTTGCTTTTCATAATCTACCCCCCCCCCCCCCCCCCCCGAACTCAAGAAACAATCTCAAAGGTCTTTCCTGTGCTTTTTCACCTTTCCTTTTGGATAAAAGAAAAGTCGATGGCGACTCTTGCTAACCGCAACATTTGCGAACACAAACATAAACCCTCAAGTCAGTTCTCCCACCGTATCACAATCGGCATGCTTTTATCTCAGGCATTATAACATTTGTTAAAGGCTAGACTCATTTCGCTGCGAGATCCTCCTCAGAATCCTAACACATCCTCTCCAAAGTACAACCCAAATGTGAGGTGTGCCTATCATTCAAACAGTCCTGAGCATGACACCAACAAATGTTGGCCCCTGAAAAGTAAGATTCAGGATATGATTGATAATAAGGAAATTGAGTTTGATCCTCCGGAGATTCCGAATGTGATTATTGCACCTATGCCTAAGCATGACAAAGGCATAAGTGCTATTGAAGATGTTTTGCATGTTGCCTCCGTAAGTGATGTGGTTACTCCTCTCTCAACAATCAAGGAGAATTCGCTACAAGCCGGTTTATTTCTGGGTTATGTTAAAGATTGTTATTGCTAGGAAATTTAACCCAATGGTTGCGGGTTACTAAAGGAAGGCGTTCAGCGCCTAAAGATGGAACATATAATTTTGATTGAAAAAGTTCTGTATGCTGAGAATTTGTGCCGAGATTTGTCTGTCATATCTGATACTCCTTTCAGGACCATTTCCAAGGGTCCTATAAGGATTACTGCCAATCCAAAAGCTTCTCCTTTAATCATTACAACACCTGGGCCCATTCCATATGCCTCGGAGAAGCCTATTCCATGGAATTATGGGTCTGACGTTTATTACAATGGTGTTAAACAAGAGTTGTATGACGAAGATGATGAAGAGGCTGATCCTAATATTGACAATATTTCCTGGACCAGCAAAATTACTAGAAGCGGAAGGATTTTCTCCCCGGAAATCTCTCCACCTATTCAAGTCACAGGTACTAAGACAAATGTCGAGGCTCGGGGTAAAGAGCCAATGATAGAGCCTGCCCAGATAGAGGCGCCAAAAGAAGCTACAGTCAAGGACACCTCTAGACAAGAGTTAGAAGAGGTATTGAAAATCATCTGCAAGAACGACTATAAAATTGTTGAACAGTTGGGGTAAACCCCGTCCAAAATCTCCATGATATCTTTACGACTGTGTTCTGAAGCACATGCGCAGGCTTTAGTAAAATTCTTGAAGACTTCTCATGTGCCGCAAGAAATTTTGGCTGATCAATTTGGAAGTTATGTAGCGAGTTTAACAACTGATAATGGGTTAGGCTTCTCCGATGCTGACCTGACTCCATAGGGGAAAATCATAATAGAGCCCTTTATGTCTCCATTGAATGCATGGGAACTATGTTGGCTCATGTGTTAATTGAAACTGGCTCTTCCCTGAATGTTCTGCCAAACTGTGCTCTTGACAGACTAGATTATGAAGGGATTGCGCTGAAGCCCAGTAAAATCATAGTTCGAGCCTTTAACGGGTCTAGAAGAATGGTGCATGGAGAAGTGGACCTCCTGATCAAAGTGGGTTCACAGATATTTGAGTCCACTTTCTATGTGATGGACATCCGATCATCTTATTCTTGTCTATTGGGACGCCCCTGGATTCATGGGGCAGGTGTTGTTACCTCCACCTTACACCAGAGATTAAAATATCTTGTGAAATGGAAAATTGTTACTGTCTGTGGAGAGGAGGAGTACATGGTTAGCCACCTGAATTCATTCCAGTACGTGCATATGGACGGGGAATTTGTTGAGAATCCATGTCAGACCTTTGAAGTTATTTCCCCTCCATGTCAAACATTTTAGCAATTGTCGTAAGGGACTAAGATCGTTTACCTAAGGCAACAATTGAAGGGTCATCGAGGGACTACGATCTTTTAATCAAGGGTCTTTGATAAATCATCTCATGTTCGAGGTACATGACTATTTAAATCTGAGGCAACAAGTGAGGTTACCTGTAACACCCCAATTCTACCCGACAATATAAATGTAAATCGGAGTTATAAAAATTATACAACTGAATCAGGATGCCACAAATTCAACTTAAAACCCATTGCATTTAACATGGATACATAACACATTAAAACTTTGGATGAACCAACAACAAAATAAATTAATCTTTTAAATCAACAACATGAACAACTACGCAGTGGAATCATAATAACATCTTTATCCAACATGAAAGCAACTTTTGAATAATAAGTACTTAACAACAGCCAACTTAAAGTTCAATAATTGAACTGATAACAACAAATAAACAGCAAGCGTTCATCCCCCCGAGTGTTACGTATCAAAGCAATGACACCGACTCGAACTATTGAAGGTAAACCGACTTCACTCTGGATTACCTGCACGTTACCAATATAAGGGTAACATTCAAACAAAAGGGGTGAGATATCGAACACTATAATAGAGCATATGATAAATATTATATTGGAATCAGTTCATGCAAAATCACCACTTCACAACTTATAAACAACAACAATAACAACAGGCTATCCACAAAATACAACAATTAATTCATCAACACAACAACTCAATCATACTACTTGGAATGCGACTCAATACTATGCAAATGCATGTGGTACCATTGGAGCAGAACCTCCATCTTAAAATCTACCAATAAATAGAGGCATCAACAAGGCATAAGCCTTCTTCGTAGTTTTCCAATCCAGGCCATCACAGAGTATGCAAATGTATATAAATGCACTATCACATACGCACAAAAATCATCATACAACATAAGGCATAAGCCCACATCACCGTTATTACCAGTAAATAGAGGTAATTCATCATAATTTAAAACATCCATGCAACTTCGCATTATCAACAAGAATTCATAACATCACAACAACCAAACATAAATCAACATTGGCATAAACCCTCAACTTAATCATAATTCAACGTAAATTAGTATAAAAAATCGTTGGCCATAATCCTATCACATCAAACACGATTCAATCATTAACATAATTAAACAACAACTTAACAATAATTTCACACAGGACTAGTAACGACCAAAACACAGCATGTACGGGAAAAAGAGATAGGGAACTACATGCCCCTCAACATGCATAACAACTAGGACAACATACAACTAAATCACACTCCTCGACACGCACAGAGAAAATAGGGTGATGACCAACCTATGCTCCTCGACATGTCCTGCAATCTAATTCTGCTCGAAAACCTAACACATAATCCTCGGCACGTCTTGCATCCTAAATTACCGGTCAGTGCTTAACGCCACCAGCATTCTCCTTGAACACTAGTTCGGCCAACATCACAAACACAACTCAATGTCTTAACGACCACACCACTACAATTCATACTTCCAGCCAACCGCTCGGAATAACACATCAATGGACAACTATATTCCTATCGACAGATTCGTTCATTATACAAGACCGACTACGACAATAATTCCTAACTTCCTGCCAACTGCTCGAACTACTATAACATTGTAACGACCGCACCATCATCACGACCACAACAACCTAACAACCACAATAACAGGTAATAATATACACTAACCCACTCATCGACTCTATCGGGAAGTCATGCAGACAACACAAAACATCCACAACATAACAGAACGACATCTCCCCTTAACAGATTCAGTAACATCACGGGCAACAATCATAATTACGACCAATTCTCAATAAAAAACATCATAAATCCCATTATAAGGTCAGAACCCCACCCTTACTTGGATTGAAGGCCGCTCAATCAAAAACTCTAGCTGACGGCTTTGCTTCGTTCTGCTCGACACCGGGCAGCTTGCTTCTCTCTCCGTGCAACTCTTCCGGGCAACATACAGAAATCCTTATTCTCCAACTAAAACAAATCCTTGTGTTAGCTTCCCCTTATATAACAATCCTCTTTGGCGTAACCTACACCCCCACTTTAATATTTATAACCAATAGCATAAATCCAACATTATTTCATATATTCCCTTAGTTCCACATAATATAATTATTATTAATCAACTAATTAATTAATAATAATCTAACAACTTATACCAATGATCCTCAATATTACACAACTTCACCATTATTCCAAAATAATCTAATTAAATAAATAATTAAATTAAATTACGGGCGTTACAACTCTCCCCCTTTTAGAATATTTTCGTCCTCGAAAATTTACCTTATTCAAACAACTCAGGATAGGAGTTTTGTATCTTGCTTTCCAACTCCCAAGCCATGCTTTCTCCAGCAGCTCCTAACCAGACTACTTTCACCAAAGAAATCTCCTTGCCTCTCAGAGTCTTCATTTCACGATCCGCGATTCATACAAGCATCGTCTTAACAGTAAGATTATCCTGCACTTGTACATCATCCATATGAATCACATGAGATGGATCAGAAATATACTTCCATAGTTGTGACACATGAAACACATCATGCAAATTCGAAAGATTAGGCGGTAAATCCACTCTATAAGCAACATTTCCAACTCTTTCCGAAATCTGATATGGAACAATAAAACGAGAAGTGAGCTTCTTAGACTTCAATGCTCGCCCAACACCAGTTACAGGTGTAACTCTCAAAAATACATGGTCACCAGCTTGAAATTCCAAATCCTTCCTTCGCTTATCATGATAACTCTTCTGTCTACTTTGGGAAGCTTTCATCTTTTCCCGGATCATCTTCACCTTCTCAGTAGTCTCATGAACAAGTTCAGGTCCAAGTACTACACTTTCTCCAGACTCATGCCAACATAAAGGAGTTCTACATCTCCGACCATACAACGCTTCGAAAGGTGCCATCCAAATACTAGAATGGTAACTGTTATTATAAGTGAACTCTATTAATGGAAGGTAAGTATCCCACAAACCTCCCTGCTCAAGAACACATACTCCCAATAAATCTTCCAACGACTGAATAGTTCTTTCAGTTTGACCATCCGTCTGAGGATGATACGCCGAACTCAACCTCAACTTAGACCCCAACGCCTCTTGCAAACTCTTCCAAAAATCAGAAGTAAACCCCAGATCTCTATCTGACACAATGCACAAAGGAACACCATGCAACTTCACAATTACAGTAGTGTAACTCTCATCCAACTTTGACACTGGAAAGTTGATGTTAATAGGAATAAAATGAGCCAACTTCGTAAGCCTATCAATAATCACCAAAATCAAATCATGTCCTCTTAAAGTATTAGGTAACTCCGTCACAAAGTCCATCAAAATGATATCCCATTTCAATTTTGGAACTTCTAACGGTTGAATCAACCCTGCAGGCTTCTGATGTTCAACTTTCGACTTCTGACAAGTCAAACATGCATACACAAACTGAGCCACATCACTCTTTATCCCAGGCCACCAAAACAAATTCTTCAAATCCTGATACATCTTTGTAGCTCCTGGATGAATACTCAGCTTACTTCTACGACTCTCTTCAAGGATCACTTTCTTCATCTCTGCATCACCAGGAATACAAATCCGATTACAAAATCTTAACACACCTCTATATCTAACTAAAAATCACTATTCTCAGATTGATCGATCCCAACCATCGAATATACCAGTTTCACATCTAACTTATGAGCTTCTTTGATATTATCCAAAAATTCATTGTTAATCTTCAACATTCCCAACATAACACTTTGCGATGTCGCTTCGCAAACTAAGCTCATATCCCTGAACTGCTAAATTAATCCCAACTCTTTAACCATCATTGTTGACATATGCAATTTCTTTTGACTCAATGCATCAGCTACCACATTTGCTTTTCCTAGATGATAATTCAAACCGAAATCATAATCCTTTAACAACTCCAACCATCTTCGTTGTCTCATATTCAGTTCCTTCTAATCAAATAGATACTTTAAGCTCTTATGGTCACTAAACACTTCAAATCTAGAACCATAAAGATAATGCCTCCTAATCTCCAACACAAAAACAATTGCAGCAAGCTCTAAATCATGCGTAGGATATTTCTTCTCATGAGTCCTCAAATGCCTTGACGCATAAGAAATTACCCTATCATTCTGCATAAGCACGCCTCCTAAACCCATCTTAGAAGCATCACAATATACTACAAAAGGCTCTACTGGATTAGGTAAAGTCAAAATCGAAGCCAACGTCAATCTCTTCTTCAATTCTGTAAAACTTTCTTCGCATTGAACATCCCACACAAAAGCTCTACCTTTACAATTCAACTTAGTTAACGAAAGTGCCAACTTAGAAAAACCTTCGATAAACCTTCTATAATAACCAGCTAATCCCAAAAAGCTTCTAATCTCGGTAGCCGATTTTGGAGTTTCCCACTGCAACACAAAATCTACTTTAGATGGATCTACAATAATGCCACTACCTAAGATCACATGACCAAGAAAACTAACCTCCTTTAACCAAAATTTACACTTAGACAACTTTGCATACAACTTCTTCTCTTTCAAAACATGCAATACTACTCTTAAGTGTTCTGCATGCTCTTCTTCTGACTTAGAGTAAATCAAAATGTCATCAATGAACACCACTACAAATCGATCCAAATAAGTATGGAAGATGTGATTCATGTATTCCATGAATACTCCCGGTGCATTGGTAACACCGAAAGGCATCACTGGATACTCATAGTGTCCATAACGCGTTCTGAAAGCCATCTTCTGGACATCTTCATCCTTCACTTTAATCTGATGGTAACCCGACCTCAAATCAATCTTACTAAACACACGAGCATCCACCAATTGATCCATCAATTCATCTATTCTTGGAAGCGGATAGATGTTCTTAATCGTCACTTTATTCAACTACCTATAATCAACACAAAGCCTCATACTTTCATCTTTCTTCTTTACTAGCAACACTGGGGCTCCCCACGATGATATACTTGGTCTCACAAACTTCTTTTCAAGTAACTCTTCCAATTGCTTATTTATTCTAACAATTCATATGCAGACATCCAATATGGTACCAAAGACACAGGTCTAGTACCAGGTACAAGATCAATAGAAAATTCAACTTCTCTCTCTGGCGGTACATCAGGAATTTCATCAGGGAAAACTTTAGGAAATTCACGCACCACCTGCAATTCCTCAATTATAGCTTGATTATTGACAGATAGTTATGCCATCAACGAGAACATATGAGCCTCTTCTTTCATCAACTTCCTCAACTGCCTAGTAGACAATAGGCTAGCTTCCTCTTCCTCAGGAGTAGAAAACCTCAGAGACTTGTTATAACAGTTAATATGAACATATTTATGCTCTAACCAGTTAATACCCAAAATCACATCCAACCCTCTTAAAGGAAAACAAACCAAATCAACAGCAAAGTCTCTATCAAAGATCGACAAGGGATATTTTAAACATACAAAAGAAGTAGTCACTGACCCCTTGGCTGGAGTATCGACAACTATCTCTCCATTCATAGAAGACAACATAAGACCCAATCTTTCAACACAATCAGCAGCAATAAAGCAATGAGTAGCACCGGTATCAATTATAGTAATTAAAGGATTACTATTAATGAAACATGTACCTCTGATGAGTCTGTCCTCAGTAGCTGCCTGATCCTCAACCAAAGCGAACATTTTTCCACTGGTTTGTGAATTCTTTGGTTTCTGACACTGGATCCCAATGTGTCCTTCTTCACCATAATTGAAACAAATCACCTCCTTATGCTTGCACTCAGACACAACATGTCTAGTCTTACCACAACTGAAACACCTATTCACCTCAGCAACACACATATTACACTTATGCCCAGGTTTTCCACATTTGAAACAAACCACATTAGCATGACCATCTCCCCTACTAGTCCTCTGACCCTGAGCAACTATCTGTTTACCTTTACCGGCTGGGGCATCATAAGGCTTACCACAATTCTGTTGGTGCTTACTCTTCTTCTCATTGATAATCTTGTAGTGAGCATTATTATCCTCTTCATAAATTCTACAACTATCAATCAAATCAGCAAAGACACGGATCTTCTGGTATCCAACTGCCTTCTTGATCTTTTGGCACAACCCATTCTCAAACTTGATGCACTTAGAAAACTCAGCATTAGCCTTACTATAGTGCGGATAAAACTTAGCCAACTCAGAAAACTTTGCAGCATACTCTACAATCGACATACTCCCTTGCTTTAGCTCAAGAAACTCAATTTCCTTCTTACCGCGAACGTCTTCAGGGAAATAGTTCCTCAAAAATTCTCTACGGAACACATCCCAAGTAACATTTTCACCTGCAGCTTCCAACCTCTGACACGTCTCTAGCCACCAGTCATCAGCCTCAACTGCTAACATATGAGTACCATATCGAATCTTCTACGCTGGAGTGCAGTCCATCATACAAAATATTCTCTCAATATCTTTCAACTAATCCAACACTCCGTCAGGATCATACTTTCCCTTGAATGTAGGCGAATTCTCCCTCTGGAAAGTCGCCAAACTACGAGATCCAACATTCTCGTCAGTGTTCGGCTGATTCTCCATAGCATGCGCCATTGCTTCTAAAGCAGCATCAAGTGCAACATCATTCCTTCCATCCATATCAACTTTTCACTACAACATAAACAATTATTAGAACTCAAATTAACAATACTCGATTGTTAAACAACCTAAGACTCGACAACTTGGTCAGACGGACCGACTTTACTCTGATACCAACTTTGTAACATCCCAATTCTACCCGACAATGTAAATGTAAATCAAAGTTATAAAAATTATACAACTGTATCAGGATGCCCCAAATTCAACTTAAAAACCATTGCATTCAACATGGATACATAACACTTTAAAACTTCAGATAAACCAACAACAAAATAAATTAATCTTTTAAATTAACAACTTGAACAACTACGCAGCGGAATAATAACATATTTATCCAACATGAAAGCAACTTCTAAATAACAAGTACTTAACAACAACCAACTTAAAGTTCAATAATTGAAATGATAACAACAAATAAATAGAAAGCGTTCATCCCCCCGAGTGTTACGTATCAGGGCAATGACACTGACTCAAACTATTGAAGGTAAGCCGCCTTCACTCTGGATTACCTGCACGTTACCAACATAAGGGTAACATTCAAATGGAAGGGGTGAGATATAGAACACTATAATAGAGCATGTGATAAATATTATATTGGAATCAATTCATGCAAAATCACTACTTCACAACTTATAAACAACAATAATCACGACAGGCTATCCACAAAATACAACAATTAATTCATCAACACAACAGCTCAATCATACTACTTGGAATGCGACTCAATACTATGCGAATACATGTGGTACCATTGGAGAAGAACTCCCATCTTAAAATCTTCCAATAAATAGAGGCATCAAAGAGGCATAAGCCTTCTTCGCAGTTTTCCAATCCAGGCCATCACAGAGTATGCAAATGTATATGAATGCACTATCACATACACACAACAATCATCATCTAGCATAAGGCATAAGCCCGCATCACCATTATTACCAGTAAATAGAGGTAATTCATCATCATTTAAAATATCCCCGCAACTTCGCATTATCAACAAGAATTCACAACATCAGAACAACCCAACATAAATCAACATTGGCATAAACCCTCAACTTAATCATAATTTAACGTAAATCAGCATAAAACAACGTTGGCCATTATCCTATCACATCAATCACGATTTAATCAATAACATAATTAAACAACAACTTAACAATAATTTCATACAACACTAGTAATGACCAAAACACAGCATGTACGGGCAAAAGGGATAGGGAACTACATGCCCCTCAACATGCATAACAATTAGGACAGCATGCAACTAAATCAAACTCCTCGACACACACACAGAGAAAACAGGGTGACGACCAACCTATGCTCCTCGACATGTCCTGCAATCTAATTTTGCCTGAAAACCTAACACATAATCCCCGACACACCTTGCAGCCTAAATTATCGGTTGGTGCTTAACGCCACCAGTATTCTCCTCGACCACTAGTTTGGCCAAAATCACAAACACAACTCAATGTCTTAACTGCCACACCACTACAATTCATACTTCCAGCCAACCACTCGGAATAACACAGCAACGGGCAACTATATTCCTACCGGCAGATTCATTCATTATACAAGACCGACTACGACAATAATTCCTAACTTCCTGCCAACAACTCGAACTACTAAAACATCACAACGAACGCACCATCATCACGACCACAATAACCTAACGACCATAACAACAGGTAATAATATACACTAACCTACTCATCGACTCTATCAGGCAGTCATGCAGACAACACAAAACATCCAAAACATAACATAACGATATCTTACGTTAACAGATTCAGCAACATCACGGGAAACAATCAGAATTACAACCAGTTCTCCATAACAAACATCATAAATCCCATTATAAGGTCAGAACCCCACCCTTACTTGGATTGAAGGTCTCTTAACCAAAAACTATAGCCGACGGCTTTGCTTCATTCTGCTCGACACCGGGCAACTTGCTTCTCTATCCGTGCAACTCTTCCGGGAAACATACAGAAATCCTTATTCTCCAACTAAAACAAATCCTTGTGTTAGCTTCTACTTATATAACAATCCTCTTGTCTTTGAGATTAGGTTTTCTAATGTTTACTTTTAGTCTTGTCATACAAACCCTAATTACTAATAGTAATAAGGAAAGTAGTAAATTGCAGAAATTAAATATTCTACGTTATTACAAGGCCTCGGGAATGGGGGTACAAGTTTATGAATGGGGGAGGAAAATAATAAACCCTAATTTGTCTATTACAAACCATAAGTAATTACATAATCGAAAAGAATGCAAAATAATAACAAAATACGCAAGAAAATGTAAAATAATGAAAAGCGAAAGGAAATTATTTTTTTGTGATTTTTTGATAGAAAAAGGTTTGATGATTAATTAAAAGGAAAATTAATTTAATTTAAAAAATCTAGGTCTAAGTTAATTAAAAAAAGAATCTAATTGTTAGAAAATATTTTTAATGCTTTATTTAAAAAAATAATTGAAGTAATAAATCCTAAACCAAAATATTTACAACTTAATTAATAAAATGAAACAAAGTGTGATTAAATGAAAATTGTTATTTATAAAGATTTTATTAATTAAAAAAAGAACCTAAATCTAATTGATTTCAATTTTTTAAATTAGAAAAGAATTTGATTATTAAAAACCCTAAAGAAATCTAAATTAATTATTTTAATTAAAAAAAAAGGTTAAATTAATTTTATTTAAAAAAGTTAATTTAATTTATTATATTAAAGAGAAGAAATTGAAGTAAAATAAATAAAAAAATAAAAAAATAAAACGAAAAAGATGGGTCTGAGTTGAAAAAGAATTGGGGAGGGGGGGGGGGGGGGGTGAAAATAAAAGAAAAATATTAGGCCCAAACAAGTTTTTTTGTTTGAAACAGAAAAATAAAAAAAGGTTACTATAATAGGCCAGTGTTTGAAAAAGAAAATTCAGGGGTGCCGAAAACAAATCCACTAGGCCCAAAGCTTTCAGCGCTGGATCATGTACGTGGTTTCAATGAGGGTATATCATGGGGTAAGCTTTTAAGCGTTGGATGATGATGATGAAGTCCTGATGAAGATCTAATGGTTGTGATATGAAGTCGTACCACACACGCACTTGCTTTGCTTGCACTGGATCTGTAAAGAAAATATGGAAAAATAACATGCCAGAGCCAGGGATCGAACCCATACCCTGGAACACTAACACCTTAACATACACACGCTTACCGCTGGGGCGGCTGTTACATCCGTTTATGAAATAGTTTTAACTAAATATAAAATAAACTCAGTTTTGATTTCCACTTCTTCTTCTTCCTCGCGCCATACCAACAACAACACCATTTTCAAATTTCAAACTCTTCTATTTCTCAACCATTTTAAAAACTATGAACATGAAACTTGTTCTAAATTTTACCACGAATTCAACCACGCCATTAACTTTAACTAATACTCAAAAAAGATTGAAGAGAATTTATGTTTGTACCAAAACTAAAACCTAGCTGGTCAGAGCTAAAATTCTTAACACACAAGTCATATAAATGAAAACTAATTACATGGTTAGCTTTAAGGCAATGATATCTATATTTTTTTCTTTTGTATGTATGCACTAAAGATGATTGTATCAAGATATCAACTTTAGAAAACATACCTCTTGAAGTGAAAACTTAGAATATGTATGGATGCCTCCATGGGGAATGTAATGGTTGATTAAGCTTCCTTGGACCTCCCTGAAGTTGTTCTAATCCTTACTTTGTGCTGAAAGTGTCTGAATCTTCCCAACCAAGTCAACTTGCAAAGATCTTTTTTTGAGTTTGGAAGATGATGAAAATGGTGTTTCAGAAGTGTAACAGGTGTTTGGATGTGTTCTATATGAGTTATAGAAGTTTGTAAATGATTTAGAGTGAAAACGCACGAGTGGATTGAGTGTTTGGTGTTCAAGGTCAGAATTTGTAACAAAGCGAGTTTTATATGTAGCTTCTGATCTTGAGAGGTTTTTTGAGGGTGTAAATTTGTATCTTAGCTTGCAAATTATCTCTCTATATATAAGCCAAAGGTTTCAGAAGATAAGAGGGCTTGGTTTACAAGTTTCCAAGTTTTTTCCTTTGTTGTAACTTGTGATTTTTGAATACACCAAGTCTCAATGCATAGTCACATGCCTTCTAGAGTGATTTTAAACTTTAAACATGTTTCTTCTGACTTTGTAGGTTGAGTGTGTGCAGAAGAAACAAGTTAGAGGCTCAAGGAGTGGACTTTTGTAAAAAAGCATGCTTTTCCAAAATGGAAGTGTTAACTTTGTGCCATTAATGGAATGACGCCTTAGACAATGCTTGAATCACTTGGATCGTGGCTCAAAAGTTTGTATAATCTTTTGATTATGGATATATTTGGAAGTTAGAAGCTTGTAAAGTGAGATTATGCAGCATGGCTTGGAGATTTGATCTTATGTTCATCACAAAAATGACTTGTATTTCAAGAATGGATGCCCAACTTCATGCCTTCGAATCTCCTAGCTCAAGCATGATAACGTTATGTTCTTATACATTTGGGAAATCTTGAAACATTATCTACAACTTTCATGTTGTGAGTTTTGGCTAAATCAAATGGGAACTTGGTGAAAAATGGCCATGAAGTTGGGACAAAAATCTGATCAAAACTTGTAAAAAAAATTCTAAGTGTTGGATAAAAACATCATAACTTCATGAGCTTATATCTCTTAATCCAAGCACTTTTTGAGGATCATCCCATATTAACCAAGTTATAGAATTCATCAATCCCTGTAACTTTCATGTTGAAAATTTTCGTTGAATCAACTTGCATCTTGAGGAAACTTGCTTGTGAAGTTAGGGTTTTTGTTAAGAACAAAAACACTTAGAATTTTTCTAAGTGTTAGAAAATTTTCCAAATTTGACTTTTGTTGACTTTTTGATCTCTTGATGATCCAGTTTGATAGTTTTGAATATTCTGATGATTCTTGACTTTTGAATTCTAATATTTGACCAAAAAGTCAAAGTTTGACTTTTGAGTGACTGTTGACTTTTCATCAGTTGATTCAATTCTTCAAATATCAATCACTTGCATATTTGGAAATGTTTTGAACCGTGTAATTAGGTAAAGATTTTGTACTTAAGTTATTGAGATCATGCTTCAAGCCATTAGGTCATGCACTAGGTCAACAATCAATGATCAGCCATCTTTAGTCAAAACCCTAATTTGGGCAATTTTTGACCTCTGATGATTTGAGGGTTTTCCTTGATGAATCATGATCAATCCTTGATCAAAGGATGAATATCACTTCAAAATATTGATGTTGACCAAAAATCTTGAAGTTTGACTGTATATTACCACAATTGACTTTTTAACCAATGCCGTTGATTTTCAGTCATCTGAGTAATTGACTCGGAAAATTTGTGACGCAAGGCTTGATACTTGACATGTGCATTGTTGAGGACCTATAATGAACCATGAAAGTCATTTGAGGCAATAGAAATCCAATTTCTCTTGAGAAAACCAAAACCCTAGTTATGGACTCATTGATTAGGAGAAGAATTTTGACCAGTCAACTCTTGAGTAGTCTTGAGCCAATGGGAACGTCATGAGAAGGTCTTGAAGAAAATGAGAGGAAAATTTTTGGGGTACAACAGATGTTATCGAACCTTGTCTAGATGGCACTCCAACAAAAGATTATTATGATGATTTTTTAGTGTGTATGCATAGGTTGGAGGTTAAAGGCGAGACACAATTGCATAAATTTTTTATGGTGTCATCAAGTTGGAATGATGCATGAGAGATATATTTATAGTTATGAAAGTTCAGTGGCAAAAGAGAGAAATTTAGAATTAAAAGATAATAGAAAATTTGACCCATGAAACAGTATGAGTCGACCTCTAATTTGCATGTGCCAGCTCATAGTGTTCATTTTAATAGCATGAGCCAGTCTGATTGAAACAGAAGAAAACTGCTTATTTAGATAGTACATGAGCCGGTCTAAAATGTTGTATGAACCAGCCTGACTAAAACAGAATAAAACTGCTTATTTCAAATAATACATGAATCAACCTGAAAGATTGCATGAGTCGACTTGACTATCAAGTGGCTAAAGATATAGTGAGGAGGGATATTGTTCCACTAATTGAAGGTTTCTTCTCAAAATAAGTCTTATCCACCATTATTTCTAAATGTAAAAGTAAAATTAGTTCTTATCAAGCTCTATAGTAACTTCTTTTCAAACTAAACTTAAATGTATCGTTATGGCCATAGAACATGCCTCTAAGAGAGGATGAAATAAACTTTCATTTGAAAGTAATTTCCTTTTTGCCTTACGAACATTCACTAATATTACCAATATCCCTTGAAACTTATTTCAAATGAAAGATTTGTATTCATACTAATAAATCTTTCTGCTTTAAAGTGTTTCACATTGACTATAAATGTAATAATTATGTTGATCGTATAACAAATACAAATTTTTACATTTAAGATATGAATCAATGGAGTTGCATCCAAACTTGTGCGAATGATGATTTCATAAGAGTTAGATTTGATGTAACTAATTTTTGGTTTTTGTTAATTGTTTGTTGACGAGTTAAGTTCTTGCTCCATCTTCAACTTTGTATATTATTTTTTTCATATATGCAGCATTTTCTAACAACAAAATAATTCTACATACATTACTGATTTATTCTTGGGACAAACATGCATTAGATAACTAAATTTATAAATTATACTTATACTTTAAATTAATATATGATTCTTTCTTTTCTATTAAAAAAATACAACCCATACCAAAACTATTTTATAAGATATTAATGTTTTTTTTTTCAAATAATAATAATAATTAATAATAATTCAACAATACTTATCCATGGACAATGATACACTAATTTATCATAATTCTAAACACAAAAACCGATATAGATTCGATACTTGTCATATCTTGTATTTGTAGTTGTCAAACTTTCTTTTCTCTCTTACAATATTATTCGTTTTGTGGGCTCCTCACTCTTAACATGCAATGCCTCTCGGTCACGGACGGCATCAACCGCAAACCCCACCCTTTCTCACATCCTTTTCTTCACACTATTGCCTTAATATAACTATGGCTTAATTATTTTAATAATTCCTTGTATATGCCATATGCCCCCCATCACCTACGTCTGTGGATTGTAACTTTACTTTCTAAAGTGTATATATACTATAAAATTTAGTACTCCTTAATTTGTTTCATTTTGGTGTAGTTTAAGGTTATAAAACACACATATATTAAACACTCTGTTATATATATATATATATATATATATATATATATATATATATATATATATATATATATATATATATATATATATATATATATATATATATATATATATATATATATATATATATATATATATATATATATATATATATATATATATATATATATATATATATTAGGTGAAAAGAATGAGATAGTGGATTTCAATAATTTTGAAACTAATTTAGAAATAACAGACACATATGCACACACCTATATAGTATTTATAAATTATATTAACCCGGAATTATGTTTAAGTAATGTTGCATTGCTTAGTTTTTAGAAACCTGTTTCGTAAATCATAATTTCATAAATATGAATTTAATATGGATTTCTTGAAAAGAATTCAAAGATAAAGTTTTACTATTTTAAAAAAAAAAATTATTAATAAAAAATAGAGAGAAATGAATTTTTGATAAACTCAAATAAAATAATAAAATTGATTATTGATAAAATTCATATTAATTATATCTATATTAGATGTGGTTGTCTTTAGAGTTTAGAATAAACCCTAAATTTCAAGGAGAAAAGAGGTTTAGAAATAAAAGAATAAGGAGATTCAAAGGAGTAAATGTTGTGTGGGTTAAATGAGAGGACATTTATAAAGTCAAAAGGGCGGGTGGTTTATGTATGAAGGATCTTAGATTTTTATAAATCTTGTCTTACTAAGTAAGTGTAGGTGGAGGATACTTATGGATTTTCCACCGCTTTGGAGAGACATTAGCTAGATAAAGTATGATTCTTAGAGTTTTGGTACCCCTTTCAGGGGGAGGGGTAAGGAATGAAGCCTTAATAAGGTGTCTCATTGATAGAGAGGAGTTTTTCTCCTTAGGTCTTCACCCGATCATATGACATATAGGTTTACCTCATGATGCTTTAAGATGGTTAATTAGAAATGGACAAAAGGCCAGGTTTTATCATCAAGTCTAGGTGGGGACTACCACTATCTATGCGTCTTTTGAGAAGTTTTTTCTAATCTCAAAGCAAATTTCAGATGGTAGGTTCTCTAGATTCTTGGGAGGGGGATGTTTGAGCTTGAAAATTTAGATGGAATGAGTTTTTCTAGTTTGAGAGGAGAATCTTTTTGAGGATTTGGGAGTGGTCATGTGAGGCCATGTTGATTCTTGGGTTCGGAAATGTGATATGACTAGGGTTTTCCAGTTATACCAGCTTATGGTATCCTTTAGATTTGGCTGGGATTAACAATGATAGGTTTGAGAGGGTGTTAAGGGGG
This sequence comes from Vicia faba, assembly GCA_948472305.1. Lineage (NCBI taxonomy): Eukaryota > Viridiplantae > Streptophyta > Magnoliopsida > Fabales > Fabaceae > Vicia > Vicia faba. The sequence goes on along the minus strand of OX451735.1, from coordinate 273,268,624 downwards.
ATTGCTAGGTTTGAAAGAGTTAGGCTCCTTCTAAAGTTATAGCGTTCTCGTGGTAGTTTTTCTAAAATAGATTGCTGACTAGGCATAATCTTCTAAGGTGCCAAATTGTATCTGGGTCTAAGCGGGATATGTGTTGTGTGTGGAGCACTTGGAGTCGATCGATCATCTCATTGTTTTGTATGGGGTAGATTCACCTACTTGGTATATAGATTTTAGGTGGATGAGGCGGCTTGTGCGTAAATCGAAATTGATTTTAGATTTGCTTGAGTTGTTGTAGGGTCTAGGTCTTGGAAAATAGGCATCTTTAGACCTGGTCTCGATCTGAAATTTTGTGGTATGGATGAATTGGAGAATCATAATAAAGTATTTTTTTTTTCGAAAAAGTTTGACGATTAATCACTGAATCGATGATTATGATTATTAGTTTGCCGTAAAAGTGGGTTCTTACTCATGCTTCAGATTTAGGCATTTAAAAGTGCGTTAGGAGACCAACTTTTCTTCTCTTATTTGTGCATGTGGTTGTGTTTATCTCCCTCCAACTCGCTCTTTTCAAAGATCTATTTGCTTCCGAGTAGTCAGAATAGATTAGATTGATGAGCTGGCCGATTGACTTGTGTTTTTTTCTTAGTATTTGATTGTTTTTACTTTTCATTTTTATTTCTTAGCCTAAGAGTTCGTCGAACTTCTTGCTCTTACGTACTTCTAATGCATGTTATTCCTTTTGTTTTATGTTATAATTTTTTATTTTCTCTATCATTAATATATAATTTCTACTTTAATATTAAAAAAATATAGACACAATCATATCATCCCCTAAACCACACCACCACTTTAAATAAATCGAGTCAACCCATTTTATCCAAACATAAGAGTAGATCATCTACCCACTCTGAGGGAGAGAAGGAATTGTTACATTAAATAAATAAAAAATTCAATATATAATCAAAATCACCCTTATCACTTCCTTCATTAAAAAATTATCAAAAATATTAATTACTTGATAAAAATGTTTAAGAGATAATCTTAACATACTTCAATAACATATCAAATGATAGAAAATTTACTTTTCAATCCAACAATGAACTTTACAAAATGTATTCAATAAAAAAAAGTTATTAACCGGTTTAAAGATACTTACTTATATACATGAAGTTAGAACTTGAAGCAATACAAGTGTCAAGTCTAACTCAAACTATATGTACAGTTAGAACTGTCTTATATAGCAGTTCATATCATATGATAAACTCAGTATAATTACAATGTTGTAGTTATAGGTATATATACCATAGTCCGTATATCATATATATATATATATATATATATATATATATATATATATATATATATATATATATATATATATATATATGGAGTGAAAACGAGAGACAGAGAGAGAAAGAAATACGTGGTCCATCATACTAGTCTATGGCTGACTGACTGACACTCACAGTCACAGCAGCCGTGTTGATAATTAGAAGAGAACAGATCCAGCGGGCAACAACAACTCTTTCTTTTATCATTCTCTCTTCTCTCTCTCTCTTTTGGTTCCTGCTACCTCCTCAATATACTCTCGACTATATTCAGTTCTAGGTATTCACACAATTTATCTCTCTCAATCCTAGTTTCTTCTCCTACCTACAATTCACATGCAACATCAATTTCAGTTTCTCAAACTTATAGTCTAGTCTAGTAGTAGTAATAGTAGTAGTATACTTTCTTGTCTCAATTACTACATATAAACTCACTAACTCTTGTTTTGATTTTGTAGAAGTTCCATATTTCAAAGATGCTGTCTGATGAAGCTGTTTCAGCTTCTTCCAACCTCATCAGAAGCACCTCAAACTCGAGCCCTAACCCTCCTAACCCTAATAAGAGAAAAAGAAGTCTACCAGGAACACCAGGCAAGTTCATCACTTCACCTTTATATTATATCTATCTATGTCCGTATATTATCATGTTAAAAACACTAATTAGTATGAGCATGTTACAGATCCGACATCAGAAGTGATTGCTCTATCACCAAAGTCACTGATGACAACAAACCGTTTCATCTGCGAAGTATGCAACAAGGGTTTCAAGAGAGACCAAAACCTGCAGCTACATCTGCGAGGGCACAATCTTCCATGGAAGCTTAAGCAAAGAAACCATCAGGAGGTGATAAGGAAGAAGGTGTATGTTTGTCCAGAGAAGAGCTGTGTGCACCATGACCCTTGTAGAGCTTTAGGTGACTTGACAGGGATAAAGAAGCACTTTAGTAGAAAGCACGGTGAGAAGAAGTGGAAGTGTGATAAGTGTTCTAAGAAATATGCAGTTCAATCTGATTGGAAGGCTCATAGTAAGATTTGTGGTACTAGAGAGTACAGATGTGACTGTGGCACACTATTCTCCAGGTATAAATTTCCACCATTTAATGCTTGTTTGAAAAAACCAAATCACATTGAACAATAACATTATTAATACTTCAAAGTGTCTCTATTCTTCAATAAAATCATAGTGGAGAGAATCTGATTTTGCATACTGTTCATCTAGACATGGACTTAATAGGTCTAATGCACAAGTTTAATTTTCACAATACTAATAAAGTAGCTTATATTATATTCACTTTATATAATTAAGTTTTTGCTTTGATTCTTGGCATTGCAATGCATTAATCTAGTTCAACCTCAAAATGCAGTTTTTTTTGTTGTTGTGAAAATCACGCGATTCTGTCAAATTCAATGCTAATTCAAACATGTAGGAATTCTTTGAGACTATGATAGGACCACTAATTTTTTAATTGTTTTATTGTGTAACAATGGACAAATCAGGAAGGACAGTTTCTTAACACATAGAGCCTTTTGTGAATCCTTGGTGGAAAGAAGTGCAAGAATAATAGGTTCAGCTCCAGCAGTTTTATCCAACTTTGGAAACAATCTTCTGATCAACAACACTCAAGCTCAAGCACCAAGAATTCCTCATGGTTTATTTGGGCTTAATCAGGAGTTTGGTGGACCAGTTCCAGAAACATTCATGGGAAATTTTCTCAACAATAATCCTCAACATCATCAGATGAACATCCCTCATCATAACTATCTTCCAAGCAACTCCACTACTACAACTAGTGTATTCTCATCATCAGAAGCAAACTCTGATTTAGAATTACTTCAGACAAACATGAATTCGTTCGGTTCAATACCACATGGACAATGGATGAATTATCGTTACCCCGAGCAACAAGAAGTATCTATGCCTATGCTTACTCAAGGAGTACTAAAGCTAGAACAAGAAGAAAACAACAAAATGCATGATTTGTCTCATTTGTATTATCAGAACCAATTACAAGGAGGTTTACAAGGAGGTCCAAGTCACGCGATGGAATCCACAACTAGAAAGATGAACAATGGGAATAATTCTGCACCTCCCAACATTGTTGAAATCAAGAAACTGTTCAAGCAAGGAAACCATGCAGGAAATTTGAATGAAGATCAACTAAGCTTAACTAGAGATTTCCTTGGAGTTGGAGTTGGAGATGATTCATTGAAGAAACCGTTGTTGCAACAAGAGGTCCCTAGGTTCAATCCAATAGGACCTATCATGAACATGCAAAGTGATCAGTTTGGTGGACACTATTGACGATAGAATTAGAAATTGCAATATGAAATGAAGTATGAATTGTATTGTATTGAAGTAGTGAAGCCGTAAGATATTATATACAATACATATATATCATGCAGCAGCAGATAAATACAACGCTCGTGACACTATACTCGGATTCAGAGGCATGCATAGTAGTATATAGTGAGATATCATATCATTATAGTTCACGTGAAATCATATTTGTAGAACATCCCGTGAGGGAGGTAGGGGCCATTGCATCTTGATCGTAAGAGACAAACTGTATACAATCTCTCTCTCTTTTTTATTTGTTTCTTAAATTATCTTTTCTTATATTGTTGATAATTATAATGTAGGGCATGTAGAACTTGAAGAAGAAATAACGCGTTACAGTTTGTAGTAGAACTTTACAGTGTCAGACATGGGGGCACTGGCTGGCGCTATGGCCTACTTTGTTTGTTTTTAGCAGAACCTTTCTGCTGTGGAAACCGTGAACTTGAGGTATAGCCTCTCCCCCTAAGATAAATACTTTTTCCAAAAACCAAAAGATGGGCGCAAAATTGAGGACACTAATCCCTCAAAGTTAATGAAATCTAATTAACAGGTTTCTTGTGTAAGAATGAATTTGTTTGACTAACCCTGTCATATTGACCTCCTCTATTTGTAGAGGTAAGAATGAGGGTTTCTGACCCACTTGTTTGTGGTGAAAAGGATATCTCTTCCCAGATCTAAAGAGGAAAATATCTTATATTGATTTGTTGAGGGTGTAGCTTCAGGAAAGTAGGATCCGATACCTAGACTTATTTTGGAAAAATCCTTGTTTAGGATCCACCTCCTGAAGACTAGGATTTTTGGTTTTGTTCTTTTAAGTCTTATGGGTTGGTAAGGAATCTTAGTGTGGTAGTTAATGAGATTTTGGCTATCTTAGGTGAAGGAGACATTCTTTCTTAGAGAGTTATCTGTTATTGAGGAGTTTTTATCGACTACAAAAAAATAATTTAATTTGTCAGGTGAGTAGCACACTGCAAACGCAAATATTATCTTGCAATGTAATTTTTGCGGGATGGACGGCATATTCCGCAAAAATGTTAGTCGCAACTTTTTGCAAGGAGAAATACACCCCGCAACTCTTTTCCTAGAGTTCAATACAAATTAGAGCAGTTGAGTATAAGATGATTCAGAGCAGTGTGAAGCAGAAAGTGACAGAAACTTGTGGGATGAATATCACCTAACAACGTTTGAATATTCATAAACTAGCGGGATGAAATACACCTGGCAAAGATTTTTAATAGAATAAAAAAAATATGTTTTTTCAAATATTAATAATATTCTAGTTTTAAAAATAACAATATCAATCTATTTTTAAAATAACTGTAATTTTTTTGAAGTTGATTTCAAATATGTTTTAACTACAATATTAATCTATATTAATCTAGTTTAGACAACTGAAAAAATATTTTTGAAGGAACAAATTGTATTAACTGTAATATTAACTACAATACTGCAATATAGCTGGTTGTGTGTAACCTCCTCCAGTCAAAGCCAAGTTGCTCTTTATACTACTCTTGAAAATATATCAGTTCAGAAACTAACTCCATAATATAAGATTGGGATAAAACTATTGGTTAAAATGAAGACACCGCCAATGGAAGCTGCAGAACTATGGCGAGACAAACCATGGAGGTAGAGGTAGTAGCAAAAAAATCAACTTCAATAATTTGTTCATATTTGAAATAACAAACAATTTATTAATATAGATTAATATTGCAGTTAAAATAATTTTGTGCATAATCTGTTTTTCAACTATTAATCTAGTTTTATTCATATGTTTAAAATAACAAATAATTTATAAATTTATGTACCTTTATAAGTGGATTTGATGAGAATATGGAATGAAAATCTGAATCCAGCAACAAATTTGAGTTTTTGAGGTAAGATTTGGGGTTAAAATTCAGAAATTTGAGAGATATAGAGGGGTTGAGAAATTCCCCTTTAAAGGGTTGGGAGAAGGTAGAAGATGAAATGAATGTTATGCTTATGTAATGGAGAAAAATGAAAGGATTTATGGGGATATATAAAGCAAACTTGCGGGGTGACAAAAACCCTGCAATATTTATTATTGTTGAAATTTACAAGGTGAATAGTACCCTGCAACTAATGATGTCAGTATTGACCAGAACATTCACCTATCCCTTTGTTAAATTAATAAATACAATCTGTACTTTTCACCCAATTTTTCAAAAAATACTTGCGAAGTGGGATCCACCCCGTAAATTTTCTTACTGTTGGAACTTGCAGGGTGCTTATAACTTCGCTATATGTGTCACAATAAAGTTATTCTGTCACAACCGACGCATCAATAATTGTACAACTTGATTTTCCCCAAAAAAATTTAAAAACAACTGCGGGGTGTTTTTCACTTCGCAACTTTCAATTCAAAAAATTCAAAATTTTCTCCATTAGTTGCGAGATGAAAACACTTACAAATATATTTTTTTATATTTTAAAAACAATGTTGCGGGGTGAATAACACCCAACAAGTGTGTTTTATTGCGAGGTGAATAACACCTGGCATAATCACCTGGCTAATTGCATGTTTTCTTGTAGTGATCTTTGCTTCGAGACGTACCTTATCACTGAATAGAAATATGTGGATCTGGAAATACGTTAGAGAATGTAATTTCTCACTGACCTCCGCTTATATTGTTCAAAGGGTTAATTAAATATCTTCTTATGATCTTCTGATGGAGAGTCAGATCCTTCCTTTTATCTTGTTTGTTAGGTTCCTTTTAGTAGATTTTTTTGTTGAGACGACCATCTATCTCTTCGCCTCTTATGAGCTTATCTTGTTTGTATGATATATAATCTTTAAGTAGTCGAAGTTGTTATACCCTAATTTTCCCCCCTAAGATCCTTCATCATTATCTTGCATCCTTGCAATGCATCAAGATCACAAATCTTTGGGTTGCCTCTCACCCTTGTTCTCTCTTCTCTATGTTTGTCCTTGAAGGATCACCAAACACCCTATTTATGTATCTTGTGCATGTTTGTTTTATGTATACTAACCTCTAATTAAAATCCAAAAAGATGTCTTTGTTTCCTTTTATGATTTGTACATTGTAGGTGTTGAGCCAAGTGCATCTATCTCACCTCTTAAGCTAGGGTTTTGAAGATTGATCCTCGATCAATTGATTATTCATTAGACCTTAAAGGCTTGAACTTAAAATCTATGCTTCTAGCATCAAATTTCTATGGTTTGATAACTCTCTCAACTTCATATGGTCAAGTTTGTCATAAAGCTGGTGGTTTACTTCATCGAGAAACTTCATGGTTCATGTGTGTGATACGGTGGGAGAACTGACTATGATTTTGCGTTTGTTTTCACAAATGTTTCGGTTGAGCAAGAGTCGCCACCGACTTTTTATTTTATCCTAAGGAAAGGTTAAAAAGCACAGCAAAAACCTTTGAGATGTTTTCTTGGGTTCGGGGAGTAGATTATAGAAAGGGAAGGTATTAGCACCCTTTCTATCCATGGTTATCCATGGGCTCTTAGTTACTTGCTTATATCAACTTGCCTTGGTTTTCAATTGTTTGAAATGGTGCTTTGTGTGTGTGGGTTTGAAAATGTTTTGAAAAGAAGCCAATGTGGTGGCAACCTTTGTAATGATCCATGTTGGGATGTATACAAAGATGTATGTCTTTTGAAAAGGTTTTCATTGTTTTTGAAAGTTGTTTTGAAAGTGTAGTGATGTGTGGTTTGAAAAATAGGCAAGTGTTTTGTTTTTTGTAAGTTTGATTCAAGTAACTAAGAGGTTGTCTACTCCTAAATTTCTCAAAGATCTTTGCTATGTTTTAACCCTTTTAACAATTTTGTTCCACCATTGCATTTGGTGGACAATCTTGTGTTAGGATGTGAAAGGGACGGGCGCGGGTCATCGTTTAGACCATAATTGCAATGGTGTCAAGTATCTTTGGGCAATTTTTCCTTGGAGGGACTTGATCATGTTTTAGGCAACTTTCGAAAGCGTCATCGAGGGACTATGATCATTTTGAATTGTTTGTTTTGCCCAAAGAGACCTAACATGCAATATGGCCCATTATTGAAGGCAACAAGTGGAATACCCTAGGGGTGCAAGTGTGATTAGTGTTGTCTATTTTCATGCTTGTTTATCTTGAATTTAGGTCAAACTATTTTTGGTTAATTGATTTGCATACAAACCCTAATTCTAACATGGCATAATTTAGAAAACTTTAAAGTGCGAAAAATAAGGTTCCTAAGTTATTACAACACAATATATGGGAAGGGGGTACAAATGTTCAAATGGAGGGTATTTTGACAAGGAATTTAAACCTAACTATTACATCAAAATTGAGAATTATACAAATTATTTAATATACAACAATTAAATAGAAATGGAATAAATATGCAAGATGCAAAAAAAATGTTTTTTATATGTATGAAAAAAAAGTGTTTTTTTATATGTCAAATAAACAAAAATAAAAAGTATTATTTTTTGGAGTTTTTATGTATTTAGGGCAAAACCCTAATTTATTAATTAAAAGGTATTAATTATTCAATATATATAATGTTTATTGATTATTTACAAAAATAAAATAAAAATGAAGTATATTTGTCAAAAAGGTATTTTTAATGTTAAATATTAATAAAAATAAAAATGTATATATTTTGTATTTTTGTCCTAAATATTCTAATAAATATATATGTATTTATATTATTTACTAAATATTAAATATGTACAAAATAATAATATTTAATATTTATAAAAAAATTATATTTTGTATAAAATATTTTCAGAAGATAAAATAAAATAAAAATTAGAAAGTAAATGTGTTTGCATTATTTTTTAGTATTTTTTAAATAAAAGTATATCTAGGTATTTATTTATGTACAAAACATCAATTTAAACAAATAAATACCTAATAAATATAAAAATGGTGTGAAAAATATTTTTTATATTTTTAATATTATGAGGAAAAATAAATAAGTCAGGAATAAAAAGCAAAAGTCAAAAAATGATTAAAATAAGCACAATGAGCCAAGGGGGTTCAAAAGTAACAAAAGGGTGCAAATAGGAAAGTGAGACAGGCCCAGCCCAAAGTCCCTGTCATCTTCAACCTCCAGCATTTCTGTTCAAACAAACACGTGTTTGCTATCTCCAGATTCCTTGATCTTTTGCCAAATCTTCCAACATGAAACCTGTAGAGCTTGAAGCCACGATTCTAGACATATAAAGAAATCAATCTAACTCTCAGAAATGAGAGAGAATTTCTTCTCCCCCAATTCCTGACCTAGTTTTTGTTCCAAGTTCAGACATCAAATTCTCATAGCACACGTAACATAAATGAAAACTAATTACATGGGCATGTTCAGGGCTATGAATGTGACATATTTTCTTCACAAACCTAAAGCTAACAATGCCTGGATAGAGAGGTACGAGTTCATGAACTTACCTGTTCAGTTGGAATCGTATCTGGTGATGGAGGTGTTTTCAATGCAAGGTGATGATTGTTATAGCTTCCTTGATGTCCAGGGATGCTATTCCAAGCTTTAGTTTGCTTTGAAACTAGCTGAATCGAGCTATAGAACTCCACCTGCAAAATAGAAAAATGAAAATGGTGATGTTGGTTGGGAGTGTTACAGGTCGTGTTTGAGGTTTGGAATAGCTTCAAGGGATGTTGTGGGATGTGTTTGAGGTGGTTTTAGCAAGAATGCACGAATAGATTGAGTTATGGAACTCAATCTGCAGCAGGTCCCCTGTTTAGGCAGTTTCAGGGTGATTCTGTGTTTGAGAGGGTGTTGGAGATGGTTGGATCGTGTTCTAGCTCAGGATGGATGTTTAGAATATGTTTTACAAGTTTGCTTAAGTTGGTCTTGGCATAAATGATAGTTGGTAGGTGTTATGCAAGCTTTCTTCTTACTTAAGCAACAAAAGGCCAAGTTGAGTTTTAGACTGATGCAGGCCCCTAATCTATGCTGCACAACCTAGTCTTGATCAGTGTAATTAGTTCATAAACTTGTGCCAAAAGGATTTGCATTGTACTTGCTTGGATTTTCATTTGACATAAAGTTCTACTTTTCAAAAATGGCAAAAATGCTTTATCTAAAAATGGCTTAATCTTCCATGTAATTCTTAAACACATAAAACAAGGCCTTGGCACAATGAGTTAGCATTAAATTATTGAGTGAAAATGGGATATAGGACCTGTAATCAAGGAAAACAAGCTGAATTCAAAATGGCACAAATGTATGAACATGTAAATTGGCCAAATCAAAAGTGAGTTTTTCCCAACTTGCCAAATTCGATTCTCCCTAGCCATGAGGTTGTTTTATGAGTTCTTGGACATTTTGGAAAGCTTGGAATGTGTACTACAATCCATATTTGAAAGGCAAATTGAAATTCCAAGTGGAAGTATGTGAAAAATGGTCTTGAAGTTAGGCAAAAATCCTGCCTAAAATAGGTCAAATTTTCTCTAAGTTAAGAATGGTTTGGTACCCTTGTTCCAAAAATTGTAACTTGAGATACAAGCTTCTTTTCAGGAAACTTTGTGAATCAAAGTTGTAGATTTTGCAATGGACTACAACTTTCATGTTTTGACCTTTTCTTGAATCCAAATGAATCTTGGTGAGAAAGTGGGACAAAGTTAGGAAAAAATTAGGGTTTTTCATAACTTAGAAAAATTCTAAGTTATGAAAAATCTTCATTTTAAACCCTAATTTGCAATTCTTGATTTCTTGATGAACAAGTTTCATGATTTGGCATGTTTTGATGAAAAATGAATCTTGACACTTGATTTTGACCAAAAAGTCAAAGTTTGACTTTTCAGTATACAGTCAAAATTGATCAATTGACTGGGAAATTCAACTGTCAATCTTGTGCATTTGGGATCTTTTGAACTTGTTGAGTATGTCAAGACAATTCCATGGGGTCCTTGAGTCCATATGTGAGCTTGGTTTGCCATTGGCTAGGTTAAACAGTCAAAATTTGCCTTTGTGCAGTCAAAACCCTAAAAATGACCATTTTGCCCTTTTGGTGATCTGATCAAATTTCTTGTGGAATTATGATCCAAACTTGATCAAATGGTACATGTGAGTTCATAATGTTGATGTGGGTCAATTTTCATGAGATTTGACTGTCAAATGGCCACAATTGACTTTTTCCCCAATACAGTTGATTTCTAGGTCAACTGTCCAATTGACTGGGCAAAATTTGGAATCAAGACTTGAAACTTGGTATGGATAAACTTGGGAGTCCAACATGAAGCATGGAAGTCATCTTAGGCATTTTAGGTCAAAATATCTTTGTGCAAACACAAACCCTAATTTGGGTCAACAGTGCAAGGAGGGGTCTTGAGCAGAGTAAACCCTAACTTGTTCTTGAGCTCTAAGGGTCTTGTGATGAGAAAATGTTGAGGAAATGGGAGGGCAAATTTTGGGGTACAACAATGTGTTTATTTCCATGTCTTCTTCAACAAGTTTCATCAAGCCACGAGCTTCATTATCAAGTGTACTTCAAGACAACATCATGTCAAGGTCCTATATGCTTCATCATTCCTTAGATTGCAAGCAAAGTTCAAAAGATGCAAAGTTGATTCAAGTTGTTTGATCTAATTTGGCAAGTTCTTGATTCTATGATCACAAATGTATAATTCACTCAATTTTCAATATTTTAAAGTATTTCATTTTGCTATGGACTCTTCTCATCATCCCCAATATTTTATCTTTACGTGACAAGAGCCAATTATTCTTTGAGAATCATCAAAAATTTGGAAAGATTATAGGTCTTTTGAGAAGTCAATGAAATTATTGATCTAACTTTCCAAGATCATAACTTGCTCTTTTTTTTTTATTTTAATTTTGAGATGATATCAATGCCATATTTATCTTCAAAGAGTCCTCTTTAAATTATCTTCAAGGACCTAAGACCAATTATGTGTGGAAGGTCATGTAAGTTTTGAAAAGATTATATGTAATTTATGGAGTTTTCAAGTGATTTTGGCTAACTTTCAAGGACCATAACTTGGTCAATTTTCATCATTTGAAGCCCATTATTTTTCTCACATAATCTTGAGGATTATTTCTACAAGTTTGAATCAAGGTGAAAGACCTAAAAATGCTCAGAAAGCCATGGAACTAAAGGAGACATTATAGGTCATTTTGGTCCTTACTTAGTGAAATTTTCACTTAGTTAAAAATGTGTTTATTTTTTCCTAACTTTGAAGCACCATAGCTTTCAGATCAAGCATCATTTATTTTTGATCCAAAAATTATGAAAAATTTACAAAAAAATACTTTGAATTATTTCTCATATCATGGATATTTTTTGAGATTTTTTTTTTTAGGTTTTCTATTTTTTAAATTTTTGTATTATTTGCTTTGTTTTAATTTGTTTAAAAATATTTTTATTACCTTTTTAATTCTAAAAAAATTATGGAATGATCCAATAATAGTTTGAAAAATTATGGTGACCTTTTTTTATTTTTATTTTTGAATTTGTTTTATTTTATGATTTTTAGTTTATTTTACTTGATTTTTTGTATTTTTAAAATTAGTTTCTGACATCTAAAAAATATGAAATTTTTTGTCAATACTAGTTGACTTGTGTTTGACCTCTGATAGTTTTTTGGGATTTTTACTTGGTATTTTTATATACTTTGTGTATTTCATGAATTAATTCCAAATTATCTACCATTTTAAATTTATTTTTTAATTGATTTAATTGCAATTTTAATTTTCTTTTTATTTTGGTTCTGACTTTGACCACTTTTATTGGTCTAGTGGAAATGATACCTTGATCCATTTTGATTTTGATTCTATTATTCTTCTTTTTCTTCATTTATTTCTATTTTTATTTATCATGACCTAGGTCTTGATCCTTTTGTTTTGACTTGTGCTATATTGTTTTAGGAACTTGATTTTTATCAATGTCTCTAACATATATGGTACATATATTTCTATTGACCGGTCTCAGATAGGTGCGACTTCTACATAAGTCCACTTACGACTGCTTAACATAACGTTAAATTTATCCCAATTCGGAAAATGATCATTCGTAGCTCAAACTTTATGTTTGAATGCCCATGTATGGTTGATTTGTTGTCTTTGGCCTAATGCTGATGATACTTGTTGTTAGAAGGTTTTGATTCTATCAATTATCTAATGAGTTTTCATAATTTTTAGTTCAAGGTCATCATTCAATCATCGTTGATCATACCTTTGATCATTAACTTCTAACTTACTAACCATTAACTATTAACTTTACTTTATACCTTTATTTTTATGCCTTTATTTTTTATGCCTTTACATTTATTCACTTTTATCTTTAGCATTTACATTTCATGCTATTTTCCTTTTGCTCACTTGAGCATTTAGCTTTATGTAATTTTATCTTTGCTCACTTGAGCATTTATTTTTATGTCATTTTATCTTTGCTCACTTGAGCCTTCTTTTTCTTTTAAAAACACTTAATAATCAACTTGAATAATAAAAGACTTAAGGCTCTTTATGGACTATTGGTTACTATCCTTTGCATATTGGAGCTTTGGATCTCTTGGACTTAGAATTAGAAGTCTTGATACCTTGAGACCTTGGGACCTTTGAATCTTATGTTGCCTTGTTGTTATCTTGTCTGTGTATTGAGAAATTTTCTGTGTGCATGTGTTGTTATTTTGATCTTAAGAGATTCATCTAATACATGGGCTAATAATTAAGATCTTGTTTTGGCTTTAGTTCTCTGGTTTGAAATTATTGATTCACGTGATGCTTGGTATTCATCTGAGTATTATACTTACTAGTGGCTTTAATCCAAAGGATGAGAATTCTATATTGACTTCATTATGTCAAGTGTTGGCTTCTTTTTTGGTTAGACCTTTCCTACCTTAAATTTTAGTTTGTGCTCTAGGATAGTCTCTTTATCTCTTGCCCATCTTCTTTAATTTCAAAATCTTCTCTCTCTCCTTTTCAAAACTCTTCTTGTTTTCAAACTTGAATCCCTTTCATAATAAACTCGGACTTAGGCCCAAGCATTTTCAGAACTCTTTTTCTTAATCAAAATCTTAATCCATTTAATCATACTTTGATATCTCTTAAAAAGACTAAAAGACACTAACCTCATTCAAACTTTTTGTGCCTTGGTGCATATTTTCTTTTAACCATTTCAAAAAGTTTAAGATTTTAGTCTTTTCATTGAGTGTTTGAAAATCTCACCACTTTAACAAACATGATAATATTGAGGTAACTTTCCACTTATATGTTGAGACTTGCACTGTTGACTTGGTCCATGCTATAACTTCTCCATATTAAAGATGAAGCAAGTTTTTTTTTTTACCATGATTGTCATAGTTTATTGGATTTCCACTAAGATAAGATAAAATGTCTTTCACATTAAAACCAATCATAACAAACCAATTTAGGTCTTTTTATCCAAACTACATGGGTTTTTATTTCAACATTACACATTGTTGGTATGTAGGCCTATAACTCATTGAAAGTTTTGTCAAATCAAAAATCATAATACTTTTTTTTTCTTTCTTTTATCCCTCCAGTCATTTTTTACAAACAATTGAAGGTAGAGAAAACACAAGAAAGGGGGGGGGGGTTGAATTGGGTTTATAGAAAATATTCCCCTTTAGAAATTCTGAGCACTCAAATGATAATAAAGATAAATATAATGAAGAGCAAGAAGGACACAATCAATTTATCCAGGTTCACCTTCAACAAGGCTACTCCTGTCCACCCCACAAGGTGATTTGCCTTAGACAAGGACTTAATCCACTATAACCAAATTGATTACAAATGCACGAGAAGCAACCGATGACTAACACACAGTGACACATTCAATGGTCCTAACAGATATAACGTTTATTGACCCAATAGAATCTGATCACTTAAGATCTCTTATCAGGATTTCACAATGACCAGTAGCCACTATTTTCTTGAGATTAGACCTTCACTCAGTCACTCAAGGAACCTTTCAATGATATGTTTAGTGATACGATTTAACGAATATAATAATCACCGACCTGGTAGAATCATATCACTTAATATCTCCTATCAAGATTTCACAATGACCTACAATCGTTGTCTTCTTGAGATCAAACATTCATTCGGTCACTCAAGGAACCTTCTAATGATATGTTCAGTGATCTGATTTAACGAATATAACAATCATTGATCCAACAGAATTAAATCACTTAAGATCTCTTATCAGGATTTCCTATAATGACCAGCAGCCACTGTCTTCTTGAGATCAGACCTTCACTTGGTTACTCAAGGAATAAATCAACAATAGTTGAAATGTTTTTGTGTTTACATGACTGCTTCTTCTAAGCAGATTACACAAGTGATTAAGCACATATTGTTTAACACATTTTCGGGCAAAAAACTATAGTGTTAAAACAATTTACATGAAGATATTATAACTATAACACAATACGAGCAATAACTTTTGTGTACATTACAATGTTCTATCAAGATGTATTTGATTAGAAGTTTGGTAGCATCTTGTAGTGTTCTTCTTCTTCTTCATCTTCTTGTTGAGAAAGTTACGAGCAACAACTCATTGCTTCTTCTAAGATCTACCAAGATGTATATGATGGTAGTTTCAGTAGCATCTTGTAGTCTTCTTCTTTATCTTTCTTTATTTTCTCCCATTTTTGTGTAGTGGTCTTCAGCATGCTTAGCATTGCAACTATGACAACTTCAGTATCCACGACATTTCAGCTTGATGGCCAAGAGCATTTTTCTTCAATTCTTTGATCTTATTTTATAGGATTGAGAGAGAGAGAGAGAGAGAGAGAGAGAGAGAGAGAGAGAGAGAGAGAGAGAGAGAGAGAGAGAGAGAGAGAGAGAGAGAGAGAGAGAGAGAGAGAAAGGGAGACATTGTGAGGATATATAAGTTTTTACATGCATAAACAGTTAGGTCACACCAGATAAAATAAGGCGTAAGAGTTTAGAAAGTATAAAGTAATATTTTCCATAGCCTGTCCTTTTTCAATGCTAGTTTTCCACCTTTTCTCTAAATAATGTTTTTCTAATAAGCTTGTAAACAGAGATCCGTTAGGGAAAGAAAGTAATTGTAAATCTAGTTGTTTGTTCCCAAAGGTTACAATGGGAGTGGTTGACAATACAATATGAAAGGACTGTCTATACGCCACCCTAGAGGGTAGAAGTCACATAGCACCTTTTGTACCTTTTGTACACCATCACACATTAACCATTTAGGACTTCTTCCTATCTTCAGAGGCTTCGGATAATTGAATGTGTGAAGCTTGTTGTAGAAGAATCACTCTTAAGTCTTATAACCTAAGTCTTGGAGTCTTCAGAACTTGTCCTGTCAGAACTTCGTCTTCAGAGTCTTCAGCACTTGGTTGTAAGAAATTGCTTTTCTTCAGATCATCAGAACTTGTTCAGCAGAACCTCATCTTCATAATCTTCAGAAATTGAAACACACAAAAGTAAAGCTTTAGAAGGCCTCTAAAGCTTAACCACCAAGTCACGATCAGAACCTTTTATACTAACGTTCCTAAGAACCGTTGTGTTGTACCCAAAAATTTTCCCTCCCATATTCTTCAAAGTTTTGACAAGCATCATCTCAATTTGCTCAAGTCTACTCAAGGGTTGCACAGTTCAAACACCCTCCTAAGCCAGTCAAATTAGGGTTTTGGTTCTTGCAAGGAAGTTGAGGTTTTCAAGGGCTTAATCAAGTCCCATATGCTCATATACATTGTCAAGCACCTACATGTCAAGTTTCAAGACTCACAAGGTCAAGTTGCACAATCAAAAACCCTAATTGCTTCACAATCAACTGTAGGGGTAAAATGGTCATTTGGCAGTCAAAAGTCAAAATTTTTGGTCAACATCTTATTTTGAAGCCACAATCATCATTGGATCAAATCTTGATCATGATTCCACAAGAATGGCTCAAACATCATCAAGATGCAAAAGTTTCCATTTTTGGACAGCTGAAAAGTCAACTGTAACTTGACTAAGGCATAACTTTTTCATGGTTGATCATAAAAATCCCATCCAATGCTCATCTTGAAGGGGAGGACATTTCCTACAACGCATCCTCACATTCCATGTCCAAGAAATGCTCTCACAAAAAGTTATCAATTTCAACATTATAGGTCATTTTCAAAAGTCAACAAAAAGGCATTTTAAGTCAAAGACCATAACTTGAGATTGGTAAATCAAAATGATATGGGACCAAAGGCATTGGTTAGAGGACTTCAATACCTTTCCAAAATGTCCAAGAACATGTTCATATGATCAAAATTGAGCAAGATATGCATTGGAGAAGTTGGGAAATTTTTGTGAAATGGCAAAAGTCAACTATCCTTGAAACTTCAATTTTTGACAAAAGGGCCCACTTTTTTCCACTTGATTCAGCCTTGTCATGCCACCCACGTGTCCCATGATCAATTTAAAGACCAAATAATTATTTTTCTATTTTTATTTAATTTTTATGGATTTAATTCATTTTAATCCATAATAATTCAAGTAAATCTAAAAAAAATAATTAAATGGAATCTTATGGTTTGAATAGCCTTCATGAAGCATTTTCAACCTACCAATTTCGTTCTAAGCTCATTTAGGCATGAAAATTCAAATTTTGAACAAGCTTTGAAAGGCCTTTAATGGTGGTTAAGACAAAATCCAAAGCTTAATTGCAATGGTTAAAGGCTCCTAATGTGACTTATTCTCACTCATTACTATATATGCAAGCCTTGCAAGCCTCATTCACAACCTAGAGTGTGCACAAACGGCCAGAGCAAAATCTAAAAAGTGTCCAAAAAAAAGTGTGAGATCAAAAGGAGTGTTGCAAGCATTTTCAGGCCAAAAGGAGAACGTGACTCTCTTCTTTGCCATACTCTGAAGCTAAAGAAACCCTTGCCACGTCCTAAGGTCCATCATACCGTGCTGTAAGTTTTCCCAGGTCCCCCAAACGCTTGTTTCATTTTTTCTCTAACATATTCCCATGCAGCACTCCAGCGAAAGTCCACCATATGTCTCAAGCAATCAGCGTGCCATGTGTCAAGTCCTACAAATCTGATGGCCAAAGAATGCAGACCATGGTGCTCATGAGTCAACATAGGCGTAGGCAATCAGGAAAGTCAAAAGGGGCTTGAAGGTTCATGGGCCTCACAATTCCATTAACACCTCCAATCTGCCCCCCCCCCCCCCCCCCCCCCCCCCTTGGTTTTGTTATTTCTTTTTATCTTTTTATTTTTTCTTTTCTTTTATAACTCGTTTTTTTTAATTAATTATTAGTATTATTAATATAATTAATATTTTCATAAAAAATCCAAAAAAAGAACTAATATTATTATTATTATTATTAATTTCATGTTATTTTTGTAAATAAATACTAATAAATTGAATTAGTTTTAATTAGGCAACTTTAACCTTTTTTCTTAATAACTAAAATAAATTTAGAATTAGATTTTTATTAACTTTTAATTTTAATTCCTTTTATTTTATTTCATTAAAAACATAAAAAATACAAAAACATTTTTCTTTTAATAAATTAAATAATTAGTTTTAATTCCATTTCATTAAAAAAAGACAAAATTCAATTTCTTTCTCAAAAGGGTCAAAACCCTTAGGACGTTCCCGATTAAATTTTTATTCGCGCACATTTATTTTATTTTGATTATTTATGTAACTGTCTCCAGATATGTAATAGTTAATTAGGAATTTTACCGCTTTATTTAATTTCTCGCACTTATTTACCAAAACGGGTCTTTCTTTTTTGGCGATGTATAGACCCGCGCCTTGTAATAGCTAGATTTACATTTCCGCAATTTACTTTCCTCACTCCTAACTGTTAAACAATGCATGAAAGAATGTATGACAAAATAAAATTAATCCGTAGCTCACAAATAACATGTACAAAGACAATTAACTGAAAAAACAACACACATGCACATGCCACCCCTAGGGTACGCCTCATTGGTTGCCTCGAACGTGGTCATCAAGTATAAGGTGTCTTAGAGGTCGCCCTTTTGTCTAAAGATCCAGTTGCCTCGAAACGGTTGCCTCGGATAAAAAGGATCTAGGACATCAGGGTTACTTCTAAGATGTCCTACCATTGCTTTGGTGACCACATTGTCCCTATAATCGAATTGACCCGAATACCTCCAACAATGGTGCTACCTACCTCTCAATGGTGGGATAGCACTATCTAAAGGACTCTTACACAACTTAATTCCTTAGAGTAGGTAGATTCTCTTGGGTACTTGCTCTTTTCAAAACAAACAAAAACATCTTTTCGCACCCCACACTTTCAAAAAAGTTTTCAAACAAAACACTTCATACACTCTTGAGAACTGATACAAGAGTTACTTAGAAGTTTTCCAAACGAACTTTTTCAAAACCCACACACACTTGAAAAGCAAACAAATTTTGAAAACATAAGAGAAAGTACCTAAGAGCCCGTGGATAACCACAGATAGAAAGGGTGCTAACACCTTCCCTTTCTATAAATCTACCTCCCGAACCGAGAAACATTCTCGAATAAGGAATTTTGCTGTGCTTTTGTCCTTTCCATGTTGGAGAACATAAAAGACGGTGGTGACTCTTGCTCACCGCGACATTTCGCGAAACCAGCTAAAAAAACAGTCAGTTCTATTTCCACCGATCACAGAACTGGCGACTCTGCTGGGGATACTAAAAGTGAGGTGTACCTTAGGAATAGTTCATCATCATGTTTTCAATTGCTTGCTCTGTTTGCTTTAAATATTGTGGGCCTGTTTTGGATATTTCATAGATCCTAACCCGGATCTGGGGGATACCTTCTTAGAAAGTAGCAACAAAACTGTGAGGGGTATACCGACACGGTTGAAACAGTTTGCTACGTTGATGTGGCACTTTGGTGAGTACCGGTAACCCTTGAGTCAAGTCAAGGAGAGTACGGGGCCGCCGCGTGGTGTTGTGAAGCATCAACTGACCTTAGGAACCTTACTTGACCATCCTGGCCTCTTTAGGGGTAGTGAGATGACCGACTTTGGTGCAGTCCGAAGTTGGTAGATACTCGATACTACACTCATTGAGGGTTATTTTCTTGGAATATTTTGATCGCCAGTCCAGTGGCTAAATCAAAACAATGAACATAGAAAACAACCCAATGATATTGAGCTCCTTAGAACCCGGTTACTTTTGATAGGACAGGTTTTTGAGCCCACCAACTTCAAGAGGGTAGTACCCCAAACTTCATGCTGGCCTAAACTCTAAGGGCTGTCTTGTTTGACTTGTGTGCTTTCAAACTTGACTACTTGCATGCTTGTTATCTAACACGTGAGTTTCTTGCAGGGTTTGTTTACAGTCCTTAACATGGACTCATAACAGGGTTTACTTACATCACTCCACGCATAGCATAACATCATACCATCATACCATTTCATACATCCTGCATAAGGACTAATCCATTTCAAGGATCTCAAGGGTTTGTGATGCAGGTCATGCTGAATCAAAAGTCTAGCAAGGGGCAAAGGGGATTTATTTTCCTCTAGCCAATGTTAATGACTTGAGTCAGGGGCTACGACCCACTCGATATGGTGAGCTTTGACTCTTGAAGAAGGACTCTCAACAAAATGAAGCTCCTTCAATCAAGCTACAAAATTCAAGTTCTAACAATTTTCTTGTTTACCCTGCGAGATCCTTGAAAACATTGCATGCATACATACACATCATTGCATAACAGGTACCCTTGTTACGGGTCACTTACCTTCTTCGCTGTTTATTTCAGCAATGGCTTCCCAATAAGGAAACCAGGATCTTCATGCTCAAGAGACTCGGTTCGGGGAAAATCCTCCTAAATCTATCCAAGGGGAAGGAAGAGCTGAGAACGCTCCTCATGGGGACTTTGGTCGGGAATAGTTCTGAGGGCAGTAAGGATGAACGACTGAAACATCTGCAAGTTGAGGTAGATGCAATAAGGACTCAGATGCTGGGGCAGATGGCCCTTATCCAAGGCTTGGCTCGGGAGCAAGAAGAGTTGAAAGCCATGGTCAACCAGCTTCGCCAAGAGAGATACAACATGAAGCAAACAGTCCAAGTCAGGGACCAGGTCATTAATCAGCTTCCAAAAGGACAAGGGTCTAGTATGGTGAAGAATAGACCTCTCCAAATCGCTACCACTTCACAGGTACAACCACAACCTCGCCCAGAGCAACGGGTTGATCAGAGCAAGCCCAGGAGGCAATTCACCCAGCTCAACATGTCGCTGTACCAAGCTTTGCAACACCTGTTGAAGTTGAATCTGGTGACGTTGATAGGACCTCACCCTAATCCTAAGACTTCTTCTCCAAGCTACAACCCAGATGCGAGGTGTGCTTATCATTCTGGTAGCCCGGGGCATGATACCGATGACTGTTGGAAGTTGAGGTACAAAATCTAAAACCTAATTGATGAAGGAGCAGGTGGAATTCACCCAAGATGGTCAAGTCGAGTTCTTCTACTACCCCTGCGAGATTCACCATTTGAAGTGACAAGTCCTAGGATTGAAAAAAAAACTTTTGTTCATTCGAATGTTCAAGTTGTATTTTTATTTGATTGTTCAAACATTTTATTCATGTCAAACATTGTTATTTCATTAATGCATTACACATGTCTGTTTTGAATCAATATATTCGCATTCGCTATATTCAAACTGCTTTCATTTTTTTTTTGATGTTCAACTCTCGGTTAATAATTCTAAGCCTCCTGAGGGAGGATGACGAAAACGATACCACAATCTACAGTATGCTTTTGAACAGACCCCGCTGATGAGGTACAGGAATTGTTTCAATTCCTAAACACTGGAGTTATAAGGAAGATAATCCCTCGTCAACCCCCTTTGAGCCAAAGAAGTAGGAGTTTTTCTTTTCGAAAATTAAAACCCTTAATCATAACCTGGGGCAGGGTAGTTCTCTCAGCTGATCCAAGTGCACAACGAATGGCACCAGAGGAGTCCTTACAAAACAAAAGACAATGATGGCTCTAAATAATCATAAAGACAGGCAGTCATTATCCCTCAGAAATAAAAACCCAATAAGTCAAAACCTATGAAGGAGACTTACAAAGTTGGGGCATCCCGCTGACTGTAATTCCAAAAAAGGAAACAGTTCAGGCAAAAAACAGGGATAACAAAAATCAAAAAAAAGAAAGAGGTCCTACAAACCCTCAACACAAAAGGAAATGACTGCCTATTCAAAATAAACTGTCAGTATCCGAACCATCACTGGTATATCAAAGAAAAGACTCAAACAAGGTCTAACGCATGATCAGCTGAGTTTAGGTTTGAAGAACATCACGAAGAACGGGTGGGTACAAAAAATTTGAGCCTTTATCCTTTGTTTCTTAAACCGTGAACCAGGCCACACTACAACCCTTAAAAAGTCCTAGCTGAAGCATGGGTTTAGTTCGAAAGCACACTGTTACCAAAAGTATCCTGACTCCTTAAGGCTTGCGGTAAAATAACGAGTTGACATCACAGTTCAAAAAAATTCACTTGATTTTATGAAAAAAATGCATTTTCAAAAAAGACATAAGCTTTGCATTTTCAAAATAACATTGTTTGCAGATGATTATTTGTTTGAACAACAGAGAACTTTGCACGACGAGCATCTAGTGAACAAAAGCCTTCTCAACAAAAGGTCACCTCAAATGGAAAAGCACTTCCAATCAAGGGGCACGGCATGATCGTGGTCTATCATCTGGGGCAGTCCAGTCAAGATTCAAGGAATCTCTCAAGATGTCAAGTAGCCAGGGGCAAATCTCTGCCTAGTCACTTGGGGCATTAGACGTGAATTCCAGCAATGCATCTTGCATGATCAAACGAAGATCTTCTGGTATTATGGCGACACAACACTACTGACAGTGACAACTCCTTACATCCTGAGAGCACAGACATAGTCGAAAAAACACTACGCATAAGCAAAGACCCGCTAGGTTGACACACCTAGGCAAAAATAAGGGCTTCCCGGCGAACCAAAAGGGTTTCGGGCAAAAATAAGGGATGAAATGAAAAAAATCTGTACACCCGACAAGTCGAAAACCTGAAAAGGCGGCTTGGGCAAAAATGGGTATCCCGGTGGACTGAAAACCCGAAAGGGCGGTCCAGGAAAAAGTTAGGGATCAAAAGCGTACGACTATGTTCCGTCATCTCATCACTTGCCTACCAGAAGAAGATTTGTCAACCGGCAGTCATCAAGCACCTCCTAGGTCTTTTTTCTCCCGCAGAAACAGGGGCAATATGAGTTGTCTAAGCGATCTAGTTTCTCTGTCCACCAAGGTACTAAGGTAGGTTCAGCTGAAGAACGTGACCAAGATACCTTCACTCCCCGCGGAGTAAGATAAGATTCAGCAATACTCTCCCCCGAGCAATGTTGGTCTCCCGTCAGCCCTGACAAGGTACAGTATCTCCAGCAAGTCAACAACGCTCTCCCCAAGCAGAGTTAGTCTACTGTCAGCCTTAAGGAAGTTGGGTATCCCCAGAAAATCTTAATATTCTCCAACAGTATGCAAATGTTCCTAAGAAAGCATCCCCAGCCGTCTTAATATAAGATTATTCCCCGGCGGAATACCAGACACCCCAGTGGAGCCATTCCCCAGTACAGTTCAAAAGTCTCCCCAGGAGAGTCGAATCAATCTCCCCAGTAGATTCTGGAAGCTTATCACCGGCAGAGTACGAACGCTTCTCCCCGGCTTTATTCAAAGTTATTCCCCACCAGAACTTATAACTGGGTTATCCTCAGCTAATTACCACGGAAAGATCGTCCTCGGCGAAGCTCTTCCTACCCACAACGGAGTTCATCAGAATCCTCAACAAAATTTATCAACGGGAATCCCCAGCGGAGTTATCATCAAAACCTCAGTGAAGTATCTCTTCCCACAGAGTAATTCCCCGCAGAGTAATATCTTCATCAAGTTTATTCCCCAACAGAGTCATCCTCTCCTACCGGTTTATTCTTGCAACCATCATCCCCAGCGGAAATGAAGAACTCTACTCTTCAACATCAGCCCAGGATTCAAAAAACTCCCGACATTCGTCAAGGATTTATTTTCCCAGACGAGAATACATTCATAAACATCACATCTTCATACATTATAGCATGCATACGCATCATACAACACAAATCTCATTTATTCTTGAGAACATCTTAATATCATGCAGTCCATGCATCATGACACTGCATACAGCTAACGTTTTGCCTTTTCAGGAAAAGGTCAATCAAAAGATGATTACCATCTACCTTTACAGTTCCAGATCAACGCTGATAACAAGCCAGGAAAATTCTGTGGACGACTGATCGTGGGTTAATATCCAAAACCAAATAGGACAATTATCTACTTGATCATCCTCAGGCAACCCCTACACTGGTTCCTTTTCATTCAGAAGAAGTCTTACACGGGCTCATAAACAGGCAACCCTACACCGGTTCCTTCTCAACCTCAGATGTAGTTTTACACGAACTCATCATCAGGAAACCCTACACCGGTTTCTTCTCAATTTTCAGACGAAGTCTTACACGGACTTATCATCAAAGTAACCCTACACCGGTTCCTTTTCTTTCAGAAGAAGTCTTACACGGACTTATCTCAAGATGACCTTACCCCGGTTCATCAAGAAGTTTTACACGAACTTATCCTGCAGTAACCTTACCCCGGTTCCTCCAGAAGTCTTACACGGACTTATCTCAAGATGACCTTACCCCGGTTCATCCAGAAGTTTTACACGAACTTATCCTGCAGTAACCTTACCCCGGTTCCTCCAAAAGTCTTACACGGACTTATCTCAAGATGACCTTACCCCGGTTCATCAAGAAGTTTTACACGAACTTACCCTGCAGTAACCTTACCCCGGTTCATCCAGAAGTTTTACACGAACTTATCCTACAGTAACCTTACCCCGGTTCCTCCTGAAGTCTTACACGGACTTATCTCAAGATGACCTTACCCCGGTTCATCCAGAAGTTTTACACGAACTTATCCTGCAGTAACCTTACTCTGGTTCCTCCAGAAGTCTTACATGGACTTATCTCAAGATGACCTTACCCCGATTCATCATGAAGTTTTACACGAACTTACCCTGCAGTAACCTTACCCCGGGTTCCTCCAGAAGTCTTACACGGACTTATCTCAAGATGACCTTACCCCGGTTCATCCAGAAGTTTTACACGAACTTATCCTGCAGTAACCTTACCCCGGGTTCCTCCAGAAGTCTTACACGGACTTATCTCAAGATGACCTTACTCCGGTTCATCCAGAAGTTTTACACGAACTTATCCTGCAGTAACCTTACCCCGGTTCCTCCAGAAGTCTTACACGGACTTATCTCAAGATGACCTTACCCCGGTTCATCCAGAAGTTTTACACAAACTTATCCTGCAGTAACCTTACCCCGATTCCTCCAGAAGTTTTACACGAACTTATCCTGCAGTAACCTTACCCCGGTTCCTCCAGAAGTCTTACACGGACTTATCTCAAGATGACCTTACCCCCGGTTCATCCAGAAGATTTACACGAACTTATCCTGCAGTAACCTTACCCCGGTTCCTCCAGAAGTCTTACACGGACTTATCCCGAAGTAACCTTACCCCGGTTCCTCCAGAAGTTTTACACAAACTTATCCCGAAGAAACCCTACACAGGTTCTCTCTCTCTCCAGACGTAGTTTTACACGGGCTCGTCGTCAAAGAAACCCTACACAGGTTCTCTCTTCCCAAAGACACAGTTTTACACGGACTCGTCATCAGAAACCCTACCTAGGTTTTACTCCTTCTAGGATGCAGTTTTACACGGGCTCATCATCAAAGTAACCCCACACAGGTTCCCTTCTCAAACTCCAAACGTAGTTTTACACGAGCTCGTCATCAGTAAACACTACACCGGTTTCCTTCTCATCTCTAGATGTGTTTTTACACGGACTCGTCATCAAAGTCAACCCTACATAGGTTCCTTCTCCATTTCAGATGCAGTCTTATACGAAATCATTATCAGTAAACCCTACACAGGTTTCCTTCCTTCAAAGATGCAGTTTTATACGGACTCATTATCAGTAAACCCTACACAGGTTTCCTTCCTTCAAAGATGCAGTTTTACACGGACTCATCATCAGTCAACCCTACACAGGTGTCCTTCTTTACAAGATGCAGTTTTACACGAGTTCATCATCAGGAAACCCTACACAGGTTCCCTCTTTCAACTTACAAAAATTACAATTCAACAGACAACCTCCAGATGGCATCTATAAGCCCATCCACCTACCAACAGTCTCCAAATGGCATCTATAAGCCCATTCCCGACAAGGTTATGTCACATCTCCAGATGGCATCTATAAGCCCATCCTCCCATACCATCTTTCCAAATGGCATCTATAAGCCCATTCCCGACAAGGTTCTGTCACATCTCCAGATGGCATCTATAAGCCCATCCTCCTATCCACCATCTCTCCAAATGGCATCTGTAAGCCCATTCCCGACATCACATTGCTGATATTCTACTATGTGAGTGCAAATTTCTGGGCACTCTAATGTTCAATCATCTTCCACCTTCGGATCACGAAAGGCACGCTAGCCAATCTACATCCTCAGGTCTAAGAAGATTCAACAGGGGCAACTGTTGTATCCCAAAATTTTCCCTCCCATATTCTTCAAAGTTTTGACAAGCATCATCTCAATTTGCTCAAGTCTACTCAAGGGTTGCACAGTTCAAACACCCTCCTAAGCCAGTCAAATTAGGGTTTTGGTTCTTGCAAGGAAGTTGAGTTTTTCAAGGGCTCAATCAAGTCCCATATGCTCATATACATTGTCAAGCACCTACATGTCAAGTTTCAAGGCTCACAAGGTCAAGTTGCACAGTCAAAAACCCTAATTGCTTCACAATCAACTGTAGGGGTAAAATGGTCATTTGGCAGTCAAAAGTCAAAATTTTTGGTCAACATCTTATTTTGAAGCCACAATCATCATTGGATCAAATCTTGATCATGATTCCACAAGAATGGCTCAAAAATCATCAAGATGCAAAAGTTTCCATTTTTGGACAACTGAAAAGTCAACTGTAACTTGACCAAGGCATAACTTTTTCATGGTTCATTAGAAAAATCCCATCCAATGCTCATCTCGAAGGGGAGGACATTTCCTACAACTCATCTTCACATTCCAAGTCCAAGAAATGCTCTCACAAAAAGTTATCAATTTCAACATTATAGGTCATTTTCAAAAGTCAACAAAAAGGCATTTTAAGTCAAAAACCATAACTTGAGATTGGTAAATCAAAATGATATGGGACCAAAGGAATTGGTTAGAGGACTTCAAGACCTTTCCAAAATGTCCAAGAACATGTTCATATGATCAAAATTGAGCAAGATATGCATTGGAGAAGATGGGAAATTTTTGTGAAATGGTAAAAGTCAACTATCCTTTAAACTTCAATTTTTGACAAAAGGGCCCACTTTTTTCCACTTGATTCAGACTTGTCATGCCACCCACGTGTCCCATGATCAATTTAAAGACCAAATAATTATTTTTCTATTTTTATTTAATTTTTATGGATTTAATTCATTTTAATCCATAATAATTCAAGTAAATCTAAAAAAATTAATTAAATGGTATCTTATGGTTTGAATAGCCTTCATGAAGCATTTGCAACCTACCAATTTCGTGCTAAGCTCATTTAGGCATGAAAATTCAAAATTTGAACAAGCTTTGAAAGGCCTTTAATGGTGGTTAAGACAAAATCCAAAGCTTAATTGCAATGGTTAAAGGCTCCTAAATGTGACTTATTCTCACTCATTACTATATATGCAAGCCTTGCAAGCCTCATTCACAACCTAGAGTGTGCACAAACGGCCAGAGCAAAATCTAAAAAGTGTCCAAAAAAAAGTGTGAGATCAAAAGGAGTGTTGCAAGCATTTTCAGGCCAAAAGGAGAACGTGACTCTCTTCTTTGCCATACTCTGAAGCTAAAGAAACCCTTGCCACGTCCTAAGGTCCATCATACCGCGCTGTAAGTTTTCCCAGGTCCCCCAAACGCTTGTTTCATTTTTTCTCTAACATATTCCCATGCAGCATTCCAGCGAAAGTCCACCATATGTCTCAAGCAATCAGCGTGCCATGTGTCCAGTCCTATAGATCTGATGGCCAAAGAATGCAGACCATGGTGCTCATGAGTCAACACAGGCGTAGGCAATCAGGAAAGTCAAAAGGGGCTTGAAGGTTCATGGGCCTCACAATTCCATTAACACCTCCAATCTGGCCCAACCCCCCCCCCCCCCCCCCCCCCCTCCCCCCCCCTTGGTTTTGTTATTTCTTTTTATCTTTTTATTTTTTCTTTTCTTTTATAACTCCTTTTTTATTAATTATTAGTATTATTAACATAATTAATATTTTCATAAAAAATCCAAAAAAAGAACTAATATTATTATTATTATTAATTTCATGTTATTTTTGTAAATAAATACTAATAAATTGAATTAGTTTTAATTAGGCAACTTTAACCTTTTTTCTTAATAACTAAAATAAATTTAGAATTAGATTTTTATTAACTTTTAATTTTAATTCCTTTTATTTTATTTCATTAAAAACATAAAAAATACAAAAACATTTTTCTTTTAATAAATTAAATAATTAGTTTTAATTCCATTTCATTAAAAAAAGACAAAATTCAATTTCTTTCTCAAAAGGGTCAAAACCCTTAGGACGTTCCCGATTAAATTTTTATTCGCGCACATTTATTTTATTTTGATTATTTATGTAACTGTCTCCAGATATGTAATAGTTAATTAGGAATTTTACCGCTTTATTTAATTTCTCGCACTTATTTACCAAAACGGGTCTTTGTTTTTTGGCGATGTATAGACCCGCACCTTGTAATAGCTAGATTTACATTTCCGCAATTTACTTTCCGCACTCCTAACTGTTAAATAATGCATGAAAGAATGTATGACAAAATAAAATTAATCCGTAGCTCACAAATAACATGTACAAAGACAATTAACTGAAAAAACAACACACATGCACATGCCACCCCTAGGTTACGCCTCACTGGTTGCCTCGAACGTGGTCATCAAGTATAGGGTGTCTTAGAGGTCGCCCTTTTGTCTAAAGATCCAGTTGCCTCGAAACGGTTGCCTCGGATAAAAAGGATCTAGGACATCAGGGTTACTTCTAAGATGTCCTACCATTGCTTTGGTGACCACATTGTCCCTATAATCGAATTGACCCGAATACCTCCAACGATGGTGCTACCTACCTCTCAATGGCGGGATAACACTATCTAAAGGACTCTTACACAGCTTAATTCCTTAGAGTAGGTAGATTCTCCTGGGTACTTGCTCTTTTCAAAACAAACAAAAACATCTTTTCGCACCCCACACTTTCAAAAAAGTTTTCAAATAAAACACTTCATACACTCTTGAGGACTGATACAAGAGTTACTTAGAAGTTTTCCAAACGAACTTTTTCAAAACCCACACACACTTGAAAAGCAAACAAATTTTGAAAACATAAGAGCAAGTACCTAAGAGCCCGTGGATAACCATGGATAGAAAGGGTGCTAACACCTTCCCTTTCTATAAATCTACCTCCCGAACCGAGAAACATTCTCGAATAAGGAATTTTGCTGTGCTTTTGTCCTTTCCATGTTGGAGAACATAAAAGACGGTGGCGACTCTTGCTTACCGCGACATTTCGCGAAACCAGCTAAAAAAACAGTCAGTTATATTTCCACCGATCACACGTTGCATAAGACGAATTCCAAAATCTTGACTTCAATTGTAACATGTAACCACATGTTTTCTTCCAGTAGTGTTTATGTTCAGAACATGATGACATCACACGCCTTGATACCAGAGTTAAAACATTACACCAGCAACTACACACTATAAAGAAACCATTTGACTATACAATTTTTCTATATGATATCATGTAAAGTTATCATCAAAATCTTAAGACCAGATGTAGAAACACTTCTTGTTCTTACAAAAATAACTATTTTTAGCCAAATACACAGATTTTCAAAGAGGTTCATGCAGAGTACCATAGATGTTTAGGATTCTAATACCTTATGTTTGCTTAACCAACCCCCTTAACTTGATCTTTATTTTATTTTTGGTTTTATTCGCTCTTTTCCTATTCATTTGGAAAAAATAAAATATGGTGGAGACTTTCACTTAATGAGTTAAGTCAATCAATGACTTAATCTCAACTTTTCACTGCTACATAAAATTTGGCGACTTCACTGGGGACAATTGTATCTAAGTGGGTTGAGCCTATCTTTGTTTATCTGTGTATGTGCTATTATTTATTTTATATTTGCCTATTTGTCTGGATTTTACTGTTTTTCAGGGTGCTTGGTGGTTCTTTTAGATAAGTCCTATACCCAGACTTTAGGACACTTATAATTAGGAGGGGGTATAGGCATGTTGACATGTCTGAAGCAGTCATAAGCATGTTGGCATGAGATCCCTTGCTCAGTGGAGGCCCCTTTGAGGGTGATAATTTTAAACAAGACAGTTGTGCGACATTATCACTTTTTGACCTGAGATCCTGAGAAGTTGAGGACTGTAGAACCCTTAACCCATCTTGGCCTTTTCGGATGTAGTGCGATGACTATCCAGGAGCAGTCTTGACATAGTTAATACGCAATACTGCACTCAAAAGAGTTTCTCTTAAGTATATTATTGGATCCCGAACAGTCTGAGACCGATAATATTTGAAAGAGGATCGTAAACTTCTGGAACTTTTAGAACCTTGCTCTAAAGGTGTTTTGAAACCCTTAGTCCATACCTTGTGTGTAGTACCTTTGAATCCATGCTCGCGATGTCAAACCTACAAACCCCCTTTGTTTGTGATCTTGAGTGTGATCTTGTTTGTGGTTGTTGTATAACCATGCATTCATAAAGAATTATTTTCACAAGGTTTTTCATGGAACTTATACCTTTCTTTGAAAACATCTCAAGTACTATTATTATGGATCTTAGAAAGAGAAGTATTAAGAAGTAAAATTTCAAAGCTCCTACATTGCAAGAGTTGAGAAAGCTAGCATCTTTGGTATTTGATCAGGTGTCTTTCATAGAGCATTATGGAAGACTTATTTCTATCTTATCTACTGATGTTCCATAAGGCATTCTTAGTATCCTTGTCCACTTCTCTGATCCTTTGTACCATTATTTCACTTTCACTGATTATCAGCTTATGCCTGTGTTGGAGGAATATTCTTATTGGGTGGGATTTCCTGTTTCGGACAAGATCCCTTTCGGTGGTTTGGAGGAGATTCCTAGACCTCAATTTTTTGCAGGTGTTCTTCATCTTAAGAAGTATGATATGGAGGGTAAGATTATTGTTAAAGGAGGTATTCGAGGGTTGACTTCTGAATTCTTGATGGAGAAATCTTCCATTTTTTCCAATGTCGGTAGCATGGATGCTTTTAAGGCTATTTTAGCCTTACTTATTTAGGTTTAGTATTATTCCCTAACATTGAAGGTTTCATTGATGTGAATGATATCCATTCATTATAGGACTTCTAAAGGCTATGGAGTTATAATATAATGTGCCCCTTTATTATGATTGTGTTTTAATTCACACTTTCCTAAATCCAGGCCCTTCAGAGATAATCCAGATAAACTTAGGTGGTCTCAGAGACTTATGTCTCTCACTCAGACATATTTGACTTGGTACAATTCAACTTATGATATTGGGGTGATCATTGAAAGTTGTGGGGAATTCCCTAATGTACCTCTTCTTGGTACACTAGGAGGAACCAACTACAAGCCTATTCTTTCTAGACGCCAGTTTGGATATCCTATGAGGAATAAACCTGATAACATTAAGGTAGAAGGTTTCTTTTACCTAAAGGAAGAAGGGAAGCCATATTTGAGGGACATGATTGTGAGTGCTTGGCACAAGATCCACATGAAAGATAGGGAGCTCCTAGGAAATAAATTTGGTGTTGATTTTGATCCTTATACTCATTGGATTTATGCTAGAGCTTGTGTTCTCAAGATGCCTTATCCCCTTGAGAAGCCTTTGTTCCCTGTTGTTACCCCATCACCTTTTGTCACCCCTGTTGAGGATAAGGGAGAGTCTCAAGAAGCCTTGGGCAGGATGAAACAAGAAAGAGATGCTTGGGAAATCAAGTTCCATGCCGTACAACTTGAGAAGATAGAGTTGCATAAATAGTTGAAGGAGAAGGATGACCTAATTGAGATTCTTGAGCGACATGTTGTGGAGAGAATGAAGGACCAAGAGGATTTATTTTCCTCTAAAATTCTGCCAGTTTCTAGGGTCCAAGATTATTCTCACAGTCTTCCTACCTCCGGTGATTGGAAAGGATTTGTCGACAAGCTTATGATATAGAACAGTTTTTTGAAGAGTCAAATTAAGGGGATTAAGAGGAAGCGTTAGCATGAAGTGCGATCTTCTTCAGACTTGGTTCTTTTGGACCCATAGATTTTAGTTTTCTTTTTCATATTGTATTTAGGATTATTTAAACTTGTATTAAAAGTTGTAATATTTCCAAATTATTAATGAAATGAGATTATTCAGTATTTCAAATGTGTTATTTCTTTGATGTTTGCATTTCTTTAAGTTCCTTGAAAGCTAATAATAAAACAAACCATTTGCATTGCATATCATACATCATCCTGCACTTGATCTTTGAATTCCACAAATTTCTCAGGAGTCTTATTTGTTTCTCTTCATTCAGCAAGTTGTCGCATCCATATAATACTCGGGCGAATTACCAAAGAAAGATGTGTCATACCCCAAAATTTCCCCGTCAATTTCAATGATCATTTTACTGAGATTTAAATATTAATACTATGTTTCTAAAAATTATAAACTCCGTTGTTTCTATTTGCTTATCTTGGGTCTTATTTTCAATGGGGGTTTAAATTCATAAGAGGGGTGTTATTTCTTAAAATAAAGTTTTGGCCCATTTCAAAATAATAAGAGATAAGAGGGGCATTGTTATACAAAAGGGGGTATATGTTTAAAAAGGGCCATCAAAATATGATGGCCCATTAAGGTTGTTTTTCTTTTTCCTTATAAATAAAGCTGAGCCATTACGTTTTTGAGGCCCGTTTAGAATAGTCAAAGGGGGTGTTTTTGCTGGGCTAGAGATTTTTGACTAGAGGTCCATTTATTTTTTGGAACAGAGGCCCATTTACGCTGTAGTTGTTTTCAACAATTATTATTACTGTATTTTTATTATTACTAATATTTATATTTATTACATTATATGATTATTATTAATTATTATCTAAAACTATTATTATTATTATTATTATTATTTATAATTAATCAATATTAATTCATTATCAATTTTATTATTGTTTTTGTTTTGAATAATTTTGACCAAAGTCAAAAAGGGTCAAGAAACCCTAATACAACTCCCAGCCGCGGCGCCCAAGGAATGTTTTTCCTTCATCTTCACTGCTAAACAACCCAAGCTCAGAAGTTCTAAAAACACCTACTGTACATATTAAACAAAAAGAAAAGTATCAAATCTTAAAAATGAAACAAATCCACAAACGCAAAAAAATCTAATCATATTCAATCACATACAAAATTGTCCAAAGTTATCAATTTCAAAATCAAATATTGAACACAATAAAAATCAAATCCCTAATTCTTAAATCTCTAAGTTGCAACAAAATCTTATAAATTCTAACAAAATCAATCAACCCTAATCACTAATTTGTAACGACAATCACAAAATTTTCCTAATTTATCTAACCTAAGAAAACTATATAACGCCCTAGAATTTTAAGGAGAAAGGGGGAGAATTCATTGTGAAGGATATTGACGAAGAACAATATAAATAAGGAGAAGAAGATATGAGTTTCAAAATCCAAAACCCTAGATCCGATTTTTGTGCCGCCACGCTCGCCGCTCTCAAACGCCACTGTAACCTACGAATCAACAGAGAAAAAGAGAATCAGAAGGCGAGATGGGGGAAAAATACGATTCACGGCCAAGACGAGGTACCAAACACTTAGCTTTTGTGTTTTTTTTTTTGTTGTGATGAACTGTTGAATGATTTGGGGGTTAGGATTGTAAATCAGTGTTTTGAGGGTTGGATTTGGGGGGGTTTGGGGGAGCTTTCACCGTCGTCGTCGCTGGATCAGGGTTAGGGTTTATGGGTGTTGTATTGTTGTTATTGGGGATAAAGAGAGAGGCGGGAGAATAAAGACAGAGAGAGAGAAAGATGAAGTTAAAATGAAACAAAAAGTGAAGAGAATCGAAAAAATGTAATAAGTTGTGATCCCGTATGAACCTCCCTACAGTGCACCCTCAACCTCCACGTTCTAATCTTGGTCAAGCGTCCCAAAACTGCACGCTCACTCTAACCACATCCTCTAGCCATACATGATCCAAACGGACCCCCTACGTTCAAAGCTTTAGGCCAAGACCATTTACTAGCCCCGCCTCCCTTATTACTTCACAATCACAAGTTGCACCCCCCATGCGTTATGGGCCAAGTCCAACATCTGGACTTGAGCCATTAATTCTAACACCCCCATTTTTGCTATCGCGGTTAAACGTTCACCCCCCATGTATCCTGGGCCAAATCCAATATCTAGATTTAGGCCCTGATATTCACACCCCCAGGTTTTACTGCCTAAATTAATTTTGCACACCCCTGCATTTTTTAAATAAGAAATTAATTTATTTTTTATATTTTCATTTATTTATTTATTTACTTATTTATTTTCTATCATTTCATCAACCTATAATCATGCATAATTGGAAAATAAAATATTTATTTTAAAAAATATATGTTTTTAATAAATTATAATTGTATTAATTAAACTCTTTTTTTAAATAATAACTCTTTTTAAATACCTTAATTACATTAAATATTTTTTCATGCATTAAAATATATATTTTTTTTTCTCATTGCATCATTTATTCGAAAACATCTAACCAATCAAATACTAACTTTTTTTACTAACATAATTCAAATATATTTATTTTCAAAATAGGATTATGGAAATTTCTTTTATCGACTACGAGCTTCGTCTACGATTCCGCTATTCACACACCCAGACTTGGTTCAAGGAGAATTCGAGATATTTCCATAGTCCATAAAAAAACTAACCAAATACTACGAACTCCAAACTACGAATTAGGACTCTGATTCTTCATAAGAGGATACGTAGGCATACAACTTAAAATCGTGACGAGTTCCCCGAATTAAAACTAAAACCCTATTCCTAAAATGTAAACCTAAACCATAGCATCCTTGAGAACAAGGTAGATAAGTGGTGCCTAACACTTTCCCTTCGTCTAAAGCGAGTCAATAAATTAGAATCTCTGATCAAATTAGGGTTATCGGTTACATTCCCTTCCTTAGGATAAAAATTAATGGTGGCGACTCTATATCTGTTTGCCAGTTATTACAGCTGGCGACTCTGCTGGGGAGTCAACCCTAGGGTTTTATTTTCTTCTCTCTTTTAGGTTCAGGGTTTTGGATAAGGTTTTTTTATTGATTTCCATATTTATTTATATGTATTTAATTATTTTATTTATTTATTTATATATTTTTATTTTTATTATGTTATTATATCTGTGGGGGGACTTTTAAATTCAGAAGAAAATATTTTCAAAACCTTAGAAAGAAGGTTCGTCTATTAGCCAAAGGGGTACATCATCTCTATGAGTTTTTGTGACGACTTTGCCTAGAGTCGGTGGAATTCCAAAAAATAATTATGTCTTAAGAGATATCCTTTTGGGAGGTAGGACTTTAGAATGAATCCTATGACTTTTTGTATAACCCTCAACCAAAAACTCATGGTGAGACCTTTTACGACCTTAGAGTTGAAAGTTTCGGTCTACAAAGAGGCTCCTCTTAAGGGAGGCCCTTGTGCCTTTCCGTATAGTGTTATCCATGATACCCTTAAGGAAAACGCCTTATGGGGAAGGTAGAATATTTGTAGGTCGAAACTAGGAACCTACCAACGAAGGATACCTATCATAAACCCTATCACCGTGTTGTATCATCATGCATTCATACATCTCACATATTCATCATTTTTCATTCTCTCTATTTGTCTTATTAATAGGATTTGCAAATAATCAAAGGTTTTTGGTGAGTGTCTTGAAAATGGATGCAAGAGGGAAACAACTTGTCTGTGTTAGTGCCGTCAAGACAGATATGACGAAGATCAAAATCATCAAAGGGAAACTGTCTGAAAGAGCTCTGAAGATGTTTGTTCGCCACTATGGGGATACCCTTGAGTTGACAAAAGTGAATGTACAATTGGATGTTATTTATGCCTTGGTTCAGTTCTACGATCCTCCGTTAAGGTGTCTTACCTTTCAAAATTTTCAATGGGCGCCAACTTTGGAAGAATTTGATAGAATTTTGAATTTCTCTAAAAAAGGGGGTCTATGTAGGAATTGGGCAAACTATTGACGCTAAAGACTTATCAAGAGGTTTAGGGATCTCTTATCCTAAATTTTCGCTTCATTACAAGAAATAAGGGGATGTATAAGGGATTAAAAGACAATACTTAGAGGCTAAAGCCCTTTCTTTTACCAATAAGAAAGAATGGGAGTTTTGTGTTGATTGTTTGGGACAACTTGCCTTTGGTGTAATTCTGTT
The DNA here is from genome assembly GCA_948472305.1 of Vicia faba. NCBI lineage: Eukaryota > Viridiplantae > Streptophyta > Magnoliopsida > Fabales > Fabaceae > Vicia > Vicia faba. The sequence continues at coordinate 273,232,424 of OX451735.1, read as the reverse complement.
TACACGGACTTTGGACTATAATGACCCTACAAGCATTAGTGTGTTTTGGGGCGCAAAAGCTTTGAATGCGGGCCCAACTCCTACTCTACTTGCCGATGTTTATTATGCTCTTCACACTCGTTATGAAAAGGGTAGGGGTACACTGAACTGTTGTATCCCACTCTTATATTCTTGGTTTATGACTCATCTTTATAAGGAAGACTACATGATCAAAAATCTTACACAATTTGAGTGGCCATAAAAATCAATGTCTCTTATTGCTGATATTATGTTGTGGTATGCAAGGAAGCTAAACATTGGGGATATCATTTACAATTGTGGAGATTTTTTGAATGTTCCATTGATTGGGTCACGTGGTTGCATCAATTATAACTCTATGTTGACTTTGTGACAACTTGGGTACCTTTTGGAGGATAAACCTTCCGATGAACAACTTCAACAATTGATCGTTCACGACATGGGAAAAAATAACTGAGAGTTACTCAATAAGATTATTTGAGCTTGGGATAGGGTTAACAAAAGAAAGGCTGAAAGGAAGAATGCTATGGCAAGGGAACCTTACACTCAATGGGTTTTGGATAGGGTGTAAGTTGTTAAACTACCATTTGACATTGATCTTGAGTACAAGGCAGATGTCCCATATCCTCTTCCTATGTCCTTAAAAGAGATAGAAAACTTGAAGAAAGCCTTGAATCAAGCTCAAAAGGAGAAAGAGGAATTGGAGCTTAACCTTCATAACTTAGCTAAGGAGAAAAGATATATGTAACGCTAACTTGAGTCAAAAGACCAACAAATTCAGAAAGACCGTGAAGCATTTGAAAAGAAGAGTCCTAAACGGAAACATCCAATCGAAGGATTGTTGAGTGCTAACTTCAACTTGGATTCCCACAACCAACGTTTGGAGGATGTTGCTAGGGAAATCGGGAAGCTAATTAGGTTGTATGGAAAGGCGATACAAGACAAATACGAGATGGAAGAGAACTTGAGGGCTCAAATTCAAAGTTTGACACAAGCTTCTCTAGATCAAGAAGACCATATTTAGTATATTACTACGAGACTCCAAGATAGCCAAGAATCAGATGTAGGAGAACGTCTCAAGAGGATGAGGGTAGAAAGACTTATCACCTAAAATACTGATGAATATAATCAAGTTTGTCATGAGTTAGAAGACCTCTGAAAGAATTTTCATGAGTTAGAAGACCTCCGAAAGAATTTTCTCATATAGAGGAGACTTTATACGGAGATGAGAGCTGAAAAATTATATTGGGAAGAGCACCACACGTAAATTGTCAAAGCAGGAAAGGATAACCACAAGATATCTAGACCTCTACAAGGAATATCGGTTCTACAAAGACAAGCATGCAAGACTCTCCTTATGATTCAACAATCTCATTGGTGACACCCCTAGAAGTTTGAGAGATGCGGAAAATGTGATGGTCCCGCTTCCAAAAGATGTTAGACTTCATCAAGCTTTATAGGAAGATAGTGGATGGTTTTAGAGTAGATATTCGCAAGCGCACCTAGGATATTGATGTTTTTCCTTTAATATTTCTTTCAGCAACTAAATTTTTCTATTTTGGGTAGAAGATTTTTCAATATCTATATTGTATTCCTTTTTTAAGGACAATTGTTATTTCAATAAAAGTACTTTGTTTCCATATCCTGTTTGTGTATTTATTTTTGAGATGCCCATCAATAAAAAGCAAAACCTAATATATATATATATATATATATATATATATATATATATATATATATATATATATATATATATATATATATATATATATATATATATATATATATATATATATATATATATATATATATATATATATATATATATATATATATATATATATATATATATATATATATATATATATATATATATATATATATCCAAGTGAATAAGACATTCAAAAACAAAACTCTTAGCATATTCATAAGCATCCATGCATTCGCAAACATCACATTTCACATCTCATACAAAAACTCACTATTTTTCAAAATAAAAATCATCTACAGTTAAGCCATTGGTAAGAAAGTGTCGCCTCTCCGACCACCATGCCAAACAACAGCTCATTAAAAGAAAGTGACGGAACATATCAAAGAAAATCAAGTTGCCTTCAAGGAAGATTTGGAGCAAGTGAAGGGTAATATCGACTCAATGAAAGGAGACATGAGTCAAGTTCTTCTAGCTTTGAAGAATATCATTGAAAGGCAAGAACACATTCCTAGGGTAACCTTTGAAGAAATAGCCTAAACTATTAGTGCATCAAGCGATCACCAACTAAGAAGAGAGCCAGTGTCAGGACCTATAATGTTGCCTGTAGCTTAACAAGAAGTCAGACGAGCTGAAATAGAAGGGTTTGTCCCACCTCCACTGAAGGTAGGGGCACTCCATACTTTGTAAATTCCTGTCAATAATGCAGACAATTACATAAACCTACAGTATGAAGATCTTAATTTGGAAGATGTTACTCAAACAAACCAACCTAATATTGTTGAGAATCCCTTGGCCCTCAATCAATATAAAGCTCTTGAAGAAAAGTTGAAGGATATGGAGGGTTACGATGCTTTCAACGTCGATGCTCTTGAAACGGTCCTAGTTCCAGATGTGGTGATCTCTCCAAAATTCAAAGTACCCGACTTTGGAAAATATAAGGGACTCACATGCCCAAGAAACCATCTGCGTATGTACTGCCAGAAAATGCATGCTTATGCTCAAGATCAGAAGCTGATGATCCATTGTTTCTAAGACAATTTGAGTGGGGCATTCCTAGATTGGTACATGAAATTGGATAGGGTTCGTATCCAAACATGGGCAGATCTTGCCAACGCTTTCCTGAGACAATACAAGTATAATTTGGACATGGCGCCTAATCGTATGCAACTTCCAAACTTATCTCATAAGAAAGATGAGTCCTTCAAAGAATATGCTCAAAGGTGGAGGGAAATGACAACTAGTGTATAATCACCACTCCTGGAGAAAGAATTGGTCGATATGTTCATGGGTACTTTACAAGGGTTATACTATGATAAGATGGTAGGAAGTGTCTCTTCTGGATTTTCTGATTTGTTAACTATTGGTGAAAGGATTGAAGCAGGCATAAAGAGTGGCATGATATAAGGGGCATCATCCAACACCCCTTATAATTCAAAGAGACATGTCCCTAACTTCTCAAAAAACAAGGAAGGAGAAATTAATGTTGTGGCATCACATCCAAGAACATATCAACCATTGGTGATTCCACGAGAACAACAATAATAGAGCAGGTTTGAAAGACCTCTGGGAAGATTTGATCTCTTCACATGCCGCATAGTCAATTGTTGCAACACTTACTCAAAGTATCTTTGGTAGAGATGAAGCCTCTAGCTCCTCCAATTGGGGCACTCCCGCTGATGTATGATGCAAATGCCAAGTGAAAATATCATGCCAACTCTACGGGGCATACCATAGAAAAATCTTGGGCCTTCAGACATAAGGTTCAAGATTTCTTTGATTTTCTGGATATCACTTTTGAAAAACTGAACATCAAAACGAACCCCATACCTCCGCATGATGGGCCAATTGTGAATGCAATTGAGGTGATGACTGGCTTTGGGGAAGGCGGATGAGTAAAAGCTCTGATAGATCTCTTGAAATAATATTTGTTTGAATGTGAGTTCCTCTTGGAACACAATGAATCTTTTGAGTAGACATTACAAAAACTGGTGGATCAGGGGATAGTCCAATTTGGGAAATACCCTAAAGAAGAATACGTATTTGTGATCGATGGAAGTACAAAGAAGCCATTGGTAATCCCCTACCAAGGGCCAAGTCCTAATAAGAAAACTCTTGTGATTCTATGGGGAGAGTCAACAGAAACACCATTGATGATACCACGCCAGACTTTGAGAAAATCGGTGATTCTAAAGACTACAATGGTGATTAGGGGACCATACCCCATGCCATACGAAAGTGACAAATCCGTACCATGGGGTTATGATTCTACTGTATATGTTAATGGTTTAAAGTAGGAATGTGAGCCATCGATAAGTCAAGGACCTGCAATCACAAAAATAGCTGGAACAGAGGGCATGATTCGCAGTGGATGAATCTATGGTCCTGAATCACAAAAAAAGGAATGATGATATGGTGAAGGATAAGGGAAAAGTTGTGGTGGAGGCAATTCAAGAACAAGAACCTCTAAGCAATAATTTTACTGACCAAGAGGCAGAGGAGTTTTTAAACATAATCAAGAGGAGTAATTATAGGGTGGTGGATCAGCTACACCAAACCCCGACCAAGATTTCAATACTCTCGTTGCTCCTCAATTCTGAAGTGCACAGAGACTCTCTAATGAAGGTTCTAAGTTCTGCTCATGTTGCAAAAGAGATTGCAGTGAATCAGCTTGACAATTCCATAGTAAACTTAACATCTGGGTCATACCTAGGCTTCAATGACAACGAGTTTCCTCCATAAGGTAGAGCTCACAACAAGGCGTTGCACATTTCCATCCAGATAGGTACAACTAACCTGTCCAGGGTACTCACCAATATTGGTTCTACCCTCAATGTGTTAACAAAATCCAGTTTGATAAAGTTAACACTAGATGGTGTTGTTATAAGGCCAAGTTCAGCGATAGTTAAGCTTTCGATGGTTCTCAAAGTTTAGCATTTGGAGAAGTGGATCTTCCTGTCAAGATCGGTCCGCATATGTTTTATATTACCTTTCAAGTAATGGATATAGATCCCGTATATACATGTTTGCTCGGACGACCTTGGATTCATGCAGCGGGGGCTGTTACTTCAACTCTACATCAGAAACTGAAGTTACTCGTTGAAGGAAGATTAGTTATAATCGATGTTGAAGTGGACATCTTTCTAAGTCATATAGAGTCATACAGTTATATTAGTGCGGATGAAGACTTCACAGTAACAACATTTCAAGTCTTAAAGGTTGCTTCAATAGTAACCCTACCAGTGGAGAGAATCAAGAAACCTAATGTGACTTCGTGGAGAGATTTACAAGTAGCTGTGGAAGAAGGTACCTCAAAAGGTTGGGGTATACTTGTGGATATACCTGAGAAGAAAAATTGTTTTGGTTTAGACTACGAATCATCAAAGGCTACTTTGAAAAGCAAGGGGAAATTTCCTCCCATATAGGAAACCTTCATCTACAAAGGAATAAAGCATGGTGGACAAGTGGCAATGATATCTAACAAGAGTAGCACCAAGAAAGAATCTGACTTCTTTCGTGAATATGCTCCAGAAGAAGAACTGAAGAATTGGACAGTCGTAGAGATTCCAGAGATCTTTTTATTTCCAAAGTAATTTTTCTTGTTTTAAAAAATAACCTATGTCAAGCCTAAGGCATTGGGGTAGCTTGTAAGGGTCCCCCGATTTGTTTCAAATGATATTTTCATTTAATAAGATTTATATTTTGCATTCAATTAAGATCCATGTCTTTCTCTTGCATTTATCTCTTATGTTTTTTTAAAAAAAGGGCAATACTTTCTTTATATTCATTTTTCAAATTCACATAATAAATCTGCACCAAAACATGATGAATGTGCGGATCCATGCCTAAAATCACGGATAATTTTACTGCTGCTATCCGATAAAATTTTGATGCACCCATCAACCAAGCGGAAGAGGAAGATGATGAAGATCTTGAACTCTCCAAAGAATTGGCAAGGGAATTAGAGAAAAAAGCTAACAGTATACAACCGTACCAAGAATCTATCAAGACTATCAACCTTGGCACTGAGGAGGATCTAAAAGAGATCAAGCTAGGGGAAACATTGGAGGAAAGCATCAAAGAAATAATGATCAAGCTTTTACATGAATACGTGGATATATTTTCCTGGTCTTACAAAGATATGCCAGGATTGGATACAAATATTGTGGTGCATAGACTATCTCTCAAGGAAGGTTGTTCTCCAGTTATGCAGAAACTCAGAATAACTCGTCCAGACATGTCTAACAAGATTCGAGAAGAGGTCCTTAAACAATTTGATGCAGGGTTCTTAGCGGTGGTAGACTATCCACTTGGATAGCTAACATTGTTCCAGTACCAAAGAAGGATGGAAAAGTACGCATGTGTATAGATTATCGAGATCTAAACAAAGCAAGTCCCAAAGACGATTTCCCATTACATCACTGTCATATGACGGGAGAACTGACTTGAGTGTTTTGCGTTTTATCGCAATTGATGCGGATAGCAAGAGTCACCATCGTATTTTCTTTTATCCAATAAAGGAATGGGTAAAAATAATAAGAAAGACCTTTTGAGAATTTTTCTTGAGTTCAGGTGGTAGGTTATGAAAAGGGAAGGTGTTAGCACCCTTTTCATCTGTAGTTATCTACGGGCTCTTAGTTTCTAGCTCACTTTAAAAAAATGTTTTGTTTGAAATGTGTTTGTGATGATTTTGAAAGTATTTTTGAAAAGTGCCATCTTTTAGGCGTACTTTGTAATAATTCTAGTCTCTATAAGAATGTATACAAAGTGTTGAATTTTGAAAATATTTCATTTTTGAAAGTTTTAGTGTGTTTGAAAGATGTTGTGAGCAAGCAACTATGAACGTTCTACCTACTCAAAAGGTCTTTGTTCTTTTACTCCTCCTTTAGATGTTGCTATCTTACCATTGATTGGTAAGAAGTCCCACTATTGGATGTGGAGGGATAGGCACGGGTCAATCGTACAGTCATAGAAGGAAACTTGTGAGACACTTTAGCAATTTTCGTAAGGGACTAAGATCGTTTTACCGAAGGCAACATCGAAGGGTCATTGAGGGACTACGATCTTTTTATCGAGGGTCTTTGCTAAAGCGTTCCAGATTCGAGGGACATGACTATATTTTTTCGAAGGCAACAAGCGAGGTTAACCCTAGAGGTGCATGTGTGTGAAAAGTGATTTGTTTTCGGTTTTTTTTATCTTGAAGTTTATGGTTATCTATCGTTTGATTTTATGTCTTGCCATACACACCTAATTACTATACAGTATGAAGAAAAACAGTAAAGTGCGGAAATTAAAATTCTACGCTATTACAGAGCTTTCAGGGATGGGGGTACAAATTTACAAATGGGGATAGATCGAATCGAGAATGTGATTAAAAGTCTAAATAAACAAGCCATACAACCCAATCGAATTAAATATGAACAACTATTTAAACTAAAACAATCTATAAAATAAAATTAATTAGCAAAAGAATTAACACTATAATATTTTTGGTATTTTACGTTTGAAAAAAATTTTGCAAAGAAAATACCAAAAAAAAAAACTATTCTAGAAAATAAAATAATTGACTAAAAGAAATTAAACAATTTAAAAGAATGTTAACTAAAAGATGTTAATTAATAAAATTATTCACAAAGTCCTAAACTAAATTAATTAAGAAAATTAACTAATTTTGAAATTTATATTTTTTAATTAATTGGATTTTAAAAATAAAGCTAAAAACTAAACTAATATTTTGTTATCAAATATTTAATAAAATAGGGAGGTAAGACTAAACGATCTAAATAAAAAACAGAATAAAATACCTTAGAGAGGGGTCGAACTCATGTCCCTTTGGTTAACAATGGTATGCCTTGCCACTGAGATATGTTTTCTATCTGTTATATCTATGTGTTAATTGAAATATAAGGGAAAAACGAAGAGGTGATTGGGCCAACAGGCCCAATGGGCTGACCCCGTTTGGAAGAAACAAAAGAAAGGTTTGAAACCCTAAAGTACAAAGAAGTCGCGCCTATTGCATAGCATTGGGAAGGAAAACTCAAATTAAATTATTATTACTTTTTCCAATAAAAACAAATAAAAGTCAAGTCTTGAAACAAACAAACAAAATGATCCTCTCTCTCTCTCTCTGAATTGAGCTACATCGTCTTTCAACACCTTTATCCCATTCAACAAATCTGCATCTCCATCAACCTTCATTAGTTTCCACACCTCTGCAACATACTCTTTTTGCATCATCATAACAACTTCATGTGATTTCATTCATCAACATCCTTCAAAGTCACTGCTTCATGAACCTTCAACAAAACCACAACTTTATCTTTATCACGTTTTTGACAGCTTCGTCTACCTCTCTGCAGTAGAGAATTGTAACAGTACCGCTTCATTATTTTCACAATGCGACCTCGTCTTTAATCTTCATCAACAACACCACATTTCTTTGGTTTTCTCTTTGTTATCGTCGTTCAAGAGCCAACAGAGCTATCACGCAGGTAAGCCTAAACTCCTTATCGATTTCGTATCTCTATGAATATGAATCCATAACGTATGGTACGTTGGTTTGTTTCTGTTTGATTTTAGATTAAGAAATCAGAGAGAAGGATTTTGATTTTTGGATAGAATAGGAAGTTGTTGATGTGAAATACTTCGTGTCTTGGTTGCGTCATCGTTGTAGCCTCTGCCAAAGGTGTGGCGGTGCATGAATCTTAGGCTGAGAACGGAATATGTGAGGTGAGGTGATGAAGTAAACGGAACGAGGCAGAGGAGGAAGAAGTTGCAAAGTATGAAGGAAGAAGTAAAGGGTGGTTGTATGATGTTGTGAGCTGGAGGCCGGTTGAGTGGTGGAGTGAATGGAGTTATATGGAGGTTTTACTCCTAGGAGATTTTGAGTTTATGGATTAAATTGGAATTGAAGAGGGAAATGGTGGTGGATAGAGGCGGAAAAAATCGGTTGGAAAGGGTGGCTGGAGTAGAGTGGTTATCGACAGAATAAGATTGGTAGGCAGTATGTATGCGCGTGTTGAGGAAGAGATATGAGAGGGAGTAGACGATAGTTATGAGTTTTTTTGGAGAAGAAGCTATTTACAATGGATTCAAAATGGATGAGAAAAATGAAGAGGAAGTTGGACTTGTTGGTGATTTCTATCCGAGACTTAAACTAAAAAAGAAGAAGGTATATTTATTTCTAAATTCTTGTGTTATTCTATACATTTCTGTCGGTATTTATTGCTATTATTATTCTAAACAATCTCTAAATGTCAACACATTGCAGCAACTAAAAAATACAGCAAAGTGATGATTCAAGTGATCATATGGCATAAAAATGGTGCGAAAAGAAGATCCAAACTGCTGCTGTTATGCAAATAAGGAAACACATATTGATATATGTATGAGAAAAAAATATGCAGAAATAATAGGGAGAAGAAATACCTATCACAGTCTCTCTAATGGAGCTTCAAAAACAATAAGTTCTCCTTTGATTCTCAAGCTCCTTTTTATCCTGATTATTTGCTGTGATGCTTGAACAAAATTTTCCTCTCTTCTATTTTTTCTCCCCCTGTTACTCTAATCCTTGCTGTTATTTCTTGAACAAACTTTTCCTCTCCTTTTTCTGTTATGTAGGTGGCTTTTTATAGTGAAAAAACAAGGCATATAGGTTGGAAAATGTATAGTGTTTGAACACTTGTGGCTGTTGTTTTATTTCTTTTTTAGTGCAACTTATGTTTTTGCTAATTTTGTGCAATGGTTGGACTATTATGACAGGTTTTGGGGTGGAGTGGCAACTTGATGTAGGGCTGATTTTTGGGCTGATTTTGGACAGCTTTTGACAGTTTTGGACATCATGTGCAGTAGGTTTTGCAGGGGCTATTTTGGACTGGTTTGTTTTGGAGGTTTTATGAGGTTTTAACAGCAACATTTTATGGACAACAACTTGCACATGGTTCATGCACTAATTTCAACAAATATTTTTTTGTATGGTTTTATAAAGTTTTGGAAAGTTGGTCATGAGGTTTAAGTCTAGATTTTTGATGGTTATGTACACTTGTGTAGTTTTGTAATGAATTACGAATGGTGAAATATATTTGTGATGAACCTTGGAACAAGACAATGTTAAAAGTGCAAAGAAAATTGAATCTTGATAAAATCCAAGGATGGATCTTTTGAATGAATCATGATGGACTTTGTTGGAAATCTTGAATGTCTTGAATGATTGATGATAGACATGAATCAATGAATGAACTTGTCTTGACGATAATAGATAAATGCATTATGAATCTTTGTATTGCAACAAAATTCGGAATTTTGAATGAATTGGCATTTTATACTCGCTTACTTGAATTCCAAACTTGCATCATAAGGAAATTGATCCTTTTTAGACACATTTTTTTGAATTTCAATTATGAGATTTTATTTGAAAATCCTCTTTGAATGCCCAGAATGAATGCTTCGTACCAATTATTCACAAATCTTAAACTGACTCATCTTGCGTCATAAATCGAACCAAACCTAAAGGCCTTGAATGATCAATATAAGCGGGCTTCAAGATGAAGTTGTTGCATTGCAAAGTTGGCACCATGAATTGAAATTAGAAATCAAGAGAATTTTAAATCAAGAAAAATAACCTATAACGTTTCACTAAATTTCAAGGCCTTCTAAACACATATTGACTTCGATTTTTAAAGTAAACTTGTAGATGATGTTTCTTATGACATTATGAAAAAATAATTGTCTCAAGATCTTGAAAATTGAGGAAATTATGATTCTTGGAAGTCAGGCAACAGTTACTTGAGATTAGGTCAAAAATCTAGAAAGTGACCTCTAAAGTATTCAAATTTTTGAAGATCTTTCGCACATAGTCGGCTTTTGACTTGTAAAGAGAAATTGGAGATGACGTCAAGGAGAGTCATATGCAAAAATAACCGCTCAAAAATATTGAATAATGAAGAATTTACAATCGTTTGAACTTGATCTTGAAAAGGTCGACTTTTGGGTCAATGCAGATGATTTTTAGTCACCTGAACCATTGACTGAGCAAACTTGCGATGTGAGGCTTGAAACTTGACATGAGCATCCTTGAGAATACATGAAGAACCATGAATACCACTTGAAACCTTAGAAACCCAATCTTGCTTAAGAAATACCAAAACCTAGTTGTGGACTCAATATCTAGGAGGAGAATCTGTCTGATCAAATCCTGAGCCATTTTGAGTATTTGAGAAACCCTAGGATAACATCTTGAATGAAAAATGGGAGGGGAAATTTTGGTGTACAACAACTGCCCCTGTTCAATCTTCTTAAACCTGAAGAGTTAGATTGGTATGCCTGCCATTCGTGACTCGATGGTGGAGGATGATTGAACACTATAATGCCTAGAAATTTGCACTTGCTTGTGCAAGAATTACCACTGTGGACTTATCATATCGGGAATGGGCTTATAGATGCCATTTAGGGAGTGATGGAATATTGTCGGAGGTGGGGTTATAGATGCCATCAAAAATGGTTGAGAATCGTCAGAGATGGGCTTATAGATGCCATCAAGAAATGACTGTCTAATTCTTGACTTCAACTAAGAGGAGTATTAGAATGAATCTTTGGTCGATTTAATCTGAGCCAGAAAAGGTTTACTGAGAGAAGTATCAGAATAAATCTTTGGTCGATTTATACTGAAATAGAAGATGTCCTTCGCATGTCTTTAACCGGAAGAAGTAAATCTAACCAGAAGAAGTCTTTGTTCGCCTGTCGTTAACTGATAGAAATGAATCTAATCAGAAGAGTTCTTCGTGTGCCTGTTTTTTTATCAGAAGAGGCATGTTGATTTCCTGTCTTTAACTGATAGAAATGGATCTAATTAGAAGAGGTCTTTGTCTTCCTGTCTTTAACTGATAGAAATAAATCTGATCATAAGAGGTCTTGTGATTGGTGACTTCACTGGGGAAACAATTCTAACCAGAAGAGGCCTGTTAGTTGCCTATTATTAACTGAGGGAAGTGAATCTAGTCAGACGAGGTCTGTTGATTGCCTATTATTAACTGGAAGATGTGAATCTATCCAGAAGCGGACTTTTGTTTTGTTGATTTGCTTTTCCTGCAAGGAAGAAGGTTAGTTGCATGCAGATGTATGCATGTCGCAATGATGTTCTCAAAATAAATGAGATTATGTTGTATGCATTTATCATATATGTAATATGATGTATAAATGTGAAATATTGTTGAAATGTATCTTTGTCTTGGAAAATAAATCCTTGACAAATGCTGGGGAGCTTTGGGAAGAAAAATCCCGGACTATTTTTGAAGATGAAGAGTGTGTGTATCTTCAAACTTTGTTTAGAATGTTTTTGCTGGGATTCCTGTTTTGTTATTTTAAGGAAAACTCCGCTGGAGAACATTGACTTTGTTTGAGAAAACTCTGTGGAGAGTGTTGATCTTTACTTGGGGAATAGAGTTCAGGAGCTTTGGTTTTCCATTACTCTACTGAGGAATTATACTGGACTGGGGAGAATTGAAAGTTAACTGTTATCTGGTCGAAATCCAGGCTTCACAGCAACTTGCTGGGGATAATAAAGTTAACTGTTATCTGGTCGTATTTCAGGCTTCGCAACAACTTATTGGGGAAGATGAAATTAAGAGTTATTTGGTCAGATTCCAGGCTTCATAGAAAATTACTTGGAAGAATGAAGTTTAACTGTTATCTGGTCGAATTCCAAGCTTCACAGCAACTTGCTGGGGATAATAAAGTTAACTGTTATCTGGTCGGATTTCAGGTTTCGCCACAACTTAGATGAAGTTAAACTATTATTTGGTTAGATTCCAGGCTTCACAGCAACTTAGATAAAGTTAAACTGTTATCTGGTCGGATTCCAGGCTTCACAGTAACTTGCTTGAAAGGATGAAGTTAAACTGTTATCTGGTAGGATTCCAGGCTTCACAGTAACTTGCTTGAAAGGATGAAGTTAAACAGTTATCTGGTCAGGTTCTAGGCTTCGTAGCAACTTTCTGAGGAGGATGACGATTCCGTTGGGGATTGCAATGACTCTACCGAGGATTAAGGGGTTTTGTCCATTGATTTGTAATAGTCTGAGAGGACAACTCAAGTTGGGGAATTTGTAGTTTGTTGGGGAAATAAACCCTATTGAAGAGAATATATTGACGAACTACTGGGGAAGTGAATTCTTTAGGGAGAACTCCACAAGGCTTCTTTCTTAAGACCAACTCAACTGGGGAGAGGGTTTCCAAAAGATTGGAACTCTGAATGTACGAATTTAACTCAGTAAAAATTTTATTATAGTAACTCTATGGGGATATCCCAGATCCTTTAGAAAATGCTTATTACTGTTTTTATGCATACATTTGTTAAAGGTTTAATCATGTTCATATGCATATGTTCATTCAAGTTTAGTCATTGAACACTTTTGCACGCAAAATAGAAAAATAAAAAGTTTGTACTTCAAAGTATACATGTATTGATGTTATGCCCATAAATAAGCGTTTTTGTACAAGGAGACGAAGATCCTAGTAAGAGGAAATCATCGAAAGAATGAAAGGAATACAAAGTGAAAACAAAAGTAATAGCCATGTGGAAGTGATGTCATTGGGTTCCAACTCCACTATTGCCCATATATCTTCGAACACCATCCCTTGCCATTGAAAGAAGTTGATTGAATTGATCTTGGACCTTTTGAACTTTTGAACTTGGTAATAAAGTTAGTTGTAGAGATTCCACGGGACATAGTCATACGCTTTAATCCTTAACTTTTGCCTAGACCTCCCTTTCGGGCTTTCAGCCCACCATGATACCCTTTTTTTCCCAAGCCGCCCTTTCGGGTTTTCGACTTTCCAGGTGTACAATATTTTGTATATATCCCTAACTTTTTCCCGAACCCTTTTGGTTCAGCGGGATGCCCTTATTTTTTCCTAGGTATGTCAACCTAGCAGGTCATTCTTTATGCATAGTATTTTTTGACTATGTTCGCGTTCACAAGATGCGGGAAATCTTCCCCATCCATAGTAGTTAGCATCATGGCACCACCAGAAAGAAATTTCTTGACATCAAATGGCCCTTCGTATGTGGGAGTCCATTTTCCCCGTGGATAGCCTTGTGGAAGAATGATGCGATTTATTACGAAGTCGCCAGTCTGATACAATCGAGGCTTGATCTTTTTGTTAAAAGCCTGGATCATACGTTTTTTATGCATTTGACCATGAAAAATAACAGCCAGTCTCTTCTTATAAATCAAGGTCAACTGATCCAACCTAGTCTGAATCTATTCATCCCCGCCTAGATCTGCCTCTTTCATAATCCTTAGGGAAGGAATCTGAACCTCAACAGGCAGGACAACCTCCATGCCATATAATAAAGAGAAAGGAGTTACCCCAGTTGACGTTCGAGCTAAAGTACGATAGCCATGAAGAGAAAATTGTAGCATATAATGCCAGTCTTTGTAGGTTACTACCATCTTTTGCACAATCTTCTTGATATTTTTATTGGCAGCTTCCACTGCGCCATTCATCTTAGGTCTGTACGGAGAAGAATTGTGATGTCGACTTTGAACTGCATGTAGAGTTCAATAATCATAGAATTGTTGAGGTTGGTTCCATTGTTGGTGATGATCCTTTTAGGGATACCGTACTGACAGATAAAGTTATGCTTGATAAACCTGGCTACAACGTCATTCTTTACTGAGGCATATGAGGAAGCTTCGACCCATTTGGTGAAGTATTCAATAGAAACAAGGATGAAGCGGTGTCCATTGGAAGCGGTGGGTTTGATATCTCCAATCATGTCAATGTCGCACATTGCGAATGGCCGTGGAGCAGTCATGACATTCAAAGGAATTAGGGGTACATTCACCTTGTCAGCATAAATTTGACACTTATGGCAAGTCCTCGAGTGATGGTGACAGACAGTTTCCATTATCGACCAATAGTAACCAGCCCTTAGAATCTTCTTGGCCATAGTGTGTCCACTAGAGTGAGTCTCAAAGATACCATCATGCATGTCTTCCATGATCTTCTCTACCTCCTTCTTGTCCACACACCGGAGTAGAGTAGAATCATGGTTTTGCTTGTACAGGATTCCATTGCTTAGGAAGAATTTAGCTGAAAAACTTCCCAAAAATTTCTTATTGATGGAAGCTCCTTCTGGATACTCATATGCTTCAATATGTATCTTCACCTCATGGTACCATGGATTCACTTTGCCAGTGTCAAGCTCATAACAGTGCGCATGTTCATCAAATCTTTCATTTGTAATTCTAAGAGCCTTGTTGTCCCAATTGACCTTGAACGTGGACGACATTGTTGCTAAGGCATCTGCCAAATAATTTTATTCCCTTGGGAAGTGTTCAAAGGTGACCTCCTCAAAGTATGGGGTCAAGTTTAACACAAGCTCTTTGTAAGGAATCAAATTAGGGTGCTTGGAATCCCATTCTCCCTTAACATGACTAATTACTAGAGAAGAATCTCTGTATATGCTTAAGGACTTAATTTGTAGGTCAATAGCAGCTTTTAGACCTAAGATGCATGCCTCATACTCAGCCATGTTGTTTGAATAGTCAAAGCACAGTCTAACAGTGAAAGGTGTATGGTAAATCTCGGGAGAAATAATCACATCACCAATTCCATTACCCAAAGAGTTGGAAGCCCCATCAAGAACCATATTCCATCGGGACCCTTGTTCAGATCTGTCATACGATCCAAGCTTTTCACAGTCGGTTACTAGTATGATATTCTCGTCCAGGAAATCAAAGTTCATGGATTGGTAGTCATAAACAACTTGATGTGCCAAATGATCCGCCAGTACACTTCCTTTGATTGCTTTTTGTGTAGTTATTGTACCTCAAAATTTTCCCTCTCACTTATAAAGAATTTTCTCACAAGATCTCTTGGACTCAAGACTGTATTAGGGTTTGACCAGCTCAAGACACCTCCTCATGCACTGATGACCAAAATTAGGGTTTGAGTTTGCACAAGGATTCTTGGACTATCAATGTTTCATATGACTTTCATTGATCATTATGGACCCCCAAGATTACTCATGCCAAGTTTCAAGCCTTGGATCACATTTTAGATCAGTTAATTTGGCAGTTGACCTAAAAATCAGTTGTATTGGGGAAAAGTCAACCATAGCCAATTTACAGTAAAACTTCATAATTTTTGATCCACATCAACATTTCAAACTCATAGGTATCATTTGATCAAGTTTGGACCATAATTCCTCAAGAAATTTGATCAAATCTCCAAAAGGGGAAAATGGTCAAAATTAGGGTTTTGACTGGGAAAGGGCAATTTTTGATTTTTGACCTAAGAAAATGATCAATTTGTTTAAGGCATGATCTCAAGAGTCCAATTGCATCATTTTACCTAATAACATGGTTCAAAACATTGCAAGTCCATTGGATTGACAAATGAATTTTGCAATCAACTGATCAAAAGTCAACTGTATACTGAAAAGTCAAACTTTGACTCTTTGGTCAAATTCAAGTGCAAAAGATCATAATTCATCAAAACATGTCAAAATATGAAACTTATTCATCAAGAAATCAAAAAGTCAAGATATCATTTTGAAAAGTCAAAATTTCTAAACTTAGAAATTTTTCTAAGTGTTGGAAATTTCATATTTTTTCATAACTTTGAGCAAAATTTTCACCATGTTGCAAGATGATTCAAGAGAAACTTCCAACATGAAAGTTGTAGATATCCATGATATCTACAACATTTCCTTACACAACTTCTCCTAAATATGCTTGGATTTCAAGTTATAAATTCATGAAGTCATGACATTTTCATTTAACACTTAGAGAAATTTTCGGCAGTTTTGGTCAGGTTTTTATCCCAACTTCTTGGCCAATTTTCATCAAGTTCCAGTTTGATTTAACAAAAGTGGTCCAAATGAAAGTTGTATAGGGTGTTTCAAGCTTTCCAAAACATTCAAGAGCATGAATTTATCATATTTGAGCTAGGAGATTCAAGAGCATGAAGTTGAGCATCCATTATTGAGTTGCAAGTCATTTTAGTGAAGAACACATAACAAAACTCTTATAATTTGCTGCATAATCTTATGTTGCAGGCCTCCTTGCTTTAAAATCTCATCATAATTTAATGTTTACACAAGAGCTTGAGCTATTACCCAAGTGTTTAAACCATTGTCCAAAAGATCTTTCCATTTATGGCATAAAGGCACCATTGCTATTCTTGAAAAGCATGCTTTTTGTACAAAGTTTGTCTTAAGCGCATACCTTTCTTGTTGCTGATTATAATCCACCATAAATCATTGGAAGTATATTCTCTATACCAACAACTTTGGTACTTAACCTTGGGACTATGGAGTACTTGACATAGTTTGATCTTTGTAATCCAACCAAACCATAACATGTTGTCTTGCAAACTTAGTCAGCTCATATTCATAAACCTCCTGCCTATAAATAGAAGAATCATTTGCAAGACAAAGAGGTTAGAAAAAATAGAGATAAAATCCAGAAGTTTTATTGGTAAAACCTCAAAATCTCATATTCACAAAAGCCATAACAGTCCACAAAACTTCCACTCTTGAGTTTTAAAGTCCAAACCTTTGAACCTCTCATACCTTGCAAATCCTGTCCAACCATATAAACACTCCACATACATCATATAGAAGTTTTTCAAACACAAGAAAAACATTTGTAACATCACTATCATCACTTCCCAAGCTCAACAACAGCCCATACAACATCTCAAACTCAAAGCACAAATTTCAGTTTCAAGGTAAGTTTTCTTGTTTTTGAACTCTTCATACAAGCATCATTAATGGTTCATTTGTGAAGATAAAATGTAGATATCATTGCCTTAAAGCTAACCATATGCTTGCTTTTCATTTTCACTAACCATGTGTGATACAGTGGGAGAACTGACTTGAGGGTTTTGCGTTTTATCGCAAATGTTGCGGTTAGCAAGCGTCGCCACCGACTTTTCTTTTATCCAAAAGGAAAGGTGAAAAAGCACAGGAAATACCTTTGAGATTTGTTTCTTGAGTTCGAGGGGTAGATTATGAAAAGGGAAGGTATTAGCACCCTTTTCATCCATGGTTTTCCATGGGCTCTTAGTTACTTGCTAGATCACTTGCTTTTTGTTTTGAAATTGTGCTTTGTGTGGTTTTGAAAGTATTTTGTAAAAGAGGCCATTGTTTAGGAGATCTTTGTAATGATTCTCGTTTGTAAGAATGTATACAAAGATGTTTGTCTTTTTGAAAATGTTTTCATTGTTTGTAAGATGTTTTTGAAATGTGTGTGTTTGTTTTGGAAATAGAAAGGATAGTTATTTGAAAATAGAGCAAGTAACTAGAAGTAATATACCTACTCAAATGTCTTTCTTATTCCTTTTCTATTCCTTTGACATTGTTGTCTTACCATTGATTTGGTAAGCAACTCTATCTTTGGATGTAAACGGGACGGGCACGGGTCATCGTATAACCATGATTAGCAATATTGCAAAGTATCTTAATATTTTTTGAGGGACTAAGATCATTTTGTAAGGCAACTTAGAATAGCGTCATCTAGGGACTATGATCTTATATTTATTTGTTTTTGCTAAGATACTTCGCATGCGTAATATGACCATTTTGTTCAAGGCAACCAAGTGGAGTAACCCTAGGGGTGTTTGTGTGCAAGTGTGTTATTTTCATGCTTTGATTTTATCTTGGATTTAGGGTTTTCTATTTGATTTGTTTTTATCTTGCCATTCAAACCCTAATTACTAGCATGGTATATAAAAGCGGTAAATTGCATAATTTAAAGATTACTACACTATTACAATGTTTTATGGGAGGGGGAATACAAATTATGAATGGGAATTTGCAATAATGTAAATCTAATTAAGCTATTACAACCAAATCGAATTTGCACAAATATTTAAATAAGCAATATACAATATAATTTAAATATGCAATGTGTGTATAGGCAAGAAAAAGATTTTTTGTTTTGTTTTATTTTTATGTGAAAAGAAGTTTTAATCTAAGCCTAATAAATAAACCAAAATTGAACTTAAATTAATTAAGAAAGAAAATTTATTTTTTAGAAAAGATTTTGATTAACCCTAATTTTAATTTGTTAAAAGAAAATAAGGATTTTTTAATTATTATTTTTGTGTATTTTTTGTATTGAAAATAATAAATAATATTTTATGAAAGAATGTTTAGTCTTTTTACATATCAAAAATAAATATTTTACAAGTATGAATAAAAAAGGGAATAAAGTAGTTAATCTAATACTATTATATTTACAAGTTTATTTAAGAAAGAAACAATTAATATATAGTTTAATAAAAATATTTTTTTATGTGAAAATAAAATAAAATAAACAAAATGCAAAATTGATCATGTTTTATATTTTTCATGATTTTTAAGTGTTAGAGAAAATATTTTAATAAAACAAATATGAAAAAAAAAAATAAATAATAAAAAGATTGGGCCAGGGGTGCTGCAAGCAAACAGGGAGTAGTGTGTTAAAAAAAAAGAAGGCCCAAGAACTAAGCCCATATTGCCAAAAATGCCAAAACTGAACCTGAAAAAATGAAAAAAATGTAAAAGGTAGCGCCAAGGTTCGAACTCATGACCTGGACATTACCAGCATGCTACCTTGCCACTGGGGTGGCTGTACATCCGTTGGTTTATATGAAACAATAAAAACATAACATAAGAAGCTTCCTTGCCCTATACTTCATCTTCTTCCTCAAGCTGGCCAGAACTCCTGTATCTTTCTCATTTCTCCATGAAAATGAAAACTTCCAACATGAAAATGATAGTACTCATTCCCACGATTTCAACCATGTAATTTATGGAAACTAACAATCAAAGATTAAAACAAATTTTGAAAGCCCTAATTTTAAACCTAATTTTTACAGAAATTTGAACTTCAAAATTCTCTACACATAATGAATAGAAATGGAATTTATGCACATGGTTGGCTTCAACACTATAATATCTACATTTTCCTTTCACAAATCGTGACCAATGGATGCCTGTATGAAGAGATACAAGTTAGAATTCTTACCTCTTTCAGCTGAGATCATGAATGGAGTTTGAGTGAGATTTAGGAAGGACTGAAGGTTCCTTTAGCTTGCTTTAACCTTCCTGAGTGTGTTCCAATCCTTGCCTTGCTTTGGAAGTGCCTGGAACTCTCTATCCAAGTCAACTTGCAAGCTTGGAAAAAAAAATGGCAGATAAAGAAGGAGGAGTTACAGTGCAAGGATGATGGTCTGGATCACTTAGATATGAGGTAGGTAAAGTGTTTGAATGATTAAAACTTGAAACGCACGAGCCAATTTGTGGATTTCTATGCTTATGCTTAAACTACAAGTTTTTGATAGGTTTTTGGTGAGAGGGAGTTTTTGAGTGTTTTAGGACTTTAGCAATCGTGTTCTAAGCTGTAATGTGTTTGTGTATTAGTATGGAGAAAGTTTCAAATCTACTCTTCAACAAATTTCTGAGTTCTAGGCTTTTTGCACACTTTCTTGCTTTTGAAGCAAAGTGAAGGAACAAGTCTCCACATGCTTGTACTGGCCTGCTTGGAGTTGGTATAAGTTCTATACAAATTTCTTTTGGTCTGTAAGACTTGTGTATGCAGAGAAGACAGGTCCAATGCTCAATAATTGAAAATTTCCAAAAGTTAAGCTTTTCCAAAATAGCAATGGCAACTTTGTGCCATTTATGGAATTAAAGCTTGGACAAAGACCATTGGGCTTGGATTAAGGCTTTGTCAACTGAGTAAGCATTAAATCATTAAATGAGAAACAAGTTTGAGACCTTTAAAGTAAGAATTAGGCAGTATAGGTTCTGATTTGAATTTTGTTCTTCATGAAATGGCTTGAATTCAAAGTGAGAAATTACCAACTTCATCTCTTCGATTCTCCCTACTCAAAAATGATCTTAAGGAGTTCTTGGACATTTTGGAAAGCTTGAAATATGCTCTATAACTCATCTTTGAAATGAATTTCAATATTCCTCTTGGAACTAGTTGAAAATTTCCATGAAGTTGGGTCCAAAACCTGCCTAAATTAGGGCCAAATTTCACTAAGTTATTTTAGTTCATGGACATGTATTCATAAAATTATATCTTGACATCCAACCATCTTTAGGAACAAATGTGTGAATAAAAGTTGTAGATTCCATGTATATCTACAACTTTCATGTTGGGAACTTTCTTTGAATCATCTTGTATCATGGTGGAAAATTGGCCTAAAGTTGAGAAAAAATAAGAAATTTTCTATACTTAGAAAAATTTCTAAGTTAAGAAAAATTCAAATTTCAAAATCAAATCTTCAATCTTTGATTCCTTGTTGAACAAGTTTCATATTTTGACATGTTTTGATGAATTGTTATCCTTAGTATTTGATTTTGACCAAAAAGTCAAAGTTTGACTTTTTAGTATACAGTTGACTTTTGATCAGTTGACTGCAAATTTCATCTGTCAATCCAATGAAATTGCAATGTTTTGAACCATTTCATTAGGTCAAGATGATGCAATTGAACCCTTGAAACAATGATTCAAATCAATTGGTAATTTGCTAGGTCAAAAATCAGAAATTGGCCTTTCTCAGTCAAAATCCTAATTTTGACCATTTTTCCCTTTTGATGATTTGATCAAATTTCTTGAGGAATTATGGTCCAAACTTGAGCAAATGATTCACATGAGTCTAAAATGTTGATGTGGTTCAAAAATGATGAAGTTTGACTGTAAATTGGTCATGGTTGACTTTTTCCCCAATACAGCTGATTTTGAGGTCAATTGTCTAATTGACTGATCAAAAATGTGGTTCAAAGCTTGAAACTTGTCATGAGCAATCTTAGGGGTCCATAATGATGTTTGAAAGTCATATGAAGCAATGATAGTCCAAAAATCCTTGTGCAAACTCAAACCCTAATTTTGGGTCAACAGTGTAAGATGAGATGTCTTGAGCTGACCAAACCCTAATCCAGTCTTTAGTCAAAGAGATCTTGTAAGAAAAGTCTTGATAAATGAGAGGGCAAATTTTGGGGTACAACACCATGTGTTTAGAATTGAATTTTACATGTAGCAAAACAGTGATAAAAACAAAAAATAGCAGTTATGTGTCGACACGAAATGCTATAAGTCGACACATATTATGAACAAAACAGGTTATGAGCTGATGCAAAATATTATGCATCGATACGAAATGTTGCATGCGTCGATACGAAACGTGAATGCGTCGACTCATACTGAGTTAATTTTCATTTTTCAACAGCAAGGAAGTTTTCATATCAATACGTAATGGCATGCGTCAATACATAAACTATTTTCGTATCAATATGTAATGGCATGCGTCAATACATAAACTGTTTTCGTATCAATACATAATGACACGCGTCAATACGTAAAATTTTCGTATCAATACACAAGTGTATGTGTCAATACATAAAAAAATTTCAATTTTTTTTTCTTATTTATTTATTTATTTATTTATTTATTTATTTATTTATTTATTTTTGTACATTATTTATTCATTAAATATGGTTGTAGTAGTAAGTTAGGATTTATTTGCTTTCATCCCCCCATTTGTAAATTTGTATCCCCATCTCCCAAATGATGTAATAGCGTAGGATTTTAATTTCCGCAACTTATCTCTTTAATATAATTGTTAGTAATTAGGGTGTGTATGGCAAGACTAAAATCAACAATTAGTAAACCCTAATTTAAGATAAACATTGCATGAAAATCAATACACTTGCACACAAGCACCCCTAGGGTAAAATCCACTTGGTTGCCTTATATATGGCCATATTTGAAGAAGTGAAAAACACAAGAAGGGGGGTTGAATTGTAAAAACTGGAAATCAATTGCAGTCAACACGGTATTTTTATCCTGGTTCGTTTGATCTCAAACTACTCCAGTCCACCCGTCAAGGTGATTTCGCCTCTCTCCAACGAGGTCTTAATCCACTATATTCAACTGAATATTACAACTGCTTTAACAACTGCTAAAGCCTTCTTGAGTCAAACCACAAACCGGTTTCTCAAGGAAATACTTTCTTACAAAGAATTGAAATCTAGGCGTGTGAATGTTTTCTACAAAAACTGTTTATCACAACTGTGATACTACACAAATTAAGCTTATGAGAACTATAGTGCTAAAAATAATTGAGTAAGGAATTGAGAGTGTTTAGCAAACTGAGAGTGAGGAAGATGATGAATAGCTTTAGGCGTGTAGATTGTTGTAGAGCATTAGTCAATTCCATCTTCATTGACTTGTTTATATAGCATTGGAAATAGTGTATGTTGGAGTAATAATTCTGTTTCAATGCCAATAACATTCTTTCCTTATTAAGAAGATCTTGTCTGGAATGATGTCGTTGGTAATAAATCATCTTGAATGCACAGTACCGTTGCCACTTGAGCGTGTTCTGGCTTTGGCTCATTCTGACGCTGCTTAGGTGCTGATGAACTGTTGTTGTCTTTATCAGAGTTCAAATGTTTAAGCGCAAATCTGTTCATCAAGCTTCAGCATAAGCGCAAGTTGATCTTCTGATTCTGGTATCTGATATAACATCTTCTGATGCTGATGTTGATATCCAATTTTCTGATGCTGATGAGGATGTTCTCATGCTGATACCCATCAAAGTTTCTGTAAAACAAAATGTAATTTTTAGATAGCATATGTGTCTTACATGAATCATACAATTTATGTATCTTAGCATTTTGTTATCATCAAAACTTAAACTTAGGGTAGTAGATTCAAACTTTGTTCTAACAATCTCCCCCTTTTTGATGATGACAAAAAGTAGATATTTTTTAATTGAAAATTAGCGTGAAAAGTATCAGAGATAACTAAATAATAAGTTATATCAGAATTAATTAGGAAGTTATCAAAGATAATGGATAAAGAGATATCAGAGTTTAGATCGGAGATACTCCCCCTAAATTTATTACTTCCCTTTTTAATTCCAAGAGTTCTTCAGGATCAGATCTTTATTGACTTTCTTTGAACATCAGAATATCAGAGCTTCAGATCAGAATATCAGAGCTTCAGTGTATCAGGGATGATTAACTTCTTATACCTGTAGCCTCATGCAGAAACATAAAACATTCAAGTATATCAGAGTGTTAGAATGTTTGAGACTTTTTGTCTCAGTAATCCGTTATTGAAAAATATCATTCTTGTTCTCCCCCTTTTTGTCAGCAATCAAAAAGTGTAAGTAATATAAGCTAAAACGATCAGAGCAGAAAAACTTGTTATATTAAAATCAGAGCCAGACAAACAGTACAGATGATATGCAAATAAAACAGTGAAAATATCATGAATGAAAATCTAAGGTTCGGGAGGAAAGCGTGTGAATAGAGTCTCTAGCATTGTCTTAATCTGATCAGCAGTTTCATTCTGCTTGTGCACCATGCTGACTACTGTATCAATCTTGCTATCTTGCACATCCATCCTTTCCTTCATCTTCTGATCATTTTCATCCATTCTTTGCTGCAGACGAATATCATTCAGCTTCAGCTCTTCTAGAGTCTGCCTGTCCAAGGCAGCTTGAGAAACGTCAGAAGCAGGAAGCTTCTGAGAGCTTTTTGCAACATCTTCAGCTTGACTAACCTCTTCAGCTTGAGTTGTCTGATCCTCTTCTGGCTGCACTTTTGAAGCTGGACGCTCCTCAGACCATGGCTCACTATCCAGAAGGAGCATTTCTTCCTTCAGCAGCTGACTTCCAACTTCCTTCAGCAGCTTGCTGAAGTTTTATTGGGCCTGTTCATAGTTGATATCTTGCAGCTTGAGGGCTTCAGCGCGTACCCACATTCTGAAACGTGTCCAGAGTTGGTCTGAGGCAGCAGGATCAATCATTCCAGGACAAACCTGCTTTAGAGAAGCAATCCAATTCTGCAAGCCTATTTCAAAATTCAAAATGCCAGCACCAACATCTAGCTGTTTGGGTTTGGGGATGGCTATTTTATTTTTGAGATCAGCAAGACGGTCAAGGATTGTTAAATCGATGAAGGTCCTGCTGTGGTCTTCTGTAGTTTGTTTGGGAGATGGAGTGGGAGAATCAAAGATGATAATTGGACTGTTTGGAGTGTTTGGAGGGGTAGTTTCTGGTGAGGATGGCAGCTGGGGTATGTTTATAGTTGTACCACATGGCAGATAAATTGCCAAAGGTTGTGGCTCAGAGGATTGAGGAGAATGAGGTTCAGGCGATGGAGTTCCAGAGTGATGAAACTCAGGTTGTGGAGGTGATGGTTGAGGTGAAAGTGGATGAAGTTCTGGTTGTGGAGAGGGAGGAGGAATTGCTGGTTGTGGAGAAGGAGGTGGAATTTCTGGTTGTTGTGGAATTTGTGGTTCTTCTGGTATGGGTGAGAGAGTATGTTCTGGTTGAGGAGAGTGGGTAATTTCTGGTTGAGTGTTTGGATTATTTGAGATGGGAGCGGAAGCACGTTGATCAATTTCAGACAGAACTTTGTCAAGTTTTGATTCTGTTGATGTTGTGGGTTTTGGAGTTTGGGATTTGGTGCGGGATCTCCTGAGTGTCAGTGACTCAGAAGGGTCATCCTCTGGTTTGGTTTCATCAATAGTTGGTATGGGGATTGGAAGTTCATGTGAAGCTGGGGTTGGGATTGGTGTTGGAATAGCAGAAGAATTTAAAACAGTAGCAGTAGATAGATTACCTCTCTTCTTAGGGGTCTGCTGGGATGGTCCTTCTGAAGTGGCCTTTCTTTTCTTCATCTTCTTCACAGAAACTTCTGGATTTTGTTGGTGCAGATCTTTAATATTCAGTTTGGGATCTGTACCATCAGCCTTGCAAGCGTCCAAGTATCTGAGAATAACAACTGGTTTAGATTCAATCTCAGAAAATAGTGTAAAGTCGTCCAAAGGGACTCTTCTGCTGGTGATGTCAGCAAGAGGAGTAACGCTGGGCTCCTTTCTGATATTCTCTATCAGTTTCATTTTCTTCAGATTCTTAGCGTTCAGAGGCTTGCCAACAATAGGTTCAATAGAACTTAATTCCTGTGCTTCTGTAAGGTGTTCTATCAGCCTATTCTCAGTCAGAATATCTGATATTAACATGCCAAAGGGTATCCAATCCCTTTTTGTCCTTTCTTCTTCCCTTGTCTCCTTGACGCTGGTCCTGAGGTGATTAAACAGAAGATGAGCCAAGTTAATCTTTACCTTCTGATTAATAAAATAGATCAGAAACTGCTGATCTATATTTATATAATCAGGAGAGCTTGTGGGCTTCCTGTGATTAAAGCACCCCAGAATAATCTTCGCCCATATTCTGTGCTGATCCTTTAAGTCTCTGATTTTGCTGCTGGGAACCCCATGGGTGAAAATCTGCCTTGCAATGACAGCAACATCGGAGCATCTTTCTGCCATGTCGATACAGCGGATACCACCACCACTGTATCCGATCAATCTTGCTATGTGATCCTCAGTGATCACAATCTTCTTTCCCATTATGTAGGAGGTAACTTGATGTGTTAATGAGTACGCATGAATCCAGAACTCCTTGACCAATACTGGGAACGTTGGTCCCACCAACCTATCAAAATATCTCTCCCATCCTTGTGCCCTAACTTCTTCTGTCAAATCGAATCCATTATCTTTCAGACTGGAGAAATCAACAATTAGTTCAGACAGTACTTCCAAATTCTTCACTGGTGTAAGGAGTGTTCTGAAGGGAACTTGGTATTGTTCAGATGAAGCCTCCTTCTGAGAACCTGCAGAAACATTGCTAGAGGTTGCCATGTTCACACTTAGGGTTTTCTGAGAAAACTTGAAAAATGGGTTTCTTTTGAGAAAGATGATTGCGCAAGTAAAAATGCAGAAAAATCTTTGGATGATTGTAAGAAACGGTAAAAGATTAATGAATGATGTTAATGTGCTTAAATAGATTTCAAAATAATATTTGAAAGCGTAAACGGTTTTAAGAAAGAGAAATAATTCATGATTACATTTTAAAACATGATTACGTGCATTTAATGCTTGCTGATTTTGGGGGATTTGAGAAAGATACTTGAAACGGTTACCAGACATGTGTCTCAATGCACCCAATCAGCATTTTGCCTTCTCAGAAGTGTGCACGTGTTCTGCTTCAGAGATTTGCTGATGATTGGATGACACTTGTTTGATTTAGTGAGCAGCACGTCTATCCTTGAGCTGAAACACTCAGATCTTTAAGAATAGAATCTGATACAATCTGCATGTCTATCTTTCTGAAAGGAGATTGATCAGAAGTTCACAGTAAAACAAATACATTCTGAAGGTTAATATATAAAATTAAAACATTTTCACTCTGGGCAGAGTTTCATGCTGAGATGTTTTAGAATGAAATTGAACCTATCTTCAGAAAGGGGTTTAGTGAAGATATCAGCCCATTGATGGTCTGTATCAATAAATTTTAAGTTCAAAATTCCTTTCTGAATATAGTCCCTAATGAAGTGATGTTTTATTTCTATATGCTTAGCCCTAGAATGCAGAATAGGATTTTTACTTAAGCAAATAGCAGAAGTATTGTCACAGAGTATATGGATGTTACTCTCAAAAATATGGAAGTCTTCAAGCTGACTTTTCATCCAGAGCATTTGTGTGCTACATCCTGCTGCTGCTATGTACTCAGCTTCTGCTGTTGATAGCGCAATTGTGGATTGCCTTTTGCTGGACCAAGAGATCAAATTTTCTCCCAGAAACTGGCAGCTTCCAGAAGTACTTTTACGCTCTACTCTGTCTCCAGCGAAGTCAGCATCACAGTAGCCTACTAAGCTGTAATCACTAGATTTTCTATAAAATAAACCCAGATTAGTAGTACCTTTCAGATACTTGAAAATTCTCTTAACAGCTGTTAAGTGAGATTCTCTAGGATCTGATTGGAATCTAGCACAAATACATACGCTGAATAAGATATCAGGCCTTGAAGCTGTCAGATAAAGGAGAGAACCAATCATACCTCTGTAGACCTTCTGTTCTACCTTTTTGCTTACCTCTTCTCTTTCTAGAATGCACGTGGGATGCATTGGAATATTTGATGGCTTACATTCTGAGAGGTCAAATTTCTTCAGAAGATCTCTGACATATTTTCTCTGATGAATGTATGTTCCCTCTGGAGTTTGATTGATCTGAATTCCTAGAAAGAATTTCAATTCTCCCATGAGGCTCATCTCAAATTCTGCCTGCATACACTTAGCAAATTTTCTTCCAAGAGAAGGATTAGTAGATCCAAAAATAATATCATCAACATAAATTTGACAGACTAAGATGTCATTCTTAACTGGCTTACAGAATAAGGTAGTGTCCACCTTCCCTCTGGTGAATTCATTTTCTAACAGAAAGTTACTTAGTATTTCATACCAAGCTCTAGGAGCTTGTTTCAGACCATATAGTGACTTCTTTAGTTTGAAAACATGTTCTGGATGTTTTGTACTTTCAAAACCAGGGGGTTGGTGCACATAAACCTCTTCTTCTATATAACCATTTAAGAATGCACTCTTGACATCCATCTGATACAGAGTGATGCCTCTATTAACAACAAATGAAATTAAAAGTATGATAGATTCTAACCTGGCGACTGGAGCAAAGGTTTATGTATAGTCTATTCCCTCTTGCTGACTATAACCTTGTGCTACCAGTCGTGCTTTGTTTCTGATGACTTCACCTTGTTCATTTAGCTTGTTTCTGAACACCCATCTTGTTCCAATGACGTTGAATCCTTTTGGTCTGGGAACAAGATCCCATACGTCATTTCTGGTGAATTGATTCAGCTCTTCTTGCATTGCTAGAATCCAGTCGTTGTCCAGAAGTGCTTCATCAATAGAAGAAGGTTCAATCAGAGACACAAGTCCCATGAGGGATTCTTCAGAGTTTCTGAAGCTGACTCTTGTTCTGATTGGATCTTCTTTTCTTCCTAAGATAGTTTCTTCTGGGTGATCCAAGCTGCTTCTGGGTAGTCTCTTATGAGGTTGATCAGCAGCTGTTGTAGGATTGCTAGTAGTGCTCCTTTCAGATGTTAAAGGAGTGTCTTTGTTGAGAGCTTCTGATGACTTGTCTTCAAAACCTGTAAATTCAACTTCCATACCTGCAAAAACTTCATTCTGCTTTGACTTTTCAGAGTCAAGCTTATCATCAAAACGAACACTGATTGATTCTTCCACAATCTGTGTTTCTGTATTGTATACTCTGTACCCTCTTGAGCGTTTAGAGTATCCTAACATAATACACTTCTGTGCTTTAGAGTCAAACTTGTTCAAATAATTTTTTGTATTTAACATAAAACAAGTACATCCAAATGGATGAAAATATGAAATGTTGGGCTTTCTATTCTTCCACAATTCATATGGAGTCTTTTCCAGAATAGGTCTTATCGAGATTCTATTCTGAATGTAGCACGCTGTGTTTATTGCCTCTGCCCAGAAGATCTTAGCAACGTTTGTCTCATTGATCATGGTTCTGGCCATTTCTTGCAATGTTCTGTTCTTTCGTTCTACAACTCCATTTTGTTGGGGAGTTCTAGGACAAGAGAAATCATGCAGAATGCCTATCATTAAAGAATGACTCAAAATCTTTGTTTTCAAACTCTCCACCATGATCACTTCTGACTTTAACGATTCTAAGATCCTTTTCATTCTGAACTTGGTTACAGAAGGTAACAAACACAGAGTGTGACTCGTCCTTGTGTCTTAAGAACTTTACCCATGTCCATCTGCTATAGTCATATACGATTACTAACCCATACTTCTTGCCACTGACTGAAGCAGTTTTAACTGGTCCAAATAAGTCAATGTGCATAAGTTCTAATGGCTTAGAGGTAGAAACAACATTTTTAGATTTGAAAGAAGGTTTTGCAAACTTGCCTTTCTGACATGCTTCACGCAGAGCATCTGAATTGAACTTCAAATTAGGAAGTCCTCTGACCAGATTGAATTTGTTAATCTGAGATATTCTTCTCATACTAACATGTCCCAATCTTCTGTGCCAGATCCACTGCTCGTTGTTAACAGACAGAAGACACTTTACATTCTGACTTTTCAGTTCAGAAAGTTTGATTTTATAGATGTTGTTTTTCCTCTTTCCATTAAACAGGATAGTCCCATCTTTCTGACTAACAGCTTTACATGATTTTTGATTAAAGATTATATCATAACCGTTATCACTTAATTGACTTATGGATAATAGATTATGCATTAATCCATCTACTAGCAGAACATTATTTATAGAGGGAAGATTTCCATTACCTACAGTTCTAGAGCCAATGATATTTCCCCTCTGATTGCCTCCAAAGCCAACGTGGCCTCCAGGCTTAAGTTCCAGGCTTTGGAACATATGCCTTCTTCCCGTCATGTGTCGCGAGCAGCCAGATTCCAAGTACCATGACTGGTGTTTCTGATTTGCTGCTAAAGATATCTGCAACATGTATTATTTTATCCTTAGGTACCCATATTTTCTTGGGTCCTGATTTGTTAGATTTACCAAAACTCTGGTTGAATTTTGGTTTCACAGAATACTTACTACTAGTGTATTTAATATCATGTGTGTGACCATACACAAAGTGTGAGTTCAGAGGAGTGTGTTTAATAATTAAATCCATGGAATTCTTTGGTGTAGGAACCTTACCTTGGTATCCTATTCCCTTCCCGCCGTTTCTGCTAACTCCATAGATCATTGAAGCCATTTTGCTTCTATCTATTCTTTTAGCAAGGAACTTCTGGAAACTGTGATCATACTCCTTGATGATCTCATCAGCGCTGCTGGGAGTTTCAGAAATTTGTTCCTTCTGAGAGTTTTGTAAAACATTTTCTAATTTTGAAATTTTATTTCTCAGCTCAGAATTTTCCAATTTAAGACTCTCAGTCTTATCAGAGTCAGATTCAAGATTCCTTTTCAGGTTTCTGAATTTAACTCTAATCTACTGGTACCTTTCCAGAATTTCATTAAGGCTTTCAGCAAGTTCAGCCTTAGTAAAATTAATTGAAAAGTCAGGAAATACCTCTTCAGTATCTGATTCTGAGTCTGATTCAGAAGCTTCACTGTCTTATGAAATGTTGGCCATGAGAGCTATGTTTGCTCTCTCATCATCTGATTCTGAGTCAGCTTCAGACGAGTCAGAGTCATCCCATGTAGCCATGAGACTTTTCTTCTTTTCTCTTCCAAACTTCTTTTTGGGCTTTTCCCTCTGAAGCTTTGGGCAGTTACTCTTGTAGTGTCCTTGCTCATTGCACTCATAGCAGATGATGTCCTTGGTTGGCTTTCTGCTTCCTGAGGAGCCTTCAGATCTTCTGTATCCAGAGGAAGAATCTGACCTTCTATATCTGGAAGAAGACTCATTCTGATCATATCTTCTGGGATTCCTGAACTTCCTTTGCCTCTGCTTCCACAGTTGGTTCACTCTTCTGGAGAGGAGAGAAAGTTCGTCTTCTTCTGATGAGGATCCATCAGATGTTTCTTCATATGCCTGCAAAACTTTAGACTCAGATTTTTTGTTAGATTTTAATGCTAAAGGCTTACCTTGATTCTGAGGTTCATCAGTTTCTAGCTCTATCTCATGACTTCTGAGGGAGCTGATAAGTTCCTCCAGAGAAATTTTGTTGAGATCTTTTGCTAGCTTCAGAGCTGTAACCATTGGCCTCCACTGCTTTGGTAAGCTTCTGATGATCTTCTTGACGTGATCAGCAGTAGAGTATCCTTTGTCCAGAACCTTGAGACCAGCCACCAGAATTTAG
This sequence comes from Vicia faba, assembly GCA_948472305.1. NCBI lineage: Eukaryota > Viridiplantae > Streptophyta > Magnoliopsida > Fabales > Fabaceae > Vicia > Vicia faba. The sequence goes on along the minus strand of OX451735.1, from coordinate 273,201,016 downwards.
AATCTTGAGAACATTGTTTCAATGGATTCACTTTCTTCCATTTTGAATGCCTCATACTTCTGAATGAGCGCAAGAGCTTTAGTTTCTTTGACCTGAACGTTGCCTTCATGCATCATTATGAGTGAGTCAAACATGTTCTTTGTTGTGTCTCTGTTAGAGATCTTTTCATATTCAGCGTAAGAGATGGTGCTGAGAAGAATGGTTCTGGCCTTGTGGTGATTTTTGAAGTCACGCTTTTGTTGGTCAGACATTGCTTTCCTGTCAATCTTCTGACCGCTTGCATTCACTGGGTGCGTGTATCCATCTGTCACCATGTCCCACAAATCAACATCATGTTCCGGAAAGAAGCTTTTAATTCTGTCTTTCCAGTAATCAAAATTTTCTCCATCAAAGACTGGAGGTTTTCCGCTGAATCTGTCTCTGTCTTCATTGTTGTCATTGCTGGTGTGTTGATAAGTTCCTGCCATTGTGTTTTTCTGACGCTGGATCTTGTACTGACACGGTTAAGTGTTTTAGCTCAGAACCAGGCGCTCTGATTCCAATTGAAGAAGTGAAAAACACAAGAAGGGGGGTTGAATTGTAAAAACTGGAAATCAATTGCAGTCAACACGATATTTTTATCCTGGTTCGTTTGATCTCAAACTACTCCAGTCCACCCGTCAAGGTGATTTCGCCTCTCTCCAACGAGGTCTTAATCCACTATATTCAACTGAATATTACAACTGCTTTAACAACTGCTAAAGCCTTCTTGAGTCAAACCACAAACCGGTTTCTCAAGGAAATACTTTCTTACAAAGAATTAAAATCTAGGTGTGTGAATGTTTTCTACAAAAACTGTTTATCACAACTGTGATACTACACAAATTAAGCTTATGAGAACTAGAGTGCTAAAAATAATTGAGTAAGGAATTGAGAGTGTTTAGAAAACTGAGAGTGAGGAAGATGATGAATAGCTTTAGGCGTGTAGATTGTTGTAGAGCATTAGCCAATTCCATCTTCATTGACTTGTTTATATAGCATTGGAAATAGTGTACGTTGGAGTAATAATTCTGTTTCAATGCCAATAACATTCTTTCCTTTATAAGTAGATCTTGTCTGGAATGATGTTGTTGGTAATAAATCATCTTGAATGCACAGTACCGTTGCCACTTGAGCGTGTTCTGGCTTTGGCTCATTCTGACGCTGCTTAGGTGCTGATGAACTGTTGTTGTCTTTATCAGAGTTCAGATGGTTAAGCGCAGATCTGTTCATCAAGCTTCAGCATAAGCGCAAGTTGATCTTCTGATTCTGGTATCTGATATAACATCTTCTGATGCTGATGTTGATATCCAATTTTCTGATGCTGATGAGGATGTTCTCATGCTGATACCCATCAGAGTTTCTGTAAAACAGAATGTAATTTTTAGATAGCATATGTGTCTTACATGAATCATACAATTTATGTATCTTAGCATTTTGTTATCATCAAAACTTAAACTTAGGGTAGTAGATTCAAACTTTGTTCTAACAATATTATGCATGTGAGGTATCTTAGCAAAAACATGCAAAAATACAAGATCATAGTCCCTCGATGACGCTATCTAGGTTGCCTTTCAAAATGATCTTAGTCCCTAAAAAAATACTAAGATACCTTGCAATATTGCTAATCATGTTTATACGATGACCCACGCCCGTCCCGTTTACATCCAAAGATAGGGTTGCTTACCAAATCAATGGTAAGACAACAATGTCAAAGGAAAAGGAAATGAATAAGAAAGACATTTGAGTAGGTAGATTTCTCCTAATTACTTGCTCCATATTAAAATAAACATCCTTGCTATTTTCAAAACAATCACATACACTTTTAAACATCTTAAAAAATTGAAAACATTTTCAAAAGATCAACATCTTTGTATACATTCTTACGAACGAGAATCATTACAAAGATTGCCTAAACAATGGCCTCTTTACAAAATACTTTCAAAAACCACACAAAACACAATTTCAAACAAAAGCAAGTGATCTAGCAAGTAACTAAGAGCCCATGGAAAACCATGGATGAAAAGGGTACTAATACCTTCCCTTTTCATAATCTACCCCCCGAACTCAAGAAACAATCTCAAAGGTCTTTCCTGTGCTTTTTCACCTTTCCTTTTGGATAAAATAAAAGTCGGTGGTGACTCTTACTAACCGCAACATTTGCAATCAAACACAAAATGTTCAAGTCAGTTCTCCCACAGTATCACAGAACTTGCGACTCTTCTGGGGACGATTCTAAAAGTGGGGTTACCTTAGGGATTAGATCACATTTACTTGCTTACATTGTTTGACTTGTATGCTTTACATTATGGTTCTTTGTTTGAGTTTGAATCCTCTACCCGGATTTGGGATACATTATAGGTAAGTAGCAATACATTGTGGAAACTGTTCGGGGTATACCGACATGGTCTAAGCAATAGCTACGTTAGTGCGACATATTTTTGGGTACGGGTAGCCTTTGAGTTAATCAAAGAGAATACGAAGCCGCTGAGTGATGTCATAAAGCACTAATGAACTTTTAGAACCTTTTCTTGACCAACTTGGCCTTTTAGGATGTAGTGAGATGGCCGACTTTGGTGCAGTCTGAAGTTGGTAGATACTCGATACTACACTCATTGAGGTTTGGTTTCTTGGGATATTTCGGTCGCCATTAAAGAGGCTTGAGCTGAATCAATGACTAAGGAAACAATCCAGTGATATTGAGCTCCTTAGAACCCAATTACTATTACTAGGACAGGTTTAAGCCAACTAAACTTCAAGAGGGTACTTACCTATAAAACTCCATGCAAGCCTAAACTAAGGATTTGTTTGCTTTGCTTGTATATGCATACTTGTACATAACATCATGGACATCATGAACATCATATACATCCACTAAACATTTCAAGGATTTTGGGATTCATCTTTGCTCTTGTTTTGTAGGATATGGATTCACTTCGCAGGAAAACTATTCAAGTCAACCTTGTGAGAATCCCTCCATAACTTAAGGAGCTAGTTTCAAGAATTCCTAAAAAATCTCCATTCACCGAGAGACATGGTCGTCTACTCAACTTGGTCACATCCAATATAGATGAAGACATGATGAAGGTGCTCTTTCAGTTCTTTGATCCTTTACACCATTGCTTCACATTTCCCGACTATCAACTTGTGCCTACTTTGGAAGAATTCTCCCAACTCACGAGGATTCCCATTCTCAATCAACTACCTTTCAATGGTACAGAAATAGATCCAGATTGATCAAGCTCTACACTTGCACTCATCTGATGTTACAAATCATTGGGAAACAAGGAGTGGTGTCAAAGGTTTCCTAGCAAAGTTCCTGTTTGAGAAAGCCCAAAGCTGTTAGAATTCCCTAGACTTGCAAGCCTTTGAGGAAATTGTGGCTCTCCTCATCTATGGGATGGTTTAGTTTCCAAATCCTGACCAACTCATAGATGTGAACACCGTCAAAATCTTAATATCGCGCAACCCGATGCCTACATTACTAGGGGATATCCTACACTCTTTTCACACTCGCACAATGAGGAAAAGAGGTGTCCTTATGTGTTTCACTCCTCTCTTGGAAAGATGGTTTATTTCTCATCTTCCCCAATCAGTCTTAAAGAATGAGCAAGGTTAAAGGTGGTCACAAAGGTTGATGACGCTCAAACATTCAGACATTCATTGGTGCTCTCGATCCAAAGAGAATGTTATCATCGTCGACCATTATGGAGAATTCCCTAATGTCCCTCTACTTGGAATTAGGGGAGGTATCACCTACAACCCATTTTTAGCCTTAAGACAGTTTGGTTACACACGAAGGGATGGCCCGCACGAGATGTTGATTCAAGGTTTGGTATTCGACTACGACAACGACAACCAAGGTATTCGCCAAAGATTTATTCGAGCTTGGAGGATGCTAAACAAGGTGGATAGCAAGACTTTGGGGCACAAGAATTCCATCCCTATTGAGCCTTACCTCAAATGGGTACGAACTCGTGCTAAGAGTCTTGTGATGCCTTACCCCTCCATTCTCCAGGTAATCATTGAGCCTGTTAAGGAAGGAGACGTTCCATACATTATCCTACATCCTGACATCCCCACATATCTTGAAGACCTACAAAGGAATTGGATATAACTCAAAGGAGAGCGAGATAATTTCAAATCCCAATTCTACGCAAGCGAGAAGAAGGTTTTGGAACTCACTAGGCTACTTCATGAGGAGCAGACTCTGAATGCCTACATTGCACCAAAGAGGATGCGCACTACTTTTCTATCTTAAAGTTTTGTATTATTTTGCCCAAGGGGCATTGATGTACTCAAACTTTATCTTATTAATATAACGTGTGTTTCTTTTTTGTCTAAAACAAATATGAATCTTCGAAATCCTTGAAAATATTGCATATGCATATACCATTCATCATAACATAAACAGGTATTTTGCAACAAGTCTCCTCATCTCTCTACTATTTATTTCAGTAAGATGGATCTCGAGCAAACAGTGAAAGATCTCCAAGCTCAGAATACACAGTTTCAACAGTTGCTCATGACCCTAGCCAAGGGGCAAGAAGAGTTGAAGACTCTGCTGGCTGAAGAGAGGAAAAAGAAAACAAAGAAGGTAACCGGAGTCTTAAACATGGGAAGAAGATTTCATGGGAAGACAAGAAGGACTTTGGACTTTGCAACGACATCCGGTGAAGGAGAGAGGAAAGGCAAGGAAATAGTTGTCTCGTTAGAATCGGAAGAAGAGGAAGAAGAAGAGGACTACTCTGAGGAACAATACCCTCCAGCTGATGATAAGTATAAACATCTCGAAGAGCGTTTGAGCGTGATGGAAATCCAAAAGGTAGCAGGCTTGGACTTTAAGGAACTGGGTTTAGTGTCAGGGATTGTGATTCTTCCAAAATTCAAAGTGCCTATATTTTCCAAATATGATGGAGCGTCATGCCCTAAAATGCACCTCTGGTCATACGTGAGGAAAATCTAACCCCATACCGCTGACAAAGACTTATGGGTACATTTCTTCCAAGACAGTCTGTCTGGTACTCAACTTGACTGGTTTTACAAACTAGAAAGAGCCAATGTTCATAATTGGGAAGATCTTGCCGCAACTTTCTACAAGCAATATCAATACAATACTGATTTGGCGCCTACCCGTACTCAACTCTAGAGTATGGCCACGGTTTCCAATGATGGTTTCAAGGACTATGCACAAAAATGGAGAGATTTGGCTGGAAGAGTTCAACCCCCTCTGTCTGAGGGAGAATTGGTAGACATGTTCTTAGGCACCTTATATGGTCCCTTCTTCAATCACTTAATTGGAAGTTCGTCCGCAGGCTTTACTGAGCTAATATTGACCGGAGAGAGGATAGAAGCCGGTATAAAGAATGGAAATATTCAGAAAGACACATCCTCTTCTACAGATGTAAGGAAGCCCTTTATCAGAAAGAAAGAGGTGGCTGCCGTATATCCACAAAGAAACCAAGATAAGGCCGAATGCCGACCAATGGTGGGGGCTGTTATGATCCCAAATCCTACATCTGATCAACAAAGAAGTAATCGACCAAGGGTAGAAAGGACAGTCAAGCAGTTTACCAGAATCAACATGACTCCGTCTCAATTATTACCGCATCTTCTAAGATCCAATTTGGCAACCTTGAAAGAAGCTCCGAAAAAACCCAATACAACATCCCTTCATTATCATCCCAATTCCCGATGCGCATATCACTCTGAAAGTCCTGGTCACGATACTAATAACTGTTGGGCCTTGAAAAACAAAATACAAGACCTCATTGAAGCAAAAGAAATTGAGTTTGATGCGCCCGAGAAGCCAAATGTCATTTCTGCTCCTATGCCCAAACATGGCCACAATAACAATGCCATTGAAGAAGTTTTATTTGTTACCTCAGTTGACGAGCTCATGACCCCACTTCCGACTATTAAGATAAACTTGTTGAAAGCCGCTGTGTTTCCGGGCTGTAATAAAGTTTGCCATCTCTACTTATCCTCACCAACTGGTTGTCCTTTGTTGAAGGCAGGCATTCAATACCTAATAGATAACAAACATATTTTGTTTGAAAAGGCTCGTGTTCCACCTATTCCTGTTGAAGATGTTTCTATCATTACCATTTCCGCCAATTCTTCCAGGGTCTCCACCAAAAGACCCGTTAGAATTACATCAGTTCCGAAAGCAGCTCCCTTAATAATCACAATACCTGGGCCAGTCCCATATACATCAGACAAAACCGTACCATGGAATTATGGAGGGGATGTCTATTACCATGGTATTAAGCAAGACTGGCCAGCCGCCGAAGATTCAAGTTCCAAGAAAGTCAACTCCGACATCAGTAACATTGCAGGAACTAGAAAAATTACCCGAAGTGGTAGGATATTTTCTCTAGAAATTTCTCCCCCAAAAGCAGTTTCTGGACCCATAATCATCCCTGTGGCTGCTCCAAAGGTTACTCCCACACCAATAATCATCTCTACAAATACTCCAATTAACAAAGTCATTACAACCCCTGTAATCATTCCTACTGACACTCCTGCTCCCGAGTCAACCGAGACTCGAGGAAAAGGTGTTACGATTGAGCCTGTACGGACGAAGGCTCACTCATTAACCATCCCTGAAACCTCCAAGAAAGAAATGGAAGAGATCTTAAAAATTATAAAGAAAAGCAACTACGATGTAGTTGAACAATTGGGGCAAACTCCCTCTGAGATCTCCATGCTGGCATTACTACTGTGTTCTGAGGCGCATGCAAAAGCCTTGGTGAGGTTCCTAAAAACAGCCCATGTACCTCAAGAGACATCTGCTGATCAATTTCAAGAGTGCGTGGCCAGCCTAACTGAGGATAATGGTTTAGGTTTTTCAGATGCTGATCTAACGCCGAAGGGAAGAAAGCATAATGAGGCGTTGCATGTCTTGTGGAATGTAGGGGCACCACTCTGGTGCATGTTTTGGTGGACACTGGCTCATCTTTGAACGTATTACCCAAAAAAGCTCTTGACAGACTTGACTGTGAGGGGTTGACTTTGAAGCCAAGCAACATAGTGGTAAGGGATTTTGACGGTTCGAAGAGGATGGTACATGGGGATGTAGACATTCCCATAAAGGTTGGAACCCAAACTTTCAATTCAACTTTTCATGTGATGGACATCTGCCCTTCATACTCCTGCCTGCTAGGCTGACCATGGATCCACAATGCTGGCGCTGTTACCTCTACATTGCACCAGATGCTGAAGTACACAGTTCAAGGGAAGATTATCACTGTCCATGGAGAGGAATAATACATGATCAACCATCTCAATTCCTTCAGATATGTGGAATTGGACGGCGAATTCATTGAAACTCCATTTCAACACTTTGAAGAGGTCCCTCAAGAGGTGGCAGTGACTAAGGCTGTTCCCAAGAATACAAGGCCTCCACTCCAGATGTCGTCACTAAAAGATGCCAAAGCAGTAGTAGAAGAAGGAGGATGCACTATCTGGGGACAACTCCCAGATATCCCATATAAGTCTGACAAGTTTGGCCTAGGTTTCACTTTAAGTGTTCAAAAGGCTGTACACCGTGCCCGTGCTAGAGGGCCACCCTTGAAGATCAACAACCGTGAAGTCAACATAGTAGAAGATGGTGAAGATGGCTGCAACCTGGAGGATTGGATCTTCCCGACTATCAATGGAGGGCTCAACAATTGGGAGGCTAGAGACTTCGTCTCGATCACTTTCATCCCTCAGTAATTTATCTTTACATTTTGTTGGATCTGTAATATTCAAAACAATTCGCACTCTTAAAACCTTGTGTCTTACCCGAGGCACAAAGGTCCATTTGTAAGGGTTATTATCTCATTTTTCATATGACGTCAATGAATCATGGACGTTTTCGCATTCAAACTTTTGTGCTCATTGTTTTTCTTTTACATTATACTTTCTTTCAAAGATAGCTATACCCTTACACACACACACACACTCACAATGCAGGTATACATCCATTCTGGATCCCATGGGTAACAATACTGCTATGACCTTTTGTGACTCTGAGAATCTAATCTACCAAGCCGAAGACGAAGGTGGGGAAGATTGTGAAGTACCAGGGGAACTTGCCAGACTGCTACAACAAGAAGAGAGAACCATTCAGCCTCACGAGGAACCCATGGATACAATCAACCTAGGTACCGAAGAAGATAAAAAAGAAGTCAAAGTGGGTGCCAATCTAGAACCCAGTGTCAAGAAGCGTCTGATCCAATTGTTGCATGATTATGTCGAAGTCTTTGCCTGGTCGTATAAAGACATGCCAGGACTTGATGAAGATATTATGGTACATCGTCTGCCTACAAGAGAGGATTATCTTCCAGTAAAGCAAAAGGTTCTCCGCATGAGGCCTGACAAGTCAGAAAAGATTAAAGCAGAGGTCATGAAGCAATTCAACGCTGGATCCTTGGCTGTCACCTCTTACCCCCAATGGGTTGCCAATGTTGTTCCCATGCCCAAAAAGGACGGCAAGGTGCGAATGTGTGTGGACTACAGAGATTTGAATAGCGCAAGCCCTAAGGATGACTTTACACTCCCCCACATTGATATCCTAGTTGACAATACGACACAACACAAAGTGTTTTCCTTCATGGACGGATTCTCAGGTTACAACCAAATTAAAATGGTGCCTGAAGACATGGAGAAAACAACATTTGTCACACAGTGGGGCACATTCTGTTACAAGGTGATGCCATTCAAACTGAAGAACGCTGGGGCAACCTATTAGCGTGCCATGGTAGCTCTATTTCACGACATGATACATCACAAAATAGAAGTCTACGTGGACGATATGATATCCAGATCTCAAACAGAAGAAGAGCACCTTGATCACTTACAAAAGTTATTTGAGAGACTGAAGAAGTACAAGCTGAGGTTGAATCCAAACAAGTGCACATTCTGGGTACGGTCGGGTAAGATCTTAGGCTTTATCATCAGCAACAAAGGTATTGAGGTCGATCCTGCCAAAGTTAAAGCAATACAAGAGATGCCTGCTCCTCGTACTGAGAAGGAAATCAGAGGATTCTTGGGACGTTTGAACTATATTGCCAGATTCATTTCTCACCTAACAGCTACTTGTGAGCCAATCTTCAAACTATTGAAGAAAGATCAAGTAGTCAAATGGAATGATGAATGCCAAGTTGCTTTTGACAAAATCAAAGAATACTTACAAGAGCCTCCTGTGTTGATGCCACCAGTCGAGGGAAGACCATTAATCATGTATCTGACTGTTTTAGAAAACTCAATGGGGTGTGTATTGGGGAAGCATGATGAGTCTGGCCGAAAAGAGCACGCTATTTATTACCTGAGAAAAAAGTTTACCGACTGTGAAACCAGATATTCACTGCTCGAGAAAACTTGTTGCACTCTGGCATGGGCTGCTCGCCAGCTAAGACAGTATATGCTGACTCATACTACCTTGTTGATATCTTAGATGGATCCAATAAAATACATCTTCGAGAAGCCTGCTCTTTCTGGGAGAATAGCAAAATGGCAGATGATCCTAACGGAATATGACATACGATATAATATCCAGAAAGCTATAAAGGGGAGTGTACTAGCCGATCACCTTGCTCACCAAGCTGTAGAAGACTACCAGTCCATGAAGTTCGAATTCTCGGATGAGGACATCATGACATTAGACAACTGTGAAGAATTCAGGCCATATGACGGACCTGAACAAGGATCCCGATGGACCTTGTTCTTTGATGGAGCCTCCAATGCACTCAGAAATGGTATTGCTACTGTAATCATATCTCCGGAAGGGAGTCATACTCCCTTTACTGCCATACTTTGCTTCAATTGTACAAACAACATGGCGGAATACGAAGCGTGCATCTTTGGTCTCAGAGCGGCCATAGACTTGGGGATCAAATCCTTGGATGTATTTGGAGATTCAACTTTGGTCATTAGTCAGATCAAAGGGGAATGTGACACCAAACACCCTAACCTTATCCCTTATAAAGAACATGTTTTGACATTGCTACCATATTTTGAGAAGATTACCTTCGAGCATTTCCCGCGAGAAGAAAATCAGCTAGCAGACGCACTAGCCACAATGTCATCTATGTTTAAACTTAAATGGGATAAAGAGGCTCCCTAGATCACCATCGAACGAATGGATGAACCAGAACACTATCACAAGATTAATACTGAAGAAGTAGTGGACCAACCTTGGTTTCACGAAGTCAAGAAGTATCTCGAGGCTCAAGAATATCCAGAAGGAGCTTCAGTCAATGACAAAAAGTTCTTAAGGAGATTTTTTGCTAAGTTCTTCCTTAGTAACGACATCCAGTATAAACGCAATCATGACTCTGTGTTACTTTGATGTATAGATAAGGTTGAAGCTGAAAGGATCATGGCTGAATTACATGAAGGCACTTTTGGTACCCACTCCAGTGGGCATACGATGGCAAAGAAAATCCTACGGGCAGGCTATTACTGGTCTACCATGGAAGCAGATTGTTATCAACACTCTCGAACCTGCCATAAGTGTAAAATTTATGTTGACAAGGTGCATGTACCTCTGTTTCCTCTGAATGTCTTAACAACTCCTTGGCCCTTTGCTATGTGGGGGATTGATATGATTGGGGAAATCAAGCCGAAAACCTCCAATGGACACCACTTCATCTTAGTGGCCATTGATTATTTTACAAAATGGGTGGAGGCAGCTTCCTTCGCTTCCGTTACTGATGTACCCCAACATTTTCCCTCCCATATTTCTCAAAACATTGCAAGAAGAATCTCCAAGTTGCTCAAGGTTGCTCAAGAGTTGGTCAGACAAGCTATCTCCTAAGGCAGTCAATCCCAAATTAGGGTTTTGTGTTGCATCAATATATTTAAGTCCAAATGACCTCAAGTTCTCCCCAATGTCCTAATATGTTCTCAAGATCATCCATATCAAATTTCAAGCCTTGCAGAGGAAGTTTGCTCAGTCAATTGCTCAAAGGTCCAAAAATCGACTGTGCAAGGGCAATAGTCAACTGTGACCCAAATACAGTCAAACTTAAATATTTTTTGTCAACATTCTAATTTTGAATGATATTTCATCATTTTATCAAGGGTTGATCATGATTCATCAAGGATTGCTCAAAATTCGTCAAGACTCAAAAGTTGCTAAATTAGGGTTTTGTAGGAAAAGTCAACTCAACTTTGACCAAGCATAACTTTCTCATAATTTATGATAAATGACCCATCCAAATCTCATTTTTAAGAGGACGCAATTTACTACAATCCATCTTCACACCCCAAGTTCAAAAAATGTACTCACAAGAAGTTATGAATTTTGACATTATAGGTCATTTTTGAAAGTCAACAAAAACACATTTTTTGCCAAAGCTTATAACTTGAGCATGGAATATCAAATTGAGATGAGACCAAAAGGGTTGGTTCGAGGACATCTCAAGCTTTCTAAAAATCTAATAAAAGCTCCAAAAGTTAAAAATTGAAGAAGGTATGCATTGTTGAAGTTTGACATTTTTGAAAAATTGCCAAAAGTCAACTATCCCCAAAACTTCAAATTTTGTCAAATGGGCCCATTCATTTCCACTTGATTTGAGCTTGCATAGTTGCCCACGTGTCCTAGCTTCATCCATGAGCCCCTATTTCATTTTTATCATTTAATTTGATTTTTTATTGAATTTATTCATTTTAAATCAAATAAAATCATAGAAAATCCAAATAATTAATAACTCTTGATTTTTTGATTGTTTTAGGCTTTGTTCACAGCTAGCATCACCATCAAATTCGTATCAAGCCAAATCATGTGCAAAAAGATCCAAATCAAATCAAATTTGGAAGGTTTTCAATTGAGATCAAATCACATTCATGTGCATTGATATGGAGGGATTTGGTCCATAATTTTTACCCTAATACAAAGCATATTACATAATTAAGCAAAGGCATACGAAATCAGGGTTGGAAACTATAGAAAGAGGCAGAACAAAAGTGCAAAAATTCACAAAGAAGTGGGAGGTAAAAGTCCAAGCTAGAGGTTGTTTCAAGGCACGAGGGTGGTCTCAATCGCTTCCTGACCGTTCATACAAGCTACCTGGATCCAAAGCAAGCTTTTTCAGACGTCCAAACGCACTGTAAGTTGCGCGTTAACCACCCCTGTTCTTGATTTTGCAACTCTAAATTTAAGCATCTTTTTCATGAATCAATACCATATTTTGAATCTACATAATATTTGCAAGCGATTGGTATTATTCAATTGCGTTTATCTGGCCTGAATGGTGAACCACCATAGCTAGGGTTCTTCGTTTGGTTTTTAGGGTTTTCTGTTTCAGGTAAAATTATGACTCAAGAAGAACATAGCTTTGATCAGGAGGCCATAACTAATCCAACCATGTTCTTAGAATGGACTTATATGGTCTGGAGAGCATTTTAGCATACGCCTGTGTTTTTAGCTGCGGATCCAAATCCGCAGGTGTTTTTGTTGCAGGTTTGAGGACAGGGACGATAATGTGTCCCCCATCCATTGGCTAATTCAAATATGGCGTGCATTTTATTTTTTTTCTGACCAATAATTGTTGTTTTATTATATTACTATTGTTTTGTATTAATATAACAAATAAGTCAACATGGTGTAGTGGCAAGCGTGCAATGGTAAACTCCTTCAGGACCTGGGTTCGAATCCCAGGTCCCCCACTTTCTTAATAATTTTGTCTTTCAGGTATTCCCATGCGCGCGTTAGCTTACATCCTACCATGCATCCTCGTCCATTCAATAGCCAGATGACCATTGGCCAGATCTGGTGGCCAGGGTTTGAAGGTCCATAGAAGCATTGGTCAACGCACAAGCACCAGATCCCAGGAAGTCCACAAAGGCCAATGTTTTCTGGGCCTTCAAATTGCTACTCATACTCCCAAATTCAGGCCCAATACCCCTCTCTCTTTTATTTATTTCTTTTGTTTTATTAATTGTTTTATTATTTTTGTTTAAATTCTAACGAATCACAAAATTCCTTTTTATCAAATAAAATCACAAAAAAAATATTTTTTATTTCAAATCAAATTTTAAACTTTTATTTTGCTTAATAAATTTATTAATTAATTAGGTTTTAATTAGAAAAAACTTTAATTCCTTTTGTAAAACAAATAAAATTAATTAGACTTAATTAGTTTTAACCATTAATTTAATTATTATTATTTCTTTCCTAAATAATTAAAAACTCCAAAAATAATTTATTTTTATTAATTAATTAATTTAATTTAATTTAGTAATTAATTCGGGATTTATTTCTTTCTTAAAATAAAAACAACAAAAACCCTAATCACGCGTCCGGTTTAATTTTGCACCACGATTTACTTTCTTTTATCCAATAATGTACCTGCTTCCAGATTGTAATAGTAAATGGGACATTTTATTATTTTTATCGCTTTATTTTATTTTTCAAAGGGTTTGTCTTTGGCGATGTAAATACCCGACGCCTTGTAATTTAAATTCCGCATTTTATTTCTGCAAATTATAATTGTTAGATGTTTGATAATAGTGTTTGCATGACAAGACTGAATGCTAATTTTAAAATCAAAACTAGATCACCTTTAACATGTACAAAGATAAAAATAACTGAAAACAACACACTCGCACAAGCGCACTCTTAGGGTACACCCCACTTGGTTGCCTTCGTACACGGTCATGGAGTATAGGTCGTTTTAGAGGTCATCCTCTTGTCTAAAAGATCATAGTCGCCTCGAAATGGTTGCCTCAAATATTGTTGCCTCAAACAAATGATCTAAGACATTAGGGTTACCTCTAAGGCATCCTAATATTGCTTTAGTGACCGTATGTCCCGCATTCGAATTGACCCTAAAACTCCAACGACGGTGCTACCTACTCATCAATAGTAGGATAGCATTGTCTAAAGGAAATTAGCATAGAACGATTCCTTTTTCGAGTAGGTAGATAGCTCTTAGATACTTGCTCTTTCAAAAACCAAAACTTTTCACACTTACACTCCTTTTCGAACAAAGTTTTCAAAACACTTCATTACACTCTTGAGGACAGAAGCAAGAGTTAAATCGAAGTTTTAAACAAAAAACTTTTTCAAATCCACAAGCACAAAGAAAACAACTTTTGAAAACAATTGAGCAAGTACCTAAGAGCCCGTGGATAACCATGGATAGGAAGGGTGCTAACACCCTCCCTTTCTATAATCTACCCCCCGAACCCGAGAAACATCTCGAAAAAGGAATTTTTATGTGCTTTTTTCCTTTCCTTGTTGGATAAAATAAAAGTCGGTGGCAACTCTTGCTTACCGTGACATTTTGCAAAAACAAACGCAAAACACAAACCAGCATTCCAAAAAACAGTCAATTCTTCCAACCGTATCACATAACTAGCGACTCTGCTGGGGACGCTTAATAAGTGGGGTGTACCTTAGGAATAGTTCATATTGTTTTCAATTGCTTGACTTGTATGCTTTATATTTGTGGGCTTGTATCGGAGTTACTATAGATCCTAACCTGGATCTGGGGATACCCTTTAGGTAAGTAGCAATAAACTATGAGGGAACTGTACGGCGTAAACCGATACGGTTGAAGCAGTAGCTACGTTAGTGTCGCACTTTAGTATGTATTGATATCCCTTGTGGCGCAACGAGGAGTATATGGGTCTGCTAAGGGGTCATTAAGCACCAACTGACCTTAGCACCTTTAATTGAGCAACTTGGCCATAGAACAGTAGCAGTATGCTACACTCATTGAGACCAAACTCTCGCGATGATTCCGGCCGCAAGAAAAGGTTGCTAAACTGGAATTATGACCGATCGATGGTGGTCAGTGATATTGAGATCCTCTAGAACCCAGTTTCTATTTTAGGACAGGTTTGAACCAACAAAACTGAAAGAGGGTAATACCTAAACTCCTTGCCAGCCTGAAATCTAAGGGCTATATGTGTGACTTGTGTGCCCTTACCATGTTTTCTATTTGTGAATAGTTATGGTGTGTATCTTATCATAACATCATGCATCATGACATTGCATGCATCTTGCATCAAGACTAACCTATTTCAAAGACAAAGGGGATTCATCTTTGTTCTGTTTTGTAGGTCATGGCACCCATGCGTAGAAACACAATTCGGATCAACTTTGTCCAGATTCCCATTCAGCTCAAGGATTTGGTTGCAAAGATGCCAAATACTTCTTCCTTTATCAGAAGACATGGGAACATCCTGGGTTTGGTAACCTCCAAGATGGATGAACAAATGATGAGTGTCTTAGTCCAGTTCTTTGATCCACTGTACCATTGCTTTACTTTTCCGGACTACCAGTTGGTCCCTACCTTGGAAGAGTTCTCTGATCTACTAGGTATCTCCATTCTAGAGCAGACCCCATTTACAGGTTGGGAGAAGATCCTTAGGCCGGAAGAGATTGCTTCAGCCCTTCATCTGACAAAGGCTGAGGTAATGTCAAACTGGGAGACTAGAAGTGGTACAAAAGGTTTCTTGGCTAAATTCCTGGTTGATCGGGCTAATTAGTTCCGGGATAGTCTAGATTTTCAGGCATTTGAAGACATTCTGGCTCTTCTCATATATGGCTTGGTGTTGTTTCCTAACTCAGATTCTTTTTTCAGCGTGAATGTTGTGAAGATTTTCATATCCGGTAATCCTGTGCCCACTCTCTTGGGTGACATTTTGCACTCTCTTTATGCCCGTACTGCTCGGAAACGGGGAACCCTTATGTGCTGTGCACCATTGCTGGCGAGGTGGTTTATTTCTCACCTCCCCAAGTCAGTTTTGAAGAACAAGGAAGGCATGGGTTGGGCCTATAGGATTATGTCTCTCTCTCTCTCATAATGACATCATTTGGACTATTAAGGGCATGGAAGACGTAGCTATTATTGATCGCTATGGGGAATACCCCAATGTTCCACTGCTAGGAACCCATGGAGGAATCACCTATAATCCATGTTTGGCCTTACGTCAATTTGGGCGAGCTAGGAGGGAAGGACCTCATGAGTTACTGATGCCGAGCATTGTCTTTGGCTTCCAAGGGGATAGTGACGAGCAACGCCGCAAGTTCATACGAGCTTGGGATAGGGTACACAGGTCTGATCCACACGAGCTGGGTGCGAAGACTTCTCTACCAATGGAACCATATCTCTGATGGGTTCGTATACGTGCCCAAAAGCTGGGAATGCCGTATGAAGCTGTCTTGCCTGTGATAGTTGAAGTTGCTGATGAAGAAGGGGCCCCTCCTACCATCCTCCACCCTTACATGCCTACTGACATTGGAGCATTGAAGAGGTCCTGGATGCAGCTGATGGAAGAACGGGATACTTACAGAGAAAAGTATCACGAGCAAGAGCGAAAGATCCTGAAGTTGACAAGGCAACTGGAGAATGAGCAGATCCTCAATGACTATGTCAGCACCAAAGGCAAACGACCATGGGAGCGCTGATGTATTTTGATTATTTCTAGTTTTGATTTACTTTTCAGTATTTCCCTTTTTGTAATGCCTTAAAGGCATCTGTTGAACATTTGAATTCAAAGTTTATCTAATAAAAGTGTGTTTCATTTTGGTTTACAAATTTTAATCTCTAAAGTCTTTGAAATTATATCATGCGCATTTCATTCCATGCACCTCATAACAGGTACCCTTACAGGTTTTCTCATCTTCTTCGCTGTTTATTTCAGTACATCATGTCTGCTGAAACATCAACTGATCAAGCTATCAAGGCTCTACAAGCTTAAAACGCTCAATTTCAGGAAACGTTCATGAATTTGGCTAAGGGTCAGCAAGATCTGAAGACCTTATCTTGAAGGATAAAAAGAAGAAGAAGAAGACAATCCTCTTGAACATGGGTCACAGGTTTAGGAATAGGCTTCGAGATGAAGTCAATCTATCCCACTCATCTGGAGGGGGAGAAAACCAAGAAGAAAGGAGGGTTCCTAGCCCTGTGGTGTCTGACCACGAGACTGACTTTGACAAAGACCAGTATCCTCCTACTGAGGATAGATATAAACAGCTTAAAGATCGGTTAAGTGCGATGGAGATTCAGAAGGTCCCTGGGTTGGACTTTGGTGACTTGGGTTTGTCATCTGGGGTGGTGATTCCCCACAAGTTTAAAGCACCAACCTTTTCTAAATACGACGGGGTTTCTTGTCCAAAGCTGCACCTCCGTTTGTATGTTAGAAAAATTAAGCCATACACCGCTGACAAGAATCTCTGGATCCACTTCTTTCAAGACAGTCTCTCAGGGACTCAGCTTAAATGGTTTTACCAGCTGGAAGGAGCTAGTATCCGTAATTGGGAGGATTTGGCTGCTGCTTTCTACAAGCAGTACCAATACAATGCCGACCTCGCTCCCACGCGTACCCAACTTCAGGGTATGTCTATGGGTGCAGGCGAAGGTTTAAAAGAGTACGCTCAGAAGTGGAGGGACCTTGTTGGAAGAGTCCAACCTCCCTTGGCTGATAGGGAACTAGTGGATATGTTTTTGGGGACCCTGTCTGGTCCGTATTTCAACCATCTGATTGGAAGTTCATCGTTCGGGTTTACAGAGCTGATTATGATTGGGGAAAGAATTTAGGCCGGTATCAAAAGCAGTAAAATATAGAAGGTTGCTTCATCAAATACCGAGAAGAAGCCTTTTAAGAAGGAGTCCAACGCTGTTTACAGTTTAAAGGGCCAGAATAGACCTGAACGCCGCCAAGTTGTTAATGCGGTTGTTATTTCAAGACCAACTGTTGCCTCACAATGCAAAAATAAGCCAAGGGCCGAGAGGCCGCGAAGACAATTCACTCAGCTCAACATGACTTTATCCCAAATTCTGCCGCAGTTATTAAAGACCAATCTGGTGATTCCAAGGGAGGCCCCGAAGAATCCCAATACAACATCACCCATGTATAATCCGAACGCCCGCTGTGCTTTTCATTCTGATAGCCCGGGGCATGATACGAATGATTGTTGGGTCCTGAAGAATAAGGTACAGGATCTGATTGACGCTAAGGAAATTGAGTTCGAAGCGCCAGGAAAGCCTAATATCATAACGGCTCCTATGCCAAAACCTGACGCGGGAGTGAATGCTATTGGGGATGATGATGATGAAGAGTTTGATATCGATAGCTGGATTTACCCTACTACTGATGGTGGACTAAGCAATTGGATGGAAAAGGACTTTGTCCCAATTTCTTTTATTACCCAGTAATAAGACTTTTGTTTTGAATTTGTAACAGACAATTTTTTAAACTTTACGGCCCGATGCCTTACCCGAGACACTGTGGCTTTGTTTGTGAGGGCATTATGTTTGTCATTTCCATATATCATTAATAAAAGCATTGGACGTTTCTTGCATTTCAAATTTTGCGCTCCTTGTTTTTCTTTTATTACATATTGCAAAATAACTATTTTACACACACTCACATATACATGTCTACATCCACTCTGGATCTCACTGGTAACGACTCTGCTACTGCCAGTTATGACTTCAAAAGTCCGATCAACTTAGCCGAAGACGAAGGTGAAGATGATTGCGAAGTTCCTGGTGAACTTGCTAGACTATTACTTTATGAAGAGAGGGCCATACAGCCGCATGAAGAGCTAGTGGAAACAATGAATCTGGGTACAAAGATAGACAAGAAAGAGGTCAAGATCGGTGCAAATCTGGAAGCTAGTGTTAAACAACGGTTGATTCAGATGTTGCATGACTATGTTGAGATCTTCGCCTGGTCTTATGAAGATATGCCCGGGTTGGATACCGATATTGTTGTTCACCAATTACCTACCAAGGAAGACTGTCCTCCAGTAAAACAGAAGGTCCGCTGAATGCGCCCGAAGATGTTTGAGAAAATCAAGGCTGAAGTTATGAAGCAGTTTGACACTGGTTTTCTAGCAGTTACTTCTTACCCTCAGTGGGTGGCCAACGTGGTTCCTGTGCCGAAGAAAGATGGTAAAGTTCGAATGTGTGTCGACTATAGGGATCTGAACAGGGCAAGCCCCAAGGATGACTTCCCTCTACCTCATATCGATGTTCTGGTTGACAACACTGCACAACATAAGGTATTCTCCTTTATGGATGGTTTCTCCAGTTATAATTAGATTAAAATGGCCCCCGAGGATATGGAGAAGACAACCTTTGTTACTCAATGGAGTACCTTTTGCTACAAAGTCATGCCTTTTGGATTAAAGAATGCTGTGGCAACGTATCAGCGCGCCATGGTCGCTTTATTCCATGACATGATCCATCATGAGATTGAGGTATACGTTGACGACATGATTGCAAGATCCTCGACTGAGGAAGAACACCTTGACCATCTTTAAAAGCTATTTGACAGGTTGAAGTTGTACAAGCTGAGGTTAAACCCGAACAAGTGCACCTTCGGGGTGAGATCTGGTAAGCTGTTGGGTTTCGTCGTAAGTGATAAAGGTATTCAAGTGGATCCTACAAAGGTGAAGGCTATACAGGAGATGTCGGCTCCCCGAACAGAAAAAGAAGTCAGAGGCTTTCTGGGACGTCTGAACTATATTTCCCGATTCATCTCACACCTGACTGCTACTTGTGAGCCAATCTTCGAGCTACTGAAGAAAGATCAAGTGGTAAGATGGAACGATGAATGTCAGGCCGCTTTCGAAAGAATCAAAGAGTATCTCCAAGAGCCACCCACTCTGATGCCTCCATTTGAAGGGAGACCTCTGATCTTATACCTGACAGTACTCAACAATTCAATGGGGTGTGTGCTGGGTTAACATGACGAGTCTGGCCGAAAAGAGCATGCTATTTACTACCTTAGCAAAAAGTTTACCGACTGCGAGACCTGATACTCGTTGCTTGAGAAAACTTGTTGCGCTTTGGCATGGGCTGCTCGCCGGCTGAGACAGTATATGCTGACTCACACTACTCTATTGATATCAAATATGGATCCAATCAAGTATATCTTCGAGAAGCCTGCCTTGTCCGGAAGGATAGCAAGATGGCAGATGATTTTGACTGAGTACGACATCCAATACACGACTCAAAAGGCAATCAAGGGAAGTGTATTGGCAGATCATTTGGCGCATCAGGCAGTGGATGATTACCAATCTATGAACTTTGAATTCCCGGATGAGAATATCATGATAGTGACTGACTGTGAAACACCTGGACTGGATGAAGGAACTGAGGAAGGATCTCGATGGTCTATGTACTTTGATGGAGCTTCAAACGCTTTGGGTAATGGCATTGGCGCCGTGATCATATCTCCTGAAGGCTCTCATACTCCGTTCACCGCCCGACTATGTTTCAACTGCACCAACAATATGGCGGAATATGAAGCGTGCATCATGGGTCTTCGAGCAGCTATTGACCTAAGGATTAAGTTCTTAAGTGTTTTCGGAGATTCCGCTCTCGTGATCAGTCAGATCAAAGGAGAGTGGGATACGAAACACCCTAATCTTATTCCTTACAAGGAGTATGTGTTGACATTGCTTCCGCACTTCGAGGAAATAACCTTTGAACACTTCCCTAGAGAGGAGAATCAGTTGGCGGACGCGCTAGCTACGATGTCTTCTATGTTCAAAGTCAATTGGGACAACGAAGCTCCCCGGATTATCATTGAAAGATTGGATGAACCTGCACATTGCTGTGATATTGAGACTGAAGAGGTAGAAGATAAACCCTGGTTTCATGAGGTGAAAAGGTATCTTGAAAGTTAGGAGTACCCTGTGGGTGCATCTGTTAATGACAAGAAGTTTCTGAGGAGGTTCGCGGCAAAGTTCTTCATCAGCAATGGTATTCTTTACAAGCGTAACCATGATTTGACCTTACTGCGTTGTGTCGATAAGAATGAAGCAAAAAGGATCATGATAGAGTTACATGAGGGTACTTTCGGGACTCATTCCAGTGGACACACCATGGAAAAGAAAATCCTACGGGCAGGATATTATTGGTCTACAATGGAAGCCGGCTGTTATCAGCATTCTCGGACCTGTCATAAATGCCAAGTCTATGCTGATAAGGTGCACATACCTGAAGTACCTCTGAATGTCTTGACGGCTCCATGGACTTTTGCAATGTGGGGCATTGATATGATCGGCGAGATCAGACCTACGGCGTCCAACGGGCATCGTTTCATCTTCGTAACTATTGATTATTTTACAAAGTGGGTTGAAGCGACTTCCTTTGCTACCGTAACCAAGAATGTCATGGCATGGTTCATTCGGCATAATCTGATTTGTCGATATGGTGTACCAGAGAGGATCATTACGGACAATGGCACAAATCTCAACAATAAAATGATCACTGAGCTCTGCAAGCAGTTCAAGATACAGCATCACAACTCTTCTCCCTACCGGTCGAAGATGAATGAGGCTGTCGAAGTGGCTAATAAGAACATTAAGAAGATTGTGCAGAAGATGATAGTGACGTACAAGGACTGGCACAAGATGTTACCATTTTCTCTTCATGGGTACCGTACCTCAACACGGACGTCAACATGGGCAACACCTTATTCCTTAGTTTATGGCATGGAGAAAGTCTTGCCCATTGAAGTTCAGATACCCTCTCTCCGAATCATGAAGGATGCAGGTTTGAGCGAAGACGACTCTGGATTCAGACCCGGCTTGATCAGTTGAATTTAATCGACAAAAAGAGACTTACTGCTATTTGTCATGGTCAGACGTATCAAAAACGAATGATCAAGGCATTTAACAAGAAATTTAGACGACAAGATTATCAAGTTGGGGACCTGGTTATCAAGAGCATCATACTGCCACAAGGTGATCCCATGGGAAAATGGACTCCTACTTACGAAGGGCCATTTGTGGTTAAGAACATTTTCTCAGGAGGAGCCATGATTCTAACCACCATGGATGGTGACGACCTTCCTCACCCCGTCAATGCAGACATAGTGAAAAAATACTACGCATAATCAGAGACCCGCTAGGTTGACTGGCCTAGGCAAAAATAAGGGCTTCCCGGCAAACCAAAAGGGTTCGGGAAAAAATAAGGGATGAAAAAAAAAGTTGTACACCAGGCAAGTCGAAAACCTGAAAAGGCAGCTTGGGCAAAAAAGGGTATCCCGGTGGACTGAAAACCCGAAAGGGCGGTCCAGGCAAAAATTAGGGATCAAAGCGTAACACTATGTCTCATTGGATCATCTTACAACCAGACTTCGGTATCGACTATCAAGCTCGGACGACACTAAACATTCTGATCTACCTTCAACCAAGTAGAAAAAGGATGAGATGCTCAAGGACATAAAGGCAATAGTAGAGTTGGAACCCAGTGGGGTTATTCACATAGCTGTTTTGTTTAGTTTTTCATAAATTGTATAAATTCTATTTGTTCGGCGGCGTTCTTTTACTAGGACGTCAGACTCTTGTACAAAAACTCCTATTTACAGGCCAAACTTCAAAATCAATACGATTCATCTTCAGAGAAATTTCAAACTGTTTTTCCTTTTTCTGTTATGTTTTGCAAAGAACGTCCAATGTTCATTTTTGGTATATGCATTTGACATTAATTGCTGCTCATGAATATTTACATGCAAAACAAAAGGCGATTACTTGTAATATCAGAAACAGGGGCAACTAAGAATTGTCCAAACTGTACAGTTTCTCTGTCCACCAGGTACAAGGTAAATTCAGCTGAAGAATATGGTTGAGATGCATTCACTCCCCGCATAGTAAGACAGTAATGATAGCTCTCCCCAGTTGAGGCTTGCAATTGTAAATGAATCGGTAATATTCTCCCCAAGCAGAGTTTATTTACCATCAGCACTGAAAGGTCTTAATATTCCCCAGCGGAGTATAAGAATATTCCCCGGCAGAGTACAAGATACCCCCAGTGGAGTTTGAAATTTTTCCCAGCGCTGTCTGAAGAAGCTTCCCCGAGTGGAGTTTGGAGAATCATCCCCAGTAGACTTTGGAAGATTGTCCCCAGCAGAGCTCAAAGGATTATCCCCATAAGAGTCTAAAAGGTTATCCCTAGTGAAGTCGCAACTGAAAGATCATCCCGAGCGGAGTTCTTTCCTTTCACAAACAAGAAGTTAATCCCCAACAGGATTCAGTATCACCAGCAACGGTAATTCATCCCCAGCGGAATTTATCGGTGGAATCCTCAACAGAGCATCTCTTCCCCACAGAGTAATCTCCTCATCAGTTTATTCCCCAACGGAGTTATCCTTTCCTACAGGTTTATTCTCGCAATCATCTTCGGTCGTCATTCCTAGCGGAAACGAAGGATCCAACTCTTTTCTCCAGCAGCTATCCGAGATTTATTTTCCCAGCTAAAAACATTACACTTTCATACATCATGATACATGCATATATGCATCATATAACACAATCTCATTTATTTTGAGAACATCATTTCTTGATACATATCATGCATTACATACAGCTAACCTTTACCTTTCAGGAAAGATGCGGCCAAAATCTCATTCAAAGCTATGAAGCTTTTATCTCAGTCAAATTACTGACTGGTTCTTAAATCTCAACTAAATTATCCTCGGTTGAATTACAGATAAGGTTCTAAATCTCGAAAATTTTCCTCCGTCGAAGTGTGGACGAGTTCTTAAATCTCAACAGAATTATCCTCGGTTGAATTACAGACAGTCCTAGATCTCGATGAAGATGTTTCACCCAGTCGAAGTGCTGACCGGTTCTTAAATCTCAACTGAATTATCCTCGGTTGAATTATAGATAAGGTTCTAAATCTCGACAATTTTCCTCCACTGAAGTGTGGACGAGTTCTTAAATCTCAACAGAATTATCCTCGGTTGAATTACAGACAGTCCTAGATCTCGATGAAGATGTTTCACCCAGTCGAAGTACTGACCGGTTCTTAAATCTCAATTGAATTATCCTCGGTTGAATTACAGATAAGGTTCTAAATCTTGAAAATTTTCCTCCGTCGAAGTGTGGACGAGTTCTTAAATCTCAACAAAATTACCCTCAGTTGAATTACAGACAGTCCTAAATCTCAATGAAGATGTTTCCCTCAGTCGAAGTAATGACCGGTTCTTAAATCTCAACTGAATTATCCTCGGTTGAATTACAGATAAGGTTCTAAATCTAGGCAAAGTTCCTCCGTCGAAGTATGGACGAGTTCTTAAATCTCAACAGAATTATCCTTTGTTGAATTACAGACAAGTCCTAAATCTCGATGAAGATGTTTCCCTCAGTCGAAGTACTGACCGGTTCTTAAATCTCAACTGAATTATCCTTGGTTGAATTAAAGATAAGGTTTTAAATATCGGCAAAGTTCCTCCGTCGAAGTATGGACAAGTTCTTAAATCTCAACAGAATTATCCTCGGTTGAATTACAGACAAGTCCTAAATCTCAACAAAGATCAGACTTCCCCAGCAGAATCTTCTACAACAACAGGTATGCAAGCTCTCGCTAAGGAATCTCTTATGCGATTGACTACCTCTAAATGGCATCTGTAAGCCCATTCCCGACATCACAAGGCTGATACCACTTCATGCGAGTGTAAATTTCTGGGCACTCTAGTGTTCAATCATCTTCCACCTTTGGATCACGAAAGGCACGAAAGCCAATCTACATCCTCAGGTTTAAGAAGATTGAACAGGGGAAGTTGTTGTACCCCAAAATTTTCCCTCCCATATTTCTTAAAACATTGCAAGAAGAATCTCCAAGTTGCTCAAGGTTGCTCAAGAGTTGGTCAGACAAGTTATCTCCTAAGGCAGTCAATCCCAAATTAGGGTTTTGTGTTGCATCAAGATCTTTGAGTCAAAATTACTTCAAGTGCTTCCCAATGTCCTAATATGTTCTCAATATCATCCATGTCAAATTTCAAGCCTTGCAGAGGAAGTTTGCTCAGTCAATTGCTCAAAGGTCCAAAAATCGACTATGCTAGGGCAATAGTCAACTGTGACCCAAATACAGTCAAACTTCAAGATTTTTTGTCAACATTCTAATTTTGAAGGATATTTAATCATTTGATTAAGGTTTGATCATGATTCATCAAGGATTTCTCAAAATTCATCAAGACTCAAAAGTTGCTAAATTAGGGTTTTGTAAGAAAAGTCAACTCAACTTTGACCAATCATAAATTTCTCATAATTTATGATAAATGACCCATACAAAGCTCATTTTTAAGAGTATGCAATTTCATACAATCCATCTTCACACCCCAAGTTCAAAAAAATTCACTCATAAGAAGTTATGAATTTTGACATTATAGGTCATTTTTGAAAGTCAACAAAAACACCTTTTTTGCCAAAGCTTATAACTTGAGAATGGAACATCAAATTGAGATGAGACTAAAAGTGTTGGTTAGATGACATCTCAAGATTTCTAAAAAGTCCAAGAACACCTCCAAAAGTTCAAAATTGAAGAAGTTATGCATTGTTGAAGTTGGACATTTTTGCAAAATTGCCAAAAGTCAACTATCCCCAAAACTTCAAATTTTGTCAAATGGGCCCATTCTTTTCCACTTGATTTGAGCTTGCATAGTTACCCACGTGTCCTAGCTTCAGCCATGAGCCCATATTTCATTTTTATTATTTAATTTGATTTTTTATTGAATTTATTCATTTTAAATCAAATAAAATCATAGAAAATCCAAATAATTAATGACTCTTGATTTTTTGATTTTTTTAGGCTTTGTTCACAGCTAGCATCACCATCAAATTCGTATCAAGCCAAATCATGTGCAAAAAGATCCAAATCAAATCAAATTTGGAAGGTTTTCAATGGAGATCAAATCACATTCATGTACATTGATATGGAGGGATTTGGTCCATAATTTTTACCCTAATACAAAGCATATTACATAAGCAAGCAAAGGCATACAAAATCAGGGTTGGAATCTGTAGAGAGAGGCAGAACAAAAGTGCTAAAATTCACAAAAAAGTGGGAGGTCAAAGTCCAAGCTAGAGGCTGTTTCAAGGCACGAGGGTGGTCTCAATCGCTTCCTGACCGTTCATACAAGCTAGCTAGATCCAAAGCAAGGTTTTTCAGACGTCCAAACACACTGTAAGTCACGCGATAACCACCCCTATTCTTGATTTCACAACTCTGAATTTAAGCATCTTTTTCATGAATCAATACCATATTTTGAATCTACATAATATTTGCAAGCAATTGGTATTATTCAATTGCGTTTATCTGGCCTGAATGGAGAACCACCATAGCTAGGGTTCTTCGTTTGGTTTTTAGGGTTTTTTGTTTCAAGTAAAATTGTGACTCAAGAAGAACATATCTTTGATCAGGAGGCCATAACGAATCCAACCATGTTCTTGGAATAGATTTATATGGTTTGGAGAGCATTTTAGCATACGCCTGCGTTTTTAGATGAGGATCCAAATCTGCAGGTGTTTTTGTTGCAGGTTTGAGGACAGGGATGATGATGGGTCCCCCATCCATTGGCTAATTCAAATATGGCGCGCATTTTATTTTTTTCTGACCAATAATTGTTGTTTTATTATATTACTATTGTTTTGTATTAATATAACAAATAGATCAACATGGTGTAGTGGCAAGCGTGCAATGGTAAACTCCTTCAGGACCTGGGTTCGAATCCCAGGTTCCCCACTTTCTTAATAATTTTGTCTTTCAGGTATTCCCATGCGCGCGTTAGCTTACAGCCTACCATGCATCCTCGTCCATTCAATTGCCAGATGGCCATTGGCCAGATCTGGTGGCCAGGGTCTGAAGGTCCATAGAAGCATTGGTCAACGCACAAGCACCAGATCCCAGAAAGTCCACAAAGGCCAATGGTTTTTGGGCCTTCAAATTGCTACTCATACTCCTAAATTCAGGCCCAATACCCCTCTCTCTTTTATTTATTTCTTTTGTTTTATTAATTGTTTTATTATTTTTGTTTAAATTCTAACCAATCACAAAATTCCTTTTTATCAAATAAAATCACAAAAAAATATTTTTTATTTCAAATAAAATTTTAAACTTTATTTTGCTTAATAAATTTATTAATTAATTAGGTTTTAATTAGAAAAAACTTTAATTCCTTTTGTAAAACAAATAAAATTAATTAGACTTAATTAGTTTTAACCATTAATTTAATTATTATTATTTCTTTCCTAAATAATCAAAAAATAATTTATTTTTATTAATTTATTTATTTAACTTAATTTAGTAATTAATTCTGGATTTATTTCTTTCTTAAAATAAAAACAACAAAAACCCTAATCATGCGTCCGATTTAATTTTGCACGGCGATTTACTTTCTTTTATCCAATAATGTACCTGCTTCCAGATTGTAATAGTAAATAGGACATTTTATTATTTTTATCGCTTTATTTCATTTTTCAAAGGGTTTGTCTTTGGCGATGTAAATACCCGACGCCTTGTAATTTAAATTCTGCATTTTATTTCCGCAAATTATAACTGTTAGATGTTTGATAATAGGGTTTGCATGACAAGACTGAATGCTAATTTTAAATTCAAAACTAGATCACCTTTAACATGTACAAAGATAAAAATAACTGAAAACAACACACTCGCACAAGCGCACTCTTAGGATACACCCCACTTGGTTGCCTTCGTACACGGTCATGGAGTATAGGTCGTTTTAGAGGCCGTCCTCTTGTCTAAAAGATCATAGTCGCCTCAAAATGGTTGCCTCGGATATTGTTGCTTCAAACAAATGATTTAAGACATTAGGGTTACCGCTAAGGCATCCTAACATTGCTTTAGTGACCGTATGTCCCGCATTCGAATTGACCCTAAAACTCTAACAACGGTGCTACCTACTCATCAATAGTAGGATAGCATTGTCTAAAGGAAATTAGCATAGAACGATTCCTTTTTCGAGTAGGTAGATAGCTCTTAGATACTTGCTCTTTCAAAAACAAAAACTTTTCACACTTACACTCCTTTTCGAACAAAGTTTTCAAAACACTTCATTACACTCTTGAGGACAGAAGCAAGAGTTAAATCGAAGTTTTAAACAAAAAACTTTTTCAAATCCACAAGCACAAAGAAAACAACTTTTGAAAACAATTGAGCAAGTACCTAAGAGCCCGTGGATAACCATGGATAGGAAGGGTGCTAACACCTTCCCTTTCTATAATCTACCCCCCGAACCCGAGAAACATTTCAAAAAAGGAATTTTTCTGTGCTTTTCCCCCTTCCTTGTTGGATAAAATAAAAGTCGGTGGTGACTCTTGCTTACCGCGACATTTTTCCAAAACAAACGCAAAACACAAACCAGCATTCTAAAAAACAGTCAGTTCTTCCCACCGTATCACAGTTACCAAGAATGTTGTTGCATGTTTCATCAAATAAAATCTCATTTGCCGATACGGTGTCCCGGAAAGGATCATCGCTGACAATGGTACAAATCTCAACAACACTATGATCACCGCATTGTGCGAGCAATTCAAGATTCAACATCACAATTCTTATCCCTATCGGCCAAAGATGAATGGTGCTGTCGAAGCTGCGAATAAAAATATTAAAAAGATCATACAAAAAATGACAGTCACATACAAAGACTGACATGAGATGTTACCATTTGCTCTCCACGGATATCGTACCACAGCTCGCACGTCGACCGGGGCAACACCCTATTCTTTGGTTTACGGCTTGGAAGCCGTCTTGCCTATTGAGGTTCATATCCCCTCTTTGAGGATTATGAAGGATGCAGGATTAAATGAAGGCGATTGGATCCAAACTCGACTTGATCAACTGAATTTGATTGATGAAAAGAGACTTTCTGCAGTTTGCCATGGTCAAATGTATCAAAAACGAATGATCAAGGCTTTCAACAAGAAAGTCAGACGCCAAGTGTATCAAGTTGGGGATCTAGTGATCAAACGCATCATCTTGCCACAAGGTGATCCCAGGGGCAAATAGACTCCTACTTATGAAGGACCATTTGTAATCAAAAACATTTTCTCCGGTGGGGCAATGATCTTGACCACCATGGATGGTGACGACCTGCCACACCCTGCGAACACAGACATAGTCAAAAGATACTACACATAAGAGACCCGCTAGGTTGACACACCTAGGAAAAACAAGGGCATCCCGACGAACCAAAAAGGTTCGGGAAAAAATTAGGGATAAAACAAAAAATTTGTACACCCGGCAAGTTGAAAACCCGAAAGGGCGACTTGGGAAAAAAAGGGTTTCCCGGTGGACTGAAAACCCGAAAGGGCGGTCCAGGAAAAAGTTAGGGAATAAAGGCGTACGACTATGTCCCGTTGGATCACTTTATGGACAAACTTTGGCTTCCACTGACAAACTCAGAGGTTCTGATCAATTCAATCATCTTCGGACGAAGCAACAAATAGACAAGATGCTTAGAGATACGAAGGCTATAATAGAATTGAAACCCTATGGGATTATTACGCATAGCTATCTTTCCTTTGTATCAAATTTTTCCCTTTTACGACATCATTCTCTTACTAGAATGTTTATCTCCTTGTACAAAAAATACTTATTCAAAGTCAATACAAAATATTCCTTTGAAAGTGAAAAAACTATTTGTCTTTTCTTTACGCTTGTTTTGTTTACAAAAATGTCCAATGATTCATTGTTGAGCATATGCATTTAAACATAATTACTGTTTACAAATAAACGAAATGAAAAGAGGCAATTACTGATAGGTTGAAAGGATATGAAAATATATCTAGGCTATTCCATAGGTAATCTCCTGCAGTACGTCGTGTAAATCCCCAGCGGAATAAAATTTCAAATTATTGATCCCCAGTAGAAGTCGTCAAATTTCTCAGGATTCCCCAATAAGATTTTACAAGCAGTACATGGTATTTCCCTTACAACAAAGTTTATTTCTCTCGGCATAAATTCACCAATATTTCGACTTCAAGACATGAAGGCTTACACATCCTCAGCAATATTCAGGGATTTATTTTCCTCAACCCAACAACAATGCAGCAAATTAGCTCACATACGCATACATTTCATCCTTATATCATAAACATTGATAAAGAAAATGCATCACATCATACATTTCATGCAACATGACTTTGCATTTTAGCTAACATTTTACCCTTTTCAGGATAAGGTTAACAGCTACCATTAACAATATTCAAAACTTGATACAGTTCAGATACACACCAGATACGGATGCCATTCTGATACTTCTTCAAAATCAAACTTCTCAGATACAGTACAAATACGCTCCATACGCGGATGCCATTCTGATACTCATTCAGATTTCAACTTTTGATACATTTCAGATACGCTCCAGACACGGATGCCATCCTGATGCCCATTCATATTTCAACTTTTTATACAGTTCAAATATGCTCCAGACACGGACGCCATTCCGATACTCATTCAAAGTCAACTCTTAGATACAGTTCAGATACGCTCCAGACACAAATGCTATCCTGATACTCATTCAGATTCAACTTTCAGATACAGTTTAGACACGCTTCAAACATGGACGCAATTCTGATACTCATTATTTCAACTTAGAAATTACAATTCAATAATCACTCTTGGATGACATCTTTAAGCCCATATCCCACAGGTTTCTATCACCTCTCCAAATGGCATATTTAAATCCCATTCCTTCTATCATTGCATCATCAGGTGCAAATTTTTGGGCACTCTAGTGTCCAATCATCTTCCACCTTTGAGTCACGAATGGTAAAACTCGCCAGTCTAACTCTTCAAGTTTAAGAAGATTGAATAGGGGAAGCTGTTGTACCCCAAAGCTTTTCCTCACACTTATCAAGAATTTTCTCACAAGATCTCTTGGACTCAAGACTGCATTAGGGTTTGACCAGCTTAAGACACCTCCTCACGCACTGATGACCAAAATTAGGGTTTGAGTTTGCACAAGGATTCTTGGACTATCAATGTTTCATATGACTTTCATGGATCATTATGGACCCCCAAGATTACTCATGCCAAGTTTCAACTTCTTGGCCAATTTTCGGCAAGTTCCAATTTGATTTAATAAAAGTGGTCAACATGAAAGTTGTATAGGGTGTTTCAAGCTTTCCAAAACATCCAAGAGCATGAATTTATCATATTTGAGCTAGGAGATTCAAGAGCATGAAGTTGAGCATCCATTATTGAGTTGCAAGTCATTTTAGTGAAGAACACATAACAAAACTCTTATAATTTGCTGCATAATCCTATGTTGCAGGCCTCCTTGCTTGCAAATCTCATCATAATTTAATGTTTACACAAGAGCTTGAACTATTACCCAAGTGTTTAAACCATTGTCCAAAAGATCTTTCCATTTATGGCATAAAGGCACCATTGCTATTCTTGAAAAGCAAGCTTTTTGTACAAAGTTTGTCTTAAGCCAATACCTTGCTTGTTGCTAATTATACTCCACCATAAATCATGGGAAGTAGATGCTCTATACCAACAACTTTGGTACTTCACCTTGGGACTATGGAGTACTTGACATAGTTTGATCTTTGTAATCCAACCAAACCATAACATGCTATCTTGCAAACTTAGTCAGCTCATATGCATAAACCTCCTACCTATAAATAGAAGAAGCATTTGCAAGACAAAGAGGTTAGAAAAAATAGAGAGAAAAGCTAGAAGTTTTATTGGTAAAACCTCAAAATCTCATATTCACAAAAGCCATAACAGTCCACAAAACTTCCACTCTTGAGTTTTAAAGTCCAAACCTTTGAACCTCTCACACCTTGCAAATCCTGTCCAACCATCTAAACACTCCACATAAATCATATAGAAGTTGTTCAAACACAAGAAAAACTTCTGTAACATCACTATCATCACTTCCCAAGCTCAACAATAGCCCATACAGCAGCTCAAACTCAAAGCACAAATTTCAGTTTCAAGGTATGTTTTCTTGATTTTGAACTCTTCATACAAGCATCATTAATGGTTCATTTGTGAAGATGAAATGTAGATATCATTGCCTTAAATCTAACCATTTGCTTTCTTTTCATTTTCACTAACCATGTGTTGAGAATTGACTTTTACATGTAGCAAAACAGTGATAAAAACAAAAAACAGCAGTTATGCATCGACACGAAATGCTATGAGTCGACACATATTATAACCAAAACATGTTATGAGCCGATGCAAACTATTATGCGTCGATACTAAATGTTGCATGCATCGACACAAAACGCGAATGCGTCGACTCATACTGAGTTAATTTTCATTTTTCACAGCAAGGAAGTTTTTGTATCAATACGTAATGGCACACGTCAATACATAAATTGTTTTCGTATCAATACGTAATGGCATGCGTCAATACATAAACTGTTTTCGTATCAATACATAATGACACGCGTCAATACGTAAAATTTTCTTATCAATACATAAGTGTAAGTGTCAATACATAAAAATATTTCAAAACAATTTTCTTATTTATTTATTTATTTATTTTTGTACATTATTTGTTCATTCAATATGGTTGTAATAGTAAATTAGGATTTATTTGCTTTCATCTCCCCATTTGTAAATTTGTATCCCCATCCCACAAATGATGTAATAGCGTAGGATTTTAATTTCCACAACTTATCGCTTTAATATAATTGTTAGTAATTAGGGTGTGTATGGCAAGACTAAAATCAACAAGTAGTAAACCCTAATTCAAGATAAACAATGCATGAAAATCAATACACTTTCACACAAGCACCCCTAGGGTAAAATCCACTTGGTTGCCTTATAAATGGCCATATTACACATGTGAGGTATCTTAGCAAAAACAAGTAAAAATACAAGATCATAGTCCCTCGACGACGCTATCTAAGTTTCCTTTCAAAATGATCTTAGTCCCTAAAAGAAATGCTAAGATACCTTGCAATATTGCTAATCATGGTTATACGATGACCCACGCCCGTCCTGTTTACATCCAAAGATAGGGTTGCTTACCAAATCAATGGTAAGACAACAATATCAAAGGAAAAGGAAATGAACAAGAAAGACATTTGAGTGGGTAGATTGCTCCTAATTACTTGCTCCATCTTAAAAAAAACATCCTTGCTATTTTCAAAACAATCACATACACTTTCAAACATCTTACAAAATTGAAAACATTTTCAAAAGATCAACATCTTTGTATACATTCTTAAGAACGAGAATCATTACAAAGATTTCCTAAACAATGGCCTCTTTACAAAATACTTTCAAAAACCACACAAAGCACAATTTCAAACAAAAGCAAGTGATCTAGAAAGTAACTAATAGACCATGGAAAACCATGGATGAAAAGGGTTCTAATACCTTCCCTTTTCATAATCTACCCCCGAACTCAAGAAACAATCTCAAAGGTCTTTCCTGTGCTTTTTCACCTTTCCTTTTGGATAAAAGAAAAGTCGATGACGACTCTTGCTAACCGCAACATTTGCGATCAAACGCAAAACCTTCAAGTCAGTTCTCCCATCGTATCACAGTAGTGTATTGGATATTATATTCGGTCAGAATCATTTTCCATCTAGCTATTCGTTCGGAGAGAGTCGGCTTCTCGAAGATATACTTGATAGGGTCCATCTTAGAAATCAATAAAGTAGTGTGGCTCAACATATACTGCCTTAGCCGGCGAGTAGTGAATATCTAGTTTCACAGTTAGTAAACTTTTTTCTCAGGTAGTATATTGCATGCTCTTTTCGGCCAGACTCGTCATGTTGGCCCAACACACACCCCATTGAATTCTCTAGTACATCCAAGTATAAAATCAAAGGTTTTCCTTCCACTTGAGGCATCAGGATTGGAGGTTCTTGTAAGTACGGAGTGCAAGTCTTCATGTTTTGAAGTGTTGATGAATTTC
Source organism: Vicia faba (assembly GCA_948472305.1). Lineage (NCBI taxonomy): Eukaryota > Viridiplantae > Streptophyta > Magnoliopsida > Fabales > Fabaceae > Vicia > Vicia faba. The sequence goes on along the minus strand of OX451735.1, from coordinate 273,167,347 downwards.
CACTTAGAGAAATAAACTTTGTTATAAGGGAAATGTTGTGTACTACTTGTAAAATCCTGTTGGGAAATCCTGAGAAATTTGGCGACTTCTAACAGGGAGTGATAACTGGAAGTTTTGTTCCGCTAGGGATTAAACTGCACACTACGGGGGATTTTATGGAAATAGCTTAGAGAGATTTCCCTATCTCTTAAAGCCATTAGTGATTGTCTTTCTATTTGGTTCATTTGTGAACAGTAGTTACGTTCAAATGCATATGTTCAAAAATAAATCATTGGACGTTTTCGTAAACAAAACACAAGAGTAAAGAAAAACAGATAGTTTGGCAATTTCAAAGGGATATCATTGTATTGACTTTGAGTAAGTATTTTTGTACAATTAGACAAACATTATAGTAAGAGAATGCCGTCGTAAAAAAATGAAAATTTGATACAAAGAAAATATAGCTATGTGAAATAATCCCATGGGGTTCCCATTCTACTATAGCCTTCGTGTCTCTGAGCATCTTATCTGCTTATTGCCTTGTGTGAAGCTGATTGAATTGATCAAAACCGTCGAGTTTGCAGGTTGTCCGTAAGGTGATCCAACAGTACATAGTCATACGCTTTCATTCCCTAACTTTTGCCTGGACCGCCCTTTCGGGTTTTCAGTCCACCGGGATACCCTTTTTTGCCCAAGCCGCCATTTCGGGTTTTTAGCTTGCCGGGTGTATGGATTTTTTGTTTTATCCCTAATTTTTTCCCGAACCTTTTTGGTTTGCCGGGATGCCCTTGTTTTGCCTAGGTGTGTCAACCTAGCGGGTCTCTTATGTGTAGTATCTTTTGACTATGTCTGCGTTCACAGGGTGTGGCAGGTCGTCGCCATCCATGGTGGTCAATATCATTGCTCCACCAAAGAATATGCTTTTGATTACAAACGGTCCTTCATATGAAGGAGTCCATTTTCCCCTGGGATCACCTTGCGGCAGTATGATACGTTTAATCACTAGATCCCCGACTTGATACACTTGGCGTCTGACCTTTTTGTTGAAAGCCTTGATCATCCGTTTTTGATACATTTGACCATGACAGACAGCAGTAAGCCTTTTCTTAATAAAAATAAAAATATAATATTTTTGTATTTTTATTCTATGTTTTTTTAATAAAATAAAGGTATATATATATATATATATATATATATATATATATATATATATATATATATATATATATATATATATATATATATATATATATATATATATATATATATATATATATATATATATATATATATATATATATATATATATATATATATATATATATATATATATATATATATATATATATATATATATATATATATATATATATATATTAAATATTTTAAGTATATATGAAATAAAATACAATATTTACAAAAATAAAATATATTCAAGAAAATATTTTCAATGTGAATAAAATTAAGAAATAACAAATAAAAGTATTATTTACATTACTTTTTAAATTTAAACAAATATTATAAAGTATTTAATATATTTTCTATATTAGAAAAAATAAAATAAAATGCCAAATAAATGTAAAAAATTATAAAAATATTTTTGGAGCATTTTTTATGTTTGAAAATAAAATATCAAAGTCAGAAAAGAAAATAAAAATGCAAAAATGTTAAAATACAAGAAAATGGGTCAGGGGGTGCAAAAAGCAAGCATAAGGGTGCAAAAAGCAGGACAAAGCCAGGCCCAACCCACTTCCACTTCATCCATGACCTTGTGACAAAGAATGCGCACGCCCTGTGTTCAAATCCGTATCTCCTGCATTTTTGATCTTTTGCCAAAACTCAAAATATGAAACTTGTAGAGCATTAAACAACAATTTCAACCATATAAAACATTAAATCTAACTCTCAAAGACCAGGGAGAATTTCTCTGGCCCTAAAATCTAACCTAACTTTTTCAGCATGTTCATGGATGAAATTCTCCTAGCACGATTAATATAAATGAAAACTGAGCATATGTACAGCTTCAGGGCAATGAGTACTACATCTTTCATTCACAAACCTAAGGCTAAATGTTCCTAAGTAGAGAGATAGAAGTTGATGAAAAACCTGTTTCAGTTGGATTCGAGTTGGACAATGCAGCAACTTTCAGTGAGGCCTGAGGTTCTTTTGAGCTTGCTTGATGTTCCCTGGACCTTTCCCTATGCTTAGTTTGCCTTGAATATCCCTGAATCAACCTCTAGAAGTCAACCTGCATAAGCTTGAAACGAAAATGGTGAACACTGTAAATGGAGTTACAGTTGGCAATGGAGGTTTGGGATAGTTTGAGTGAGTTGAATGGAAGGTATTGGAACAAGTTTGGGGTAAAACGCACGAGGCAATGTGAAGATGAAAGTGAGACTATAGGGCCTGCCCTGTTTTGCAAGAAAATGTGGTTTTTGTGTACAAGGGTGTTTGAGGGATGAATGGCTCGTGTTTCTGGCTCCAAGGGATGTGCAAAAACTTGTTTGAAATGTTGGCTTGACTTGATTATATCGGATGTGCAAGCTATGGACTTTTGGCACAATGACTTGTTTTTGAAGTAAAAGTGAGAAGTGACCATGCTATGGCCTGTACAGGCTAGCTCCAAGCATGCACATTGTTGGTGTACTATTCCTGAGATTAGGGAACTTTTTTTGCAGCAAAAGGCTTGGTCTAATGCTCAAGAGAAACAAATTTGCAAAAGTTATGCTTTATGAAAATGGAAGTGTTATCTTTATGCCCAAAATGGAATTATTCATTGTGCCAAGCTCCATTGATCAGAATAATACGAATGTCCAATGTATTTGCATTAAATGTTTGAGTGTAAATTGTTTTAGAGACCTGTAATCAAGTACAAAGCTAGTTTGGTCATATTTGCAACTTGTATGAACATGTATTGGCCATGGTTACAAAGTGAGTTTTTGCCAACTTCAAGCATTCGATTCTCCCTAACCACAAATGTGTTTGAGGATTTCTTGGACAATTTGGAAAGCCTGAAAAAAGTAATACAATCCATATTTGAAATGCAACTTGAGACTCCAAGTGGAACTATGTGAAATATGGCCAAGAAGATGGGTCAAAATCCTGCCTAAACTAGGGCAAAATTTCTCTAAGTTCAAAGTTTTAGGGACCCTTATTCCAAAAATCATAACTTGAGATCCAAGCTTGTTTTGAGAAAACTTTGTGAATAAAAGTTGTAGACTTTGTGATGGACTAAAACTTTCATGTTGTACTTTTTGTTTGAATCCATTTGCATCTTGGTGAAAATGTGGGATAAAGTTAGGAAAAATTAAGAAAATTTCATAACTTAGAAAAATTCTAAGTTATGAAAATTTTCAATTTCAAACCCTAATTTGCAATTTTGGGTTTCTTGATGAACAAGTTTCATAATTTGACATATCTTGATGAAAAATGACCCTTGGCACTTGATCTTGACCAAAAAGTCAAAGTTTGACTTTTCAGTGTACAGTCAAATTTTATCAGTTGACTGAAAAATTCATCTGTCAATCCTATGCATTTGAGATCTTTTAAACTTGTTGAATAGGTCAAGATAATGTCATTGAGTCCTTGAGTCCATGGTTGAACTTGATTTTCCATTGGCTAGGTTAAACAGTCAAGAATTACCTTTGTACAATCAAAACCCTAAAAATGACCATTTTGCCCTTTTAGTGATCTGACCAAATTTCTTGTGGAATTATGGTCCAAACTTGATCAAATAGTTCATATGAGTTCATAATGTTGATGTGGGTCAAAATTCATGAGGTTTGACTTTAAATTGGTCACAGTTGACTTTTTCCCCAATACAGCTGGTTTCTAGGTCAACTATCCAATTGACTGGGCAAAAATTTGATTCAAGGCTTGAAACTTGGTATGGACAACTTATGAGTCCAACATGAAGTAAGAAAGTCAATTTGGGTATTGAAGGTCCAAAAATCCCTGTGCAAACTCAAACCCTAATTTAGGTCAACAATGCAAGAAGGTGTCTTGAGCAGAGCAAACCCTAGCTTGATCCTGAGTTCCAAGAGTCTTGTGATGAGAAATGTTGATAAAATGAGAGAGAAAATTTTGGGGTACAACAGTTGCCCCTGTTCAATCTTCTTGAACCTGAAGAGTTAGATTGGCAAGTTTTCCTTTCGTGACTCGAAGGTAAAAGAGGATTGGACACTAGAGTGCCCGTAAATTTGCACTTGTCAAAATATTGTTGAGGGAATGGGATTAAAAATGCCATTTGGAGATGGTAGAATCTTGCTGGAGATGGGCTTAAAGATGCCATCTAAGATTGTTTGTTGAACTGGAGCGTATCCGAGCTGTAACTGTATTTGAACTTTGAATGAATATCAGAATGACTGCGTGTCTAGAGTGTATCTGTATTCTGAATGGGTAACAGAGAAACATCTGTATATGGAGCAACTGTGTGCTGGGGATAAGTTCTGAATGAGTAAAAGAATAACAACCGTGTCTGGAGCGTATTTGGACTGTATCTGAAATTGAGATCTGTATGAGTAGCAGAATGACTTCCGTGTCTGGAGTGTATCTGAAACTGTAACGGGGATCTGAATAAGTGACAAAATGACTTCCGTGGCAATCTGTACTGGGGGAAATCAAACTTCTGGTGTAAGGGCCAGAATGTCATCCGTGTTTGGAGCGTATCTAAACTTGAAGTTGACAGTTGAATCTGAAAGAGAGATAGAATGGCCGCTGTGTCTGGAGCATATCTAGTATGTATCTGATTGCTGAAGTCTGAATGAGTAGTAGAATGACCACCGTGTCTGGGGTGTATCTGTACTGTATTTGACTTGAAATTATGAATGAGTAATATAATGACCGTTGTGTCTGGGGTGTATCCATATTGTATCTGAATAAATGTTAACGATAGCCTTTTAATCTTATCCTGAAAAGGGTAAAATGATAGCTAACACACCTAGTTATGTTGCATGGTATGTATGATGCAATGAATTGTATTTTCATCAATGTTTATGATATATGAATGTAATGGAAGTGCATGTAAGCTGAGTAGCTGTATTGCTGAGGAAAATAAATCCTTGATAGCTGGAGACAAAGAAATCTTTGACTGATGTCGGGGAAAGTGAATCCTGACTGATGCTGAAGACTCAAAAAATCTTTGTTGAAGATGAGAAACCGTTGCTGACTGCTTAGGGATTAAAGATCCTTGATTGTTGAGAATGAGAAATCCTGGGACCACTGCTGGGGATTGAAAATCCTTGGTGACTGGTGAGGATTGACAAGAGCTTAAACAACTTCTGCGGGGAATGAGAATCCTTCATGACTTTCCTGGGAAATAAGGAAAATTCTGAAAATCTCTACTGGGGAGTTAAAACCTGAGAGACTTCTGCTGGAGAAATGAGATCGAGAATCTTCGATCTGCTGGGAAATAACTCTGTGGGGAGAATGTTTACTCGGCCGGTGAAATCAGGAGCTGGGGTTGTACGCCAAACTACTGGGGAAGTTGATAGTTTTGAATTCGCTGGGGAAGAAAGTTTAGAACATTCTAGCTCCGCTAGGGATATGTACTTCAGGGTTTTCGGGCTCCACTGGGGATCGAGAGTTTAGAGACTTAATTCTGACAGGAATTTTGAAACTTAACTCCGCTGAGGAATAAAGTTTAGAATATCCTGGCTCCGCTGGGGATCCTGAAGCTTAACTCCGCTGGGGATACATACTCCAAGGTTTTAGCTTTATTGAGGATCTGAATGATGTACTGTAAGGGATTTCTTCTAGAATAGCACAAAGATATCTTCCTACACCTTCAGCCTATCAGTAATTATCCTTTCTCAATTTTGTTTTATTTGTAAGCAGGGATTATATTCAAATGCATATGCCTATTTAACAAAACTTTGGACGTTTTCAAAATAAAACACAAGTGTAAAAAGAAAGGAAAGGCAAGCAAATTTCTGCACTTTGAAGTATCTTTGTATTAACTTTTGTAAGTATCTTTGTACAAAGGAAACAGACATCCTAGTAAGAGAATGTTGTCATAAAATTGAGAAAAAAATTTATACAAAAAGAAAGATGGCTATGTCTAACAATTCCATGGGGTTCCCATTCTGCTATAGCCTTCACAACTATGAGTATCTTGTCCATTTGCTGCTTCGTCCGCTGATGATTGGATTGATCAGAAGCTTGGAGCTTGTTGGTGAAGAGATTATTCTTAAAGTGATCCGAGAAGACATAGTCATACGCTTTAATTCCCTAACTTTTGTCTGGACCGCCCTTTCGGGTTTTCGATCCACCCGGAGACCCTTTTTGCCCAAGTCGCCCTTTCCGGTTTTCAACTTGTCGGGTTGTTTTATGCGTAGTATCTTTTGACTATGTCTGCATTCGCAGGGTGTGGCAAGTCGTCGTCATCCATGGTGGTCAGAATCATTGCCCCACTAGAAAAGATGCTCTTGATCACAAATGGTCCTTCGTAAGTAGGAGTCCACTTGCCCCTGGGATCACTTTGCAGTAAGATGGTCCGCTTGATTACAAGATCTCCGACTCGATATACTTGACGCCTGACTTTCTTGTTGAAAGCCTTGATCATTCGTTTCTGATACGTCTGACCATGACAAACAGCAGTAAGTCGTTTCTCGTCGATCAAATTAAGTTGATCAAGCCGGGTCTGAATCCAATCGTCTTCACTCAAACCAGCATCCTTCATAATCCTTAAGGAAGGAATCTGAACTTCCATAGGTAAAACAGCTTCCATGCCATATACCAAAGAAAAGGGGGTTGCCCCTGTTGTAGTACGCGCCGTGGTACGATATCCATGCAGAGCAAACGGTAACATCTCATGCCAGTCCTTGTAGGTGATTGTCATTTTTTGAATGATCTTGTTGATATTTTTGTTCGCGGCTTCAACAGCACCGTTCATCTTCGGCCGATAGGGAGATGAATTGTGATGATAAATCTTGAACTGCCCGCACAGAGCGGTGATTATAGTGTTGTTCAAATTTGTACTGTTGTCTGTGATAATCCTGTCGGGGATACCATACCGGCATATGAGATTTTGCTTGATGAAGCGGGCAACCACATTCTTTGTAACGGAGGCAAAGGAAGCTGCTTCGACCCATTTGGTGAAGTAATCAATAGCAACCAGGATGAAACGATTTCCATTGGATGCCGTGGGCTTGATCTCTCCAATCATGTCAATGCCCCACATTGCGAATGGCCAAGGAGCTGTTAGAATGTTGAGAGGAATAGGAGGAATATGTACTTTGTCGGCGTAGACTTGACATTTGTGGCACGTACGGGAATGTTGATGACAATCAGCTTTCATGGTAGACCAGTAGTAGCCTGCCCTTAGAATCTTCTTAGCCATCGTATGTCTGCTTAAGTGGGTGCCAAACGTTCCACTATGTATCTCGGTCATGATCAACTCTACTTCAACCTTGTCCACACAACGAAGTAGAACACAATCATGGCTGCGCTTGTAAAGGATGCCATTGCTTAGGAAGAACTTGGCAGCAAATCTCCTTAAGAACTTTTTGTCATTGACGGAAGCTCCTTCAGGGTATTCTCGAGTCTGGAGATACCTTTTGATTTCATGAAACCAGGGTTGTTCCACTACTTCTTCGGTATTAATCTCATGACAGTGTGCAGGTTCGTCCATTCGCTCGATGGTGATTTGGGGAGCCTCATTATCCCAGTTGAGTTTAAACATGGAAGACATTGTAGCCAGAGCATCTGCTAGTTGATTTTCTTCTCGCGTGAAGTGCTCGAAAGTAATCTGCTCGAAATAGGCAACAATGTCAAGACATGTTCTTTGTATGGGATAAGATTAGGATGTCTAGTGTCCCACTCTCCTTTGATTTGACTGATAACCAAAGTCGAGTCCCCAAATACGACCAAAGATTTGATTCCCAAGTCTATAGCAGCCTTGAGACCAAAGATGCAAGCTTCATATTCAGCCATGTTATTGGTACAGCTGAAGCAAAGTCGGGCAGTGAAGGGTGTATGGCAACCTTCCGTACAAATGAGTACCGCACCGATACCGTTGCCAAGTGCATTTAAAGCACCATCAAAGTATAGGGTCCATCAGTATCCTTGTTCAGGCCCGTCATACGGTCCATTACCTTCAATGTTATCCAATGTCATGATGTCCTCGTCAAGGAAGTCGAATCTCATAGATTGGTAATCTTCGACGGCTTGATGAGCTAGATGGTCAGCTAGTACACTCCCCTTTATAGCTTTTTGGGTAGTATACTGGATATCGTACTCAGTCAGAATCATTTGCCATCTAGCGATTCTTCCAAATAAAGCAGGATTTTCGAAGATATATTTGATCGGATCCATCTTGGAAATCAGCAAAGTGGTATGAGTCAACATATACTGCCTTAGCCGGCGAGCAGCCCATACCAAAGCGCAACAAGTTTTCTCGAGCAGTGAGTAGCGAGTCTCACAGTCGGTAAACTTTTTGCTAAGGTAATAAATGGCATGCTCTTTTCAGCCAGACTCGTCATGTTGTCCCAGTACGCACCCCATTGAGTTATCCAAAACAGTCAGATACATGATTAACGACCTTCCTTCGACGGGTGGCATCAAGATAGGAGGTTCTAGTAAATACTCCTTGATCTTATCAAAAGAAAATTGACAATCATTGTTCCATTCAACTACCTGATCTTTCTTCAACAATTTGAAGATTGTCTCACAGGTAGATGTTAAGTGAGAGATGAACCTTGCAATATAGTTTAAGCGTCCCAAGAAACCTCTAACCTCCTTTTCAGTGCGGGGGGCAGGCATTTCTTGTATAGCCTTGACTTTAGCAGGATCAACCTCAATGCCTTTGTTGCTGACGATAAATCCCAAAAGTTTACCAGACCTGACTCCAAAGTGCACTTGCTTGGGTTTAGTCTGAGCTTATACTCCTTCAACCTGACAAACAGTTTTTGCATATGATCAAGGTGTTCTTCTTCTGTCTGTGAATGGGCTATCATGTCGTCTACGTAAACTTCAATCTCATGATGTATCATATCATGAAACAAAGCTAACATGGCGCGTTGATAGGTTTCCCCGACATTCTTCAGTCCGAATGGCATCACTTTGTAGAAGAAGGTACCCCATTGCATAACAAAAGTAGTTTTCTCCATGTCTTCGGGGGCCATTTTGATCTGGTTGTATCCCGAGAATCCATCCATGAAGGAAAATACCTTGTGTTGAGCTGTGTTGTCAACCAAGATGTCGATGTGTGGCAGTGGAAAATCGTCTTTAGGGCTAGCCTTGTTTAAATCCCTATAGTCCACACACATTATGACTTTGCCGTCCTTCTTAGGTATGGGCACAATGTTAGCAACCTATTGTGGATAGGAAGTAACAGCCAAAAAGCCAGTGTTGAAATGCTTCATTACCTCAGCTTTGATCTTCTCAGACATGTTGGGCCTCATTCGGCGGACCTTTTGCTTGATCGGTGGATAGTCTTCTCTTGTAGGGAGACGGTGAACTACGATATCTGTGTCTAATCCCAGCATGTCTTCATAGGACAAGGCAAAGATCTCAACATATTCGTTCAACAACTGCACTAAGCGCTCTTTGACACCTGGTTCTAGGTTGGCACCCACCTTAACCTCTTTCTTGTCTTCCTCTGTTCCGAAGTTGATGGTTTCTAGCAACTCTTCATGAGGCAGAATAACCTTCTCTTCTTGTTGCAAAAGTCTGGCTAACTCTCCTGGCACTTCACAGTCTCCGTCAACTTCGTACTCAGCATGATTGACCAAATCTTCAGAGTCACCGAAGGCTAAAGCAGAATAGTCACCCATGGAATCCGGAGTGGATGGGTACCTGAATTTTGTGAGTGTGTGTGTGTGTGTAAGGGATAGCCATCCTTAAACAAAACAAGATGCAAAAGGAAAGAAAATGAACACAGCAGTTTATAGATGAAAACGTCCAATGATTCATTAAAACATGGCATATGATAATGAAGAAAATCAAGCCCTTACAAATGGACCTATATGTCCCGGGCAAGGCATAAGGTGAAAATAGTGTACGAATTGTTTAGTTATTACAAACCAAAATAGGAAATTGTTCAAAGATAAATTACTGGTTGATGAAAGTGATGGGAATAAAGTCCTTTGCTTCCTAGTTACTTAATCCTCCTTTGACGGTTGGAAAGATCCAATCTTCAAAGTTGTCTTCTTCATCATCATCTTCTAAGGCATTAATTCCATGGTGAGTGATTTTTACGGGTGGTCCTCCAGCCTTGGAGCGACGCATAGCTTTCTGGACAGCAGCAGTAAAACCTAGTCCGAACTTGTCCGTCTTATGGGGAAAATCAGGTAGTTGCCCCCACACTGTACTCCGTCCTTCTTTGATTACAGCCTCTGCATCCTTGAGAGATGCCATCCTAGATGCAGGCTTGGAAATGATAGGCTCATCAACCATTGTTTTTGCAACTGCAACTTCAAGAGGAACCTCTTCAAAATGTTGGAAAGGCGTTTCTATGAACTCGCCATCCAACTCCACATAGCAGAAGGAGTTGAGGTGACTTATCATGTACTCTTCCTCACCGTGAACCATTATAATCTTACCCTGAACAGGATACTTTAACATTTGGTGTAAAGAGGAGGTAACTGCCCCGGCATAGTTGATCCACGGCCTTCCCAACAAACACGAATATGAAGGACGGATGTCCATCACATAAAAGGTGGAGTTGAAAATTTCTGTGCCCACTTTGATAGGAATGTCAACCTCTCCGTGAACCATTCTTTTGGACCCATCAAAGGCCCTAACCACGATATTACTTGGCTTTAGCACTAACCCTTCACAGTCCAAACGGTCTAACGCTTTCTTCGGTAACACATTCAAGGATGAACCGGTATCCACCAAGACATGGGCAAGTGTGGTTCCCCTGCATTCTACTGAGACATGCAGCGCGTCGCTGTGTTTCCTTCCCTTAGGGTTCAAATCAGCATCGGAAAAACCAAGACCATTATCAGCAGTGAGGCTAGCCACGCACTCTTGAAACTGGTCAGTCGAAGTTTCTTGAGGCACGTGTGCCATCTTTAGAAATTTGATTAAGGCCTTAGCATGGGCCTCAAAGTAGAGTAAGAGAGCCAACATGGAAATTTTGGAAGGGGTCTGCCCTAGTTGTTCCACGATGTCGTAGTCGCTCTTTTTGATTATCTTCAAGATTTCTTCCATTTCTTTCTGGGTGGTTTCGGGGATAACCACAGTATGAGCCTTCGTCATGACAGGAGCTTCTAGTATCCCCTTACCTTTATCGGTAGTATCAATGGAGGGTCTAACTTCAGGAGTATCCAATTCTTCAATTATCGGGCCTTGCACAAATGGCTTAACAGGCACAGAAGCTTTCGAGGGTCCGAAGACTGCTCGGGGGGGAGCAATCTCCGGAGAGAAAATCCGTCTGCTGCGAGTTATCTTGCTTGTTCCCGCAATGTTCACTATATCAGGGGTTTTATCATCAGAATTCTCTTGGACTGATTCAATCTGTTTGATACCATGATAGAAGATTTCCCCTCCTTAGTTCCATGGTATCGTCTTGTTAGATTGATACGGGACAGGCCCCGGCATGGTGATTTTTAACGGCACGAACTTAGGATCAGGCGTAATCTTGACAGGCCTTTTGCAAGACTTGGGAAGATTGTCGGAGATGGTTATTATTGCAATGTCATTGGTTGAAGTAACAAAGGTAGCAGGAGTAACAGGAGTGAAGGTATCAACATGAGTCTTTTGGAAGAGTATCTCTTGGGCCATCAAGCGTTGGATGCCTGATTTCAACAGTGGGAAGTCAGCTCGTATGTTTAAACAAAAGTAACAGTCTTTTCCACAGCCTGGGAATATCCCGACTCTCATCAAATTCACTTTAATTACTTGTAACGGAGTCAAAAGGTCAGCAACATTGGTAACATGAAGGTCTTCCATAACGACATGAACATTATGACCGTGCTTGGGCATTGGGGCAGAAATCATATTCGGCTTTTCGGGCGCATCGAATTCTACCTCCTTGGCATCGATCAGGTCTTGGATTTTGTTCTTAAGAGCCCAACAGTTGTTGGTATCATGCCCTACACTGTCAGAGTGGTAAGCACATTTTGCATTGGAGTGGTAATATGGAGAAGAGGTATTAGGGTTCTTTGGCGCTTCCTTCAAATTGGTAAGATTCAGCTTTAGCAGATGAGGGAGTACTTGAGCTGGTGTCATGTTGATTCGGGTGAATTGCCGTTATGGCCTTTCTACCCTTTGCTGATTAGATCTTAGCTGATTGCTGCGAGGTTGATCATTTGAAGAGTTTTGGATCATCACAACCCCCACAGTTGGCCAGAGTTCGGTTCTTCCTTGACTTTTCTGAGAATAAACAGCAGAAGCTTCCTTTTCAGCTGGGAAGGTCTTCTTAATAGCAGTGGACGCAGAGGCATCTTTTTGAATCTTACCACTTTTAATTCCATCCTCGACCCTTTCACCAGTAAAAATTAATTCGTTGAATCCTGCAGAGGAACTCCCGATTAAATGATTGAAGAAAGGGCCAGACAGGGTCCCTAAAAACATATCAACCATCTCCCTATTCGACAATGGTGGCCGCACCCTTCCAGCCAGATCACGCCACTTCTGGGCATACTCTTTAAATCCCTCATTAGAAGCCATACCCATACTCTGTAGTTGGGTACGAGTAGGTGCTAAATCAGCATTGTATTGGTATTGCCGGTAGAAAGCAGCAGCTAAATCTTCCCAGTTATGAACCTCAGACCTCTCAAGTTGATAGAACCAATCCAATTGTGTGCCTGACAAACTGTCTTGGAAAAAATGGACCCAAAGATCCTTATCAGATGAGTGGCGTTGGATCTTTCGGACGTAGGATCTTAGATGCATCTTTGGGCATGACAGATCGTCATACTTAGAAAATGTAGGAACTTTGAACTTGGGAGGAATAACGATCCCAACGACCAACCCTAGTTCTTCGAAATCTAAACCAGGTAACCTTTGCAACTCCATGGCTGCCAACCGATCCTCAAGATTTTTAAACTTAACATCCGCCGGGGGATATTGCTGTTCGGAGTAATCTTCGTCTTCTTCCTCTTCCTCTTCTTCTCCTTCCACTTCAGATTCAGAAGGAATTGCAGTTCCTTTTCCTTTGCCAGCCCCTTCATCAGACGTTGAGGGGAACTCGAGAACTTTTCTAGCACTACTTTCAAACCTCCTTCCCATAATGACCACACCGGGCCTTTTCTTCTTTTTCTCCTTATCTTTCTCCAAAAGTGCTTTAAGGTCCTCTTGACCCTTTGCTAAGGTCATGAGGAGTTACTGGAATTGGGAGTTTTGTGCTTGCAGATCCTTAACCGTTTGCTCCAAATCCATCTTGCTGAAATAAACAGCAGAAAGATAAGGAAACTTGGTGTGAAGACTTGTTTATGCATATGATGAATGGTATGTTTATTCATGTAATGCATTCAAGGATTCGGAAATTCAAATTTGTTTCAAATAAAAAAGAAAACACGTCATATTAAGAAGAAATTTGTTAGTACATAAGTGCCCCATGGGCAAAATATTACAAAATTCTTAATGTAAAAAGACATTGCACATCCTTTTTGGTGCGATGTAAGTGTTGAGAGTTTCCTCCTCATGAAGTCGACGGGTAAGCTCCAAAACCTTCTTCTCACTGGCATAGAAGCTGGTTTCAAAAGTATTATGTTCCTCCTTGAGTTGGATCCAACTCTTTTGTAATTCTTCCATTGATGTTGGCATGTCTGGATGTAGGAGGGTGTATGGAACCTCTCCTTCCATGACAGGCTCTTTGATCACGGGGAGATGTGAGGGTATGGCATCATAAGATTTTGGGCGCAGGTTCGTACCCACTTGAGATAAGGCTCAAGGGGGATGGAATTCTTGTGCCTCAGTGTCTTACTATCCACTTTGTTGGGCATCCTCCAAGCTATGATGAACCTTTGTCGATGTCTTTGCGCATCGTTGTCGATGTCAAAAACCAAGTCAGGAATTAGCATGTCATGAGGGCCATCCCTCCGAGCATATCCAAACTGTCTTAGAGCTAAACAGGGGTTGTAGGTAATGCCTCCCCTAATGCCAAGTAGTGGGACATTAGGGAATTCCCCACAACGATCAATGATGATGGCATTTTCTCTGGACCGAGAACACCAATGAACATCAGAATGTGTGAGGGTCATCAACCGTTATGACCACCTTAAACCCTGCTCATTCTTCAAAACTGATTGTGGAAGGTGAGAAATAAACCACCTTGCTATGAGAGGAGTACAACACATGAGAACACCTCTTTTCCTCAGTGTTCGTGTGTAAAATGAGTGTAGGATGTCCCCAAGCAAGGTAGGCACAAGATTCCGAGATATGAAAATCTTGATAGCATTCACATCTATAAGCTGATCAGGGTTTAGGAACAAGACCAACCCATAGATGAGGAGTGCCACAATCTCTTCAAAAACTTGTAGATCTAGAGAATTCCAGCAGTCTTGTGCCTTCTCAAACAGAAACTTTGCCAAGAAACCCTTGACACCACTTCTTGTTTCCCAATGTCCTTTAATATCAGATGGTTGCAAGTGTAATGCTTGAGCAACATCTTCAGGCTTTGGTTCTTTTTCCGTACCATTGTAGGGTAGTTGATAAAGAATAGGAATCCTCAAGAGTTGAGAAAATTCCTCCAAAGTAGGTACTAGTTGGTAATCAGGGAATGTGAAACAGTGGTGTAGGGGGTCAAAGAACTGGAAGAGAACTTTCACCATGTCTTCTTCAATGTTGGAGTTGACCAAGTTGAGAAGTCTACCATGTCTTTCACTGAAGAGATAATTCTCTGGAATCTTGGAAGTAAGATCCTTGAGTTGAGGAGGGATTCTCACAAGGTTGACTTGAATTGTTTTCCTGCGAAAAGATTCCATGACCTACAAAACAAGAACAAAGATAAAGATCCAAACCCTTGAAATGGTTAGTGGATGCATATGATGCTTTATGATGTTCATGATGTATGCACAGGCACATGTACAACCAAGTCACACAAGATCCTAGTTTCAGGCTTGCATGAGGTTTCATAGGTAAGTACCCTCTTGAGTTCAGTTGGCTCGAACCTTTCCTATAAATAGTAATCGGGTTCTAAGGAGATCAATATCACTGGATTATTTTCTATGTTCATTGTTTTTGTTTAGCCACTTAACTGGCGATCAAAATATTCCAAGAAAACAACCCTCAATGAGTGTAGTATCGAGTATCTACCAACTTCGGACTTCACCAAAGCCGGTCATCTCACTACCCCTAAAAAAAGGCCAAGATGGTCATGTAAGGTTCTAAGAGTTCATTAGTGCTTCATGACATCACTCAGCGGCCCTGTATTCTCTTTGATTGACTCAAAGGCTACCGGTACTCACAAATATGTCGCACTAATATAGCTATTTCTTCAACCATGTCGGTATACCCCACACAGTTTCCATAACGTATTGCTATTTACCTATGAATGTTTCCCCAAAATTCGGGTGGAGGATTCAAACCCAAACAAGAGAACCAAATGTAAAGCAATCAAAGCAAACAAGATAAGCATGCAAAGAGGTGATCTAAGCCCTAAGGTTACTCCACTTTTAAAGTTATTCCCCAGCAGAGTCTCCAGTTCTGTGATACGGTGGGAGAACTGACTTGGGATTTTGCGTTTGTGTTTGCAAATGTTTCGGTTATGCAAGAGTCGCCACCGACTTTTTATTTTATCCTAAGGAAATGTCAAAAAGCACAGGAAAGACCTTTGAGATGTTTTCTTGGGTTCGGGGAGTAGATTATGAAAAGGGAAGGTGCAAGCACCCTTTTCATCCATGGTTATCCATGGGCTTTTAGTTACTTGTTTAGATCACTTGCTTTTCTTTTCAATTGTTTGAAATGGTGCTCTTCAATTGTTTGAAATGGTGCTTTGTGTGTGGTTTTGAAGGATATTTTGAAAAGAGGCCATCGTTGTGGCAACCTTTGTAATGATTCTTGTTTGAATGTATACAAAGGTGTTTTTGTCTTTTGAAAAGTTTTTAATGTTTGGAAGTAGGGTTTTGAAATTATGTTGTGAAGTGTGTTTGAGAATAGCAAGGATATTTTTGCAAGCTTTTGATCAAGTAACTAAGAGTTATCTACCATATTTTACTCAAAGATCTTTCTTATGTTTTTTTAACCCTTTTAACAGTGTTGTTTCACCATTGTATTTGGTGAACAACCTTGTGTTAGGATGTTAAACGGGACAGGCGCGGGTCATCGTGTAGACCATGATAGCAATTGTGTCAAGTATTTTTGGTAATTTTCTTGAGGGACTTGATCATTTTTGTTTAGGCAACTCAGATAGCGTCATCAAGGGACTATGATCTTTTATTTGTTTTTGTTTTGCCAAAGTACTTAACATGCATACCATGACCTATTTTTGAAGGCAACAAGTGGATTGTAACCCTAGGGGTGCAAGTGTGTATTGTGTTTGTTTTTCATGCATTTTTGTCTTTGATTAGGTCAAACTATTTGTTGGTTTTGATTTTTGCATACAAATCCTAGTTCTCTAATCATGGCATAATTGAAAGCGTATAAATGCGAGAATTTAAATTCTAAGCTATTACAACATGATTATGGGGATGGAGGTACAATTTTAAATAGGGGGTATTTGACAAGAAATATAAACTCTAGTTACTATTACATCCAAATTGAATCTGAAGTGCAATCAATATTTAAGTGTACAATTATTTAAATAAACAAAATAAATAAATATTAAATAAAATGTATTATGCAAACAAGAAGTTTTTATGTATGTAAAAGTATTTTCAATGTAAAGAAATACAAAGAAATATGTAAATAAAAAAGGATTAATTTTATTTATTAAAGGGGTAAACCCTAATTTTCTTTAAGAAAATAATATTATCTATTATTCATATACAAGAATATACTAATATGTACAAAAATAAAAATATATTGAAAAAGAGTGTTTTTTAGTATAAATAATAATAAAAAGAAAAATATAATATTTTTTGTATTTTTATTCTATGTTTTTTTAATAAAATAAAGGTATATATATATATATATATATATAAAATTACAAAAATAAAATAAAATAAAATAAAATAAAATATTTACAAAAATAAAATATATTCAAGAAAATATTTTCAATGTGAATAAAATTAAGAAATAACAAATAAAATTATTATTTACATTATTTTTTAAATTTAAACAAATAATATAAAGTATTTAATATATTGTCTATATTAGAAAAAATAAAATAAAATTCCAAATAAATGTAAAAAATTATAAAAATATTTTTGGAGCATTTTTTATGTTTGAAAATAAAATATCAAAGTCAGAAAAGAAAATAAAAATGCAAAAATGTCAAAATACAAGAAAATGGGCCAGGGGGTGCAAAAAGCAAGCATATGGATGCAAAAAGCAGGACAAAGCCAGGCCCAGCCCACTTCCACTTCATCCCTGACCTTGTGACAAAGAATGCGTGCGCCCTGTGTTCAAATCCGTATCTCCTGCATTTGTGATCTTTTGCCAAAACTCAAAACATGAAACTTTTAGAGCATTAAACAATGATTTCAACCATATAAAACATTAAATCTAACTCTCAAAGACTAGAGAGAATTTCTCTGGCCCTAAAATCTAACCTAACTTTTTCAGCATGTTCATGGATGAAATTCTCCTAGCACGATTAATATAAATGAAAACTGAGCATATGTACAGCTTCAGGGCAATGAGTACTACATCTTTCATTCACAAACCTAAGGCTAAATGTTCCTAAATAGAGAGATAGAAGTTGATGAAAAACCTGTTTCAATTGGATTCGAGTTGGACAATGCAGCAACTTTTAATGAGGCCTGAGGTTCTTTTGAGCTTGCTTGATGTTCCCTGGACCTTTCCTAATGCTTAGTTTGCCTTGAATGTCCCTGAATCAACCTCTAGAAGTCAACCTGCATAAGCTTGAAACGAAAATGGTGAACACTGTAAATGGAGTTACAGTTGGCAATGGAGGTTTGGGATAGTTTGAGTGAGTTGAATGGAAGGTATTAGAACAAGTTTGGGGTAAAACGCATGAGGCACTGTGAAGATGGAAGTGAAACTGCAGGGCCTGCACTATTTTGCAAGAAAATGTGGTTTTTGTGTACAAGGGTGTTTGAGGGATGAATGGATCGTGTTTCTGGTTCCAAGGGATGTGCAAAAACTTGTTTGAAATGTTGGCTTGACTTGGTTATATCAGATGTGCAAGCTATGGACTTTTGGCACAATGACTTGTTTTTGAAGTAAAAGTGAGAAGTGACCATGCTATGGCCTGTATAGGCTAGCTCCAAGCATGAACATAGTTGGTGTACTATGCCTGAGATTAGAGAACTTTGTTTGCAGCAAAAGGCTTGGTCCAATGCTCAAGAGAAACAACTTTGCAAAAGTTATGCTTTATGAAAATGGAAGTGTTATCTTTATGCCCAAAATGGAATTATTCATTGTGCCAAGCTCCATTGATCAGAATAATACAAATGTCCAATGTATTTGCATTCAATTTTTTAGTGTAAATTTGTTTAGAGACCTGTAATCAAGTACAAAGCTAGTTTGGTCAGATTTGCAACTTGTATGAACATGTATTGGCCATGGTTACAAAGTGAGTTTTTGCCAACTTCAAGCATTTGATTCTCCCTAACCACAAATGTGTTTGAGGAGTTCTTGGATAATTTGGAAAGCTTGCAACATGTACTACAATCCATCTCTAAAATGAAACTTGAGACTCCAAGTGGAACTATGTGAAAAATGGCCAAGAAGATGGGTCAAAATCCTGCCTAAACTAGGGCAAAATTTCTAAGATAAAAGTTTTAGGGACCCTTGTTCCAAAAATCATAACTTGAGATCCAAGATTATTTTGAGAAAACTTTGTGAATCAGAGTTGTAGTCTTTGTGATGTACTACAACTTTCATGTTGTAAGTTTTGTTTGAATCCATTTTCATCTTGGAGAAAATGTGGGATAAAGTTAGGAAAAATTAAGAAAATTTCATAACTTCGAAAAATTCTAAGTTATGAAATTTTTCAATTTCAAACCCTAATTTGCAATTTTGGGTTTCTTGATGAACAAGTTTCATAATTTGACATATCTTGATGAAAAATGACCCTTGGCACTTGATCTTGACCAAAAAGTCAAAGTTTGACTTTTCAGTGTACAATCAAATTTGATCAGTTGACTGGAAAATTCATCTTTCAATCCTATGCATTTGAGATCTTTTGAACTTGTTGAATAGGTCAAGATAATTTCATTGAGTCCTTGAGTCCATGGTTGAACTTTATTTTCCATTGGCTAGGTTAAACAGTCAAGAATTGCCTTTGTATAGTCAAAACCCTAAAAATGACCATTTTGCCCTTTTAGTGATCTGACCAAATTTCTTGTGGAATTATGGTCCAAACTTGATCAAATAGTTCATATGAGTTCATAATGTTGATGTGGGTCAAAATTCACGAGGTTTTACTGTAAATTGGTCACAGTTGACTTTTCCCCCAATACAACTGATTTCTAGGTCAACTGTCCAATTGACTGGGCAAAAATTTGATTCAAGGCTTGAAACTTAGTATGGACAACTTATGTGTCCAACATGAAGTATGAAAGTCAATTTGGGCATTAAAGATCCAAAAATACCTGTGCAAACTCAAACCCTAATTTAGTTCAACAGTGCAAGGAGGTGTCTTGAGCAGAGCAAACCCTAGCTTGATCCTGAGTTCCAAGAGTCTTGTGATGAGAAATGTTGATAAAATGAGAGAGAAAATTTTGGGGTACAACAGACATCCTTCAGGAGATATGAGTACAACACATATACCATTGTCGAGTGCGTTGGACGCCCCATCAAAACCAGCGTCCATTGGGATCCTTGCTCAGGTCTGTCATATGGTCTGAGTTCTTCACAGTTGTTTACCATCATGATGTCTTCATCTGGGAATTTGAACTTCATGGACTGGTAGTCATCCACATCTTGATGAGCAAGGTGATTAGCTAGTACACTGCCCTTTATTGCTTTCTGGGTAGTATATTGTATGTCATATTCTGTCAGGATCATCTGCCATCTTGCTATTCTCCCAGAGAGGGAAGGTTTCTCGAAGATGTATTTTATTGGATCCATTTTAGATATCAATAAGGTAGTATTGGTCAGCATATACTGTCTTAGCCGGCGAGCATCCCATGCCAGAGCACAACAAGTTTTCTCGAGCAGTGAATATCTGGTTTCACAGTCGATAAACTTTTTGCTCAGGTAATAAATAACATGCTCTTTTCGGCCAGACTCGTCATGCTACCCCAGCACACACCCCATTGAATTTTCCAAAATAGTTAGATACATGATCAAGGGTCTTCCCTTGACTGGTGGCATCAAAATCAGAGGCTCTTGCAGGTATTCTTTGATCTTGTCGAATGCAGTTTGACACTCATCATTCATTTGACTACTTGATCTTTCTTCAGTAATTTAAAGATTGGTTCACAAGTAGATGTCAGGTGAGAAATGAACATGGAAATGTAGTTTAACCATCCCAAGAATCCTCTGAATTCCTTATCGGTATGAGGAGCAGGCATTTCTTGTATTGCTTTCACCTTGGCAGGATTTACTTCAATACCTTTACCGCTGACGACAAAGACTAGGAGTTTACCAGACCTCACCCCAAATGTGAATTTATTCGGGTTCAACCTCAGCTTGTATTTCTTTAACCTCTCAAACAGTTTCTGTAAATGATCGAGATGCCCTTCTTCTGTTTGAGATCTAGCTATCATGTCGTCCACATAGACCTCTATTTCGTGATGTATCATGTCGTGAAATAGGGCTACCATGGCACGCTGATAGGTTTCCCCAGCACTCTTCAGCCCGAATGGCATAACCTTGTAACAGAATGTGCCCCACTGTGTGATAGAGGTTGTTTTCTCCATGTCCTCAAGCACCATTTTGATTTGGTTGTAGCCTGAGAAACCATCCATGAAGGAAAACACCTTATGTTGTGTTGTATTGTCAACTAGAATATCAATGTGGGGAAGTGGGAAATCATCCTTAGGGCTTGCCCTATTCAAATATCTATAGTCCATGCACATTCGTACCTTGCTGTCCTTTTTGGGCACGGAAACAACATTGGCAACCCATTATGGATAGGAAGTGACGACCAAGAATCTGGCTTTGAATTGTTTCATGACTTAAGTTTTAATCTTCTCTGACATGTGAAACAACCGGCTGAAAATCATCAAACAATGAAGTCGCCATCGAACGTATTTTATCCCACAAGAATGGAAAGGTAAACATCGAGAAAACCTGAGAAGGGAGAAGTCACGGTCATGCGACCGAGAGATCGGGTAAGGGAGTCTGTTATGCAAGGGGAAGGTATTAGTACCCCACACGCCCGTAGTACTCTATGGTATCCATTCTTGTTGTCTATCTTATGGGTGTGTTTAATCTATGCTTACTGTTTATTACTACTAAAGGGAGAATGCATGCAAAAGGAAGGAGAAAAGAATGTAGGGAAAATAAAATTATGCTCGTTCGGGCCCTACCCCAATGCCTACGTATCCCTTTTAAGGAATCAGAGCAGCCGTAGTTCGGCTTATATGTTTTTGTTGGTTTGTATTTTTTAATGAATTATATTAATTTCTCCTTCTGCCGCAACTCGACCTTTGGAGACTTACGCGTCAGCACATAAGTGAATTAACATGCTCTTCTGAAAAAGTTTGGAGAAAATGTACCTAGGCGCACAAAAAGGTTTGAATTTGTTTGTGTTTGTAATGAACGATATTAATTTCGCCTTCTGCCGCAACTCGACCTTTGGAGATTTACGCGTCAGCACAGAAGTGAATCAATATATTCTTTGAAAAGGTTTTGAAAGAAAGGCCCGAAGTCAAAAAAAGAGTTTGTATTGGTTGGTATTTTTGCTTGTAGATAATAGCTAGTTAATCTCAAGAGAGAGATTTTAGTCATTTCTCTACTTATTCATGAAATGATTCTTTGAAACTTGAACCATGCCAAGGCTTAAAGTGGAAAAATGATAAGATCGAGAAGAGACCCGCTTATCATTTCTCATGCTTAACAAAGGCGTAATTCTCGTCAGTAATTTTTTTAAAGTATTTTGAGGTTTTGTAAGAAAAAAAAAGAAGTTTTTTGTTTTAATGTATATGCAAAAGGGGAAAGAAAGTCACAGGAAGACTAATCTATTTATAAATCTAACGTTATCATGCATTAGTAACCCTAAGTCAAGGATGAATGAAAGGGAAACATCTACCTAATGTTAGCATGCATATGGTTTGCGATAAAGCCCTACTTCTCATGATTTTTCGAAAGCGGTGAAGTGCGAGAATGAGGGATAAAATAAAGTCACAATGATACCGAACGGAGGAGGTCCGTTGCCTCTTTAAAGCCACGCAAGTGATAAGAAAACTCTACAGAAATTGCTCCGCGCGAGTGATCAAAGAATTAGCCTCCAAGCATTCCATATTGCGAAAGTTATATCAATATAATATCATAAAATCTTGGCTAAAGAAAACAACAAAAAAGATGATTATACATGAAAATAATAAAAAATTCTAACATCAATAAGAATTTCAACTATTTTTGTATATCTTTCATCATCATAGTTATGAGAAGAATATACTAAGGAGAAAAAACAATTAAATCTAAAACAGGGGGGTGTTAAAATCTGGATTAGGTGTGTAGTGTAGCAAGGGTGCTAGGCCCATAGGAAATAGCCCAGTGAGCCATTTTTGTTTGCATCCAGCAAGAAATATCCAAAAAGAATTCAGGCCCAAGGATGTGTGGTTTGGTCCATTATGAATTCAACACCCAAACGATTTTTTTTCAAGATTTTTGTTTCAGATTTTACTTATTAAATAAAAAAACCAAAGAAAAGAATGAATTAAATTTAAAAAAAAAAACAAATAGGATTATGGTTTAGAATCACATGGTTGTTCAATCTTCATCTTTGAAACACAACGGCACATGGCTCTCTTCCTCCCTTAATGGTGCGGTGCCCATCTTCCTCGCTTTGACTCTGCTCGCATCTGCGTTACGCTCATGGCTTCGCTCGTATTTTTATGCATTCTCCGCCCAGCCTTCGTGGATCTTCCCTGTTTCTTCAATGATCTTCTTCCACCATGTTTACGCTGTACCCCTGTGCTCTCTACATCTCACTTCTGTTCAGGTCACCCACTCGTCGTCTTCGATTGCTTCGATTTCGCTACCTTTCTGATTTCTCTTCAAATCGTTCAACCTCTGTCAATTCCAAACGTCATGACCGCGTATCTGTTCCTCGTTCTCCTTTGACAAACCGCAATCATTTCCGTTCGTGGCTTCTGCATCTCCAACCGGAAGAAATGTCTGGTGCTTCAACGGTGTCGATACAGGATAGAAAACCAAGAAGTCTCGCTCCAGGTACGATTGCAATCAGATCCAACATTTTTCTTCTCTGCTTCTGATTCTTCATTTTCCAAATTCTTCTTTTAATTTCATCTTCCTCGGTGTGTTATCGTCTGTTTGTGCTGATGTTGAACGAATGTTAACGATGATGACAGAAAATATGATGAATTCGTTGTTGTTGATTGCGGATTATTGAAGATGAAGCTTGAATAGTGAATTGAAGAACATTGATGAAGATGATGATAGCAAGTTGCAGCTAGGTGATACTAGGTGAAATTGAAGATGATTGAAGAAGATCAGAGTCACAAATGAAATTGTAACAGGTTATGGTGATTGAAGGTTCTTCGGAGATGAAGATAGAATCTGATCCTATGTTTGAAGGTTGGAGGAATTGCAAAGAGAGAGATTCAAAAGATGAGTATTCTGAAAATTTTCTCTCACTTTTCTGGTGTGTTGAATAATAAAAAATGTGAATCTGAAACTGAATGATGATCCCTCTCTGCAATCTCTGAATTTCCATTATATAGGGGGTTAAGAGTTGGTTATCTGAACTGATGTACAGAATCAAATGATATTGATTGAAGATTAAGATGATGAATGATTGTTGAGATTGAAGAATGAAGGTTGGATTCTGAAAAATGCAGAGTGAAGAGAGAAGATGAAGATGAAGGGGAGGGAAGAAGGAAAAGGTTTATGGAGATTCTTCATGAAATTCCGAATGAATATGAATTGGTAAGTTTTTATATTTAAATCTATTCTGAATCCCAATCCCCCAATCTGAAAACTGAAATTCTGTTATATAGATTGCTGAGAATTGGTTAGAAGATGGGAATTGTAAATTCTGTTTGAGATTCCTGTTATGGATTGTTTACACAGTTGAGATTTTTTGTTGAAGTTTGTTAGAAGCAGTTAGAAAATTCTGTTTTCTTTTGTTAGCAGTTTCTGTTATAGAATTAGTTAGGGAGTTATAAAATTATTAGGATATAAGATGGTAATGGGAGATTCAGTTGGAAATCAGTGTGCAGGTTAGTTAGAAATTGGTTTTGTTTTCTGTTATGAAATAACAGTTAGGAGACTGGTAAGTCTGTTAGAAAATAGTCAGAAAAGTTTGTTAATTGTTAGAGTTATTGATTTTCTGTTTTCCATATTTATGTGCAGGGCTAATTTGGAACCAAGTTCATACTGATTTTAATCATGACAAGCTAGCAATACCTTCCCAACTGTAATGGCCCATATGTGCATCTCATAAAGAAAACAAGGAGATGGAAAAGGCTACAACATCAGAGAGAAGATGTGCTGCATCAGTCAATATTGCAAGACTGTTAGCTTTGATACCACCAACTGGCTCAATGGTCATGAAAATAACACAGAGGATCACTGTTGTCAAAAGCTTTCACATGAACGTTCTTTGAAATCCTTTGGGATGGATCTAGCATCTGAGAACTCACATGTTGCTTCCCCATAAATATTCCTTGCTACATCAGGAAGATTCCTAGTGATTTCAATAATTTGTGTAGTTTTTTTTTCATGTGTTTGATACACTTTGAATGTAGTAATATTTGGTTTCTTTTCTTTTGGAAAATAGTGATGAAAATTGGAATGAGATTTGTAGTCTTCTTGTAACGGAAAAATAGAACTTGAGTGAAGATACGAATGCAACTTGAATGGTTATGTAACCTTGTGAATTCTTGACTTCGAATGACGAAATACCTATACTTGAACATCTAATCCCTTTTTTTTATTATTAAGGTTTTGCATAAGATCCTGTAATCATGCACTAAGTTCAAAAAGATATTTGTCAAACACTCAGAATTATTTTGGAACATTAACTTCTCACTTGTGCATTCCACGCGTTCAAAGTAGAGACTTGAATGGGTTTAGACGTAATCTTGAACGCCGTTTAAACGAAATTTATTTCCTTTTCCAAAACCTCAACATTCTAATGAGCTTTCGATTATGGACTTTAACAACTCAATTTGAACTTAAAGCCTTTGAATGAACATCTTAAAAGGATTGGCTTGTACCAAATTGTTCAAGAATCGAGTTTTAAGCAACAAAATTTGTCAGACAGTATACCTAGGATCATGATGAACTTTGCTTTTGTTACTCCAAGCACTCCATATTTGCAAATTATGGACTCATGGCACTAAGTAGTCACTGTGATGGGTGATTCACAATAGCGAATTTGACTCAAATTCAAATCTTAAATCCAAACTTCAATCTTGAATCCAAATTAATTTGTATGATAA
Organism: Vicia faba; assembly: GCA_948472305.1. NCBI lineage: Eukaryota > Viridiplantae > Streptophyta > Magnoliopsida > Fabales > Fabaceae > Vicia > Vicia faba. Next base: position 273,141,776 of record OX451735.1, on the reverse strand, counting down.
GTAATTTGAATAGACAATAAGATCTTGATCCATAAAATTTCATAACCTTGACTTTTGTAGCATGCCTCATATTCCATGATTTAATCCACAAGTCCCTTATCTCGACAAGGTCCTTCCCTAATTGACGACCTTAAATCATCAAAGATGGACATAAATGATAATGAAAGAACATGGTCAAGATTAACATGGAACCTTATTTCCCCTGATCCTCAATTACTTGAACATTTACCAACGGATAGAAACCCTGATTTTTAATGAAATTTTCCTTTTTTGAACTAATGTTTATTTTCCTTTTTCCATACCATTCTTCAAGTGCAACTTGAATGCCTAACGCATATTAGATGAAAGTTCGAGGGAGACCTTGGTCCGAGAGTTAATTGTTCAAAGCTTACTTTAACCGAAGTCAACGGATCTTATCCACATATCTTTGAACCTTTAATTACTTTGCATGAATTCTTCCATGAGAAGCCTATTTCAATCCAATTCTACTTGTATTGCAGATGACAAATGACAATGATAAGGACAACGATTGCCTTGGTTACAAAGAAGTCCACACATTCATATCTTATGCCATAAACCATGCTTCACAATCCAATCCCCAACCCTTAGCGATCGGTTATTTCAACTTGAAATTAGTGTCATGAGGAACATCTTACAGATGGATGATAAAGTCCGAATCACAGAAGAATTCCCTTGACGTGAAACCCTAGTCACATAAATGAAAACCCTAGTACTTGCCAAGACTGGATAAAAGCAATTATATCTTGAAGAGAAAGAAATCCTGTTAACCACACCTCACAATCTTGATTCCCCGTTTAGATGCACAGAGAAATATCTGGATAAAACATCTTTGAACCATGATTCAACAAAACCTAAATTGATTAACTGAAGAGTAGATGAATGTCATGTTACAGTCATTGATCCTAATAAAATGATAAGCATACTTATAGGAAGAGATGCCATGATTCGAAGCTCACATATGCTAGGTCACGTCTTGGAGTTCTTGACCAGAATGACCTACAACCAGTTGTTCATCAGAAGATATTAGCCTTGTAAATTGGTAGAGAAGAAGTCCAAAAATGAGCTTGAACTAAAACCTTAATTCCAAAATCTTGTACACCGAAGACCTTGGATAATCAAACTTGTTCAACGCATACACCTCAAATCAGCTGTAAACCCTAGCTTCCTAACTGCTGATCTTTTGAGCCTCAGGCGATCTATTTTATGAAAAATGCGTGCTATGCACATGACCCATTGGAATAATGCAGATGAATGCAACAAGTATAAGACATAAAAGTGCAATTAGGAGGGCAAATTTTGGGGTGCAACAACTGCCCCTATTTAATCGCCTTCAACCTAAAGGTGAGATTGGCGTCAGTCTTTTGAACTTTCAGGGTGGAAGAAGATTAAATACTAAAAGAACCTAAAAATTTATGCTCCGAAGCCAGTCAGGTATTATTATATTTTTGGTTTTCTGTATTTTCTTATTATTATTTTTATTTTTGATAGGCAAAAGAGGTTATCAGGGTTAAATGTATGTTTAATCAGAGTTTGACACACAGAAGAATAACTTGGTTATCGAGGAACTCTGTTGGGATTTAGTAACAAACACCTGTAAGAAAGATATCAAAAGGTATATGCTTGAAGTCTGTAGCTGATACGTACGCAAGAGATATCAAAGATACATATCTGTGGTTGGTAGCAGATACGCATGAAAGAGACAGAAAAGATACATATTCGGGGTTAGTGGCGGATACTTACAAAAGAGACATTAGATACAAGAATAACATGTCTGGGGTTGGTAGCAGACATACGGAAAAGGCACCAAAAATACATATCGTGGTCGGTATCGGATATGTAAGAAAGAGACAGAAAAGATACATATCCGTGGTCGGTATCGGATACGCACAAAAAGAGACATCAAAGATACATATTTGTGGTCGGTATTAGATACGTAAGAAAGAGATGTCAAAAATACATATTTGTGGTCGGTATCAGATACGCAAGAAGGACATATCAAAGATACATATCTGTGGTCGGTATCAGATACATACGACAGAGACATCAAAGATACAAGAACATATGTCTGGGGTTGGTAGCAAACATATAAAACATGTATCAAAAATACATATCCGTGGTCCGTATCGGATACGTAAGAAAGAGACAGACCGAAGAAAGCTCTTACAAAGATATCAAGAACACATGTCTGGGATTGGTAGCAGACATATGAAACAGGTATCAAAAATACATATCCGTGGTCGATATCGGATATGTAAAAAAAGAGACAGAAAAGATACATATTCGTGGTCGGTATCAGATACGCACAAAAAGAGACATCAAAGATACATATCCGTGGTCGGTATCGGATACGTAAGAAAGAGATGTCAAAAATACATATCCGTGGTCGATATCGGATACGCAAGAAAGAGATATCAAAAATACATATCCGTGGTCGGTATCGGATACATACGACAGAGACATCAAAGATACAAGAACATATGTCTGGGGTTTGTAGCAGACATATAAAACAGGTATCAAAAATACATATCTATGGTCGATATCGGATACGTAAGAAAGAGACAGACCGAAGAAAGCTCTTACAAAGATATAAAGAACACATGTCTGGGATTGGTAGCAAACATATGAAACAGGCATAAAAAATACATATCTGTGGTCAATATCGGATACGTAAGAAAGATATATTAAAGATACATATCTGTGGTCGGTATCGGATACGTACGAAATAGACATCAAATATACAAGAACACGTGTCTGGGATTGGTAGCAGACATATGAAACAGGTATCAAAAATACATATCCGTGGTTGGTATCGGATACGTAAGAAAGAGACAAACCGAAGAAAGCTCTTACAAAGATATCAAGTACATATGTCTGGGATTGGTAGCAAACATATGAAACAAGTATCAAAAATACATATCCGTGGTCGGTATCGGATACATAAGAAAGAGACAGACCGAAGAAAGCTCTTACAAAGATATCAAGAACACATGTCTGGGATTGGTAGTAGACATATGAAACAGGTATCAAAAATACATATCTGTGGTCAGTATCAGATACGTAAGAAAGAGATATCAAAGATACATATCCGTGGTCGGTATCGGATATGCAAGAAAGAGATATCAAAGATACAAGAACACATGTCTGGGATTGGTAGCAGACATATGAAACAAGTATCAAAAATACATATCCGTGGTCGGTATCGGATATGCAAGAAAGAGACAGACCGAAGAAAGCTCTTACAAAGAAACACCAATCGAAGGCGAACTTACTGAGGGAAGAGACCAAACGAATGGGACTCCTGACAAATGATACCAGTGGAAGGTGGATTTAAAATAAATGACACCAACCGAAGCGGGATTTTAACAAAAGATACCAGCCGAAGCGGGGTTTTAAAGGATACCAGTCGAATCAGGGTTTTAACAAAGGATACCAGCCGAAGCGGGGTTTTAAAGGATACCAGACAAAGCGGGGTTTTGAAGGATACCAATCGAAGCGGGATTTTTAACAAAGGGTACCAGCCGAAGCGGGGTTTTGAAGGATACCAGCCGAATATGGATTTTTAACAAAGGGTACCAGCCGAAGCGGGGTTTTGAAGGATACCAGTCAAAGCGGGATTTTAACAAAGGATACCAGCCGAAGCGGGGTTTTGAAGGATACTTGCCGAAGCGGGGTTTTGAAGGATACCAGCCGAATCGGGATTTTTAACAAAGGGTACCAGCCGATGCGGGGTTTTGAAGGATACCAGTCGAAGATGGATTTTTAACAAAGGGTACCAGCCGAAGCGGGGTTTTGAAGGATACCAGCCGAAGCGGGATTTTAACAAAGGGTATCAGCCGAAGCGGGGTTTTGAAGGATACCAGCCGAAGCGGGATTTTAACAAAAGGTAATAGCCGAAGCGGGGTTTTGAAGGGATAAAGGTATGCATATCTGGTCAGAGTTAGATACACAAGAGTGAAATTAAGCATCAAGAAACAAATGTTTAGAGTTGATGGTGAGCACAGGAACGAGACTAACTGAAGAAAGCCCCAACAAAAAGGACGCATTTGTCTAAATAAGGACGCCAGACAACTGGACTTTGAAGAGACACTGAAGGACTCTTAACATAAAAGGTTAGCTAACTAACGAAAGAAGGACCCGACTAACGCAGATAAACCAAAACAAGGAACCGACTAATCAGGACCTTCAAAGAGCACCGATCGAAGGTGAAGTCTACAAGAGAAAGAGGCTGGTCCAAGCATACTCTAACAAAGATTGCCAAAAGACGTTGGGCTTTCGATAGGTTGCAAATATGCAAGAACTAAAAATCCCTCAGGCCAGAGGCGGGGTGTAATTCTTCAAGAGTGGCAATTGTCTGAATTACCACACACCAAGTATGAATACTCAAACACTTGAGAAGAAAGAAAGGTTATACACCAACTCTTACTCACACTCTAACGGCAAAGCAAACACGGGTAAAATAACCAAAGGCTTGCAAAGGCAAGCGCAAACCACAAACTTACTGGGGAAATGGAGAAATACCAAAGACTCGACTGGTGGTCAATCAAAACAAACTCTGTTGGGGAAACATAATGGAATTACCCTAGGCTCGTTGTAGAAATAAATCAAATCTGAGCGCATAACAATCTGGTTACTACAAGTGGACACAATTGGCTTATACTCATGCATGTTTGAATTTTTATAGCGTAATGCTCCATACAATGGAAATGCTACGCATTTTGGTAGATGCAATGTAATGATGCAATGTTTAATAATGCACTGGAAAACATATCAATAATCGGCTGTTGAGAAGACAAAGAACTTCTGAACGATTATTCTGGCATATCTGATCTTATGTGGAGAACAAGCAATTTGTACTTCAATGGGGAACCGAGATTTGGAACCGTCAACCCCTAAAGATCGATATCACTGGGGAAATAACTTCCTGGGAAGATCATTACAAAAATAAATTATAGTCCAGTGAAAATCTTGAATTTTGATCAAACTCCTCACTTCACGGGGAACAAGTTCTTTATCCTCTGTTGGAAAGAGAAAAGCTTTGTTGGGAATGGAAACTTCTGGCATAGAAATTCTTTGACGAAGATAATTTCTGTTGGGGAGTATAGAAATTCTTAAATAAAAATAATTCTACTCAGACCACACTGGGGATAACATCGTTGGGGGGTAAAAGATTCTCACTCGGGGAAGAAATAACATCCCAGGATAGGAACTCCACTGGGGAAAACTCAATAAAATTTTCTACCACTGGAAGAGTCATGACTGGAATTCTCCTATACACCTCACCTGAGGGATAAGACACTTGCTCCATTAGGGAAAGAATAATAGTTCCACTAGGGAAATTGGATCTCACTATACGAAAATCCTCACGTTAGTCACACACAGACCCTTCTTGATTCATTCGCTGGTATGCATCTTGTCATACGAGACCAACAATATTTGCAAAACAGATATTGGGGAGACATGCCCCTGTTTGGAACGGAAAACCTTACTGAAGAATAGGTAACTTGAACTGTCAATGACCGAGTAAAAACCGTGATGCAATATTTCAATTTCAACATGCCGACTCCTATGAGAAATGTCACTAAAAAGTGGACTTTAGAGAAAATGCTGCAAAAATAAATTACAGTCCGACGAAAAGGAATCATCTAGACTTTACACAACTTCTACATTTCCAGGGAGAAATAACATTCTCCTCTTGCAGAGAAATGAGGATGCTTCACTGGGGAGAAAATATCTCAGAAGAGAAACCCCTTGGTAGATAGGTCCATGTCAAGTAGCAACATGTCTTTTACTGGGAGGAGGCATCCCCTTAGGAAGCAATATTTCCATCACGTCTTGTACGAGTAAACAAACCCAAATGATATTTGCGTTACTTCTCATATCCTACTGAGGACAACAATCACAACTTCAACTGGGGATAATAACCTTGACTTAGGACAAAGGATATCAGTAAATGGACTTGAGTCTCTGATAAGTCGAAAATAACTATCCCGACTTCTTGGCATGATTTTCAAATTCATAGGTCATTTAGCCTGCATATGGACTTGATCTGATCAACTATTGAAGAAGAGAGAAAGCCCTTACATAAATTCATGCCCCAGTCTGTAAGGCTTTTGCAAAAAATTGCCTTGAGAGGACTTTTTGAGATATGTACCACCAAGATAAACTGCCCCAGTGTTATGAACTTTGGAACATGATGTTTAGATAACCAAAATTGGAGAGGATTCCAACTATGCTTGAGTGAATGCCCATACATCTCCATATTTTGGAAAGATTCTCCTCTAAACAATGCATTCTCAGAGATATTTTTCAAATATCAGTATAACTTCCCTAGTTTGAATGCACTTTGAGGGATGAAATCCCGACTTGAATGCCTCAGATTAGATGAATACCTACTCGATGGAGTATTCGACACGCTTGCCCCTGCTTAACAGATTCTTGACAGATCTTTTCCTTTACCTCATGCTCACGGAGCGATGAGAAACCTGGGGATTTTTGAAGGCAACATAACCTTAAAGTGGTTGTCCTATGTCTTGAAAGTAAATTACTTCACAAACATACCTCTCGACTTGAACTACTTTAATCTCTAATCAGCTACTTGACGAAGTCTGCCCTTCGGGACCAACTGAAAGTAATGCACCGCTTCTTGACAGAGACTCTGGGCAACCAAATTTTGCAATCTACTTCATATCATTTCTCAAACTAGTATTCTTTTACTTAACAGAATCAATAGAAGATTTTCCCTAGGTTAAGACCATTCTCACAAATGATTTACCTTTAAACGGTATCCTGAAGCAACTTATCCCTTAAGATGATCAAATTTTCATCTGACGCTCATTATGCAATCTTACTTGATGTTTAAGAACTTGTTCATATGCAAAGAATATTTATTCTAAGAATGATAATTGTAAGGCAAAGCTCATGTGTGTCTTGAAGTTAAAAAAACTTGTATAAAAAATATGTTGAAACATCAAAAAAATTGTACAAAAGATTAGTAAAAAGATGGAGTGATACCAACTCAAAAGTATTTGCAAGCCTCCTAGAAGTCAGATTACCGTATTTCTTGTTACAGTGTGCTTTCAAATTAACCCATGCTTCAGTTAGGACTTTTAATGGGTTGTAACGTGGCCTGGTTCACGGTTTTTAGAAAAAAAAAGGATTTAAGGCTCAAAATATTTGGTGCCCGCCCATTCTCCGTGATGTTCTTCAGTCCTAAATTCAATTAAACCAATACGAGCACTCAATCCTCAGAAGGAGTTTACCATGGTTGAGGAGGATATGACCGTCACTCACCTCTTTCATTCTTTGTGTTCGATCACACAACTTTATTCTTTACGGAGGATATTTACTTGGTAATCCCTTTGTTCTTTTCGCGCTTTTCGCTTTCTTTTTGTATTCCCTAACTTTTGCCTGGACAAATTCCTTTTGAATTTGATTTTGAAGTCCAACGGGATGTCCTGACTTTTGCCTAAGCGACTTGTCTTTTCAAGTTTCGGCTTAGTGGGGATTTTTGTCTCTTTCTTTTACCATTTTATTTCACGTGAATCAGTCATGTGACTTTGAGTCATTTTTTGACTTGTTGAAAAGGTGTAACTGCCTTGCTGTTTGGTTAACGAGGAATAACCATTATGGTATCTTCATATTTTGACCTCTTGATGTGCGAGAGATACTCTTTGGGATATCATTCTCTTTAATGCACACTGCTAATATATGAGAGTTTAGCCATTGTGGTTTTGTTCTTTCTCAACCTTCTGAAGGATAACCATTGTTGTATCCTTTGATGGCACTCCTAATGAGTTTTGAATGCTCAACCAGATTAACTAAAATCTACCCTGCCCCGGGTTAAATGTGAGGGTTTTTCTGAAAAGAAAAGAAACTCCTACTTCAAGGCTCAAAGGGGTTGACGAGGGTTTCACTCCCTTATATCTCCGGTGTTTAGGGATTTGAAACAAGGCATGTACATCGTCAGCAGGGTCCTACTCCAAAGCACACCGTTTAAATTTTAGGTATATTACTCATCATACTCCCTCTAGAGGTTTTTGCTTTATTTAACAAGAGCTAAGTATCAAAAAGTCAAAGAAAAACATTAATGAGTGAATACGAATGGACTAATCCAAGACAAACATATTCAATGCATTGTGATTAATATTCAAAAATAGGTAAGTTTTGCATACAAGAAAGTACTGAACCAAAACAAGAAAGATTACAAATGAGAATGCAAATGTAATTTTGAAAATGCCATGTTGAGGAAACTAGTCTCCATATGGACTTGTTTCTTCAAACGATGCGCTGCCAATCTTGATATCTACTGAGTCAACATAGACTTTAAATCTGACTGGCTGGCCTGAAATTAATAGCCTTTGCGTCCGACAGGTCTTGCACATTTTTTGAAATCCCAGAAATCTTCAATGGAATGGCCTAGTGCCCCAGTTGGTAATCACATTGAATTCCTGCACCATATGTGATGAGGGCTTTACCAAGCGAACTTGCATAAATTACATCACAAAGCATCTTCTACCATAGAGAAGAAATGCCAACCATCCTCTATCACACATAAGATAAATCCAGCCGCTGAATTCCGGAGCGTCTCCCACTACACAAAATAAGCGGTGTCTTCTATTACGTAGAAGCGACATCCAACAACCATACCAAAGAATCTTCTACTACACAGGATAAAGTAAACTTCATCTCCTACTTCACAAGAGAGAAGTTTTAGCAACCGAATCACGGAGAATCTCCTACTTCACAAAAGAGTCTCCGTCTTCTACTGCACCGGAGCAAAATTCAGAAACCGTAACAAAGAATCTTCTACTACACAGAAGGAACTAAACTCTGAATATAGCATTCGACCTTTGAGGTATTTTTCTTCTACACCACAACAGATATCCAAGAACACGATATCTTATACTTCTTCATCATATAAGCATATAAGAAGCATCCAGCTGAGGAAACAGAGTCTGAAATGGTTTTCCAAATATGGACTGAACCTTGGGAAAGAATCCAAACAAGTACCAAACTTCATACTTCAACCCCTTGCATTATTCAATATCCTAACTAAGATCCCCAGATTGGGAGACACGTCTAGCATTTGTATCGAAATCAGGAGAGAAATTTGTTGGAGGACGTCCCAAAGCACGAAGCTTAATCAACTGCGCTTCCAACACACGAGGGAGTAACTGGATACAAGGCATTGAGATTATATCAACCTGCTTCTCAAGCTTTCTCCTTCCCTGCTGGTAAGTTTTACTCCATGGGTTCACTTGGAGACCAGAAACTAGGTGCTAGCAAGAAAATCCGGGAACACGAAGCTCTGGGTGAGACCCACATAGTATCTCATGATTTGAAAAAAAGTCCCATAGGCTGGGGATGAATGACAGTTCCTATTGCAACAACGTATACATGATCACTTTTCTTTGCCAACACTGTCTTCAAAACTTCCATACCCGACTCAACTAAGTCTTCAACTGACTATTTTTCTCCTTGGGGATTTCTGACTACAGGCCATTACTTGCATGTCCATAATAAACAACCCCATCTGATTCTTTTTATCTCACCCAATTCCTCGCAAAGTTGTTTCATAAATTGAAACCGATCACGAAGCGGCGAGAAGTCAAGATTGGCAGTTCTGAAAAGAAAATACTGAGTCCGAATAAGGATTCCCCATTCTGAGTACCTTTTGAGTACCTGCTATGAATGCATGGAGATGCATGAGGTGAGTGAGAAAATTCTCCCTCAGATATGATTTGGACACTACAGTCTCCGGATTTATTTTCACGCACTTAAATGCTTTCAATTATGCCATGTTTAGAGAATTAGGGTTTGTATGCCAAATCAAAACCAACAATTAGTTTGACCTAATCAAAGACAAAAATGCATGAAACGAACAAACACAATGCACACTTGCACCCCTAGGGTTACAATCCATTTGTTGCCTTCAAAAATGGGCCATGGTATGCATGTTAAGTACTTTGGCAAAACAAAAACAAAACAAAAGATCATAGTCCCTCGATGACACTATCTGAGTTGCCTAAACAAAATGATCAAGTCCCTTAAGAAAATTTCCAAAAATACTTGACACCATTGCTATCATGGTCTATACGATGACCCGCGCCTGTCCCGTTTAACATCCTAACACAAGGTTGTTCACCAAATAAAATGGTGAAACAACACTGTTAAAAGGGTTAAAAGCGTAAGAAAGATCTTTGAGTTAAATAGGGCAGATAGCTCTTAGTTACTTGATCAAAATCTTGCAAAACATCCTTGCTATTTTCAAACACACTTCATAACACAATTTCAAAACCCTGCTTTTAAACATTGGAAACTTTTCAAAAGAAAAAAACACCTTTGTATACATTCAAACAAGAATCATTACAAAGGTCGCCACAACGATGGCCTCTTTTCAAAACATCTTTCAAAACCACACATAAAGCATAATTTCGAACAATTGAAAAGCAAAGCAAGTGATCTAAACAAGTAACTAAGAGCCCATGGATAACCATGGATAGAAAGGGTGCTAATACCTTCCCTTTCTATAATATACTCCCCGCACCCAAGAAAACATCTCAAAGGTCTTTCCTGTGCTTTTTGACCTTTCCTTAGGATAAAATAAAAAGTCAGTGGCGACTCTTGCTAAACCAAAACATTTGCAAACACAAACGCAAAATCCCAAGTCAGTTCTCCCACCGTATCACAATATGCATACAAAACGCATATAGCACACTCTCACTTACTTTGAGAATATCATTACGCAATGCATTACATACATCATGATATTTCATAAAGACTAACTTTATCTTTTTAGGTAAATGTATTTTAAGACTAACTTCAAGATAAAGTCTTCAAATGAAAAAATGATCAAAATAGAGATTTTTGAGGAAATCTTGAGATTTCCAAAAATTCTATGATAACCTTCAAATGATGAAAATTGAGAGAGTTATGATTAGTGCAAGTTGTGAAATTTTGAGCAAATGCATGAAACCAAAAGTGATCAAACATGGAATTTTGGGCTATTGGGCTTATGATTCAAGGTCCATGCATGTTTTATACCTCAAGATGAACTTCAGAGATTACTCATACACCCCTAGACTTTTTTATTCCATTTATTTTTACTTTTATTAATTTAAAGTCAAAATTAAAAAGATAAAAGTCAAGGCTTCTCTTACAAAGTCCAAGCCCACTATCTTTTAACCTAATTATCCTCTATATATCTCATTCATTCAGACAAACCCTAACACGAAATCCCTTGCAAATAAACCTCTTCCAAACATTCAAGAATCTAAAAAATATCAAAAATTAGGGCAAGTTGAAAACCCTAGTTGCAACCACCTTCAAATCATTCCAGCCCTTCCAATCGATCTCTGAAGAGGTATAGGGTAGAATGTATCAAACTTGATGATCCAAAGCACACAAATCCTGCACCCATACATCTTTGATCTCATTATTTTTTGCAAATTCATATTTCAGTTTTCATATTGTTTTAAGTCATACTAACGATAATAATGTTTTTCTGAGATATATTAGTGCAAGAATAACCTAAAGCATGAGCCCCATAATGGCTAAATCGAAGCTTTCCATGTTCATACCGAGTTGAGTTATTTTCGTTATAGCTCATAATCCAGCGTGTTTTAGCCCAAACCAACACTCCCATTGAACTCGCAGGGCTGGAATTAGGGGGAACGGGTTCTTTGGGACCTCTAGTATTTGTTGTTTTGTAGGGTTAAAAAATTTATTCACCGGAGAAGACGACCGGAGCTAGGGCTCCGACGCTTCTCCGGTCCATGCAATTTATTTATTTTATATTTATTTCATTTCGCCGATGATAATGGATGTACAACCACCCCAATGGAAAAGGCGCACGCGTTAAGGCATTACTATACCAAGGCGCGGGTTCAATCCATGCCTTTTGGTGTTTTGAGGTTTTTTCACAATTTTATCATATTTTGCAGGTTTTGTTACATAGTGCGTTGAGTCCATTCTACTAACATCAAAGCGCGCTTGGCGCAGTGGCAAGGCTTGCAGGATAAACCTAAATTTATAAAACCATAAACCTTTTTTAACAAACCTAATTTTTTTCAAAACCTTTTTTTTATAAACCCTAAACAAATTAGGTTTTAGGTTTTAATTAATTTAATTAATCAAACTTTTTTTAAATTAAAATTAATTAGAATTTTTTATATTTATTTAATTAATCATTAAAAAACCTTTTTTTTTAATCAAAAATCACCAAAAACATTTTCGTTATCCTTTTTCTTATTCTTACATTTTTTGCGTAGCTTATCCTTCTCACGTTTCCTTGATTATGTAATTGTTCTCCGGGATGTAATAGTTGTTAGTTTTACTTTCTTATTTTCTATTATGTAACTTCCCCGAAGAAATGTAATAGGTTAGAGTTTATTTTCTTACTTTATTTTCCGCACTTTACTTTTTCCTTCTACTATTTTACTATATTGCTGTTAGTAACTTGGATTGTATGAAAAGACTAAAAGTGAATCATTAGATAACCTAAAGTACAAGATAAAATAACTAAATACAAATGACTTGTGCACCTACACCTTTAGGCTAACCTCCCTTATTTCCTTCAGAAAACGGTCACGTCCCTCGAACGTAGGGACGCCTTAGCAAAGACCCTCGATTAAGTAATCATACAAAAAGATCATAGTCCCTTGAAAGACATGGTAGACTTCTCAACTTGGTCAACTCCAACATTGAAGAAGACATGGTGAAAGTTCTCTTCCAGTTCTTTGACCCCTTACATCACTGTTTCACATTCCCTGATTACCAACTAGTACCTGCTTTGGAGGAATTTTCTCAACTCCTGAGAATTCCTATTCTTCATCAACTACCCTACAATGGTACGGAAAGAGAACCAAAGCCTGAAGATGTTGCTCAAGCATTACACTTGCAACCATCTGATATCAAAGGACATTGGGAAACCAGAAGTGGTGTCAAGAGTTTCTTGGCCAAATTTCTGTTTGAGAAGGCACAAGACTGCTGGAACTCTCTAGATCTACAAGATTTTGAGGAAATTGTAGCACTCCTAATCTATGGGTTGATCTTATTCCCAAACCATGATCAGCTTATAGATGTGAATGATGTCAAGATTTTCATATCCCGGAATCCCGTGCCTACATTGCTTGGGGACCCTACACTCATTTTACACACGAACAATGAGGAAAAGAGGTGTTCTCATGTGCTGTACTCCTCTCCTAGCAAGGTGGTTTATTTCTCACCTTCCATAATAAGTTTTGAAGAATGAGCAGGGTTTAAGGTGGTCAAAACGGTTGATGACCCTCACACATTCTGATGTTCATTGGTGTTCTCGGTCCAGAGAAAATGTCATCATCATTGATCATTGTGGGGCGTTCCCTAATGTCCCACTACTTGGCATCCGGGGAGGAATTACCTACAACCCTTGTTTGGCTCTAAGACAGTTTGGATATGCTCGGAGGGATGGCCCTCATGATATGCTGATTATTGACCTAGTTTTTGACTTCAAAAACGATGCGCAAGGACTTTGACAAAGGTTCATCAGAGCTTGGAGGATGCCTAACAAAGTGGATAGTAAGACACTGGGGCACAAGAATTCCATCTTCCTTGAGCCTTATCTCAAGTGGGTACGAACCCGCGCCCAAAGTCTTATGATGCCATACCCTCACATTCTTCCCTTGATCAAAGAGCCTGTTATGGAAGGAGAGGTTCCATACACCCTCCTACATCCAGACATGCCAACATCATGGGAAGAATTACAAAAGAGTTGGATCCAACTCAAAGAAGAACGAAATACTTTTGAAGCCAGCTTCTATGCCAGTGATAAGAAGGCTTTGGAGCTTACCCGCCGACTTCATGAGGAGGAAACTCTCAACACTTACATCGCACCAAAGAGGATGCACAATGTCTTTTTACATTAAGGATTTTGTAATATTTTGCTCATGGGGCACTTATGTACTAACAAATTTCTTCTTAATATGACGTGTGTTCCTTTTGTTTGCAACAAAATTTGAATTTCTGAATCCTTGAATGCATTACATGAATAACATACCATTCATCATATGCATAAATAGGTCTTCACACCAGGTTTCCTTATCTTTCTGCTATTTATTTCAGCAAGATGGATTTGGAGCAGACGGTTAAGGATCTGCAAGAACGTAATTCTCAATTCCAGCAACTCCTCATGACTTTAGCAAAGGGTCAAGAGGACCTTAAAGTACTGTTGGAGAAAAATAAAGAGAAAAAGAAGAAAAGGCCCGGAGTAGCCACTTTTGGAAGAAGGTTTGAAAGCAATGCTAGAAAAGTTCTCGAGTTCCCCTCAACGTCTGATGAAGGGGCCGGTAAAGGAAAAGGAGCTGCGGTACCTTTTGAATTTGAAGTTAAAGAGGAAGAAGACGAAGACTACTCTGAACAGCAATATCCCCCGGCGGATGACAAATATAAAAATCTTAAGGATAGATTGGAAGCCATGGAGTTGTAAAGGGTACCTGGTTTAGATTTTGAAGAACTAGGGTTGGTCGCTGGGATTGTTATTCCTCCCAAGTTCAAAGTTCCTACATTTGCCAAGTATGACGGTCTGTCGTATCCAAAGATGCATCTAAGATCCTACGTCCGAAAGATCCAACCCCACTCATCTGATAAGGATCTCTGGGTCCATTTTTTCCAAGATAGTTTGTCAGGCACACAATTGGACTGGTTCTATCAACTCGAGAGATCGGAAGTTCATAACTGAGAAGACTTAGCTGCTACTTTCTACCGGCAATACCAATACAATGCTGATTTAGCACCTACTCGTACTCAACTACAGAGTATGGGTATGGCTTCTAATGAGGGATTTAAGGAGTATGCCCAGAAGTGGCTTGATTTGGCTGGAAGGGTGCAACCATCATTGTCGGATAGAGAGTTGGTTGACATGTTTTTAGGGACCCTGTCTGGCCCTTTCTTCAATCATTTAATCGGGAGTTCCTCCGTAGGATTCACCGAACTAATTTTGACCAGTGAAAGGGTCGAGGCTGGCATTAAAATTGGTAAGATTCAGAAAGATTCCTCTGTGTCCACCGTTGTTAAGAAGACCTTCCCAACTAAGAAGGAAACTTATGCTGTTTATTCTCAGAAAAGCCAAGGAGGAATGGGGCGCCGACCAACTGTAGGGGTTGTGATGATTCAAAACTCTTCAAATGATCAACCTCGCAGAAATCAGCCAAGACCTAATCAACAGCGGGTAGAAAGGCCACAACGGCAGTTCACCCGAATCAAGATGACGCCAGCTCAAGTACTCCCTCATTTGCTAAAGCTGAATCTTACCAATTTGAAGGAAGCACCAAATAACCCTAATACGTCCTCTCCATACTACCACTCCAATGCAAAATGTGCTTACCACTCTGACAGTGTAGGGCATGATACCAACAACTGTTGGGCTCTTAAGAACAAAATCCAAGACCTGATTGACGCCAAGGAGGTAGAATTTGATGCGCCCGAAAAGCCAAATGTGATTTCCGCCCCAATGCCCAAGCACGGTCATAATGTTCATGCCTTTATAGAAGACCTTCATGTTACCAATGTTGCTGACCTTTTGACTCCCTTACCAGTGATTAAAGTGAATTTGATGAGAGCCGGGATATTCCCAGGCTGTGGAAAAGACTGTTAATTTTGTTTAAACATACGAGCTGACTGTCCAATGTTGAAATCAGGCATCCAACTCCTGATGGATACCCAAGAGATACTCTTCCAAAAGACTCCTGCCGATACTTTCACTCCTGCTACTCCTGCTACCTTTGCTACTTCAACCAACGACGTTGCAATAATAACCATCTCCGACAATCTTCCAAAGGCTTGCAAAAGGCCTGTCAAGATTACGCCTGATCCTAAATTTGTACCATTAAAAATCACCATGCCGGGGCCTGTCCCGTATCAATCTGACAAGATGATACCATGGAACTACGGAGGAGAAATTTTCTATCATGGTATCAAAGAGATTGAATCAGTCCGAGAATTCTGAAGATGAACCCCTGATATAGGGAACATTGCGGGAACAAGCAAGATAACTCGCATAAGACAAATTTTTTCTCCAGAGATTGCTCCCCCATGAGCAGTCTTTGGACCCTCGAAAGCTTTTGTGCCTGTTAAGCCATCTGTGCAAGGCCCGATAATTAAAGAAATTGATGTACCTGAAGTTAGAACCTCTGATGCTACTACCGATAAGGGTAAGGGGATACTATAAGCGCCTGTCAGGATGAAGGCTCAGACTATGGTAATCCCCGAGACCACCCAGAAAGAAATGGAAGAAATCTTGAAGATAATCAAAAAAAGCGACTACGACGTTGTGGAACAGCTAGGGCCGACCCCTTCCAAAATTTCCATGTTGGCTCTCCTACTTTGCTCTGAGGCTCATGCTAAGGCCTTAATCAAATTTTTAAAGACGGCACACGTGCCTCAAGAAACTTCGGCTGACCAGTTTCAAGAGTGTGTGGCCAGCCTTACTGCTGATAATGGTCTTGGTTTTTCCCATGCTGATTTGACTCCCAAGGGAAGGAAACACAACGACGCGCTACATGTCTCAGTTGAATGTAGGGGAACCACCCTTGCCCATGTCTTAGTCGATACCGGTTCATCCTTGAATGTGCTGCCGAAGAAAGCGTTAGACCGATTGGACTGCAAAGGATTGACCCTCAAACCCAGTAACATCGTTGTTAGGGCCTTTGATGGGTCCAAAAGAATGGTTCACAGAGAGGTTAACATTCCTATCAAGGTGGGCACAGAAGTTTTCGACTCCATCTTTTATGTGATGGACATCCGTCCTTCATATTCGTGTTTGTTGGGAAGGCCGTGGATCCATTATGTTGGGGCAGTTACCTCCTCTTTACACCAAATGCTAAAATATCTTGTCAAGGGTAAGATCATAATGGTGCACGGCGAGGAAGAGTACATGATAAGTCACCTCAACTCCTTCCGCAATGTGGAGTTGGATGGCGAATTCATAGAAACGCCTTTCCAACATTTTGAGGAAGTTTCTCCTGAGATCACAGTTGCGAAGACAATGGTTGAGGTGCCTATCATTCCCAAGCATGTGCCTAGGATGGAATCTCTCAAGGACGCGGAGGCGGTAATCAAAGAAGGAAAGAGTACAGTGTGGGGGAAACTGCCTGATTTTCCCCATAAGACGGACAAGTTTGGACTAGGGTTTACTGCTGCAGGCCAGAAAGCTATGGGTCGCTCCAAGGCTGGAGGGCCACCCGTAAGGATCACTCACCATGGAATTAATGCCTTAGAAGATGTTGATGAAGAGGAAAACTTTGAAGATTGGATTTTTCCAACCGTCAAAGGAGGATTAAGCAACTGGGAAGCAAAGGATTTTATTCCCATCACCTTCATCAACCAGTAAATTTATCTTTGAATAATTTCCTATTTTGGTATGTAATAACTAAACAATTCGTACACTATTTTCACCTTATGCCTTGCCCGAGGCATATAGGTCCATCTGTAAGGGCTTGATTTTCTTCATTATCACATGCCATGTTTTAATGAATCATTGGACATTTTCATCTATAAACTATTGTGTTCATTTTCTTTCTTTTTGAATTTTGTTTTGTTTAAGGATGGCTATCCCTTACACACACCCACACTCATAAAATACAGGTACCCATCCACTCCAGATTCCATGGGTGAGTATTCTGCTTTAGCCTTCGATGACTCTGAAGATTTGGTCAATCATGCTGAGTACGAAGTTGACGAAGACTTTGAAGTGCCGGGAGAGTTAGCTAGACTTTTGCAACAAGAAGAGAGGGCAATCCTGCCTCATGAAGAGTTGCTAGAAACCATCAACTTGGGAACAGAGGAAGAGAAGAAAGAGGTTAAGGTGGGTGCCAACCTGGAACCAGGTGTCAAAGAGCGCTTAGTGCAGTTGTTGAACAAATATGTTGAAATCTTTGCCTGGTCCTATGAAGACATGTCGGGATTAGACACAGATATCGTGGTTCACCGTCTCCCTACAAGAGAAGATTGTCCACCGATCAAACAAAAGGTCCGCCGAGTGAGGCCTGACATGTCTGAGAAGATCAAAGCTGAGGTAATTAAGCAATTCAACACTGGCTTTCTGGCTGTTACTTCCTATCCACAATGGGTTGCTAGCATCGTGCCCGTGCCTAAGAAGGACGGCAAAGTCAGAATGTGTGTGAACTATAGGGATCTAAACAGGGCAAGCCCTAAAGACGATTTTCCACTACCACACATCAACATCTTGGTCGACAACACAACTCAACACAAGGTATTTTCCTTCATGGATGGATTCTCGGGATACAACCAGATCAAAATGGCCCACGAAGACATGAAGAAAACAACTTTTGTCACGCAATGGGGTTCCTTCTGTTGTACCCCAATTTTTGCCCCTAAGATTCCCCTATCATATCATGTCAACTTAATCATAAAAAGATCACATTAGGGTTGGTTCTTCCTCTTTTTCTATCTCCTATCTTTAAGTTTGCTCTTGAGGAATCTCCAAGTACCTTGATTGTGTATTTTGTATATGTGTTATTGACTAACTTCTAATCAAAATACAAAAAAATATTTGTCTTTGTATATTTTTGTTTTATAGGTACCAAGTCGAAGCATCTGAAAAATAAGGATTTCTGGTATTATTTTCCTAAAATCTCTATTTGCAAAGAAAAAGAATTAAAAATTTTCATTTTTTTCACTGATGCAATCGATTGCTCTTAGAGTGTAAAACATTTGTTTTCCCCATGGAAGTCTGTATGCTATTCCCCGGGAAGGTTATCCCAGGGCATCTCTTGTTGGAATGAGTATTTATGATAAAAAGTTTTCAATCTGCAGTTTTTTCTCCAGGGAAGTGGGTTTGAATTCCCCAGTGAGGTTTTGTTGTCTCGGCGTCAGTCTGCTTTATTTGAGGTTGATCTTGCAATCTTCAGTAGGCATGTTGCTTTTGAAAAAGCTGATTTCTCCAATGAAACCGGAAGAAATATATTATATCCCGGTATCCGTTTGATTTAGCTACATCCATATTATGTTTCTCCTCAGTGAAGTTAGGACAGGAAATAGGTTTGGTTTCCGCAGTTGCTGTTACCTTTCTTGGATTGATCTTTCTGGTTGAAGTTTAGCCCAATGTTGTTGGTACCTAAGGAGGTTTTGTTTGTTTGTCCTGATTATGTATCCTTTTACCAGCATATGCACGATATCACTCATGCATTCATACATACATCATACATAGTTGAATTTAGCAAATCATTGCTCATTTGCATTCATTTATTTTATTTTGTTGACATATTACCCTGTTTTACAGAAATTTGTTGTCCTCTCTCCAATAGAGTGTCGGCCTTAAGCAGAAAGTATACATTCTTTCAAATTACCCACTGAGTTATCCCTCGTGGAAGATTTTTTGCTTCAACCTTCCTGTACAACTCTTTGTCTGGATGGATTTGATGTTCCCTCTTGAGTTTGTTTCTCAAAGGATGTATTACGGTTGCCTATTTCATTCCAGTTCATTTCGGGTTCGAATCTGTGATCCCCAACAATATTATTTTACTTTGGATTTCTGAAAACTTCAAGTTTTGGTTGGTGCATTTATTTTGCACGAGAATACTTTATCTCCTGAGAAGGAAATCATATCTCTTTCCCCAGGAAGCCATATCTCTTTCCCCAGGAAGTCATATTGCTATCCCCAGGAAGTCATATTGCTATCCCCAGAAAGTCATTTCTCTTTGCAATTCCCCTTGAAAATGAGTGGAAGTCTCTTTATTTGAGATAAGCTTACATATTACCCTTTCCATGCAGATTTCCTTGGTTAAAGAAGAAGTTGAGACCCGTTCTAGGTGAAATACCAGAATTTTGGGGGAAAACTTGAGATCTTATCTTTTTTCTATCATCAGTGAACGGTGGTGGTTCCTCGTCAGTGAACGGCGATGGTATGATATTTTCAAAATCTACCTTCAACTATTGAGTTGGTATTTCACCGTCATTTGTGAGTCGGTATCTTTTTGATCTTCTACCTTCAACTATTGAGTTTGTAGTTTACCGTCATCTGTGAGTCGGTATATATTTATCTTTTACCTTCATCCATTGAGTTGGTATTTCACCGTCATCCGTGAATCGGTATCTTTTTGATCTTCTACCTTCAACTATTGAGTTGGTATTTCACCGTCATCTGTGAGTCGGTATCTTTTTGATCTTCTACCTTCAACTATTGAGTTGGTATTTCACCGTCATCTGTGAGTCGGTATCTTTTTTATCTTCTACCTTCAACTATTGAGTTGGTATTTCACCGTCATCTGTAAGGCGGTATCTTATTACTTTTCTACCTTCATCCATTGAGTTGGTAGTTCACAGTTATCTGTCAATCGTTATCATTCTTTACTTTTTCCTAAATATTTGAGCTGATGCTACCTTATCTCTTCTTTGGGTTTTACACCAATAGAGTCATGTCTTTGGTTCACCAGTGATTTATTTTCCTGGTGGGGTTGGTCCTTTGTCTCTTCATTTTTGTGGCATCCCCAGTGATACTTTGCGTCTCTTTTGTTCTGTTCATATGCATCCATAATCATAAGCATTGCATGGCATCTTAGAGACAAAAATAGGGCTTGTTTTATATTTAAGTATCTTCAATCGCGTCGACACGAAGATTTGTAAGGTTCGTATCTCAGGATAGAAGACACTTAAATAAGGGCAGCTGTTGTACCCCAATTTTTTCCCCTAAGATTCCCCTATCATTTCATGTCAACTTGATCATAACAAGATCACTTAGGGTTTGTTCTTCCTCTTTTTCTATCTCCTATCTTTAAGTTTGCTCTTGAGGAATCTCCAAGCACCTTGGTTGTGTATTTTGTATATGTGTTGTTGACTAACTTCTAATCAAAATACAAAAAATATTTGTCTTTGTATATTTTTGTTTTGTAGGTACCAAGTCGAAGCATCTGACAAATAAGGATTTCTGGTATTATTTTCTTAAAATCTCCATTTACAAAGAAAAAGAATTAAAAATTTTCATTTTTTTCACTGATGCAATCAATTGCTCTTAGAGAGCAATCGATTGCACATAGTGCATTTTATGCCATTTTTGAAAAAAATACACTGCACAATCGATTTGCACTGTAGTGCAATCAATTGCACATCGTGAAAATTTGAAAAAAAATCAGCAATTTTAAACTTGTCAAATTTTGGCTCCAATTTTCCTTCATTTTTGAAAGATGTATAATTAGTTCAAATTTTAGTGCCAATCTTTCATTTTTAAAAAGAATTATCATTAATTCAAATTTTGTCTCTAATATTTGAAAGAATTATCATTAATTTAAATTTTGGCTCTAATATTTGAAAAAATTATCATTAATTCAAATTTTGGCTCCAAGAATCAATTACCAAATTACCACTAATTCCAATCCTAAAACTCTATAAATAGAGCCCTCATTTCATTCAAATCTCAAGCTTTTGATAGCCAAATCCACCTTGCTAAAAAATCTCTCAATTCTCTCCATCTACCAAATTCACTCAAAGCTCCATTTTCAAAAAGTTAGTAAGATTTGCATTGAAGCTTACTAATATTTGAGCTAAACCTTCATCCAAACACTTTTTCTCCATCAATTCTCTACATCCAAGCTTGGTCAATTGATTCTTGTGGTTGAATTGAAGAAAATTCTTGAAGTTGTTTTGATAATTCTCTAGATCTACCTTTGGTAAGTTGGATAATTCATCTTTCACAATGTGATCTCTTGGTGATCTTTGGGATTGATTCTTTGAGCATTATTTTGTGATTTCAATGGTGTTATTTTCTCATAATTTGATGGAATTTCCGTGCTCAAGTGGATGCATGATCATAAGGTGTTTGATGGAAAGTTTGAACAAGAAATTGCCCTTTTAAAATGCTGTTTTTGCTACTGTTACTGTGTGCAATCGATTTGCACTAAGTGTAAATCGATTGCACAGAAGCAATTTCACGCAGATTTTTGAAAACTGTACTGTGTAAATCGATTTACACAATAGTTCAATCGATTTACACAGGGACAAAATTCACTTTTTTGCCTTGTTTTGGGGCAGCTTTGATCCAAAATTCTTTTTCTACTCACTCCTTTTGATTGTTGGTTTGGATTGCAATTTTAAATGTCCAATTTGTCTTTAAACTCAATGGACTTTGTGATGTAGATGAAGTTGGATAAATGTTCATCAATTCAAATCTACCTAAGAGTGAATTATTTAATTCATTTTTGGTGCTTTGGATTAATGATATGTTTAGTGCTTTAATCCATCTAGAGGAGTGGTTGAATTTAAAGATGAAAGAATTTTGAAATGATGATCCAAATTAGTTTATCATTCCCCTCCCTCTTCATCTTATCCATTTCTTTTTTAATTGTGCTACATGTTAAGGGATGGTGATCTCTATATCATTTATCCAAACATGAAGTACATAGATTGCTATTGACCGGCCTCAAAATAGGTGTGACTTCTACATAAGTCCACTTACGATTGCTTAACATACCGCTAAATTTTGTCCCGATTCGAATAAATGATCATTCGTGGCCCAAACTTATGATTGCAAGCCCAAGTATGTTAATTTGATCTCTTTGATCCAATAACCTTGAGATTCATTGTGTGGAGGCTTTGGTTCTACCAATCCTCTAATGGATCTACAACACCTTTGGTCAACACGGATCACTTAAACATCGTTGATCATTACATGTTTCCTTTTGAGAATTCCAAAATGGATGATATACTTGACAAAAAGCAAATGCAACTTGTTGTGTGGAGGCTTTGGTTCTACCAATCCTCTAATGAGTTCCAAATGCAAGTTTCAAGATGGTCATCCAACTAACCATTAATTACTAACAATTAACTTTACTTTAGGCTTTTATTTCCATGCTTTATGTACCATTTACTTTTAGCATTTTACATTTCATGCTATTTTCATCTTTGCTCACTTGAGCATTTACTTTTATGTCATTTTTATTTTGCTCACTTGAGATTTTTCTTTCTTTTTAAAGACACCTAATAATCAACATGAACCATAAAAATCATTAATGATACTTGGACTACATGGTTACTATCCTTTGCATTATGGAGTGATGGACTTCTTGGACTTAGGATTAGAGAACTTGGCCTATCTTGGAGACTTTGTGACTTTATTTGATATTTTGTCTGGAGTTCTTGAGGTTTACCTCAAGACATTGGGTTGTTTGTTTGTTTTGTGTGCAGGTTATTGAGATTACGATCTTTGTTTGTAATATGGAATTCACCCGTATACAACCGTTACTCTGCCCAATTTTTACGAAGACTTAAAACACTTGAAGTTTGGTTCTCTCAAGAGGTCTAGTATCTTTGCTTGCTTGGTTTCAATCTAAAGAATGGGAATTCTATATTGACTCATAATGTCAAGTATTGGCTTCTTGTTGGTTAGATGGTTCTTATCCCTAGCTTTTACCTTATGCTTTAGAATAGCCTCTTCTTCTCCTCCCATCTTCTTTAATTTCAAAAATCTTCTCCCTCCTTTAAAAAAAACTCTTCTTGTTTTGAAACTTGAAACATTTTCATAATAAACTTGGACTTAGGTACATGCATCTTCGAAACATTTTCATAAATAAATTTCAATCAATTTAATAATACCTTGACCTTTCTTTGTGAGAAGACTAAAAGTCAATCAATCTCATTTCAAACCATTTTGCCACTTTGGCTTTTATCTTTAAACTTTTCTCAAAAGATTAGACTCTTGTCAATCCTTGTAGTGATGCAAACAACTATACTTCTACAATATGTAGTGAAGTGAGATATTTTCCACTTGGGTGTTGAGTGAGGCATTGTTGATTTTAAAATCCAAGCCATATCCTCCACTTTGAGATGATTTTCACACGGACAATTGCGATGATGTCTTATCTCATAAAATCAACCAACACACTAGTGTTTCAAATTTTTAAAAGAGGAACTACGTGTACCCTGATCCCCTGTTGCACGAAAGGTGGTACGTAGGCATTAAAGGTTCGCAACCGCGGCGGGTGCAAAAATCATAAAAATATTTCTTTTCTCACCTCCACCATCCATTTTATATACAACACATATTTATAGCCAAAATATACAGATTTTAGAAAGAGGTTCCTGCGGAGTACCGTAGATGTTTAGGGTGTTAATACCTTCCCTTTGCATAACCAACCCCCTTACCTTGAATCTTTCCCCCTCTTTTTGGGTTATTCGCTCTTTTCCAATTCCTTTGGAAACAATAAAGCGCGGTGGAGATTTTTATTTTGATTTGTATAAAGTTTATTCAATCCAATGGCTTAGTCTTACACATTTCTACCGCCACACCTTCTGCTACAAAGTGATGCCATTCGGACTAAAGAATGCCGGGGAAACCTATCAACGCGCCATGGTAGCTTTGTTTCATGATATGATACATCATGAGATTGAAGTTTTCGTAGACGACATGATAGCCCGATCACATACAGAAGAAGAACACCTTGATCATCTGCAAAAGCTGTTTGTCAGGTTGAAGGAGTTTAAGCTCAGACTGAACCCGAGCAAGTGCACTTTTGGAGTTAGATCTGGTAAACTTTTTGGATTTATTGTCAGCAACAAAGGCATTGAGTTTGATCTGGCTAAGGTAAAAGCTATACAAGAAATGCCATCCCCCCCGCACTGAAAAGGAGGTTAGAGGATTCTTGGGACGCTTAAACTATATCGCAAGGTTCATATCTCACCTAACATCTACCTGTGAGTCGATCTTCAAGCTGTTAAAGAAAGATCGGGTGGTTGAATGGAACAATGATTGTCAAGTTTCTTTCGATAAGATCAAGGAGTATTTACTGGAACCTCCTATTTTGATGCCACCCGTCGAAGGAAGACCGTTAATCATGTATCTTACTATTTTGGATAACTCAATGGGGTGCGTACTGGGCCAACATGACGAGTCTGGCCGAAAAGAGCATGCTATTTATTACCTTAGCAAAAAGTTTACCGACTGTGAGACTCGCTACTCACTGCTCGAGAAAACTTGTTGCGCTTTGGAATGGACTGCTCGCCGGCTGAGACAGTATATGTTGACTCATAACACTTTGCTGATTTCCAAAATGGATCCGATCAAGTATATCTTCGAGAAGCCTGCTTTATCTGGAAGAATCGCTAGGTGGCAAATGATCCTGACTAAGTATGATATCCAGTATACTACCCAAAAAGCTATCAAGGGGAGTGTACTAGCTAACCATCTAGCTCATCAAGCCGTTGAAGATTACCAATCTATGAGATTCGACTTCCCTGACGAGGACATCATGACATTGGACAACATCGAAGGTAACAGACCGTATGACAGACCTGAACAAGGATCCCGATGGAACTTATACTTCGATGGTGCTTTAAATGCACTTGGCTACGGTATCGGTGCGGTACTCATTTCTCCGGAAGGTTGCCATACACCCTTCACTACCCGACTTTGCTTCAGCTGTACCAACAACATGGTTGAATATGAAGCTTGCATCTTTGGTCTCAAGGCTGCTATAGACTTGGGAATCAAATCTTTGGTCGTATTTGGGGACTCGGCTTTGGTTATCAGTCAAGTCAAAGGAGAGTGGGACACTAAACATCCTAATCTTATCCCATACAAAGAACATGTCTTAACATTGTTGCCTCATTTCGAGCAGATTACCTTCGAGCATTTCCCGTGAGAAGAAAATCAGTTAGCCGATGCTCTGGCTACGATGTCTTCCATGTTTAAACTCAACTGGGATAACGAGGCTCCCCAAATCACCATCGAGCGAATGGATGAACCTGCGCACTGTCATGAGATTAATACCGAAGAAGTAGTGGAACAACCCTGGTTTCATGAAATCAAAAGGTATCTCCAGACTCGAGAATACCCTGAAGGAGCTTCCGTCAATGACAAAAAGTTCTTAAGGAGATTTGCTGCCAAGTTCTTCCTGAGCAATGGTATCCTTTATATGTGCAGCCATGATTGTGTTCTACTCTGTTGTGTGGACAAGTTTGAAGCAAAGTTGATCATGACCGAGATACATAGTGGCACATTCGGCACCCACTTGAGCGGACATACGATGGCCAAGAAGATTCTGAGGGCAGGCTACTACTGGTCTACCATGGAAGCTGATTGCCATCAACATTCCTGTAATTGCCATAAATGCTAAGTCTATGCTGACAAGGTACATATTCCTCTTGTTCCTCTCAACATTTTGACAGCTCCTTGGCCATTCGCAATGTGGGGCATTGACATGATTGGAGAGATCAAGCCTACGTCATCCAATGTACATCGCTTCATCCTGGTGGATATTGATTACTTCACCAAATGGGTTGAAGCAGCTTCCTACGCCTATGTTACAAAGAATGTGGTTGCCCGCTTCATCAAGCAGAACCTCATATGCCGATATGGTATCCCCGACAGGATCATCACAGACAATGGTACAAATCTGAACAACACTATGATCACCGCTTTGTGCGAACAGTTCAAGATTTATCATCACAATTCATCTCCCTATCGGCCGAAGATGAACGGTGTTGTTGAAGTCGCGAACAAAAATATCAAGAAGATCATTCAAAAGATGACAGTCACCTACAAGGACTGGCATGAGATGTTACCGTTTGCTCGGCATGGATATCGTACCACGGCACGCACTTCAATAGGGGAAACTCCCTTTTCTTTGGTATATGGCATGGAAGTTGTTTTACCTATGGAAGTTCAGATTCCTTCCTTGAGGAATATGAAGGATGATGGTTTGAGTGAGGACGATTGGATTCAGACCCGGCTTGATCAACTAAACTTGATCGATGAGAAGCGACTTATTACTGTTTGTCATGGTCAGACGTATCAAAAACGGATGATCAAGGCTTTCAACAAGAAAGTCAGGCGTCAGGAATATCGAGTCGGAGATCTTGTAATCAAGCGGATCATCTTTCCGCAAAGTGACCCCAGGGGCAAGTGGACTCCTACTTACGAAGGGCCATTTGTGATCAAGAGCATTTTTCTGGTGGGGCAATGATTCTGACCACCATGGACGGCGACGACTTGCCACACCCTGCGAACGTAGACATAGTCAAAAGATACTACACATAAAATAACCCGACAAGTCGAAAACCCAAAAGGGCGGCTTGGGCAAAAATGGGCATCCCGGTGAATCGAAAACCCAAAAGGGCAGTTCATGCAAAAATTAGGGATAAACAAAATCTGTACACCCAGCAAGTTGAAAACCCGAAAGGGCGACTTGGGTAAAAAAGGGTTTCCCGGTGGATCGAAAACCCGAAAGGGCGGTCCAGGAAAAAGTTAGGGCATTAAAGCGTATGACTATGTCTCGTCGGATCACTTTAAGAATAATCTCTTCACGAACAAGCTCCAAGCTTCTGATCAATCCAATCATCGGTGGACGAAGCAACGAATGGACAAGATACTCAGATTTGTGAAGGCTATAGCAGAATGGGAACCTCATGGAATTGTTACACATAGCCATCCTTCTTTTTGTATAAATTTTTTCTCAATTTTATGACAGCAATCTCTTACTAGGATGTCTATTTCCTTTGTATAAAGATACTTACGAAAGTTAATACAAAAATACTTCAAAGTGCAGAAATTTGCTTGCCTTTATTTCTTTTTTACACTTATGTTTTATTTGAAAACGTCCAAAGTTTTGTTAAATAGGCATATGCATTTGAATATAATCATTGCTTACAAATAAAACAAAATAAAGAAAGATTAATTACTGATAGGTTGAAGGTGTGGGAGGATATCTTTGTGCTATTCCAGAATAATTCCCCTACAGTACATCGTTCAGATCCTCAACAAAGCTAAAAATTTGGAGTATATTTCCCCAGCGGAACCAGAATATTCTAAACCTTCTTCCCTAGCAAAATCAAATTTCCAACTATCAACCCCCGGTGGGAACCGTTCAACTTCCCCCAATTTCCCCAGTAGGTTATCTTAAAAGTCTAAGAATCAAGCAGATAACGGTTAATTTCTTGGCTTATCCCCAACTAGGATGCTTCCCCAGTAGATTGGCGTACAACCCAAGCTTCTGATTTCATCGGCCGAGTAAAAATTCTCCCCACAGAGTTATTTTCCAGCAGATCAAAGATTCTTGGTTTCATTTCTCCAGAAGATGCCTCCTAGGTTTCAACTCCCCAGTAGAGATTTTCAGAGTTTTCCTTATTTCTCAGGAAAGACATGAAGGATCCTCATTCCTCGCAAAAGTTGTCAGAACCCTTGTAAATCCCCACAAGTTACCAAGGACTTTCAATCCCCAGCATTAGTCCCAGGATTTCTCATTTCTCAAACGATCATGGATCTTTAATCCCCAAGCAGTCAGCAAGGATTTCTCATCTTCAACAATCAAAGATTTGTTTTGGAATCCCCAGCACCGGTCAAGGATTTATTTTCCCCGGCAGCAGTCAAAGATTTCTTTATCTCCAGTTATCAAGGATTTATTTTCCGCAGCAAGACAATTAATCAGCTTACATGCACATCCATTACATTCATATATCATAAACATTGATGAAACACAGTTCATTGCATCATACATATCATGCAACATAACTTTGTGTTTTAGCTAACATTTTACCCTTTTCAGGATAAGATTAAAAGGATATCGTTAACAATTATTCAGATACAGTACGGATACACCCCAGACACGGCGGTCATTCTACTACTCATTCAGACTTCAGCAATCCGATACATACTAGATACGCTCCAGACACAGCGGCCATTCTATCTCTCATTCATATTCAACTATCAACTTCAGGTTCAGACACGCTCCAAACACGGGTGCCAGTCTGGCCCTTACACCAAAAGTTTGATTCTCCCCAGTGCAGTCGCCACGGAAGTCATTCTGTCACTTATTTCAGATCCCAATTACAGTACAGATACACTCCAGACACGGAAGTCATTCTGCTACTCATACGGATCTCAACTTCAGATACAGTCCAGATACGCTCCAGACACGGTTGCCATTCTGCCACTCATTCAGAACTTATCCCCAACACACAGTTGTTCCATATACAGATGTTTCTCTGTTACCCATTCGGAATACAGATACACTCCAGACACGGCAGTCATTCTAATATTCATTCAAAGATTAAATGCAGTTACAGCTAGGATACGCTCCAAACACGGACGCCATTCTTTTGCTCATACAGACTCAGCCTCCAGATACAGTTCAAATGCATTCCAGACACGGATACCATTTTGATGCTCATTCTTCTGACCTATAACATTGTAGCTCAACAAACACTCTTGGATGTCATCTTTAAGCCCATCTCCAGCAATATTCTACCATCTCCAAATGGCATCTTTAAGCCCATTCCCTCAATAATATTTTGACGAGTGCAAATTTATGGGCACTCTAGTGTCCAATCCTCTTTTTACCTTTGAGTCACGAAAGGCAAACTTGCCAATCTAACTCTTCAGTTTCAAGAAGATTGAACAGGGGCAACTGTTGTACCCCAAAATTTTCCCTCTCACTTTATCAACATTTCTCATCACAAGGCTCTTGGAACTCAAGATCAAGCTAGGGTTTGCTCTACTCAAGACACCTCCTTGCACTGTTGACCTAAATTAGGGTTTGAGTTTGCACAGGGATGTTTTAACCTACAATGCCCAAATTGACTTTCATACTTCATATTGGACTCATAAGTTTTCCCATACCAAGTTTCAAGCCTTGAGTCAAATTTTTGCCCAGTCAATTGGATAGTTGAACCGGAAATCAACTATATTAGGGAAAAAGTTAACTGTGGCCAATTTACAGTCAAACCTCATGAATTTTGACCCACCTCAACATTATGGACTCATATGAACCATTTGATCAAGTTTGGACCACAATTCCATAAGAAATTTGATCAGATCACCAAAAGGGCAAAATGGACATTTTTAGGGTTTTGACTGTACAAAGGCAATTTTTGACTGTTTGACCTAGCCAGTGGCAAACCAAGTTCAAAAATGTACTCAAGGACTAAATGACATTATCTTGACCCATTCAACAAGTTCAAAAGATCTCAAATGCATAGGATTGACAGATGAATTTTTCAGTCAACTGATCAAAATTTGACTGTACACTAAAAAGTCAAACTTTGACTTTTTGGTCAAGATCAAGTGCCAAGGGTAATTTTCCATCAAGATATGTCAAATTGTGAAACTTGTTCATCAAGAAACCCAAAATTTCAAATTAGGGTTTGAAATTGAAAATTTTCATAACTTAGAAATTTTCTAAGTTATGAATTTTTCTTAATTTTTTCTATCTTTGTCCCATATTTTCACCAAGATGCAAATGGATTCAAACAAAACTTAAAACATGAAAGTTGTATTCCATCACAAAGTCTACAAATTTGATTCACAAAGTTTTCTCAAAGAAAGCATGGATCTCAAGTTATGATTTTTGGAACAAGGGTATCTAAAACTTTTAACTTAGAGAAATTTTGCCCTAGTTTAGGCAGGATTTTGACCCATCTTCTTGGCCATTTTTCACATAGTTCCACTTGGAGTCTTAATTTTCATTTCAAATATGGATTATAGTACATGTTGCAAGATTTCCAAATTATCCAAGAACTCCTCAAACACCTTTGTGGTCAGGGAGAATCGAATGCTTGAAGTTGGCAAAAACTCACTTTGTAACCATGACCAATACATGTTCATACCACTTGCAAATTCTGACCAGACTAGCTTAGTACATAATTACAAGCCTCTAAACCAATTTAAACTCAAAAATTGAATGCAAATACATTGGACATTGGTGTTATTTTGATCATTAGAGCTTGGCACATTGAATAATTCCATTTTGGGCATAAAGATGGCACTTCCATTTTCATAAAGGCAACTTTATGTCAAGTTGCATTTTCTTGAGCCTTGGACTTCTCTCCTTGCAGCAAACAAGTCCCCTAATCTCAGGCGTAGTACACCAACTATGAGCATGCTTGGAGCTAGCCTGTACATGCCTTAGCATAGTCACCTCACACTTTTCTTTCAAAACAAGTCATTTGTGCCAAAAGTCAAGAACTCACATATCTGATATATTGAACTCAAGCCAAGTTTTCAAACAAGTTTTGTACATCCTTGCAAGCCAGAAACACGAGCCTTTCACCTCTGAAACACCCCTGTACTCAAAAACCACATTTTCTTGCAAAAACAGGGCAAGCCCTGCAGAATCACTTCCATCTTCACATTGCCTCGTGCGTTTTGCTCCTTTCCACTTCAAACACCTTCCATTCAACTCACTCAAGCTATCCCAAACCTCAATTGCCAACTGTAACTCCATTTCCAGTGTTCACCATTTTCATTTCAAGCTTGTGCAGGTTGACTTCTGTAGAAGGATTCAGGCCATTTTAAAACAAACTAAGAATTGGGAAAGATCCAGGGAACATCAAGCAAGCTCAAAAGAACCTCAGGCCTCATTGAAAGTTGCTGCATTGTCCAACTCGAACTCAACTGAAATAGGTATTTCATGAACTTCTATCTCTCTATTTAGGAACATTTAGCCTTAGGTTTGTGAATGAAAGATGTTGTACTCATTACCCTGAAACCATACACGTGCTCAGTTTTAATTTATATTAAATGTGCTGAGAGAACTTCATCCAAGAACTTTATGAAAAAACTAGGTTAGAAATTAGGGCCAGAGAAATTCTCTCTGGTCTTTGAGAGTTAGATTTAATGTTTTATATGGTTGAAATCGTTGTTTGATGCTCTACAAGTTTCATGTTTTGAGTTTTGTCAAAAAAGCACTGAAACAGGAGATACGAGTTTGAACTAAGCACGCGCGCGTTTCTGTTGGACGAAGGTTGAAGATGAAGTAGTTGGGCTGGGCCTGGCTGCTTCCTACTTTTGGCAGTCCCCATTTTCAGTTTCACACCCCCTGGCCCATTTCTTTGTATTTTTATTATTTTTGCATTTTTATTTTATTTCTGACTTTATTATTTTATTTCCAAACATAAAAAATGCCTAAAAAATATTTTCATAAATTTTTACATTTATTTGATATTTATTTTAATTATTTCTAACATTAAAATGTTTAAATACTTTATATTATTTATTAAAACTTGAAAATAATGTAAATATTACCCTTATTTTCATTTCTTATTTTTATCTACATTTGAAAATATTTTCTTGAATGTATATATATTTGTAAATATTTTATTTTATTTTTATACACACTTAATATATATATATATATATATATATATATATATATATATATATATATATATATATATATATATATATATATATATATATATATATATATATATATATATATATATATATATATATATATACTATATTTTATTAAATAATTAGAACAAAAAACACAAAATATTGCATTTTTATTTTTATTATTATTTTTATACTAAAAACACACCTTTTTCAATATATTTTTATTTTTGTACATATTAATGTATTTTTTGTATATAAATGATACAATTTTATTTTCTTTAAGGAGAATTAGGGTTTACCCTAAAAATAAATAAAATTAACTTTTTTATTTTAATTTTTTTACATTTCTTTCTATTGAAAATACTTTACACACATAAAAAACCTTTTTTTTTTGCATAATACATTTTATTTAGTATTTGTTTATTTTGTTTATTTAAATAATTGTACATTTAAATATTATGCACTGTAAATTCAATTTGGTTGTAATAATTTAGGGTTTTATATTTCTTGTCAAATACCCCCTATTCAAAATTTGTACCCCCTCCCTATATCAAGTTATAATAGCTCAGATTTATTTTCACGCACTTAAATGCTTTTAATTATGCCATGTTTAGAGAATTAGGGTTTGTATGCCAAATCAAAACCAACAATTAGTTTGACCTAATCAAAGACAAAAATGCATGAAACGAACAAACACAATGCACACTTGCACCCCTAGGGTTACAATCCACTTGTTGCCTTCAAAAATGGGTCATGGTATGCATGTTAAGTACTTTGGAAAAACAAAAACAAAACAAAAGATCATAGTCCCTCGATGACGCTATCTGAGTTACCTAAACAAAATGATCAAGTCCCTTAAGAAAATTGCCAAAAATACTTGACACCATTGCTATCATGGTCTATACGATAACCCGCGCCTGTCCCGTTTAACATCCTAACACAAGATTGTTCACCAAATACAATGGTGAAACAACACTGTTAAAAGGGTTAAAAACTTAAGAAAGATATTTGAGTAAAATAAGGTAGATAGCTCTTAGTTACTGGATCAAAAGCTTGCAAAACATCCTTGCTATTTTCAAACACACTTCATAACACAATTTCAAAACCCTACTTTTAAACATTGGAAACTTTTCAAAAGACAAAAACACCTTTGTATACATTAAAACAAGAATCATTACAAAGGTCTCCACAACGATGGCCTCTTTTTAAAACATCTTTCAAAACCACACATAAAGCACCATTTCAAACAATTGAAAAGCAAAGCAAGTGATCTAAACAAGTAACTAAGAGCCCATGGATAACCATGGATAGAAAGGGTGCTAATACCTTCCCTTTCTATAATCTACTCCCCGAACCCAAGAAAACATCTCAAAGGTCTTTCCTGTTCTTTTTGACCTTCCTTAGGATAAAATAAAAAGTCGGTGGCGACTTTTGCTAAACCGAAACATTTGCGAACATAACCGCAAAATCCCAAGTCAGTTCTCCCACTGTATCACAATATGCATACAAAACCCATATAGCACACTCTCACTTACTTTGAGAATATCATTACGCAATGCATTACATACATCATGACATTTCATAAAGACTAACTTTATCTTTTTAGTTAAATGTATTTTTAGACTAACTTCAAGATAAAGTCTTCAAATGAAAAAAATGATCAAAATAGAGATTTTTGAGGAAATCTTGAGATTTCCAAAAATTCTATGATAACCTTCAAATGATGAAAATTGAGAGAGTTATGATTAGTGCAAGTTGTGAAATTTTGAGCAAATGCATGAAACCAAAAGTGATCAAACATGGAATTTTGGGCTATTGGGCTTATGATTCAAGGTCCATGCATGTTTTATACCTCAAGATGAACTTCAGAGCTTACTCATACACCCCTAGACTTTTTTATTCCATTTATTTTTACTTTTATTAATTTAAAGTCAAAATTAAAAAGATAAAAGTCAAGGCTTCTCTTACAAAGTCCAAGCCCACTATCTTTTAACCTAATTATCCTCTATATATCTCATTCATTCAGACAAACCCTAACACGAAATCCCTTGCAAATAAACCTCTTCCAAACATCCAAGAATCTAAAAAATATCCAAAAATTAGGGCAAGTTGAAAACCCTAGTTGCAACCACCTTCAAATCATTCCAGCCCTTCCAATCGATCTCTGAAGAGGTATAGGGTAAGAATGTATCAAACTTGATGATCTAAAGCACACAAAGCCTGCACCCATACATCTTTGATCTCATTATTTTTTGCAAATTCATATTTCAGTTTTCATATTGTTTTAAGTCATACTAACGATAATAATGTTTTTCTGAGATATATTAGTACAAGAATAACCTAAAGCATGAGCCCCATAATGGATAAATCGAAGCTTTCCATGTTCATACCGAGTTGAGTTATTTTCGTTATAGCTTATAATCCAGCGTGTTTTAGCCCAAACCAACACTCCCATTGAACTCGCAGGGATGGAATTAGGGGGAAAGGGTTCTTTGGGACCTCTAGTATTTGCTGTTTTGCAGGGTTAAAAAATGTATTCACCGGAGAAGACGACCGGAGCTAGGGCTCCGACGCTTCTCCAGTCCGTGAAATTTATTTATTTTATATTTATTTCGTTTCGCCGATGATAATGGATGTACAGCCACCCCAATGGAAAAGGCGCGCGCATTAAGGAATTACTATACCAAGGCGCGGGTTCAATCCATGCCTTTTGGTGTTTTGAGGTTTTTTTCACAATTTTCTCATATTTTGCAGGTTTTGTTACATAGCGCGTTGAGTCCATTCTACTAACATCAAAGCGCGCTTGGCGCAGTGGCAAGGCTTGCAGGA
This sequence comes from Vicia faba, assembly GCA_948472305.1. Taxonomy (NCBI): domain Eukaryota; kingdom Viridiplantae; phylum Streptophyta; class Magnoliopsida; order Fabales; family Fabaceae; genus Vicia; species Vicia faba. The sequence continues at coordinate 273,106,831 of OX451735.1, read as the reverse complement.
TAAACCTAAATTCATAAAACCATAAACCTTTTTTACAAACCTAATTTTTTTCAAAACCCTTTTTTTATAAACCCTAATCAAATTAGGTTTTAGGTTTTAATTAATTTAATTAATCAAACTTTTTTTAAATTAAAATTAATTAGAATTTTTTATATTTATTTAATTAATCGTCAAAAAACCTTTTTTTTAATCAAAAATCACCAAAAACATTTTCGTTATCCTTTTTCTTATTCTTACATTTTTTGCGTAGCTTATCCTTCTCACGTTTCCTTGATTATGTAATTGTTCTCCGGGATGTAATAGTTGTTAGTTTTACTTTTTGATTTTCTATTATGTAACTTCCCCGAAGAAATGTAATAGGTTAGAGTTTATTTTCTTACTTTATTTTCCGCACTTTACTTTTTCCTGCTACTATTTTACTATATTACTGTTAGTAACTTGGATTGTATGAAAAGACTAAAAGCGAATCATTAGATAACCTAAACTACAAGATAAAATAACTAAATACAAATGACTTGTGCACCTACACCTTTAGGCTAACCTCCCTTATTGCCTTCGGAAAACAGTCACGTCCCTCGAACGTAGGGACGCCTTAGCAAAGACCCTCGATTAAGTAATCATACAAAAAGATTATAGTCCCTCGATGACCCTTTCGATGTTGCCTTTCAGAAATGATCTAGTTCCTCAAGTTACCTAGGAATAAAACAATGACAGTCCCTTATGAAAAATGCTAAAGCGTCCTTGTGAGTTGCCTTTGATGACCGTACGATTACCCTCGCATGTCCCTTCAAATCCAATGATAGGGCTTCCTACTAACTAATGGTACAGATAGCACTATCTAAAGGAGGAGGAAAATACAAGAACGACCTTGAGTAGGGTAAAACTCCTAATCGCTTTCTCACAAAGCTCCTCAAAACAAAAACATTTTTCACAATCACACTTTTCAATAAATATTTTCAAACAAACACCTTGTACACATTCTCGAGCACAGATACAAGAATCATTACAAAGTTTCGCCTTCCATTGGTATTTTAAAATATTTTTTCAAATACACAACACCAAACAATTTTCAAATAATGAGTTAAGAGATTAAGAGCCCGTATATAACTACGAATGAAAAGGGTGCTAACACCTTCCCTTTTCATAACCTACCCCCCGAACTCAAAATCTTCAAAGTCTTTCCTGTTCTTTTCACCCTTTCCTTATTGGATAAAAGAAAAGTCGGCGGTGACTCTTTCTATCTACAATATTTGCGTTAAAGCACAAAACAAGTCAGTTCTCCCACCATGTTACATGTACCCTTATGTTTACGCTCATACTACGTCCACGTCGCATTGCCTCTCCTTGAAAACATTTTCATACCCTCAAGAACCAAAATAAAATATATTTTTCATACACATGCATTTGCATATCTCTCATTCATATATGTGCACAAAGTTCATATAATTTATACTTCCACCCTTATCCAACTGTGATTAAGCTAACACGATTCTCAATACTCACAAGCAAACTCAAACCATGTCTCAAGAAGCCATGGAGGAACTCAAAAGAGGCCAAGAACTATTGAAGGAGGAGGCCCACCAGTTGAAGACTCAAATGAACTTGATCATGCAATTATTAATGAGGAGCAAAGGTAACCCTTCGTCATCCCAATCACAAGCCCATTTGGAACCACAAATGCCACCACCATAGAAAATTCCCCCACCTCAGCAGCAACTACAACAACCCTATCAACAGAAGGGATATGCCCAACAAAGGGGAAGACGAAAAATACCACCAAGGAGATTTGATCCACTTCCCATGCCACACAGTCAGCTACTACAACATTTACTCAAGGCATCTTTGGTAGAGCAGAAGTCACTGATCCTCCGATTGGGGCACTCCCGCCTAAGTATGATGCAAATGCCAAGTGCGAGTATCATGCCAACTCTCCTGGACATACCCTTGAAATCTATTGGGATTTACAACACAAGGTCCAAGATTTGATCGACAATAAGTAGTTGACTTTTAAAGAAGGGATCCCATTGGTGAACGATCGCCCCTTGATTTGAAAAATCCAAAGACTAAGAAGAATCTCCTAAAGTCAGGGGATCAACAAGGGAGCTTATCTTTAGATCATTAGGCTTTTATCATTTCAATTTGTGATTTCTTAGTTGCTAAATTTCATTTTCTATAAAGTTGTATCTTTGGATGAGTAATTCTAATAAAATGAGCATGCATATTTTGAAATCAATCCATTCGTTTCACTCTTTCATTATCATTTTTCTATATAATCGACGACTTTTCCATTTTCATTTTTCATCCTTAAAAAACTTTGAGGGAGAATGACGAAAATTAAATAATTGAATTTGGCTGACGTATGATTTTTAATAGTAATATCGAGCTGATGATGTAAGGCATTGTTTCAATTCCTAACAGTGGAAAAATAAGGAGTTAATCCATAAGTAACCCCCTCGAACCAGGAGTTGGAGTTTTTTTCTATTTAAAAAAAAACCTTAATTTCAACCAGGGACAGGGTAGTCTTTCAATTAATTTAGTAGTGCACTCAAGTCTCAAGAGAATAAAGCCATCTAAGAAAAGGTTCAAGTGTATCTCCACCCTCGATACATCATTGAGGAAATGATCTAAGAAAAGGTTCAAGCACATCATTTTCCTCGTGCACATCAACAAAGATTGAGGAAGAAATCAATAAAGACAAAGTTCATGATGTCTTCTTCTTCAATACATCATTCAAGATCGAGGAAACAATAAAGACAAAGCTTACAACAATCAGCATGACAGTCCCAAGTGTGATATGGTGGGAGAACCTACTTGAGGTTTTGTGTTTGTGTTTGCAAATGTTCCGGTTTAGCAAGAGTCGCCACCGACTTTTTATTTTATCCAAAGGAAAGGTCAAAAAGCACAGGAAAGACCTTTGAGATATTTTCTTGGGTTCGGGGGGTAGATTATGAAAAGGGAAGGTGCTAGCACCCTTTTCATCCATGGTTATCCATGGAATCTTAGTTACTTGTTTAGATCACTTGCTTTTGCTTTTCAATGGTTTGAAATGGTGCTTTGTGTGTGGTTTTGAAAATGTTTTGAAAAGAGGCCATCGTTGTGGCAACCTTTGTAATGATTCTTGTTTGAATATATACAAAGGTGTATTGCTTTTGAAAAGATATTTCAATGTTTGAAAGTTTGTTTTCGGAAATGTTTTGAAATTGTGTTGTGAGGTGTGTTTGAAAATAGCAAGGATGTTTTGCAAGCTTTGATCAAGTAACTAAGAGTTGTCTACCCTATTTTACTCAAAGATCTTTCCTACACATTTTTAACCCTTTTGACAGTGTTGTTTTACCATTTCATTTGGTAAACAACCTTGTATTAGCATGTTAAACGGGACAGGCGCGGGTCATCGTATTGACCATGATAGCAATTGTGCTAAGTATCTTTAGCAATTTTTGAGGGACTAGATCATTTTTTGTATAGGTAACCAAGATAGCATCATCGAGGGACTATAATCTTTTGTTTTGTTTTTGATTTGCCAAGATACTCAACATGCATATCATGGCCATTTTAAGGCAACAAGTGGATGAAACCATTGGGGTGCATGTGTGCATTGTGTTGTCAATTTTCATGCTTTTTGTCTCTGTATTAGTCAAGCTATTTGTTTTGATTTTGGACTTTTTGCATACAAACTCTAATCTCTAACATGGCATATTTGTAAGCATAAAGCGCACGAAATAAATCTACACTATTACAACATTTGATATGGGGAGAGGGATACAATTTTTAAATGAGGGATATTTGCAAGAAAATAAAACCCTAATATTTACTATTACATCCAAATTGAATAATTGATACAAATATTAAATGAACAATATTTAAATAAATAAATTAAACAAATATGCAAACTATTATGAATATGCAAAAAATGTTTTGTTTATTTTTTATGTATGTACAAATATTTAATGTATATAAAGAAAAAGAAATAAAAGATTCTATATTTTTTTATTAAAGGGTAAAAACCCTAATTTTCCTTTAAGAAAGTATATACATATATATTATATACAATAAAATAAAAATAAATGAAATATGTACAAATGTCAAAAATGAAAATATATTAGAAAAATATTATTTTTAATGAAGGTAAAAACCCTAGTTTCTTTTAAGAAAGTAAATATATATTAATTGTTTTATTCATGTATGGTAAAATAAAATAAAATATACACAAAATAAAAATATGTTTAAAAAAAATTATTTAAGTATAAATGATAAATAAGTAAAAAAATAAAGGTGTAATATTTTTTTTTATGTTTTATTTTCAAATTCTCATTTAAGTAAAATAAAAATATATACTATTTGATAATTATTTTCATGTTAGAAAAATAAAATAAAATACAAAAGTAAATGTGAAAATTTATAAAAAATATTTTGGTATTTTTTATGTTTAGAAAATAATAAAATAAAATCAGAAATGAAAATAAAATGGAAAAATACAAAAATATGAAGAAATGGGCCAGAGGGGTGCAGTCAGCAATGAAGGGGGTGTCTAAAACAAGAAGCCAAAGCCCAACCCAAATCCATACTTCATCTTCAACCTCTCGTTCAAAAAATGCGCGCGCTTGTACCAAATGCCAGATCCTGCATACGTGCTCTAATGCAAAAACTCATAACATCAAAGTTGTAGCATTTTTCAAGACGAATTCAACCATATAAGAAACTTGATCTATCTCTCAAAGACCAGAGAGAATTTCTCTGGCCCTAATTTTAACCTAATTTTTTCAGGAAGGTCATGGATCAAATTCTCTTAACACATTTAACTTAAATGAAAACTGAGCATATGTACAACTTCATGGCTATGAGTACTGCATTTTTTATTCACAAACCTAAGCCTAATGATTCCTAAATAGAGAGATAGGAAGTTGACAAAAACCTGTTTCAGTTGACTTCGTGTATGGCAATGTGGAGCTTTTCAGTGAGGCCTGAGATGTTTGGGAGCTTGCTTGAACTTCCTCTGACCTTCCCCAATGCCTAGTTTGACTTGAATGTGCTTGAACAAGCCTATAGAACTCAACTTGCACAAGCTGAAAACAGAAACGGTAAACCTTGTAAAGGGAGTTACAGTCAGTGTTTAAGGGTTGGGATAGCTTGGATAGGTTATATGGAAGGTGTTTGAACAAGTTTGAGGCAAAACGCACGAGGGGTTTTTGCTATGGAAGTCAAACTGCAGGGAGTGCCCTGTTTTGCCAATGGAAGGTGATTTTCTGCTATGGAAGGTTTGAGGGCTCAAAGGCTCATGTTTCTGGCTCAAAGGGATGTGTGAAACTTGTCTTAAATGCTTGCACAAGTTGGTTCTATCAAATGTTCAAGTTCTAGTGTATTTGACAAGTTTCTTGGTTATGAAGCAAAATGAGAATTGACAAAGAGCAGGCATGTACAGGCTAGCTCTAACCCTACATACATTGTGTAAGCTTGGACCCAATTTTGTGGATTTTATTTTCTGCATAAGATCTTGTTCAAGGCTCAATTATTCTATTTGACATAAAGCAAGATTTGGACAAAAATGGCAATGTTACCTTTTACTAATTTTGGATTAATCTATTGTATAATCCTCTAATGACCAAAACAAAGCCTTAGACCAATGGGTTTGCATTTAGTTATTGAGTATGGAAGGGTTTTGATACCTGTAATCAAGTACAATCAAGGCTGATTAGAGTTTGCAACTTGTATCAATATGAACATGCCATGGATCAAAAGTGAGTTTTTGCCAACTTCAAGCCTTCATTTCTCCCTAAACACAAATGATTTTGGACACTTATTTGACTTTTTAGAAATCTTGTAAAATTCTCTACATTCCATCTTTGAAATGCATTTTTATATTCCAAGTGGAACTAGGTGAAAAATTGCCAAGAAGATAGGTCAAAATCCTGCCTAAACTAGGGCAAAATTTCACTAAGTTAAAAGTTTCATGGACCCTTGTTCCAAAATTCGTAACTTGAGATATAGGCTTATTTTGGGAAAACTTTGTGAATAAAAGTTGTAGACTTTGCGGAGGACTATAACTTTCATGTTAGAAGTTTTGTTTGAATCCAATTGCATCATGGTGAAAATGTTGGGCAAAGTTGGGAAAAATTAAGAAAATTTCATAACTTAGAAAAATTCTAAGTTATGAAAATTTTCAATCTTAAACCCTAATTTGCAAAATTGGGTTTCTTGATGAACACGTTTCATGTTTTGACACATCTTGATGAAAAAGGACCCTTGGCACTTGATTTTGACCAAAAAGTCAAAGTTTGACTTTTCAGTGTACAGTCAAATTTTGATCAATTGACTGAAAAATTCATCTGTCAATCTAATGCATTTGAGATCTTTTGAACCTTGTGAATAGGTCAAGATGATTCCATTGAGCCCTTAAATCCATGTTTGAGCCCAATTTGCCATTGGCTAGGTTAAAAATCAGAAATTTCCCTTGTGCAGTCAAAACCCTAAAAATGACCATTTTGCCCTTTTGATGATCTGATCAAATTTATTGAGGAGTTGTGGTCCAAACTTGATCAAATGGTTAATATGTGCCTATAATGTTGATATGGACCAAAAATTGTGAGGTTTGACTGTAAATTGGCCACAGTTAACTTTTTCCTCAATACAGTTGATTTCTAGGTCAACTGTCCAATTGACTGGGTAAAAATTTGATTCAAGGCTCGAAACTTGGTAGAGGTAATCTTGTAAGTCCAACATGAAGCATGAAAGTCATATTAAGCATTGGAAGTCCAAAAATCCATGTGCAAACTCAAACCCTAATTTAGGTCATCAGTGCAAGGAGATGTCTTAAGCAGAGCAAAACCCTAATCCTGTCTATAGTTCAAGGAGTCTGGTGAGGGGAAATCTTGATAAAATAAGAGGGCAAATTTTGGGGTACAACATCTGACCCTGTTCAATCTTCTTGAAACTGAAGAGTTAGATTGGCGAGTTTGCCTTTCGTGACTCGAAGGTAAAAGAGGATTGGACACTAGAGTGCCCGTAAATTTGCACTCGTCAAAATGTAGCTGAGGGAATGGGCTTAAAGATGCCATTTGGAGATGGTAGAATCTTGCTGGAGATGGGATTAAAGATGCCATCCAATACTTGTTTGTTGAGAATCAGGAGAATGAATGTCAGAATAGTATCCGTATCTGGAACGTATCTGAGTTGTATCTGGAGATTGGATTCGTATAAGCAAAGGAATAACGTCCGTGTCTGGAGCGTATCTGAGTTGTAATTGTATTTGATTCTTGAATGAATATCAGAATGACTGCCATGTCTGGAGTGTATTTGTATTGTATCCGAATTCTGAATGGGCGACAGAAAAACATCCGTGTATGGAGCATCTCTGGGCTGGGGATAAATTCCGAATGAGTGACAGAATGGCAATCGTGTCTGGAGCGTATCTGGACTGTATCTGAAGTTGAGATCTTGTATGAGTAGCAGAACGACTTTCGTGTCTGGAGTGCATCTGTACTGTAACTGGGATCTGGGCAAGTGACAGAATGACTTCCGTGTCTGGAGTGCATCTGAACCTGAAGTTGATAGTTGAATCTGAATGAGAAATAGAATGGCTTCCGTGTCTGGAGCGTATCTAGTATGTATCTGATTGCTGAAGTCTGAATGAGTAGTAGAATGACCGTCGTGTCTGGGGTGTATCCATATTGTATCTGAAATAAGAGATCTGAATGAATAGCAGAATGACTTCCATGTCTTGGAGTGTATCCATACTGTATCTGAAATCTTTGAACATTTGTTAAAGGTAGCTTTTAATCTTATCCTGAAAAGGGTAAAATGTTAGCTAAAGCACAAAGTTATGTTGCATGATATGTATGATGCAATAAAATGTGTTCTATCAATGTTTATGATATATGAATGTAATGGATGCGCATGTAAGCTGAGTAGCTGTCATGCTGAGTGTGATATATCCTTGATAGCTAGAGATGATGAAATCTTCGACTGCTGCCGGGGAAAATAAATCCTTGACCTCTATTGGAGATTTAAAATCTTTGATTGTTGAGAATGAGAAATCCTTGTACCATTGTTGGGGATTGAAAATCCTTGGTGACTTGTGGGGATGTGAGAATCCTTCATGACTTTCCTTGAGAAATAAGGAAAACTCTGACGATCTCTACTGGGGAATTGAAACCTTGGAGGCTTCCACTGGAGAAAAGAGAACAAGAATCTTCGTTCTGCTGGGAAATAACCCTGTGGGGAAAAGCTTATTCCTGTTTGGAAGAAGTTCAAGAGTTTAGGTTGTATGCCACTTTGAAAATGAGAATCTTCATTTTGTCGGGAATATCAGGAACTCGGGTTATATGCCACTTTGAGAATGAGAATCTTCATTCTGTCGGGAATATCGGGAACTCGGGTTATATGCCAATCTATTGGGGAAGCAAGAATGAGAATCTTCATTTAGGTGTTTGGGTAAGGAGGTTGGGAGTATGCCAATCTTCCGGGGTTTCAAGAATGAGAATCTTCATTCTGTTAAGGGTATCAGGAGCTTGGGTGTATGCCAATCTTCTGAGGTATTATCCTTGGTTGGGGATAAAACAAAAGTTAACTGTTATCTGGTTGATTTCCAGGCTTTAAGATAACTTACTGGGGGATTTGGAGAAACCGGATGATTTCCATTGTGGTTTAAAGGTTGAAGTTTTGGACTCCGTTGGGGAAGAAAGTTTTATCTTCGCTGAGGGTTTGCAGCTCAAAGTTTTCTGGCTCCGTTGGGGATTGGGAGTTTGGAAACTTAGTTCTGATGTGGATTTTGAAACTTCACTCCACTGGGGATATATATTTCAAGGCTTTAGCTCTGTTGAGGATCTGAATGATGTATTGCAGGGGATTTCCTCTGGAATAGCCTAAATACATTTTCCTATACTTTCAAGCCATTAGTAATTACCCTTTCTCATTTCGTTTTATTTGTAAGCAATGATTATATTCAAATGCATATGCTCATTTAATAAATCATTGGACGTTTTCAAATAAAACATAAGTGTAAAAGGAAAGAAAAGGCAAACAAATTTTTGTACTTTGAAGTATCTTTGTATTAACTTTGTGTAAGTATTTTGTACTAAGGAGACAGACATCCTAGTAATAGAATGTTGTCATAAAATTGGGAAAAAATTTATACAAAGAAAGATGGCTATGTGTAACAATTTCATGGGGTTCCCATTCTGCTATAGCCTTCGTAACTCTTAGTATCTTGTCCATTTGTGGCTTCGTTCGATGTTGATTAGGTTGATCAGAAGCCCGAAGCTTGTCTGTGAAGAGATTGTCCTTAAAGTGATCCGACGTGACATAGTCATATGCTTTAATTCCCTAACTTTTGCCTGGACCGTCCTTTCGGGTTTTCGATCCACCGGGAAACCCTTTTTTGCCCAAGTCGCCCTTTCGGGTTTTCAACTTGCCGGGTGTACAAATTTTTTATTTATCCCTAATTTTTGCCTGAACCTCCCTTTAGGGTTTTCGATTCACCGGGATGCCCATTTTTTCCCAAGTCGCCCTTTCGGGTTTTCAACTTGTCGGGTCGTTTATGCATAGTATCTTTTGACTATGTATGCGTTCGCAGGGTGCGGCAGGTCATCGCCGTCCATGGTGGTCAGAATCATAGCCCCACCAGAAAATATGTTTTTGATCACAAATGGTCCTTCGTAAGTAGGAGTCCATTTGCCCCTGGGATCACTTTGCGGCAAGATGATCCGCTTGATTACAAGGTCCCCGACTTGATATACTTGTCTCTTGACTTTCTTGTTGAAGGCCTTGATCATACGTTTCTGATACGCCTGACCATGGCAAATAGTAGTAAGTCTTTTCTTGTCAATCAAGTTAAGTTGATCAAGCCGGGTCTGAATCCAATTGTCTTCATTCAAACCAGCATCCTTCATGATTCTCAAGGAGGGAATCTGAACCTCGATAGGAAAAACAGATTCCATGCCGTATACCAAAGAAAAAGGTGTTGCCCCCGTTGAAGTGCGTGCCTTGGTACGGTACCCGTGCAGATAAAACGGTAACATCTCATGCCAGTCCTTGTAGGTGACTGTCATCTTTTGAACGATCTTCTTGATATTTTTGTTAACAGCTTCGACAGCACCGTTCATCTTAGGCTGATAGGGAGATGAATTGTGATGTTGAATCTTGAACTGCTCGCACAGAGCGGTGATCATAGTATTGTTCAAATTTGTACTGTTGTCAATGATGATCCTGTCGGGGATACCATACCGGCATATGAGGTTTTGCTTGATGAAGCGGGCAACCATATTCTTTGTAATGGATGGGAAGGAAGCTGCTTCGACCCACTTGGTAAAGTAATCAATGGCCACCAGGATGAAACGGTGTCCTTTGGATGTTGTAGGCTTGATCTCTCCAATCATGTCGATTCTCCACATCGCAAATGGCCAAGGAGCTGTTAAGACATTGAGAGGAACTGGGGGAATATGTACCTTGTCAGCATAGATTTGGCATTTGTGACAAGTACGAGAATGTTGATGACAATCAGCCCCCATGGTAGACCAGTAGTAGCCTGCCCGTAGAATCTTCTTAGCCATCGTATGACCACTTGAGTGGGTGCCAAAGGTGCCATTATGTAGTTCAGCCATGATCTGCGCAGCTTCAACCTTTTCCACACAACGGAGTAGGACACAATCAAGATTGCGCTTGTATAGGATACCATTGCTCATAAAGAACTTGGACGCGAACCTTCTTAAGAACTTTTTGTCGTTGACTGAAGCTCCTTCAGGATATTCTTGTGCTTCGAGATACCTTTTATCGTCATGAAACCAAGGTCGGTCCACTACTTCTTCGGTATTAATCTCGTGACAATGTGCAGGTTCGTCCATTCGTTCAATGGTGATTTGAGGTGCCTCATTGTCCCAGTTAAGTTTAAACATGGATGACACTGTAGCTAGCGCATCTGCTAGCTGATTTTCTTCTCGCGGGAAGTGCTCGAAAGTAATCTGCTCGAAATGTGGTAACAATGTCAGGACATGTTCTTTGTAAGGGATGAGGTTAGGGTGCTTAGTATCCCATTCTCCTTTGATTTGACTGATAACTAAAGCTGAGTCCCCAAATACAACCAAAGATTTAATTCCCAAGTCAATAGCAGCCTTGAGACCAAAGATACAAGCTTCATACTCGGCCATGTTGTTGGTGCAGCTGAAGTAGAGTCTAGCAGTGAAAGGTGTATGGAAACCTTCTGGAGAGATAAGCATCGCACCGGTACTGTTTCCAAGTGCGTTGGAGGCACCATCAAAGTACAGAGTCCATCAGGATCCTTGTTCAGGTCCGTCATACGGTCTGTTTTCTTCAATGTTCCTCAAAGTCATGATATCCTCGTCGGGAAAGTCGAACGTTATGGATTGGTAATCTTCGACAGCTTGATGGGCTAGATGATCGACTAGCACACACCCCTTTATGGCTTTTTGGGTCGTGTATTATATATCATATTCGGTGAGGATCATCTGCCATCTAGCGATTCTTCCAGATAAAGCAGGCTTTTCGAAGATGTACTTGATCGGATCCATTTTAGAAATCAGCAAAGTGGTATGCATCAACATATACTGCCTTAGCCGGCGAGTAGCCCATACCAAAGCGCAGAAAGTTTTCTCGAGCAGTGAGTAGCGAGTCTCACAGTCGGTAAACGTTTTGCTAAGGTAATAAATGGCATGCTCTTTTCAGTCAGACTCGTCATGTTGGCCCAATACGCACCCCATTGAATTATCCAAAACGGTCAGATACATGATTAAAGGTCTTCCTTTGACGGGTGGCATCAAGATAGGAGGTTCCATTAAATAATCCTTGATCTTATCGAAAGCAACTTGACAGTCATCATTCTATTTAACCACCTGATCTTTCTTCAACAGCTTGAAGATTGGTTCACAGGTAGATGTTAGGTGAGAGATGAACCTTGCAATGTAGTTTAGGCGTCCCAAAAAACCTCTGACCTCCTTCTTAGTGCGAGGGGCAGGCATTTCTTGTATAGCTTTGACTTTGGAAGGATCAACCTCGATGCCTTTGTTACTGATGATGAATCCCAAAAGTTTACCGGACCTGACTCCGAAAGTGCACTTGCTAGGGTTTAGTCTGAGCTTGTATTCCTTTAACCTGACAAACAGCTTTTGCAGATGGTCGAGGTGTTCTTCTTCTGTCTGTGAATGGGCTATCATGTCGTCTACGTAGACTTCAATCTCATAATGTATCATGTCATGAAAAAAAGCTACCATGGTTCGCTGATAGGTTGCCCCGGCATTCTTCAGTCTAAATGGCATCACTTTATAGCAAAAGGTACCCCACTGCGTAACAAAAGTAGTCTTCTCCATGTCTTCGGGGGCCATTTTGATTTGGTTGTACCCTGAAAATCCATCCATGAAAGAGAATACCTTATGCTGAGCTGTATGGTCGACCAAGATGTCAATGTGCGGTAGTGGAAAGTCATCCTTAGGGATAGCCCTGTTTAAGTCTCTGTAGTCCATGCACATTCTGACTTTTCCGTCCATCTTAGGCACGAGCACAATGTTAGCAACCCATTATGGATAGGAAGTAACAGCAAGAAAGCCAGCATTGAACTGCTTCATCACTTCAACTTTGATCTTTTCGGACATGTCGGGCCTCATTCGACGGACTTTCTATTTGATTGGTAGACAGTCTTCTCTTGTAGGGAGACGGTGAACCACAATATCTGTATCCAGTCCCGACATGTCTTCATATGACCAGGCGAAGATCTCAACATATTCATTCAACAACTGAACTAAGCGCTCTTTGACACTTGACTCCAGGTTGGCACCCACTTTGACCTCTTTTCTGTCTTCGTCTGTTCCCAAATTGACAGCCTCTAACAACTCTTCATGGGGCAGAATAGCCCTTTCTTCCTATTGCAAAAGTCTAGCCAACTCTCCAGGCACTTCACAGCCTTCATCACCTTCGTATTCGGCATGATTGACCAGATCTTCAGAGTCACTGAAGGCCATAGCAGAATTGTTACCCATGGAATCCGGAGTGGATGGGTACCTGCATTTTGTGAGTGTGGGTGTGTGTAAGGGATAGCCACCTTTAAGCAAATAAAAATGTAAAAAGAAAGAAAATGAACACAAAAGTTTATATATGAAAACGTCCATGATTCATTAAAAATGGCATATGAAAATGAAGAATCAAAACCCTAACAAATGGACCTATATGCCCCGGGTAAGGCATAAGGCGAAAAGAGTGTACGAATTGTTTAATAATTATTACAGACCAAACAGGAAATGTTCAAAAGATAAATTATTGATTGATGAAAGTAATAGGAATGAAGTCTTTCGCCTCCCAGTTGTTCAGTCCTCCTTCAATAGTTGGAAAGATCCAGTCTTCAAAATTGCTTTCTTCTTCATCATCCTCTAAAGCATGAACTCCATGATGAGTGATTTTCAATGGAGGTCCTCTAGCCCGGGAGCAACGCACAGCTTTCTGACTAGCAGCGGTGAAACCCAATCCGAACTTATCTGTCTTGTAAAGAAAATCTGGCAGTTGACCCCATACCATGCTTCCTCCTTTTTTGATCACAGCCTCCACATCTTTAAGGGATGACATTCAGGATACAGGTTTGGTAATGATGGGCACAACAGTCATTGTCTTGGCTACCGCAACTTCAGGAGAAACCTCTTCAAAGTGTTGGAAAGGTGTTTCTATGAATTCACCATCTAACTCCACGTAGCGGAAAGAGTTAAGGTGGCTTATCATATACTCCTCCTCACCATGAACTGTTATGATTTTACCTTGGACTGGGTACTTGAGCATCTGGTGTAAAGAAGAAGTGACTTCCCCAGCGTTGTGGATCCATGGCCTTCTCAACAAGCATGAATATGAAGTAACGATGTCCATCACATAAAATGTAGAGTTGAAAATTTTTGTTCCCACCTTAATTGGGATGTCCACCTCTCCGTGAACCATCCTCTTAGAACCGTCGAAGGCTCTAACAATGATATTACTAGGATTTAAGGTCAAACCTTCACAGTCTAGCCTGTCCAATGCTTTCTTTGGTAGGACATTTAAAGATGAACCGGTATCAACCAGAACGTGAGCAAGTGTGGTCCCTCTGCACTCTACCGAAACATGCAGCGCATCATTATGTTTTCTTCCCTTAGATGTTAGATCGGCATCAAAAAAGCCAAGACCATTGTCGGCTGTAAGGATAGCTACACACTCTTGAAACTGATCCATAGAAGTTTCTTGAGGCACGTGCACCGTATTTAGGAATTTGATCAAGGCTTTGGCATGAGCCTCAGAGCAGAGCAATAGAGCCAGCATAGATATTTTTGAAGGGGTTTTCCCCAGCTGCTCTACGACATCATATTCGCTTTTCTTAATTATCTTTAAAATCTCCTCCATTTCCTTTTGGGTGGTCTCGGGGATAACCAAAGTCTGAGCCCTCGTCCTGACAGACGCTTCTTGGATCCCCTTACCTTTATCAGCAGTAACAACAGAGGGTATATCTTCGAGAGTAACAATTTCTTCAATAATTGGACTTTGTACAGATATTTTGACTGACACAGGAGCACTTGAGGGTCCGAAGATTTCCCTTGGAGGAGCGATATCCGGAGAGAAGATTCTTCCGCTACGAGTGATCTTACTTGTCCCCGTAATATTCCCTATGTCAGGAGTTTCTTCATCTGAACTTTCTTCAAATGATTTGATCTGCTTAACACCGTGGTAGAAGATCTCTCCTCCATAATTCCATGGTATTGTCTTGTTGGACTTATATGGGATAGGCCCCGGCATTGTAATCTTCAGAAGTACACACTTTGGATCGGGTGTAATCTTAACAGGTCTTTTGGAGACCTTGGAAAGATTGTCGGAAATGGTGATTATAGCAACATCATTGATTGGAGTAACAAGAGTAACAGTAGTAATAGGAGTTTTCTTGAATAGGATTTCTTGAGTATCCATCAGGCGTTGGATGCTTGACTTCAATAGCGGACAGTCGGATTGCAAGGTATAACAAAGGTAACAATCTTTTTCATAGCCCGGGAAAATCCCGGCTTTCAACAAATTCATCTTGATCATTGGTAACAGAGTCATTAAGTTATTAACAGCAGTAACATGAAGATCTTCTACAATAGCATGGACATTGTGACCATGTTTTGGCATAGGAGCGGATATCACATTAGGTTTTTCGGGGGCATCAAACTCCACCCACTTGGCATCTATTAAATCTTGGATCTTGTTTTTAAGGGCCCAACAGTTGTTGGTGTCGTGCCCCACACTGTCCGAATGATATGCACATTTTGCATTTGAATGATAATAGGGAGAAGAGGTATTTGGGTTCTTCGGCGCTTCTTTCAAGTTTGTAAGGTTTAACTTTAACAGATGAGGGAGAATCTGAGCAGGCGTCATATTGATCCGAGTGAATTGCCGCTGTGGCATTTCTACCCTTTGCTGGTTAGCTCTGGGTTGACTACTTCGAGGTTGATCGGTTGAGGAATTTTGAATCATCACAGCCCCCACCGCTGGTCGGCGCTCCATTCTTCCTTGATTTCTCTGGGTGTAAACAACATAAACTTCTTTCTTGGCTGGAAAGGTCTTCTTGATAGTAGTGGAATCAAATGCATCCTTATGAATTTTACCGCTCTTAATGCCAGCTTCGACCCTTTCACCCGTCAGAATTAACTCGGTGAACCCTGCAAATGAGCTCCCGATCAAGTGATTAAATAATGGACCTGACAGGGTCCCCAAAAACATATCAACCAGCTCTCTTTCAGACAATGGTGGATGCACCCTTCCAGCCAAATCCTGCAACTTCTGGGCATATTCTTTAAAGCCTTCGTTAGAGACCATACCCATACTCTGTAATTGAGTATGAGTAGGCGCTAAATCTGCGTTATATTGGTATTGTCGGTAGAAAGCAGCAGCCAAATCCTCCAAGTTATTTACATCAGACCTCTCAAGCTGATAGAACCAGTCCAATTGTGTACCCGACAAACTATCTTGAAAAAAGTGGACCCACAGATCCTTATCAGAAGAGTGAGGTTGGATCTTTCTGACGTAGGACGGCAGATGCATCTTCGGACAGGACAAATCATCGTATTTAGCAAATGTGGGAACTTTGAACTTAGGGGGAATGACAATCCCAGCAACCAACCCTAGTTCTTCGAAATCCAACCCATGTACTCTTTGTACCTCCATGGCTGCCAGCCGATCTTCCAGATTTTTATACTTATCGTCCGCCGGAGGGTACTGCTGCTTAGAGTAATCTTCATCCTCCTATTCTTCTTCGTCTTCAGCCTCAGACTCGGAAGGTACCTCAGCTCCTTTTCCTTTACCAACCCCTTCATCAGACGTCGATGGGAAATCTAGGACCCTCCTAGCTTGGTTCTCAAATCTTCTTCCCATAGTGGCCACACAAATTCTTTTCTTTTTCTTCTTTTATTTTTCCATTTTCATTCTCTAACAGTGCTTTAAGGTCCTCTTGACCCTTTGCCGAGGTCATGAGGAGTTATTGGAATTGCGAATTTTGTGCTTGCAGATCTTTGACCCTCTGCTCTATATCCATCTTGCTGAAATAAACAGCAGAAAGATAAGGAAACCTGGTGTGAAGACTTGTTTATGCATATGATGAATGATATGTATTCATGTAATGCATTCAAGGATTAAGAAATTCAAAGTTGTTGCAAACAAAAAGAACACACGTCATATTAATAAGAAGAAATTTGTTAGTACATAAATGCCCCATGGGCAAAATATTACAAAATTCTTAATATAGAAAGACATTGCGCATCCTCTTTGGTGCGATGTAAGTGTTGAGATTCTGCTCTTCGTGAAGTCGACGGGTAAGTTCCAAAACCTTCTTCTCACTTGCGTAGAAGCTGGCTTCAAAAGTATTTTGTTCTTCCTTGAGCTGTATCTAACTCTTTTGCAAATCCTCCAATGATGTTGGCATGTCAGGATGTAGGAGGGTGTATGGAACCTCTCCTTCCATAACAGGCTTTTTGATCATAGGCAGAATGTGGGGGTAAGGCATCATAAGACTCTGGGCGCGGGTTCGTACCCACTTGAGGTAAGGCTCAAGGGGGATGGAATTCTTGTGTCCCAGTGTCTTACTGTCCACTTTGTCGGGAATCCTCCAAGCTCGGATATACCTTTGTCGAAGTCCTTGAGCATCATTGTCGAAGTCAAAAACCAAGTCTGGAATCAGCATGTCATGAGGGCCATCCCTTCGGGCATACCCAAATTGTCTCAAAGCTAAACAGGGGTTGTAGGTAATGCCTCCCCTAATGCCAAGTAGTGGGACATTAGGGAATTCCCCACAACGATCAATGATGATGACATTTTCTCTGGACCGAGAACACCAATGAACATCAGAATATGTAAGAGTCATCAATCGTTACGACCACCTCAAGCCTTGTTCATTCTTCAAGACTGACTGGGGAAGATGAGAAATAAACCACCTTGCTAGAAGAGGAGTACAGCACATGAGAACACCTCTTTTCCTCATTATTCGTGTGTGAAATGAGTGGAGGATATCCCCAAGAAATGTGGGCACATGATTCTGAGATATGAAAATCTTGACAGCATTCACATCTATAAGTGTTGTACCCCAAATTTTGACCTAAGACGTCATCTCCTATCCGCATCTTTACATTACATTTGTTTTGATCCATCGATTTTAAATTTCATGACTTTTTCGGGCCAAGAGCCATTTATGCTGAACATTGAATCATTTAATCGATTCGTGCAAAAATGATGTTTATTAATTATCTATTATCTAAAACTTGAATAATTGAAATTCATTTTTTTTGATTATTATTTAGTTTAAAGATGTAGGGATAATAAAATGAACATCAGAGAAGAGGCGCATTAATTGTGCGGACGTTTTATTTATTTACTCATTATTTTTAAATTTAAGTAACTAGAATTTATTTTTAGTTATTCTATAATTTAAAGGTTATGAATAATATAAATAAGCATTTGAGGAAATTCATTGGTCAATAACGACTGTTTAATCGTTCGTCGGTCTAGATTAAATAATTGAAATCCTATTTTAATTATTATAATTTAGTTGAGAATGATGGATTAAATAATCGAAGGTATTAGTTGGTCAATGATAATTATTATTTATCTGTTATTATTTTGAATGAAGGTGATTGGAGATTTGTTTTCAATTATTATTCGTTTGGATAAAATAATAAACGATAAATAAATAAAGAAGAAGAATTAATAGACAAATAGTTTCTTTTATTCATTTTTTTTTTTTGGTACAAGCTATTTTGTAAATTATTGTATATATTGCAATAAATTACAATAATGAATTGTCGAAATTAAAATAAAATAAACTAGTCTATCTTAATTCTAAAGCTTCCAATCCAATGCGTGTCCGCTCATTTAATTTTACCTGCACAATTAAAAGAAAAGAATTAGAATCCAAATAAATAATTAAATGCAGAAAATAAATTTTAATGTTCATCATTAAATGTAATGGCCGGAATCAGTTATTTTATTTTTTTTGCAAATCACGGGATTACTCCCGGTTCACAAAAAAAAAAGAAAAGGATTTCAAAACATATGCATAAATTGTTTTCCAAAAAAACTGCATGCTTAAGCTAACCACATTAGTTTTAATCCCAAATATAATTTCAAAGCATACAGCATACAGCATAAGCAAATATGTAGTAACCATATGCAAGCATGCCTTTTAACGTGGCCTACATCAAGAAGCATACAATATGTGATTTAAAAAACAATATGCAGTTTTGACTATTCTTGCAAGCAAAAAATTTCCTTTTTCTTTCATCATTTTCCAGCCACTGCATTTTCAGAAATAGACAGCTTATCACACTTTTGTCAAAGCCATTCTGAGAGAGAAAAAGAGAGGGAGAAGTGTGGGATTTGCAGGCTTAGCTTAGGCAGAAAGAGATATACAAAACAAACTAAGAAATATAGCCAGTAAGAATAATAGCATAGAAGAAGAATAAAGGCAAACTGAGTGGACAGTAGTGCAGAATACTCAGGGAGATCCCAAGAGATTTGTTCCTGGCCTGTAGCGCAAGAGAAGAGAGGAGGACTGTTATATTACAACAAAGAGAAAACAAAGGATCCCATTCACAAAAAAACAGCACAAGAGAAAACCAAATATACAAGTCAGAAAACACATAACCAAAAAACCATTTTTCATAACCTCAAGCCATTTTCAAAAAAACTGTAGGAACAATTCAAAATAAGCCATCACCAAATCAACAAAAACCTGCAATGGCCTCACATCAGTAAAAGCTTTACCCCTGTCCAACCTACCCGAAAACCAGTTCACCATGTCAAAACCTGCATGATCATTGAGAAAACTATTTTCCAAACCATACAAAACACCACCAATTGATTGAGCCCCTTATAGCCAATATCACTATCCCACTGTCAACACCATCCATCATCATAAAAAATCTCTACCAGAACATACTGTCAAGAAAAAAAACCATAAAACATAGCTCAATCCTCATACCAATATGAAAAGCCATATCCCTACTGTGAAGGCCTAGTCACAAAAACTTGACAAAATCTTTTACAAATCCAAGCCATATCATTTCGTAAATCCAGCATATCCAAACTTTCAAACCCATTCCCTAACCTCAGAGTCCATCATAGACAAAACTCTAGGATCGTACAAATCAGAATAGAAGAAGAAGAAAGAGCCAAAATACAGTTCAACGGGTTCCAATAATAGCGACACAGTAGCATTCAAGCAAAAGGAAGGAAACCAAATACCGTTCACCACCGCGTGCGCCCGCTGCCTCCCTGCTGTCCGGCCTCCATCACCCCCCAAGCACCTCCTCCTTCTCCATCTAGGTAACGCCTTCTTCCTTTCTCATTCTTTAAAAACATCATTCAAATCGACATGGACAGTAAAAAATGGAGAACTAGTCAGAACCAACTAAGAACCTCAAAATCAACTAAAAATTGTAAAATCAACAGCGAATTCGTAAGGTTTATACGCTAATCAACATTAACAGTAACGAAAATGTTTTGGTCCTTACCATCTCCGCTCGGAGCCGCCGCGTCAACAATGGAGGGAAGAGAGAAACTTGGTGTGGGTGGCCGGAACTTGGAGGCATCGGCGTTGGAGGCGAAGAAGCAAAGAAGCTGCGCGAGAGAAAGATGAAGATCGTGAAGAGGCGCCGTTCTGCCTTAAACCAAACCCTAAATCCCTTTATCAAACAATATAACCCTAATCTCAATCTAATCCCTTGGACCCCCTTTAACCCACGACCCAATCCCATTTTCTCCCAACCGCTCCATTTCCCCTCACCCAACCCAATACTTCTCTTACACTAAAGCCCTTTGATAATGTTATCCACCCCATATTTATTTACTCTTTAGTTCATTTTATTTCATTTTCTTAACTTAATTAATTTAGATTAGTTAATTTTTCTTAGGAATACACATATTTTTTTAATAAGATAATTTTGACACTTTACCCAAATATTATTTAAGTTTATTAAATTTTAGTCTCCCTTATTTTAATTAGATTTTTGATTTATAAGTGTTATTTAATTTGACTATTATTTAATATTTCTAAAAAAGACATATGAAAATGAAGACTAAAAAACATTTTATTTTATTCCCCTCATTTTTGATTAAATATCAATATAATAAAAACATAAAAAATAGAATATATAAAACTTTAAAAAATATTTCTATTAATTCTCGTTACCTTTTATTATTAAAAATGCGTAAAAAATGAAAACCAATTAAAATTTTTTCTTTTCGCATATTAAACAAAAATCATATAAAATGCATGTTCACATTTAATTGTTGTGTATCATTTTCTGTTTAAATATCTCGCATTTACTTGATTATTCTGTTTGCGTCAATCCAAAGGGAATTGTCTAATTTTTTGTTGACTTCATGTCCTCAAAATGATCGAGCGAATACTCTCATTCATTAAAAACTTAGGTTGATTTTCCTAAAATATTCACCTTTCTTCAAAATTTCAACCTTTTCAAGACTCACACCTTTTAAGTCAAAACTTCGACATTAGGTCGTCGTATCTTCAAAAAAAACCGTCCGTATCCCTTTTCGGCCAAAACGATTTATTTTCAAATCAAGCGATCAATTTTAAATAAAACAGATATTTCAAAAGGTTCCTATAGAGTACTATAGATGCATTGGGTGCTAATACCTTCCCATTGTATAACCAACCCCCGAACCATAAGATCTCTTTTCAAAAACGCTTTGTATTTGTATTTTATTTACATTGCATATTTAGGGTTTATTTCGCTCTTTTCCCTTTTCCTTTGGAAACAATAAAGCGCGGTGGCGACTCTTGCTTTTGCGAGACGAATTAATCAATAATTCGATCTCCGATTTACCCCGCTACATTTTTTATCGCTACAGAATTGGCGACTCTGCTGGGGAAAGATTGACCTCTTGCTGGTCCATCCCTGAGTGGGTTAAGCCTAACTTGGCTTATCTGTTTTACTATTATTTGATTTGTTTGATTATGTGTTTAAATTGGGGTGTTTGGGTTTTTTTTGAAGGACAAATCCTATACCCGGATTAAGTAACACTTAAGGAATAGGACGGGCGGTATAGTCGTGTTAACTTTGAGGGAGTAATCCCGAAGAAGGAGGCATGAGATCCCCCACTCAATGGAAGGCCCTCTTGAACTTAATATTTGTTTACCGAGTAATCGGGAAGACATTATTATTTTCGACCTAGGAGCCCGAGAAGTTGAGGACCGTAGAACCCTAACCCATCTTGGCCTTTTTAGGTGTAGCGCGGAGACTATCACGGAGTAATTCGGAAGTAGTTGTTACGCGATGCTACGCTCGGACGAGTTTCTCTTGAGAATATTGCTAATTATTGAGTAATCAAGACGTTGGTAATATCCGAAAGAGGGATGCAGACTCTGGGAACTCTTAGAACCTTGTCTTACAGGTGTGATCGAAACATTAGTACATACCTTTGGGTGGGCTTTACCCTCGACTCCATGCTGAACTTTGAACCTTTAAACCCCATGTTTGCAAATTTGTGTGTGACTGTCGCATTATCATTCATTCATGCATTCATCAACATCTTTGTAAAAACTCGTTTTTCAAGGAACTTTGGAGTGATTTTTGCAAACGTCACAGGGTATTATGGAACTTGGAAGGAGAAATACTCGAAGCTTTAGCTTCAAAGAGCCCGAGATTGAAGAATTGAAGAGTTTGATTCCGAAGATAGAGAGTCCGACAGATTTTCAGAAGAAATATGGGTCCATCGTACCGCTCATGAAGCGCAAGATGAAGAAGGGCATCCTCAACACTTTGGTTCAGTTCTATGATCCCTTGTATCGATGTTTCACCTTCCCGGATTATCAGTTGATGCCTACCTTAGAGGAGTACTCCTATATCCTTGGTTTGCCGATCGTCGACCGTGTTCCTTTTTCTGGATTAGAAGAGGAGCCTAAATCTCATGAGATAGCAGTCATCACTCATCTAAAGAAGTCAGAGATAGAAGAGAATATGACTACGAAAGGAGGAATCCGGGGTTTGCCGGCTCAGTTTCTGTTGAAGAAAGCTCGTCATTTTGCTGATACAAAGGATACCGTTGCCTTCGAGGACGTGTTTGCTCTACTCGCGTATGGTCTTTTCTTATTCCCTAACATTGATAAATTTGTGGATGTCAATGCCATCAGAGTTTTCCTGATTGGAAATCCGGTCCCTACGCTGCTAGGAGATGCCTATTACTCCATCCACCTGCGAAACTCTCGTCAAGGAGGAATGATTATTTGTTGCGTGCCGTTGCTGTATCAGTGGTACGTCTCGCATTTACCTGGGTCCGATGCTTTCTGGGATCTCGAGAAAGAACCGCGTTGGGCGCCAAAGATTATGGCTCTCACTCATTTCGACATTGACTGGTACAATCGAGCTTACCATGACGTAGAGATCATTGACAGCTGTGGTGCTTTTCCCAATGTACCTCTTCTTGGTACGAAGGGTGGAATCAACTACAACCCTGTTCTAGCGCGCCGTCAGTTCGGGTACCCAATGAGAGATAAGCCGAACAGTATCCATGTGAGTGGTTTCTTTCTTCAGGAAGGACAAGATCATCAAACTGCTAGGAGAGAGATTGAAGGAGCTTGGCGCCATATCCACAAGAAAGGGAGAGATATGCTGGGACATAGAGGCGCCGTTTCTTTGGAACCTTACCTACAGTGGGTCCGTGCTAGGGCTTATGTTCTCAAGATGCCGTATAAACTTGAGAAACCTTTGTTCCCTGCCATCGCACCATCATCAGTTGCTATCCCAATCGCAGATGTAGGAGAGTATCAAGGGAACCTGGCTAGGATGAAGTCCGAGAGGGATGCTTGGAAGGAAAAGTACCATATGTCCGAATACGAGAATCGAGTCCTGACTCGACAGCTGAAAGAGAAGAAGGAGTTGTTGCTTATTCAAGACGGCCGGTTCGTTGACCACGATGAGAAGCTTCGCCAGAAGGATGCCTTGTTGAAGAAATACGCGAGTGAAAGGAAGAGGAAAAGGGAATGTTCAGTAAACTTGGCTCTCGTTCCTAATCCACAAGAAGAAATCATCGATCGACTGATAGCGGAAAAGAAAGATTTAGAAGACTTTTATGAAGAAAAGATCAAGAAGCTCCGACTGCAGCTGGTGTTTGGTCCGTCATCTGAGGACTCTGAGTGAACTTTAGCTTTAGTTTATTTTATTGATGTCATTTTGTAAAACTATGTAAAAGGGCTTCATGCTCCGAAGTTGTAATTTATTGTTTTCTTAAGGGCTTCACGCTCCGAAGTTGTAACTTATTGTCTTATTTTGGGCTTCATACTCCAAATTGTAATTTACTGCTTCATGTTTTAAAATGTAATTTATCACTTTATTCTGGTTTTCAAGTTGCAAGTTGTAATTTATCGCTTTTATTAGTGGACTTGTTATTCCAAGGTTGTAATTTACTATTCCAATTTGAAAGTTGTAATGTATCGCTTTCGATTGACGGATTGAGTTTTTGTTGTTCCAAATTCCTTTACCATTGATGAATGCAAAGTTACTAAAAGTTCCTTGAAAAACTTTTAAAAATGAGTCATCATTTGCATCACCATCGTGCATCATTTCACATTCCACATCACATGTTTTCTAGAGTCTCATTCTTGTTCTTTTTCCACCGAAGGTTGCCAAGCTGTCTCACCAACACGACACTCGGGCCAGTCGTCAGAAAAGAATGGAAGATTTGGAACAGGAAAATCAAGAGCTTCGTGGGGAAGTTGCTACGCTTCGTGCCGAGATGGAAAAGTTAACAGCGTTGGTGGAAAGTTTGGTGGCTGTTCAGAATCAGCCACCGACTACGGCTACCGAGATTCAGACTTCAACTCCAGTGGTTTCCGAGATTGTTATCGCTCCTGCCTCCGCAACTCAAATCAACTCTCCGATCCAGCATCAGATGCCGAAAGGTTTTCCTTGGGGAATGCCTTACAACTTTATGCCGGAAGGGTGTCAGCCTACCGCCCAACCTATATTTCAGCCTGCATTGTCTCTTCCACAACCAGAGACGACTGCACTGCCGCCAGTAATTCCGTCAGTAACATCTTTTCCGCAACCGATCATGACGACCGTTGCTCCAGTGGTCCACTCAGTGCCATACTTGAACGAACCAGTTTATCCTGCCGAACCTGCTGAAAGTATGGGCCTTTTTGATAGAATGGAGGAGTTTCAGGATCAGTTCCAGGAAATGCAGAAAGAGCTTAGAGCCTTGAAGGGGAAGGAGCTGTTTGGGAAGAGCACACATGATCTTTGCCTGGTTCCGAATGTCAAGATTCCGGCGAAGTTCAAAACACCAGACTTTGAAAGATACAAGGGGGATTCGTGTCCTAGAAGCCATTTGACGATGTACGTGAGGAAGATGTCCACGTATTCTGATAATCATGATTTATTGATTCATTATTTTCAAGATAGTTT
The DNA here is from genome assembly GCA_948472305.1 of Vicia faba. NCBI lineage: Eukaryota > Viridiplantae > Streptophyta > Magnoliopsida > Fabales > Fabaceae > Vicia > Vicia faba. Next base: position 273,081,929 of record OX451735.1, on the reverse strand, counting down.
GACGGGTGCTGCCTTGAAGTGGTATATGGGATTGGACAGCATTCGAATCCGCAATTTTAACGATCTCAGTGAAGCCTTCGTCCATCAGTACAAATATAATGTTGACATGGCGCCGGACAGGGATCAACTCCGGGCAATGTCGCAAAGAGACCGAGAATCTTTTAAGGAGTACGCCCAGAGGTGGCGTGAAATTGCTGCTCAGATCCATCCACCTCTGGAGGAGAAGGAGATGACTAAGATATTTTTGAAGACCTTGGGATCCTTTTACTATGAGAGGATGATAGCCAGCGCGCCCAGTGACTTTACCGAAATGGTGAGCATGGGTATGCGATTAGAGGAAGGAATTCGTGAAGGACGTTTGATTAAAGAGGGGAGTACGTCCAGCAGTGTGAAGAAGTTCGGAGGTGTTTTCCCAAAGAGGAAAGAGCAAGATGTTAGTGCTTTGTTTCCAGGTAGGCCTAGGAGAGGCTACTCTCACGTCGCGGCAGTCACTCCGGCTGTCCGCCCGGCTTTGGTAGCCCCATCTCATCAGATTCCGCCACCTCAACAACGACCTTTTCAACAGCAGCCTCGACAACAGGCCTATCCACTCAACCATCAAAACCGTTCGCCCAGAAAGCCGCAGTTTGACGCCATTCCCATGACGTATACTGAATTGTTTCCCGCTCTCATTAGAAAGAATCTCATCACAACAAAACCACCTCCTGTCGCACCGAACAGTGCTTCCCCGTGGTATAAGGCGGATCAATTCTGTGAATATCATCAAGGGTCACCAGGACACAACCTTGAGAATTGCTTTGCGTTGAAGGCGGATGTGCAGAGATTAATTAAGCATGGCATCTTGTCTTTTAAGGATGTGAATCCAAATGTCAGAGACAACCCTTTGCCCCGACATGGGGCAGCTTCTGTGAATATGGTGGAGGGTTGCCCCGGGAAGTTCAGAGTTTTCCAAGTCGAGCACATCAGAGAATCATTGATCAGGTTACACCAAAGTTTGAGAAGACTTGCCTTTGTTAGGCACCAACATGACTATGACGTTTGCCAGTTTTGTTCAAGAGAAGAGGATTGTCCTATTGTGAAGGAGGACATTCAGAAGTTGCTAGATCAGAGAATTATTACTATTACCTATGACCGAAATCCTGAAGATGAAGTAAATGTGATAACCCCACAGTTTAATTTACCAGAATCAGTAGAGATTGCTTACAACAGCCAGACTGCGTCTGCTGATCCTTTGATTATTTATCCACCTGGCCCTGTGCCTTATAGCTCAGACCAAGCCGTGCCGTACAAGTATAACGCCACCATGATCGAGAATGGGGTAGAGGTCCCCATACCAACTAGACCGTCTTTCGTTAATATTGCCGATGTAAGTAGAGTGACAAGAAGTGGGCGTGTTTTTGCCGCGGTACCAACAAGAAGACCAGAAGTTCAAGTAAGGAGGCCCAGGCCGGCGGAGATTCCTGTAAGAAATGAACCAAGGGTTGAGGTAGGTCGATCCAGTGGACCTATCCCTCACCCTGAAGAAGATGAAATCTTAAAGCTTATCAAAAGAAGCGAGTATAAAATTGTGGACCAGCTTCTGCAAACACCTTCCAAGATTTCCTTGCTTGCCTTATTGAGAGATTCTGGGGCACACAGAGAAGCCTTGATGAAAGTGTTGGACCAGGCGTTCGTAGACCATGATGTGACAGTTGATCAGTTTGACGGGATTGTGGGGAATATAACCTCGTGTAACAACTTGGGTTTCAGTGATGAAGAACTCCCGGAGGAGGGGAGAAACCATAATATGGCTCTACACATTTCAGTAAGTTGTGGGAACGATACCTTATCAAGCGTGTTAGTGGATACCGGCTCGTCATTGAATGTGATGCCCAAGACCACGTTGTCTCGACTTTCATATCCAGGTGCTCCTATGAGGCCTAGCGGAGTAATTGTTAAAGCCTTTGACGGTTCCAGGAAGACGGTTATCGGTGAAGTGGATCTTCCCATAGTGATTGGTCCCCATACTTTTCAAATCACTTTCCAAGTGATGGACATACGTGCTGCTTATAGTTGCTTGTTGGGCCGTCCCTGGATCCATGATGCCGGGGCAGTCACCTCCACGCTCCATCAGAGATTAAAGTTTGTGAGACATGGGAAGTTAGTGATGATTGGGGGAGAGCAGGCCATGGTGGTGAGTCATTTATCATCGTTTTCTTTTATTGATGCTGACGAGGACGTCGGGACCCAGTTTCAGGGCCTATCTGTTGCTAAGGATACCGAGAAGAAGCAGGGGGCATCCATCTCTTCTTTTGAGGATGCACGGCGAGTAGTGGAGAGTGGTTCGGCCGAAGGATGGGGCCAGGTGTTGACGTTACCCGAGAACAAGTCTGGGGAAGGTTTGGGTTTTCATCCAATAGCTGCAAGGGTCAAGAAAGAGGTGGTCGTTCGTCCAATTCAAGAGGTCTTTCGGAGTGCAGGGTTTGTACATCCTGAGGTGGATGCTGTCATGGATGATGATTCCGAGGAGGATTTGCCCGTGTTTGTGACGCCTGGATTGGCTTGCCAAAACTGGATAGCTGTTGACATTCCTGTGGTTATGCACGTTTCCGAGTAATGTTTTGTTCTTTTTTTCTTAAAAAATCGCTCTGCCCAAGGCGAAACGTATTTTGTGTCGGGCTATGAAAAATAACTCCTTTTGCTCTGCCCAAGGCAGAAGAGAAATGTCTGGGCTTGTTGTTTCAAGTATTTCCTCTTTAATGAATAAAAATATTATTTTGTCCACTGTTGTTTTCTTTTTCATTTTTTGGGAAATAATAATGAAAATTGATTAAGAGCGTTTTGTTTTATTTGCACAAATCGATTTCTAAAATAAAGCATAATCATGTGTGCAGATTACTTCATGACTTAACCATTGAAAACAATGATCCTATGCCCTCTCCCAACTTTGAATTCCCTGTGTTCAGAGCCGAAGGAGAGGATGATGAAGAGGTTCCCGTTGAGATTTCCCGTTTGATTGAGCAAGATGAGAAGGTCATTCAACCATTTGAAGAACCTGTAGAGTTGGTCAACTTGGGTGATGAAGAGGATAGAAAGGAAGTCAAAGTTGGAGCTTTGCTTATCCCGGAAGTTAAGGAGAAGATGTTGGAGCTTCTCAGAGAGTATGTTGATGTGTTTGCGTGGTCTTACCAAGATATGCCAGGGTTGGACAACGACATTGTGGAGCATCGTTTACCGTTGAAACCTGAGTGTCCACCGGTCAAGCAGAAGTTGAGAAGGACTCGTCCTGACATGGCCGACAAGATTAAAGAAGAAGTTCAGAAGCAGATCAACGCAGGTTTTCTTGTGACGTCGGTCTATCCTCAGTGGTTAGCCAACATCGTGCCCGTTGCTAAGAAGGATGGTAAGGTTCGGATGTGTGTAGACTACAGAGATCTGAACAGAGCTAGTCCGAAAGATGATTTCCCATTACCTCATATTGATGTATTGGTCGACAGTACTGCCAAGTTCAAAGTCTTTTCTTTCATGGATGGTTTCTCTGGTTACAACCAAATCAAGATGGCGCCGGAAGATATGGAAAAGACCGCTTTCATTACGCCGTGGGGAACTTTCTGTTATCGAGTTATGCCGTTTGGTTTGAGGAACGCTGGTGCAACGTACCAAAGGGCCATGACTGCTTTGTTTCACGACATGATGCATAAGGAGATCGAAGTGTATGTGGATGATATGATTGCCAAATCACAGACTGAAGAAGATCACCTAGAGCATTTGTTAAAGCTATTCCAGCGCCTGAGAAAGTACAAACTCCGTCTGAATCCCAATAAGTGCACTTTTGGCGTTCGTTCAGGAAGACTTTTAGGTTTCATTGTCAGTCAGAAAGGTATTGAAGTAGATCCCGATAAAGTCAAAGCTATTCGGGAAATGCCCGCACCCAAGACGGAAAAACAAGTAAGAGGATTCCTTGGGAGATTGAATTACATTTCTAGGTTCATATCTCACATGACTGCTACTTGTGGGCCGATTTTCAAGCTTCTCCGCAAGAACCAAGGATGTGTGTGGACAGAGGATTGTCAGAAAGCTTTCGATAGTATCAAAGAATATTTGCTCGAGCCTCCCATTTTGATTCCTCCGGTGGAAGGAAGGCCCTTGATTATGTATTTGACCATATTAGAGGATTCCATGGGATGTGTGCTTGGTCAGCAGGACGAGACTGGAAGAAAGGAGCACGCTGTATATTATCTGAGTAAGAAATTCACAGACTGTGAGTCTCGATACTCATTGCTTGAGAAAACCTGTTGTGCTTTAGCCTGGGCTGCTCGCCGTCTGCGCCAATATATGATTAATCACACTACTTGGTTGATCTCCAAAATGGACCCAATCAAGTATATCTTTGAGAAGCCCGCCTTATCTGGAAGGATAGCCCGTTGGCAGATGTTGTTATCTGAGTATGATATTGAGTATCACACTCAGAAAGCGATCAAAGGGAGTATTTTGGCCGATCATTTGGCTCACCAACCAATTGAAGACTATCAGTCCATCAAGTTTGACTTCCCCGATGAAGATGTTATGTACTTGAAAGCCAAAGACTGTGAAGAGCCGTTACCTGAAGAAGGACCTGATCCTGAATCCCGTTGGGGTTTAATATTTGACGGAGCTGTGAATTCCTATGGAAATGGAATTGGGGCAATCATCGTTACTCCCCGAGGTACTCATATCCCGTTCACGGCAAGACTGAAGTTTGATTGTACGAACAACATGGCGGAGTATGAAGCGTGTATTATGGGTCTCGAAGAAGCAGTGGACTTGAGGATTAAAATTCTTGATATTTACGGAGATTCGGCATTGGTAATTAATCAAATCAAAGGAGAATGGGAAACTCGTCATCCTGGTTTGATCCCGTACAGAGACTATGCTAGAAGGTTGTTAACTTTCTTCAACAAGGTGGAGTTGCATCATATCCCTAGGGATGAGAATCAAATGGCGGATGCTTTGGCTACTTTGTCTTCAATGTTTCAAGTGAATGATTGGAACGACGTGCCTACAATCCGGGTTATGCGCCTCGACCGACCTGCTCATGTGTTCGCAGTAGAAGAGGTCACCGATGACAAACCTTGGTTCTATGACATCAAACGTGTCCTTCAAACTCAAGAGTACCCGCCTGGGGCATCCAACAAAGATAGGAAGACGTTGAGAAGATTAGCAAGCAGTTTCTTTCTCAATGAAGAAGTGTTGTATAAGAGGAATTACGACATGGTCTTGCTCAGATGTGTAGACAGACGTGAAGCAGACATGCTGATGCAAGAGGTGCACGAAGGGTCCTTTGGCACTCATGCCAATGGACACGCAATGGCTAGAAAGATGTTGAGAGCTGGTTACTACTGGATGACCATGGAATCTGATTGCTGCAAGTATGTGAAGAAGTGTCATAAATGCCAGATTTATGCGGATAGGACGCACGTACCGCCAACCCTCCTCAATGTTATATCTTCACCTTGGCCTTTCTCCATGTGGGGCATTGATATGATTGGGATGATTGAACCCAAAGCTTCAAATGGTCACCGTTTCATCTTGGTAGCGATCGATTATTTTACTAAGTGGGTGGAAGCCGCATCTTATGCTAATGTAACCAGACAGGTGGTAGTCAGATTTATCAAGAATCAGATTATTTGTCGGTATGGTATCCCGAGTAAGATCATCACTGACAATGGGTCGAATTTGAATAACAAGATGATGAAGGAGCTTTGTGAAGAGTTCAAAATCGAGCATCATAATTCCTCTCCTTACAGGCCGAAGATGAACGGGGCTGTTGAAGCTGCTAACAAGAATATCAAGAAGATCGTCCAGAAGATGGTGGTAACTTATAAGGACTGGCATGAAATGCTTCCGTTTGCTTTACACGGTTATCGTACTTCAGTTCGAACTTCAACAGGCGTGACTCCTTTCTCCTTAGTTTATGGTATGGAAGCAGTACTCCCCGTGGAGGTTGAGATTCCGTCTCTGAGAGTGTTGATGGAAGCCAAGCTTTCCGAGGCCGAATGGTGTCAAAGTAGGTACGATCAGTTGAATTTAATCGAAGAAAAGAGATTAACGGCTTTGTGTCACGGTCAGTTGTATCAGCAAAGAATGAAGAAGGCTTTTGATAAGAAGGTTCGGCCGCGCGAGTTCAGAGAAGGTGACCTCGTGCTCAAGAAGATATTATCTTTCCAACCCGATTCTAGGGGCAAATGGGCTCCGAACTATGAAGGACCGTTTGTTGTTAAGAAGGTTTTCTCTGGAGGTGCCATGATTCTCGCCAATATGGATGGCGAAGACCTCCCGCGCCCCTTGAACGCCGATGCAGTCAAGAAGTATTTCGCTTAGGCAAATTCCTGGCCAAACCAGTCTTGGCATTTGAACATATTCTGGAATTCAAAGTTGTTAGGGAGAATAGTGATCATTGTTTTGTATGACCTCTTATTTCACATACTATTTCCCCAAACTTTTGTAAACCGTTGGAGTCGCATTGTTAGCGAACTACCATCGTATTAATGAAATTTGAGCATTTACCTTTTGTGGGCAAAATTTTAATTTTGTGGAAATACTTGAAACAAATTTACTTAAAACATTCTTATTTCTAAAATATGTCGTGAATAACGAAGGGAATATTAACAGTCGTTCCGGAAATGATCCAGCCATGAAATGCAAAACAGTACAGTAATTTATACTTGCATGACGAATTTGTTCTCTTTCAAATCGTCATGAAGTGTTGGCTGTGTACGTGCTTGGTTATGGTGGTGCTAAACTTGGTGATTCCCCAATTGTTCCAGTTAAGTGTGGTTTTAGCTACCCTTATTTGGGAGATTTTGAAGTGCGGTACACTTCGTCTTATGCCAGTGGTTTAGTGGTGCTAGAAGATTGGATTTGATTGTTCGTCTCTTCAGAAGACTTGGGCCTTGTAGCGTGACATCTTCCGACGTTGCTTCGTATTCCGTCTATCTTCCATCTTTTCGAGAGTGGCCGAGCATTTACGTTGCTGTGACACCTTATTATCTCCAAGATATCCCATCTGTCTGTTTTGTCAGCATATACATGACATTCATTTATTCATCCACACTCGCATCATACACACACAGTTGTATTTGTTAATGTCATTAAATTCGTACACCTTAGTTGTGTCCTTTTCAAATAACGTATTTGATCCTTCCAAATAGGGTGTCGGCTTAAGCATAAAGTGCACCTCCTTTCTAATTCCCCAACTGAACTAATCCTCGTGGATGATTTTTGATTTAGTTTACCTTGTCCATTTCTCGATAGGATAATTTCCCCAATCGATTTACTTTCTCATTGGGAGGAGTCTTGTTTGACTGTTTTCTCTCTGGTTATTCCCGAATGAAGTTGTTGCCTCTTGCATAGGCTACCTCAGTGTTTTTTCCCCAGTGAAAATTGCGACCTAGACGATTGGTGCATTTATTTTGCACGTTTTAAATATGTGATCTCCTCGGGAAGGATTGATTCAGGGTTCTCTTTGATGAAGATTTTATTCTCTGCCAATATCATCGCAGTTCTCCTCTGGATTATGTCGGAAAACGACAAGCGGTAGCTCTTCACGAGCAACTTGTACGTTACTATCTTCGACAAGCGCCGAGCAGTAGTTCTTCATGAGCTACTAGTGCGTTATTTTAGCTTTTGGAAAGCGCCAAGCAGCAGTTCTTCACGAGCTACTAGTGCGTCATTTCATTCCGTTGGAAAGCACCGAGCAGCAGTTCTTCATGAGCTACTAGTGCGTCAGTCATGACTTTGTGAAAGCGCCGAGCAGCAGTTCTTCATGAGCTACTGGTGCGTCATCGTCATTTTACCCTTTTTGGGAAGCGCCGAGCAGCAGTTCTTCATGAACTACTAGTGCGTCATTTACTCTTTTTGAAAGCTTCAAGCAGCAAACTCTTCATGAGTTACCAGTACGTGTTACCAGTACGTTATTATTCTTCGGAAAACAGCAAGTGGTAGCTTCTTTATTTGAGCAACTTGTTCGTTATCGGTATTTTCTTTGGACGGCAGCAAGCGGCGGCTTCTTTATTTGAGCAACTTGTTCGTTATCGGTATTTTCTTTGGACGGCAGCAAGCGGCGGCTTCTTTATTTGAGCAACTTGTTCGTTATCGGTATTTTCTTTGGACGCCAACAGCTGGCAATTTTCTTTATTTGAACAACCTTCGTATCTACAGTCTTATCACCTCAGCATTAATGAGTATACCTCTGAAATCCCGCAGAGAAGTCTGGTACGAATCGACACCTCCAGAAGTCGGTAACCAGTTATCAGCAATTCGATACTCCCTGTCTACCGTCGACCTTGAGTTGCGAACTCACTGTTTTGGATCAATGATTTGTTATGGCCTATGCAAGATGCTCTCTTTGTTAGGGTTAGAGGTTGTGTTCCCTCGTTTTTTTATTCGCTGTCAGGAGTCTGTCGTTTGAAGTCGATAGCTTGATTCCCCAGTAGCGTATAATCCATGCCTCTGTGTTTTGTTGGTATTCGATTCTTCCAACATTGTCTTGCTTCATACAGTATCTTTCTCTGTGAGTTAGATCGTTGCATTCTTACCACCGCATGATGACGGCATCTTAGGACAAAATTTGCGTAATTGTGTATTTAAGTACCTTCAATCTCGTCGACACGAAGATTTTAATCTTCATATCTCCGGATAGAAGAAACTTAAATAGGGGCAGCTGTTGTACCCCAAATTTTGACCTAAGACGTCATCTCCTATCCGCATCTTTACATTACATTTGTTTTGATCCATCGATTTTAAATTTCATGACTTTTTCGGGCCAAGAGCCATTTATGCTGAACATTGAATCATTTAATCGATTCGTGCAAAAATGATGTTTATTAATTATCTATTATCTAAAACTTGAATAATTGAAATTCATTTTTTTTGATTATTATTTAGTTTAAAGATGTAGGGATAATAAAATGAACATCAGAGAAGAGGCGCATTAATTGTGCGGACGTTTTATTTATTTACTCATTATTTTTAAATTTAAGTAACTAGAATTTATTTTTAGTTATTCTATAATTTAAAGGTTATGAATAATATAAATAAGCATTTGAGGAAATTCATTGGTCAATAACGACTGTTTAATCGTTCGTCGGTCTAGATTAAATAATTGAAATCCTATTTTAATTATTATAATTTAGTTGAGAATGATGGATTAAATAATCGAAGGTATTAGTTGGTCAATGATAATTATTATTTATCTGTTATTATTTTGAATGAAGGTGATTGGAGATTTGTTTTCAATTATTATTCGTTTGGATAAAATAATAAACGATAAATAAATAAAGAAGAAGAATTAATAGACAAATAGTTTCTTTTATTCATTTTTTTTTTTTGGTACAAGCTATTTTGTAAATTATTGTATATATTGCAATAAATTACAATAATGAATTGTCGAAATTAAAATAAAATAAACTAGTCTATCTTAATTCTAAAGCTTCCAATCCAATGCGTGTCCGCTCATTTAATTTTACCTGCACAATTAAAAGAAAAGAATTAGAATCCAAATAAATAATTAAATGCAGAAAATAAATTTTAATGTTCATCATTAAATGTAATGGCCGGAATCAGTTATTTTATTTTTTTTGCAAATCACGGGATTACTCCCGGTTCACAAAAAAAAAAGAAAAGGATTTCAAAACATATGCATAAATTGTTTTCCAAAAAAACTGCATGCTTAAGCTAACCACATTAGTTTTAATCCCAAATATAATTTCAAAGCATACAGCATACAGCATAAGCAAATATGTAGTAACCATATGCAAGCATGCCTTTTAACGTGGCCTACATCAAGAAGCATACAATATGTGATTTAAAAAACAATATGCAGTTTTGACTATTCTTGCAAGCAAAAAATTTCCTTTTTCTTTCATCATTTTCCAGCCACTGCATTTTCAGAAATAGACAGCTTATCACACTTTTGTCAAAGCCATTCTGAGAGAGAAAAAGAGAGGGAGAAGTGTGGGATTTGCAGGCTTAGCTTAGGCAGAAAGAGATATACAAAACAAACTAAGAAATATAGCCAGTAAGAATAATAGCATAGAAGAAGAATAAAGGCAAACTGAGTGGACAGTAGTGCAGAATACTCAGGGAGATCCCAAGAGATTTGTTCCTGGCCTGTAGCGCAAGAGAAGAGAGGAGGACTGTTATATTACAACAAAGAGAAAACAAAGGATCCCATTCACAAAAAAACAGCACAAGAGAAAACCAAATATACAAGTCAGAAAACACATAACCAAAAAACCATTTTTCATAACCTCAAGCCATTTTCAAAAAAACTGTAGGAACAATTCAAAATAAGCCATCACCAAATCAACAAAAACCTGCAATGGCCTCACATCAGTAAAAGCTTTACCCCTGTCCAACCTACCCGAAAACCAGTTCACCATGTCAAAACCTGCATGATCACTGAGAAAACTATTTTCCAAACCATACAAAACACCACCAATTGATTGAGCCCCTTATAGCCAATATCACTATCCCACTGTCAACACCATCCATCATCATAAAAAATCTCTACCAGAACATACTGTCAAGAAAAAAAACCATAAAACATAGCTCAATCCTCATACCAATATGAAAAGCCATATCCCTACTGTGAAGGCCTAGTCACAAAAACTTGACAAAATCTTTTACAAATCCAAGCCATATCATTTCGTAAATCCAGCATATCCAAACTTTCAAACCCATTCCCTAACCTCAGAGTCCATCATAGACAAAACTCTAGGATCGTACAAATCAGAATAGAAGAAGAAGAAAGAGCCAAAATACAGTTCAACGGGTTCCAATAATAGCGACACAGTAGCATTCAAGCAAAAGGAAGGAAACCAAATACCGTTCACCACCGCGTGCGCCCGCTGCCTCCCTGCTGTCCGGCCTCCATCACCCCCCAAGCACCTCCTCCTTCTCCATCTAGGTAACGCCTTCTTCCTTTCTCATTCTTTAAAAACATCATTCAAATCGACATGGACAGTAAAAAATGGAGAACTAGTCAGAACCAACTAAGAACCTCAAAATCAACTAAAAATTGTAAAATCAACAGCGAATTCGTAAGGTTTATACGCTAATCAACATTAACAGTAACGAAAATGTTTTGGTCCTTACCATCTCCGCTCGGAGCCGCCGCGTCAACAATGGAGGGAAGAGAGAAACTTGGTGTGGGTGGCCGGAACTTGGAGGCATCGGCGTTGGAGGCGAAGAAGCAAAGAAGCTGCGCGAGAGAAAGATGAAGATCGTGAAGAGGCGCCGTTCTGCCTTAAACCAAACCCTAAATCCCTTTATCAAACAATATAACCCTAATCTCAATCTAATCCCTTGGACCCCCTTTAACCCACGACCCAATCCCATTTTCTCCCAACCGCTCCATTTCCCCTCACCCAACCCAATACTTCTCTTACACTAAAGCCCTTTGATAATGTTATCCACCCCATATTTATTTACTCTTTAGTTCATTTTATTTCATTTTCTTAACTTAATTAATTTAGATTAGTTAATTTTTCTTAGGAATACACATATTTTTTTAATAAGATAATTTTGACACTTTACCCAAATATTATTTAAGTTTATTAAATTTTAGTCTCCCTTATTTTAATTAGATTTTTGATTTATAAGTGTTATTTAATTTGACTATTATTTAATATTTCTAAAAAAGACATATGAAAATGAAGACTAAAAAACATTTTATTTTATTCCCCTCATTTTTGATTAAATATCAATATAATAAAAACATAAAAAATAGAATATATAAAACTTTAAAAAATATTTCTATTAATTCTCGTTACCTTTTATTATTAAAAATGCGTAAAAAATGAAAACCAATTAAAATTTTTTCTTTTCGCATATTAAACAAAAATCATATAAAATGCATGTTCACATTTAATTGTTGTGTATCATTTTCTGTTTAAATATCTCGCATTTACTTGATTATTCTGTTTGCGTCAATCCAAAGGGAATTGTCTAATTTTTTGTTGACTTCATGTCCTCAAAATGATCGAGCGAATACTCTCATTCATTAAAAACTTAGGTTGATTTTCCTCAAATATTCACCTTTCTTCAAAATTTCAACCTTTTCAAGACTCACACCTTTTAAGTCAAAACTTCGACATTAGGTCGTCGTATCTTCAAAAAAAACCGTCCGTATCCCTTTTCGGCCAAAACGATTTATTTTCAAATCAAGCGATCAATTTTAAATAAAACAGATATTTCAAAAGGTTCCTATAGAGTACTATAGATGCATTGGGTGCTAATACCTTACCATTGTATAACCAACCCCCGAACCATAAGATCTCTTTTCAAAAACGCTTTGTATTTGTATTTTATTTACATTGCATATTTAGGGTTTATTTCGCTCTTTTCCCTTTTCCTTTGGAAACAATAAAGCGCGGTGGCGACTCTTGCTTTTGCGAGACGAATTAATCAATAATTCGATCTCCGATTTACCCCGCTACATTTTTTATCGCTACAATAAGCTGATCAGGGTTTGGAAACAAGGCCAACCCATACATGAGAAGTGCTACAATCTCCTCAAAAGCTTGCAGATCTAGAGAATTCCAGCAGTCTTGTGCCTTCTCAAACAGAAACTTTGCCAATAAACCCTTGACACCACTTCTGGTTTCCCAATGACCTTTGATATCAGATGGTTGCAAGTGTAAGGCTTGAGCAACATTTTCAGGTTTTGGTTCTCTTTCCGTACCGTTGTAGGGTAGTTGATGGAGAATAGGAATCCTCGGGAGTTGAGAAAATTCCTCCAAAGTAGGCACTAGTTGGTAATCAGGAAATGTAAAGCAATGGTGTAGGGGGTCAAAGAACTTGAAGAGAACTTTCACCATGTCTTCTTCAATGTTGGTGTTGACCAAGTTGAGAAGTCTACCATGTCTTTCACTGAAGAGAGAATTCTATGGAATCTTGGAAGTAAGCTCCTTGAGTTGAGGAGGGATTCTCACAAGGTTGACCTGAATAGTTTTCCTGCGGAGTGATTCCATGACCTACAAAATAGGAACAAAGATGAAGATCCAAACCCTTGAAATAGTTAATGGATGCATATGATGCTTCATGATGTAAATTATGTATGCACAAGTATATGTACAAGAAAATCACACAAGATACTAGTTTCAGGCTTGCATGGGGTTTCATAGGTAAGTACCCTCTTGAAGTTAGTTGGCTCAACCTGTCCTATAAATAGTAACCGGGTTCAAAGGAGCTCAATATCACCGGATTATTTTCTGTGTTCATTATTTCAGTTTAGCCACTTAACTGGCGACCGAAATATTCTAAGAAAACAACCCTCAATGAGTGTAGTATCGAGTATATACCAACTTCAGACTGCACCAAAGTCAGTCATCTCACTACCCCTAAAAAGGCCAAGATGGTGAAGTAAAGGTTCTAAGAGTTCATTAGTGCTTCATGACATCACTCAGCGGCCCCGTATTCTCTTTGATTGACTCAAAGGCTACCGGTACCCACAAATATGTCGCACTAATATAGCTATTGCTTCAACCATGTCGGTATACCCCACACAGTTTCCACAATGTACTGCTATTTACCTATGAATGTTTCCCAAATCCGGGTAGAGGATTTCAAACCCAAACAATAGAACCAAGTGTAAAGCCATCAAAGCAAACAAGGTAAGCATGTAAAGGTGACCTAAACCCTAAGGTTACTCCACTTTTAGAATATTCCCCACCAGAGTCGCCAGCTCTGTGATACGGTGGGAGAACTGACTTGAGGTTTTGAGTTTGTGTTCGCAAATGTTTCAGTTTAGCAAGAGTCGCCACCGACTTTTTATTTTATCCAAAGGAAAGGTCAAAAAGCACAGGAAAGACCTTTGAGATGTTTTCTTGGGTTCGGGGGGTAGATTATGAAAAGGGAAGGTGCTAGCACCCTTTTCATCCATGGTTATCCATGGTCTCTTAGTTACTTGTTTAGATCACTTGCTTTTGCTTTTCAATGGTTTGAAATGGTACTTTGTGTGTGGTTTTGAAAATGTTTTGAAAGGAGGCCATCGTTGTGGAAACCTTTGTAATGATTCTTGTTTGAATATATACAAAGGTGTATTGCTTTTGAAAAGATATTTCAATGTTTGAAAGTTTGTTTTGGGAAATGTTTTGAAATTGTGTTGTGAGATGTGTTTGAAAATACCAAGGATGTTTTGCAAGCTTTGATCAAGTAACTAAGAGTTGTCTACCCTATTTTACTCAAAGATCTTTCCTACACATTTTTAACCCTTTTGACAGTGTTTTTTTACCATTGCATTTGGTAAACAACCTTGTATTAGGATGTTAAACGAGACAGGCGCGAGCCATCGTATTGACCATGATAGCAATTGTGCTAAGTATCTTTAGCAATTTTTAAGGGACTAGAGCATTTTTTGTATAGGCAACCAAGATAGCGTCATCGAGGGACTATGATCTTTTGTTTTGTTTTTGTTTTTCCAAGATACTCAACATGCATATCATGGCCATTTTAAGGTAACAAGTGGATGAAACCCTAGGGGTGAATGTGTGCATTGTGTTGTCAATTTTCATACTTTTTGTCTTTGTATTAGTCAAGCTATTTGTTTTGATTTTAGACTTTTTGCATACAAACCCTAATCTCTAACAGGGCATATTTGTAAGCATAAAGCGCGCGAAATAAATCTACACTATTACAACATTTGATATGGGGAGAGGGATACAATTTTTGAATGGGGGATATTTGCAAGAAAATAAAACCCTAATATTTACTATTACATCCAAATTGAATAATTGGTACAAATAATAAATGAACAATATTTAAATAAATAAATTAAACAAATATGCAAACTATTATGAATATGCAAAAAATGTTTTGTTTATTTTTTATGTATGTAAAAATATTTAATGTATATAAAGAAAAAGAAATAAAAGATTCTATATTTTTTTTATTAAAGGGTAAAAACCTTAATTTTCTTTTAAGAAAGTATATACGTATATATTATATACAATAAAATAAAAATAAATGAAATATGTACAAATGTCAAAAATGAAAATATATTAATTGTTTTATTCATGTATGATAAAATAAAATAAAATATACACAAAATAAAAATATGTTTAAAAAATTATTATTTAAGTATAAATGATAAATAAAATAAATAAAGGTATAATATTTTTTTTATGTTTTATTTTCAAATTCTCAATTAAGTAAAATAAAAATATATACTATTTCATAATTATATTCATGTTATAAAAATAAAATAAAATACAAAAATAAATGTGAAAATTTATAAAAAATATTTTGGTATTTTTTATGTTTAGAAAATAATAAAATAAAATCAGAAATGAAAATAAAATGGAAAAATAAAAAAATATGAAAAAATGGGCCAGGGGGGTGCAGTCAGCAATGAGGGCGGTGTCAAAAACAAGAAGCCAAAGCCTAGCCCAAATCCAGACTTCATCTTCAACCTCTTGTTCAAAAAATGCGCGCACCTGTACCAAATGCCAGATCCTGCATACGTGCTCTAATGCAAAAACTCATAACATCAAAGTTGTAGCATTTTTAAAGACGAATTCAACCATATAAGAAACTTGATCTAACTCTCAAAGACCAGAGAGAATTTCTCTGGCCCTAAATTCTAACCTAATTTTTTCAGGAAGTTCATGGATCAAATTCTCTTAACACGTTTAGCTTAAATGAAAATTGAGCATATTTACAGTTTCATGGCTATGAGTACTACATTTTTTATTCACAAACCTAAGCCTAATGATTCCTAAATAGAGAGATAGGAAGTTGACAAAAACCTGTTTCAGTTGACTTCATGTATGGAAATGTGGAGCTTTTCAGTGAGGCCTGAGATGTTTGGGAGCATGCTTGAACTTCCTCTGACCTTCCCAAATGCCTAGTTTTCCTTGAATGTGCTTGAACAAGCCTATAGAACTCAACCTGCACAAGCTGAAAACAGAAATGGTAAACCTTGTAAAGGGAGTTACAGTCAGTGTTTAAGGGTTGAGATAGCTTGGATAGGTTATATGGAAGATGTTTGAACAAGTTTGAGGCAAAACGCACGAGGAGTTTTTGCTATGGAACTCAAACTGCAGGGAGTTCCCTGTTTTGCCAATGGAAGGTAATTTTGTGCTATGGAAGGTTTGAGGGCTCAAAGGCTCGTGTTTCTGGCTCAAAGGGATGTGTGAAACTTGTCTCAAATGCTTGCACAAGTTGGTTCTATCAGATGTTCAAGTTCTAGTGTATTTGACAAGTTTCTTGGTTTTGAAGCAAAATGAGAAGTGACAAAGAACAGGCCTTTACAGGATAGCTCTAACCCTGGATACATTGTGTAAGCTTGTACCCAAGTTTGTGGATTTGATTTTCTGCATAAGATCTTGTTCAAGGCTCAAGGATTCTATTTGACATAAAGCAAGATTTGGACAAAAATGGCAATGTTACCTTTTTCTATTTTTGGATTAATCTATTGTATAATCCTCTAATGACCAAAACAAAGCTTAGACCAATGGATTTGCATTTAATTATTGAGTATGGAAGGGTTTTGAGACCTGTAATCAAGTACAATCAAGGCTTATTAGAGTTTGCAACTTGTATCAATATGAACATGCCATGGATCAAAAGTGGGTTTTTGGCAACTTCAAGCCTTCGATTTTATCTAACCACAAATGATTTTGGAGAGTTCTGGGACTTTTTAGAAAGCTTGTAACATTCTCTACATTCCATCTTTGAAATGAATTTTGATATTCCAAGTGGAACTACGTGAAAAATTGCCAAGAAGATAGGTCAAAATCCTGCCTAAACTAGGGCAAAATTTCACTAAGTTAAAAGTTTCATGGACCCTTGTTCCAAAATTCATAACTTGAGATTCAGGCTTCTTTTGGGAAAACTTTGTGAATCAAAGTTGTATACTTTGTGGAGGAATACAACTTTAATGTTGGAAGTTTTGTTTGAATCCAATTGCATCATGGTGAAAATGTTGGGCAAAGTTGGGAAAAATTAAGAAAATTTCATAACTTAAAAAAATTCTAAGTTATGAAATTTTTCAATCTTAAACCCTAATTTGCAAAATTGGGTTTCTTGATGAACAAGTTTCATTTTTTGACACATCTTGATGAAAAATGACCCTTGGCACTTGATTTTGACCAAAAAGTCAAAGTTTGACTTTTCAGTGTACAGTCAATTTTGATCAGTTGACTGAAAAATTCATTTGTCAATCCAATGCATTTGAGATCTTTTGAACCTTTTGAATAGGTCAAGATGATGCCATTGAGCCCTTGAATCCATGTTTGAGCCCAATTTTCCATTGGCTAGGTTAAAAATCAGAAATTGCCCTTGTGTAGTCAAAACCCTAAAAATGACCATTTTTCCCTTTTGATGATCAGATCAAATTTCTTGAGGAGTTGTGGTCCAAACTTGATCAAATGGTTCATATGAGCCTATAATGTTGATATGGACCAAAAATTGTGAGGTTTGACTGTAAATTGGCCACAGTTGATTTTTTCCCCAATACAACTGATTTCTAGGTCAACTGTCCAATTGACTGGGTAAAAATTTGATTCAAGGCTTGATACTTGGTAGAGGTAATATTGTAAGTCCAACATGAAGCATGAAAGTCATATTAAGAATTGGAAGTCCAAAAATCCCTGTGCAAACTTAAACCCTAATTTAGGTCATCAGTGCAAGGAGATGTCTTAAGCAGAGCAAAACCCTAATCCTATCTGGAGTTCAAGGAGTCTGGTGAGGGGAAATCTTGATAAAATAAGAGGGAAAATTTTGGGGTACAACACCAAGTGTTCAAAATCAAAAAGCAATAAAAAAGTTTAAAAAAATAAAGCCCACTAGGTCAAGTAAAAATCGAAAAGACTCGACTTAGGCAAAAATAAGGGATTAAAAAAGATAGATTGGAGAACAATCTTGTGACTTCCACTTCAAGAATCATCAAGGCTTCTCGTCAATGATTGGATCTTATCAATGCTTTTCATAATGCTTGGATCTTATCAATGCATCTCATCAGCGCTTGGACTTTATCTATGCTTCTCATCATATGCCCGATTACGAAATTTCTCTTGGAGATTGAACGCATCCGTTGGATTAATTGAACTTAGGATTGGAGAACATCAAGTAGAATGGGGTGGGATAAATAAATCTTGAGCCTTATATCCATTGTTTCTTAAACCAAAAATCATGGCCACGTTACAATATTCAAAAGTCCTAATTAAAGCAAGGTTAACTATGAAAGCATACTCGGCAAAATTTGTGTTAAATTGACTCTTATGTTTGTTAAAATTATTACTAACCACTTCGCTTCTTCGAATATCCATCTCTAATCATCCATTTATATTCAAATTTTAATTTGCATGTGCATAAAACAAAATTACTTTTCAAATTGTACACTTTTATCTACGAATAGACACTTAGCATCAAGGAGATCTCAAAAAGAAATTGGGTTAATAAAAAACGGTCCATTTCAAAACGCTCCTAACTATGGGAAGAGCATCTAAAGAAGAGCCCTATAATAATAATCAAAACTATTGATCGTAGGGTTATATCACATGAAGATTCTATTGACACGGAGTGATCATTTCGATATTCAATTAGCTTGGATCACACTTAATAGCGTCGTTCAATCGGGGGCATACCTTTTGAAGGAGCATTCCTTAATCATGTCATATCATAACATGGTAGGATCTGGTTTCCTCTCTCCAAAACTTCTCAAGGCCCTAGTGATCAAGCGGCAACCTTTGAGACTCAAATATTGGTGTTCGAACAGTACATATCAAGTTCATCTTACACCATGTGGAACCCAAGTTTCTCTTCAAGCAACTTCAAGTACAAACTTTCCAAAGATTCAAATCTTGGGGCAATCTATATAAAAGTTCGTGGTGAAGTCCAAGTTCTTTTTAAAGGGTACTTCCTCCAGATCATGGAGATTGAGGGCATATCTTCCTAAATTCAAATATTGGGGCAAACCACTGTGAGGCTCAATCAAAAGAAGTTGGTTCAAAAACATTTCATTAAGGGGCAAGCTCTCTGCATAATTTCACAATCACCAATGGATCCTTCTCCTACATCAGCAATCTTCTAGTTCAAAGCGAGTATCAGGAAATCATGTTAGCATAACATCCATCCATCACGTGACAAGCAAACTTGTTGCATATGCAACCTCTCTACGTCTTAACCATATACAATCCCTCATAGGGGCATCCGTCAAAAGCATACAAGTTTGCATAAATCATTGCCATTCATTCATTAGGTCACTTTGATCCAGAGTCAAGATATACATATCATCTCATCCATCTGACAAATTCGAACAACATGGATCTAAAAAAAAGCCCAATCTCACTTGGCGTCTACCCTTAAGCCCAATTCTCATTGGCACATCAAAATTCCAACATCCATTGACGCATATCCAAGTCACTCATTACATGCATCAATCAATCATTACATTTCATGCATGGATCAAAATGTACACGCATAGCATAAAACCATGTTTCATGTGAAGACAATCATCATTGTCAATCAAGTTATCTATTCTACACAGAATCTTGGCAGTAGATTCCCCTGGTTAATCTCGGCATATGATTTTAACAAAAAGCCCAATCTCACTTGTCGTCTACCCTTAAGCCCAAATCTCATTGGCACATCAAAATTCCAACATCCATTGACGCATATCCAAGTCACTCATTACATGCATAAATCAATCATTATATTTCATGAATCGATTAAAATGTACACGCATAGCTTAAAACCAGGTTTCATGTGAAGACAATCATCATTGTCAATCAAGTTATCTATTCTATGCATAATCTCGGCAGTAGATTCCCCTGGTTAATCTCGGTAGATGATTTTCCAGAATACCTCGGCAGAAGGTATTTTCTCAACAGAATCTTGGCAATAGATTCCCCTGGTTAATGTCGGTAGATGATTTTCCAGAATACCTCGATAAAAGGTATTTTCTCAACAGAACCTCGGCAGTAGATTCCCCTGGTTAATCTCGGAAGATGATTTTCCAGAATACCTCGGTAAAAGATATTTTCTCAATAGAATCTTAACAGTAGATTCTCCTGGTTAATATCGATAAATGATTTTCCAGAAGACCCCGGAAGAAGGTAGTTCTTAACAGAATCTCGACAGTAGTTTCCTCTATTAGTCTCGGCATATGATTTTCCAAAATCTCCCAGTAGTAGGAAGTCATTAGTTAAATCTCGACAGTAGATTCTACTAGTTAATATCGACAGTAGATTTCCCGTTGAGAGCCTCACATCAAGCATGACATACACTAGGGGTGTTCAAAACCAAACTGACCCAATAGAAAACCGCAAAACTGAACCGAGCCAAACTGAAATCGTAAAAAACCGCATTTGGTTCGGATGTGTTTGAGTCATTTTCTAAAGGAACCGCGCGGTTCGGTTCGGTTCGGTTCGGTTCGTTTGTGGTGTGTATTTTGAAAATCGAACCAAACCAAACAAAATCGTATTATGTTATAAAATCTTACTAACCAATATATATTTCTTTAATTCTTTAGAGAAATCAACATGTGTTATGTGTATATTTTATCATACTTTGTATGATTTTCATTTTAATATACAAATCATAAAAAAATAATTCATTTATAAATATTATTTTCACAAAATATATTTGATCATATTCTTTATATAATATTTATTTAAGAATACAATATTGTCTATATCATTCTTTATATTTAAATAAAATTATAATATGCAATTTTATATACCAAATTATAAACTTATTTTGATAATTACAAATTTTTTTATGGTAATGTATGAACAATTAAACACAAAATTATATTTTCCTCTATATGTGTATGTATGGCTTAATAATTTTTTTATAAAAAACCGAACCAATCCAAACCGCATTAGTTTGGTTTGGTTTGGTTCAGATTTATTTTTAAAAGCCAGCCAAACCAAACCGAACCACATATTTTTTTTCTCTTGTGGTTCGGGTGATTTTTTGCTTCAAAACCGTCCAAACCGTACCGCGAACACCCCTAATGTACAGATAACCATATCAAAGTAACAAGGGAATTCACAACATTTGGTGCATCTAACACACGGAAACACCACAACACATTTGATAAAACATCAAAGTTTATTTTGGTTAGAAAAACATTGAAAGAGGTCCACATATATGTCCACGCCTACGCCTACGCCTGCGATACAAATATCAAAATTTCGCTGACACTTATTCATCCTATTCAAATCAATTCAAAGATACCACAACAACATAAATGTTGGGGAGTTAGTGACACAAAACCAATGGTTCAAAAGGAGAGAATATTAAAACATTCACAACAAATATTTGATGCATCTACAAATATTTGGGGTATATACAAAGCATTCAGTGCATATACATTTTAGGTTCCATATCAATGTAGGGAATGCATGGCATCTTTCAAAACTACTTTTGCAAAATTACGAACTTTCTTGGGGTCCATCATTAGCGAGATTATCTGTGAAAACTAGATAGTTCAAACTTTAAGAGATACTTTGGTTGAGAACCGACACAACCGATATCGTTGGCGAAAATTTGGGGTTCATTTCTTTCATGATGGTAGTCATGTTTGAGAGCAGACACAACCGACATCATCAGTGAATTTTAGGTTCTTTTCTTCATGTTGATAGTCTTGGTTGAGAGTTGACACAACCGACATCAGCAGTGAATTTGGGGTTTATTTCTTCATGATGATAGTCTTTATTGTGGGCTGACACAACCGACATCATCAATGAATTTGGGGTTTTTTCTCTTCATGTTGATAGTCTTAGTTGAGGGCTAACACAATAGACATCATCGATGAATTTGGGGTTTATTTCTTCATGTTGATAGTCTTGGTTGAGGGCTGACACAACCAACATTATCAATGAATTTGGGGTTTATTTTTTAATGGTGATAGTCTTGGTTGAGGGCTGACACAACTGACATCATTGATGAATTTGAGATTTATTTCTTTATGTTGATAGTCTTGGTTGAGGACTGACACAACCGACATCATCAGTGAATTTGGGTTTTATTTTCTTCATGTTGATAGTCTTGGTTGAAGGCTGACGTAACCGCCGTCATTAGTGAATTTGGGGTTCATCGCTTCAAACCTAGTATATTTCATTTGGTTATCAAGTTTGGTTGAGGGCTGACATAACCGAAGTCGTCTTTCCAAGTTCCAAATATCTGGTTTCAAGCTCGTATTATCTATCCTCTAGACTGTGGTAGGTATACGAAAAGCTTTGGCTCATTGCATTAGTCTCGAAGCAGCAATAAGTTATCTTTCCCGGTGATATAATGCATTGTGTTAATCTCCATGCAGAAATGTATTATTAAGCCCTATGTTATTTATCCCCTTAGGTTGTGATGAATATACAAAAATCTGCGTTAAGCTTGCTACGTTAGTCTCGAAGCATTAGTTACGGTAAATATGAAAAATCTAAGATCTCTCTTATGAGTATTGGCAAGTTATCTGTGTCATCATATCTAGATCAATCATATCTCTCTATTCAAACTCTGGTAGGATGATACATCATCATCTTTTCCTATTTGTTTATTCAAACTCTGGTAGGATGATACATCATCATCCTTGCCTATTTCTTTGAGCCCTGATGTATGCTACATCAATGTATCCTTGTTTAATAAATCTTTGGTCCAAACTTTGGGTCTTCTATTATTTAATAAACATCCGGTTCAAATGTGCGAGACATGTGCATTCTCGCACCATTCAATCGAAGAGTGATTAAATAGGGGCAACTGTCATACCCCAAATTTTCCCATCCTTTATTTCTACGATCAAAAATATTTTTAATATTGGTTTTATAATATTCTTTGATCTTTATTAATATTCGCTTCCAAACCTATTTAAGAATATAATGATTTATTTCAAATCATTTATATTTTTGAATAAATAAGTATTTTCTTGACCTTCGTATGCTTTCAAATGCATTTTTATTTTGAATAAACAAGGTAGCACAATTGATAAAGAATGAAGCTTGCAAGTATGAGGTCGCGGGTTCGAATCTCTTGTGGTGCACTTTTAACATTTTTTATGTTTTATTTTTTGTTACTAATTTTCTTTCCTTTTTTAAAGATCAGGATTTGGGCTTTACATTCATTTTGGACTAACTTTCTCTCCAAGTTTTAACCTAATTTAACCATATAAATATGACTCATTGTTGTCCTAATTTTTCATTAACAATTCTCACACTATGCTATTGTTCACACACACACACACAATCATCCACAATTCATCGACAATTCAATCACAAATCCACAAAATTTACTATCTTTCCAAACTTTTAGAACTCTTGTTTGTTGGATTGTTGACTATATCAGACAACAATCTCAAAATTGCTTTTCAAACTTATTGGTGTTTATTTTTTTATTTTTGGCTAATGATTACATATGAGTCCATTATCTTTTATTTTTAATTCTTTATTTTTAATCATATGATGTCAAATTAATGATGTTTTGATTTATTATATTTCTTTTTATGGTAACATTTCTTACAACATACTTTACACATTAGAAAGTTCTTATCAATTTACCATTGTGAAGTCACTGACAATCAATCAATCACACACGTAAGAAATTCATCAGTTTTTTTTACATACACTGTAAACTCTTTTTTTACAATTTTCTAACATCCATTTTTAACAATTTTAAACAATTTTTAATACTTCACCCAAACCTGTTTCACGACATAATTCATACTGATACATTCACTCTGCTTATGCTTTAAACACTCTTACTACCTATTTTCGCATACTAACTACATACTCTTTTTCACACAATAACCTCACCCACACAACACAAATACCCTCTCCCTGCAAATGATTATTGTTGAACCCCAAAGCTTCCTGACTTCACCATTCAATTTTCAAATCTTTCGAACATAATCAAATTCATCAGGACCTGTAAAAGAGAGTTCTCTTTTCAATAAATGATCATAATAATGTTTCTTTTTTTCAATTGCTTTGTAGGTCCAAAATAAAATAAGTAGTAACATGGAGAAACCTTATAGCAGCATCCCAAACCCTTCATTGTAAAGCTCTCAAAGGAGAACACTAATGAGGATTTTGCATTGAAACTCTATGTCCTATCATACTCGATCAATCAACTCCAAAACAGCTAACCAATAATTCAAATATTTTCTACTAACATAATCAAAACCTCAAGAACATTTTAGAAAAAAGGATTAATGAGAATTACTTTCAAAATTAACCACGAACCGCGTCTATGACCACTAAACCTTCAAACCCAGACAAGGTTAAAGGATAAATTCGAAAGCAATTCTATGTAATCTTATAAAAAAACACCAACCAAAATACAAACTACGAATTGGGACTTTGATTCCTCATAAGAGGATACATAGGTATACAACTAAAATCGTGGCGAGTTCCCTTAATAAAAAATTAAAACCCTATTTCTTAAAGAATGCGCTTCTAAACCCTAGTATCCTTGTGAAAAAGGTAGATGAGGGGTGCCTAACACCTCCACTTAATCTATAAATGAGTCCAACAACCTAGAATCTCTTACTTATTTAGGGTTATTCCTTTATATTCCCTTCCTTAGGATAAAAATTAAGGGAGTTGACTCTTAATTTAAAATCGGTTACAACACTGATGTGAATGTCATAGGGCTTCACTTTGATATTTCTACACATGTGGAGATTATATATCGTAGTAAACCTGCTGTGACTCTTCTTGTTATCTGTTTACCTAAACATGTTCCTTACGAGTCTGATAAAGTTGTGCCTTATAAGTATAATGCTACCATATTGGAAGATGGTAAGTAAGTACCAATCAAGCCTTTGTTGACTGTTGAGAATATTGATGAAGCTGGTTGAGTGACCCGTAGTGGTCGAGTATGCACTCCGGTTTCTCAGAAAGTTTTTGATTTTGGTAAGCAACATGTTGAAACTAGTGATGATCCTAAGAAGGTGGAAGGTCAGACTAGTGGTGCTACTTTAGAGAAATATGTTGATGATCTGCTGAAGATTATAAAGATGAGTGATTAGAAGATTGTTGATTAGTTATTGCAAACTCTGTCAAAGATTTCTATCTTGGCTTTGTTAATGAATTCAATTGCTCATTGAGATTCTCTTATGAGAGTTTTGGATTAGGCCTTGTTGAACAATATGTGACTATTGATAAATTCACTGGTGTTGTGGGAAATTTTACAGCTTGTAACAACCTTAATTTTTGTGACGATGAATTACCAAATGATGGAAGGAACCACAATTTGGCGTTACATATTTCTGTGAACTATAAAGAAGATGCCTTATTCAATGTGATGATTGATAATGGATCCTCTCTAAATGTTATGCCAAAGTGTACTCTGTTAAATCTTGCCTATCATGGAACTCCCATGTGTTATAGTGGTATTGTAGTAAAAGCTTTTGACAGTTCCAGGAAGTCGGTTACCAAAGAAGTGTATTTACCTATGTAGGTGGGGCCGCATATGTTCTAGATTACTTTCCAGATTATGGATATCTTTCCCACTTATAGTTGTCTGTTGGGTCGTCCATGGATTCACGAGGAAATAAATGTTACCTTTATTTTGCACCAGAAGTCGAAGTTTTTCAGAGAGTGCAAGGGAGTGATTGTTAATGGTGAGCAGACCATGTTAGTGTTATACTTATCTTCTTTCAGCTATGTTGAAGAAGATGAAGCTGCTGTTGGAACCCCGTTCCAAGCTTTATTCATTGATGATGTGAAGAAGAATGTAAATTTTATCTCTTCGACTAAAGATGCAGAACATGTTATTCAAAGAGGTCCTATTAGTGTTTGGGGAAAATTCATTGATCTACCCGAGAATAAGAACATGATTGCTTTGGTTTTCTCTCCTAGGAAAGATAAGAATGAAGTTGCGAAGCCAAAGTCTGCCTTTCGTCCTTATCAAGACATATTCCACAGTGGAGGCTTCATCAATCCGACTCTTCTAGAGTTTGATGTTATTCTTGAAGATTAACAAGAATTGGAGATGCCAAACTTTGTGACACATGGAAGAATAGTTCTGAATTGGATCTATGTGGATATTCCTAGCTGTGTTTACATTTCGAAGTAATTTGTTTTTCTTTTTTTTCAAAAATCCTTTCACTCTGCCCAAGGTGAAAGTAATGTTGTTCGAGCTTTTTTCAATATTTAAAATCATTAATAAAAGTCATTTTTATTATCTAATCACTTGTTACATTTATCTGTTTCGAAAATTAAGCATAATCATATGTGTAGATTGATTAAAAAACTCGTTGAAAACAATGACTCTATGCCCTCTCCCAACTTTAAATATCTTGTGTATGAAGCTAAATAAGAGGAGTTGATTGAAAACCCAGAAGAGGTTTCTCGGTTGCTTGAGCACGGGGAAAAGACCATTCATCCATACAAAAATCCGTTGGAGACAATTAATTCGGGTTATGTAGAAGATCCGAAAGAAGTCAAGATTGGGGCACTGCTTCATCCAGGGGTGAAGAGAAGGTTGATTGAATTGTTGGAAAAGTATGTGGATATCTTCGCTTGGTCTTATAAAGACATGCCTGGTTTGGATACTGATATTGTGAAGCATCGTTTGGCGTTAAAGCCAGAGTGCCCATCCATCAAGTAGAAGTTAAGGAGGACTCGCCCTAATATGGCAGTTAAAATAAAAAGAGGAAGTTTTAAAGCAGATTGATGTCAGTTTCCTTGTGATATCGGTTTATCCTCAATGGATCGCCAATATTTTTCATGTTCCAAAGAAAGACGGAAAAGTCTGCATGTGCGTTGATTATAGAGACCTAAACAAGGCTAGTCCAAAAGATGATTTTCCTCTGCCACATATTGATATGTTGGTAGACAATACAACAAAATTCAATGTTTTCTCCTTTAAACCGTGTTGGATAACTCCATGGGTTGTATCTTGGGTCAACAAGAAGAAACATGGAGAAAGGAGTATGTTATCTATTACTTGAGCAAGAAGTTCACTAATTGCGAGTCATGTTATTCATTGCTTGAAAATACATGTTGTGCTTTGGCCTAAGCTTCTAAGCATTTACGACAATATATGTTGAGTCACACTACTTGGTTTATATCCAAGATGGATCCAATTAAGTACATTTTTGAAAAACCTGCTCTTATTGGAAGAATTTCCCGTTGGAAGATGTTGTTGTCTGAATACGATATTGAATACTGTACTCAGAAGGTTGTTAAAGGTAATGTGTTGGAAGAGTACCTTGCTCACCAACCAGTTGATGATTATAACTCTGTCAAGTTTGATTTCCCTGATGAGGATGTGATGTATTTGAAAGTTAAAGATTGTCATGAACCTTTGCCTAAAGAAGGTTCAGAACCTGAATCCCGTTGGGGTCTAGTGTTTGATGGAGCCATGAATGCTTATGGTAAAGGAATTAGTGATGTGATCATCAACCCCCATGGTTCCCACATCCCTTTATATGCAAGGTTGATGTTTGATTCTACTAATAACATGGCAGATTATGAAGCGTGTATTATAGGTCTCGAAGAAGCCATGGATTTAAGAATGATGATTCTGGATGTGTATGGAGATTCAACTTTAGTCATAAAACATATTAAAGGTGAATGGGAGACTCATCACCCTGGATAGATTCCCTATAAAGATTATGCAATAAGGTTGTTACCTTTCTTTAATAAGGTTGAATTTCATCACATTCCTCGAGAAGAGAATCAGATGGAAAATGCTTTAGCCACTTTTGAAGGTGTGAAAAACTCAAGAAAGGCGGGGGTCGAATTGGGTTTTTAAAACAAAACTATTCCTTTAAAAAATATTCCACTTTAAGTTAAAATTATTTTTCCTTCACTCTTGATAATAAAATAAGTAAGAATAGGAAGTAAAGAACAGTGTATGTTTATACTAATTCACTTGAAAATTATCAACCTAGTCTAGTCCATCCTCCAAGGTGATTTCACCTCACTCAATCAAGGACTTAATCCACTATAACCAAATTGATTACAATTTGCACAAGCTACCTGCAAGTGACTAACAACCTCTAGACTCGCAAGCCCTATACTTCTTAAGGATTCAGACCTACCCAGTCCCTTAAGGAATATCAACTAATACTCAACCTGGTTATTACAATGCACAAGCTACCCGCAAGTGACTAACAACTTCTAAAACTCGCAAGCTCTATACTTCTTAAGTATTCATACCTACCCGGTCCCTTAAGGAATATCAAACAAAAATTTAAATACATGTTTTGTTTACAAGAGTATTGCTTCTAAAAAGTTGAGTATGTAAACTATTTTATGAACAATGACTTAGAATGTGAAAGCAATAAGCAGAGTTTACGCGTGAATATTAAGTAGTTAGCCTTTCTATCTTTCTTAGTATTCAAGCGTTTAAATATCCATTAACATAATTTATCCATTGGGGGATACTCTTAGAATTTCCAGAAACATCGACAGCTTAAACACTAACATGGGAGACAAGATCGTGCGACGCGTCCGTCCTTTCATGGTAGTGGAATGAAACATTGATTGTACCATGTACTATTTATACCATGCTAATGTTATCTTATTTCCTTCAGCATTTCAGAGACTTTTGTGAGCATGAGTTTAAAAGCGATAACATAACATCAGATCATCAGAACTTCAAGACTTTAGAGTCTTCAGCACTTGGTTATGAGAGCCTTTTCTTTGAACCTTGGGTCTTTAGAACTTCAAGTATTTAGAATCTTTAGACATTTTTCCTTTTAGAGTCTTTAACACTTTGTCTTTAGAACCCTTATCTTTAGAACTTCATAAATAGAAACACAAGCTTTCAGCATCTGGACTTCAGTAGAAACTTTGTCTTTAGATCTTCTAACTTTGTTTCTTTGGAACATGTTGTCTTTATAAACATGAGTCTTCAGCATCTGGACATAAGTAACAACTTTTGTCTTCATATCTTCTGATTGGTTTCCTTAGAACATGTTGTCTTTAGAAGCTTGAGTCTTCAGCATCTGGACAACTCCTGTCTTCAGATCTTTTGACTGGTTTCTTCAGACAAATATCAGATATTACACTTTAGAGCCTTCTGGAGTGTCTTGCTATTATTCAACAAAACTTGTGTAGCATATAAGCATAATCATTTCTCTTATAATGTCTTGGCCATGCCATCCATCAGAAGTAGAACATGTTTGTTAAGTACTCAACAATAACAAACATTAGTATAACAAAATTGTTCATACTCATACTCATTTGTTATCATCAAAACTCAGAGATAATATTGCAGAATCAAATCTTGTTCTTATAACTTTGTCCTCCATGTATAAGGTGAATTTCCCAAATGAAGCACCTCGAATTAGAATCAAACATCTTGATAGACTAGCTCATGTGTTTGCAATAGAGATGACATCAGATGATAAACCTTGGTATCATGATATCAAACACTTCCTTCAAACTCAAGAGTCCACATTGGGCATCAAACAAAGATAGGAAGACATTGAGAAGGTTGGCAGATAGCTATTTCCTCAATGAAGATGCGTTATACAAGAGAAATTACGACATGGTCTTGCTCAGCTGTGTGGATAGACACGAAGCAAACATGTTAATGCATGAGATCCATGAAGGTTCCTTTGGTACCCATGCCAATGGACATTTAATGGCTAAGAAGATTCTTAGGGCAGGTTACTATTGGTTAACAATGGAATCTGACTGTTATTAATTTACGTAGAAGTGCCACAAGTGTCATATTTATGCTAACAAGATTCATGTGCCCATAACTCTTCTCAATGTTATTTCTGCTCCATGGCCTTTCTCTTTATGGGGTATTGATATGATTGGGATGATCGAGCCTAAAGCTTAGAATGGACATAGTTTCATCTTACTGGCTATTGACTACTTCGCCAAGTGGGTGGATGCAGAATCCTATACTAATGTGACCAAACAGGTTGCGGTCCAGTTTATCAAGAACTAGACTATCTATCGATACGGTGTACAAAGCAAGATTATCATTGATAATGGATCTAATTTGAATAACAAGAGCAGCTTTATGAAGATTTTAAAATTTCACATCACAACTCTTCTCCTTACATGCCTAAGATGAATGAGGTTGTTTAAGAGACTAATAAGAACGTTAAGAAGATCATTTAGAATATGGTTATTACATATAAGGATTGGCATGAGATGCTCCCTTTTTCTTTGCATGGGTATCATACATATGTCTGCACTTCAACAGGGGAAACCCCTTTCTTTCTTGTTTATGGCATGGAAGCAGTGCCCCGGTCGAGGATGAGATTCCCTCTTTACGTGTGATAATGGAAACCAAGTTGTCGGAGGCTGAATGAGTCCAGAACAAGTTTGATTAGCTGAGTTTGATTGAAGAAAAGAGAATGACAACCTTATGTCATGGTTAGTTATACCAGAAGAGAATGAAGAAAGCATTTAATAAAATGGTCAGACCTCATGAATTCATAGAAGACGACCTCGTACTTAGAAAGATCATGTCTTTTAACGCTGATTCTAGGGGCAAGTGGACTCCCAATTATGAAGGCCCATACGTTGTCAAGAAAGCCTTCTCTTGTGGTGCATTGATTCTTGAAACTATGAATGATGAGGAGTTCCCACATTCTGTGAATGCTGATGCAATCAAGAAATACTTCGCCTGAAGAAATAAAAGAACATCTTGCTAAGTTGAAAACCCGAAAGGGAGACTTAGGCAAAAATGAGAGTCTCGACGGGATGAAAATCTGAAAGGGCGGTCTTGGCAAAAATTAGTGACATAAATAGAATAAATCATCCCGGTAGATTGATTCCTGACAAGTAACTGCATCAGACAAGACTTGATCGTTGAAGAAACAATCTTCCTCGGATTCTCATCACTCTTCGATTGAAGCCTAAACACAGAAGTTCAAAGTTGTTAGGGAGAATAGTGGCCATTGTATTTAAATGTACATTTTCCATGTATCTACCATTTCCTAAACTTTGTAATCATCTATGGAGTCACACCATTTATGGACTACCATTATATTAATAAAGTTATCCAATTCTTTACAATTCTTATTTTATTTTGCTTGCCAAAAATTCATTTATTATTGATAGTAAATTTTGAAACAAAATTATTTAAATAATAAAACTTTTTTTTTGAAAATTCAAGAAAACATTTTTCTTTGATTTGTGAAACAAAAGAATAAAAAGCAGTTGTTCCAAGGATGGACAAATTCTAAAGTGTGAAGTTTTCTCCTCTCTATATGAGGAGCCTCCTCTGGTTACTCTTCGGCAGATTTTTGGCACATTGTTGCATGATGGTATGGTGTTTATTTTCCCTCAGAGTTTCTTGGCTTAAGGATTGTTGGCAGTTATTCATTCTTCAGGAAAGATAGAGTATGTTTGTGGTTTCTTCCTAGAAGATGCAATATTACTTTCCCCAGTAAGGGCATCCCAGTGAAGCCTACAGAACTTTTGTTATATTATTGATGACTTTTGGAATTTTTCTTTGCTTGTTATCAAGAAACATCTCCTTTCCCAGAGAAGTTAAGCCTTGAAGTAGGATGTTGTTTCCTCAGTCAGTTTCTTACTCTCTTTTGGGATTTCCATCTTATATGTGATTTAGCCGAATGTTGTATATAAACAGGTTTGTTTTATCTAGTTATCCCTAGTATAGTATGTTTGTTTTGTTATCATATACATGACATAATTTCATGCATACATTCATTCATACATGCATCATGCATAGCTGAATAAAATTAACTACTCATTTCCATTCCTTAGTATTTATGATGATGTTTTTGTCAAAACATGATTTGAATCTGTGTTTAAATCTCTATGTTTTGATGATAACAATGCATATATTTTATGTAGAAAAATTTTAGTTCTAATGGTTTCATTGAGTGTGAATATATTAGAATTCTGGATAGTCTTAATCAAGAGATCATCATAATTACTTTAGCACTAAAAAAATCATTGAGTTTGTTTCTAATGAAACATCAGTAGTTCTGTTGAATGCTGAATGTTTGACAAGAAAAGAATCTCAATATAATTCTAAGAAGAACTTGTGATTCTAGATCATAAATCAAAGAGCCAAGAAATAAAAATTCAAAGATCAACTCAGTATCAAAATCAAGATCAAAATCAGATTATTGTCTTTCTAAAGATATCTTCAAAAACACCATTGCACTCACCAGAAGAACTATTGTGACCCTTTCTAAAGAAACATCAACAATTCTAATGAATGTTGAATGTTCGTCAGAAAGGGAATCAAATGTGTTCTCAGAAAAGGGCATCTCTCAGATCAGAATCACATACGCTTCCAAAGAGAGAGATTTTGATCAGAAACCATAATGTTAAAATCAGATGTAGCTGACAAAAGCTTTTTCTTCTAGCCCAGTATCAGAGATCAAGATCAGAAAGGAAAAGGATCAGATCAAAAAGTATGAATCATAAATTTAGATGTAATGACATAAGCTTCTGCTACAGAAATCAGACATCAGATATACAACTCAGAAAAGTGTTATCAGAAATCAAAGATTAGATCAAGACGTATAGATAAGAAAAGCTTTCACTCACAAACAAAGATTTTGCTCATTAGATAAGTTGTTGCTTGTATATCTGAAGACAACATTCAACTATTTGAAAGACTCTAATTCTACAACAATGAAGCATCTTTTGGATCATCCTCATTCATCATATCAGAATCAATCCATCAAAGAGAAAAAGGATAAAGATTAGAAAGAGATATCTTCCAAGCATACTACTTCAAGTCAGAAGTAAAACATCAGAAGATAAAGTTATAAGAAACTTAGCCACAAAGAATATAGTACAGACAATATGCTTCAAATTCCACTACATTCTTATGTATTGTACTATGTTGTCTCCCATAATGAAATGCCACCGCTACTGTAACTGGCAAGTGAAAACAACGTTTCTGTACTACTATAATACGGTGGGAGAACTGAGTTGGTTTGTTTTTACGTTTGATCGCAATTGTTGCGGATTGCAAGAGTCGCCACCGACTTTTCTTTTATCCAATAAGGAAAGGGTGAAAAGAACAGGAAAGACATTTGAGATGTTTTCTTGGGTTTGGGGGGTAGATTATGAAAATGGAAGGTGTTAGCACACTTTTCAGCCATAGTTATCTATGGCCTCTTAGTTTCTTGCTAGACCATTTTGAAAATTCTTTATTTAAAAATGAGTTTATGGTGGGTTTTGAAAATATTTTTGAATAGCGCCTGAGCTTAGGAAAACTTTGTAATGATTCTCGTCTCTATAAGAATGTATACAAAGTGTTTGGACTTTTGAAAATATTTCATGCTTTGGACGTGTTTAGGTGTTTTTGAAAAATGTTTTGTTTTTGAAAATGGATTGTGAGCAAGCAACTAAGAACGTTCTACCTACTCAAAAGTCTTTTGTTCATTTCTCCCTTCCTTTGATATTGCTATCTTACCATTGATTGGTAAGAAGCCTTATCTTTAGATGTAGAGGGACGGGAGTGGGTCAATTGTATAGTTATAAAAGGAAACCTATGAGACGTTTTAGCAATTTTAGTTGAGGGACTAGATCATTTACAGAAGGCAGCATTGAAGGACATCGAGGGACTACGATCTTTTTATCGAGGGTCTTTGCTAAAATACCCATATTTGAGGCACATGACTATTTTCTGGGGCAACAAGTGAGATTACCCTAGAGGTGCATGTGTGTGAATAGTGTGTTTGATTGCATGAATTTTTGTCTTGAACTTAAAGTTGTCTACTTGTTGATTTTATCTTCCAATACATCCTAATTACTAACATTTGTATAAAGCAAAAAAAATGCAGAAAAATAAATATACAGAACATAGTTATGATTCGATCCTTACATTCTAACCCTAATAAATTTAGCTAGACATGGTAAGAATTTAAAGTCTATAAAACATGTAGACTATGATAAGAGCGTTTAAAGTCTATAAAACGTGTATACTATGGTAAGAGCATTTAGAGTCTATAAAACGTGTAGACTATGGTAAGAGCATTTAAAGTCTATAAAACGTGTAGACTATGGTAAGAGCATTTAAATTCTATCAAACGTGTAGACTATGGTAAGAGCACTTAGAGTCTATAAAACGTGTAGACTATGGTAAGAGCATTTAGAGTCTATAAAACGTGTAGACTATGGTAAGAGCATAAAATAAATGAAAACAATTAAATTAGAACCTTGCTCCAATCGGAGGCTTGAATCTGATACAAGTCGTGGAAATGTAAATGATAGTATGATAAACTTCAACCAAAGTGCTCCAAACTTGAACACAATCTCGCACACTCAAGTGTGATAACTTCCTGATGTGAGAAGGTTATCACTTTACAAAGTAGTAATATATGCCTAAGCAGTAACTTTTCTGGATCTAAGTTTGCATCTAAGTTTGGATGAAAACGAAAATGAAATGAACTTTCTATTTATAGAAGATCCTGAAACTCTGTAAAGACAAGCATACCCCTCAACTCCTTCTGAGCGGGAAATGGTTTGTGAAGTCCGCGGGCGCGGCCACCCTCCCTGCGGGCACGGTGAGTGAAAATGGAGAGATCGTGGGAACGTGGCAGTTGGTCCTTGGGTGAAAGTGCGCCATGTTAGCGCGTTCCCTGTAGCCGGCGCGGAGCTGGACGCCATGTGTGTATTTTCTTGGAAAAAACCCTATTTTTCTGGCGTTTTCGCTCGTTTCTTCTCTGAAGGCTCAGAAAGGACATGTGACCTGAAAACAAAGGAAACAAGGGCATAATACTAGAAAAACAATAATAAAACTAAGGAAAACATGTGATATTCGAGTCAGAAACATAGTGCGATTCGGTGTTATCACATGGTTGGTCCATTCGAAGGACACATAACTGGTGGGAACGAATGTTATTTTAGTCTGGTCGAAAGTTGTGGAAGGATGGAGGATTCGATTCAAAGGATGAAGTTGAAAATTAGACCCATAGGCTAGGCTACATGTTTATGCTTTTCAAACTCAAACCTATGACTCACTCTATATTTAATTGTTTATACAATTAAATTAGGCTTTTACCCATTTGTTGTCCAAGACAACATGCCCTTAATAGTATAATACTACTTTTAGAAAAAAAGTCTTTCTTGAGCCTTGCGCCTGTTTTCTTTTTGCAGAAAGCAATCCATCTAAACCATTAATCTTGCTATCTCATCTTGGGATCATGACACAAGTGGATAATTTACCTTCCATCTAAGCCTTATATTATTATTTTACTCCCAAACTTCCCAAACCTTTCTCTATAAGTCGAGATATCCTTTGCAATGATCAAAAGGAGATTTTGGCTGTGTGGAGGGAAACTTCAAAAAACTCTCAAACTCTCAAAAACTCTCAAAACTCTCAAACACTTAACATCCTCTCAAACCCGGAATCTAAAGAAACACCACACTTTTTCCTCCCCTTCAAATCCAAGAACACCCAGGGAATCACTCAAGTTCAAGACCGATATTTCAGCTTCAAGAAAGGTAAGTCCTCTTATCCTTAAACCTTTCGTTTCAAGCATAACATGTGAATAACCATTTCTTTTCGTTTCAAGCATAAAATATGAATAACCATTTCTTTTCGTTTCAAGCGTAATATCTGAATAACGATTTCTTTTCGTTTTAAGCATTGTCATTACCCTTTGATTTGTTTTCATTTTCACCTTCTCTGTTTGTTTTCCTTGCCAATCTTTTGTTTTATTTTCTTTGTTTACGAAATATATTTTAAGAACTAATATGGCCATGAAACAATATTAGCATTTCCTTAACCCATGCTTCTATTTAATCCCAAATGAAATAAAACAGGAAGAAGGATGTGTGAATCGAAGCTTTAGGCTTCACCTCATACTTCTATCTAACCTCAAACGAAAGGGGTGTGGTCGAAGGACACATATTCATATTGTTTTGTAGTTCCGATCAAAGGAAGCAGAGAAAATG
This sequence comes from Vicia faba, assembly GCA_948472305.1. Classification (NCBI taxonomy): domain Eukaryota; kingdom Viridiplantae; phylum Streptophyta; class Magnoliopsida; order Fabales; family Fabaceae; genus Vicia; species Vicia faba. The sequence goes on along the minus strand of OX451735.1, from coordinate 273,046,104 downwards.
GTGTGATCAAAGGATTCATATCCATGCTGCTTTGCAGTTCAAATCAAAGGAAGCAGAGAAAAGGGTGTGATCAAAGGATTCATATTCATGCTGCTAGGCAGGTCCAATCGAAAGAACCCAGGAAGAGTTAAATCGAAGGCCACTTACTTCCTGGATTGAAGGACTTGTTTTCCTTTCCTTTATTTTGTTTTTCTTTTTTCTCGCTATTCAATATGGTTGTAATAGTGTAGGATGCCATGTTGATAGAAATACCTTTGGGATGTTTTAGCTTTTTAATACTGGTTTAAATGTGTTTAAATGTTTATGGGTAAGATCGAAAGCCGTCCATACTCGAGATTAAGCCAGATTAGTTCTTGACCAAACGAAAAGAGCGAAAGCAGTTTGTTTGGTTAAGTAGGATTACTTGATATAATTTTAGAAAACAATTTTGAAACTATTTGCGGATGCGTTTGTGGGATTAAAATATGATTTTTGGTCAAAAGCCAAGGATCTCTTTAAGTTAAGTTTTCCAAATTAAAACACTTTTTTTCAATAAGTCAAAATAACTTGTTTCTTAAAAATAGGTTTACTTATTTAACGCGTTAGGCACCCTTTATAAGTGACAATAAAGGAATTTAATTTAAAGAGTAAACTCGGTTCGTAGTATGCGAAAGCTACAAGTTCCTATTAAACAGTTCTTTTCTATAAATGGAAAATATTGCCCAAAAGTAAATACTATACATGCATGCTAGGACATTGTCTGGTCTCGTGATTTACATTCGATCCCGTTTGTTTTATCTCTTTAACTTTATTCTCTTTTATTTCCCTGTACTGAACTCAATCCCTTATTGATCTGCCTTAGATAAACACCTTAACAATAGAGTCGATAGATTGACAACTGGTCTCTGTGGTTCGATAATCTTATATATTACTTCGATAGGCTGTGCACTTGCAGTTATAATTTAGACTATACAGTAAAATCCCATCAAGTTTTTGGCGCCGTTGCCGGGGACCAACTTTGCCAAATTTCGTACCCTTTTTGTTATCCCGTTTAGACTAAGGCTATTTATTTAGCCGGTTGATGCATAGAAATCGTAGCACCGGTAACCTAATAGATCCTTTAGTAGAACCTGAATGTTTCGCTCGAGCCCGTCTCTTTATACGAAAGTTAAAGAAAGTTATGGCTGAGGACCGTAATCAAAGACCGCTTAAGGAATTTGCCCAACCATCTAACGAGGAACCTAGTTCTAGTATAGTAAATCCATCTATAACAACTAACAACTTCGAACTAAAACCCTCGCTATTACAATTAGTTCAACAAAACCAATTCGCTGGTCTCGCTACCGAGAACCCGAATCAACACTTGAAGGCATTTATCCAATTAGCTGACACCCTCAAAGAAAATGGTGCCACATCTGAAGCAATACGCCTAAGATTATTTCCATTCTCTCTAAGAGGGAAAGCTCACGATTGGTTAGATTCCCTCCCTGCCAATTCGATAACAACTTGGGAGGACCTTAGAAGAGTGTTCCTTGATAGGTATTTTCCCCCTAGCAAAACCGCTATTCTTAGAAACCTGATCACTAGATTCACCCAAAACCAGGGAGAATCTCTATTTGAAGCTTGGGAAAGATATAAAGACCTTTTAAGAGCTTGTCCACACCATGGACTAGAGAAATGGTTGATCATTCACACCTTCTATAATGGACTCCATTATAATACCAAAATTTCTATCGACGCCGCCGTAGGTGGTGCGCTGATGAACAAACCTTACCCTGAAGCTTGTGCCCTGATCGAAGATATGGCCCAAAACCATTACCAATGGGGGGCAGAACGAGCGACAGTGGAGAAGAAGGAGACCCAAGGAGGGGTGCATGAGATAAGTAGCATGGACATGATGCAAGCTAAAATGGACGCCCTAGCCTTAAGAGTAGATAACATATCCCAAAACCCTGCCACAGTAGTTGCACTCCACCCGGAATGCGAACTCTGTGGAACCCAATGACATCAAACTTCAGACTGTTACCTGTTGAATGAGTCTAGCTCAGAACAAGTCAATTACACCCTAGGAAACCCGTTCTCGAACACCTATAACCCTAGATGGAGGAATCACCCGAATTTTTCCTATAAGAACAACAATCCAATCCAACATCCTGGAACACCCAGACCGCAAGGTTTTCAACCTCAAAAATCAAACCAACCTATGCAAGATGTGCCACCGAGACCAAATCTTAGGGAAACCCTAGATAATTTTATCACAACCCAGACTCAGCAAAAAAAAGAATTTATGAACCAGAGCACCCATACAAACGAACTAGTAACACAACTAGCAACTAAGTTTGACCAAATGATGACCCATCATAAGATGCTTGAGACTCAGATATCGCAAGTGGCTCAAACGCAAGCTACGCAAACCACACCTGGAGGACAATTCCCTGAACAAACTCAACCTAATCCTAAAGGACAAGCGAATGCTATCACTCTAAGAAGTGGAACCGCTTACGATGGACCGAAACTTCCAACGGTGTGTGTACCCGAAAAACCAATAAAAGATAGCATACTTAAGGACCAAGTAGAGAAACCAGAGGAACCAAGAACCCAACAGAACCAGGTGGATGAATCGAAAGATAAAACTTATACACCACCTCCACCCTATAAACCTCAAATACCATACCCACAAAGACTTAAACAAACCAAGATAGAAAGCCAATACCAAAAATTTATCAAAGTAATAGATAAACTCCATGTAGAGATTCCCTTTACCGAAGCGATTACCCAAATACCATCATATGCTAAATTCTTAAAAGACATCCTGTCGAACAAACAGAGACTCGACGATCCTAAACCCCTAGAATGTCATTCCATCTCTGAAAATAAACTTGCAAAAAAGGACAAAGATCCTGGAAGTTTTTCTATTCCTTGCATCCTAGGAAATCATATGATCGATAAAGCTTTCTTAGACCTAGGAGCAAGCATAAGCTTAATGCCTTTGGCAGTCTGCAAGAGGTTAAACTTAGGAGAACTACAACCAACCAAAATGTCTTTACAACTAGCTGATAGATTTGTCAAGTACCCCACAGGGATATTAGAGGATATACCAGTTAGAATAGGTCAGTTGTATATCCCAACCGATTTCGTGGTTATGGATATTAAAGAAGATGACGAAATCCCAATTCTCTTAGGAAGACCATTCTTGTCAACTGTCGGAGCTATAATCGACGTTAAGAAAGGAAAACTTACCTTCGAAGTAGGAGATGAAAAGATAGAATTTATCCTCTCTAAATTCCTTATGGCACCTGTGATAGGAGATGCACGTTATGCAATCGATATCATTGATGAATGCGTAAACGAACTTGAGCAAGATGAATCCTTAATTAAACTACCACCAACACCCATTCTTGAGGATAATGGATGTAAAGAACCTTACATTGATGACAACATCTTTGAATGTTTAGCTCTTACACCCGATCCTATGTCGTGTCTTAAAAAGCCATCTCTAGAACTCAAAGAACTACCCAAGAATCTAAGATATGAGTTTTTGGATGAAGAGATGAATCGCCCAGTTATAATTAACGCCAATCTAGGACAAAACGAAACAAATCAACTCTTAGATACCTTGCGAAGATACCCTTCAGCATTAGGATATAAAATCTCTGACTTGAAAGGGATAAGCCCGTCTGTATGCATGCATCGGATCATGCTAGAAGAAAATTCGAAACCCTCTAGAGAGCATCAGAGAAGAATAAATCCTATAATGAGTGATGTAGTTAAGAAAGAAGTTCTTAAGTTACTGGAAGCTAGTATAATATATCAGATATCAGATAGTGAGTGGGTAAGTCCTGTACATGTGGTGCCGAAGAAAGGAGGCATCACGGTTGTTGAAAATGATAAAGGAGAGAAAGTAGCAAAACGAACAGAAGGAGGATAGCGTATGTGCATCGATTACAGAAAGCTAAATAAGGCGACTAGGAAATATCATTTCCCACTTCCATTTATAGATCAGATGCTCGAACGTCTAGCTTGGAATTCGTATTTCTGTTATCTAGATGGATATTCCGGATTTTTCCAAATCCCTATTCACCCAGAGGACCAAGAAAAAACTACATTCACCTGTCCTTATGGAACGTTTGCCTATAGGCGGATGCTGTTGTACCCCAAAATTTGCCCTCCCATATTTCTCAAAATATTTCAAGAAAAATTCACAAGTCCAACCCGGCGCGTTATATTCAGGTGTTCTTTCGCCAAGATATCTCTGATAACATATTCTCAAATTTAGGTTCAGCTCAAGAGTCAATTCTTTAAAGAAGGTATCTGAATGTGTGAGTTTTCTTGAAGAAATATAGTGAAAAAGTGTGCTGAAAGTGCAGTTTTTACGCGCTAAAAAATTCATAACTTGAAGATCGTGGCTCGTTTTGAACCCGTTCCGGTGGCCTAAATTCCGTCTTGACATTATCTATGTTTTCATCTCTCACGGCTGGAAGCCAATTTCGATCAGAAGGTCTTCAAAAATGTGGATTTATCAAGTATTTTCATACAGAAAATTTGTGACAGAAGTTTATTTGCGTCATGTTCAAAAAATCATAATTTGGTTGATTTTCATCGTATCGAGCTGGTTCCGGCGCCAAAATTTCACAAATTGAGTTGACTACATTTTCACAGAAGGTATTGATTCAAACGGTATTCAAAAGGCCTTCGTTTTTTGCTCATAGTGAGTGACACGCTGAAAATCCTGAATGCTGAATATTATTTCATCTGGGCCGAAACTTCGAAAATTCATAACTCGGTCAATTTTTATCGGATTGGGCTTATATTTTTACACAAGGTCCCTGACTTGTAGATCTACAACTTTGCTTCAAAAGTCGAGACCGGATTATGCTCCGATCAATACCATTTTTTTATTGAAGAACGTGTCAGAGTCGACACTGGAGCCCAAAATAAGTTTGTCTGAGCTGAAACTTCAAAAATTCATAACTAATTCACCTTTTATCCGATTGAGCCGATTTTCGGACAGGAGTTAGCTATCGATGTCGGCTACATTTTGTTTTCAAATTTTAACTTAAAAAAATACACTTAAGTCCCTGCGATTTAGCCTGGAAAGTGACGAATTCAAGTGAATATTGGAGGCCCAATTGCACATTCAAAGCCCATTTGCTTTACCCTAATTTCCATTATATAATCACCTTCTTTTCACACAAACCAGAGAAAAAAAAAAGAGGAAAAAAAAGAGAGGAAAAAAAAGAAGAGGAAAAGAAGAGAGAAAAAAAACCTTGCCACAACACTGTTAGAATATCAAAGTCTTTCAAGAACCCTAAAACCTTGAAATCCTTATTACAAATCCCTCTCTCACTACAAAACAAGCCATCATAGTTACAAACCAACACCTCACTACTTCTTCAGTAAGGATAAGGCTGACTTGATCTCCATGATCCTAATTTTCCAGTAAGGCATAAAAGCATTCAGGTCACTAATTTTCCAGTAAGGGTAAGATTGATTTGATCTCCATCATCAAAAGGGTATAATCATTCATACATGCCATATTGTGCCTAAACATTAAATTTCTTCATATATTGACTTTATTTGCATTTTATGATTTTATTTAATGTGTTCATGAGATTCAACACTGCAGATTTAGACAGGATCCCATGCAGGTTCATTAAGGAACGTTGAGGCCAAAAGCCAAATGGCCAAAACCCAAAAGCCAAATGGCCAAAGTAGAAAAACTTATGCATGACACCAATACATGGCCAAACCACCCCAATTCACCTCCAAAAAGGGCCAGACACCCCCCATGGTTTGCATCATTTTTATTTTTTTTATTTGATTTTCCTTTTCATTCTTTTAATTGTTTTTAATTGTTTTCTTTAATTTCCTAAAATAATTTTCATAATAAAAAATCAGAAACTAAAAATGTTTATTGTTATTAATATTAATTTCACCATTATTTTTTGTAAATAAACTTTAATAATTAACTTAGTTAATTTAGGTTTCAAAACTTTAATATTTTTCTTAATAAATTAAAATATGTAGAAATTAGGTTTTTTTTATAACTTTTCATCATTTTTTTAAATAAATAATTTTCTCATCATTATTATCATTATTAATTACTAAATATTTTGTAAATAAACATGTACATTAATTATTTAATAAATTAGGTTAAACCTTAATATTTTCTTAATAATTAAAAATAATTTAGAATTAGGGTTTCGTTAAACTATAATTTTAATCCTTTTCTTTATTTTCATTAAATAGAAAAACAAAAAAAAACATTTCTTTTCTTTTATTGAATACTTAATTAATTTTTAATTCAATTTAATTTCAAAAGGGTCCAACGCCCTCAAACGTTCTATTTTTATTCTTTTCGCACGTTATTTTATTTTCTTATAAATATTAATGTAATTCTCCCAAAGCCATGTAATTCAGACATTTATATTTCTCGCACTTTACTTTATTTTATGTCAAATCGGGTCCTGGATTAAATTTTGGCGATGTGGACCCGCGCCTTTGTAATAGTTTAGGAACTTTTAATTTCCGCATCTTTTTAACTGTTAAATAAATGCATGCAAGAATGAATGGCCTAAAATAAAAACAAACGCATAGATCACTTTGACATGACAAGACAAAATAAATGAATCTGACACACAAATCACACACCACCCCTAGGGTACGCCTCACTGTTGCCTTGCCTCGAAAGGTGATCGTCGAGTAGAGGATGTATTAGTAAGTCCTCATGATCCGGGAACCTGGCATGAGGGTAGCTTCTAAGGTGTCTTCCTATTGCTCTGGTGATCACCATGTCCCGAACCTCGAATTGACCCGAACACCTCCAATGGTAGTGCTACCTATCTCTCAATGGTGGGATGGCACTACTTTAAAGGACATTTACACAGACGAATTCCTTAGGGTAGGTAGACGACTCTAGATACTTGCTCTAATTTCAAAACAATTCAAAAAAATACTTTTCACACCAACACCTTTTCAAAAAGCTTTCGAAAGCATTTTTTCAAACACTCTTGAGGACCGATACAAGAGTCGAACTGGAATTTTCAAAGAAACTTTTTAAAACCCACAGTTGAAAAGCAAACAAACCATTTTTGAAAACACAAATGAGCAAGTATCTAAGAGCCCATGGATAACCATGGATAGAAAGGGTGCTAACACCTTCCCTTTCTATAATCTACCTCCCGAACCGAGAGCAATCTCTATAAGGAATTTTTCTGTGCTTTTGTCCTTTCCATTTGGAGAAAATAAAAGACGGTGGCGACTCTTGCTTCCGCGACATTTCGCGAACCAGCATTAAACAGTCAGTTCCAGATCCACCGATCACAGATGCCCTTTGGACTCTGTAATGCACCTGCCACCTTCCAACGTTGTATGATGTCCATTTTAACGGACTATCTCGACGGAATTATGGAAGTATTCATGGATGATTTTTCTGTATGTGGATTCGATTTCAAAAATTGTCTCTCGAACCTTGAGAAAATTTTAGAAAGATGTGTGGAAGTGAACCTTGTGTTGAATTGGGAGAAGTGCCACTTTATGGTCAACGAAGGAATAGTTTTAGGGCATATCATCTCTGAGAGAGGGATAGAATTTGACAAAGCCAAAATAGAAGTTATAGAGAACCTCAACCCATCTAAAACCGTTAGGGAAGTACGAAGTTTTCTAGGACATGCTGGATTCTACCGACGCTTTATAAAAGACTTCTCCAAAATAACAAAACCCTTAACTAACCTTCTTATGAAAGATGTTGAATTTGACTTTAATGAGAAGTGTCTTAAAGCCTTCAACATTCTAAAACAAGCACTGATTTCAGCTCCTGTCATTCAACCCCCTGACTGGGAGCAACCATTTGAAATCATATGCGATGCTAGTGACTATGCAGTTGGGGCTGTCTTAGGGAAAAGGAAAGACAAGAAATTACATGTCATTTACTATGCCAGTAGAACCCTAGATACCGCCCAACTTAACTACACAACTACAGAGAAGGAATTGCTAGTTGTAGTATTCGCAATCGATAAGTTCTGATCTTGTTTAGTAGGAGCTAAGATTGTAGTTTATACTGATCACGCAACAATCCGATATCTGTTAAACAAAAAAGACGCTAAGCCGAGATTGCTCAGGTGGATTCTCTTACTCCAAGAATTTGACTTAGACATTAAGGATAAGAGAGGCACTGAGAATTTAGTAGCCGATCATCTATCTAGGCTAGAACATTTGAAACCAGATCTAATACCAACAGACGATCACTTCATTTACGACGAACTGATAGCTAGGATAAACACAATAAGCGAGAATGACTCTGAAACCTATAAAGAATTTAAACCGGAAAAAGTCTCAATGATAAGAAACGCACCTTGGTACGCAGACATTTTGAACTATCTAGCTGCTGACATCATACCCCCAGACTTAAGTTTTCAACAAAAGAAAAAGTTCTTCAATGACATCAAAAGCTTTTATTGGGACGAACCACTCTTGTTCAAAAGAGGAATAGACAACATCTTTAGACAATGTGTTCCAGAGGAGGAAGTGGAAAGTGACATCAAACATTGTCATGCCGCGTCTTATGGTGGACACGCAAGCACATCAAAGACATGTGCCAAAATCTTTCAAGCAGGCCTTTACTAGCCAACTTTATGGTGAGATGTCCACACTTACATCACCAAGTGTGACCGGTGTCAACGCACTGGGAAAATTTCAAGGCGTGACGAAATGCCATTAAGAAATATTCAAGAGGTAGAACTCTTTGACGTATGGGGTATAGATTTCATGGGGCCTTTTCCATCATCAATGGGAAATAAATATATTCTTGTGGCAGTTGACTATGTGTCCAAGTGGATAGAAGCAATAGCGGCACCCACAAACGACACGAGAGTAGTGATCAAATTGTTCAAGAACATCATATTCCCTAGATTTGGAACACCATGTCTAGTCATAAGTGATGGAGGATCGCACTTTATATCCAAGATATTCAATAAACTTTTAAAAAAATACAGAGTCAAACATAGAGTAGCAACACCATATCACCCTCAAACCAGTGGCCAAGTGGAGGTATCGAATAGGGAAATCAAGCAAATCCTAGAAAAAACCGTGTCAATATCCAGAAAGGATTGGTCTGGAAAGCTGAAAGATTCACTTTGGGCCTATAGAACAGCTTACAAAACCCCTATTGGAACTACCCCATATCAATTGGTCTATGGAAAATCCTGCCACTTACCTTTCGAGTTAGAACACAAAGCCTATTGGGCTATAAAATCCTTGAATTTAGACTACCTAAAAGTTGGAGAGAAACGGATTCTGGACATTCATAAGTTAGAAGAACTCCGCCTAAATGCTTATGAGAATGCCATCATCTATAAAGAAAGAACAAAGATATGGCACGACAAAAAAATTACTAAGAAATAATTCAATGTAGGTGATCCTGTTCTTCTGTTTAATTCCAGATTACGACTTTTTCCTGGCAAGCTACGTTCAAGATGGACAGGTCCATTCGAGGTATCAAAAGTGTTAGTATCAGGAGCTGTAGAAATCAAGAATAACTCAAGCACTCCTTTCGTGGTAAATGGACAACGACTGAAGTTGTATAGAGGAGGTGACCTGCCTATTGACTACTCTAATCAGACTCTGATAGACCCACCAATCCCAACTTGAAAAGTGAGATCTTATCGCCAAGCTAACGACATTAAACAAAGCGCTGCGTGGGAGGCAACCCGCGATATTTTTTTTCTTTCTTTATTTTATTTTTTTATTTTAAATTTTCTTCTACGTAATTAAAATTGTAATTTTGGACTGACTCATCTATCTTTTTCAGGACCAAGTGCTCTTATATCACCTTTTTTAGATGGATTTCGTTGATGGACTTGATGTCATCTTCAGAGACGACGCTCAGAGGGAGCGATTTGCTACACTGTCTGCTCGACCGATGCTTCCGACTAGATACCCTGATACTACTTGCATGGATGCACTAGGCATTGAGGCCAGTGTCCGTTATCTGTGCCATCAGGTCAGTTGGGATGCATATGCTGACGAGATCCGCGTGACCTACAGGAACCTCACCATGGAGTTCCTCAGCTCACTGGAGTATGGGCCCTATGTTAGGACCAGAGAGGACCGTGGGCGGATTAGTTTTCGCATGTTCGGAGCGGAGTATGCTTTTACTTTGAGACAGTTTGGAGATTTGCTTGGATTCGAGACTGCACTTACTTCCATCCCTGAGCTTCCTCTAGGGTATTTCATGAGCAGTGATATAGACAGATTCTGGAGAGCTATTACCGACGAGGTCAGCCTCGACCCATATGAACAACTGTCTAAGAGGATTCATAACCCAGCTCTCAGGTACTTTGAGATGATTCTTTGTCATACCTTCTTTGGGAGGAGCTATTGTGATCATTTAGTGACTGTAGAGGAGATACTATTTTTATATTGCACTAGTCAGTCGCGTCCCATTGCGAGTGGAGCTTTCTTGATAGAAAGTCTAGATATGACTGCATTATCCTCTGAGGGATACTTGCACGCTGGTGGGAATGTGATGCTGATTGCACCTGCTCTGGGCTTGGATAGCCAGTTACTCTGGCTGAGACCATATTATGGTAGTACACGCATCGACATTGACTTTTGCTTAGACCATGGCCTTATGCGCCGAGCTTCTTTTCATCCATATCAGTACAGGCTCCTTATTAACGATCAGACTGTCTACTATTTCACCCTGCCTGATCCACAGATGACCTGCGTCTCCAACCGGGCAAACTGGAACTACACTTTACAGGGTTGGGGCGAGGCAGTTATAGACATCACTGACCAGCCAGAGCCAGAGTATTCACCAGAGTCAGAGCCAGAGCCAGAGTATTCACCAGATTCAGAGCCAGAGTCAGACGACCCGATCACTGAGGATCCGGTTACAGAGGATCCTACCCCAGAGTACACGCCTGTACCTGAGGTTGAGCATACCGTTGTTTATACTAATAACTTGACCTTACAGAAGCCCGATATGAAAGCGCATATGGCAGCCATGAGAGCTGAGATGGCTACACTTCGCCAGGAGGTGGCTGATCTCATCCTACAGGTAGCGCTAGATGGTTCCACAAATGCTGGCGAGATCGACGATTTGACACACGAGATTGTTGAGCTCAGACGCCAGGTGGCTGAGCTGCGAGGACGTGACTTTGCTGATATCTGATCATGAGACGTCCACCATTGTTATTATTATTATACTATTTTTATTTTATTTCTCAGACTTACTTTTTCTGTTTCTCAGTTCAGTTGCACTTCGTACTCACTTACATTTATATATATATATATATATATATATATATATATATATATATATATATATATATATATATATATATATATATATATATATATATATATATATATATATTGTGTGTTTATTTTATTTTCTCTTAATTTGTTTTATTTTATTTTGCAAAAAGTAGAAAATAAAATGTATGTGTATGATATACACATATATTTTACAAAAAAAAATATATTTTCACCTTAAAACGCTAGGTACACCCCAAGTGACAAGAGCAAGCCACCATTTTTGAAGCCCAATTGCCCAAAGAACAAAATTTGGCCCAGCTAGAAATTCAACAGGTCGCGCCCGCGGAGGGAGGGACCGCGCCCGCAGAGGGAGGGACCGCGCCCGCGGACCTCCAACAGTAAAAAATGGCTACTTTTCGGAAAACTCACCATTTACTCCATTTTATTCCTCATTTTACCCACATTTTCATACCTTACCTTCCATAATTTCTCCACTTCAACTAATTCTCTATTATATTTATTTTCCCACTACAATCCTTCCAAATTTATAAAAATCACTATTTTCTTCCTCCACCATACTATTTTCCTTTCTCCAAATTGTTCAAAACAATCAAAATGGACTTCAATGGGTATGTTCTTCGAAACAGCAAATCGGGATCCACACAAAGGAAGCTGCTCGAAAAGCTACAGTCTACGACAATTTACTCAACCAGGTATATTGACGAAGACTGTCTCTACACTTTAGGTATTTATCACAGTGTTTTTCATTTATTAGATAAAATAGGCATGCATAATATTTTCTCTACAAAAGAACCTACCTACCCAAGGTTGACATATGAGTTTTTAAGTTCACTTATTTATAATGTCACACCTAACACTGCTAGTACCGTAGGTGGGGTACAATTTAGAATGTTTAACCGTGAATATAGTTACTCCACCGACTGTTTAGCTGAGTTGTTAGGAATGCCTTTTGGGGAAGGTGTTATTTGTGAAGCACCCTTTGATACGGAATGGAAAACCGCTGGCTATGCTTTCTGGAAAAAACTTACAAACCAAGAAGCAAATTCTTTTGATGGCCTGCTAGCCTCGAGTGTCCATAATCCGGCCATCCGTGTCTTCCGATACCTTTTAGCATCCACCATCTTTGCTCGGGAAAACCCGAACAAGGTGAATGCTAAAGAGTTAATTATTATGCAAGCATGCCTCACCGACACCAAAATTAACCCGATGCCATTTATGATTTCTCACATGAGCTATGTCCGAAAAAATGGGGCACCGATTTCTTTTGGCGGCCTGGTTACTACTATCGCTCGTGCCCTTGGCTTGTCCATCGAGCTTGCTACTTTAGAGCCACTTCCTCCTCGTACTGCAGGCCTAAAATTTTTGAAAGATATGCGCCTTTGCAAAGCGAGAAAGGAAGGTGGATATTACCTTATGATTGGTAATGTTGTTGTACCAAGTGTTGTCCTCCCCTTTACCCGTAGCACTGACGTTAGATTGGAGCGTAACTGGACCTATGATTTAAGCACTCCCGCTTTCACTGTCCCGTTACCTCTGAATGTTCCTTTAGAGGAGGGGAACAACACTGATGACGAGTATGACTTTCAAATGGAGTCACCTCCTCGATTTACACCATCACACACTGCACCATCTTCTTCTAACCCTCTTGCAGGTACCGTCCCGAGCTTCCATGTCACCGAGGACATATGGAGAGAGCATAAGGCTAGAGAGGAGATGCGTGATGCCCTCCTTTCTACGATCCAACAACAGGTTGCCGGCAAGATGGCTTTCATGCAGGCGTCTCAAATTCAAAATGCTCGCTCTCTGACTACCATCATGGAAAGTCAATTGGCTTTCCAGAACTAGAAACACCATCAACAGACTAGCTTCGCTACTCACTTCCAATTAATTGAGGCCACACAAGGCACATTGATCGGTCGGACTAGGGAGCTACAAGCTGCAAATGCTGCTCTCACTGAGCGCATGGCACAATTTAGCCTCGATAGAGATCGCCGTCATCGTAGTCGTAGTCGTCGTTCCGAACGTTCACCTCAGGATGGCGAGGGTACTAGTGGACCTCACTAGTTTTACCAGGTACCTCCTACCTAGACTTGTTTTGGAACATTGGGGACAATGTCCAATTCAAGTATGGGAGGAGCATTTTATCGCTTTTATTTCCTTTCCGTTATTTCTTTTTCCGTTATTTCCCTTTTCAGTACTTTATTTTTCAGTATCTTTTAGTTATTTCCCTTTTAGTAGTTTAGCCGTTAAATAAAATACATGTGATTGACGAGTCATTTTGCGCAGTGTATCCTTAAGTTCTCCACCACTTCCTAGCCTTGAGAATTTTTTTTTGCTAAAAATGAATACAAGATGTTTTTAGTTTTTTGAGCCATAAGTAAAGTTTTTAGGTTTAGGATAGAGTGTGATTAGTCTTAGGTACCCTTTTTGAAAAATCAACATCGTCTTTTACACCATAGACCTTGTAAATATTAGAGTTAATTTCGTCTTCTCCCCATGCCATGATTTTAATTTTACAAAACGGGTCCTAAGTAGTTTATTCTCGTAGTCGGCTCCGGCCTAAGCATGCGCTACGTGTAGGATCGATGAAAATAAGTGAATGATCTTTTTGCCTTGAATATATATATATATATATATATATATATATATATATATATATATATATATATATATATATATATATATATATATATATATATATATATATATATATATATATATATATATATATATATATATATATATATATATATATAAGCAAAAATGTATGGTTATGACCATGAATTGGGTGATCCTCACACGATCATTTAATTCCACTGGTCGCGAACATCCACAAAAAATTAAAAGTGAAAAATAATAATAAAAGGCATTACCCATTATGGCTGGTTCAGAGGTATCTGGTGCTGAACTCGGTAGGGCAGATTACGATCTGATCCCCCACAACTATAATTGGGTAATAACGGGATTACACCAATTCTTGTACCAGAATCCCATTGCAAAGATCAGAATCACTAACCGGTCACTACACTATGAGTATGTACGGATAACGGGCTTAATGTGATTACACCTGAATGAAAAGGACCTTACCTAGAAGAGAAGTCTTAGCATAGTGGGAGTAATAGGAGTTGACTTGTGTAGGAATAAGGTTTATGTCTGCATTATGCAGTAAAGTGTCACTTCGATGTTCTTAGTTCAAATAGTTGGTACCTGTCGAACACACTCTCACTTGAACCTTACTGCTTTAGCTCGATAACTAGAAAAAACACTTGTATCCCTTTGACTACTTCTGAGAGTTTTGCTTGAGGACAAGCAAAGGTTTAAGTGTGGGAGAATTTGATAACACCGAAACTCACTATGTTTCTGACTCGAATATCACATGTTTTCCTTAGTTTTATTATTACTTTTCTAGTATTATTCCCTTCTTTCCTTTATTTCCAGGTCACGTGTCCTTTCTGAGCCTTCAGAGAAGAAACGAGCGAAAACGCCAGAAAAATAGGGATTTTACAAGAAAATACACACATGGCGTCCAGCTCCGCGCCGACTATAGGGAACGCGCTAACATGGCGCACTTTCACCCAGGGACCAACTGCCATGTTCCCATGATCTCTCCATTTTCACTCACCGCGCCCGCGGGGAGGGTGGCTGCGCCCGCGGCCTTCACAAACCATTTCCCGCTCAGAAGGAGTTGAGGGGCATGCTTGTCTTTACAGAGTTTCAGGATCTTCTATAAATAGCAAGTTCATTTCATTTTCGTTTTCATCCAAACTTAGATGCAAACTTAGATCCAGACAAGTTACTGCTTAGGCATATATTACTACTTTGTAAAGTGATAATCTTCTCACATCAGGAAGTTATCACACTTGAGTGTGCGAGATTGTGTTCAAGTTTGGAGCACTTTGGTTGAAGTTTATCATACTATCTTTTATATTTCCACGACTTGTATCAGATTCAAGCCTCCGATTGGAGCAAGGTTCTAATTTAATTGCTCTCATTTATTTTATGCTCTTACCATAGTCTACATGTTTTATAGACTCTAAATGCTCTTACCATAGTCTACACGTTTTATAGACTCTAAATGCTCTTACCATAGTCTACACATTTTATAGACTTTAAATGCTCTTACCATAGTCTACACGTTTTATAGACTTTAAATGCTCTTACCATAGTCTACATGTTTTATAGACTCTAAATGCTCTTACCATAGTCTACACGTTTATAGACTTTAAACGCTCTTATCATAGTCTACATGTTTTATAGACTTTAAATGCTTACCATGTCTAGCTAAATTTATTAGGGTTAGAATGTAAGGATCGAATCATAACTATGTTCTGTATGCCATGCTTAAAGAAATACCTTTGGGATGTTTTAGCTTTTTAATACTGGTTTAAATGTGTTTAAATGTTTATGGGTAAGATCAAAAGCCGTCCATACTCGAGATTAATCCAGATTAGTTCTTGACCAAACGAAAAGAGCGAAAGCAGTTCGTTTGGTTAAGTAGGATTACTTGATATAATTTTAGAAAACGATTTTGAAACTATTTGAGGACGCGTTTGTGGGATTAAAATATGATTTTTGGTCAAAAGCCAGGGATCTCTTTAAGTTAAGTTTTCCAAATTAAAACACTTTTTTTCACTAAGTCAAAATAACTTGTTTCTTAAAAATAGGTTTACTTCTTTAACGCGTTAGGCACCCTTTATAAGTGACAATAAAGGAATTTAATTTAAAGAGTAAACTCGGTTCTTAGTATGCGAAAGCTACAAGTTCCTGTTAAACAGTTCTTTGCTATAAATGAAAAATATTGCCCAAAAGTAAATACTATACATGCATGCTAGGACATTGTCTGATCTCGTGATTTACATTCGATCCCGTTTGTTTTATCTCTTTAACTTTATTCGCTTTTATTTCCCTGTACTGAATGCAATCCCTTATTGATCTGCCTTAGATAAACACCTTAACAATAGAGTCGATAGATTGACAACTGGTCTCTGTGGTTCGATAATCTTATATATTACTTCGATAGGCTGTGCACTTGCAGTTATAATTTAGACTATAAAGTAAAAGCCCATCACCATGTATTCTTCAAATGGGCCCTCTTCAGCTGAATATGACACTTTGAGTCCTTCTACTTTAACCACTTAGGTCCAAACCTTCGACCAAACTCAAAAGCAGGCAAAACTAAATGTTCAACCATGGCAAGTCCTTCGAATGGGCCACCAAATTGTGTGTCATAATGTAGAAGCTATGTGTGTTGAAGGGTTTGCAGATGGACTCGATGGTGATATGAAGGTGATTCAAAGAAAACCTGAAGGTGGATTCGAAGCCAGCATGTAGGTGTATTTGAAGCAAACTTAAAGGGAATCATTGCTCTGTGGGTGCTAGCATGAGAGAAACCTCTGCCTTGTGCATGCATGCTTGTAGGAGGATTCGAAGGTTACATGAAAATAGATTTGAAACAAGCCTGAAGATTGATTCGAAGCCAGCATGTAGGTGTATTCGAAGGTGACATGAAGGTGATAATTCCTTGTACATGCTAGTACGATAAAAACCCATGCCTTATGAATAAAGCAAATAATAAAGGAGGCCTTTTCCTTCTGAATCAAAGCAAACCAGCAGGAGGACATTGCCTTGTGCCTGTTTAGCATGAGGGAAACCCTTTCTTTATGAATAGAAGCAAACAATGAAGGAGGCCATTGCCCTCTGAATCGAAGGAAGCTTTCAGAAGGTCATTTCCTACTAAATCGAAGGAAGCCGGTATGAAACCACTATCTTCTGAATCGAAGGACACCAACAGGAGGCCCTTCCCTTTTTGAATTGAAGGAGGCTGTTTCAAATGCCCATTCAAAGCTAGTTTATGATAGGTGTTGCCTGCCTTGTGGATCGAATCTAGTTGCTTCAAAGGAAACCTTTTTTCTTGTGGATCGAGGCATTCAGAAGGAAGGAGTTGCCTTACGGATCGAAGGAGGCACAAAGGATTCCATAGTCCAATCGAAGCAAGGGGAATCGAAGAGGGCTTAAAGGAGACCAAAGTCCAATTGAAGCCTTGTGAATCGAAGTAAACTTGTTTTTTCTCCAATTTTGTCAAAAAGATTATTTTTATCTGCTTTGCCCTTTTTTAACAGTTTCCTCTTTGACTTGGTGCTGGAAAATCCAATTGTACTTGTGCATACTTGAATTTTTGAGAACCCTTGTGAGAGATGCCTTGAGAAATGAGAGGGAAAATTTTGGGGTACAACAACTGCCCCTGTTCAATCTTTTTAAACCTGAAGATTTAGATTGGCGAGTCTTCCATTCGTGACTTGAAGGTGGAAGATGATTGAACACTAGAGTGCCCAAAAATTTGAACTCGATGATGTGGTGGTTGATTGTGTAGGGAATGGGCTTAAAGATGCCATTCAGAGTGATGATTGAGAGTTGTCAGAGATGGGCTTATAGATGCCACCCAAAAGTGATTGTTAACAAAAATTAGAAGAAGTATCAAAATAAATCTCTGGTCGATTTATACTAAAACAGTAGATATAGTGGGATGAGTATCAGAATAATATCCATAAACGGGTCATATCTGACTCGTATCTGAAAGATGTATTGAATGAGCATTAGAGTGACATTTGTATCTAGATCGTATCTGAACCACTTTTGAAAGATGTGCTGAATGAGTGTCAGAATGACATCCGTATCTGGATCATATCTGGACTTGTATTTGAAAAGTGTGCTAAATGAGTGTCAGAATGGCATTCATATCTAGATCGTATCTGGACTGTATTTGAGAAAAATCTGGAATAAGTATCAGAATAATATCTATCTCTGGATCATATCTGAACCATTTTTTGAAAGATGTTTGGAATAAGTATCAGAATGTCATCCATATTTGGATCGCATCTCAAATGTTTCTAGAAGATAATCTAGAGTAAGTATCAGAATGTCATCCGCATCTGGATCGCATCTGAACTATTTCTGGAAGGAATCTAGAGTAAGTATCAAAATTTCATCCGTTTCTGGATCGCATCTGAACTGTTTCTAGAAGAGTGTATGAGGAGGAGTCCGTGTAGGATTACTTCAGGTGGTTGTATAGATAATTTCCATGATTGATCTTTCCTAAAAAGGTAAAGAGTTAGTTGCATGCAATGTCATGATGTATGAAATGCATGGCGTAATGATGTTCTCAAAATAAATGAGATTGTGCTGTATGCATTTATCATGTAGTGAAATGCTATTGGAATGTATCTTTGTTTTGGAGAATAAATCCTTCACAAAAGCTGGGGAATTTCGGGAAGTTAAATCCTGTACTGCCGTTGGGGATGAAGAGCATGCACACCTTCAAACCTTGTTTAGGAATGTTTCTGCTGGGGCTTCCTGTTTTTGTTGTTTGAGGAGAACTCCGCTGGGGGATGTTGATTTTGCTTGAGGGAAACTCTGTGGGGAGTGTTGATTCCTGATTGGGGAAAAGAGTTTAGGAGTCTTAGTTGTCCATTACTCTATTGGGGAGTTATCTCTTGATGGAAGAGAAAGAAAGTTAACAACTTGTTAGGGATAAAGAAGTTAACTGTTATCTGATTGTCTCCCAGGCTTTGCAGCAACTCTCTGGGGATTGTAGAAAGGCCTACTGTGGAAGAGGGGTTATGGTCTCTTGACTTGTGATAGTCTGAAAGGAAAATTCAAGTTGGGAATCTGTCGTTTGCTGGGGAAATAAACCCTATTGCCAATCTGTTAGAGAGGCGTCTTCTCTTGGCAGAACTCCTCGAGGATTCTTTTTGAGAGACCAGCTCAGCTGGGAAGAAGTTTTTTTTTTTGGAGATTTAAACTCTGGCTGGGGATTGCCTGGATCCCATCTTGTGAGGATATTTATGAATTTGGCCATGAGGGGTTTATACCCTAATTTGTGAAGATTATTCTGTGGGGATAACATTATAGAGATAACTCTGTGGTGACTTGACCGAGGATCACCCTATGAAAAGGACTTTGTGGGAGATTCTTCACTTCCCCTAGTAGTAAGTGTTGTAGCACAGCCAAAAAATATTTTCTTAGCCGTACGTAACCCTTTGCAGGAATTCATCTTCAATGCCCTAAGTGCCTCAGATGTAGAGCTGCCTCTGGTATATTCAGCATTTCTTGAGAGATTTCTTGGAATCTTGACTTGACCGCCCCAGACGAGTTGGACAGTGACATGTCATGCCCCATTGCTTATGGAAGAATTTTTCATTTGGAAGCGTCATCTCATTTGAAGTGGTTCTATTTTCTTGAGAATTTCCGTTCGTTGGATATTCATTGTGTGAATTTCTCCACTGTCAAACAATTAGCCATATGCAAACGACGATATTCAAATAATGCAAAGTTTATGCTTGTCTTGAAGTGTTGAAAATGCAGTTTTAGCAAGTAAAGAGTTTTGTAGGAATATGAATTCAACTAAAAATTTGCAGTAAGCCTTACAGGAGTCAGGATACCTTTGGTAACAATATGCTTTTGAACTAACCCATGCTTCAGTTAGGACTTTTGAATGGTTGTAGCGTGGTTTGGTTCACGGTTTAAGAAACAAAGGATAAGGCTCAAAGTGTATTTGTACCCGCTCGTTCTTCGTGATGTTCTTCAGTCCTAAACTCAGTTAATTGTGTGTTTGAATTCTAATTGAGTCTGAAATGACGTTTTGGTGATAGTTCAGACAAGTTAAGTTTGTTGGAAGGAAGTCAATTTTGCAACATTTTTCATGTTGTTGAGGATTTGTAACGTCCTCTTTTTTTTATTTACTATCCCTGATTTTTGTCTGACTGTTCTGGTTTTGAGACTACAGTCAGCAGGATGCCCCCGTTTTTTTCCCCTTAAGTCTCCTTCATAGGTTTTGGCTTAGTGGGCTTTTATTTTGAGAGATAATGACTGCCTATTTGATAGGGGACCATCGCCGTCTTTGGATTCAGCAGGATGTTTTTGATGTCATTCGTTGTGTATGAAGTGGAAGTTTGTGACTGAATGCACATTTGAATTAACTGAGAGACTACCCTGGCCCAGGTTTTGATTAAGAGTTTCAATTTGTGTGAAAAAGAAAACTCCTACTTCTTTGGCTCAAAGGGGTTGACTATGAATTATCTTCCTTATAACTCCAGTGTTTAGGGTTTGAAAGAACGCATGTACATCGTCAGCAAGGTCTGTCCAAAAGCATATTGTATGAGATTATGGCATTGTTTTCATCATCCTCCCTCTAAAGGCTTGTAACTTTTGAAAATAAGAATTGAATATCATAAAGGGAGTAAAAAGCATAATTTATATATAAAGAAAACGAATGGATTAATTCAAGACAAACATATGCAATGCATTAATGAAACAAAAGTTTGACATTAATAGATAAGTGTTTGAACAATAAAAGAGATTACAATTGAAAATTAAAAATGAAAAGGACGGTCTCAATGATTTGGCATAGGAGAAGTGATCATGTTGGGAGTAGCAGGTGGATCAAATTCAATCTCCTTGGCGTCAATCATATCTTGAATCTTGTTCTTCAGAGCCCAACAACTATTCGTTTCATGTTCAAGACTATCGAAATGGTATGCACACCTTTCATTAGGATGATAAGTAGGAGCATAAGTGTTGGGGTTTCACAGAGGAGCCCTTAACGTAATTAGCTCTGCTTTCAACATGTGTTACAATGGTTGGGCCAGTGGCATATTAATCTTGGTGAATTTTCTTTTAGACACGACCTCCTTACGCTGATTCCCCTGTTGTTGTTGTTGCGCTGACACAGGATTAGAGATCAGGGTTGCCCCCATGTTTTGGTCGTGTTTACTCTGGTTATGACCTTTTTTACTGTATGCAACATCAGACTCTTTCTTCCCATTGAAAGGTTGTTTCCCTACACTTGAAGATGCACCCCCTTTGGATTTTACCGCTTTACATGCCAACCTCAACTCTTTCGCTAGTCGGTATTAGCTCGTTGAACCCGGCTGAGGAACTTCCGATCAGGTGATTGAAGAAAGGTCTTGTTAAAGTTCCCATAAAGATGTCAATCATCTCCCTGTCAGTTAAGTGTGGCTACACCCTGCCAGCCAGTTTTCTCCATTTTTGGGCATATTCTTTGAAGCCCTCGTTGGAACCCATGGTCATATTCTGCAACTGCGCGCGAGTTGGTTCCAGATCAACGTTGTATTGGTACTGGTTGTAGAAAGCAATAGCTAGATCCTCCCAGGTGTGGATGCGAGAACCTTATAATTGATAGAACCAATCAATTTGAGTCCCAGCTAGACTCTCTTGGAAGAAATGGACCCAGAGTTTCTGATCAGTGGTGTCTAGATGAATCTTACGGACATAAGATCTCAGATGCATCTTAGGACAAGAGACCCCATCATATGTGTCAAAAGTAGGTATTTTGAACTTTGGTGGGATGACCACTCCGGAAACCAACCCTAACTCTTCAAAGTCCAAGCCAGGTATCTGCTGAATCTCCATAGTGTTAAGGCGATCCTCTAACTGTTTGTATTTATCATCAGCGGGAGGATATTGTTCCTCAGAGTAGTCAACTTCATCTTCATCAGTCCCCGAGTTTTTATCTTCTTCATGATTATCCCCCTCATTTGATGGAGTTGAGAGATCTAGAGCTCTCTTGGCTGGTCCTCTAAGTCTTCTTCCCATATTCAAGACACCTGCCGGTTTCTTTGCCTTCTTCTTCTTCTCTTTGATGACGAGAGCTTTCAGTTCTTCCTGTCTCTTATCCAGAGCCAGGAACATTTGTTAGAACTGAGCGTTTTGGGCTTGAAGGTCTTTTACTGTCTGTTCAAGAGCCATTTCTTACTGAAATAAACAGTAAGAAGATGAGAAACCCGTGTGGGAAAAACCTGTTATGATGACATGCATGATATGTGGATGCAATGTTTTCAAGGATCTCACGAGCTAAACACAAAAATATGTTTGAATTTTGATCAACATATTTAATTGGAGAACTTCGTACCGGTGGATGTCCTTCCACGAGAATCAAGCTCACTATGTCAAGTGGGTCATAACCCTTGACTCAAGTTATCGTACTTTGGTCTTTGATGGTGTTTGATTAGAGGGGAATGAATCTTTTTCCCCCTTGATAGACGTCTAGTTCAACATGACCCTGCATCATAGGCCCTTGAGATCCTTGAAATGGTTATTGAAAAAATGCTATGGTATGATGTTATGATGTTATGTACAAGAAAATAAAATAAGTCCTTATGTTTAGGCTTGCATGGAGTTCACGGGCAAGTACCCTCTTGAAGTTTAGTTGGCTCAACCTGTCCTAGAAAGTAACCGGGTTCTACAGGATCTCAATATATCTGATCTTTCTTCATTGGGCATTGTTTTAGCGCAAGCCTCTTTATTGGCGACCGAAATATCACAAGAGTCAGATCTCAATGAGTGTAGTATCGAGTATCAACCAACTTCGGACTGCACCAAAGTCGGCTATCTCACGACTTCCTAAGTTGTTCAATTAAAGGTTCTAAGGTTAATTAGTGTTTCATGACACCACACAGAGGCCCCGTATTCTCCTTGACTACTCAAGGGCTATCGGTACCAACAAATGTGTCACACTAACGTAGACATCGCTTTAACCGTGTCTGTATACCCTGCACAGTTTCCAAAATCTATTTCTACTTCCCTAAAAGGTGTTCACCGATTCGGGTAGAGGATTAATACAAACCCCAAGAGGTCCCATAAATGCAAAATCAAACAATGAAAGCAAGTAAATATGATCTAACTCTAAGGTAACCCCACTTTTAAGATTCTTCGCCAACAGAGTCGCTAGTTCTATAATACAGTGGGAGAACTGACTTGGTTTGTTTTTGCGTTTGATTGCAATTGTTGCGGATAGCAAGAGTCGCCACCGACTTTTCTTTTATCCAATAAGGAAAGGGTGAAAAGAACAGGAAAGACCTTTGAGATGTTCTCTTGGGTTCGGGGGGTAGATTATGAAAAGGGAAGGTGTTAGCACCCTTTTCATCCATAGTTATTTATGGGCTCTTAGTTGCTTGCTAGATCATTTTGAAAATGCTTTCTTTTAAAATGTGTTTGTGGTGTGTTTTAAAAATATTTTTGAAAAGCGCCTTCGCTTAGGAAAACTTTGTAATGATTCTCGTCTCTATAAAAATGTATACAAAGTGTTTGGACTTTTGAAAATATTTCATGCTTTGGACGTGTTTGGGTGTGTTTGAAAAAAGTTTTGTTATGGAAAATGGATTATGAGCAAGCAACTAAGAACGTTCTACCTATTTAAAAGTCTTTTGTTCATTTCTACCTTCCTTTGATATTGCTAACTTACCATTGATTGGTAAGAAGCCTTATATTTGGATGTAGAGGGACGGGTGTGGGTCAATTGTATAGTCATAGAAGGCAACCTATAAGACGTTTTAGCAATTTTCGTTTAGGGACTAGATCGTTTACCGAAGGCAATATTGAGGAACATCGAGGGACTATAATATTTTTATTGAGGGTCTTTTCTAAAACGCCCATATTCGAGGGTGTTGTACCCCAAAATTTGCCCTCCCATATTCTTCAAAATTTGCAAAGAGCATGCTTCAAAATTCCCCAAGGGTTGCACAGTTCAAGGGCCTCATAACAGTCAAAAACTAGGGTTTTGGTTCTGACAAAGAAAATGAAGTTTCCAAGGGTCCAATCAAGTCCCACATGCTTATAAACATGGTCAAGTATCCTCATACCAAGTTTCAAGACTTACAGCATAAAAATTGCACAGTCAAAAACCCTAATTGCATTACAGTCAACTGTAGGGGCAAAATGGTCATTTGACAGTCAAAAGTCCAAATTTTTGGTCAACATCTCATTTTGAGGCCACAAACATCATTTGATCAATTCTTGATCATGATTTTCAAGGCATGGCTCAAAACGTCTCAAGATGCAAAAGTTTCCATATTTGGACAGTTGAAAAAGTCAACTGTAACTTGACCAAGGCATAACTTCCACATGGTTTATCAGAAAAATTCCATCCAAAGCTCATTTTGAAGAGAAAGACATTTCCTACAACTCCTCTTCACTTTTCAATTCCAATAAATGCTCTCACAAAAAGTTATCAATTTCAACATTATAGGTCATTTTCAAAAGTCAACAAAAAGGGACTTTAAGTCAAAGGCCATAACTTGAGATTGGTAAATCAAAATGACATGGGACCAAAGGCATTGGTTATAGGACTCCAAGACCTTTCCAAAATGTCCAAGAACATGATCAAAGTTTAAAAATTGAGCAAGATATGCCTTGTGGAAGTTGGGAAATTTTTGGATATTTTGAAAAGTCAACTTTGCTTCAAATGTCTTAAAATTGCTAATGGGCCACATTTTCTTCCAAGATTCATCATCCAAATCATATGCACGACCATTTGGCCCAAAGGGGATTTTTTTTCATCATTTTTATTATTTATTTGAATTTTTAATTACAATTAATTCATTTAATTAATTAAAATGTGGAAAAAAAATACTAAACCAATGTAATCAAATCTTTTTATGCAGTACAATCACTCATGATTCACTCAAGATTCGTGCACAACTCAAATGGGGAAGATTGGACATGATTGGCACTAAAAACATGTGAAAAAGATTTGAAAAATTATGCCATGAAAATCAAATATTCTCTACATCAATGCTTTGATCCTTTGGCTCAGAATTTAACCCTAATTCACTCCATACATAAGCCAGAAGCTAGACCTAAAGCTGAGGACCAAGAAGCTGCGCCTATTCTCAAGAACAAAGTTGGCATTTTTTCCAAATTTTCAAAAACTGAAATCACGATTACAAAGGGTTTCAAGACAGAATAACCATCCTATTGCATTCCTGAGACTTCAAGGAAGGTTTCTGGATCAAAACCATCATCTCTAACGCAAAGAATTGGTAGAACAACCTCGTTCTGTTCATGCTTTTTTTCGTATTCATGTATCATGATTCACGCATTATTGTCAATTTTTAATGTTTGATTTATACTCAGTTAACCATTCTAAAGCTAACCACATGCTTTAATTGAGTTTTCATGCATCGTATGAAGAATCACCATTGAAGCACTCTAGGGTTTCAGAGTTGCAAAATTAGGGATTCTCTCGTCCAGAAAAATTAGACCTTAAGACTTGAACCATTGGAACGAGAAGCTTCACACGAATCCAACTACCCTATCGCGCCTAATTTATGATTCAGGGATTTCTATTCGCTATTTTTTTCACACAGCATATAGTGGGGGTTTAAAACCCCCGCAATCTTGTTTTCTTTTTTCAGGCGAATGCAGAATGGAGGAGGAAGACGCTTAGGTGTCAAGATGTGAAAGGGTAATTCAAGTTTTAGCGCGTTTTTGAGTTAACAGTATTAATAATTTGTTTTGTTATATATTAATTGCATCCCACTAACATTACAAAGCAAGCGCCTGGCACAAGTGGTGGATGTGCTGTCCTATAACCACTGGGACCTGGGTTCGATTCCCAGGTCCCCCCACTTCCTTAATATATTTTGGTTCCATGAAATTCTATGCAGCTGGCTCCCTGAAGACCATCATACAACCCATAATCCCAACGTGCCACATGGCCACTGAGAGCAATCCAAGGGTCCTGATTTGAAGAGTACCATGGGCACCAGTCAACGCATACGTACGTGGCTCAGAAAAGTCAACAAGGCCAGAGTTTCAATGGGCCAAAAATGCTGATGATACCTCCCAATTGGGGTCAACACCCCCCAAGGTTTTGCAATTCTTTTCTTTTTTTTTATTTTTCATTATTTGTGTTAAGTCAATTATTTCTTTTTTTAATTCTTTAAATTAATTTATTTTCATAAAACATAAAAATAATAAAAACCAGAAAGTCACAAAAAAATAAAATATATTTTATTTAAATGCTATTTTGTAAATAAATCTCATTAATTAATTTAGCTTTTTAAATTTAGGTTTAATTCAAATATTTTTTAATAAATTAAAAAAGTGTAGAATTAAGGTTTTAAGTATTTTTTTCATTCTTTTTCTTTTTTCTCTCACCATAATTAATTATTAAATATTATTTTTGTAAATAAAACTTGCCATTAATTAATTAGGTTAATTCTAGGTTTAACTTTAGCATGTTTTTTTAATAAATTAAAAATAGCTAGAACTAGGTTTTAATTCCAATTTAATTTTTTTCTTATTAAAAATCCATAAATACAAAAACTCAAAAAATCTTTTCTTTTTATTTTAATTTAATTAATCGGTTAATCGTGATTTAATTTCATTAAAAAGGGTCCAACGCCCTCGCTTTCGATTTTAATTCTCTTCGCATTTTTTTTTAATTTCCTTTCTTATAATATTTGTGTAATTCTCCCAAAGCCGTGTAAATTAAACATTTCTCTTTCTCGCATCTTTATTTTATGTCAAATCGGGTCCTGGATTTAATTTGGCGATGTGGACCCGCGCCTTTGTAATAGCGTAGGAACTTTATATTTCTCGCAACTTTTTTAATTGTTAATAATTGCATGCAAGAATGAATGTTAAAATAAAAACAAAAGCGTAGATCACCCCTGACATGAACAAGACAAAATATCTGAAAACGACACACAAATCACACACCACCCCTAGGGTACGCTTCACCGTTGCCTTGCCTCTCGAAAGGTGATCATCAAGTAGAGGATGTTTTAGTAAGTCCTCATGATCTGGGAACCTGGCATGAGGGTAGCTTCTAAGGTATCTTCCTATTGCTCTGGTGATCACCATGTCCCGAACCTCGAATTGACCCGAACACCTCCAACGGTGATGCTACCTACCTCTCAATGGTGGGATGGCATTACTTTAAAGGACATCTACACAGACGAATTCCTTAGGGTAGGTAGACGACTCTAGATACTTGCTCTAATTTCAAAACAAATTCAAAAAATACTTTTCACACCGACACCTTTTCAAAAGCTTTCAAAAGCAATTTTTCAAACACTCTTGAGGACCGATACAAGAGTCGAACTGAAATTTTCAAAGAAACTTTTTAAAACCCACAGTTGAAAAGCAAACAAACCATTTTTGAAAACACAATGAGCAAGTATCTAAGAGCCCATGGATAACCATGGATAGAAAGGGTGTTAACACCTTCCCTTTCTATAATCTACCTCCCGAACCGAGAGCAATCTCTATAAGGAATTTTTCTGTGCTTTTGTCCTTTCCATTTGGAGAAAATAAAAGACGGTGGCGACTCTTGCTTCCGCGACATTTCGCGAACCAACGTTAAACAGTCAGTTCCAGATCCACCGATCACAGAACTGGCGTCTCTGCTGGGGATTCTTATAAAGTGAGGTGTACCTTAGGGTTTAGTTCATAATTGTGTTTTCAATTGTATTGATTTGCTTGCTTTAAATTGTGGGACTGTCTTGGGAGTTACATGGATCCTAACCCGGATCTGGGGGATACCTTCTTAGAAAGTAGCAACAAGACTGTGAGGGAACTGTGTGGGGTATACCGACATGGTTGAAACAGTCTGCTACGTTGATGTGGCACTTTGGTGTGTACCGGTAACCCTTGAGTTCAGTCAAGGAGAGTACGGGGCCTCCACATGGTGTCATGAAGCATCAACAGACCTTAGGAACCTTAATTGAACTATCTTGGCCTCTTTAGGGTAGTGAGATAACTGACTTTGGTGCAGTCCGAGGTTGGTTGATACTCGATACTACACTCAATTGAGGGTTGCTTTCCTGGAATATTTCGGTCGCCAGTTCAGTGGCTAAATCGAAACGATGAACAATGAAAGCAATCCGGTGATATTGGGACCCTTAGAACCCGATTACTTCTGATAGGACAGGTTGAGCCCACCAACTTCAAGAGGGTACTACCCAGACCCCATGCTGGCCTAAACTCTAAGGGCTTGTCTTGTGTGACTTGTGTGCCTTACATGTTTGTCTTTGTAAATATCTGTGGTGTGTTTAATCATAGCATCATGACATCATCCAGCATCATATGCATTGACTAACCATTTCAGGGGTTCGAATTTTCATCTTTGTTCTTGTTTTGTAGGACATGGAAACTGTTCGCAGAAAGACAATTCAAATCAGCCTTGTAAGGATCCCTCCTCAGCTTAAGGAGCTTATATCCAGGATTCCCGAGAGCTCTTCATTCAGTGAAAGACATGGAAGACTCATCAGCTTGGTCAATACCAACATTGAAGAAGATATGATAAAGGTCCTGTTCCAGTTCTTCGACCCTCTGCATCACTGTTTCACCTTCTTGGACTATCAGTTGGTACCTACATTGGAGGAGTTCTCCCGGCTCCTGAAGATCCCTATCCTTGATCAACTACCCTACAACGGTACAGAAAAGGAACCCAGGCTTGAAGAGATTGCTAAAGCCTTGCACCTACAATCATCTGACCTCAAGGGACATTGGGAAGTCAGAAGTGGTATCAAAGGGTTCTTAGCCAGGTTTCTGTTTGAGAAGGCCCATGAATGTTGGAACTCCCTTGACTTACAAGCTTTTGAAGAAGTTGTGGCCCTCCTTGTCTATGGTTTGGTGTTGTTCCCTAACCCAGATCAGCTTATAGATATCAGTGATGTCCAGATCTTCATGTCTAGGAATCCTATACCTACGTTGCTGGGGGACATCCTTCACTCATGTTACACTCGAACCATGAGAAAAAGAGGTGTACTTATGTGCTGCACTCCTCTCCTGGGAAGGTGGTTTATTTCGCACCTTCCACAATCAGTTTTGAAGAACGAGCGGGGTTTGAGATGGTCACAACGGTTGATGACTCTTACACATGCAGATATACATTGGTGCCCTCGGTCCAGAGAGGATGTCACTATCATTGATCATTGTGGGGAGTACCCTAATGTTCCTTTAATTGGAATCAGAGGAGGTATTACTTACAACCCATGCCTGGCTTGGAGACAGTTTGGTTATGCTCAAAGGGATGGCCCTCATGACATGTTAATTCCTGACATAGTTTTTGACTTCGACAACGATGCACAAGGACTTCGCCAGAGATTTATCAGAGCCTGGAGGATGCCAAGTAGGATAGACAGCAAGACACTGGGGCACAGGAACTCCATCCCATTGGAACCTTATCTCAAGTGGGTACGCGCCCGCTCCCAGAAGTTAGTAATGCCATATCCTCATATGCTCCATGTGATCAAAGAGCCAGTCTTGGAAGGAGAAGTGTCCTACACCATTCAGCATCCTGATATGCCCACATCCTGGGAAGAGACGCAGAAGAGCTGGATCCAGCTTAAGGAAGAACGGAATTCTCTTGAGACCAGTCTACATGCTAGTGAAAAGAAGGTCTTGGAGCTCACCCGCCTATTGCATGAGGAGAGGAATCTCAACACCTACATAGCTCCAAAGAGGATGCGTAGTGTCTTTTGGGATTGATTTGCTTTTGTATTGTTTTTCCCATGAGGCTTTGATGTACTGAACAATTATTTCCTTAATGATAATGTGTGTTCTTTTTTGTCTACAACAAATTTGAACTTTCGAACCCTTGAATGCATTGCATAAACACATATCATTCATCATGTGAATAGCAGGTTCTCTTCTTTTCAAGTTGCTTACCGTTCTTCGCTGTTTATTTCAGCATCATGAATCCCGACTCATCATCAACCGAGATGTCCATCAAGGCTCTTCAGGCGCAGAATGCGCAATTTCAGGAAGTAATCATGGGTTTGGCTCAGGGCCAAGAAGAGCTGAAGGCTCTGCTCCTGAAGAAGGAGAAGAAGAAGAAGAGAAGAACTGTTCTTTTTAACTCGGGCCGAAGGTTTGGCAACACTCTGCAGAATGAAGAGGCTGGTTCTTCTATAGGAAAGAGTAGTCCCCAAGGGGAAAAAGGTCCTAGTCCGGTAGTCTCTGACAACGAGACTGATTTTGATGAGGAATAGTATCCTCCTGCAGAAGACCGGTACAAGCAGTTGGAGGACAGACTGAATGCTATGGAGATCCAACAAGTGCCTGGGCTGGATTTCGGAGACTTGGGTTTGTCTACTGGTGTGATCATTCCTCATAAGTTCAAAGCACCGTCCTTTACCAAGTATGACGGGGCGTCTTGTCCCAAGCTACACCTCAGGTCTTATGTGCGGAAGATTCAGCCGTACTCAGTGGACAAGAATTTGTGGATCCACTTCTTCCAAGAGAGTCTTTCAGGGACTCATCTCAAATGGTTCTATCAGCTGGATGGGACCAAGGTTCGTAACTGGGAGGAGTTGGCTACTGCTTTTTATAAGCAGTATCAATATAATGCCGACCTTGCCCCTACACGTACCCAACTCCAGGGTATGTCGCTAGGGTCAAGTGAAGGTTTTAAAGAGTACGCACAGAAGTGGAGGGATCTTGCTGGCAGGGTGCAGCCTCCGTTGACTGACTGGGAATTCGTCTGCAGGGTTCACTGATCTTATTCTGACTGGAGAGAGAATTGAGGCTGGAATGAAGTCTGGTAAAATTCAGAAGGGTGCATCTACAAGTTCTGAGAAGAAGCCCTTTAAAAAGGAGGCCGGTGCTGTATACGGGTCTAGAAGACAAGAGAAACCTGAGCGCCGCCAATCTGTCAACGCGGTGATGATTGCTAAGCCTGCTGCCGCTCCTCGGCAAGCCAATCCTCCAAGGACTGAAAGACCTAGAAGGGAGTTTACCCGTTTGAGTATGACTTTATCCCAAATCTTGCCGCAGTTGCTGTCCACCAACCTAGTGACTGTCAGAGAGGCCCCAAAGGTTGTGAATACGGCTTCTCCCAAATACAATCCAAATGCCCGCTGTGCTTATCACTCCGATAGCCCGGGGCATTCCACTGATGACTGTTGGGCCTTAAGGAATAAGGTACAAGACCTTATTGACGCAAAAGAGATACAGTTTGAAGCGCCTAAGAGGCCGAATGTGGTGACTGCTCCTATGCCCCAGCATTGAGTAAATGTTGTTGATGAAGATGTATACGCTGTTTCTGTGAATGATGTGGCTACTCCCTTAATGACTGTCAAGAGGAATCTACTGTTGGCCGGTTTATTTCCGGGTTGTAGTGAAGGTTGCCTTTTTTGTGTTGTTTCCCTCTCTGGTTGTCCTTTGCTGAAGTTGGGCATCCAAAGCCTAATGGACAGCAAAGAGATTATATTCAAGAAAACTGTTGTTCAGTTGGTTCCGGTAGAAGAAGTTTCTGTTGTTACAATTTTTAATAATCCAATCAAGGCTCTCCCAAGGAAGCCTGTTCAAATCATGACTGTTGCACCTGTTGTTATTACTGTTCCGGGGCCTCTCCCCTACGAATCTGATAAGGCTATCCCCTGGCACTATGGGGCAGATGTGTATGTGAATAGAATCAAGCAAGAGTTCAACACTGGCACCAGCATCAGCAATATCACTAGTCCAGCAAAGGTTACCCGCAGTGGCAGGCTCTTCTCGCCTGACATTGCACCACCAGTTGTTCGAAGACCCCTCACTATAACACCTACAAGTGTACCTGTTCCTGTTTCTGATCAAGTTGTTTCCCCTGCTGCCGAGTCATCTAATGCTCAGGGCAAAGGGATTGAAGATGAGCCTGCCCGGATGGAGGCACCAAGACCTGTAAATGCTGAGGCCTCCCAACAAGAAATGGAGGAAATCTTGAAAATAATCAAGAAGAGTGACTTTAACGTTGTCGAGCAGCTGGGGCATACGCCCTCCAAGATCTCCATGCTCTCCTTGCTCCTGTGCTCAGAGGCCCATGCTAAGGCCTTGATTTCATTTCTCAAGACGGCCAATGTGCCGCAGGAGACATCTGCAGTCCAGTTCACTGATTGCGTAGCAAATCTGACAGCGGACAATGGTTTGGGTTTCTCAGATGCTGACCTTACTGCCAAGGGAAAGGACCACAATGATGCCCTGCATGTCTCTATCGAATGCAGGGGCACTACTCTGGCGCAGGTGTTGGTGGACACTGGTTCTTCCCTTAATGTGCTACCCAAGAAAGCCTTAGACCGTTTGGATTGTGAAGGCCTGGAGCTGAAACCTAGGAATATCATCGTCAGAGCCCTTGACGGTTCCAAGAGGATGGTTCATGGAGTGGTTGACATTCCTATTCGTGTGGGCTCTCAAGTATTCGACTCTACTTTCTATGTGATGGATATCCGTCCATCGTATTCTTGTCTATTGGGTCGACCTTGGATCCACAAAGCTGGGGCAGTGACCTCTACCTTGCACCAGAAGCTCAAGTACCCCGTCAGAGGGAAGATTGTCACTGTGCAGGGAGAGGAGGAGTATATGGTGAGCCATTTGAATTCCTTCAGGTATATTGAGATGGACGGGGAGTTTATTGAAACCCCCTTTCAGCATTTCGAAGAGGTACCTCCAACTTTAGCAGCAGTAGAAACAGTGGTCGAAGAGGATGTTCCTTTGAAGATGGCTTCCTTGAAGGATGCCCGGGCTGTGGTCATGAAAGGTGAATGTGCTAACTGGGGCAGGCTCCCTGATTTTATACAGAAAACTGACAAGTTCGGACTGGGTTTTACTGCAGAGGGTCAGAAGGCTATGCGGAAGGCAAAGATCGGAAGACCTCCTGTGCTCATTACCAATCCAGGGGTGAATGCTGTTGGGGACGAAGATGAAGTGGGAGAGTCAGAGTTCAATAGCTGGATCTACCCGACGGCTGATGGTGGATTGACCAATTGGATTGCTAAGGACGATACTCCTGTTACTTTTGTTACGCAGTAATAAACTTCTTTGTTTTGTTATTTGTAATAAACAATTAAAACTCTATGGTCTGGTGTCTTACCCGGGGCACCGTGGCTTCATTTGTGAGGGCATATAAATTGTCATTTCATATATCATGAATAAAAATCTTGGACGTTTTCTCGCATTTCAAATCTTATGCTCCTTTTCTTTCTTTCCTTTCTTTATATATTGCAAAACAGCTGTATTTACACACACTCACTCATACAGGTTTCAATCCACTGTGGATCTCACTGGTAACGACTCTGCTACTGCAAGTTATGACTTCGAAAATCCGATCAACTTAGCCGAAGACGAAGGTGAAGATGATTGCGAAGTGCCTGGAGAGCTTGCAAGACTGTTACTCCAGGAAGAGAGGGCAATTCAACCACACGAAGAGCCAGTGGAAACAATAAATCTGGGTACTGAGGCAGACAGAAAGGAGGTAAAGATTGGTGCCAACCTAGAGCTCAGCGTGAAGCAACGGTTGACTCAGATGCTACATGATTATATGGAGATCTTTGCCTGGTCCTACAAAGACATGCCCGGGTTGGATACCGATATTGTGGTCCATCATTTTCCTACCAAGGAAGACTGCCCTCCGGTTAAGCAAAAGGTCCGTCGTATGCGTCCAGAGATGTCTGAGAAGATCAAAGCCGAGGTTATGAAACAGTTTGATGCCGGTTTCCTTGCAGTGACTTCTTACCCTCAGTGGGTTGCTAATGTAGTGCCGGTACCAAAGAAGGACGGTAAGGTCAGAATGTGTGTCGACTACAGGGATCTGAACAGGGCCAGCCCCAAAGATGACTTCCCCCTACCTCACATTGATGTCCTTGTTGACAATACAACTCAGCATAAGGTGTTCTCTTTCATGGATGGTTTTTCAGGTTACAATCAGATCAAGATGGCACCTGAAGACATGGAAAAAACTACCTTTGTTACATAGTGGGGCATCTTCTACTACAAGGTCATGCCTTTTGGACTGAAGAACGCTGGGGCAACCTACCAACGTGCCATGGTTGCTTTATTTCATGACATGATCCATCATGAAATAGAAGTGTATCTCGACGACATGATCACAAGGTCCCAGACTGAGGAAGAGCACCTAGATCATCTGCAGAAATTGTTTGACCGTCTGAAGTTGTACAAGCTGAGGTTGAACCCGAACAAGTGCACCTTCGGGGTAAGATCTGGGAAGTTTCTAGGCTTCGTTGTAAGTGATAAGGGTATTCAAGTGGACCCTGCCAAGGTTAAAGCTATTCAAGAGATGCCAGTTCCTAGGACAGAGAAAGAGGTCAGAGGCTTTTTAGGACGCCTGAATTACATTGCTCGATTCATCTCGCACCTAACTGCTACCTATGAGCCAATCTTCAAGCTGCTGAAGAAAGATCAGGTAGTACGTTGGAATGATGAATGTCAGGTTGCATTTGACAGAATCAAGGAGTATCTCCAAGAACCACCCATCCTTATGCCACCAGTTGAAGGGAGACCTCTGATACTATACCTGACAGTACTTGACAATTCAATGGGGTGTGTGCTGGGGCAGCATGACGAGTCTGGCCAAAAAGAGCATGCCATTTATTACCTTAGCAAAAAGTTTACCGACTGTGAGACCCGATACTCACTGCTTGAGAAAACTTGTTGCGCTTTGGTATGGGCTGCTCGCCGGCTGAGACAGTATATGCTAACTCACACTACCTTGTTGATCTCAAAGATGGATCCCATAAAATACATATTTGAAAAGCCTGCTCTGTCTGGGAGAATAGCAAGATGGCAAATGATCTTGACAGAATACGACATTCAATACACAACCCAGAAATCCATCAAAGGAAGTGTATTGGCAGACCACTTGGCACATCAGGCCGTAGACAACTATCAGTCAATGAACTTCGAGTTTCCAGACGAGAGCATCATGATTGTGACTGATTGTGAAGTACCTGGACCGGATGAAGGACCCGAGGAAGGATCCCGATGGTCTATGCACTTTGACAGAGCCTCCAATGCTTTGGGTAACGGTATCGGCGCTGTAATCATATCCCCTCAAGGCACTCATACTCCACTCACTGCCCGGCTATGTTTCAACTGTACCAACAACATGGCGGAGTATGAGGCGTGCATCATGGGTCTTCAAGCTGCGATCGACTTAAGGATCAAGTTTTTTAGTGTCTTTGGAGATTCCGCTCTTGTGATCAATCAGATCAAAGGAGAGTGGGATACGAAACATCCGAATCTTATTCCTTACAGAGAATGTGTGTTGACATTGATCCCCCACTTCACAAAGATAACCTTTGAACACTTTCCGAGAGAGGAGAATCAGTTGGCGGACGCGTTAGCTACAGTGTATTCTATGTTCAAAGTCAAGTGGGACAATGAGGCTCCCCGGATCATCATCTGGAAACTGGACGAACCGGCATACTGTTGTGATCTCGAGACTGAGTTGGTAACTGAGAAGCCTTGGTACCATGAGGTGAAGAGATATTTGGAAGCTCAGGAATACCCTGAAGGTGCGTCTGTCAACGATAAAAAGTTTCTGAGAAGGTTCACAGCGAAGTTCTTCCTTAGCAACGGCATCCTGTATAAGCGAAACCATGATTCGACATTACTGTGTTGTGTGGATAAGACAGAAGCAGAAAGGATCATGGAAGAGCTACATGAAGGGACCTTCGGAACACATTCCAGTGGACACACTATGGAAAAGAAGATCCTTCGGGCAGGGTATTTCTGGTCAATCATGGAAGCTGACTACTACCAACATTCTCGGACATGCCATAAATGCCAGATATATGCAGACAAGGTGCATGTTCCTCCAGTTCCTCTAAATGTTCTGACGGCGCCTTGGCCGTTTGCAATGTGGGGCATAGATATGATCGGTGAGATTAAACCTACGGCATCTAACGGGGATCGCTTCATCCTGGTATCAATTGATTACTTTACGAAGTGGGTTGAAGCAGTATCCTATGCTACGGTAACCAAGACTGTTGTGGCACGGTTCATTCGGCACAACCTGATCTGTCGATACGGCGTCCCTGAAAGGATCATTACAGACAACGGTACCAATCTCAATAACAAGATGATCACTGAGCTCTGCGAGCAGTTTAAGATACAACACCACAACTCTTCTCCTTACAGACCGAAGATGAATGGGGCTGTAGAAGCAGCAAATAAAAATATCAAGAAAATCGTGCAGAAGATGACAGTGACTTATAAAGATTGGCACGAGATGTTACCGTTCACTCTACATGGGTACCGTACCTCAGCCAGGACGTCAACCGGGGCAACTCCTTTCTCCTTGGTCTACGGTATGGAGGCAGTCTTATCGATCGAAGTGCAAATACCCTCTCTCCGGATAATGAAGGATGCAAATCTGAACGAAGATGATTGGATCCAGACACGACTTGATCAATTAAACCTTATTGATGAAAAGAGGCTTGCTGCTATCTGTCATGGTCAGACGTATCAGAAACGGATGATCAGGGCATTTAACAAAAAGGTCAGACCACAGGAATATCGAGTTGGGGATCTAGTAATCAAGTGAATCATCCTTCCTCAGAGTGATCCAAGGGGCAAATGGACCCCTACGTATGAAGGGCCGTTTGTGGTTAAACATGTGTTCTCAGGAGGAGCCATGATTCTAACCAACATGGATGGTGACGACCTTCCTCACCCCGCCAATGCAGACATAGTAAAAAGATACTACGCATGAAAAAAGACCCGCTAGGCTGACATGCCTAGGCAAAAGTTAGGGCTTCCCGGCGAACCAAAAGGGTTCGGGCAAAATGAAGGGATGAAATGAAAAAAATCTGTACACCCGGCAAGTCGAAAACCTGAAAAGGCGGCTTGGGCAAAAATGGGTATCCCGGTGGATTGAAAACCCGAAAGGGAAGTCCAGGAAAAAGTTAGGGATAAAGCGTAATACTATGTCTCGTTGGATCACTTTGCATCCAGAATCCGGTATCTACATCAAGTTCATACGGCATCGATCAGTCAGCTTCATCTTCAACTAAGGTCATCAAGTGATGAGACGCTCAGAGATATAAAGGCAATAGCAGAGTTGAAACCCAGTGGATCATTCATTTCACACAGCTGTTTTATTTTCTCTTGTACAAAATTGTATAAACTCTTTTTCGGCGGCGTTCTCTTACTAGGACGTCAGCCTCTTGTACATAAACGCCTATTTACAGGCAAATTCAAAATCAATAAAAAAATCACTTTTCAGCTTAAAATTGCCAATTGTTTTTTCCTTTTCTGTTTTGTTTTGCGAAGAACGTCCAAGGTTCAATTTGTGATATATGCATTGACAATAATTTGCTAACTCATGAATACTTGCATACGAAACAAAGGATTAATTACAGGTAACATTAGAAACAGGGGCAGTAAAGAGTTGTCTAAGCAATCTAATTGTTCTATCTTCCAAGGTACCAAGGTAAATTCGACTGAAGAACATAACCAATATACCTTAATTCCCCAGAGAGTGAGTCAACAAGACAGTATACTCACCCCAAGCAAAATTACAGTCAGCCTTAAGGAAGTTGGGTATCCTCCAGCAGATCTCAACATTCCCCAGCAATGTACAAATGTTTCTTAACAAACATCCCCGGCAGTCTTGACCTAAAGATTGTTCCCCGGCGGTATATCAAACATGCAATGGAATCACTTCCCCGTTACAGTTCAAACTTTCCCAAGAGAGTCCAATCCATCTCCCCCAGGAAAAGTTGGAATCCATTTCCCCAAGCAGTAAGCTTATCCCCAGTAGATTCTGGAAGCTTATCCCTCGCAGAGCACGAACGCGTCCCCCGGCTTTATTCAAAGAGTTATTTCCCTACCAGGATATAACTGGGTTATCCTCAGCCAAAAGCCACGGAAAGATCGTCCTCGACGAAGTCCTCTTATCCCCAGCGAAGTCTATTAACACTTCCAACACAACAATGGTATCCCCAGCGAAGTTACCATCAACAACTCAACAAAGTACCTCTCTCCCCACAGAGTATTGCTTCCCAGCAAGATCGTTAGAGTACTTTCTCCCCGCAGAGTATTCCATTCGCCAAGTTTATTCCCCAACGGAGTTATCTTCTCCTACCGGTACTCTTGCAACTATCATCCCCAGCGGAAGCAAAATCTATTCTTCAACATCAGCCCAGGAGTGACTTCCCGGCACCCATCAAGGATTTATTTTCCTAAGACGAAAACATACATTCATAAATATCACATTTTCATACATTATAGCATGCATATACGCATCATATCTCACAAATCTCATTTATGTTGAGAACATCATCGCTTGATTCATATCATGCCTTGCATATGACTGACCTTTACCTTTCAGGAAGAATTCAGTTAAGTTCTCAGCTATATTCAAGACCTTGACCGGTTCAGTTAAATCGACCCTAAGGTTTTTCTATTTCTTATCCAGTCCAAGGCCTTCTCTGGTTCAACGTCCAGATGGCATCTATAAGCCCATCCACCTTCCATCATCTCTTAGCATGGCATCTATAAGCCCATCATCCTATCCATCAATCTCCAAATGGCATCTATAATCCCATTCCACCATCACACTACTATGCGAGCGCAAATTTCTAGGCACTCTAGTGTTCAATCATCTCTCACCTTCGGATTACGAAAGGCACGTCAGCCAATCTGCATCGACAGGTCTAAGAAGATTGAACAGGGGCAACTGTTGTACCCCAAAATTTGCCCTCCCATATTCTTCAAAATTTGCAAAGAGCATGCTTCAAAATTCCCCAAGGGTTGCACAGTTCAAGGGCCTCCTAACAGTCAAAAACTAGGGTTTTGGTTCTGACAAAGAAAATGAAGTTTCCAAGGGTCCAATCAAGTCCCACATGCTTATAAACATGGTCAAGTATCTTCATACCAAGTTTCAAGACTTACAGCACAAAAATTGCACAGTCAAAAACCCTAATTGCATTACAGTCAACTGTAGGGCAAAATGGTCATTTGACAGTCAAAAGTCCAAATTTTTGGTCAACATCTCATTTTGAGGCCACAAACATCATTTGATCAATTCTTGATCATGATTTTCAAGGCATGGCTCAAAAAGTCTCAAGATGCAAAAGTTTCCATATTTGGACAGTTGAAAAAGTCAACTGTAACTTGACCAAGGCATAACTTCCACATGGTTTATCAGAAAAATTCCATCCAAAGCTCATTTTGAAGAGAAAGACATTTCCTACAACTCCTCTTCACGCTTCAAGTCCAATAAATGCTCTCACAAAAAGTTATCAATTTCAACATTATAGGTCATTTTCAAAAGTCAACAAAAAGGGACTTTAAGTCAAAGGCCATAACTTGAGATTGGTAAATCAAAATGACATGGGACCAAAGGAATTGGTTATAGGACTCCAAGACCTTTCCAAAATGTCCAAGAACATGATCAAAGCTTAAAAATTGAGCAAGATATGCCTTATGGAAGTTGGGAAATTTTTGGATATTTTGAAAAGTCAACTTTGCTTCAAATGTCTTAAAATTGCTAATGGGCCACATTTTCTTCCAAGATTCATCATCCAAAGCATATGCACGACCATTTGGCCCAAAGGGGATTTTTTTCATCATTTTTATTATTTATTTGAATTTTTAATTACAATTAATTCATTTAATTAATTAAAATGTGGAAAAAAAATACTAAACCAATGTAATCAAATCTTTTTATACAGTACAATCACTCATGATTCACTCAAGATTCGTGCACAACTCAAATGGGGAAGATTGGACATGATTGGCACTAAAAACATGTGAAAAAGATTTGAAAAATTATGCCATGAAAATCAAATATTCTCTACATCAATGCTTTGATCCTTTGGCTTAGAATTTAACCCTAATTCACTCCATACATAAGCCAGAAGCTAGACCTAAAGCTGAGGACCAAGAAGCTGCGCCTATTCTCAAGAACAAAGTTGGCATTTTTTCCAAATTTTCAAAAACTGAAATCACGATTACAAAGGGTTTCAAGACAGAATAACCATCCTATTGCATTCCTGAGACTTCAAGGAAGGTTTCTGGATCAAAACCATTATCTCTAACGCAAAGAATTGGTAGAACAACCTCGTTCTGTTCATGCTTTTTTTCGTATTCATGTATCATGATTCACGCATTATTGTCAATTTTTAATGTTTGATTTATACTCAGTTAACCATTCTAAAGCTAACCACATGCTTTAATTGAGTTTTCATGCATCGTATGAAGAATCACCATTGAAGCACTCTAGGGTTTCAGAGTTGCAAAATTAGGGATTCTCTCGTCCAGAAAAATTAGACCCTAAGACTTGAACCATTGGAACGAGAAGCTTCACACGAATCCAAATACCCTATCGCGCCTAATTTATGATTCAGGGATTTCTATTCGCTATTTTTTCACACAGCATATAGTGGGGGTTTAAAACCCCCGCAATCTTGTTTTCTTTTTTCAGGCGAATGCAGAATGGAGGAGGAAGACGCTTAGGTGTCAAGATGTGAAAGGGTAATTCAAGTTTTAGCGCGTTTTTGAGTTAACAGTATTAATATTTTGTTTTGTTATATATTAATTGCATCCCACTAACATTACAAAGCAAGCGCCTGGCACAAGTGGTGGATGTGCTGTCCTATAACCACTGGGACCTGGGTTCGATTCCCAGGTCCCCCCACTTCCTTAATATATTTTGGTTCCATGAAATTCTATGCAGTTGGCTCCCTGAAGACCATCATACAACCCATAATCCCAACGTGCCACATGGCCACTGAGAGCAATCCAAGGGTCCTGATTTGAAGAGTACCATGGGCACCAGTCAACGCATACGTACGTGACTCAGAAAAGTCAACAAGGCCAGAGTTTCAATGGGCCAAAAATGCTGATGATACCTCCCAATTGGGGTCAACACCCCCCAAGGTTTTGCAATTCTTTTCTTTTTTTTTATTTTTCATTATTTGTGTTAAGTCAATTATTTCTTATTTTAATTCTTTAAATTAATTTATTTTCATAAAACATAAAAATAATAAAAACCCGAAAGTCACAAAAAAATAAAATATATTTTATTTAAATGCTATTTTGTAAATAAATCTCATTAATTAATTTAGTTTTTTAAATTTAGGTTTAATTCAAATATTTTTTAATAAATTAAAAAAGTGTAGAATTAAGGTTTTAAGTATTTTTTTCATTCTTTTTCTTTTTTCTCTCACCATAATTAATTATTAAATATTATTTTTGTAAATAAAACTTGCCATTAATTAATTAGGTTAATTCTAGGTTTAACTTTAGCATGTTTTTTTAATAAATTAAAAATAGCTAGAACTAGGTTTTAATTCCAATTTAATTTTTTTCTTATTAAAAATCCATAAATACAAAAACTCAAAAAATCTTTTCTTTTTATTTTAATTTAATTAATCGGTTAATCGTAATTTAATTTCATTAAAAAGGGTCCAACGCCCTCGCTTTCGATTTTAATTCTCTTCGCATTTTTTTTTATTTCCTTTCTTATAATATTTGTGTAATTCTCCCAAAGCCGTGTAAACATTTCTCTTTCTCGCATCTTTATTTTATGTCAAATCGGGTCCTGGATTTAATTTGGCGATGTGGACCCGCGCCTTTGTAATAGCGTAGGAACTTTATATTTCTCGCAACTTTTTTAATTGTTAATAATTGCATGCAAGAATGAATGTTAAAATAAAAACAAAAGCGTAGATCACCCCTGACATGAACAAGACAAAATATCTGAAAACGACACACAAATCACACACCACCCCTAGGGTACGCTTCACCGTTGCCTTGCCTCTCGAAAGGTGATCGTCGAGTAGAGGATGTTTTAGTAAGTCCTCATGATCCGGGAACCTGGCATGAGGGTAGCTTCTAAAGTATCTTCCTATTGCTCTGGTGATCACCATGTCCCGAACCTCGAATTGACCCGAACACCTCCAACGGTGATGCTACCTACCTCTCAATGGTGGGATGGCATTACTTTAAAGGACATCTACACAGACGAATTCCTTAGGGTAGGTAGACGACTCTAGATACTTGCTCTAATTTCAAAACAAATTCAAAAATACTTTTCACACCGACACCTTTTCAAAAGCTTTCGAAAGCAATTTTTCAAACACTCTTGAGGACCGATACAAGAGTCGAACTGAAATTTTCAAAGAAACTTTTTAAAACCCACAGTTGAAGAGCAAACAAACCATTTTTGAAAACACAATGAGCAAGTATCTAAGAGCCCATGGATAACCATGGATAGAAAGGGTGCTAACACCTTCCCTTTCTATAATCTACCTCCCGAACCGAGAGCAATCTCTATAAGGAATTTTTCTGTGCTTTTGTCCTTTCCATTTGGAGAAAATAAAAGACGGTGGCGACTCTTGCTTCCGCGACATTTCGCGAACCAGCGTTAAACAGTCAGTTCCAGATCCACCGATCACAGAGGGACATGAATATTTTCCGAGGCAACAAGTGAGATTATCCTATAGGTGCATGTGTGTGAATAGTGTGTTTGATTGCATTCATTTTTGTCTTGAACTTAAAGTTGTCTACTTGTTGATTTTATCTTGCCATAGATCCTAATTACTAAAATTTGTATAAAGCAATAAAAATGCAGAAAATAAATATCCTACACTATTACAACCATGTTGTTGTACCCCAAAATTTTCCCTCTCATATTTCTCAAAACATTGCAAGAAAAATCTCCAAGTGGCTCAAGGTTGCTCAAGAGTTGGACAGACAAACTATCTCCTAAGGCAGTCAACCCCAAATTAGGGTTTTGTGTTGCATCAAGATACTTGAGTCCAAATGACCCCAAGTGCTCACTAATGTCCTAATATGTTCTCAAGATAATCCATGTCAAATTTCAAGCCTTGCAGAGGAAGTTTGCTCAGTCAATTGCTTAAAAAGTCCAAAAATCGACTATGCTAGGGAAAAAGTCAACTGTGACCTACAAATAGTCAAACTTCAAGATTTTTTTGTCAACATTCTCATTTTGAAGGATATTTCATTATTTTATCAAGGGTTGATCATGATTCATCAAGGATTGCTCAAAATTCATCAAGACTCAAAAGTTGTTATATTAGGGTTTTGTAGGAAAAGTCAACTCAACTTTGACCAAGCATAACTTT
Source organism: Vicia faba (assembly GCA_948472305.1). Lineage (NCBI taxonomy): Eukaryota > Viridiplantae > Streptophyta > Magnoliopsida > Fabales > Fabaceae > Vicia > Vicia faba. The sequence continues at coordinate 273,003,172 of OX451735.1, read as the reverse complement.
CTCATACTTTATGATAAATGACCCATCCAAATCTCATTTTGAATAGGATTAAATTTCCTACAATCCATCTTCGTACCCCAAGATCAAAAGATTCACTCACAAGAAGTTATGAATTTGGACATTATAGGCCATTTTTGAAAGTCAACAAAAACACCTTTTTTTCCAAAGCTTATAACTTGAGCATGGAATATCAAAATTAGATGAGACAAAATTTTTTGGATAGAGGACATCTCAATCTTTCTAAAAAGTCCAAGAACACTTCCAAAAGTTAAAAATTGAAGAAGTTATGCATTGTTGAAGTTGGATTTTTTTGCAAAATTGCCAAAAGTCAATTATCCCCAAAACTTCAAATTTTGTCAAATGGGCCCATTCTTTTCCACTTGATTTGAGTTTGCATAGTTGTCCACGTTCCCTAGTTTCAGCCATGTGTCTATATATCATTTTTATTATTTAATTTGATTTTTATTTGAATTTTTTCAATTTAAATCAAATTAAATCACATAAAATCAAAAAATTTGATAACCAAAGATTTTTTATTGATTATAGGCTTCAATGGACAGCTAGCACATCTCCAAACTCGTATCAAAGAAAATCATGTGCAAAAAGATTGAAATTGGAAAAATTTGGAAAGGTTTAAAGTGGAGATCAAATCAAATTCATTTGCATTGATATGGGAAGATTTAATCCATATTTGTTACCCTAATACAAAGCATGTTACATAAGCAAGCCAAGGCAGACGAGATCAGGGTTGGCAAGTGCAGTGAGAGGCAGAACAAGATTGAAAAAATTCACTAAAAAGGTTGAGATCGAAATCATAGTTAGAGGTGTTTTCAAGAGCTGATACATATCTCAATTGATTCCTAGGCGTTAACTCAAGCTATCTGGATCCAAAGCAAGCTTGTTCAGACATCCAAACACGCTGTAAGTGTCACAAAACATACCCCTGTTCTTGAAATCGAAACTAACCATTCTTGCATCCATTGAATGAAATAACTGTATATTTGTAATCCTCACAACATTTCCAAGCTATTTGCATCATTTAATTTCGTTTATATAACCTGTAATGCAAAACACCATAGCTAGGGTTCTTGGAAGCATTTTGGGGTTTTCTATTTCAGGAATAATTGATCCACAAGAAGGGCATGGCTTTGATCAGGAGGCCATAACAAACCCAACCATGTTCTTGGAATGGATTTATATGGCCTAGAGAAGATTTTAGGACAGGCCTGCGTTTTTAGCTGCGGATTCAAATCCACAAGTATTTTTTGCAGATTCCAGGACAGGGACGATGAGGTGTCCCCTGCCCATTGGCCCTTTCAAACCACGCGCGCATTTTTTTTAATTGCTGGCATATGATTTGTTTTTATATAATATATATTATTTGCATTATACTAACAAACAGAACAACATGGCGTAGTGGCAAGGAAAGCGTGCATTATCCTTCAGGACCTGGGTTCAAATCCCAGGTCCCCCACTTTCTCAATGTTTTTGTTCTTCAGGTGATCTAGTGCATGCCCTATCTTACAACCCACCATGCGCCACCATTCATCCAATTTCCAGATGGCCAAAGGCCAAATCTGAGAGTCCAAAGCTGAAGGTCCACCATAGACAAAGTCCAAGCGTGCACACCAGATCCAAAAAGTCAACAAAGGCCAGCCACTAATGGGCCTTCCAATTGCTACTCACACCATCTATTCAGGCCCATACTCCCCTCTTATTATTTATTTTGTTTATTTATTTTTATTATTTTATTATTTTATTTAACTTCTAACCAATCACAAATTTCTTTTTATAAAATAAAATCACCAAAATATTTTTATTCAATCGAATTTTAACTTTTATTTTTTTAATAAATACTAACTAATTAATTTAGGTTTTAATTCTAGAATAATTTTAACCTATTTTGCAAATAATTAAAATTAATTAGATTTAATTAGGTTTTAACCACTAATTCAATAACTTTATTTTCTTTCTTAAAATAACAAAAAACCAAAAATATATCATTAATTTATCTTCTTCATTAATTAATTTAATTTAGCAATTAATTTAAGATTAATTTGTTCCTTCATTTAAAAAACAAAAAAAAAAACAAAAAAGACATGTTTTCTTCAAAAGGGTCAAAACCCTAAATTTCACATTTGATCTAATTTCTCACGCGTTATTTATTTTTTATCCAATAATGTATCTGCTTCCGGATTGTAATAATTAATAGGATTTTTAATTATTTTTTATCGCTTTATTTTTCAAAAGGGTTTGTCTTTGGCGATGTAAATACCCGACGCCTTGTAATTTAAATTCCGCATTTTATTTCCGCAAATTATAACTGTTAGATGTTTGATAATAGGGATGCATGACAAGACTGAATGCTAATTTTAAAATCAAATTAGATCACCCTTAACATGTACAAAGATAAAAAATAACTGAAAGCGACACACTCGCACATGCGCACTCTTAGGGTACACCCCACTTGGTTGCCTTTGTACACGGTCATTAAGTATAGGTCGCTTTAGAGGTCGCCCTCTTGTCTAAAGGATCACAGTCGCCTCGAAATGGTTTCCTCGGATATTGTTGCCTCAAACAACTGATCTAAGACATTAGGGTTACCGCTAAGGCATCCTAAACATTTCTTTAGTGACCGTAAGTCCCTCATTCGAATTGACCCTTAAACTCTACGACGGTGCTACCCACTCATTAATAGTGGGATAACATTGTCTAAAGGAAAATAGAATAGAACGATTCCTTTTTCGAGTAGGTAGATGGTTCTTAGATACTTGCTCTTTCAAAATAAAACTCTTCACACTTACACTTTTCGAACAAATTTTTCAAAAACACTTCATACACTCTTGAGGACAGAAGCAAGAGTTAAATCGAAGTTTTCAAACAAAAACTTTTTTTCAAAAACTCACAAGCACAAAGAAAGCAATTTTGAAAACAATATGAGCAAGTACCTAAGAGCCCGTGGATAACCACTGATAGAAAGGGTGCTAACACCTCCCCTTTCTATAATCTACCTCCCGAACCCGAGAAACATCTCAAAAAAGGAATTTTTTGTGCTTTTTTCCTTTCCTTGTTGGATAAAATAAAAGTCGATGACGACTCTTTCTTACCGCGACATTTTGCAAACAAAAAACGCAAAACGCAAACCAGCATTATAAAAAACAGTCAGCTCTTCCCACCGCATCACACATATTAAATAGCGAGAAAAAAGAAAAAGAAAATAAAGGAAAGGAAAACAAGTCCTTCGATCCAGGCAGTAAGCGCCCTTCGATTCAACTCTTCCTGGGTTCTTTCAATTGGACCTGCACAACAACATGAATATGAATCCTGCGATCACACCCTTTTCTCTGCTTCCTTCGATTGGACCTACGAAGCAGCATCAATATGAACCCTTCGGTCACACCCTTTTCTCTGCTTCCTTCGATTGGACCTGAAAAACAGTATGAATATGTATCCTTCGACCACACCCCTTTTGTTTGAGGTTAGATAGCAGCATAGGGTGAAGCCTAAAGCTTCAATTCACACATCCTTCTTCCTGTTTTATTTCGTTTGAGCTTAAATAACAACATGGGTTGAGGCCATGATAATATTGTTTCATGTCCAGATTAGATCTTAAAATATATTCAGTAAACAAAGAAAACAAAACAAAAGATTGGTAAAGAAAACAAACAGAGAAGGTGAAAACGAAAACAAACCAAAGGGTAATGATAATGCTTGAAACAGAAAGAAATGGTTATTCACATATTATGCTTGAAACGAAAAGAAATGGTTATTCACATGTTATGCTCGAAACAAAAAGAAATGGTTATTCACATGTTATGCTTGAAATGAAAGGTTTAAGGATAAGAGAACTTACCTTGCTTGAAGTTGGAATGTGGGTCTTGGGATTGAATGATTCCCTGGGTGTTCTTGGATTTGAAGGGGAGGAAACAAGTGTGGTGTTTCTTTAGATTCTGGGTTTGAGAGGATGTTAAGTGTTTGAGAGTTTTGAGAGATTTTGAGAGTTTGAGAGTTTTTTGAAGATTCCCTCTACACAAGCAAAATCTCCTTTTGATCTTTGAAAAGGATCTCTTTATTTATAAAGAAATGTTTTGGAAAGTTTGGGAGTAAAATAATAATATAAGGCTTAGCTGGAAGGCAAATTATCCACTTGTGTCATGATACCAAGATGAGATAACAAGATTAATGGTTTAGATGGATTGCTTTCTGCAGAAGGAAAACAGACGCAAGGCTCAAGAAAGACTTTTTTCTAAAAGTAGTATTATACTATTAAGGGAAAGTTGTCTTGGATAACAAATGGGTAAAAGCCTAATTTAATTGTATAAACAATTAAATATAGAGTGATTCATAGGGTTGAGGCCTGAAAAGCAGAAACACGTAGCCTAGCCTATGGGTCTAGTTTTCAACTTGATTCTTTGAATCGAATCCTCCATTCTTCCACAACTTTCGACCAGACTAAAATAACATTCGTTCCCACCAGCTATGTGTCCTTCGAATGGACCAACCATATATTCTTCGAATGGGTCCTCTTCATCTGAATATGCCACTTTGAGTCCTTCTTCTTTGACCACTTAGGCCTAAACCTTCGACCAAACTCAAAAGCAGGCAAAACTAAATGTTCAACCATGGCTAGTCCTTCGAATGGGCCACCAAATTGTGTGCTATAGTGCAGAAGCTATGTGTGTTGAAGGGTTTGTAGATGGATTTGAAGGTGATATGAAGGTGATTCAAAGCAAACCTGAAGGTGGATTCGAAGCCAACATGTAGGTATATTTGAAGCAAACTTAAAGGGAATCATTGGCTTGTGGGTGCTAGCGTGAGAGAAACCCCTGCCTTGTGCATGCAAGCTTGTAGGAGAATTCGAAGGTTACATGAAAATGGATTTGAAACAAGCCTGAAGATTTATTCGAAGCCAGCATGTAGGTGTATTCAAAGGTGACATGAAGGTGATAATTCCTTGTGTATGCTAGTACGATAAAAAACCTTGCCTTGTGAATAGAAGAAAACAATAAAGGAGGCCATTGCCTTCTGAATCAAAGCAAACTAGCAGGAGGCCATTGCCATGTGCCTGTTTAGCATGACAGAAACCCCCTGTTTTGTGAATAGAAGCAAAAAATGAAGGAGGTCATTACCCTTTGAATCGAAGGAAACTTTCATAAGGACATTTCCTTCTGAATCGAAGGAAGCCAGTATGAACCCACTACCTTCTAAATTGAAGGAAGCCAGTATGAAGCCACTACCTTATGAATCGAAGGATACTAACAGGAGGCCTTTCCCTTTTTGAATTGAAGGAGGCTATCTAAAATGCCCAGTCGAAGCTAGTTGAAGATAGGCGTTGTCTGCCCTGTGGATCAAAGCTAGTTGCTTCGAAGGAAACCTTTTTTCTTGTGGATCAAGGCATGCAGAAGGAAGGAGTTGCCTTACGGATCGAAGGAGGCACAAAGGATGCCATAGTCCAATCGAAGCAAGGGAAATCAAAGAGGACTTGAAGGAGACCAAATTCCAATTGAAGCCTTGTGAATCGAAGTAAACTTGTTTTTCTCCAATTTTGTCAAAAAGATTATTTTTATCTGCTTTGTGCTTTTTTTAACAGTTTCCTCTTTGACTTGATGATGGAAAATCCAATTGTACTTGTGCAAACATGAATTTTTGAGAATCCTTGTGAGAGATGCCTTGTGAAATGACAGGGCAAATTTTGGGGTACAACAACTACCAACGGTCTATTTTTCAAAGTTTATATAAAGAGACCTCAACAACATTTGAAGAGCGATGAATTACTCAACATTATCAAGCTTGAATAAAATTGCTAAAATATTGAAAAACATCAAGAGAAAGGAAGAATCACTATTCAAATTTTCATCCACAAATATTCTTCTAGAGAAATATAAAGAACACAAGAGTTGTTGCTCATTATTGTGTTTATCTTAGACTTCTCAATACAAAGAGTTGCTGCTCATTATTTGTATTAGAGACTTTTCTTTTCATTATTGTGTTAATATACTTTTTTGAAGCAAACATTATAAACAGAGTTGATTATAATTATTGATTATTGTCTCAAGTGACCGGGTTGTTAGTCTGTAGACTTGAGAGTGCTAAGGTGTCTTTTTAGACTCTTAGACGGTTGTTGTGAGTCAGTGGCGGGTAGCATGTGCATCTGTAATCTGTTGAGATTAGTGGATTAAGTCCTTGTTGAAGGAAAAATCACCTTGGCGGGTAGACAAGAGTAGCCTTGTTGAAGGTGAACTTGTATAAACAAAAAGAGTCATTTTATTCCTTCCTTAGTCTTATTGTTTCTAGTTAGTTTGCAAAATATTTTTTAATCAAAAGAAGATTGTTAGAAAACTCAATTCAAACCCCCTTTTATTATGTTTTTCTCACCCTTCAATTGGTATCAGGAGCTATAGCTCTTTATTGAATTTTAAATCACACTTAAGCGTGTAGAGAGATCCAGTGTGAGAAAAACTTTATATGGTTGCACCCACACACAATAACGAAAGACGGACTAGAAAGTTCCTTTCTTGGTTATGATGCAAATCTTTGGGATCTGATTACAAATGGTTATAGGGAACCTATATCTGAAGAAGGTATTCATATTCCTAAGAGTGAAATGAGTGATGATTAGAAAAAAAGAAGTAAGAATGATAATAAAGCCAAAACCATTCTTCTTAGTGTTATCTCATATAATGAATATGAGAAAATCACCAACATAGAAACAACTAAGGAGATTTTTGATTCCTTAAGAATGACTCATGAAGGAAATTCTCAAGTAAAGGAAACTAAAGCATTAACTTTAATTAAGAAGTATGAAGCATTCAATATGGAAGAAGATGAAACTATTAAGACCATGTTCTCAAGGTTTCAAATCTTAGAAGCAAGATTCAAAGTTCTAGACAAAGGGTATGCAACAACAGACCATGCTAAGAAGATCATCAGAAGTCTTCCAAAGAAGTGGAGACCTATGGTAACAACTTTCAAACTTTCTAAGGACCTAGACAAAATCATCCTTGAAGAGTTGATCAAGTTTCTAAGAAGTCACGAAATAGAGTTAGAGGAAGATAAACCTAAAAAAAAGGTTAAGCCTACCGCTCTAAGGTCTAAACCAGAAAATGTCAAGTCAGGAAGACTCAAAGCTCTCAAATCTGAAGAGGAAGAAGATTCGAATAATGAAGATTCTGATGATGATGATGATGATGATGATGATGAATTGTCATTACTTTCCAGAAGAGTGAAACAACTCTGGAAAAGACAAACCAATTCTATAAGATTCAAAAGAGATCGGCCATATTATTTCTCAAAGAGAAATAGAGAAGTCACGTGCTACGAATATAATGAACCGAGACATTACAAATATGAGTGTCCAAAATTAAAGAAAAAGGGCTCCAGAATTAAAGGATCTAGGAACAACTACTTCAAAGGAAAAAAGAAAGGCCTCATGGCAACATGGGATGATTCGGAAGCATCAGGATTAGATTTTGATAAAGAGAACGCCAGCGTAGCATTCACAACTATCATTTCAGAAGAAAGTTCATCAGATACAGAGTCAGAATCTAAAGAGGTATTTTCTGAAATCCCTCGTGGTGATTTAGAAGTAGTTATATCTGACATTCTGAGCAAGTACCAAGAACTTAAACATAAATTCAAGAACTTTATAAAAGTTCCTGAATATGCTATTGAAGAATATGGTAGGTTTGAAAAAGAAGATTCTGAACATAAACAAAAGAATTCTATTTTAGAAAAAGAAAACACTTTTCTGGATAAAAATGTTTAAAACTTGAAGAAACTCTTTCTAAAGCTCCACCATCTTCTGAAACTATCTTGTACAAATATGACAGGGAGTTTCAAATGTTCTTGAACAAAAGGATGGATAGAAGCAATATGGCTTCCATAATCTATGGAATTAGTCATAATGGAAGAAGAGAAGTAAGTAAAGATTCTGATAATGGTCATAAAGATAATAAACCTATTTCTCCATTTTCCTATAAGTATACACCAGCACAAACACAAAAATTTATTGTTGCACGAAAACTAAAATTAATCAAGAATTATGGTAAAACTAACTCAAAAGGACCCAAAAGATTGTGGGTACCAACAGTTAAAATAGTATTTTTGCAGATTTGTTAAATAGAAGTGTGGAGACACTAGTCATGGTACCTGGACTCTGGATGTTGACAACTCATAATGGGAAGAAAGCTTATGTCCCAAATTCTAGAACATGAAGAAATCAAACTTGTGGGTCTCAGGGGTATCATAAGGAATTAATGCAAATATCCAACAACTGAGTCCAGAAATATGAAGCACAAGGTTCTGAAGAGATTAAGTCATATAAAGATATGAAAACACTACTACAAGAACTGATGTATTTGTATAAGCAATTTGCTGAAGCGGTAAAGCGACAAGCAAAAGCTAAGTTATTAATTTATCGGGTGATATATAGGTTATATCATATCGTGTCCACAGAGATTAGTGAGAGGGAAAAACTATCGTTTAACAATTTCAATCCTTCTAAGTTTGGAAAAGGGTTTGTAGAAAAAGTGCGGGAAAAGTAAATAAAGCAATAAAGAAAGCGATAAACAATCATCTACAGCCTAAGAGAATTCATTATGGAATCGCATTTCACTCTACCCATCAAATATTTAAACTTGCGCATTAATTTCACGCAACCTAAATCACTCGTCAATACCATCATGTATGCCTCACACTAAGGCTATCTCTAACGCAAAGTAAGACATCGCCCGTATTGCTCTCGAAGGCGATTTCACGCACAACTCAAACAACTCGGGTGCATTTCCTAACTAATACTCACATGAATATTAAGCCTAAATCTATGTCTAGAGGCTAGGACCTAATAGATATTCATTCGAGAAAGAGATTCAGAAAGCTTATGTCTATGACAAACCAAAACTCTGCAATAAAGCAAAAATCAAGAACAAGCACTGGTATTAATTTGTAAAAGATATTTCATACAATCCCATGATCAACAAATCTACATACAAAAAGAGTAAAGATATACATACACCACCCACCATTATACTGATACATAGGGAAGAAGGAGATGAATAGGAAACTTCTCGCAGAGCCAACATGATGCGAGACAACCCATATCCAATCAACAAGATACATCGCCCAATGATGTTGGGTAAATATCTAAACTACAGAAAATCAGAGTAGACCTCCTCCAAGAGGGAAAGAGATGATAAAACCTAACAAAAATATGTTTTGAGCTATATATACAAATATGATTTACGCAGATCACGCTAAGCGCCAAAAACCGCGCTAAGCGCACACTCATTTATTCATAAACCACCTCAGAATGCGCTAAGCACCAAATAACACGCTTAGTGGGCTTGCCTCTTCCCAGCCACTCAGCACGCATGCTGAGACCGCGCTAAACCTGACCTGAAACTTCAAAAAATCCTTATTTTGTTCAAAAATGCCTATTTGGAGTCGTGCCTTCAACACCTTATTTCTCGATGCTCCAAATACGTGAAAATATTTACAAAAATATATTAAAACTATCAAACGATACATATATGAATGATAAATACAATTATACACTAGGTATACATATTTACACAAAAGTCAGGTTTATTCAACCAAAATTTACAACAAAGAGTCGATAAGTGCAACAAAAAGTATATACAAAAATAGCTACAATTTTCACTTATCAAACTCTCCCCAACTTGAACTTTTTTATCCTTAAACAAGAAACAAACAACTCAAAGAAACAAAAACGTTCAACCAAAGAATCACAAATCGACAAGTTTTAAAAACGGAAAACAAATGCAATAGTTCAATGAAAAATAGTACACACAAAGTAAACACTTACCAGTAAACTACGACTATAACATATACACAATAAATACTAATACAAAATTCATGCCAAACATTCTAAAACAACACTAGTTCACAAATGAATCGCACCTAGCACACAATCATCGGTAGATGACAAACACATAAAAATGAGGTATGTTCACTCATCCAACAATCTTGCAAACAAAATTATAAATTATACACTCATCCAAAAATCATGTTGAAGATATAAAAGAAAGAATCACAAGGGCTTTTCAAGGTTGTGGTGTGGTCGGGTGAACAAACAAGGGATAATTCCTAAAGCTAATCGAAACAAAAACTTGCCTAATACTAAGGGATTTCTTGTACCCCAAAGTTTTCCCTCACTATTTTCAAGACATTTCTCACAAAATATCTTAAATGCTCAAGAAGTTTCAAAGAGTTTGATTAGACAGGCTCACCTCCTAAGCACTGAGCCTCCAAATTAGGGTTTGTGTATTCTCAAGGACAATTGGACTTTTAATTCCTCAAATTAATTTCATGATTCCTTAAAGGTCTCCAAGATTGCTCATACCAAGTTTCAAGTCTTGCACTACAAATTTTCTCAATCAATTGCACAGATGACTAAAAATCAACTATATTAGGTAAAAAGTCAACGACGGTCAATATACAGTCAAACTTCATGATTTTTGGCCAACGTTAACATTTTGAAGTCATATTCATCATTTGATCAAGTGTTGATCACAATTTCTCAAGGAAAGCATTCAAATAATCAAAGGGGCAAAATTGTCAAAATTAGGGTTTTGACTGAGAATGACTGATCATTGACTTTTGACCTAGTACATGACCTAAAGGCTTGAAGCATGATCTCTAGGATTCAAACAAAACATCTTGACCTAATCTCATGGCTAAAATCATTTCTCAAGATCAATAGATTGATAATTGAAATTTGATCAACTGATGAAAAGTCAACTTATACACAAAAAGTCAAACTTTGACTTTTTGGTCAACATTACATTTCAAAGATTCAAACTCATCAAGACATTCAAAAATATCAAAATTTATCATTAAGAATCAAGAAAGTCCATAAAAAGTCAAAGTTTCAAGACTTAGAAAAAATTTCTAAGTGTTTTTAACCTTGATAATTGCATTACTTCATGACAATTTTTCACCAAGATGCAAGATGATTCAAGGAAAACATTTAACATGAAAGTAGAAGATATTAATTAATTCTACAACTTTGTACCTTATGGTTGATGTCTAAAAAATGCTTAGATTTGAAGATATAAGCTCATAAAGTCATGACATTTTTCATAAAACACTTAGTGAAAATTTTAGCAAGTTTAGGCAGACTTTTAACCTAACTTCTTGACCAATTTTCACCTAGTTCTAAGATGATTTAGCCAAAGTGGTTAACATGAAGGTTGTAGAAAATGTTTCAAGCTTTCCAAAATGTCTAAGAACTTGAAGATATCATTTTTGAGCTAGGAGATTCAAAGAGAAGAAGTTGGGTATCCATTCTTGAATTATAGGTCATTTTCATGAAGAACACTTGAACAAATCTCAAGCCATGATGCATAAATATTGCTTTTCAGGCTTAAAACTTGATAATCACTCAATAATTAAATGTTTTCACAAATGTTGGAGCCACTATCCAGGTGTTTGAAGCTTTGTCCAAGTTGATTTTCCATTTTTGGCACAAAGTCACCACTTCCATTTTGGAAAAGTGACTTTAATCACAATGTCAACTCTTCTTGAGCCCATACATTGTTGCTTCTGACTCCAAAACATTTCAAAGCAAGAAGCAACATATCTACAACTTGTTAACCACCCTAAAAGTCCTTGCACCATGCATTGAAATTATGTTTGTCAAACTTGCTTCAAAAACAAGTTTCAAGAACAAAACATGTGATCTCTTGTTTCTGATCCCTTCAAGCTTCCAAACCTATTGCCTATAAATAGAGAGGTTATATTTAACCTAACCGACGAATTCAAAAGCCTTGAAACTCCCTCAAACTCCCTGAAATCAGAAATTTCTCCAAACACTCCATAACTTGCCATTTCTGACTTTGAATTCCAAATACACAAACCACTCGTGAGTTTTCCATTTCAATCATCCATACACCATATAAAAGTGATCCAAACACTTGAACCACTTCTGTAAAACCTCAAACACCATCCACCATTTTAAAAACTCAACTCTGCACATTGACTTCTACAGGAAGATTCAGCCACTCTAAATCTAAAGTAAGCATTGCAATAGCTTCCTAGGAGTCCAGTGAAGCTATTCAGATCATCATAACACCTCCAGAAGTGTTCAAACTTCAAACACGATTTCCAGTTTTGAGGTAAGTTTTCTCAACTTTTAACTCCTCATACAAGCATTATTAATATTTCTTTTATAAAGAAAAAATGTAGACATCATTGAACTGAAGCTAACCGTGCCTTTAGTTTTTATTTATATTGCCTGAGTAATGCGAATTTTGAAGTTGAAGTTACAGAAAAATTAGGTCTGAATTTGGTATCAAACAAAATTCATGCTCATCTTTAATCTATAGCTTTAGTTATTTACATGGTTGGAATTGTGATGAAATTTCTAACAAGTTTGATGTTTACATTTTCTAATTTGATTGAGAAATGAGTAAGTTTGAAAATTCAAAAATATGGTTTGAAGATTGACACGAGGAAGAAGAAATGTACATTTAGAATTGGGTTTATTTCATATTTAATAGTTGTTGAATAAATTAACGGATGTATCACCACCCCATTGGTCAAAGCGTGCGCCTTTCATCTTTCTTATTGTTTGAGCACATGGGCCCTCCAGCCTTGGGCCTCATCATTTTTTCTTCAGCATACCCCCCTTTTACTAAACACAACCAAGCTCATTTCCATTTTTATTTATTTTTCTGATTCAAGACAAAAACGTGACTTGGGCCTTTTTACTAACTTTTAACCTCCCAATTCACTTTTCAACCCCCAACCCATTTATTTTATGTTTTCATTATTTTTTATTTACCTATTTATTTTATTAAACTAAAAAACACAAAAACATATATTTTTTATAAATATTTTAATTTGAGTATTTTATTTTATTTTTATTAAATTAAATTTTATTATTTTCTTTTACATTGTAAAATATTTTCCAAATTAATACTAATATTCAAATCATTTTCTAAAACAAGTTATTTAGACCTAGATTTTATTTTCTTCTTAATTTCAATTAATTTAGATTTTATGTTTTGTTAAAAATTAATTAACTTCTCTATAATTAAAATTAATTAGTTTAGTTAAGATTAATATTAAACCTTTCCATCAAATAAAACCCTAAAATGACAATTTCTTTCTCCTCTTCAACCTTTGCATTTTTGTACATTCAATTATTATTCATATTCAATGGTTTGTAATAGTAATTAGGGATTTATTTCTTTTCTCCCCATATTCACAAATTGTACCCCCATTCCCAAAGAGTTGTAATAGCGTAGGATATTTAATTCCCACAATTTATTACTTTCCCTATTATTGTTAGTAATTAGGGTTTGTATGGCAAGATTAAAATCAAACATTAGACAACTCTAAATACAAGACGTGTACATGAAAACAAAACACCTTGTGCACATGCACCTCTAGGGTAACTCGCACTTGTTGCCTCAGATAAAAAACAGTCATATCCCTCGAACGTGAGACGTTTTAGAAAAGACCATCAATTACAAGATCGTAGTCCCTCGATGACCCTTCAATGTTGCCTTCGATAAATGATCTTAGTCCCTTATGACAAATTGCTAAAACATCTTACAAGTTGCCTTCTATGATTGTACAACGACTCACGCTTGTCCCTCATATCCAATGATATGGCTCTCTACCAATAAATGGTAAAATAGCACTATCTAAAGGAAGAGGAAATAACAAAGACTTTTTGAGTAGGTAGATTGCTCGTAATTGCTTGCTCACAAACAAAATCATTTCCACACCTTGCACTTTCAAAGATTTTTCGAAAACAAACATTTTGTATACATTCTCAATGATACGAGAAACATTACAAAATTACCTTACATTGGCACCTTCAAAACATCTTTCAAACGTTCCTTTTCAAACAAATATTTTCAAATCTAACACTTTGTATACATTCTCAATGATACGAGAATCATTACAAAGTTTGCCGAACGAAGGCGTTTTCAAAATATTTTCAAACTCACACCAAACACAAAGTATTTCAAAGTGAGCTAGCAATTAAGAGCCCGTAGATTACTATGGATGAAAAGGGTGATAAAACCTTCCCTTTTCATAACCTACCTCCAAACTCAAGAAAAATTCTCAAAAGGTCTTTCTTGTTCTTTTCACCCTTTCCTTTATTGGATAAAAGAAAAGCCGGTGGAGACTCTTGTTATCCACAACATTTGTGATAAACACAAAACACCCAAGTCAATTCTACCACTGTATTACAAAAATGGTGACTCTGCTGGGGACATAAACTAAAAGTGGGGTTACCTTAATATCTAGATCACCTTTATTTTATTTGTTTGTTTTCCTTGTTTTCTTTACATTTGTGGGTTATACTTGGGTTATTTTTTGTATAGATCCTATACTCGGATATGGGGCATATTAAGTAAGTATCAATAGACCATGGGGACTATGCAGCATAATATCGATATGGTTTAAGAGATGGCTACATTAGTGTGACATATTTGTTGGTAACGGTGTCCCTTGAGTCCAGTCAAGGAGAATACGGGGCCGCTGTGTGGTGTCATGAAGCACTAACTGACCTTATAACCTTAGTTGAATAACTTGGCCATTAGAAAGTAGTGAGGTAGCCGGCTTTGGTGCAAGACTAAAGTTGGTTGATATACGACACTACACTCATTGAGATCGGACTTTTGGGATATTTCTACCGTAGTTTGGATGCTTGAGATAAAATAATGCCTAATGAAGAAAGATCAGTGATATTGATATTCCTTAGAACCCAGTTACTTTTGTTAGGATAGGTTAAACCAACTAAACTTCAAGAGGGTACTTACCTATAAACCCCATGCAATCCTAAACCTAAGGCCTTGTGTGTTTTATTTGTGTGTGATTATTTGTTCATAAATATCATGACATCATGCCATAGCATTTTCACTAACCATTTCAAGGACATAGGGATTTATCTTTGTTCTGTTTTGTAGGATATGGATTCCACTTGCAGAAATACCATCCGAATCAACTTCGTAAGGGTGCCTCCTCAACTCAAAGAGTTAGCATCAAGGGTTCCTGAAATTTCTCCGTTCACCAAAAGATATGGTCGACTTCTCAACCTAGTTACCTCAAGCTTTGAAGAAGACATGATAAGGGTGCTCTTTCAGTTCTTTGGCCCTATATATCATTGTTTCACCTTTCCCGAATTTCAATTGGTGCCCACAATAGAAGAATTATCTCAACTACTAGGGGTACCTGTTCTTGATAAAATACCCTTCACCAGTTTAGAGGAAGCTCCAAGACCTGAAGTTATTCCCAAGTTCTTACATTTGAAGAGTTCTGACTTTGTAGCCAATTGGGAGACAAGAAGTGAGGTCAAAGGCTTTTTGGCTAAATTCCTGATGGAGAAGGCTCGACAATTTTGGATGTTGTGTATTTACAAGCTTTTGAGGAGATCATGGATCTTCTAATCTATGGGTTGGTGCTTTTTCCAAACTCTGACCAACTCATAGATGTGAATGCTGTCAAAATTTTCCATACTCGTAACCTTGTGCCTACTTTGCTCGGAGACATTTTGCTTAATCTTCACACTCGTACCATGAGGAAGAGATGGGCTCTTATGTGTTGCATATCGTTTCTATTTAGGTGTTTTATTTCACACCTTCCTCAATCAGTATTGAATAATGAGAAAGGCTTGAGGTGATCTCAAAGGTTGATGTCGCTCTCTCATTAGGATATCCATTGGTGCTCTCGATCTCAAAAGAATATTACTATCATTGACCATTGTGGGGAGTTCCCTAATGTTCCACTCTTGGGCATTAGGGGGGTATTACTTATAACCCTTCTCTGGATTTACTACAATTTATCTATGCTCGAAGAGATGGTCCCCATGACGCACTCATTCAAGGTGTTGTATTCGACTACGAGAATGATGTTCAAGGTTATCATCGAAGGTTTGTGCATTCTTGGGGCATGGTAAGCAAGGTTGATAACAAGACTTTGGGGAATAATAATTCCATCCCTCTTGAGCCTTAACTCAAATGAGTACGAGCTCGTGCTCAAACTCTTATGATGCCATATCTAGCCATTCTACCTATGATCATGGAACCAGTTGCCGAAGGAGACGTTCCTTATACCATTCTCCATCCTAACATGCCTACCGACCTCGAAGAATTACAAAGATTGTGGATTCAACTCAAGGGGGAACGAGACACCTTTGAAACTCGATTTTATGCAAGCGACAAGAAATGTTTGGAGCTCACAAGGAAACTTCACGAGAAGTGAAGCCTGAATGCATACATTGCACTAAAAAGGAAGCGCCCGTGGGAGACTTGAGTCTTTTATTTTAGGAGACTATTTTGTTGTCTCTTTGAGACCTTTTTTCTTTTTCATTGGAAGCCCAAGGGGCGACTGTAATCTTTGAAACTTATTAATACAATTGTTGTGTTTGTTTCTCTTTTGCTAGTAAATTTAAATTCCTTAAAGGTCCTTGAAAACATTGCATCCACGTAGCATGCATCATATCATAAGCAGGTTTTATGATACAAGGTTTCCTCATCTTTTTACTGTTTATTTCAGTATAAAATGGCTCTAGAGCAAACCGTCTAAGATCTGCAAACTCAACATGTACAATTCCAAGAGACTCTCCTCAATCTAGCAAAAGGTCAGCAAGAAATGATGGCACTCCTTGCCACCAAAAAGAAGACCAAGAAACGGGTGTAGCAACTGATTTTTAAATCAAGTGTCGCCACTATCAGTTTTTATCCTAGGGAAGGGCATCTAATAGGAAACCCTAATTCGCAGACAGAGATTCTAGGTTTTGGACTTCATTAGACGAAAGGAAGGTGTTAGGCACCTTTCATCTACCTTGTTCACAAGGATACTAGGTTTTAGGTTTAGGTTCGGGTAAAATAGGATTTTAAATTTTAATTAGGGGAAATGGTTTAAATATTTTTATAGGGGAAAGGGTTTAATTTTTTATAAGGGAACTCGCTACGATTTTTGATCGTATGCCTACGTATCCTCTCATGAGGAATCAGAGTCCCAATTCGTAGTTCGTATGGGGTTGGTGTATTTTAGGGGTTGCAAACATATTTGAATCTCCTCGCACTTGGCCGAGAGTAGTGATTGTGGAGATTTTGACTAAATGCGCGGTAAGTCAAAATCGGTTTGAAACCATTTGCAAAACAATTGGTTAGCTTAGTTTATTGCAAAAAAAAGTTTGATGATTTGTTAGTATTTTTTAACTGTGTTAACTGCAAAAATATCTTGATTAATGCATGACTAAAAAAAGATTTAATGCAATATATAAGAAAATAATATATGCAATTTTGATATAAAAAATAATTTATTTGTTAGTATATAAGTAATAATGTATATATATATATATAATAATTAAAATTAGTAATAATAACTATAAATAAAAATGATAAGAAATTGAATAATCATAATAATAATATATAATAATAAAAATATAAAAATATAAAAAATATAATAATTGTAAAAAAAATAGTAAATAATATAAAGGGAAAAATATAAAAAATAATAGATTAAGTCAGGGGGTGTATTATTAGTTATTAAGTAAAACTAGGGGGTGCTGAAAATAGTTTGGGTTAGGCCCAAATATGAGTCCATACAGGGGGGTGTGAGTTGTTTGATAGTTCAGTAAAGTGGCAGAAAGGGGGTGCAGAAATTAATTGGGCTTGGCCCAAACGAGTTTGCAAGGAGGTCCTATTTGATTGCATGCTACGAGGGTGTATGGCCTTACTATGGTACTTGGCCTTATAGCCGTTCGATGCAGTTCTAAGGGACGATCAGTGAAGGTGCAAGATAATACCGTGGGTGCATGCATATCAAATTAGACAAAATACAAGTTTGGTTTTTATTCAC